>CM042694.1:353026474-354421474 GCA_023614405.1 Avena insularis
TATGGTATGTGAAGAGAACACAAATTTCCCCAATGACTCGTTGTCATAGTAAAAAGCACACATGCAATGACACTGTGGATCCATAGGTGGTATGTGAAAAGAACACACATTTCAATGACTCGTTGTTGTTACATAAAAGAACACACATGCAATGACATCGGTGGATCCATGTGGTCTCTAAAGAGAACACACATGCAATGACTTGTTATTAAAAAAGAACACACATGCAATGACACTGTGGATCCATATGTGGTATGTGAAAAGAACACACATGCAATGACACTTGTTGTTAGTAAAAAGAACACACATGCAATGACACTTGTGGATCCATATGTGGTATGTGAAAAGAACACACATGCAATGACACTGGTTGTTGTTAGTAAAAAGAACACACATGCAATGACATCAGGATCCATGTGGTCTTCAAGAGAACACACATTTCAATGACTCTGTTGTTGTTAGTAAAAGAACACACATGCAATGACACTGGTGGATCCATATGTGGTCTTCAAGAGAACACACATTTCAATGACTCCGTTGTTGTTAGTAAAAAGAAGACACATGCAATGACACTGTGGATCCATGTGTGGTCTCTCAAGAGAACACACATGCAATGACACTAGTGGATCCATATGTGGTATGTGAAAAGAACACACATGCAATGACTCAGTTGTTGTTAGTAACACGAACACACATGCAATGACACTGTGGATCCAAAGGTGGATTAAAAAGAACACACATGCAATGACACCGTGTATCCATATGTGGTATGTGAAAAGAACACACATGCAATGACTCGTTGTTATTAGTAAAAAGAACACACATGCAATGACATGGTGGATCCATGTGTGGTCCTCAAGAGAACACACATTTCAATAACACTAGTGGATCCATATGTGGTATGTGAAAAGAACACGCATGCAATGACTCTGGTTGTTGTTAGTAAAAAGAACAAACATGCAATGACACTAGTGGATCCATATGTGGTATGTGAAGAGAACACACATGCAATGACTATGGTTGTTAGTAAAAAGAACACACATGCAATGACACTGTGGATCCAAGTGTGGTATCCGAAAGAACACACATTGCAATGACTCCGGTTGTTGTTACAGCAGTAAAAAGAACACACATGCAATGACATCAGGATCCATGTGTGGTCTCTCAAGAGAACACACATTTCAATGACACTATGATCCATATGTGGTATGTGAAAAGAACACACATGAAATGACTCTGCTTGTTGTAAGTAAAAAGAACACATGTAATGACACTGGTGGATCCATATGTGGTCTTCAAGAGATATTTCAATGACACTGTGGATCCATATGTGGTATGTGAAAAGAACACACATGCAATGACTCTCGTTGTTTGTAGAAATAACACACATGCAATGACATCAGGATCCATGTGTGGTCTTGAAGAGAACACACATTGCAATGACTGTTGTTGTTAGTAAAAAGAACACACATGCAATGACATCAGGATCCATGTGGTCTCTAAGAGAACACATTTCAATGACTCTAGTTGTTGTTAGAAAAGAACACACATGCAATGACACTGGTTGATCCATGTGTGGTATCTCAAGAGAACACACATGCAATGACACTGTGGATCCATATGTGGTATGTGAAAAGAGAAGTCATGCAATGACTCAGTTGTTGTTAGTAAAAAGAACACACATGCAATGACACCGTGGATCCATAGGTGATTGTGAAAAGAACACACATGCAATAGCACTGTGGATCCATATGTGGTCTGAAAAGAACACACATTGCAATGACTCTAGTTGTTGTTAGTAAAAGAACACACATGCAATGACACCGGTGGATCCATGTGTGGTATCTCAAGAGAACACACATGCAATGACACTAGTGGATCCATGTGGTATGTGAAAGAGAACACATGAAATGACTCAGTTGTTAGTAAAAAGAACACATGCAATGAGACTGTGGATCCATAGGTGGATTGTGAAAAGAACACATGCAATGACACCGGTGGATCCATATGTGGTATGTGAAAAGAACACACATGCAATGACTCATTGTTGTTAGAAAAAGAACACACATGCAATGACACTGGTGGATCCATGTGTGGTCTCAAGAGAACACATTTCAATGACTGGTGGATCCATATGTGGTATGTGAAAAGAACACACATGAAATGACTCCTGTTGTTAGTAAAAAAGCACACATGCAATGACACTGTGGATCCATATGGTATGTGAAAAGAACACACATGCAATGACTCTGTTGTTGTTAGTAAAAAGAACACACATGCAATGACATCAGGATCCATGTGTGGTCTCAAGAGAACACACATGCAATGACTGGTTGTTGTTAGTAAAAAGAACATGCAATGACACTAGTGGATCCATAGGTGGATTGTGAAGAGAACACACATGCAATGACACTAGTTGTTGTTAGTAATAAGAACACACATGCAATGACATTGGTGGATCCATATGTGGTCTGTGAAGGGAACACACATTGCAATGACTGTTGTTGCTAGTAAAAAAACACATGCAATGACACTGTGATCCATAGGTGGATTGTGAAAAGAACACACATGCAATGACTCGTTGTTGTTATTAAAAAGAACACACATGCAATGACATGTGGGATCCATGTGTGGTCTCTAAAGAGAACACACATGCAATGACTCTAGTTGTTGTTAGTAAAAGAGCACACATGCAATGACACTGTGGATCCATATGTGGTATGTGAAAAGAACACACATGCAATGACACTGTTGTTGTTAGTAAAAAGAACACACATGCAATGACATCAGGATCCATGTGTGGTCTCTCAAGAGAACACACATGCAATGACTCATTGTTGTTAGTAAAAAGAACACACATGCAATGACACTGGTGTATCCATATGTGGTATCTGAAGAGAACACACATGCAATGACTCTAGTTGTTGTTAGTAAAAGAACATACATGCAATGACATCAGGATCCATGTGTGTGGTCTCAAGAGAACACATGCAATGACACTGGTGGATCCATATGTGGTATGTGAAAAGAACACATGCAATGACTCGTTGTTGTTAGTAAAAAGAACACACATGCAATGACACTGTGGATCCATAGGTGGATTGTGAAAGAACACACATGCAATGACACTGTGGATCCATATGTGGTATGTGAAAAGAACACACATGCAATGACTCGTTGTTGTTAGTAAAAGAACACACATGCAATGACATCGGTGGATCCATGTGTGGTCTGAAGAGAACACACATTTCAATGACACTGGTGGATCCATATGTGGTATGTGAAAAGAACACACATGCAATGACTCAAGTTGTTAGTAAAAAGAACAAACATGCAATGACACTGGTGGATCCATATGTGGTATGTGAAAAGAACACACATGCAATGACTCTGGTTGTTGTTAGTAAAAAGAACACACATGCAATGACACTGTGGATCCATGTGTGGTCTCAAAAGAACACACATGCAATGACTCGTTGTTGTTAGTAAAAGAACACACATGCAATGACATCAGGGATCCATGTGGTCTCTCAAGAGAACACACATTTCAATGACACTGTGGATCCATATGTGGTATGTGAAAAGAACACACATGAAATGACTCTAGTTGTTGTTAGTAAAAAGCACACATGCAATGACACTGTGGATCCATATGTGGTATGTGAAAAGAACACACATGCAATGACTCTGTTGTTGTTAGTAAAAAGAACACACATGCAATGACATCAGGATCCATGTGTGGTATCTAAAGAGAACACACATTTCAATGACTCTGGTTGTTGTTAGTAAAAAGAACACACATGCAATGACACTGTGGATCCATGTGGTATGTGAAAAGAACACACATTGCAATGACTCAGGTTGTTGTTAGTAAAAGAACACACATGCAATGACACTGTGGATCCATGTGTGGTCTCAAGAGAACACACATGCAATGACACTGTGGATCCATATGTGGTATGTGAAAGAGAACACACATGAAATGACTCTTGTTGTTAGTAAAAGAACACACATGCAATGACACTGTGGATCCATAGGTGGATTGTGAAAAGAACACACATGCAATGACACTCCGGATCCATATGTGGTATGTGAAAAGAACACACATGAAATGACTCTAGTTGTTGTTAGTTAAAAGAATACACATGCAATGACACGGTGGATCCATATGTGGTATGTGAAAAGAACACACATGCAATGACTCTAGTTGTTGTTTGTAAAAAGAACACACATGCAATGACACTGGTGGATCCATATGTGGAATGTGAAAAGAACAAACATGCAATGACTCGTTGTTAGTAAAAGAACACACATGCAATGACACTGTGGATCCATATGTGGTATGTGAAAAGAACACACATGCAATGACTGTTGTTGTTAGTAAAAGAACACACATGCAATGACACTGTGGATCCATGTGTGGTCTCAAGAGAACACACAAGCAATGACACTGGTGGATCCATATGTGGTATGTGAAAAGAACACACATGCAATGACTCGTTGTTGTTAGTAAAAAGAACACACATGCAATGACACCTGTGGATCCATAGGTGGATTGTGAAAAGAACACACATGCAATGACACTGTGGATCCATATGTGGTATGTGAAAAGAACACACATGCAATGACTCTGTTGTTGTTAGTAAAAAGAACACACATGCAATGACACTGTGGATCCATGTGTGGTCTCTCAAGAGAACACATTTCAATGACACCTGTGGATCCATATGTGGTATGTGAAAAGAACACACATGCAATGACACTGGATCCGGTGTTGTTAGTAAAAGAACACACATGCAATGACACTGTGGATCCATATGTGGTATGTGAAAAGAACACACATGCAATGACTCTGGTTGTTAGTAAAAAGAACACACATGCAATGACATCAGGATCCATGTGTGGTCTCAAGAGAACACACATTTCAATGACTGTTGTTGTTAGTAAAAAGAACACACATGCAATGACACTGATGGATCCATATGTGGTATCTGAAGAGAACACACATGCAATGACTCGTTGTTGTTAGTAAAAGAACACACATGCAATGACACTGTGGATCCATGTGTGGTCTCTCAAGAGAACACACATGCAATGACACTGTGGATCCATATGTGGTATGTGAAAAGAGAACACATGCAATGACTCATGTTGTTAGTAAAAGAACACACATGCAATGACACTGTGGATCCATAGGTGGATTGTGAAAAGAACACACATGCAATGACACTGGTGGATCCATATGTGGTATGTGAAAAGAACACACATGCAATGACTCGTTGTTGTTAGTAAAAGAACACACATGCAATGACACTGGTGGATCCATGTGTGGTCTCAAGAGAACACACATTTCAATGACACTGTGGATCCATATGGTATGTGAAAAGAACACATGAAATGACTCTGTTGTTGTTATTAAAAATAACACACATTCAATGATACTTGTGGATCCATAGGTTGATTGTGAAAAGAACACAAATGCAATGACTCGTGTTGTTTTTTGTAAAAAGACAACACATGCAATGACACTCGTGGATCCATATGTGGTACGTTAAAAGAACACACATGCAATGACTCTAGCTGTTGTTAGTAAGAAGAACACACATGCAATGACATCAGGATCCATGTGTGGTCTCAAGAGAGCACACATTTCAATGACTCTTGTTGTTGTTAGTAAAAAGAACACACATGCAATGACACTTGTGGATCCATGTGTGGTGTGAAAAGAACACACATGCAATGACTCCAGTTGTTGTGAGTAAAGAGAACACACAAGCTATGACACTGGTGGATCAGTAGGTGGATTCTTAAAAGAACAGACATGCAATGACACTGTGGATCCATATGTATGTGAAAAGAACACACATGCAATGACTCTTGTTGTTAGTAAAAAGAACACACATGCAATGACTGTGGATCCATAGGTGGATTGTGAAAAGAACACACATGCAATGACACTGTGGATCCATATGTGGTATGTGAAAAGAACACACATGCAATGACTCGTTGTTGTTAGTAAAAAGAACACACATGCAATGACATCAGGATCCATGTGTGGTCTCTCAAGAGAACACACATTTCAATGACACTGTGGATCCATATGTGGTATGTGAAAAGAACACACATGAAATGACTCTTGTTGTTAGTAAAAAAGCACACATGCAATGACACTGTGGATCCATATGTGGTATGTGAAAAGAACACACATGCAATGACTCTAGTTGTTGTTAGTAAAAGAACACACATGCAATGACACTGTGGATCCATGTGTGGTCTTTGAAGAGAACACACATTTCAATGACTCTGTTGTTGTTAGTAAAAGAACACACATGCAATGACACTGTGGATCCATGTGTGGTCTCAAAAGAACACACATTTCAATGACTCTGGTTGTTGTTAGTAAAAAGAACACACATGCAATGACACTGTGGATCCATGTGTATTGTGAAAAGAACACACATGCAATGACACTAGTGGATCCATATGTGGTATGTGAAAAGAACACACATGCAATGACTCAGTTGTTGTTAGTAAAAAGAACACACATGCAATGACACTGTGGATCCATAGGTGGATTGTGAAAAGAACACACATGCAATGACACTGTGGATCCATATGTGGTATGTGAAAAGAACACATGCAATGACTCTGGTTGTTGTTAGTAAAAAGAACACACATGCAATGACACTGTGGATCCATGTGGTCTCTAAAGAGAACACACATTTCAATGACTGTGGATCCATATGTGGTATGTGAAAAGAACACACATGAAATGACTCTGTTGTTGTTAGTAAAAAACACACATGCAATGACACTGGTGGATCCATAGGTGGATTGTGAAAAGAACACACATGCAATGACTTTGGTTGTTAGTAAAAGAACACACATGCAATGACACTGTGGATCCATATGTGGTATGTGAAGAGAACACACATTGCAATGACTCGTTGTTGTTAGTAAAAGAACACACATGCAATGACACGGTGGATCCATGTGTGGTATCTGAAGAGAACACACATGCAATGACTCTGTTGTTGTTAGTAAAAGAACACACATGCAATGACACTGTGGATCCATGTGGTCTCTAAAGAGAACACATGCAATGACTCTGTTGTTAGTAAAAAGAACACACATGCAATGACATGTGGATCCATGTGTGGTCTCAAGAGAACACACATTTCAATGACTCGTTGTTGTTAGTAAAAAGAACACACATGCAATGACACTGTGGATCCATAGGTGGTTGTGAAAAGAACACATGCAATGACACTGTGGATCCATATGTGGTATGTGAAAAGAACACATGCAATGACTCTGGTTGTTGTTAGTAAAAAGAACACACATGCAATGACACTGTGGATCCATAGGTGGATTGTGAAAAGAACACACATGCAATGACACTGTGGATCCATATGTGGTATGTGAAAAGAACACACATGCAATGACTCCGTGTTGTTAGTAAAAGAACACACATGCAATGACACTCAGGATCCATGTGTGGTCTCTGAAGAGAACACACATTTCAATGACACTGTGGATCCATATGTGGTATGTGAAAAGAACACACATGCAATGACTCGTTGTTGTTAGTAAAAAGAACACACATGCAATGACACTGTGGATCCATATGTGTATGTGAAAAGAACACACATGCAATGACTCTGGTTGTTAGTAAAAGAACACACATGCAATGACATCAGGATCCATGTGTGGTCTCAAGAGAACACACATTTCAATGACTCAAGTTGTTGTTAGTAAAAAGAACACACATGCAATGACACTGTGGATCCATAGGTGGTCTCAAGAGAACACACATGCAATGACTCGTTGTTGTTAGTAAAAAGAACACACATGCAATGACACTGTGGATCCATGTGTTGTATCTCAAGAGAACACACATGCAATGACACTGTGGATCCATATGTGGTATGTGAAAAGAACACACATGCAATGACTCAGTTGTTGTTAGTAAAAAGAACACACATGCAATGACACCTGGATCCATAGGTGATTGTGAAAAGAACACATGCAATGACACTGTGGATCCATATGTGGTATGTGAAAAGAACACACATGCAATGACTCAGTTGTTGTTAGTAAAAGAACACACATGCAATGACACTGTGGATCCATGTGTGGTCTCAAGAGAACACACATTTCAATGACACTGTGGATCCATATGTGGTATGTGAAAAGAACACACATGAAATGACTCCAGTTGTTGTTAGTAAAAAAACACACATGCAATGACACTGTGGATCCATAGGTGGATTGTGAAAAGAACACACATGCAATGACTCTGGTTGTTGTTAGTAAAAAGAACACACATGCAATGACATCGGTGGATCCATATGTGGTGAAAAGAACACACATGCAATGACTCCAGTTGTTGTTAGTAAAAAGAACACACATGCAATGACACTGGTGGATCCATGTGTGGTCTGTGAAGAGAACACACATGCAATGACTTGGGTTGTTGTTAGTAAAATGAACGCACATGCAATGACACTGATGGATCCGTGTGTGGTCTCAAGAGAACACACATTTCAATGACACTGTGGATCCATATGTGGTATGTGAAAAGAACACACATGCAATGACTCAGTTGTTGTTAGTAAAAAGAACACACATGCAATGACACTGTGGATCCATGGTATGTGAAAAGAACACACATGCAATGACTCGTTGTTGTTAGTAAAAGAACACACATGCAATGACATCAGGATCCATGTGTGGTCTGAAGAGAACACACATGCAATGACTCTCGTTGTTGTTAGTAAAAGAACACACATGCAATGACATCAGGATCCATGTGTGGTCTCAAGAGAACACACATTGCAATGACTCGTTGTTGTTAGTAAAAAGAACACACATGCAATGACACTGTGGATCCATGTGTTATGTGAAAAGAACACACATGCAATGACACTGTGGATCCATATGTGGTATGTGAAAAGAACACACATGCAATGACTCTGTTGTTGTTAGTAAAAAGAACACACATGCAATGACACTGTGGATCCATATGTGGTATGTGAAAAGAACACACATGCAATGACTCGTTGTTGTTAGTAAAAGAACACACATGCAATGACACTGTGGATCCATGTGTGGTCTCTGAAGAGAACACACATTCAATGACACTGTGGATCCATATGTGGTATGTGAAAAGAACACACATGCAATGACTCTGTTGTTGTTAGTAAAAGAACACACATGCAATGACACTGTGGATCCATAGGTGGATTGTGAAAAGAACACACATGCAATGACAAGGTGTTGTTAGTAAAAAGAACACACATGCAATGACACTGTGGATCCATATGTGGTATGTGAAAAGAACACACATGCAATGACTCTGTTGTTAGTAAAAAAGCACACATGCAATGACATCAGGATCCATGTGTGGTCTCTGAAGAGAACACACATTTCAATGACTCCATGTTGTTAGTAAAAAGAACACACATGCAATGACACTCAGGATCCATGTGTGGTCTCAAGAGAACACACATGCAATGACTCGTTGTTGTTAGTAAAAAGAACACACATGCAATGACACTGTGGATCCATAGGTGGTATGTGAAAAGAACACACATGCAATGACTGTGGATCCATATGTGGTAGTGAAAAGAACACACATGCAATGACTCCGTTGTTGTTAGTAAAAAGAACACACATGCAATGACATCAGGATCCATGTGTGGTCTCAAGAGAACACACATTTCAATGACTCGTTGTTGTTAGTAAAAAGAACACACATGCAATGACATGTGGATCCATGTGTGGTCTCTGAAAAGAACACACATGCAATGACTCGTTGTTGTTAGTAAAAGAACACACATGCAATGACACTGTGGATCCATAGGTGGATTGTGAAAAGAACACACATGCAATGACACTGTGGATCCATATGTGGTATGTGAAAAGAACACACATGCAATGACTCGTTGTTGTTAGTAAAAAGAACACACATGCAATGACACTGTGGATCCATAGGTGGATTGTGAAAAGAACACACATGCAATGACACTGTGGATCCATATGGTATGTGAAAAGAACACACATGCAATGACTCTGGTTGTTAGTAAAAGAACACACATGCAATGACATCAGGATCCATGTGGTCTCAAGAGAACACACATTTCAATGACACTGTGGATCCATATGTGGTATGTTAAAAGAACACACATGAAATGACTCTAGTTGTTGTTAGTAAAAAGAACACACATGCAATGACACTTGTGGATCCATATGTGGTATGTGAAAAGAACACACATGCAATGACTCCCGTTGTTGTTAGTAAAAAGAACACACATGCAATGACATCAGGATCCATGTGTGGTATCTCAAGAGAACACACATGCAATGACTCGTTGTTGTTAGTAAAAAGAACACACATGCAATGACACTGTGGATCCATGTGTGGATTGTGAAAAGAACACACATGCAATGACACTGTGGATCCATATGTGGTATGTGAAAAGAACACACATGCAATGACTCCATTGTTGTTAGTAAAAAGAACACACATGCAATGACACTGTGGATCCATGTGGATTGGATTGAAAAGAACACACATGCAATGACATCAGATCCATGTGTGGTATGTGAAAAGAACACACATGCAATGACTCTTGTTGTTGTTAGTAAAAAGAACACACATGCAATGACATCGGTGGATCCATGTGTGGTCTCTCAAGAGAACACACATGCAATGACACCTGTGGATCCATATGTGGTATGTGAAAGGAACATACATGAAATGACTCTAGTTGTTGGTAGTAAAAAGAAAACACATGCAATGACACTGTGGATACAAAGGTGGATTGTGAAAAGAACACACATGCAATGACACTGTGGATCCATATGTGGTATGTGAAAAGAACACACATGCAATGACTCCAGTTGTTGTTAGTAAAAAGAACACACATGCAATGACACTGTGGATCCATGTGTGGTCTCAAGAGAACACACATTTCAATGACACTGTGGATCCATATGTGGTATGTGAAAAGAACACACATGCAATGACTCCAGTTGTTGTTAGTAAAAAGAACACATGCAATGACACTGTGGATCCATAGGTGGATTGTGAAAGAACACACATGCAATGACACTGGTTGTTGTTAGTAAAAAGAACACACATGCAATGACACTGTGGATCCATGTGTGGTATGAAGAGAACACACATGCAATGACTCTGGTTGTTGTTAGTAAAAAGAACACACATGCAATGACATCAGGATCCATGTGTGGTCTCCAAGAGAACACATTTCAATGACTCAGTTGTTGTTAAAAAGAACACACATGCAATGACACTGTGGATCCATAGGTGGATTGTGAAAAGAACACACATGCAATGACACTGTGGATCCATATGTGGTATGTGAAAAGAACACACATGCAATGACTCTTGTTGTTAGTAAAAAGAACTCACATGCAATGACACTGTGGATCCATAGGTGGATTGTGAAAAGAACAAACATGCAATGACACTAGTGGATCCATATGTGGTATGTGAAAAGAACACACATGCAATGACTCTAGTTGTTGTTAGTAAAAAGAACACACATGAAATGACACACTGTGGATCCATGTGTGGTCTCAAAGAGAACACACATTTCAATGACACTGTGGATCCATATGTGGTATGTGAAAAGAACACACATGCAATGACTCCAGTTGTTGTTAGTAAAAAGAACACACATGCAATGACACTGTGGATCCATATGTGGTATGTGAAAAGAACACACATGCAATGACTCAGTTGTTGTTAGTAAAAAGAACACACATGCAATGACACTGTGGATCCATAGGTGGTCTCAAGAGAACACACATTTCAATGACTCGGTTGTTGTTAGTAAAAAGAACACACATGCAATGACATCAGGATCCATGTGTGGTCTCTCAAGAGAACACACATGCAATGACACTGTGGATCCATATGTGGTATGTGAAAAGAACACATGCAATGACTCTGTTGTTGTTAGTAAAAAGAACACACATGCAATGACACTGTGGATCCATAGGTGGATTGTGAAAAGAACACACATGCAATGACACTGTGGATCCATATGTGGTATGTGAAAAGAACACACATGCAATGACTCAAGTTGTTGTTAGTAAAAAGAACACACATGCAATGACACTGTGGATCCATGTGGTCTCAAGAGAACACATTTCAATGACTGTGGATCCATATGTGGTATGTGAAAAGAACACACATGCAATGACTCCGTTGTTGTTAGTAAAAAGAACACACATGCAATGACACTGTGGATCCATAGGTGGATTGTGAAAAGAACACACATGCAATGACTGGTTGTTGTTAGTAAAAAGAACACACATGCAATGACACTGTGGATCCATGTGGTATGTGAAAAGAACACACATGCAATGACTCTAGTTGTTGTTAGTAAAAGAACACACATGCAATGACACTGTGGATCCATGTGTGGTCTCCAAGAGAACACACATTTCAATGACTCGTTGTTGTTAGTAAAAAGAACACACATGCAATGACATCAGGATCCATGTGGTCTCTCAAGAGAACACTCATGCCATGACTCCGGTTGTTGTTAGTAAAAAGAGCACACATGCAATGACACTCGTGTATCCATCTGTGGTATGTGAAAAGAACACACATGCAATGACTCGTTGTTGTTAGTAAAAGAACACACATGCAATGACATCAGGATCCATGTGTGGTCTCTCAAGAGAACACACATGCAATGACTTTGTTGTTAGTAAAAGAACACACATGCAATGACACTAGTGGATCCATATGTGGTATGTGAAAAGAACACACATTTCAATGACTCTAGTTGTTGTTAGTAAAAAGAACAGACATGCAATGACACTGGTGGATCCATAGGTGGATTGTGAAAAGAGCACACATGCAATGACAGTAGTGGATCCATATGTGGTATGTGAAAAGAACACACATGCAATGACTCCAGTTGTTGTTAGTAAAAAGAACACACATGCAATGACACTCGTGGATCCATAGGTGGATTGTGAAAACAGCACACATGCAATGACACTGGTGGATCCATATGTGGTATGTGAAAAGAACACACATGCAATGACTCGTTGTTGTTAGTAAAAAGAACACACATGCAATGACATCAGGATCCATGTGTGGTCTCAAGAGAACACACATTTCAATGACACTGTGGATCCATATGTGGTATGTGAAAAGAACACACATGCAATGACTCGTTGTTGATAGTTAAAAGACCACACATGCAATGACACTCATGGATCCATATGTGGTATGTGAAAAGAACACATGCAATGACTCTGGTTGTTAGTAAAAAGAACACACATGCAATGACATCAGGATCCATGTGTGGTATCTGAAGAGAACACACATGCAATGACTCGTTGTTGTTAGTAAAAGAACACACATGCAATGACACTGGTGGATCCATGTGTGGTCTTCAAGAGAACACACATGCAATGACACTGTGGATCCATATGTGGTATGTGAAAAGAACACACATGCAATGACTCTAGTTGTTGTTAGTAAAAGAACACACATGCAATGACACTGTGGATCCATAGGTGGATTGTGAAAGAACACACATGCAATGACATCAGGATCCATATGTGGTATGTGAAAGAGAACACACATGCAATGACTCCAGTTGTTGTTAGTAAAAAGAACACACATGCAATGACACTGTGGATCCATGTGGTCTCTCAAGAGAACACACATGCAATGACACTGTGGATCCATATGTGGTATGTGAAAAGAACACACATGAAATGACTCGTTGTTGTTAGTAAAAAGAACACACATGCAATGACACTGTGGATCCATAGGTGGATTGTGAAAAGAACACACATGCAATGACACTGTGGATCCATGTGGTATGTGAAAAGAACACACATGCAATGACTCTGGTTGTTGTTAGTAAAAGAACACACATGCAATGACACTGTGGATCCATGTGTGGTCTCAAGAGAACACACATTTCAATGACACTGTGGATCCATATGTGGTATGTGAAAAGAACACATGAAATGACAATGTTGTTAGTAAAAAGAACACACATGCAATGACACTGTGGATCCATAGGTGGATTGTGAAAAGAACACACATGCAATGACACTGGTTGTTGTTAGTAAAAAGAACACACATGCAATGACACTGGGATCCATGTGGTCTATGTAAGAGAACACACATTTCAATGACTCGTTGTTGTTAGTAAAAAGAACACACATGCAATGACATCAGGATCCATGTGTGGTCTCAAGAGAACACACATGCAATGACTCGTTGTTGTTAGTAAAAGAACACACATGCAATGACACTGTGGATCCATAGGTGGATTGTGAAAAGAACACACATGCAATGACACTGTGGATCCATATGTGGTATGTGAAAAGAACACACATGCAATGACTCCGTTGTTGTTAGTAAAAAGAACACACATGCAATGACACTGTGGATCCATAGGTGGATTGTGAAAAGAACACACATGCAATGACACTGTGGATCCATATGTGGAATGTGAAAAGAACACACATGCAATGACTCTAGTTGTTGTTAGTAAAAAGATCACACATGCAATGACACTGTGGATCCATGTGTGGTCTCTAAAGAACACACATTTCAATGACACTGTGGATCCATATGTGGTATGTGAAAAGAACACACATGCAATGACTCCATTGTTGTTAGTAAAAAGAACACACATGCAATGACACTGTGGATCCATATGTGGTATGTGAAGAGAACACACATGCAATGACTCTGTTGTTGTTAGTAAAAAGAACACACATGCAATGACACTGTGGATCCATAGGTGGTCTCAAGAGAACACACATTGCAATGACTCTGGTTGTTGTTAGTAAAAACAACACACATGCAATGACACTTGTGGATCCATGTGTGGACTCTCAAGAGAACACACATGAAATGACACTGGTGGATCCTTATGTGGTATGTGAAAAGAACACACATGCAATGACTCCAGCAGTTGTTAGTAAAAAGAACACACATGAAATGACACTGTGGATCCATAGGTGGATTGTGAAAAGAACACACATGCAATGACACTGTGGATCCATATGTGGTATGTGAAAAGAACACACATGCAATGACTCTAGTTGTTGTTAGTAAAAGAACACACATGCAATGACACTGTGGATCCATGTGTGGTCTCTAAAGAGAACACACATTTCAATGACTGTGGATCCATATGTGGTATGTGAAAAGAACACACATGCAATGACTCTGGTTGTTGTTAGTAAAAAGAACACACATGCAATGACACTGTGGATCCATAGGTGGATTGTGAAAAGAACACACATGCAATGACATTGGTTGTTGTTAGTAAAAGAACACACATGCAATGACACTGTGGATCCATATGTGGTATGTGAAAAGAACACACATGCAATGACTCTGGTTGTTGTTAGTAAAAAGAACACATGCAATGACATCAGGATCCATGTGTGGTCTCAAGAGAACACACATTTCAATGACTGTTGTTGTTAGTAAAAGAACACACATGCAATGACATCAGGATCCATGTGGTCTCAAAAGAACACACATGCAATGACTCTGGTTGTTAGTAAAAAGAACACACATGCAATGACACTAGTAGATCCATATGTGGTATGTGAAAAGAACACACATGCAATGACTCCAGTTGTTGTTAGTAAAAATAACACATGAAATGACACTGATGGATCCATGTGTGGTCTCTGAAAGAGAACACATTTCAATGACTGTTGTTGTTAGTAAAAAGAACACACATGCAATGACACTGTGGATCCATGTGGTCTGTGAAAAGAACACACATGCAATGACTCGTTGTTGTTAGTAAAAGAACACACATGCAATGACACTGTGGATCCATAGGTGGATTGTGAAAAGAACACACATGCAATGACACTGTGGATCCATATGTGGTATGTGAAAAGAACACAC
Organism: Avena insularis; assembly: GCA_023614405.1. Lineage (NCBI taxonomy): Eukaryota > Viridiplantae > Streptophyta > Magnoliopsida > Poales > Poaceae > Avena > Avena insularis. Next base: position 353,042,418 of record CM042694.1, read on the forward strand.
ATGCAATGACTCGTTGTTGTTAGTAAAAGAACACACATGCAATGACACTGTGGATCCATAGGTGGATTGTGAAAAGAACACACATGCAATGACACTGTGGATCCATATGTGGTATGTGAAAAGAACACACATGCAATGACTCTAGTTGTTGTTAGTAAAAAGAACACACATGCAATGACATCAGGATCCATGTGGTCTCTCAAGAGAACACACATTTCAATGACACTGTGGATCCATATGTGGTATGTGAAAAGAACACACATGCAATGACTCTGTTGTTGTTAGTAAAAAGCACACATGCAATGACACTAGTGGATCCATATGTGGTATGTGAAAAGAACACACATGCAATGACTCTAGTTGTTGTTAGTAAAAGAACACACATGCAATGACATCAGGATCCATGTGTGGTCTCTCAAGAGAACACACATTTCAATGACTCTGTTGTTGTTAGTAAAAAGAACACACATGCAATGACATCAGGATCCATGTGTGGTCTCAAGAGAACACACATGCAATGACACTGTGGATCCATATGTGGTATGAAAAGAACACACATGCAATGACTCCAGTTGTTAGTAAAAAGAACACACATGCAATGACACTGTGGATCCATAGGTGGATTGTGAAAAGAACACACATGCAATGACACTGTGGATCCATATCTAGTATGTGAAAAGAGCACACATGCAATGACTCAAGTTGTTGTTAGTAAAAAGAACACACATGCAATGACACTGTGGATCCATGTGTGGTCTCTCAAGAGAACACACATGCAATGACACTGTGGATCCATATGTGGTATGTGAAAAGAACACACATGCAATGACTCCAGTTGTTGTTAGTAAAAAGAACACACATGCAATGACACTGTGGATCCATAGGTGGATTGTGAAAAGAACACACATGCAATGACACTGTGGATCCATATGTGGTATGTGAAAAGAACACACATGCAATGACTCTGTTGTTGTTAGTAAAAGAACACACATGCAATGACATCAGGATCCATGTGTGGTCTCTCAAGAGAACACACATTTCAATGACTGTGGATCCATATGTGGTATGTGAAAAGAACACACATGCAATGACTGTTGTTAGTAAAAAGAACACACATGCAATGACACTGTGGATCCATAGGTGGTATGTGAAAAGAACACACATGCAATGACACTGTTGTTGTTAGTAAAAAGAACACACATGCAATGACACTGTGGATCCATATGTGGTATGTGAAGAGAACACACATGCAATGACTCTGTTGTTGTTAGTAAAAAAGAACACACATGCAATGACATCAGGATCCATGTGTGGTCTCAAGAGAACACACATGCAATGACTCGTTGTTGTTAGTAAAAAGAACACACATGCAATGACACTGTGGATCCATAGGTGGATTGTGAAAAGAACACACATGCAATGACACTGTGGATCCATATGTGGTATGTGAAAAGAACACACATGCAATGACTCGTTGTTGTTAGTAAAAAGAACACACATGCAATGACACTGTGGATCCATAGGTGGATTGTGAAAGAACACACATGCAATGACACTGTGGATCCATATGTGGTATGTGAAAAGAACACACATGCAATGACTCTAGTTGTTGTTAGTAAAAGAACACACATGCAATGACACTGTGGATCCATGTGGTCTCTAAAGAGAACACACATTGCAATGACACTGTGGATCCATATGTGGTATGTGAAAAGAACACACATGCAATGACTCTAGTTGTTGTTAGTAAAAAGAACACACATGCAATGACACTGTGGATCCATAGTGGTATGTGAAGAGAACACACATGCAATGACTCGTTGTTGTTAGTAAAAAGAACACACATGCAATGACACTGTGGATCCATGTGGTCTCTAAGAGAACACACATGCAATGACTCTTGTTGTTAGTAAAAGAACACACATGCAATGACACTGTGGATCCATGTTAGTAAAAAGAACACACATGCAATGACACTGGTGGATCCATAGGTGGAATGTGAAAAGAACACACATGCAATGACACGTGTGGATCAATATGTGGTATGGGACAAGAACACACATGCAATGACTCCAGTTGTTGTTAGTAAAAAGAACACACATGCAATGACACTGTGGATCCATGTGTGGTCTCTAAGAGAACACACATTTCAATGACACTGTGGATCCATATGTGGTATGTGAAAAGAACACACATGAAATGACTCTGGTTGTTGTTAGTAAAAGAACACACATGCAATGACACTGTGGATCCATAGGTGGATTGTGAAAAGAACACACATGCAATGACATTGGTTGTTGTTAGTAAAAAGAACACATGCAATGACACTGTGGATCCATATGTGGTATGTGAAAAGAACACACATGCAATGACTCTGGTTGTTGTTAGTAAAAAGAACACACATGCAATGACATCAGGATCCATGTGGTCTCAAGAGAACACACATTTCAATGACTCCAGTTGTTGTTAGTAAAAAGAACACACATGTTATGACACTAGTGGATCCATGTGTGGACTCTGAAGAGAACACACAGAGACCACACATGCAATGACTCTGTTGTTGTTAGTAAAAAGAGCACACATGCAATCACACTAGTGGATCCATATGTGGTATGTGAAAAGAACACACATGCAATGACTCCAGTTGTTGTTAGTAAAAAGAACACACATGCAATGACACTGGTGGATCCATGTGTGGTCTCTGAAGAGAACACACATGCACTGACTCTGGTTGTTGTTAGTAAAAAGAACACACATGCAATGACATCTGTGGATCCATGTGTGGTCTCAAGAGAACACACATGCAATGACTCTGTTGTTGTTAGTAAAAAGAACACACATGCAATGACACTGTGGATCCATAGGTGGATTGTGAAAAGAACACACATGCAATGACACTGTGGATCCATTTGTGGTATGTTAAAAGATGACACATGCAATGACACTGGTTGTTGTTAGTAAAAGAACACACATGCAATGACACTGGTGGATCCATAGGTGGATTGTGAAAAGAACACACATGCAATGACACTGTGGATCCATATGTGGTATGTGAAAAGAACACACATGCAATGACTCTGTTGTTGTTAGTAAAAGAACACACATGCAATGACACTCAGGATCCATGTGTGGTCTCTGAAGCGAACACACATTTCAATGACTCTGGTGGATCCATATGTGGTATGTGAAAAGAACACACATGCAATGACTCTGGTTGTTGTTAGTAAAAAGAACACACATGCAATGACACTGGTGGATCCATATGTGGTATGTGAAAAGAACACACATGCAATGACTCCAGTTGTTGTTAGTAAAAAGAACACACATGCAATGACACTGTGGATCCATATGTGGTCTGTGAAAAGAGAACACACATGCAATGACTCCGTTGTTGTTAGTAAAAAGAACACACATGCAATGACATCAGGATCCATGTGTGGTCTCAAGAGAACACACATGCAATGACACTATGGTTGTTGTTAAAAAAGAACACATGCAATGACACTGTGGATCCATGTGTTGTATTAAAAAGAACACACATGCAATGACACTGTGGATCCATATGTGGTATGTGAAAAGAACACACATGCAATGACTCCATTGTTCTTAGTAAAAAGAACACACATGCAATGACACTTGTGGATCCATAGGTGGATTGTGAAAAGAACACACATGCAATGACACTAGTGGATCCATATGTGGTATGTGAAAAGAACACACATGCAATGACTCCAGTTGTTGTTAGTAAAAAGAACACTCATGCAATGACACTGTGGATCCATGTGTGGTCTCTGAAGAGAACACACATTTCAATGACTCTGGTTGTTGTTAGTAAAAAGAGCACACATGCAGTGACTGTGGATCCATGTGTGGTCTTCAAGAGAACACACATGCGATGACACTGGTGGATCCATAGGTGGATTGTGAAAAGAACACACATGCAATGACTCTAGATGTTGTTAGTAAAAAGAACACACATGCAATGACACAGGTGGATCCATAGGTGGATTGTGAAAAGAACACACATGCAATGACACTAGTGGATCCATATGTGGTATGTGAAAAGAACACACATGCAATGACTCCAGTTGTTGTTAGTAAAAAGAACACACATGCAATGACACTGTTGGATCCATGTGTGGTCTCTAAAGAGAACACACATTTCAATGACACTGGTGGATCCATCTGTGGTATGTGAAAAGAACATACATGAAATGACACTGTTGTTGTTAGTGAAAGAACACACATGCAATGACACTAGTGGATCCATATGTGGTATGTGAAGAGAACACACATGCAATGACTCGTTGTTGTTAGTAAAAGAACACACATGCAATGACACTGTGGATCCATAGGTGGTCTCTAAAGAGAACACACATTTCAATGACTCGTTGTTGTTAGTAAAAGAACACACATGCAATGACACTGTGGATCCATGTGGTCTCTCAAAGAACACACATGCAATGACTCTGGTTGTTGTTAGTAAAAGAACACACATGCAATGACACTGTGGATCCATATGTGGTATGTGAAAAGAACACACATGCAATGACTAGGGTTGTTGTTAGTAAAAAGAACACACATGCAATGACATCAGGATCCATGTGGTCTCTCAAGAGAACACACATGCAATGACTCGGGTTGTTGTTAGTAAAAAGAACACACATGCAATGACACTGTGGATCCATGTGTGGTCTCAAGAGAACACACATTTCAATGACTCGTTGTTAGTAAAAGAACACACATGCAATGACTCGTTGTTAGTAAAAAGAACACACATGCAATGACACTGTGGATCCATAGGTGGATTGTGAAAAGAACACACATACAATGACACTGGTGGATCCATATGTGGTATGTGAAAAGAACACACATGCAATGACTCTGGTTGTTGTTAGTAACAAGAACACACATACAATGACACTGGTGGATCCATGTGTGGTCTCTAAAGAGAACACACATTTCAATGACACTGGTGGATCCATATGTGGTATGTGAAAAGAACACACATGCAATGACTCTAGTTGTTGTTAGTAAAAAAGCACACATGAAATGACACTGGTGGATCCATAGGTGGATTGTGAAAAGAACACACATGCAATGACACTCGTTGTTAGTAAAAAGAACACACATGCAATGACACTGTGGATCCATATGTGGTATGTGAAGAGACACACATGCAATGACTCTGTTGTTGTTAGTAAAAAGAACACACATGCAATGACACTGTGGATCCATAGGTGGTCTCTGAAAGAGAACACACATTTCAATGACTCTAGTTTGTTGTTAGTAAAAAGAACACACATGCAATGAAACTGGTGGATCCATGTCTGGTCTCTGAAGAGAACACACATGCAATGACTCTGGTTGTTGTTAGTAAAAAGAGCACAAATGAAATGACACTGGTAGATCCATATGTGGTATGTGAAAAGAACACACATGCAACACACATGCAATGACTCTGGTTGTTGTTAGTGAAAAGAACACACATGCAATGACACTGGTGGATCCATGTGGTATGTGAAGAGAACACACATGCAATGACTGCTGTTGTTAGTAAAAGAGCACACATGCAATGACACTGTGGATCCATAGGTGGTCTGTGAAGAGAACACACATGCAATGACTCAGTTGTTGTTAGTAAAAAGAACACACATGCAATGACACTGTGGATCCATATGTGGTATGTGAAAAGAACACACATGCAATGACTCTGTTGTTGTTAGTAAAAAGAACACACATGCAATGACATCAGGATCCATGTGTGGTCTCAAGAGAACACACATTTCAATGACTCTGGTTGTTGTTAGTAAAAGAACACACATGCAATGACACTGTGGATCCATAGGTGGATTGTGAAAAGAACACACATGCAATGACACTGTGGATCCATATGTATGTGAAAAGAACACACATGCAATGACTCGTTGTTGTTAGTAAAAAGAACACACATGCAATGACACTGTGGATCCGTAGGTGGATTGTGAAAAGAACACACATGCAATGACACCTGTGGATCCATATGTGGTATGTTAAAAGAACACACATGCAATGCCTCCAGTTGTTGTTAGTAAAAAGAACACACATGCAATGACACTGGTGGATCCATGTGTGGTCTCTAAAGAGAACACTCATTTCAATGACACTGTCGGATCCATATGTATGTGAAAAGAACACACATGCAATGACTCGTTGTTGTTAGTAAAAAGAACACACATTTCAATGACACCTGTGGATCCATATGTGGTATGTGAAAAGAACACACATGCAATGACTCTGGTTGTTGTTAGTAAAAAGAACACACATGCAATGGCATTGGTGGATCAATGTGTGGTCTCTGAAGAGAACACATGCAATGACTCGTTGTTGTTAGTAAAAAGAACACACATGCAATGACATCGGTGGATCCATGTGGTCTCTAAAGAGAACACATTTCAATGACTTGGTAAAAAGAACACACATGCAATGACACTGTGGATCCATGTGTGGATCTAAAAAGAACACACATGCAATGACACTGTGGATCCATATGTGGTATGTGAAAAGAACACACATGCAATGACTCCAGTTGTTGCTAGTAAAAAGAACACTCATGCAATGACACTGTGGATCCATAGGTGGATTGTGAAAAGAACACACATGCAATGACATCAGGATCCATGTGTGGTCTGAAAAGAACACACATGCAATGACTGTTGTTGTTAGTAAAAAGAACACACATGCAATGACATCAGGATCCATGTGTGGTCTCAAGAGAACACACATGCAATGACACTGTGGATCCATATGTGGTATGAAAAGAAACACATGCAATGACTCAGTTGTTGTTAGTAAAAAAGAACACACATGCAATGACACTGTGGATCCATGGGTGGATTGTGAAAAGAACACACATGCAATGACACTGTGGATCCATATGTGGTATGTGAAAAGAACACACATGCAATGACTCAAGTTGTTGTTAGTAAAAAGAACACACATGCAATGACACTGTAGATCCATGTGTGGTCTCTCAAGAGAACACACATTTCAATGACACTGTGGATCCATATGTGGTATTTGAAAAGAACACACATCAAATGACTCTTGTTGTTAGTAAAAAAAGCACACATGCAATGACACTGGTGGATCCATAGGTGGATTGTGAAAACAACACATATGCAATGACACTGGTTGTTGTTAGTAAAAAGAACACACATGCAATGACATTGGAGGATCCATATGTGGTATGTGAAGAGAACACACATTTCAAGGACTCTGGTTGTTGTTAGTAAAAAAGCACACATGCAATGACACTGGTGGATCCATGTGTGGTCTTTTAAGAGAACACACATTTCAATGACTCTGGTTGTTGTTAGTAAAAAGAACACAATGCAATGACACTCGTGGATCCATATGTGGTATGTGAAAAGAACACACATGCAATGACTCTGGTTGTTGTTAGTAACAAGAACACACATGCAATGACACTGGTGGATCCATAGGTGGATTGTGAAAAGAACACACATGCAATGACACTAGTGGATCCATATGTGGTATGTGAAAAGAACACACATGCAATGACTCTGGTTGTTGCTAGTAACAAGAACACACATGCAATAACACTGGTGGATCCATATGTGGATTGTGAAAAGAACACACATGCAATGACACTGGTGGATCCATATGTGGTATGTGAAAAGAACACACATGCAATAACACTGGTGGATCCATGTGTGGTATGTGAAAATAACACACATGAAATGACTCTGGTTAATGACACTAGTGGATCCATATGTGGTATGTGAAGAGAACACACATTTCAATGACTCTGGTTGTTGTTCGTAAAAAAAGCACACATGCAATAACACTGGTGGATCCATAGGTGGTCTCTCAAGAGAACACACATTTCAATGACTCTGGTTGTTGTTAGTAAAAAGAACACACATGCAATGACACTGGTGGATCCATGTGTGATCTCTGAAGAGAACACACATGCAATGACTCTGGTTGTTAGTAAAAGAGCACACATGCAATGACACTGGTGGATCCATATGTGGTCTGTGAAAAGAACACGCATGCAATGACTCAAGTTGTTAGTAAAAAGAACACACATGCAATGACACTGTGGATCCATGTGTGGTCTCTAAAGAGAACACACATTTCAATGACTGGTTGTTGTTAGTAAAAGAACACACATGCAATGACATGTGGATCCATGTGGTCTCTGAAGAGAACACACATGCAATGACACTGTTGTTGTTAGTAAAAGAACACACATGCAACAGATCCATGTGTGGTCTCTAAAGAACACACATGCAATAACACTGGTGTATCCATGTGTGGTCTCTGAACAGAACACACATTTCAATGACACTGGTGGATCCATATGTGGTATGTGAAAAGAATACACATGAAATGAATCTCGTTGTTGTTAGTAAAAAGCACACATGCAATGACACTGGTGGATCCATAGGTGGATTGTGAAAAGAACACACATGCAATGACAATGGTTATTGTTAGTAAAAAGAACACACATGCAATAACACTGGTGGATCCATATGTGGTATGTGAAGAGAACACACATTTCAATGACTCTGGTTGTTGTTAGTAAAAAAGGCACACATGAAATGACACTGGTGGATCCATAGGTGGTCTCTGAAGAGAACACACATTTCAATGACTCGGGTTGTTGTTAGTAAAAAGAACACACATGCAATGACACTGGTGGATCCATGTGTGATCTGAAGAGAACACACATGCAATGACTCGAGTTGTTGTTAGTAAAAAGAACACACATGCAATGACACTGTGGATCCATATGTGGTATGTGAAAAGAACACACATGCAATGACTCGTTGTTGTTAGTAAAAGAACACACATGCAATGACACTGGTGGATCCATGTGTGGTCTCAAGAGAACACACATTTCAATGACTCAGTTGTTGTTAGTAAAAATAACACACATGCAATGATACGGGTGGATCCATGTGTGGTCTCTGAAGAGAACACACATTTCAATGACTCTGGTTGTTGTTAGTAAAAAGAACACACATGCAATGACACTGGTGGATCCATAGGTGGATTGCAAAAAGAACACACATGCAATGACACTGGTGGATCCATATGTGGTATGTGAAAAGAACACACATGCAATGACTCAGTTGTTGTTAGTAAAAGAACACACATGCAATGACACTGTGGATCCATAGGTGGATTGTGAAAAGAACACACATGCAATGACACTGTGGATCCATATGGTATGTGAAAAGAACACACATGCAATGACTCTGTTGTTGTTAGTAAAAGAACACACATGCAATGACACTGTGGATCCATGTGTGGTCTCAAGAGAACACACATTTCAATGACACTGTGGATCCATATGTGGTATGTGAAAAGAACACATGCATGAATGACTCCAGTTGTTGTTAGTAAAAAGAACACACAAGCAATGACACTAGTGGATCCATATGTGTTATGTTAAAAGAGCACACATGCAATGACTCTGGTTGTTGATAGTAAAAAGAACACACATGCAATGACATCAGGATCCATGTGTGGTCTCTCAAGAGAACACACATTTCAATGACTCCGTTGTTGTTAGTAAAAGAACACACATGCAATGACACTGTGGATCCATGTGGTCTCTGAAGAGAACACACATGCAATGACTCTGTTGTTGTTAGTAAAAGAACACACATGCAATGACACTGGTGGATCCATGTGGTCTTCAAGAGAACACACATGCAATGACACTGTGGATCCATATGTGGTATGTGAAAGAGAACACATGCAATGACTCTAGTTGTTAGTAAAAAGAACACATGCAATGAGACTAGTGGATCCATAGGTGGATTGTGAAAAGAACACACATGCAATGACACTGGTGGATCCATGTGTGGTCTCTGAAGAGAACACACATTTTAAGGACTCTGGTTGTTGTTAGTAAAAAGAACACACATGTAATGACTCTGTTGTTGTTAGTAAAAGAACACACATGCAATGACACTGTGGATCCATGTGTGGTCTCTAAAGAGAACACACATTTCAATGACACTGGTGGATCCATATGGTATGTGAAAAGAACACACATGAAATAACTCTGGTTGTTGTTAGTAAAAAGAACACACATGCAATGACACTGGTGGATCCATATGTGGTATGTGAAAAGAACACACATGCAATGACTCTGGTTGTTACTAAAAAGAACACACATGCAATGACATCAGGATCCATGTGGTCTCTCAAGAGAACACACATTTCAATGACTCGTTGTTGTTAGTAAAAAGAACACACATGCAATGACATCAGGATCCATGTGGTATTCAAGAGAACACACATGCAATGACACTGTGGATCCATATGTGGTATGTGAAAAGAACACACATGAAATGACTCCAGTTGTTGTTCGTAAAAAGAACACACATGCAATGACACTGTGGATCCATAGGTGATAGTGAAAAGAACACACATGCAATGACACTGTGGATCCATGTGGTATGTGAAAAGAACACACATGCAATGACTCTAGTTGTTGTTAGTAAAAAGAACACACATGCAATGACACTGGTGGATCCATAGGTGGATTGCAAAGAGAACACACATGCAATGACACTGGTCGATCCATATGTGGTATGTGAAAAGAACACACATACAAAGACTCTGGTTGTTGTTAGTAAAAAGAACACACATGCAATGACACTGGTGGATCCATAGGTGGATTGTGAAAAGAGCACACATGCAATGACACTGGTGGATCCATATGTGGTATGTGCAAAGAACACACATGCAATGACTCCAGTTGTTGTTAGTAAAAAGAACACACATGCAATGACACTAGTGGATCCATGTGGTCTCAAGAGAACACACATTTCAATGACACTGTGGATCCATATGTGGTATGTCAAAAGAACACACATGAAATGACTCTGTTGTTGTTAGTAAAAAGCACACATGCAATGACACTGTGGATCCATATGTGGTATGTGAAAAGAACACACATGCAATGACTCTGTTGTTGTTAGTAACAAGAACACACATGCAATGACACTGTGGATCCATTTGTGGTCTCAAGAGAACACACATTTCAATGACTCTCGTTGTTGTTAGTAAAAAGAACACACATGCAATGACATCAGGATCCATGTGTGGTCTCTGAAGAGAACACACATGCAATGACTCTGGTTGTTAGTAAGAAGAACACACATGCAATAACACTGGTGGATCCATGTGTGGTCTCTGAAAAGAACACACATGCAATGACACTGGTGGATCCATATGCGGTATGTGAAAAGAACACACATGCAATGACTCATGTTGTTGTTAGTAAAAAGATCACACATGCAATGAGACTAGTGGATCCATAGTTGGTTTGTGAAAAGAACACACATGCAATGACACATGTGGATCCATGTGTGGTCTCTGAAGAGAACACACATGCAATGACTCGTTGTTGTTAGTAAAAAGAACACACATGCAATGACTCTGTTGTTGTTAGTAAAAAGAACACACATGCAATGACACCGTGGATCCATGTGTGGTCTAAAGAGAGTAGACATTTCAATGACACTGTGGATCCATATGTGGTATGTGAAAAGAACACACATGAAATAACTCGTTGTTGTTAGTAAAAGAACACACATGCAATGACACTGTGGATCCATATGTGGTATGTGAAAAGAACACACATGCAATGACTCCAAGTTGTTACTAAAAAGAACACACATGCAATGACATCAGGATCCATGTGGTCTCTCAAGAGAACACACATTTCAATGACTCTGGTTGTTGTTAGTAAAAAGAACACACATGCAATGACATCAGGATCCATGTGGTATCTGAAGAGAACACACATGCAATGACACTGGTGGATCCATATGTGGTATGTGAAAAGAGAAGTCATGAAATGACTCTAGTTGTTGCTAGTAAAAAGAACACACATGCAATGACACTGGTGGATCCATAGGTGGATTGTGAAAAGAACACACATGCAATGACACTGTAGGATCCATGTGTGGTCTCAAGAGAACACACATTTCAATGACTCTGGTTGTTGTTAGTAAAAAGAACACACATGCAATGACACTGGTGGATCCATAGGTGGATTGCAAAAAGAACAGACATGCAATGACACTGGTGGATCCATATGTGGTATGTGAAAAGAACACACATGCAATGACTCTGGTTGTTGTTAGTAACAAGAACACACATGCAATGACACTGGTGGATCCATAGGTGGATTGTGAAAAGAACACACATGCAATGACACTGGTGGATCCATATGTGGCATCTGAAAAGAACACACATGCAATGACTCTGGTTGTTAGTAAAAGAACACACATGCAATGACACTGTGGATCCATATGTGGTCTCTCAAGAGAACACACATTTCAATGACTGTGGATCCATATGTGGTATGTGAAAAGAACACACATGAAATGACTCTGTTATTGTTAGTAAAAGAACACACATGCAATGACACTGGTGGATCCATAGGTGGATTGTGAAAACAACACACATGCAATGACACTGGTTGTTGTTAGTAAAAAGAACACACATGCAATGACACTGGAGGATCCATATGTGGTATGTGAAGAGAACACACATTTCAAGGACTCTGGTTGTTGTTAGTAAAAAAGCACACATGCAATGACACTGGTGGATCCATGTGTGGTCTCTGAAGAGAACACACATTTCAATGACTTTGGTTGTTGTTAGTAAAAAGAACACACATGCAATGACACTGGTGGATCCATATGTGGTATGTGAAAAGAACACACATGCAATGACTCTGGTTGTTAGTAACAAGAACACACATGCAATAACACTGGTGGATCCGTGTGTGGTCTCTGAAGAGAACACACATTTCAATGACACTGGTGGATCCATATGTGGTATGTCAAAAGAACACACATGAAATGACTCTGGTTGTTGTTAGTAAAAAAGCACACATGCAATGACACTGGTGGATCCATATGTGGTATGTGAAAAGAACACACATGCAATGACTCTGGTTGTTGTTAGTAACAAGAACACACATGCAATGACACTGGTGGATCCATTTGTGGTCTCTGAAGAGAACACACATTTCAATGACTCGTTGTTGTTAGTAAAAGAACACACATGCAATGACATCAGGATCCATGTGTGGTCTCAAGAGAACACACATTTCAATGACTCTCGTTGTTGTTAGTAAAAAGAACACACATGCAATGACACTGTGGATCCATGTGGTATCTAAAGAGCACACATGCAATAACACTGTGGATCCATATGTTGTATGTGAAAAGAACACACATGCAATGACTCCAGTTGTTGTTAGTAAAAAGAACACACATGCAATGACACTAGTGGATCCATAGGTGGATTGTGAAAAGAGCACACATGCAATGACATCTGGATCCATGTGTGGTCTCTGAAGAGAACACACATTTTAATGACTCTGGTTGTTGTTAGTAAAAAGAACACACATGTAATGACTCTGGTTGTTGTTAGTAACAAGAACACACATGCAATAACACTGGTGGATCCATGTGTGGTCTCTAAAGAGAGTAGACATTTCAATGACACTGGTGGATCCATATGTGGTATGTGAAAAGAACACACATGAAATAACTCACGTTGATGTTCGTAAAAAGAACACACATGCAATGACACTGTGGATCCATATGTGGTATGTGAAAAGAACACATGCAATGACTCTGGTTGTTACTAAAAAGAACACACATGCAATGACACTGGTGGATCCATGTGTGGTCTCAAGAGAACACACATTTTAATGACTCTGGTTGTTGTTAGTAAAAAGAACACACATGCAATGACACTGGTGGATCCATGTGTGGTATCTGAAGAGAACACACATGCAATGACACTGGTGGATCCATATGTGGTATGTGAAAAGAGAAGTCATGAAATGACTCTAGTTGTTGCTAGTAAAAAGAACACACATGCAATGAGACTGGTGGATCCATAGGTGGATTGTGAAAAGAACACACATGCAATGACACTGGTGGATCCATGTGTGGTCTCCAAAGTGAACACACATTTCAATGACTCGGGTTGTTATTAGTAAAAAGAACACACATGCAATGACACTGTGGATCCATAGGTGGATTGCAAAAGACACACATGCAATGACACTTGTGGATCCATTTGTGGTATGTGAATAGAACACACATGCAATGACTCTGGTTGTTGTTAGTAAAAAGAACACACATGCAATGAATCTGTGGATCCATAGGTTGATTGTTAAAAGAACACACATGCAATGACACTGGTGGATCCATATGTGGCATCTGAAAAGAACACACATGCAATGACTCTGGTTGTTATTAACAAGAACACAAATGCAATAACACTGGTGGATCCATATGTGGTCTCTGAAGAGAACACACATTTCAATGACTGGTGGATCCATATGTGGTATGTGAAAAGAACACACATGAAATGAGTCTGTTATTGTTAGTAAAAAAGCACACATGCAATGACACTGTGGATCCATAGGTGGATTGTGAAACAACACACATGCAATGACACTGTTGTTGTTAGTAAAAAGAACACACATGCAATGACACTGAGGATCCATATGTGGTATGTGAAGAGAACACACATTTCAAGGACTCGTTGTTGTTAGTAAAAAGCACACATGCAATGACATCAGGATCCATGTGTGGTCTCAAGAGAACACACATTTCAATGACTTTGTTGTTAGTAAAAAGAACACACATGCAATGACACTGGTGGATCCATATGTGGTATCTGAAAAGAACACACATGCAATGAATCTGGTTGTTGTTAGTAACAAGAACACACATGCAATGACATCAGGATCCATGTGGTCTCTGAAGAGAACACACATTTCAATGACACTGGTGGATCCATATGTGGTATGTCAAAAGAACACACATGAAATGACTCTGGTTGTTGTTAGTAAAAAAGCACACATGCAATGACACTGGTGGATCCATATGTGGTATGTGAAAAGAACACACATGCAATGACTCTGGTTGTACTTAGTAACAAGAACACACATGCAATGACACTGGTGGATCCATTTGTGGTCTCTGAAGAGAACACACATTTCAATGACTCTCGTTGTTGTTAGTAAAAAGAACACACATGCAATGACACTGGTGGATCCATGTGTGGTCTCTGAAGAGAACACACATTTCAATGACTCTGGTTGTTGTAAGTAAAAAGAACACACATGCAATGACACTGGTGGATCCATGTGTGGTATCTAAAGAGAACACACATGCAATGACACTGGTCGATCCATATGTGGTATGTGAAAAGAGAAGTCATAAAATGACTCCAGTTGTTGCTAGTAAAAAGAACACACATGCAATGAGACTAGTGGATCCATAGGTGGATTGTGAAAAGAACACACATGCAATGACACTGGTGGATCCATGTGTGGTCTCTGAAGAGAACACACATTTTAATGACTCTGGTTGTTGTTAGTAAAAAGAACACACATGTAATGACTCTGGTTGTTGTTAGTAACAAGAACACACATGCAATAACACTGGTGGATCCATGTGTGGTCTCTAAAGAGAGTAGACATTTCAATGACACTGGTGGATCCATATGTGGTATGTGAAAAGAACACACATGAAATAACTCTGGTTGTTGTTAGTAAAAAGAACACACATGCAATGACACTGGTGGATCCATATGTGGTATGTGAAAAGAACACACATGCAATGACTCTGGTTGTTACTAAAAAGAACACACATGCAATGACACTGGTGGATCCATGTGTGGTCTCTGAAGAGAACACACATTTCAATGACTCTGGTTGTTGTTAGTAAAAAGAACACACATGCAATGACACTGGTGGATCCATGTGTGGTCTCAAGAGTACACACATGCAATGACACTGGTGGATCCATATGTGGTATGTGAAAAGAGAAGTCATGAAATGACTCTAGTTGTTGCTAGTAAAAAGAACACACATGCAATGAGACTGGTGGATCCATAGGTGGATTGTGAAAAGAACACACATGCAATGACACGGGTGGATCCATGTGTGGTCTCTGAAGAGAACACACATTTCAATGACTCTGGTTGTTGTTAGTAAAAAGAACACACATGCAATGACACTGGTGGATCCATAGGTGGATTGCAAAAAGAACACACATGCAATGACACTGGTGGATCCATATGTGGTATGTGAAAAGAACACACATGCAATGACTCTGGTTGTTGTTAGTAACAAGAACACACATGCAATGACACTGGTGGATCCATAGGTGGATTGTGAAAAGAACACACATGCAATGACACTGGTGGATCCATATGTGGCATCTGAAAAGAACACACATGCAATGACTCTGGTTGTTATTAACAAGAACACAAATGCAATAACACTGGTGGATCCATATGTGGTCTCTGAAGAGAACACACATTTCAATGACTGGTGGATCCATATGTGGTATGTGAAAAGAACACACATGAAATGAGTCTGGTTATTGTTAGTAAAAAAGCACACATGCAATGACACTGGTGGATCCATAGGTGGATTGTGAAAACAACACACATGCAATGACACTGGTTGTTGTTAGTAAAAAGAACACACATGCAATGACACTGGAGGATCCATATGTGGTATGTGAAGAGAACACACATTTCAAGGACTCTGGTTGTTGTTAGTAAAAAAGCACACATGCAATGACACTGGTGGATCCATGTGTGGTCTCTGAAGAGAACACACATTTCAATGACTTTGGTTGTTGTTAGTAAAAAGAACACACATGCAATGACACTGGTGGATCCATAGGTGGTATGTGAAAAGAACACACATGCAATGACTTTGGTTGTTGTTAGTAACAAGAACACACATGCAATGACACTGGTGGATCCATTTGTGGTCTCTGAAGAGAACACACATTTCAATGACTCTGGTTGTTGTTAGTAAAAAGAACACACATGCAATGACACTAGTGGATCCATGTGTGGTCTCTTAAGAGAACACACATGCAATGACTCTAGTTGTTGTTAGTAAAAAGAGCACACATGCAATGACACTGGTGGATCCATATGTGGTATGTGAAAAGAACACACCTGCAATGACTCTGGTTGTTGTTAGTAAAAAGAACACACATGCAATAACACTGGTGAATCCATATGTGGTCTCTGAAGACAACACACATTTCAATGACTCTGGTTGTTGTTAGGAAAAAGAACACACATGCAATGGCACAGGTGGATCCATGTGTGGTCTCTGAAGAGAACACACATTTCAATGACTCTGGTTGTTGTTAGTAAAAAGAACACACATGCAATGACACTGGTGGACCCAAAGGTGGATTGTGAAAAGAACACACATGCAATGACATTGGTGGATCCATATGTCATATGTGAAAAGAACACACATGCAATGACTCGGGTTGTTGTTACTAACAGGAACACACATGCAATGACACTGGTGGATCCATAGGTGGATTATGAAAAGAACACACATGCAATTACACTCGTGGATCCATATGTGGTATGTGAAAAACACACATATGCAATGACTCTGGTTGTTGTTAGTAACAAGGACACACATGCAATAACACTGGTGGATCCATGTGTGGTCTCTGAAGAGAACACACATTTCAATGACACTGGTTGATCCATATGTGGTATGTGAAAAGGACACACATGAAATGACTCTAGTTGTTGTTAGTAAAAAAATCACACATGCAATGACACTGGTGGTTCCATATGTGGTATGTGAAAAGAACACACATGCAATGACTCTGGTTGTACTTAGTAACAAGAACACACATGCAATGACACTGGTGGATCCATGTGTGGTCTCTGAAGAGACCACACATTTCAATGACTCTGGTTGTTGTTAGTAAAAAGAACACACATGCAATAACATCAGGATCCATGTGTGGTCTCAAGAGAACACACATTTCAATGACTCTGGTTGTTAGTAAAAAGAACACACATGCAATGACACTGTGGATCCATGTGGTCTATGAAGAGAACACACATCTAATGACACTTGTGGATCCATATGTGGTATGTGAAAAGAGAAGTCATGAAATGACTCCAGTTGTTGCTAGTAAAAAGAACACACATGCAATGAGACTGGTGGATCCATAGGTGGATTGTGAAAAGAACACACATGCAATGACACGGGTGGATCCATGTGTGGTCTCTGAAGAGAACACACATTTCAATGACTCTGGTTGTTGTTAGTAAAAAGAACACACATGCAATGACACTGGTGGATCCATAGGTGGATTGCAAAAAGAACACACATGCAATGACACTGGTGGATCCATATGTGGTATGTGAAAAGAACACACATGCAATGACTCTGGTTGTTGTTAGTAACAAGAACACACATGCAATGACACTGGTGGATCCATAGGTGGATTGTGAAAAGAACACACATGCAATGACACTGGTGGATCCATATGTGGCATCTGAAAAGAACACACATGCAATGACTCTGGTTGTTATTAACAAGAACACAAATGCAATAACACTGGTGGATCCATATGTGGTCTCTGAAGAGAACACACATTTCAATGACTGGTGGATCCATATGTGGTATGTGAAAAGAACACACATGAAATGAGTCTGGTTATTGTTAGTAAAAAAAGCACACATGCAATGACACTGGTGGATCCATAGGTGGATTGTGAAAACAACACACATGCAATGACACTGGTTGTTGTTAGTAAAAAGAACACACATGCAATGACACTGGAGGATCCATATGTGGTATGTGAAGAGAACACACATTTCAAGGACTCTGGTTGTTGTTAGTAAAAAAGCACACATGCAATGACACTGGTGGATCCATGTGTGGTCTCTGAAGAGAACACACATTTCAATGACTTTGGTTGTTGTTAGTAAAAAGAACACACATGCAATGACACTGGTGGATCCATAGGTGGTATGTGAAAAGAACACACATGCAATGACTTTGGTTGTTGTTAGTAACAAGAACACACATGCAATGACACTGGTGGATCCATTTGTGGTCTCTGAATAGAACACACATTTCAATGACTCTGGTTGTTGTTAGTAAAAAGAACACACATGCAATGACACTAGTGGATCCATGTGTGGTCTCTTAAGAGAACACACATGCAATGACTCTAGTTGTTGTTAGTAAAAAGAGCACACATGCAATGACACTGGTGGATCCATATGTGGTATGTGAAAAGAACACACCTGCAATGACTCTGGTTGTTGTTAGTAAAAAGAACACACATGCAATAACACTGGTGAATCCATATGTGGTCTCTGAAGACAACACACATTTCAATGACTCTGGTTGTTGTTAGGAAAAAGAACACACATGCAATGGCACAGGTGGATCCATGTGTGGTCTCTGAAGAGAACACACATTTCAATGACTCTGGTTGTTGTTAGTAAAAAGAACACACATGCAATGACACTGGTGGACCCAAAGGTGGATTGTGAAAAGAACACACATGCAATGACATTGGTGGATCCATATGTCATATGTGAAAAGAACACACATGCAATGACTCGGGTTGTTGTTACTAACAGGAACACACATGCAATGACACTGGTGGATCCATAGGTGGATTATGAAAAGAACACACATGCAATTACACTCGTGGA
The DNA here is from genome assembly GCA_023614405.1 of Avena insularis. Taxonomy (NCBI): domain Eukaryota; kingdom Viridiplantae; phylum Streptophyta; class Magnoliopsida; order Poales; family Poaceae; genus Avena; species Avena insularis. The sequence goes on from CM042694.1 coordinate 353,061,999, forward strand.
TCCATATGTGGTATGTGAAAAACACACATATGCAATGACTCTGGTTGTTGTTAGTAACAAGGACACACATGCAATAACACTGGTGGATCCATGTGTGGTCTCTGAAGAGAACACACATTTCAATGACACTGGTTGATCCATATGTGGTATGTGAAAAGGACACACATGAAATGACTCTAGTTGTTGTTAGTAAAAAAATCACACATGCAATGACACTGGTGGTTCCATATGTGGTATGTGAAAAGAACACACATGCAATGACTCTGGTTGTACTTAGTAACAAGAACATACATGCAATGACACTGGTGGATCCATGTGTGGTCTCTGAAGAGACCACACATTTCAATGACTCTGGTTGTTGTTAGTAAAAAGAACACACATGCAATAACACTGGTGGATCCATGTGTGGTCTCTGAAGAGAACACACATTTCAATGACTCTGGTTGTTGTTAGTAAATAGAACACACATGCAATGATACGGGTGAATCCATATGTGGTCTCTGAAGAGAACACACATTTCAATGACTTTGGTTGTTGTTAGGAAAAAGAACACACATGCAAGGACACAGGTGGATCCATGTGTGGTCTCTGAAGAGAACACACATTTCAATGACTCTTGTTGTTGTTAGTAAAAAGAACACATATGCAATGACACTGGTGGATCCATAGGTGGATTGTGAAAAGAACACACATGCAATGACATTGGTGGATCCATATGTGGTATGTGAAAATAACACACATGCAATGACTCTGGTTGTACTTAGTAACAAGAACACACATGCAATGACACTGGTGGATCCATGTGTGGTCTCCGAAGAGAACACACATTTCAATGACTCTTGTTGTTGTTAGTAAAAAGAACACACATGCAATGACACTAGTGGATCCATAGGTGGATTGTGAAAAGAACACACATGCAATGAAACTGGTGGATCCATATGTGGTATGTGAAAAGAACACACATGCAATGCCTCTGGTTGTTGTTAGTAACAAGAACACACATGCAATGACACTGGTGGATCCATAGGTGGATTGTGAAAATAACACACATGCAATGACACTAGTGGATCCATATGTGGTATGTGAAAAGAACACACATGCAATGACTCTGGTTGTTGTTAGTAACAAGAACACACATGCAATAACACTGGTGGATCCATGTGTGGTCTCTATAGAAAATAGACATTTCAATGACACTGGTAGATCCATATGTGGTATGTGAAAAGAACACACATGAAATGACAATGGTTGTTGTTAGTAAAAAAAGAACACATGCAATGACACCGGTGGATCCATATGTGGTATGTGAAAAGAACACACTTGCAATGACTCTGGTTGTAATTAGTAACAAGAACACACATGCAATGACACTGTTGGATCCATTTGTGGTCTCTGAAGAGAACACACATTTCAATGACTCTGGTTGTTGTTAGTAAAAAGAACACACATGCAATGAGACGGGTGGATCCATGTGTGGTCTCTGAAGAGAACACACATTTCAATGACTCTGGTTGTTGTTAGTAAAAAGAACACACATGCAATGACACTGGTGGATCCATATGTGGTATGTGAAAAGAACACACATGCAATGACTCTGGTTGTTGTTAGTAACAAGAACACACATGCAATGACACTGGCGGATCCATAGGTGGATTGTGAAAAGAACACACATGCAATGACACTGGTGGATCCATATGTTGTATGTGAAAAAGAACACACATGCAATGACTCTGGTTGTTGTTAGTAAAAAGAACACACATGCAATGACACTAGTGGATCCATGTGTGGTCTCTGAAGAGAACACACATGCAATGACTCTAGTTGTTGTTAGTAAAAAGAGCACACATGCAATGACACTGGTGGATCCATATGTGGTATGTGAAAAGAACACACCTGCAATGACACTGGTGGATCCATATGTGGTATGTGAAAAGAACACTCATGCAATGACTCTTGTTCTACTTAGTAACAAGAACACACATGCAATGACACTGGTGGATCCATTTGTGGTCTCTGAAGAGAACACACATTTCAATGACTCTAGATGTTGTTAGTGAAAAGAACACACATGCAATGACACTAATGGATCCATGTGTGGTCTCTTAAGAGAACACACATGCAATGACTCTAGTTGTTGTTAGTAAAAAGAGCACACATGCAATGACACTGGTGGATCCATATGTGGTATGTGAAAAGAACACACCTGCAATGACTCTGGTTGTTGTTAGTAAAAAGAACACACATGCAATAACACTGGTGAATCCATATGTGGTCTCTGAAGAGAACACACATTTCAATGACTCTGGTTGTTGTTAGGAAAAAGAACACATAGGCAACGACACAGGTGGATCCATGTGTGGTCTCTGAAGAGAACACACATTTCAATGACTCTTGTTGTTGTTAGTAAAAAGAACACAGATGCAATAACACTGGTGGATCCATAGGTGGATTGTGAAAAGAACACACATGCAATGACATTGGTGGATCCATATGTGGCATGTGAAAACAACACACATGCAATGACTCTGGTTGTACTTAGTAACAAGAACACACATGCAATGACACTGGTGGATCCATGTGTGGTCTCTAAAGAGAACACACATTTCAATGACTCTGGTTGTTGTTAGTAAAAAGAACGCACATGCAATGACACTAGTGGATCCATAGGTGGATTGTGAAAAGAACACACATGCAATGACACTGGTGGATCCATATGTGGTATGTGAAAAGAACACACATGCAATGACTCTAGTTGTTGTTAGTAACAAGAACACACATGCAATGACACTGGTGGATCCATAGGTGGATTGTGAAAATAACACACATGCAATGACACTAGTGGATCCATATGTGGTATGTGAAAAGAACACACATGCAATGACTCTGGTTGTTGTTAGTAACAAGAACACACATGCAATAACACTGGTGGATCCATGTGTGGTCTCTATAGAGAATAGACATTTCAATGACACTGGTAAATCCATATGTGGTATGTGAAAAGAACACACATGAAATGACAATGGTTGTTGTTAGTAAAAAAAGCACACATGCAATGACACTGGTGGATCCATATGTGGTATGTGAAAAGAACACACATGCAATGACTCTGGTTGTACTGAGTAACAAGAACACACATGCAATGACACTGTTGGATCCAAATGTGGTCTCTGAATAGAACACACATTTCAATGACTCTGGTTGTTTTTAGTAAAAGAACACACATGCAATGACACTAGTGGATCCATGTGTGGTCTCTGAAGAGAACACACATGCAATGACTCTAGTTGTTGTTAGTAAAAAGAGCACACATGCAATGACACTGGTGGATCCATATGTGGTATGTGAAAAGAACACACCTGCAATGACACTGGTGGATCCATATGTGGTATGTGAAAAGAGAAGTCATGAAATGACTCCAGTTGTTTCTAGTAAAAAGAACACACATGCAATGAGACTAGTGGAACCATAGGTGGATTGTGAAAAGAACACACATGCAATGACACTGGTGGATCCATATGTGGCATGTGAACAGAACACACATCCAATGACTTTGGTTGGTGTTAGTAACAAGAACACACATGCAATAACACTGGTGGATGCATGTGTGGTCTCTGAAGAGAACATACATTTCAATGACTCTGGTGGATCCATATGTGGTATGTGAAAAGAACACACATGAAATGACTCTGGTTGTTGTTAGTAAAAAATCACACATGCAATGACACTGGTGGATCCATAGGTGGATTGTGAAAAAAAAACACATGCAATGACACTGGTTGTTGCTAGCAAAAAAAACACATGCAATGACATTGGTGGATCCATATGTGGTATGTGAAGAGAACACACATTTCAATGACTCTGGTTGTTGTTAGTAAAAAAAGCACACATGCAATGACACTGGTGGATCCATAGGTGGTCTCTAAAGAGAACACACATTTCAATGACTCTGGTTGTTGTTAGTAAAAAGAACACACATGCAATGACACTGGTGGATCCATGTGTGGTCTCTGAAGAGAACACACATGCAATGACTCTACTTGTTGTTAGTAAAAAGAGCACACATGTAATGACACTGGTTGATCCATATGTGGTATATGAAAAGAACACACATGCAACGACTCAGGTTGTTGTTAGTAAAAAGAACACACATGCAATAACACTGGTGGATCAATGTGTGGTCTTTAAAGAGAACACACATTTCAATGACTCTGGTAGTTGCTAGTAAAAAGAACACACATGCAATGACATTGGTGGATCCGTGTGTGGTCTCTGAAAAGAACACATATTTCAATGACTCTGGTTGTTGTTAGTAAAAAGAACACACATGCAATGACACTATGGATCCATAGGTGGATTGTGAAAAGAACACACATGCAATGACACTGGTGGATCCATATGTGGTATGTGAAAAGAACACACATGCAATGACTCTGGTTGTTGTTAGAAACAAGAACACACATGCAATGACACTGGTGGATCCATAGGTGGATTGTGAAAAGAACACACATGCAATGACACTGGTGGATCCATATGTGGTATGTGAAAAGAACACACATGCAATGACTCTGGTTGTTGTTAGTAACAAGAACACACATGCAATAACACTGGTGGATCCGTGTGTGGTCTCTGAAGAGAACACACATTTCAATGACACTGGTGGATCCATATGTGGTATGTGAAAAGAGCACACATGAATTGACTCTAGTTGTTGTTAGTAAAAAAAGCACACATGCAATGACACTGGTGGATCCATATGTGGTATGTGAAAAGAACACACATGCAATGACTCTGGTTGTACTTAGTAACAAGAACACACATGCAATGACACTGGTGGATCCATGTGTGGTCTCTGAAGAGAACACACATTTCAATGACTCTGGATGTTAGTAAAAAGAACACACATGCAATGACTCTGGTTGTTGTTAGTAAAAAGAGAACACATGCAATGACACTGGTGGATCCATGTGTGGTATCTGAAGAGAACACACATGCAATGACACTGGTGGATCCATATGTGGTATGTGAAAGGACAAGTCATGAAATGACTCCAGTTGTTGCTAGTAAAAGGAACACACATGCAATGAGACTGGTGGATCCATAGGTGGATTGTGAAAAGAACACACATGCAATGACACTGGTGGATCCATATGTGGCATGTGAAAAGAACACACATGCACTGACTATGGTTGTTGTTAGTAACAAGAACACACATTCAATAAAACTGGTGGATCCATGTGTGGTCTCTGAAGAGAACATTCATTTCAATGACTCTGGTGCATCCATATGTGGTATGTGAAAACAACACACATGCAATGACTCTGGTTGTTGTTAGGAAAAAAGCACACATGCAATGACACTGGTGGATCCATAGGTGGATTGTGAAAAGAACACACATGCAATGACACTGGTTGTTGTTAGTAAAAAAAGCACACATGCAAAGACACTGGTGGATCCATATGTGGTATGTGAAAAGAACACTCATGCAATGACTCTGGTTGTACTTAGTAACAAGAACACACATGCAATGACACTGGTGGATCCATTTGTGGTCTCTGAAGAGAACACACATTTCAATGACTCTGGTTGTTGTTAGTAAAAAGAACACACATGCAATAACACTAGTGGATCCATGTTTGGTCTCTTAAGAGAACACACATGCAATGACTCTAGTTGTTGTTAGTAAAAAGAGCACACATGCAATGACACTGGTGGATCCATATGTGGTATGTGAAAAGAACACACCTGCAATGACTCTGGTTGTTGTTAGTAAAAAGAACACACATGCAATAACACTGGTGAATCCATATGTGGTCTCTGAAGAGAACACACATTTCAATGACTCTGGTTGTTGTTAGGAAAAAGAACACACATGCAAGGACACAGGTGGATCCATGTGTGGTCTCTGAAGAGAACACACATTTCAATGACTCTTGTTGTTGTTAGTAAAAAGAACACAGATGCAATGACACTGGTGGATCCATAGGTGGATTGTGAAAAGAACACACATGCAATGACATTGGTGGATCCATATGTGGTATGTGAAAAGAACACACATGCAATGACTCTGGTTGTACTTAGTAACAAGAACACACATGCAATGACACTGGTGGATCCATGTGTGGTCTCTGAAGAGAACACACATTTCAATGACTCTGGTTGTTGTTAGTAAAAAGAACACACATGCAATGACACTAGTGGATCCATAGGTGGATTGTGAAAAGAACACACATGCAATGACACTGGTGGATCCATATGTGGTATGTGAAAAGAACACACATGCAATGACTCTAGTTGTTGTTAGTAACAAGAACACACATGCAATGACACTAGTGGATCCATAGGTGGATTGTGAAAATAACACACATGCAATGACACTAGTGGATCCATATGTGGTATGTGAAAAGAACACACATGCAATGACTCTTGTTGTTGTTAGTAACAAGAACACACATGCAATAACACTGGTGGATCCATGTGTGGTCTCTAAAGAGAATAGACATTTCAATGACACTGGTAGATCGATATGTGGTATGTGAAAAGAACACACATGAAATGACACTGGTTATTCTTAGTAAAAAAAGCACACATGCAATGGCACTGGTGGATCCATATGTGGTATGTGAAAAGAACACACATGCAATGACTCTGGTTGTTGTTAGTAAAAAGAACACACATGCAATAACACTGGTGGATCCATGTGTGGTCTCTGAAGAGAACACACATTTCAATGACTCTGGTTGTTGTTAGTAAAAAGAACACACATGCAATGATACGGGTGGATCCATGTGTGGTCTCTGAAGAGAACACACATTTCAATGACTCTGGTTGTTGTTATTAGAAAGAACACACATGCAATGACACTGGTGGATCCATAGGTGGATTGTGAAAATAACACACATTTAATGACACTGGTGGATCCATATGCGGTATGTGAAAAGAACACACATGCAATGACTCTGGTTGTTGTTAGTAACAAGAACACACGTGCAATGACACTGGTGGATCCATAGGTGGATTATGAAAAGAACACACATGCAATGACACTGTCGGATCCATATGTGGCATGTGAACAGAACACACATCCAATGACTCTGGTTGGTGTTAGTAACAGGAACACACATGCAAAAACACTGGTGGATCCATGTGTGGTCTCTGAAGAGAACATACATTTCAATGAATCTGGTGGATCCATATGTGGTATGTGAAAAGAACACATATGAAATGACTCTGGTTGTTGTTAGTAAAAAAGCACACATGCAATGACACTGGTGGATCCATAGGTAGATTGTGAAAAGAACACAAATGCAATGACACTGGTTGTTGTTAGTAAAAAGAAAACACATGCAATGACACTGGTGAATCCATATGTGGTATGTGAAGAGAACACACATTTCAATGACTCTGGTTGTTGTTAGTAAAAAAAGCACACATGCAATGACACTGGTGGATCCATAGGTGGTCTCTAAAGAGAACACACATTTCAATGACTCTGGTTGTTGTTAGTAAAAAGAACACACATGCAATGACACTTATGGATCCATGTGTGGTCTCTGAAGAGAACACACATGCAATGACTCTAGTTGTTGTTAGTAAAAAGAGCACACATGCAATGACACTGGTGGATCCATATGTGGCATGTGAAAAGAACACACATGCAATGACTCAGGTTGTTGTTAGTAAAAAGAACACACATGCAATAACACTGGTGGATCAATGTGTGGTCTCTAAAGAGAACACACATTTCAATGACTCTGGTAGTTGCTAGTAAAAAGAACACACATGCAATGACATTGGTGGATCCGTGTGTGGTCTCTGAAGAGAACACACATTTCAATGACTCTGGTTGTTGTTAGTAAAAAGAACACACATGCAATGACACTGGTCGATCCATATGTGGATTGTGAATAGTACACACATGCAATGACACTGGTGGATCCATATGTGGTATGTGAAAAGAACACACATGCAATGACTCTGGTTGTTGTTAGAAACAAGAACACACATGCAATGACACTGGTGGATCCATAGGTGGATTGTGAAAAGAACACACATGCAATGACACTGGTGGATCCATATGTGGTATGTGAAAAGAACACACATGCAATGACTCTGGTTGTTGTTAGTAAGAAGAACACACATGCAATAACACACTGGTGGATCCGTGTGTGGTCTCTGAAGAGAACAAACATTTCAATGACACTGGTGGATCCATATGTGGTATGTGAAAAGAACACACATGAATTGACTCTGGTTGTTGTTAGTAAAAAAAGCACACATGCAATGACACTGGTGGATCCATATGTGGTATGTGAAAAGAACACAAATGCAATGACTCTGGTTGTACTTAGTAACGAGAACACACATGCAATGACACTGGTGGATCCATGTGTGGTCTCTGAAGAGAACACACATTTCAATGACTCTGGATGTTAGTAAAAAGAACACACATGCAATGACTCTGGTTGTTGTTAGTAAAAAGAGAACACATGCAATGACACTGGTGGATCCATGTGTGGTATCTGAAGAGAACACACATGCAATGACACTGGTGGATCCATATGGTATGTGAAAGGACAAGTCATGAAATGACTCCAGTTGTTGCTAGTAAAAGGAACACACATGCAATGAGACTGGTGGATCCATAGGTGGATTGTGAAAAGAACACACATGCAATGACACTGGTGGATCCATATGTGGCATGTGAAAAGAACACACATGCACTGACTATGGTTGTTGTTAGTAACAAGAACACACATTCAATAACACTGGTGGATCCATGTGTGGTCTATGAAGAGAACATTCATTTCAATGACTCTGGTGGATCCATATGTGGTATGTGAAAACAACACACATGCAATGACTCTGGTTGTTGTTAGGAAAAAAGCACACATGCAATGACACTGGTGGATCCATAGGTGGATTATGAAAAGAACACACATGCAATGACACTGGTTGTTGTTAGTAAAAAAAGCACACATGCAATGACACTGGTGGATCAATTTGTGGTCTCTGAAGAGAACACACATTTCAATGACTCTGGTTGTTGTTAGTAAAAAGAACACACATGCAATAACACTAGTGGATCCATGTTTGGTCTCTTAAGAGAACACACATGCAATGACTCTAGTTGTTGTTAGTAAAAAGAGCACACATGCAATGACACTGGTGGATCCATATGTGGTATGTGAAAAGAACACACCTGCAATGACTCTGGTTGTTGTTAGTAAAAAGAACACACATGCAATAACACTGGTGAATCCATATGTGGTCTCTAAAGAGAACACACATTTCAATGACTCTGGTTGTTGATAGGAAAAAGAACACACATGCAATGACACAGGTGGATCCATGTGTGGTCTCTGAAGAGAACACACATTTCAATGACTCTTGTTGTTGTTAGTAAAAAGAACACAGATGCAATGACACTGGTGGATCCATAGGTGGATTGTGAAAAGAACACACATGCAATGACATTGGTGGAGCCATATGTCGTATGTGAAAAGAACACACATGCAATGACTCTAGTTGTTGTTAGTAACAAGAACACACATGCAATGACACTGGTGGATCCATAGGTGGATTGTGAAAATAACACACATGCAATGACACTAGTGGATCCATATGTGGTATGTGAAAAGAACACACATGCAATGACTCTTGTTGTTGTTAGTAACAAGAACACACATGCAATAACACTCGTGGATCCATGTGTGGTCTCTAAAGAGAATAGACATTTCAATGACACTGGTAGATCCATATGTGGTATGTGAAAAGAACACACATGAAATGACACTGGTTATTGTTAGTAAAAAAAGCACACATGCAATGACACTGGTGGATCCATATGTGGTATGTGAAAAGAACACACATGCAATGACTCTGGTTGTTGTTAGTAAAAAGAACACACATGCAATAACACTGGTGGATCCATGTGTGGTCTCTGAAGAGAACACACATTTCAATGACTCTGGTTGTTGTTAGTAAAAATAACACACATGCAATGATACGGGTGGATCCATGTGTGGTCTCTGAAGAGAACACACATTTCAATGACTCTGGTTGTTGTTAGTAAAAAGAACACACATGCAATGACACTGGTGGATCCATAGGTGGATTGCGAAAAGAACACACATGCAATGACACTGGTGGATCCATATGTGGTATGTGAAAAGAACACACATGCAATGACTCTGGTTGTTGTTAGTAACAAGAACACACATGCAATGACACTAGTGGATCCATAGGTGGATTGTGAAAAGAACACACATGCAATGACACTGGCGGATCCATATGTGGCATGTGAACAGAACACACATCCAATGACTCTGGTTGGTGTTAGTAACAAGAACACACATGCAATAACACTGGTGGATCCATGTGTGGTCTCTGAAGAGAACATACATTTCAATGACTCTTGTGGATCCATATGTGGTATGTGAAAAGAACACACATGAAATGACTCTGGTTGTTGTTAGTAAAAAATCACACATGCAATGACACTGGTGGATCCATAGGTAGATTGTGAAAAGAACACACATGCAATGACACTGGTTGTTGTTAGTAAAAAGAAAACACATGCAATGACACTGGTGAATCCATATGTGGTATGTGAAGAGAACACACATTTCAATGACTCTGGTTGTTAGTAAAAAAAGCACACATGCAATGACACTGGTGGATCCATAGGTGGTCTCTAAAGAGAACACACATTTCAATGACTCTGGTTGTTGTTAGTAAAAAGAACACACATGCAATGACACTTGTGGATCCATGTGTGGTCTCTAAAGAGAACACACAAGCAATGACTCTGGTTGTTGTTAGTAAAAAGAGCACACATGTAATGACACTGGTGGATCCATATGTGGTATGTGAAAAGAACACACATGCAATGACTCAGGTTGTTGTTAGTAAAAAGAACACACATGCAATAACACTGGTGGATCAATGTGTGGTCTCTAAAGAGAACACACATTTCAATGACTTTGGTAGTTGCTAGTAAAAAGAACACACATGCAATGACATTGGTGGATCCATGTGTGGTCTCTGAAGAGAACACACATTTCAATGACTCTGGTTGTTGTTAGTAAAAAGAACACACATGCAATGACACTGGTGGATCCATATGTGAATTGTGAATAGTACACACATGCAATGACACTGGTGGATCCATATGTGGTATGTGAAAAGAACACACATGCAATGACTCTGGTTGTTGTTAGAAACAAGAACACACATGCAATGACACTGGTGGATCCATAGGTGGATTGTGAAAAGAACACACATGCAATGACACTGGTCGATCCATATGTGGTATGTGAAAAGAACACACATGCAATGACTCTGGTTGTTGTTAGTAACAAGAACACACATGCAATAACACTGGTGGATCCATGTGTGGTCTCTGAAGAGAACACACATTTCAATGACACTGGTGGATCCATATGTGGTATGTGAAAAGAACACACATGCAATGACTCTGGTTGTACTTAGTAACAAGAACACACATGCAATGACACTGGTGGATCCATGTGTGGTCTCTGAAGAGAACACACATTTCAATGACTCTGGATGTTAGTAAAAAGAACACACATGCAATGACACTGGGGGATCCATGTGTGGTATCTGAAGAGAACACACATGCAATGACACTGGTGGATCCATATGTGGTATGTGAAAAGACAAGTCATGAAATGACTCCAGTTGTTGCTAGTAAAAGGAACACACATGCAATGAGACTGGTGGATCCATAGGTGGATTGTGAAAAGAACACACATGCAATGACACTGGTGGATCCATATGTGGCATGTGAAAAGAACACACATGCACTGACTATGGTTGTTGTTAGTAACAAGAACACACATTCAATAACACTGGTGGATCCATGTGTGGTCTCTGAAGAGAACATACATTTCAATTACTCTGGTGGATCCATATGTGGTATGTGAAAACAACACACATGCAATGACTCTGGTTGTTGTTAGGAAAAAAGCACACATGCAATGACACTGGTGGATCCATAGGTGGATTGTTAAAAGAACACACATGCAATGACACTAGTTGTTGTTAGTAAAAAGAACACACATGCAATGACACTGGTGGATCCATATCTGTATGTGAAGAGAACACACATTTCAATGACTCTGGTTGTTGTTAGTAAAAAAAGCGCGCATGCAATGACACTGGTGGATCCATAAGTGGATTGTGAAGAGAACACACATTTCAATGACTCTGGTTGTTGTTAGTAAAAAGAAGACACATGCAATGACACTGGTGGATCCATGTGTGGTCTCTAAAGAGAACACACATTTCAATGACTCTGGTTGTTGTTAGTAAAAAGAACACACATGCAATGACACCGGTGGATCCATGTGTGGTCTCTGAAGAGAACACACATGCAATGACTCTGGTTGTTGTTAGTAAAAAGAGCACACATGCAATGACCCTGGTGGATCCATATGTGGTATGTCAAAAGAACACACATGCAATGACTCTTGTTGTTGTTAGTAAAAAGAACACACATACAATAACACTGGTGGATCCATGTGTGGTCTCTGAAGAGAACACACATTTCAATGACTCTGGTTGTTGCTAGTAAAAATAACACACATGCAATGACATTGGTGGATCCATGTGTGGTCTCTGAAGAGAACACACATTCAATGACTCTGGTTGTTGTTAGTAAAAAGAACACACATGCAATGACACTGGTGGATCCATGTGTGGTCTCTGAAGAGAACACACATTTCAATGACTCTGGTTGTTGCTAGTAAAAATAACACACATGCAATGACACTGGTGGATCCATGTGTGGTGTCTAAAGAGAACACACATTTTAATGACTCTCGTCGTTGTTAGTAAAAAGAACACACATGCAATGACACTGGTGGATCCATAGGTGGATAGTGAAAAGAACACACATGCAATGACACTAGTGGATCCATATGTGGTATGTGAAAACAACACACATGCAATGACTCTGGTTGTTGTTAGTAACAAGAACACACATGCAATGACACTGGTGGATCCAGATGTGGATTGTGAAAAGAACACACATGCAATGACACTGGTGGATCCATATGTGGTATGTGAAAAGAACACACATGCAATGACTCTGGTTGTTGTTAGTAACAAGAACACACATGCAATGACACTGGTGGATCCATAGGTTATTGTGAAAAGAACACACATGCAATGACACTGGTGGATCCATATGTGGTATGTTAAAAGAAGACACATGAAATGACTCTAGTTGTTCTTAGTAAAGAAAGCACACATGCAATGACACTGGTGGATCCATATGTGGTATGTGAAAAGAACACACATGCAATGTCTCTGGTTCTACTTAGTAACAAGAACACACATGCAATGACACTGGTGGATCCATATGTGGTATGTGAAAAGAACACACATGCAATGACTCTGGTTCTACTTAGTAACAAGAACACACATGAAATAACTCTGGTTGTTGTTAGTAAAAAAAGCACACATGCAATGACACTGGTGGATCCATATGTGGTATGTGAAATAAACACACATGCAATGACTCTGGTTCTACTTAGTAACAAGAACACACATGCAATGACACTGTTGGATCCATGTGTGGTCTCTGAAGAGAACACACATTTCAATGACTCTGGTTGTTGTTAGTAAAAAGAACGCACATGCAATGACACTGGTGGATCCATGTGTGGTCTCTTAAGAGAACACACATGCAATGACTCTGGTTGTTGTTAGTAAAAAGAGCACACATGCAATGACACTGGTGGATCCATATGTGGTATGTGACAAGAACACACCTGCAATGACTCTGGTTGTTGATAGTAAAAAGAACAACATGCAATAACACTGGTGGATCCATGTGTGGTCTCTGAAGAGAACACACATTTCAATGACTCTGGTTGTTGTTAGTAAAAAGAACACACATGCAATGACACTGGTGGATCCATAGGTGGATTGTGAAAAGAACACAGATGCAATGACACTGGTTGTTGTTAGTAACAAGAACACACATGCAATGACACTGGTGGATCCATAGGTGGATTATGAAAAGAACACACATGCAATAACACTGGTGGATCCATATGTGGTATGTGAAAAGAACACACATGCAATGACTCTGGTTGTGGTTAGTAACAAGAACACACATGCAATAACACTGGTGGATCCATGTGTGGTCTCTGAAGAGAACACACATTTCAATGACAATGGTGGATCCATATGTGGTATGTGAAAAGAACACACATGAAATGACTCTGGTTGTTGTTAGTAAAAAAGCACACATGCAATGACACTGGTGGATCCATATGTGGTATGTGAAAAGAATAGACATGCAATGACTCTGGTTGTACTTAGTAACAAGAACACACATGCAATGACACTGGTGGATCCATGTGTGGTCTCTGAAGAGAACACACATTTCAATGACTCTGGTTGTTGTTAGTAAAAAGAACACACATGCAATGACACTGGTGGATGCATGTGTGGTCTCTGAAGAGAACACACATTTCAATGACTCTGGTTGTTGTTAGTAAAAAGAACACACATGCAATGACACTAGTGGATCCATGTGTGGTATCTGAAGAGAACACACATGCAATGACACTGGGGATCCATTATGTGAAAAGAGAAGTCATGAAATGACTCTACTTGTTGCTAGTAAAAAGAACACACATGCAATGAGACTAGTGGATCCATAGGTGGATTGTGAAAAGAACACACATGCAATGACACTGGTGGATCCATATGTGGCACGTGAAAAGAACACATATGCAATGACTCTGGTTGTGGTTAGTAACAAGAACACACATGCAATACCACTGGTGGATCCATGTGTGGTCTCTGAAGAGAACATACATTTCAATGACTCTGGTGGATCCATATGTGGTATGTGAAAAGAACAGTCATGAAATGACTCTAGTTGTTGTTAGTAAAAAAGCACACATGCAATGACACTGGTGGATCCATAGGTGGATTGTGAAAAGAACACACATGCAATGACACTGGTTGTTGTTAGTAAAAAGAACACACATGCAATGACACTGGTGGATCCATATGTGATATGCGAAGAGAACACACATTTAAATGACTATGGTTGTTGTTAGTAAAAAAGCACACATGCAATGACACTGGTGGATCCATAGGTGGTCTCTGAAGAGAACACACATTTCAATGACTCTGGTTGTTATTAGTAAAAATAACACACATGCAATGACACTGGTGGATCCATGTGTGGTCTCTAAAGAGAACACACTTGAAATGACTCTGGTTGTTGTTAGTAAAAAGAGCACACATGCAATGACACTGGTGGATCCATATGTGGTATGTGAAAAGAACACACATGCAATGACTCTGGTTGTTGTTAGTAAAAAGAACACACATGCAATGACACTGGTGGATCCATATGTGGTATGTGAAAAGAACACACATGCAATGACTCTGGTTGTTGTTAGTAACAAGAACACACATGCAATAACACTGGTGGATCCATGTGTGGTCTCTGAAGAGAACACACATTTCGATGACTCTGGTTGTTGTTACTAAAGGTGGATCAATGTGTGGTCTCTTAAGAGAACACACATGCAATGACTCTGGTTGTTGTTAGTAAAAAGAGCACACATGCAATGACACTGGTGGATCCATATGTGGTATGTGACAAGAACACACCTGCAATGACTCTGGTTGTTGATAGTAAAAAGAACAACATGAAATAACACTGGTGGATCCATGTGTGGTCTCTGAAGAGAACACACATTTCAATGACTCTGGTTGTTGTTAGCAAAAAGAACACACATGCAATGACACTGGTGGATCCATAGGTGGATTGTGAAAAGAACACACATGCAATGACACTGGTTGTTGTTAGTAACAAGAACACACATGCAATGACACTGGTGGATCCATAGGTGGATTATGAAAAGAACACACATGCAATAACACTGGTGGATCCATATGTGGTATGTGAAAAGAACACACATGCAATGACTCTGGTTGTGGTTAGTAACAAGATCACACATGCAATAACACTGGTGGATCCATGTGTGGTCTCTGAAGAGAACACACATTTCAATGACACTGGTGGATCCATATGTGGTATGTGAAAAGAACACACATGAAATGACTCTGGTTGTTGTTAGTAAAAAAGCACACATGCAATGACACTGGTGGATCCATATGTAGTATGTGAAAAGAATAGACATGCAATGACTCTGGTTGTACTTAGTAACAAGAACACACATGCAATGACACTGGTGGATCCATGTGTGGTCTCTGAAGAGAACACACATTTCAATGACTCTGGTTGTTGTTAGTAAAAAGAACACACATGCAATGACACTGGTGGATCCATGTGTGGTATCTGAAGAAAACACATGCAATGACACTGGGGGATCCATTATGTGAAAAGAGAAGTCATGAAATGACTCTACTTGTTGCTAGTAAAAAGAACACACATGCAATGAGACTAGTGGATCCATAGGTGGATTGTGAAAAGAACACACATGCAATGACACTGGTGGATCCATATGTGGCACGTGAAAAGAACACATATGCAATGACTCTGGTTGTGGTTAGTAACAAGAACACACATGCAATACCACTGGTGGATCCATGTGTGGTCTCTGAAGAGAACATACATTTCAATGACTCTGGTGGATCCATATGTGGTATGTGAAAAGAACACGCATTAAATGACTCTAGTTGTTGTTAGTAAAAAAAGCACACATGCAATGACACTGGTGGATCCATAGGTGGATTGTGAAAAGAACACACATGCAATGACACTGGTTGTTGTTAGTAAAAAGAACACACATGCAATGACACTGGTGGATCCATATGTGATATGCGAAGAGAACACACATTTCAATGACTATGGTTGTTGTTAGTAAAAAAGCACACATGCAATGACACTGGTGGATCCATAGGTGGTCTCTGAAGAGAACACACATTTCAATGACTCTGGTTGTTATTAGTAAAAATAACACACATGCAATGACACTGGTGGAATCATGTGTGGTCTCTAAAGAGAACACACTTGAAATGACTCTGGTTGTTGCTCGTAAAAAGAGCACACATGCAATGACACTGGTGGATCCATATGTGGTATGTGAAAAGAACAAACATGCAATGACTCTGGTTGTTGTTAGTAAAAAGAACACACATGCAATGACACTGGTGGATCCATATGTGGTATGTGAAAAGAACACACATGGAATGACTCTGGTTGTTGTTAGTAACAAGAACACACATGCAATAACACTGGTGGATCCATGTGTGGTCTCTGAAGAGAACACACATTTCAATGACACTGGTGGATCCATATGTTGTATGTGAAAAGAACACACATGAAATGACTCTGGTTGTTGTTAGTAAAAAAATCACAGATGCAATGACACTGGTGGATCCATATGTGGTATGTGAAAAGAACACACATGCAATGACTCTAGTTGTACTTAGTAACAAGAACACACATGCAATGACACTGGTGGATCCATGTGTGATCTCTGAAGAGAACATACATTTCAATGACTCTGGTTGTTGTTAGTAAAAAGAACACACATGCAATGACACTGGTGGATCCATGTGTGGTATCTAAACAGAACACACATGCAATGACACTGGTGGATCCATAGGTGGATTGTGAAAAGAACACACATGCAATGACACTGGTGGGTCCATATGTGGCATGTGAAAAGAACACACATGCAATGACTCTGGTTGTTGTTAGTAACAAGAACACACATGCAACAACACTGGTGGATCCATATGTGGTCTCTGAAGAGAACATACATTTCAATGACTCTAGTGGATCCATATGTGGTATGTGAAAAGAACACACATGAAATGACTCTGGTTGTTGTTAGTAAAAAAAGCACACATGCAATGACACTGGTGGATCCATATGTGGTATGTGAAAAGAACACACATGCAATGACTCTGGTTGTTGTTAGTAAAAAGAACACACATGCAATAACACTGGTGGATCCATGTGTGGTCTCTGAAGAGAACACACATTTCAATGACTCTGGTTGTTGTTAGTAAAAAGAACACACATGCAATGATACGGGTGGATGCATGTGTGGTCTCTGAAGAGAACACACATTTCAATGACTCTGGTTGTTGTTAGTAAAAAGAACACACATGCAATGACACTGGTGGATCCATAGGTGGATTGCGAAAAGAACACACATGCAATGACACTGGTGGATCCATATGTGGTATGTGAAAAGAACACACATGCAATGACTCTGGTTGTTGTTAGTAACAAGAACACACATGCAATGACACTAGTGGATCCATAGGTGGATTGTGAAAAGAACACACATGCAATGACACTGGCGGATCCATATGTGGCATGTGAACAGAACACACATCCAATGACTCTGGTTGGTGTTAGTAACAAAAACACACATGCAATAACACTGGTGGATCCATGTGTGGTCTCTGAAGAGAACATACATTTCAATGACTCTTGTGGATCCATATGTGGTATGTGAAAAGAACACACATGAAATGACTCTGGTTGTTGTTAGTAAAAAATCACACATGCAATGACACTGGTGGATCCATAGGTAGATTGTGAAAAGAACACACATGCAATGACACTGGTTGTTGTTAGTAAAAAGAAAACACATGCAATGACACTGGTGAATCCATATGTGGTATGTGAAGAGAACACACATTTCAATGACTCTGGTTGTTAGTAAAAAAACACACATGCAATGACACTGGTGGATCCATAGGTGGTCTCTAAAGAGAACACACATTTCAATGACTCTGGTTGTTGTTAGTAAAAAGAACACACATGCAATGACACTTGTGGATCCATGTGTGGTCTCTAAAGAGAACACACAAGCAATGACTCTGGTTGTTGTTAGTAAAAAGAGCACACATGTAATGACACTGGTGGATCCATATGTGGTATGTGAAAAGAACACACATGCAATGACTCAGGTTGTTGTTAGTAAAAAGAACACACATGCAATAACACTGGTGGATCAATGTGTGGTCTCTAAAGAGAACACACATTTCAATGACTTTGGTAGTTGCTAGTAAAAAGAACACACATGCAATGACATTGGTGGATCCATGTGTGGTCTCTGAAGAGAACACACATTTCAATGACTCTGGTTGTTGTTAGTAAAAAGAACACACATGCAATGACACTGGTGGATCCATATGTGAATTGTGAATAGTACACACATGCAATGACACTGGTGGATCCATATGTGGTATGTGAAAAGAACACACATGCAATGACTCTGGTTGTTGTTAGAAACAAGAACACACATGCAATGACACTGGTGGATCCATAGGTGGATTGTGAAAAGAACACACATGCAATGACACTGGTCGATCCATATGTGGTATGTGAAAAGAACACACATGCAATGACTCTGGTTGTTGTTAGTAACAAGAACACACATGCAATAACACTGGTGGATCCGTGTGTGGTCTCTGAAGAGAACACACATTTCAATGACACTGGTGGATCCATATGTGGTATGTGAAAAGAACACACATGCAATGACTCTGGTTGTACTTAGTAACAAGAACACACATGCAATGACACTGGTGGATCCATGTGTGGTCTCTGAAGAGAACACATTTCAATGACTCTGGATGTTAGTAAAAAGAACACACATGCAATGACCTTGGGGATCCATGTGTGGTATCTGAAGAGAACACACATGCAATGACACTGGTGGATCCATATGTGGTATGTGAAAAGACAAGTCATGAAATGACTCCAGTTGTTGCTAGTAAAAGGAACACACATGCAATGAGACTGGTGGATCCATAGGTGGATTGTGAAAAGAACACACATGCAATGACACTGGTGGATCCATATGTGGCATGTGAAAAGAACACACATGCACTGACTATGGTTGTTGTTAGTAACAAGAACACACATTCAATAACACTGGTGGATCCATGTGTGGTCTCTGAAGAGAACATACATTTCAATTACTCTGGTGGATCCATATGTGGTATGTGAAAACAACACACATGCAATGACTCTGGTTGTTGTTAGGAAAAAAGCACACATGCAATGACACTGGTGGATCCATAGGTGGATTGTTAAAAGAACACACATGCAATGACACTAGTTGTTGTTAGTAAAAAGAACACACATGCAATGACACTGGTGGATCCATATCTGTATGTGAAGAGAACACACATTTCAATGACTCTGGTTGTTGTTAGTAAAAAAAGCGCGCATGCAATGACACTGGTGGATCCATAAGTGGATTGTGAAGAGAACACACATTTCAATGACTCTGGTTGTTGTTAGTAAAAAGAAGACACATGCAATGACACTGGTGGATCCATGTGTGGTCTCTAAAGAGAACACACATTTCAATGACTCTGGTTGTTGTTAGTAAAAAGAACACACATGCAATGACACCGGTGGATCCATGTGTGGTCTCTGAAGAGAACACACATGCAATGACTCTGGTTGTTGTTAGTAAAAAGAGCACACATGCAATGACACTGGTGGATCCATATGTGGTATGTCAAAAGAACACACATGCAATGACTCTTGTTGTTGTTAGTAAAAAGAACACACATGCAATAACACTGGTGGATCAATGTGTGGTCTCTAAAGAGAACACACATTTCAATGACTCTGGTAGTTGCTAGTAAAAAGAACACACATGCAATGACATTGGTGGATCCATGTGTGGTCTCTGAAGAGAACACACATTTCAATGACTCTGGTTGTTGTTAGTAAAAAGAACACACATGCAATGACACTCGTGGATCCATGTGTGGTGTCTAAAGAGAACACACATTTTAATGACTCTGGTTGTTGCTAGTAAAAATAACACACATGCAATGACACTGGTGGATCCATGTGTGGTGTCTAAAGAGAACACACATTTTAATGACTCTCGTCGTTGTTAGTAAAAAGAACACACATGCAATGACACTGGTGGATCCATAGGTGGATAGTGAAAAGAACATACATGCAATGACACTGGTGGATCCATATGTGGTATGTGAAAACAACACACATGCAATGACTCTGGTTGTTGTTAGTAACAAGAACACACATGCAATGACACTGGTGGATCCAGATGTGGATTGTGAAAAGAACACACATGCAATGACACTGGTGGATCCATATGTGGTATGTGAAAAGAACACACATGCAATGACTCTGGTTGTTGTTAGTAACAAGAACACACATGCAATGACACTGGTGGATCCATAGGTGATTGTGAAAAGAACACACATGCAATGACACTGGTGGATCCATATGTGGTATGTTAAAAGAAGACACATGAAATGACTCTAGTTGTTCTTAGTAAAGAAAGCACACATGCAATGACACTGGTGGATCCATATGTGGTATGTGAAAAGAACACACATGCAATGTCTCTGGTTCTACTTAGTAACAAGAACACACATGCAATGACACTGGTGGATCCATATGTGGTATGTGAAAAGAACACACATGCAATGACTCTGGTTCTACTTAGTAACAAGAACACACATGAAATAACTCTGGTTGTTGTTAGTAAAAAAAGCACACATGCAATGACACTGGTGGATCCATATGTGGTATGTGAAATAAACACACATGCAATGACTCTGGTTCTACTTAGTAACAAGAACACACATGCAATGACACTGTTGGATCCATGTGTGGTCTCTGAAGAGAACACACATTTCAATGACTCTGGTTGTTGTTAGTAAAAAGAACGCACATGCAATGACACTGGTGGATCCATGTGTGGTCTCTTAAGAGAACACACATGCAATGACTCACAGTTGTTCTTAGTAAATATAGCACACATGCAATGACACTGGTGGATCCATATGTGGTATGTGACAAGAACACACCTGCAATGACTCTGGTTGTTGATAGTAAAAAGAACAACATGCAATAACACTGGTGGATCCATGTGTGGTCTCTGAAGAGAACACACATTTCAATGACTCTGGTTGTTGTTAGTAAAAAGAACACACATGCAATGACACTGGTGGATCCATAGGTGGATTGTGAAAAGAACACAGATGCAATGACACTGGTTGTTGTTAGTAACAAGAACACACATGCAATGACACTGGTGGATCCATAGGTGGATTATGAAAAGAACACACATGCAATAACACTGGTGGATCCATATGTGGTATGTGAAAAGAACACACATGCAATGACTCTGGTTGTGGTTAGTAACAAGAACACACATGCAATAACACTGGTGGATCCATGTGTGGTCTCTGAAGAGAACACACATTTCAATGACACTGGTGGATCCATATGTGGTATGTGAAAAGAACACACATGAAATGACTCTGGTTGTTGTTAGTAAAAAAGCACACATGCAATGACACTGGTGGATCCATATGTGGTATGTGAAAAGAATAGACATGCAATGACTCTGGTTGTACTTAGTAACAAGAACACACATGCAATGACACTGGTGGATCCATGTGTGGTCTCTGAAGAGAACACACATTTCAATGACTCTGGTTGTTGTTAGTAAAAAGAACACACATGCAATGACACTGGTGGATGCATGTGTGGTCTCTGAAGAGAACACACATTTCAATGACTCTGGTTGTTGTTAGTAAAAAGAACACACATGCAATGACACTAGTGGATCCATGTGTGGTATCTGAAGAGAACACACATGCAATGACACTGGGGGATCCATTATGTGAAAAGAGAAGTCATGAAATGACTCTACTTGTTGCTAGTAAAAAGAACACACATGCAATGAGACTAGTGGATCCATAGGTGGATTGTGAAAAGAACACACATGCAATGACCTTTGGTGGATCCATATGTTGAAGGTGAAAAGAACACATATGCAATGACTCTGGTTGTGGTTAGTAACAAGAACACACATGCAATACCACTGGTGGATCCATGTGTGGTCTCTGAAGAGAACATACATTTCAATGACTCTGGTGGATCCATATGTGGTATGTGAAAAGAACACGCATTAAATGACTCTAGTTGTTGTTAGTAAAAAAAGCACACATGCAATGACACTGGTGGATCCATAGGTGGATTGTGAAAAGAACACACATGCAATGACACTGGTTGTTGTTAGTAAAAAGAACACACATGCAATGACACTGGTGGATCCATATGTGGTATCTGAAAAGAACACACATTTAAATGACTATGGTTGTTGTTAGTAAAAAAGCACACATGCAATGACACTGGTGGATCCATAGGTGGTCTCTGAAGAGAACACACATTTCAATGACTCTGGTTGTTATTAGTAAAAATAACACACATGCAATGACACTGGTGGATCCATGTGTGGTCTCTAAAGAGAACACACTTGAAATGACTCTGGTTGTTGTTAGTAAAAAGAGCACACATGCAATGACACTGGTGGATCCATATGTGGTATGTGAAAAGAACACACATGCAATGACTCTGGTTGTTGTTAGTAAAAAGAACACACATGCAATGACACTGGTGGATCCATATGTGGTATGTGAAAAAAAACACATGCAATGACTCTGGTTGTT
Organism: Avena insularis; assembly: GCA_023614405.1. Taxonomy (NCBI): domain Eukaryota; kingdom Viridiplantae; phylum Streptophyta; class Magnoliopsida; order Poales; family Poaceae; genus Avena; species Avena insularis. Next base: position 353,085,495 of record CM042694.1, read on the forward strand.
GTTAGTAACAAGAACACACATGCAATAACACTGGTGGATCCATGTGTGGTCTCTGAAGAGAACACACATTTCAATGACTCTGGTTGTTGTTAGTAAAAAGAACGCACATGCAATGACACTGGTGGATCCATGTGTGGTCTCTTAAGAGAACACACATGCAATGACTCTGGTTGTTGTTAGTAAAAAGAGCACACATGCAATGACACTGGTGGATCCATATGTGGTATGTGACAAGAACACACCTGCAATGACTCTGGTTGTTGATAGTAAAAAGAACAACATGAAATAACACTGGTGGATCCATGTGTGGTCTCTGAAGAGAACACACATTTCAATGACTCTGGTTGTTGTTAGCAAAAAGAACACACATGCAATGACACTGGTGGATCCATAGGTGGATTGTGAAAAGAACACACATGCAATGACACTGGTTGTTGTTAGTAACAAGAACACACATGCAATGACACTGGTGGATCCATAGGTGGATTATGAAAAGAACACACATGCAATAACACTGGTGGATCCATATGTGGTATGTGAAAAGAACACACATGCAATGACTCTGGTTGTGGTTAGTAACAAGAACACACATGCAATAACACTGGTGGATCCATGTGTGGTCTCTGAAGAGAACACACATTTCAATGACACTGGTGGATCCATATGTGGTATGTGAAAAGAACACACATGAAATGACTCTGGTTGTTGTTAGTAAAAAAGCACACATGCAATGACACTGGTGGATCCATATGTAGTATGTGAAAAGAATAGACATGCAATGACTCTGGTTGTACTTAGTAACAAGAACACACATGCAATGACACTGGTGGATCCATGTGTGGTCTCTGAAGAGAACACACATTTCAATGACTCTGGTTGTTGTTAGTAAAAAGAACACACATGCAATGACACTAGTGGATCCATGTGTGGTATCTGAAGAGAACACACATGCAATGACACTGGGGGATCCATTATGTGAAAATAGAAGTCATGAAATGACTCTACTTGTTGCTAGTAAAAAGAACACACATGCAATGAGACTAGTGGATCCATAGGTGGATTGTGAAAAGAACACACATGCAATGACACTGGTGGATCCATATGTGGCACGTGAAAAGAACACATATGCAATGACTCTGGTTGTGGTTAGTAACAAGAACACACATGCAATACCACTGGTGGATCCATGTGTGGTCTCTGAAGAGAACATACATTTCAATGACTCTGGTGGATCCATATGTGGTATGTGAAAAGAACACGCATTAAATGACTCTAGTTGTTGTTAGTAAAAAAAGCACACATGCAATGACACTGGTGGATCCATAGGTGGATTGTGAAAAGAACACACATGCAATGACACTGGTTGTTGTTAGTAAAAAGAACACACATGCAATGACACTGGTGGATCCATATGTGATATGCGAAGAGAACACACATTTCAATGACTATGGTTGTTGTTAGTAAAAAAGCACACATGCAATGACACTGGTGGATCCATAGGTGGTCTCTGAAGAGAACACACATTTCAATGACTCTGGTTGTTATTAGTAAAAATAACACACATGCAATGACACTGGTGGAATCATGTGTGGTCTCTAAAGAGAACACACTTGAAATGACTCTGGTTGTTGCTCGTAAAAAGAGCACACATGCAATGACACTGGTGGATCCATATGTGGTATGTGAAAAGAACAAACATGCAATGACTCTGGTTGTTGTTAGTAAAAAGAACACACATGCAATGACACTGGTGGATCCATATGTGGTATGTGAAAAGAACACACATGGAATGACTCTGGTTGTTGTTAGTAACAAGAACACACATGCAATAACACTGGTGGATCCATGTGTGGTCTCTGAAGAGAACACACATTTCAATGACACTGGTGGATCCATATGTTGTATGTGAAAAGAACACACATGAAATGACTCTGGTTGTTGTTAGTAAAAAAATCACAGATGCAATGACACTGGTGGATCCATATGTGGTATGTGAAAAGAACACACATGCAATGACTCTAGTTGTACTTAGTAACAAGAACACACATGCAATGACACTGGTGGATCCATGTGTGATCTCTGAAGAGAACATACATTTCAATGACTCTGGTTGTTGTTAGTAAAAAGAACACACATGCAATGACACTGGTGGATCCATGTGTGGTATCTAAACAGAACACACATGCAATGACACTGGTGGATCCATAGGTGGATTGTGAAAAGAACACACATGCAATGACACTGGTGGGTCCATATGTGGCATGTGAAAAGAACACACATGCAATGACTCTGGTTGTTGTTAGTAACAAGAACACACATGCAACAACACTGGTGGATCCATATGTGGTCTCTGAAGAGAACATACATTTCAATGACTCTAGTGGATCCATATGTGGTATGTGAAAAGAACACACATGAAATGACTCTGGTTGTTGTTAGTAAAAAAAGCACACATGCAATGACACTGGTGGATCCATAGGTGGATTGTGAAAACAACACACATGCAATGACAATGGTTGTTATTAGTAAAAAGAACACATATGCAATGACACTGGTGGATACATATGTGGTATGTGAAGAGAACACACATTTCAATGACTCTGGTTGTTGTTAGTAAAAAAAGCACGCATGCAATGACACTAGTGGATCCATAGGTGGATTGTGAAAAGAACACACATTTCAATGACTCTGGTTATTGTTAGTAAAAAGAACACACAGGCAATGACACTAGTGTATCCATGTGTGGTCTCTGAAGAGGACACACATTTCAATGACTCTGGTTGTTGTTAGTAAAAATAACACACATGCAATGACACTAGTGGATCCATATGTGGTATGTGAAAAGAACACACATGCAATGTCTCCAGTTGTACTTAGTAAAAAGAACACACATGCAATGACACTGGTGGATCCATGTGTGGTCTCTGAAGAGAACGCACATTTCAATGACTCTGGTTGTTGTTAGTAAAAAGAACACACATGCAATGACACTAGTGGATCCATGTGTGGTCTCTAAAGGGAACACACATGCAATGGCTCTGGTTGTTGTTACTAAAAAGAGCACACATGCAATGACTCTGGTTGTTGTTAGTAAAAAGAGCAAACATGCAATGACACTGGTGGATCCATATGTGGTATGTGAAAAGAACACACATGCAATGACTCTGGTTATTGTTAGTAAAAAGAACACACATGCAATGACACTGGTGGATACATGTGTGGTCTCTGAAGAGAACACACATTTCAACGACTCTGGTCGTTGTTAGTAAAAAGAACACACATGCAATGACTCTGGTGGATCCATAGGTGGATTGTGAAAAGAACACACATGCAATGACACTGGTGGATCCATATGTGGTATGTGAAAAGAACACACATGCAATGACTCTAGTTGTTGTTAGTAACAAGAACACACATGCAATAACACTGGTGGATCCATGTCTGGTCTCTGAAGAGAACACACATTTCAATGACTCTGGTTGTTGTCAGTACAAACAACACACATGCAATGACACTAGTGGATCCATGTGTGGTCTCTTAAGAGAACACACATGCAATGACTCTGGTTGTTGTTAGTAAAAAGAGCACACATGTAATGACACTGGTGGGTCCATATGTGGCATGTGAAAAGAACACACATGCAATGACTCTGGTTGTTGTTAGTAACAAGAACACACACGCAATAACACTGGTAGATCCATAGGTGGAAATTTAAAAAAAGCACACATGCAATGACACTGGTGGATCCATATGTGGTATGTGAAAATAACACACATGCAATGACTCTGGTTGTTATTAGTAACAAGAACACACATGCAATAACACTGGTGGATCCATGTGTGGTCTCTGAAGAGAACACACATTTCAATGACACTTGTGGATCCATATGTGGTATGTGAAAAGGACACACATGAAATGACTCTGGTTGTTGTTAGTAAAAAAGCACACATGCAATGACACTCGTGGATCCATGTGTGGTATCTGAAGAGAACACACATGCAATGACACTGGTGGATAAATATGTGGTATGTGAAGGACTCCAGCTGTTGCTAGTAAAAAGAACACACATGCAATGAGACTGGTGGATCCGTAGGTGGATTGTGAAAAGAACACACATGCAATGACACTAGTGGATCCATATGTGGCATGTGAAAAGAACACACATGCAATCACTCTGGTTGTTGTTAGTAACAAGAACACACATGCAATAACACTGGTGGATCCATGTGTGGTCTCTGAAGAGAACATACATTTCAATGACTCTGGTGGATCCATATGTGGTATGTGAAAAGAACACACATGAAATGACTCTGGTTGTTGTTAGTAAAAAAACACACATGCAATGACACTGGTGGACCCATAGGTGGATGGTGAAAACAACACACATCTAATGACACTGGTTGTTGTTAGTAAAAAGAACACACATGCAATGACACTGGTGGATCCATATGTGGTATGTGAAGAGAACACACATTTCAATGACACTGGTTGTTGTTAGTAAAAAAGCACGCATGCAATGATACTAATGGATCCATAGGTGGATTGTGAAAAGAACACACATTTCAATGAGTCTAGTTGTTGTTAGTAAAAAGAACACACATGCAATGGCACTGGTGGATCCATGTGTGGTCTCTGAAGAGAACACACATTTCAATGACTCTGGTTGTTGTTAGTAAAAAGAACACACATGCAATGACACTAGTGGATCCATATGTGGTATGTGAAAAGAACACGCATGCAATGACTCCAGTTGTACTTAGTAACAAGAACACACATGCAATTACACTAGTGGATCCATGTGTGGTCTCTAAAGAGAACACACATTTCAATGACTCTGGTTGTTGTTAGTAAAAAGAACACACATGCAATGACACTGGTGGATCCATGTGTGGTCTGTGAAGAGAACACACATGCAATCACTCTGGTTGTTGTTAGTAAAAAGAGCACACATGCAATGACACTGGTGGATCCATATGTGGTATGTGAAAAGAACACACATGCAATGACTCTGGTTGTTGTTAGTAAAAAGAACACACATGCAATAACACTGGTGGATCCATGTGTGGTCTCTAAAGAGAACACACATTTCAATGACTCTGGTTGTTGTTAGTAAAAAGAACACACATGCAATGACACTGGTGGATCCATGTGCGGTCTGTGAAGAGAACACACATTTCAATGTCTCTGGTCATTGTTAGTAACAAGAACACACATGCAATGACACTGGTGGATCCATAGGTGGATTGTGAAAAGAACATACATGCAATGACACTGGTGGATCCATATGTGGTATGTGAAAAGAACACACATGCAATGACTCTGATTGTTGTTAGTAACAAGAACACACATGCAATAACACTGGTGGATCCATAGGTGGATTGTGAAAAGAACACACATGCAATGACACTGGTGGATCCATATGTGGCATGTGAAAAGAACACACATGCAATGACTCTGGTTGTTATTAGTAACAAGAACACACATGCAATAACACTGGTGGATCCACGTGTAGTCTCTGAAGAGAATACACATTTCAATGACACTTGTGGATCCATATGTGGTATGTGAAAAGGACACACATGAAATGACTCTGGTTGTTGTTAGTAAGAAAAGCACACATGCAATGACACTGGTGGATCCATATGTGGTATGTGAAAAGAACACACATGCAATGACTCTGGTTGTTGTTAGTAACAAGAACACACATGCAATAACACTGGTGGATCCCTAGGTGGATTGTGAAAAGAACACACATGCAATGACACTGGTGGATCCATATGTGGTATGTGAAAAGAACACACATGCAATGACTCTGGTTGTTGTTAGTAAAAAGAACACACATGCAATGACACTGTGGATCCATAGGTGGATTGTGAAAAGAACACACATGCAATGACACTAGTGGATCCATATGTGGTATGTGAAAAGAACACACATGCAAAGACTCTGGTTGTTGTTAGTAACAAGAACACACATGCAATGACACTGGTGGATCCATATGTGGATTGTGAAAAGAACACACATGCAATGACACTGGTGGATCCATATGTGGTATGTGAAAAGAACACACATGCAATGCCTCTGGTTGTTGTTAGTAACAAGAACACATATGCAATAACACTGGTGGATCCATGTGTGGTCTCTGAAGAGAACACACAGTTCAATGATACTGGTCGATCCATACGTGGTATGTGAAAAGAACACACATGAAATAACTCTGGTTGTTGTTAGTAAAAAAAGCACACATGCAATGACACTGGTGGATCCATATGTGGTATGTGAAAAGAACCCACATGCAATGACTCTAGTTGTACTTAGTAACAAGAACACACATGCAATGACACTGGTGGATCCATGTGTGGTCTCTGAAGAGAACACACATTTCAATGACTCTGGTTGTTGTTAGTAAAAAGAATACACATGCAATGATACTAGTGGATCCATGTGTGGTATGTGAAAAGAACACACATGCAATGACTCCAGTTGTACTTAGTAACAAGAACACACATGCAATGACACTGATGGATCCATGTGTGGTCTCTGAAGAGAACACACATTTCAATGACTCTGGTTGTTAGTAGTAAAAAGAACACACATGCAATGACACTAGTGGATCCATGTGTGGTCTCTTAAGAGAACACACATGCAATGACTCTGGTTGTTGTTAGTAAAAAGAACACACATGCAATGACTCTGGTTGTTATTAGTAACAAGAACACACATGTAATAACACTGGTGGATCCATGTGTGGTCTATAAAGAGAATACACATTCCAATGACACTGGTGGATACATGTGTGGTCTCTGAAGAGAATACACATTTCAACGACTCTGGTCGTTGTTAGTAAAAAGAACACACATGCAATGACTTTGGTGGATCCATAGGTGGATTGTGAAAAGAACACACATGCAATGACACTGGTGGATCCATATGTGGTATGTGAAAAGAACACACATGCAATGACTCTGGTTGTTGTTAGTAACAAGAACACACATGCAATAACACTGGTGGATCCATGTGTGGTCTCTGAAGAGAACACACATTTCAATGACTCTGGTTGTTGTTAGTACAAAGGACACACATGCAATGACACTGGTGGATCCATGTGTGGTCTCTTAAGAGAACACACATGCAATGACTCTGGTTGTTGTTAGTAAAAAGAGCACACATGTAATGACACAGGTGGGTCCATATGTGGCATGCGAAAAGAACACACATGCAATGACTCTGGTTGTTGTTAGTAACAAGAACGCACATGCAATAACACTGGTAGATCCATAGGTGGATTGTGAAAATAACACACATGCAATGACACTGGTGGATCCATATGTGGTATGTGAAAAGAACACACATGCAATGACTCTGGTTGTTATTAGTAACAAGAACACACATGCAATAACACTGGTGGATCCATGTGTGGTCTCTGAAGAGAACACACATTTCAATGACACTTGTGGATCCATATGTGGTATGTGAAAAGGACACACATGAAATATCTCTGGTTGTTGTTAGGAAAAAAGCACACATGCAATGACACTCGTGGATCCATGTGTGGTATCTGAACAGAACACACATGCAATGACACTGGTGGATCCATATGTGGTATGTGAAGGACTCCAGTTGTTGCTAGTAAAAAGAACACACATGCAATGAGACTGGTGGATCCATAGGTGGATTGTGAAAAGAACACACATGCAATGACACTAGTGGATCCATATGTGGCATGTGAAAAGAACACACATGCAATCACTCTGGTTGTTGTTAGTAACAAGAACACACATGCAATAACACTGGTGGATCCATGTGTTGTCTCTGAAGAGAACATACATTTCAATGACTCTGGTGGATCCATATGTGGTATGTGAAAAGAACACACATGAAATGACTCTGGTTGTTGTTAGTAAAAAAAGCACACATGCAATGACACTGGTGGACCCATAGGTGGATTGTGAAAACAACACACATCTAATGACACTGGTTGTTGTTAGTAAAAAGAACACACATGCAATGACACTGGTGGATCCATATGTGGTATGTGAAGAGAACACACATTTCAATGACTCTGGTTGTTGTTAGTAAAAACGCAGACATGCAATGACACTAATGGATCCATAGGTGGATTGTGAAAAGAACACACATTTCAATGAATCTAGTTGTTGTTAGTAAAAAGAACACACATGCAATGACACTGGTGGATCCATGTGTGGTCTCTGAAGAGAACACACATTTCAATGACTCTGGTTGTTGTTAGTAAAAAGAACACACATGCAATGACACTAGTGGATCCATATGTGGTATGTGAAAAGAACACGCATGCAATGACTCCAGTTGTACTTAGTAACAAGAACACACATGCAATTACACTAGTGGATCCATGTGTGGTCTCTAAAGAGAACACACATTTCAATGACTCTGGTTGTTGTTAGTAAAAAGAACACACATGCAATGACACTGGTGGATCCATATGTGGTATGTGAAAAGAACAAACATGCAATGACTCTGGTTGTTGTTAGTAACAAGAACACACATGCAATAACACTGGTGGATCCATGTGTGGTCTCTGAAGAGAACACACATTTCAATGACTCTGGTTGTTGTTAGGAAAAAGAACACACATGCAATGACACTGGTGGATCAATGTGCGGTCTCTGAAGAGAACACACATTTCAATGTCTCTGGTCATTGTTAGTAACAAGAACACACATGCAATGACACTGGTGGATCCATAGGTGGATTGTGAAAAGAACATACATGCAATGACACTGGTGGATCCATATGTGGTATGTGAAAAGAACACACATGCAATGACTCTGGTTGTTGTTAGTAACAAGAACACACATGCAATAACACTGGAGGATCCATAGGTGGATTGTGAAAAGAACACACATGCAATGACACTGGTGGATCCATATGTGTCATGTGAAAAGAACACACATGCAATGACTCTGGTTGTTATTAGTAACAAGAACACACATGCAATAACACTGGTGGATCCACGTGTAGTCTCTGAAGAGAACACACATTTCAATGACACTTGTGGATCCATATGTGGTATGTGAAAAGGACACACATGAAATGACTCTGGTTGTTGTTAGTAGGAAAAGCACACATGCAATGACACTGGTGGATCCATATGTGGTATGTGAAAAGAACACACATGCAATGACTCTGGTTGTTGTTAGTAACAAGAACACACATGCAATGACACTGGTGGATCCCTAGGTGGATTGTGAAAAGAACACACATGCAATGACTCTGGTTGTTGTTAGTAAAAAGAACACACATGCAATGACACTGTGGATCCATAGGTGGATTGTGAAAAGAACACACATGCAATGACACTAGTGGATCCATATGTGGTATGTGAAAAGAACACACATGCAAAGACTCTGGTTGTTGTTAGTAACAAGAACACACATGCAATGACACTGGTGGATCCATATGTGGATTGTGAAAAGAACACACATGCAATGACACTGGTGGATCCATATGTGGTATGTGAAAAGAACACACATGCAATGCCTCTGGTTGTTGTTAGTAACAAGAACACACATGCAATAACACTGGTGGATCCAAGTGTGGTCTCTGAAGAGAACACACAGTTCAATGATACTGGTGGATCCATATGTGGTATGTGAAAAGAACACACATGAAATAACTCTGGTTGTTGTTAGTAAAAAAAGCACACATGCAACGACACTGGTGGATCCATATGTGGTATGTGAAAAGAACACACAAGCAATGACTCTGGTTGTACTTCATAACAAGAACACACATGCAATGACACTGGTGGATCCATGTGTGGTCTTTGAAGAGAACACACATTTCAATGACTCTGGTTGTTGTTAGTAAAAAGAACACACATGCAATGACACTGGTGGATCCATATGTGGTATGTGAACAGAACACAGATTTCAATGACTCTGGTTGTTGTTAGTAAAAAAAGCACGCATGCAATGACACTGGTGGATCCATAGGTGGATTGTGAAAAGAACACACATTTCAATGACTCTGGTTGTTGTTAGTAAAAAGAACACACATGCAATGACACTGGTGGATCCATGTGTGGTCTCTGAAGAGAACACACATTTCAATGACTCTGGTTCTTGTTAGTAAAAAGAACACACATGCAATGACACTAGTGGATCCATATCTGGTATGTGAAAAGAACACGCATGCAATGACTCCAGTTGTACTTAGTAACAAGAACACACATGCAATTACACTGGTGGATCCCTGTGTGGTCTCTAAAGAGAACACACATTTCAATGACGCTGGTTGTTGTTAGTAAAAAGAACACATATGCAATGGCACTGGTGGATTCATGTGTGGTCTCTGAAGAGAACACACATGCAATGACTCTGGTTGTTGTTAGTAAAAAGAGCACACATGCAATGACACTAGTGGATCCATATGTGGTATGTGAAAAGAACACACATGCAATGACTCTGGTTGTTGTTAGTAAAAAGAACACACATGCAATAACACTGGTGGATCCATGTGTGGTCTCTGAAGAGAACACACATTTCAATGACTCTGGTTGTTGTTAGTAAAAAGAACACACATGCAATGACACTGGTGGATCCATGTGTGGTCTCTGAAGAGAACACACATTTCAATGACTCTGGTCATTGTTAGTAACAAGAACACACATGCAATGACACTCGTGGATCCATAGGTGGATTGTGAAAAGAACACACATGCAATGACACTTGTGGATCCATATGTGGCATGTGAAAAGAACACACATGCAATGACTCTGGTTGTTATTAGTAACAAGAATACACATGCAATAACACTGTTTGATCCATGTGTGGTCTCTGAAGAGAACACACATTTCAATGACACTTGTAGATCCATATGTGGTATGTGAAAAGGACACACATGAAATGACTCTGGTTGTTGTTAGTAAAAAAAGCACACATGCAATGACACTGGTGGATCCATATGTGGTATGTGAAAAGAACACACATGTAATGACTCTGGTTGTTGTTAGTAACAAGAACACACATGCAATGACACTGGTGGATCCATAGGTGGATTGTGGAAAGAACACACATGCATTGACACTGGTGGATCCATATGTGGTATGTGAAAAGAACACACATGCAATGACTCTGGTTATTGTTAGTAAAAAGAACACACATGCAATAACACTGGTGGATGCATGTGTGATCTCTGAAGAGAATACACATTTCAATGACTCTGGTAGTTGCTAGTAAAAAGAACACACATGCAATGACACTGGTGGATCCATGTGTGGTCTCTGAAGAGAACACACATTTCAATGACTCTGGTTGTTGTTAGTAAAAAGAACACACATGCAATGACACCGGTGGATCCATAGGTGGATTGTGAAAAGAACACACATGCAATGACACTAGTGGATCCATATGTGGTATGTGAAAAGAACACACATGCAAAGACTCTGGTTGTTGTTAGTAACAATAACACATATGCAATGACACTGGTGGATCCATATGTGGATTGTGCAAAGAACACACATGCAATGACACTGGTGGATCCATATATGGTATGTGAAAAGAACACACATGCAATGACTCTGGTTGTTGTTAGTAACAAGAACACACATGCAATAACACTGGTGGATCCATGTGTGGTCTCTGAAGAGAACACACAATTCAATGATACTGGTGGATCCATATGTGGCATATGAAAAGAACACACATGAAATAACTCTGGTTGTTGTTAGTAAAAAAGCACACATGCAATGACACTGGTGGATCCATATGTGGTATGTAAAAAGAACACACATGCAATGACTCTGGTTGTACTTCGTAACAAGAACACACATGCAATGACACTGGTGGATCCTTGTGTGGTCTTTGAAGAGAACACACATTTCAATGACTCTGGTTGTTGTTAGTAAAAAGAACACACATGCAATGACACCGGTGGATCCATGTGTGGTCTCTGGAGAGAACACACATTTCAATGACTCTGGTTGTTGTTATTAAAAAGAACACACATGCAATGACACTGGTGGATCCATGTGTGGTATCTGAAGAGAACACACATGCAATGACACTAGTGGATCCATATGTGGTATGTGAAAAGAGAAGTTATGAAATGACTCAAGTTGTTGCTCGTAAAAAGAACACACATGCAATGAGACTGGTGGATCCATATGTGGATTGTGAAAAGAACACACATGCAATGACACTGGTGGATCTATACGTGGCATGTGAAAAGAACACACATGCAATGACTCTGGTTGTTGTTAGTAACAAGAACACACATGCAATAACACTGGTGGATTCATGTGTGGTGTCTGAAGAGAACATACATTTCAATGAATCTGGTGGATCCATATGTGGTATGTGAAAAAAACACACATGAAATGACTCTGGTTGTTGTTAGTAAAAAAAGCACACATGCAATGACACTGGTTGATCCATAGGTGGATTGTGAGAAGAACACACATGCAATGACACTGGTTGTTGTTAGTAAAAAGAACACACATGCAATGACACTAGTGGATCCATATGTGGTATGTGAAGAGAACACACATTTCAATGACTCTGGTTGTTGTTAGTAAAAAAAGCTCGCATGCAATGACACTGGTGGATCCATAGGTGGATTGTGAAAAGAACACACATTTCAATGACTCTGGTTGTTGTTAGTAAAAAGAACACACATGCAATGACACTGGTGGATCCATATGTGGTATGTAAAAAGAACACACATGCAATGACTCTGGTTGTACTTCGTAACAAGAACACACATGCAATGACACTGGTGGATCCTTGTGTGGTCTTTGAAGAGAACACACATTTCAATGACTCTGGTTGTTGTTAGTAAAAAGAACACACATGCAATGACACTGGTGGATCCATGTGTGGTCTCTGGAGAGAACACACATTTCAATGACTCTGGTTGTTGTTATTAAAAAGAACACACATGCAATGACACTGGTGGATCCATGTGTGGTATCTGAAGAGAACACACATGCAATGACACTAGTGGATCCATATGTGGTATGTGAAAAGAGAAGTTATGAAATGACTCCAGTTGTTGCTAGTAAAAAGAACACACATGCAATGAGACTGGTGGATCCATATGTGGATTGTGAAAAGAACACACATGCAATGACACTGGTGGATCTATACGTGGCATGTGAAAAGAACACACATGCAATGACTCTGGTTGTTGTTAGTAACAAGAACACACATGCAATAACACTGGTGGATTCATGTGTGGTCTCTGAAGAGAACATACATTTCAATGAATCTGGTGGATCCATATGTGGTATGTGAAAAAAACACACATGAAATGACTCTGGTTGTTGTTAGTAAAAAAAGGACACATGCAATGACACTGGTTGATCCATAGGTGGATTGTGAGAAGAACACACATGCAATGACACTGGTTGTTGTTAGTAAAAAGAACACACATGCAATGACACTAGTGGATCCATATGTGGTATGTGAAGAGACCACACATTTCAATGACTCTGGTTGTTGTTAGTAAAAAGAACACACATGCAATGACACTGGTGGATCCATGTGTGGTCTCTGAAGAGAACACACATTTCAATGAATCTGGTTGATCCATATGTGGTATGTGAAAAGAACACACATGCAATGACTCTGGTTGTTATTAGTAACAAGAACACACATGCAATAACACTAGTGGATCCATGTGTGGTCTCTGAAGAGAACACACATTTCAATGACACTTGTGGATCCATATGTGGTATGTGAAAAGGCACACATGAAATGACTCTGGTTGTTGTTAGTAAAAAAAGCACACATGCAATGACACTGGTGGATCCATATGTGGTATGTGAAAAGAACACACATGCAATGACTCTGGTTGTACTTAGTAACAAGAACACACATGCAATGACACTGGTGGATCCATGTGTGGTATCTGAAGAGAACACACATTTCAATGACTCTGGTTGTTGTTAGTAAAAGAACACACATGCAATGACACTAGTGGACCCATGTGTGGTCTCTGAAGAGAACACACATTTCAATGACTCTGGTTGTTGTTAGTAAAAAGAACACACATGCAATGACACTCGTGGATCCATGTGTGGTATATGAAGAGAACACACATGCAATGACACTGGTGGATCCATAGGTGGTATGTGAAGGACTCCAGTTGTTGCTAGTAAAAAGAACACACATGCAATGACACTGGTGGATCCATAGGTGGATTGTGAAAAGAACACACATGCAATGACACTAGTGGATCCATATGTGTCATCTGAAAAGAACACACATGCAATGACTCTGGTTGTTGTTAGTAACAAGAACACACATGCAATAACACTGGTGGATCCATGTGTGGTCTCTGAAGAGAACATACATTTCAATGACTCTGGTGGATCCATATGTGGTATGTGAAAAGAACACACATGAAATGACTCTGGTTGTTGTTAGTAAAAAAGCACACAAGCAATGACACTGGTGGATCCATAGGTGGATTGTGAAAAGAACACCCATGCAATGACACTGGTTGTTGTTAGTAAAAAGAACACACATGCAATGACACTGGTGGATCCATATGTGGTATGTGAAGAGAACACACATTTCAATGACTCTGGTTGTTGTTAGTAAAAAAGCACGCATGCAATGACACTAGTGGATCCATCGGTGGATTGTGAAAAGAACACACATTTCAATGACTCTAGTTGTTGTTATTAAAAACAACACACACGCAATGACACTGCTGGATCCATGTGTGGTCTTTGATGAGAACACACATTTCAATGACTCTGGTTGTTGTTAGTAAAAAGAAGACACATGCAATGACACTAGTGGATCCATATGTGGTATGTGAAAACAACACGCATGCAATGACTCCAGCTGTACTTAGTAACAAGAACACACATGCAATTACACTGGTGGATCCATGTGTGGTCTCTAAAGAGAACACACATTTCAATGACTCTAGTTATTGTTAGTAAAAAGAGCACACATGCAATGACACTGGTGGATCCATATGTGGTATGTGAAAAGAACACACATGCAATGACTCTGGTTGTTGTTAGTAAAAAGAACACACGTGCAATAACACTGGTGGATCCAGGTGTGGTCTCTGAAGAGAACACACATTTCAATGACTCTGGTCATTGTTAGTAACAAGAACACACATGCAATGACACTGGTGGCTCCATAGGTGGATTGTGAAAATAACGCACTTGCATTGACACTGGTGGATCCATATGTGGTATGTGAAAAGAACACACATGCAATGACTCTAGTTGTTGTTAGTAACAAGAACACACATGCAATAACACTGGTGGATCCATAGGTGGATTGTGAAAAAACACACATGCAATGACACTGGTGGATCCATATGTGGCATATGAAAAGAACACACATGCAATGACTCTGGTTGTTATTAGTAACAAGAACACACATGCAATAACACTGTTTGATCCATGTGTGGTCTATGAAGAGAACACACATTTCAATGACACTTGTGGATCATATGTGGTATGTGAAAAGGACACACATGAAATGACTCTAGTTGTTGTTAGTAAAAAAAGCACACATGCAATGACACTGGTGGATCCATATGTGGTATGTGAAAAGAACACACATGCAATGACTCTGGTTGTTGTTAGTAACAAGAACACACATGCAATGACACTGGTGGATCCATAGGTGGATTGTGGAAAGAACACACATGCAATGACACTGGTGGATCCATATGTGGTATGTGAAAAGAACACACATGCAATGACTCTGGTTATTGTTAGTAAAAAGAACACACATGCAATAACACTGGTGGATGCATGTGTGGTCTCTGAAGAGAACACACATTTCAATGACTCTGGTAGTTGCTAGTAAAAAGAACACACATGCAATGACACTGGTGGATCCATGTGTGGTCTCTGAAGAGAACACACATTTCAATGACTCTGGTTGTTGTTAGTAAAAAGAACACACATGCAATGACACTGGTGGATCCATAGGTGGATTGTGAAAAGAACACACATGCAATGACACTAGTGGATCCATATGTGGTATGTGAAAAGAACACACATGCAAAGACTCTGCTTGTTGTTAGTAACAAGAACACACATGCAATGACACTGGTGGATCCATATGTGGATTGTCAAAAGAACACACATGCCATGACACTGGTGGATCCATATATGGTATGTGAAAAGAACACACATGCAATGACTCTGGTTGTTGTTAGTAACAAGAACACACATGCAATAACACTGGTGGATCCATGTGTCGTCTCTGAAGAGAACACACAGTTCAATGATACTGGTGGATCCATATGTGGTATGTGAAAAGAACACACATGAAATAACTCTGGTTGTTGTTAGTAAAAAAGCACACATGCAATGACACTGGTGGATCCATATGTGGTATGTGAAAAGAACACACATGCAATGACTCTGGTTGTACTTCGTAACAAGAACACACATGCAATGACACTAGTGGATCCATGTGTGGTCTTTGAAGAGAACACACATTTCAATGACTCTGGTTCTTGTTAGTAAAAAGAACACACATGCAATGACACTGGTGGATCCATGTGTGGTCTCTGGAGAGAACACACATTTCAATGACTCTTGTTGTTGTTATTAAAAAGAACACACATGCAATGACACTGGTGGATCCATGTGTGGTATCTGAAGAGAACGCACATGCAATGACACTGGTGGATCCATATGTGGTATGTGAAAAGAGAAGTTATGAAATGACTCCAGTTGTTGCTAGTAAAAAGAACACACATGCAATGAGACTGGTGGATCCATATGTGGATTGTGAAAAGAACACACATGCAATGACACTGGTGGATCCATATGTGGCATGTGAAAAGAACACACATGCAATGACTCTGGTTGTTGTTAGTAACAAGAACACACATGAAATAACACTGGTGGATCCATGTGTGGTCTCTGAAGAGAACATAAATTTCAATGAATCTGGTGGATCCATATGTGGTATGTGAAAAGAACACACATGAAATGACTCTGGTTGTTGTTAGTAAAAAAAGCACACAAGCAATGACACTGGTGGATCCATAGGTGGATTGTGAGAAGAACACACATGCAATGACACTGGTTGTTGTTAGTAAAAAGAACACACATGCAATGACACTGGTGGATCCATATGTGGTATGTGAAGAGAACACACATTTCAATGACTCTGGTTGTTGTTAGTAAAAAAGCTCGCATGCAATGACACTGGTGGATCCATAGGTGGATTGTGAAAAGAACAGACATTTCAATGACTCTGGTTGTTGTTAGTAAAAAGAACACACATGCAATGACACTGGTGGATCCATGTGTGGTCTCTGAAGAGAACACACATTTCAATGAATCTGGTGGATCCATATGTGGTATGTGAAAAGAACACACATGCAATGACTCTGGTTGTTATTAGTAACAAGAACACACATGCAATAACACTAGTAGATCCATGTGTGGTCTCTGAAGAGAACACACATTTCAATGACACTTGTGGATCCATATGTAGTATGTGAAAAGGACACACATGAAATGACTCTGGTTGTTGTTAGTAAAAAAAGCACACATGCAATGACACTGGTGGATCCATATGTGGTATGTGATAAGAACACACATGCAATGACTCTGGTTGTACTTAGTAACAAGAACACACATGCAATGACACTGGTGGATCCATGTGTGGTATCTGAAGAGAACACACATTTCAATGACTCTGGTTGTTGTTAGTAAAAGAACACACATGCAATGACACTGGTGGACCCATGTGTGGTCTCTGAAGAGAACACACATTTCAATGACTCTGGTTGTTGTTAGTAAAAAGAACACATATGCAATGACACTCGTGGATCCATATGTGGTATCTGAAGAGAACACACATGCAATGACACTGGTGGATCCATAGGTGGTATGTGAAGAACTCCAGTTGTTGCTAGTAAAAAGAACACACATGCAATGACACTGGTGGATCCATATGTGGCATGTGAAAAGAACACACATGCAATGACTCTGGTTGTTATTAGTAAGAAGAACACACATGCAATAACACTGGTGGATCCATGTGTGGTCTCTGAAGAGAACACACATTTCAATGACACTTGTGGATCCATATGTGGTATGTGAAAAGGAAACACATGAAATGACTCTGGTTGTTGTTAGTAAAAAAAGCACACATGCAATGACACTGGTGGATCCATATGTGGTATGTGAAAAGAACACACAACCAATGACTCTGGTTGTTGTTAGTAACAAGAACACACATGCAATGACACTGGTGGATCCATAGGTGGATTGTGGAAAAGAACACACATGCGATGACACTGGTGGATCCATATGTGGTATGTGAAAAGAACACACATGCAATGACTCTGGTTGTTGTTAGTAAAAAGAACACACATGCAATAAGACTGGTGGATGCATGTGTGGTCTCTGAAGAGAACACACATTTCAATGACTCTGGTAGTTGCTAGTAAAAAGAACACACATGCAATGACACTGGTGGATCCATGTGTGGTCTCTGAGGAGAACACACATTTCAATGACTCTGGTTGTTGTTAGTAAAAAGAATACACATGCAATGACACTGGTGGATCCATAGGTGGATTGTGAAAAGAACACACATGCAATGACACTGGTAGATGCATATGTGGTATGTGAAAAGAACACACATGCAAAGATTCTGGTTGTTGTTAGTAACAAGAACACACATGCAATGACACTGCTGGATCCATATGTGGATTGTGAAAAGAACACACATGCAATGACACTGGTGGATCCATATATGGTATGTGAAAAGAAGACACATGCAATGACTCTGGTTGTTGTTAGTAACAAGAACACACATGCAATAACACTAGTGGATCCATGTGTGGTCTCTGAAGAGAACACATAGTTCCATGATACTGGTGGATACATATGTGGTATGTGAAAAGAACACACATGAAATAACTCTGGTTGTTGGTAGTAAAAAAAGCACACATGCAATGACACTGGTGGATCCATATGTGGTATGTGAAAAGAACACACATGCAATGACTCTAGTTGTTGTTAGTAAAAAGAACACATATGCAATGACACTCGTGGATCCATGTGTCGTATCTGAAGAGAACACACATGCAATGACACTGGTGGATCCATAGGTGGTATGTGAAGGACTCCAGTTGTTGCTAGTAAAAAGAACACACATGCAATTACACTGGTGGATCCATATGTGGCATGTGAAAAGAACACACATGCAATGACTCTGGTTGTTATTAGTAAGAAGAACACACAAGCAATAACACTGGTGGATCCATGTGTGGTCTCTGAAGAGAACACACATTTCAATGACACTTGTGGATCCATATGTGGTATGTGAAAAGGAAACACATGAAATGACTCTAGTTGTTGTTAGTAAAAAAAGCACACATGCAATGACACTGGTGGATCCATATGTGGTATGTGAAAAGAACACACAAGCAATGACTCTGGTTGTTGTTAGTAACAAGAACACACATGCAATGACACTGGTGGAATCATAGGTGGATTGTGAAAAGAACACACATGCGATGACACTGGTGGATCCATATGTGGTATGTGAAAAGAACACACATGCAAAGACTCTGCTTGTTGTTAGTAACAAGAACACACATGCAATGACACTGGTGGATGCATATGTGGATTGTGAAAAGAACACACATGCAATGACTCTGGTTGTTGTTAGTAACAAGAACACACATGCAATGACACTGGTGGATCCATAGATGGATTGTGAAAAGAACACACATGCGATGACACTGGTGGATCCATATGTGGTATGTGAAAAGAACACACATGCAAAGACTCTGCTTGTTGTTAGTAACAAGAACACACATGCAATGACACTAGTGGATCCATATGTGGATTGTGAAAAGAACACACATGCAATGACACTGGTGGATCCATATATGGTATGTGAAAAGAACACACATGCAATGACTCTGGTTGTTGTTAGTAACAAGAACACACATGCAATAACACTGGTGGATCCATGTGTCGTCTCTGAAGAGAACACACAGTTCAATGATACTGGTGGATCCATATGTGGTATGTGAAAAGAACACACATGGAATAACTCTGGTTGTTGTTATTAAAAAAAGCACACATGCAATGACACTGGTGGATCCATATGTGGTATGTGAAAAGAACACACAAGCAATGACTCTGGTTGTTGTTAGTAACAAGAACACACATGCAATGACACTGGTGGATCCATAGGTGGAATGTGAAAAGAACACACATGCGATGACACTGGTGGATCCATATGTGGTATGTGAAAAGAACACACATGAAAAGACTCTGCTTGTTGTTAGTAACAAGAACACACATGCAATGACACTGGTGGATCCATATGTGGATTGTGAAAAGAACACACATGCAATGACACTGGTGGATCCATATATGGTATGTGAAAAGAACACACATGCAATGACTCTGGTTGTTGTTAGTAACAAGAACACACATGCAATAACACTGGTGGATCCATGTGTCGTCTCTGAAGAGAACAAACAGTTCAATGATACTGGTGGATCCATATGTGGTATGTGAAAAGAACACACATGAAATAACTCTGGTTGTTGTTAGTAAAAAAAGCACACATGCAATGACACTGGTGGATCCATATGTGGTATGTGAAAAGAACACACATGCAATGACTCTGGTTGTTGTTAGTAACAAGAACACACATGCAATGACACTGGTGGATCCATAGGTGGATTGTGGAAAAGAACACACATGCGATGACACTGGTGGATCCATATGTGGTATGTGAAGGACTCCAGTTGTTGCTAGTAAAAAGAACACACATGCAATGACACTGGTGGATCCATATGTGGCATGTGAAAAGAACACACATGCAATGACTCTGGTTGTTATTAGTAAGAAGAACACACATGCAATAACACTGGTGGATCCATGTGTGGTCTCTGAAGAGAACACACATTTCAATGACACTGGTGGATCCATATGTGGTATGTGAAAAGGACACACATGAAATGACTCTAGTTGTTGTTAGTAAAAAAATCACACATGCAATGACACTGGTGGTTCCATATGTGGTATGTGAAAAGAACACACAAGCAATGACTCTGGTTGTTGTTAGTAAGAAGAACACACATGCAATGACACTCGTGGATCCATAGGTGGATTATGAAAAGAACACACATGCGATGACACTGGTGGATCCATATGTGGTATGTGAAAAGAACACACATGCAAAGACTCTGCTTGTTGTTAGTAACAAGAACACACATGCAATGACACTGGTGGATCCATATGTGGATTGTGAAAAGAACACACATGCAAAGACTCTGCTTGTTGTTAGTAACAAGAACACACAGTTCAATGATACTAGTGGATCCATATGTGGTATGTGAAAAGAACACACATGAAATGACTCTGGTTGTTGTTAGTAACAAGAACACACATGCAATGACACTGGTGGATCCATAGGTGGATTGTGGAAAGAACACACATGCAATGACACTGGTGGATCCATATGTGGTATGTGAAAAGAACACACATGCAATGACTCTATTTGTTGTTAGTAAAAAGAACACACATGCAGTAACACTGGTAGATGCATGTGTGGTCTCTGAAGAGCACACACATTTCAATGACTCTGGTAGTTGCTAGTAAAAAGAACACACATGCAATGACACTGGTGGATCCATGTGTGGTCTCTGAAGAGGACACACATTTCAATGACTCTGGTTGTTGTTAGTAAAAAGAACACACATGCAATGACACTGGTGGATCCATAGGTGGATTGTGAAAAGAACACACATGCAATGACACTGGTGGATCCATATGTGGTATGTGAAAAGAACACACATGCAAAGACTCTGGTTGTTGTTAGTAACAAGAACACACATGCAATGACACTGGTGGATCCATATGTGGTATGTGAAGAGAACACACATTTCAATGACTCTAGTTGTTGTTAGTAAAAAAGCACACATGCAATGACACTGGTGGATCCATAGGTGGTCTCTGAAGAGAACACACATTTCAATGACTCTAGTTGTTGTTAGTAAAAAGAACACACATGCAATGACACTGGTGGATCCATGTGTGGTATGTGAAAAGAGAAGTCATGAAATGACTCCAGTGGTTGCTAGTAAAAAGAACACACATGCAATGAGACTGGTGGATCCATATGTTGATTGTGAAAAGAACACACATGCAATGACACTGGTGGATCCATATGTGGCATGTTAAAAGAACACACATGCAATGACTCTGGTTGTTGTTAGTAACAAGAACACACATGCAATAACACTAGTGGATCCATGTGTGGTCTCTGAAGAGAACATACATTTCAATGAATCTGGTGGATCCATATGTGGTATGTGAAAAGAACACACATGAAATGACTCTGGTTGTTGATAGTAAAAAAGCACACATGCAATGACACTGGTGGACCCATGTGTGGTCTCTGAAGAGAACACACATGCAATGACACTGGTTGTTGTTAGTAAAAAGAACATACATGCAATGACACTGGTGGATCCATATGTGGTATGTGAAGAGAACACACATTTCAATGACTCTGGTTGTTGTTAGTAAAAAAAGCACGCATGCAACGACACTGGTGGATCCATAGGTGGATTGTGAAAAGAACACACATTTCAATGACTCTGGTTGTTGTTAGTAAAAAGAACACACATGCAATGACACTGGTGGATCTATGTGTGGTCTCTGAAGAGAACACACATTTCAATGACTCTGGTTGTTGTTAGTAAAAAGAACACACATGTAATGACACTAGTGGATCCATATGTGGTATGTGAAAAGAACACACATGCAATGACTCCAGTTGTACTTAGTAACAAGAACACACATGCAATGACACTGGTGGATCCATGTGTGGTCTCTGAAAAGAACACACATTTCAAAGACTCTGGTTGTTGTTAGTAAAAAGAACACACATGCAATGACACTGGTGGATCCATATGTGGTATGTGAAAAGAACACACATGAAATGACTCTGGTTGTTGTTAGTAAAAAAGCACACATGCAATGACACCAGTGGATCCATATGTGGTATGTGAAAAGAACACACATGCAATGACTCTGGTTGTACTTAGTAACAAGAACACACATGCAATGACACTGGTGGATCCATGTGTGGTCTCTGAAGAGAACACACATTTCAATGACTCTGGTTGTTGTTAGTAAAAAGAACACACATGCAATGACACTGGTGGATCCATGTGTGGTCTCTGAAGAGAACACACATTTCAATGACTCTGGTTGTTGTTAGTAAAAAGAACACACATGCAATGACACTGGTGGATCCATGTGTGGTCTCTAAAGAGAACACACATGCAATGACTCTGGTTGTTAGTAAAAAGAACACACATGCAATGACACTGGGGTATCCATGTGTGGTCTCTGAATAGAACACACATGCAATGACTCTGGTTGTTGTTAGTAAAAAGAGCACACATTTCAATGATACTGGTGGATCCATAAGCGGATTTTGAAAAGAGATTTTCCCTCTCTCTCGGTCACAAATGTCACAAAAGCCCAAACGTGTGGAGATCCCAAACATGTGCTCACTCTGGGTGTTATGCCTTGATTGGCTGACACAGATGTCAGGCGGATCGTCTCCACCAACCGTTGATCCCATGTGATCCAACGGGCAGGATAACCCCTCCCTTCTCCACTTTTTTTTATGCATGGTCAATCCGTGCCAGCTCTCTATCCGTGCCACCGATACTTTACCTCCATAAACAAGTGAAAATCCATTTATCTAACTAAAATAAATAAAATAAACAATCTCGAAGAAGCCATCGTCTTCGTCTTCTGGTTCGTCCTCGTCTTCGTCAACGCCATGGTCCCTACCATCGCCGCCGTCGGTGTCCTCCTCTAACGACTCGACACCACCCCCTTCCTCAAATAAGCGTGCTATCTGCTCGTCGAAGTCCTCCTCCTCCTGTTCGTAGTCCCACGGGTCCACGTCACTCTCCTCCGCTTCTACCTCCAACTGATCGATGAATGCCTCCTCGTTGGCCGAGTCGGACTCGTCCAAATAGCTATCTCCTCTCTTCTTCCTGGTCTTCTTCTCGTTCCTGTTCTTGTCCGTACTCGCCGATGCAACACGCGCCTCTGCCGCTGCTTTGCGCTCGTCAATCTGCAGGTACCCCGCTCCTCTGCGGCGGGTGCGAGCTTGACGTTGCGGTGTCCTCGGTGCCGATGTCGATGGATCTCGCACGCGGTCGGACCTGACGTGCTTGCCTCGGCAGCGACTTCATGGCCTTGAATGATGCAGCGAAGAGCAGGGGCTGCAGGATGGTCAGTGGACGGCTTGGACCTGTCATTGCCACGGTGAGGGGGCATCGTGCTCGAGGTAGTTGCTCCGAATGGTCGATGGCGGGTACATAGAGTGGGGTGCTGATCTGATCAAGGACGAGCAGCGGTTTCGTGCGTCGTGTCCACACATGCATTTGTCGATTATCTAAAAAAAGAATAAAGAAGTAATATCTCGCGTACTGAACATAATTTGATCACAACAAAAGTGGCACAACGTATTCTAGACTCGTAAATATCCCGTGCGTGCCTGTCACATGGAGTTCGACGGAGTTCGACGTGCCGACGTGATCGTGCAACAGTTGCGTGCGTCATTGCCCCATCAACACGTGACGCACGCACGCGGGATGTGCACGTTGATTCCCGTGATGACCACCCGGCTCGCACTCTCCTTATTATATACTGGATTTTGGGCGGCCGCGAAGACCATTGAAGTGTCCATCGCAATAAAGACAAGTCCCATCGATTCCCTACCCCTACCTCCCTAGCTTCTTTGAGAAGGTAGACCGTACACGGTGGTCTTGTATAATAGTACTAGTACTACTAGACCACGGCCTGTACTCTTTGACTCTTCTCCCACACTAATCACTATCTCCTTCCTCCTGCCGCCGCCACACTCACCCTGCAAGCCATGGCTCCACTGAGGAGGGGAGAGGCCGGTCGACGATCCTCGTGGAGAAAAGGGAGAGAAATCGCCGCGAGGCACTTCTTGCTCCACCAGCCGCTAAAGCCCACCCTCTCACCGAGGCCCAATCTCCCCCGACAATGGCGCTGAATGTTCTAGCAGGCGAGGGCTCCTCCCGGTACGGTCTTCTTGTTCTACTTCTTCTCCATCTCCCTCTCCATCATGATCTTAATCAGCTTCTTCTTGTTTTTCTTCTTCTTCTGGCTCTTCCTCTTCTACGTATTACAGGCCGGCCGTGGAGCCCGAATCCACCATGACGGAGGCGTTGCAGGACCCGTTCGGCCCTGTTCCTTGTCTCAGTGAGGTAGAAAATCTCCATGCTGTTATTTCTCTGAGTTACGATGTTGATTTCTTAGATGTTGTCCGCCCCGTGTTGGTTTTTCTTCTTATTTTGCGAGTTGTATTAGTTTTCATGAATATGACTGGATCTCTTGGTCTTTCCTTAATACCGCTGTTCATAGATTCACTATGGATTTTTTGTGATTAGGATTAGTTTATCGTGGTCATGGATAGATCTATAGGTCCATTTTTTAACACTGCGGCCAATAGATTCAACGGGTTTTTTTGATCTGTATTAGTATTCACCTGGGACCTGGAGTGTAATTGTAGAATTCCTATTTCAATTAACATGAACGATGCAGCGATCGAAGGCCGAGTACCGTGACAAGGTGGCCGCGATCAGTTCCAAGATTTCCAACCAACATGAGCTTGCACGCTCCCTCACCCAAGCTAATGAGAGCCTATGCAAGCAATTATCTGTGCAGAAGGAGATCTCGCTAGATTTTGCACATGACGTCCTTAGGCTGCAGAAAGTGCTCGACCGTAACTTGAACAGGCAAGAACATGCCATCAAGATAATCAACGAGCTCACGGAGGAGAAGAAGAATCTCGTGGAAAGGTGCATTCTCCTACAGGACGAAGTCAGCGAGGCACTCAGAGGACACGTCGAGGACACCAAGGCTACCATCTGAGCCTGCCATGACAGGAATCATTGCCTGGATGCAGTCAAGGAGATGAAGGCGGACATGAGTAGAGGGATCACCGTACTCGAGGGTGTTCGGAAAGAGAACGAGGAGCTAAGGGCATGTCTGGAGGCGTATCAGAGCAATGCCCAAGTCTGATTCACGTTAGCGGGGACACAAATATCAGTTCGTCCTCCTCTCCTTTTGTAATGTTTAGGGTTCAGGGAGCAATGTCTATGTCTGCTTCCCATTATAGGGTGCAACAAGAATCCTAGGGCAACTCCTTATCTATTTGGACATGTGTTGGTGTTCATGTTCATGAATGGACACACATGTTCTCTTTCCATTATGTATCTGGGCATGGGTTTCTGCATTATGAGTTTGCCACTCTCCCACTACTATTTGGTGATATTGGGAAAAACCCACAACACACTAAACTACAGATAGATCTTATTTGTCTTTGAAATTGAAATTATGACAATGCCAGTAGTCGATTCGTAAAATGTTGATTAGTCCTAGATTGCTTCTTCCTTGAAATTATGGCAGTGCCACTAGTCGATTCAGTTAATTATTGGAAACTAACCAGCTTCTCTTGGTGAACTGAACAAACCATACTATGTATTTTTGTTGCAGGGAAAGAGGCGAAAGATCGACCAGGACCTGGCGACCTGGCTAAATGACAAGATAGCAATCCAAAGGGAAAGCGAATTCCTAAGCGGCCTTTGACCAATCATGACGAACTCGTGGTCCTTTTTGACAAGTGCCAGAAACTGAAGGAGTTAAACACCGATTGGGCGAAGCTACACAATGAAGGTCGCGCCTCGGCTAGGAAGCAGACGGAGATCATGAAAGGGATCTTGAAGGAAAATCGTATGGCTACGAAAAAAATTCTCAAATCCGTGATGGAGCACTGGAACCTACAGCTGAAGGACGACATAGTACTGATGGAGCTGGCCAATCTTAGGGAGGAAAACAGGCAGCTCCGGGCCAGGCTCACTGGAACACAACATATGTCTATTTAGTACTGAACTGCCTGGTTTATCCTCTGAAGTGGTGATTTTGTAAGCGTGAACTTAACTCTATGCATGATATGTGTGTTCGTCTGAAATTAGTTTGCTCGAGGATTGAGTTTGGCTTAGTTCGGAAAGCGCAACTGCAAGTCTTACAATTAACTAGTTTCAGGCATTGGCACAACATAAATTATTCATCTCGAATTTCATTTATCCTCTATAGTCTGTCCTTGTTCACCCTCGCGCGCCTTCTTGATTCCTTCAATGATCCAATGCAATACTCTAGCTTCTTCTTGTCTTCCTGGTGACCCTCTCCTTTTGTGCATTATGAATTAGCAACCAGTGACTATCCTGAAGCTTCTTTGCAGTTCCAACAACCAAGCTCCCATCGATTCCGTCGATTAGTTGGATCGCAAATTCTCGATTTCTTGTTCCATCTCCTTATTTCGTACCGACAGCTTGTAATGTTTTTCAGCTACATCACTTACATCAGTAAATCTCCCCGACCTTTCCAACTCATACATCTCCCATAACCGTGCCAAACATTTCTTAAGTGCATCTGGCCACTCAAGATCCACCCACTCTACTGCTTTACACACCGGGCCAACCTAAAAACACACACACTATAGTGTTATGAACATGCACGATACATTTTACTTCATGTCACAGTTGCACATAATGTAAACAAACCTGATTTATACAGCCCAAAAACCTTCTCCCAGTGTTACTGCCTTCGAATGCAACATATCTCCTCAGTTTTAGCCCATGGTCACATGGCACTTCTGCATCGAGATCTAGGCCCTCCCATTCGGAGTCATAGATCGTCTGTGGTACCTATAGGTAAACATAAATCTGAAATCAAACATGATTGCATGCACATATGGAGCTCAGATCGAGAGATTTACCATTACCTAACCCTAGCCCGAGAAAACAGAGGAACTCACATCATGGAAGGAATACTCGATGTTAGAGAAAGTCATTGCCATTTGCCGATCGCGTCCTCGCCATTCAAGGACAGCATGGCGAATGCATCGTTGCAGGCGTCGGCGTCGGCGAGAGAGAGAGAGAGTGAGAGAGAGAGAGATAGATAGATAGAGAGAGCAGCCCTTCTACCACTGCAACAATGACTAAATTGGCATGTTACAATAGTTTAATGGATACCATGCCCTTTCCCTGGATTACTGTCTCCTACATGATATGGATTCTCTTCACACATTCTCATTTCAAATATTTAACCTGCACTCCCTCCATCCCAATTTCATTGCCTAACGAAAACATACCAGTATATTACATCATCCAAAGAAACAAAATCATGTCAACTACAAGGTACTTATGCATCACTTCTTCGGTCATGGTTTCACAAAACATTACATTACAATTTCTCAACAAACATAACCACAACATGGTTTAACAAAACATCACATTACAATCTCTCAACAAACATAATCACAGAAACAAGTATATTACATCAACTCAAGAAACAAAATCATGTCGACTACAAGGTACTTACACATCACTTGTCCTATCATGGTTTCGCAAAACATTACATTACAGTCTCTCAACAAACAAAATAACAGAAACAAGTACAGTACATCATCTCAAGAAACATAATCATGTCAACTACAATGTATTTATGCATCACTAGTCTAGTCATGGTTTCACAAAACATTACATTACATTTTCCCAACAAACATAATAACAGAAACAAGTATGGTACGTCATCTTAAGAAACATAATCATGTCAACTACAATGTACTTATGTCTTATTACAACAACGATGATTTCAGTGAGTGACATGTCTGAAAATCTCAACAGCTCGCACACCATTATATCGCAATCTCTCAACAAACATAATCACAGAAACACGCTCTAAATGCAATATCAGTCAATATTACAAATACAGGCAGGGGAACCCCGTGGTCCATATGACAAGCCCAGGGTAGCAGCTCTCATCAGATCTCATCAACGTCCACCACCTCATTCTATTCAGCCACTACAGGGGCATCTACATCCACTATAACCTGTGCAACAACATCAGGAATGGTACCAAGGAAGAACACCTTCCTGGTTTGCTTCTTTTGCTGCATAATCTGCATAAGATCTTCAGTATCCAAAACATCTATGAATTGCTGCTTCTTATGATGCCACCACCGGATTTTTGCCATCTGCTTAGGGCCAATACTGATTTCCTTACCGATCATCTCTCTCATTTCATCAAGAGTTATGTTTTTGGAATTGACAATGATCTCCATAGTACATGACGAAACTGGCTTATTAACTCCCTCATCAAGTTTTGCCATGTATGAATCCACCTCTATGCGTATACTAAACTTATCTAGATCAGCATCTATTGGTCCGTATTCTCTAGGAGCAGAAGCTCTAGCAGCAAGATCTCCAGCATCTGTATACATATCATCAATCATCTCTTCAACTTTCACCTTACGATCAGCTACACAACACTCCCAAACCACCTGAAGCTCATGGGAGTGCTCAATTTGCTGATAGGTATCATTCATGTTGCGCCACACCAATTTTGTCCTCTGTCTAGAACCCTAGGGAATTCTAGCGGCAAGCATATCTACCAGCTGCGAAACAGACACAACCTCTTTGCAATTCACAAGCAGATGCACATCTTGCCCGAACACAACCCTCTCGCAACCAAAATCAAGTTTTGTAGTGTCTTTGAACATGAACTGTGAACTCATATAGGTCCCTTGTATCAAAGTTGTGCCTAATTTGATTAAAAAGGGGAACATTTCAGTTCATTCGATTCTATTATGCCGTAACTAATCTACTTGCAAGATAAGGCATAGATAAGAAAAATTTACCTCTCGCTCTTCTCCTGGGTTTTTTCTTTGAGATCTGAGTGCTGCATCCGCCCACCAGAGCCGAATAATCCGCCGCCGGCCTTGCTTTTCTCTTCAACCCGCTGCTCGTAGGTACCTTGGGAGCAGAATCCTTGCTGGCCTCCTCGCTAACTAGGGCTGAAGACCTCGCCGCTGCTACGCGTTGAGCCCCAGACTTGGGCCCCGACAGACCCTTTTCAGTCGGCGACATAGCTACAACCTTCGCCTTGCAAGACATGCTGGGCCGCCGCCGTCGGATTCAGTGTCGAGGGAGGGAGAAAAAAGGTCCTCCGCCGCTAGCAGATTTAGGGCCGGGAAAGGGAAGCAAAGGGACCGTCGCCGTCGCCGCAGCAAGATTCAGTGTCGAGAGTTAGGGAAGTACAGTAATGGATTTGCCCTTACGACACGTGCATAAGAAGAGTGACCGATGAAGGAGGGGCACAACAGGAACTAGTGTAATGGAATATCCTGAGTTAACAGGCACGATTTGAAAATATTTGGTTTGGCCATCATTCACTCGAAAGACCCCCCTCAGCAATTGGCGCCCCAACTTTTCGAATCGCGGTGATAAAAATCAACTTGGGTACCGCGTTGCCTGGGCGACCCAACTTTCAGGCCACAAAATGATATTCTTAGTAGGTGGGGTGGTGTTTAGGGTTAGGGTTAGCTAGGGTGGTAGGTAGCCTGGCCTACGGGCTAGACTGCCTCCCCCGGTAAAACATTTTATTTTTATATAACAAAACATTTTGAAAATAGTTTTAGACAAACAGAGATATCCCGAACACCGAAGGTTTATCATTTGAAATAAAGAGGGAGACAATTAGAAAATAAAGATAGGCTTTTAGAGAAATAGTTTAGTGTAGAAATATGCATGATGATGATGCTCAAATGAAATGTGGCATGATGACATGAGCATGCTATCATGGTGATGCACAAAATAAAAATAGCAAGCGATTTTCTAGTAGTGGTTTTCCTAGGGTGCTACATGTACCGTGTGCCCGTACCGACTGCGCCGCCGGAAGGGTCCTTGGACTCCAAGGTTGTGCGCCTGGTACAGGCGGTCTCCGACCGTACCGCCTACCCATACCAAGCTCGCGACCATGACAATAACCCCAGGAAGAGGTTAAACCTAAATCTTAAATCACAATTTCTCTTTCTTCTTCCTCCAAACTCCAAACTCCAAATTCCTCACATCCAATCGATCTACCTCCGATCCCCAAGTTATTTTCATCAAAACCTTGCTCAATATTTCACCATTTTCAATCTATACCTATGTCTTGTTCTTGAGCTAATCTTGATTATGAGCATGCTTAGTTTTGTCTTTAGAGGAGATTCTTCTATAAAAAATGTAGAGTATGACTTATGCTATGTTTCTATTGGATCAAGTTTTTAATTAGCTTTAAATCTTAGATGAACATGAGGAGCCATACACGTGCGGTGGTTGCGGAACAAGTAGTACCACCCATTTATACGCTAACCCCTGAGTAATTTGGTATTGAGTCAACCGAGGAGTTTCAGCCTACTCTTTCCAAACGTCTCAAGCACCGAGAGATCAAGTCCACCATGTGGGCATGTCCTTACATCCTCAACTAACTGTGTATTTGCTATGATTTTGATTTCCTTTGTCACAATGTTGGTTTGTATGACTTTGTTTTTAGGACGCCGCCAGATATCGCCACTTGACACTTGAGTTCCTTAGTACCTTGACATATACGGTGAGTTCACA
This sequence comes from Avena insularis, assembly GCA_023614405.1. NCBI lineage: Eukaryota > Viridiplantae > Streptophyta > Magnoliopsida > Poales > Poaceae > Avena > Avena insularis. Next base: position 353,117,019 of record CM042694.1, read on the forward strand.
CTACTTCTCCGAGGAGCATATGCTAGGAGTTGATAGCATCAACTTCCATCTTATGAACTGTGAGTATACCTTGATACTCGATCACTTTGCTCATTATTTTGGGTTTGCCAACAACACTACCGACATATGTTCCACTACTTTTGTCCTTGATCCATCACCCTCGTGTTATTTTAATAGAATGAGAATCCATGGGAACGTTCCTAAAGGAAACCAAATTGATCATCCTGCTATTTGTTATTTTTATGTTATTGCTAACACCTTGAAGGCACGTGGTGAGTTTACTAGAGTTAGTCAGGAGGATACGATAATCCTCGCTAGAGCTGCTATTCCTAATTGTAACTTGACGCCAAATTTAGGCGCCCTTCTGTTGTTTTATCTTAATTAATAGGCTTTCCAATCTCGTGGACCCATATGTGGAGGAGGAGTTATCACTGTTCTTGCGCATGAGCTCCACATCAACCTAGGTAATATCCAACCGTTGGCAGGAGACTGACATCTCGGTTTCTCTACTCTAAGAGCTTGTGGTATGATTTCTAAATGTAATGGTAGATACTTTCTTAATACACCTGGAGTGGATCACTTGATCCCAACTCCTTTTCCTAATGGTCCATTCTCTTTGGAGGAGAGATGTTTGCATTATGACGCGTAGGTTGAAGCAAGTCTACCCCAACAAGAAGAACCCACGGGAGAAGAAGGAGAAGATGAAGAAGTAGAACAAGAAGGACCCGGACAAGATGTGCATCCAACAAACTACTACACCACCTATGATGATATCTACTCTCTCGAAGGAAGCATTCAGAACATGAGAAACCTCTCCATCAACCTTTGAGATGCTACCGCCAACCTCTCAACCCAGTTCACCAATTGGAGCAGCCAATGGAACTTGGGAGATTATCCACCACCACCATGATGAGCAACAAGAGGTCTTGCAAAAGCCTGAGCTTGGGGATGTTTCCCTCAACATTTATATTAGTGTAATAATGAGTTTGTACTCTAGCTCCATGAGAGCTTTGAAACACTAGTGTTGGTTTGATCAAACACTTCGCTTTTTCTTTCGTTTTTGTTTGCTTTTGTTTTCTTTCGTTCTTTTTATTTCTTTTCTTAATTCCTTGCTTGGTCTCAAGTTCTTTTCTATTCTTTAATCCCCATCCTAAAAAATACAAAAACATTCTTCCTTTCCTTTTTCATGAAAGTGTATTTTCCTATTGCCTCTTTGCTTCAATATTATTATGAGAGTGATTTTAACTTGAGTTTTGAAGGAACACATCCCCATAAGGAAGGGATCTATGAAGTCACTCATGAGAGGTACACCCTATGTCTCCCACTTTAGAAGTTTGAATTGTTTATTTTAGTTAGTTGATTTGTTAAAATTCCATGCCAGTGGAAGTAATCCAAAATAGTTAGAGTAAAGCTTTTTATTTGCATGAGTAATTAGTTGTGGAAGCTTTGCTCTAGTTCTTGTAGTTAACCGAGTCTTGCCTTGGAAATAATATGCCCAAACAAGTACAACAAGAAAAAGTCTCAAATTTATGACTTGTTTGATGGATGATTGTTTTGAGAGTATACCTTTGAAGATACTTAACCCCATAGATGTTTTTATTTACTTCATGGCACTCTTGAAAGGAGTTGTTTGATTGAAATGAAGTCTAGTCATAATTGTGATTCATGCCAAAGCTAACCTTGTGGATTAAACTGTGATACTATTTAAAAATTCTATATGTTTTTGATGCACACCTTTGGATGCCAACAACTCCGCTAGCCTACGAATGGTCAATGGTACATCCCTGATTTCGGCTATGAGTTGACGACATAGGTGGAAGTTTTCACCGTAATGGGAAAAAGTATTGGTACTCTTGAAGGCTGTGTAAACCATCTGTTAAAAGAATCACTCAATGATCCTTGTTGAGAATTACCCTTAAATTTAAGGGATTTCTATTTTTGTGCCCCTGGTTCGTTAGTTGCGCTCAGATTTCCCAAGCCACTTAACTTTTCCTCATTTTAGCCCATCTACTTGTACGAAACTCATCAAAGAGCTCGAACGACAGATGGCGTCAGGTTGACCGTTGGCTGACGTGTGGGTCCGCGCGGTGTGGGACCACGTGGGACCGGTTGGTCAGGAACGCATTATGCTGGCGTGTGGGGCCGTGCCATGTGCGACTCCGTGGGGCCAGTTTGTTGGGAACACGTTATGGGGGACGTGGTGTGGGACCATGTGGGGCGCGTTTGGTGGTTATGTGCGCCTTGTCACTAAATTGAAAGTTTTCTTTTTTGTTATTTTTATGATTGGCCTTTTTAGGAGCGTCTTTTCCCCTCTCTCTCGCTAATAGTTATGTTTTTTTGCCCAATAAGGAAGCGAATCTAGAGCAGCTTCTATCTTTATTCATTGTTCCTTTTAGCCCTCATTTTTCCCAATCTGGTAGCAAAACTAGAGCAACAAATCTAACCAGCACCATAAGTACATTCAGTAAATAGAGCAGATGTAGATAAAGCAACTAATATAGGATATATATCAGATGTAAATAAAGCAACTAATATAAGATATATAGTATGGTACTTAACGAGGTTCGACAATTAGGCTGCTCAACAGTAGGAGCGGACAAGTTCAACACAGACAATACAAAATAAGCTGCTTTATAGCAGTAGCAGCAACACAATATCATTGGCCCCTCATGGCCTTCGCCTCCTCCCTCTGGTGCCTCCTCCACTTCTTTTTGCCCAGTCCCTTGACCTAGGGCGCCTTGGTCTTGATCGGGGGCATGTGACCCTCCTTGATGGCCACCTTCTAGAGGTTGCGAAGGTGAAGACCGAGCGCCTAGTTCTTGCCTCTGAAGCCGTGGACGTTCAGAGACTCGCCGCAGGTCCTCACGTCATCAGCATGTTTCACGAGCGAGTTGAAGTCGGTGGCATGGAGCCTCCTGGTGGTGCAGAGGGGCACCAGTAGACATTGTCGGCGAAGAAGTTTTCGTACTGGCTGGACTTTAGCCTCGACAGCACATGATGAGTCTTGGTGTCCTTGGCTCGTCATCGCTGTAGACGTACCTGCTATCCTCTTGTTGGAAAAAGAGTAGAGTGCAATAAGGACATGATTGAGATACCTTGATTACCAGGATAGATTATTTGCATAAATTAACCGATTGAGATCCCCTGATTATTCTCCAATCCCCAAATCTCAAACCAAATCGAATACTGATCCCAACTACAGATCGATGCTAGTACTAACTAGGGAATCCCTTAACTGCAACTCGGAGGACACATAAAATAGGATTGAAATACGAACAGGGGGGTTCATCGAAATAAGAGATCTAACACAAGAGGATTAGCTACTGTAAAAATACCTAGCATCCAATGATTAAAAATATGAATAGCCGAAACCTAATAACATACGATCTAGCATCAAACGATGGGAATGGGGGAAGAACAAGGGAAGGGGAGAAAACCCTAGTTACCTCCGACCATGGGTCAGCGATGCTGGTGTCATAGGGGTTCTCCAGCCTGATGTAATCATCCTCCTCGTAGGGGTTCCAGCCGAGCGGGATTTGCCCAAAACTGGCGGGGGCCTCCTCGCCAGCGGCTATGGCGGAAGCAGGGATGGGGGTCTAGACAGGGACGGCGGCTGCCTTCGATCCCTCGATGAGGGCCTATACAGGGACGGGGGCCTCCTCGCTGGCCGCCTTGGAGGCAACGATGGCCACCGCACCGTTCTTCTCCATTGCCGGCATGGTTGGGGTTTTCTTGGGGGTTTGTAGAAGGTGATGGGACAGTGGAGACGTTTGCGTGAGTGAGCGAGTGAGTGATGAGTGAGAGTGAGGAGGCCTCTACAAAGGAGAAGGGAAGGGACGTTTTGTTGCACCACCGTGCACCGCGTAATCGTGTACGCTACTACACCGTGCACGACCACACGTGTCCGCTACCGCCCCGTGCACCGCGACACATGTACCATAGGTCACGTTTTTTTCCTCGTGTCTAACCCTGGCAACTTAGTTGTGCTCAGTTGTAACCTCGAGTGTAACACTAGCAGTTTGGTTGTACTTAGTTTTGCCCTCCAGTACTAACACTGCTGTGCACAATATACTCAGTTTTACCCTCCGGTGGCTGGTCAACAGAGAGTTAGCAAATGGGTTTTAGCTAGCTAATTGAGTCATTTTATGCACAACAAATTTAAAAAGATCAAAACATAGTGGCATCTACCCTGGGAGTCTTATTATGTGACCTGCCACCATAAGAAATGTATAGAAATCAAGTTTTAACCTAAATCACCACTTCCCAAATCACCTACTATCTATGAAGGTTCATGGCTTTCTACTCAAGCCTCTTCCCAAAACATCCCACCACAAAACATAGTTTATCTGAATGAGGCAATAATTGTCAAGCTGGTGTATATTTGAATTGCAAATAGTTTAATGTATGCCAAGATGTATTTTATTGTATAAAATACACATTTTCCATTTTTTAAATCTCTTTCTATTTTCTATTTGAATGCCTTTGTTAGTTTTGCCCTTGGTTTTTAAGTTCTACTTAGTTTTGCCCTTGGTTTTTAAGTTCTACTCAGTTTTCCCCTCTCTCTTAGTCACAAACTCTCACACATGTGGTCATCTTGGTTGCTATGCTCTGATAGGTTGAGACCGTTGTCACGTGGATCGTGCCCACCAACCTTGATCCTATGTAATCTAGCGGATAGGATAACCCCTATATCTGTTGGGGGCACCCCTCTATCCATGCCAAATAATGAGTTTTCCACCGGTACTTTAACTCCATAAAGAAATGATTTTGAATATAATTTGAAGGGAAAGCGTTCAAAGTTGTATAATTTTCGTATATGAAAGTTTATGCATTACATTCCACTCTATGAAAATGATAATCTTTCAAGATTTTCTTAGCCCAAGATTATCATGTATTTAGTGCGATTTCAAAGAGTTCAAATGTGTATAATTTTCGTATATGCAAGTTTATGCATTACATTCCACTCTATGAAAATGGGAGAGAAAATAGTAATCTTTGAAAACTTTGTTAGCACATCATTATCACGTAGTAAGTGTGATTTCACAGTGTTCAGAGGTTAATACTTTTCGTGTACACAAGTTTATGCATTATATTTCACTCCATGGAAATGATAAATGGTCAGGATTTTATTAGAACAACATTATCATGTCCTAAGTGCGATTTCAAAGAGTTCAAAGGTGTATAATTTTTGTATATGCAAGTTTATGCATTACATTTCACTAAATGAAAATGATAATCTCTCAAGATTTTGTTAGCACATCATTATCACGTATTAAGTGCGATTTCACAGTGATCAAAGGTGTATAATTTTCGTATATCCAAGTTTATGCATAATATTTCACTCCATGAAAATGACAAACTCTCAAGATTTTCTTAGCACAACATTATCATGTCCTAAGTGTGATTTCAGTGTTTGAGGGTATATAATTTTCGTATATGCACGAGGCATAAAGATTTTAGTTTAGGGATCACTTTTCATGCTCTAAAAATGGTAAACTCTCAGGAGTTTCCTAGGAAAACATTATCATGTCCAAATTGTAATTTAAAAGTGTTCAAGAGTTGTGTCAATTATAAACACTCTTTTACATTAAGAGTTGTATAATTTTTTTAATTTGAAAGTGTTCAAGAGTTGTGTCATTCTCTTATTTTTTATACATCCATCTCCCTAGATCTCAAAGTTTGACTTTCACCTCACAGATTCACTTGATTGCAGCCGAGACATTAACTCGATAAACCAATTAAATCATCATAACGGCTCGCCGCCTGCATTCTCCACATCAAGCATGCACCAAACTGACCTCCCGAGTTGTGCCAATTGATTGTCCACATCAAGCGCACAATTTCCATTGTCATCCTTCATATAGGTCAACGGGATGACACCATACTGCGGCCAGGACGAACAGGAGGCTGAAGTGAAGCTAGACAAAGGGCCACCGATGCTGGAGAAGAAGAAGAAAGGGGAGACAATGGCACATGCGTGGGCGCGGGGATGGCTCGGGGTCCCATCTTATAATGCCAACCTGGGTAAGCTATGGGTCTGATGCTCACATGGATAAGCTGTGGGTCCCATGCTGATCTGGATAAGTGGAGAGTGGTGTCCTCTATAGGAACCGACTGAACATGGCCCCACTTGTCAGCATGTAACGGCAAGGGTCCACTATGGGACCCGACAGAACATGGCCCCACTTGTCATCGCGTAACGACAAGGGTCCACTACGGGACCCGACTGAACGTGACCCCAATTGTCAGCACGTAAAGGCAAGGCTGATGGACAGTGAGTTTCAGACCATGTGAGAGTTTTGTACAAGGAGATGGGCATAAGTGAGGAAAAGTTAAGCGGCTAGGAAAAATTGAGTACAACTAAGGAACTGAGGGCAGGAAAATAGAATTCCCTAAATTTAAAGATGCACACAAAACTGTCTTTGGCATGGTCTCATTACTACTCGATGATTTTTCTTAAAATACAATGATTGGAACAGTAGTGTTTTGATCGTCTTGATTACTAATGTGGGTGTCAATAAGACACTTCACTGTTATGCTACTTGGTCGGTCACTTGGCTAGTCCTTTTTTTTGGTTTATCGATCATAAATCGGATTGAGTCGCCCATCACCGTCATCATCACCACGCCTCTACTCCGACCATCGGCGTCGATGATCTACATCGCGCCTGTGCACCTACCTCCTCCGTTGCCTGCCTCGTCAGGCTGTCACAGCCTCACAACAGGCTGCCGTTCACCTCAGCTGGCTGCTATGCCTTCCTCGGTAGGCTGCTGTGGCCGTTCCCCTTGGATCGACTTCGCTGTCATCGCCTGGGACTTCACCGACAATGTCTCCATCGACTCCGATCTATGCATTGTCAATGCCATGGCACATACGGCACACCGTCGGTCTGATCAACCGATCTCGCGCCCGTCTATGCCAAGCACATCCCCAAGCACGCGCCTACCATCGATCGAGCTACGGGCTGGCGCTATGTCACCCCTTCAGGCCACAACGCCACCGCATTTGGTCCATGCTACCGGTTTCCAAACGCGCCTTCCTTGACATGTACGTCGCTAGTGGTCTCCCAACTGCTGCACCGACTTGGGCCTTGCAGCTATGCCGCCCCAACGGGTCATAGCATCGCTGCACGTAGTCTACATCGCCGTCCCTATGCACCGACACTACAGACTACCTATACACCAACTCCACGGTGCAGGTCGTCTACGTCCATGCAAGGTATTCGTCACATCGGATTCTTCTTCGCCTACATCAAGTACCGCCGCTGCGCCAATCTAGGCATCCAACATGACCACTCTAGGCCGTCGTTGGTTTCGCTGCCTTCTACATTTTCATGCCTGCCCAGTATTGGAAACACCGGTGCGTGCCTTCGTCCCCAATGTGTCCCCGAGCCTGGCAATCTCGGATCGATGCCTCGTCTTTGTTAGCCTCGACAAAGTCTTCTTCGGCATCGACACCTTCCTCTACAACTACCTTGACCACGTCACCGACAAGCTCTTCTTTGTGTACTCGGTTCTGGCAAAACTGAAGTGTGCGTTCTTCCCTGACACGTGCCTAGTTTTAGCAAAACTATGGAAGCACCTCGTCCTTGATGGCTCGGAATGTATCGACTTCGGCATCGACACCCCTCGGCAAGCTGTCGCGGCCCCATGGCAAGCCTCCATGGACCCTCGGCAAGTTGCCGTGGCCCCACGATGTCTGCCTCAATGCGGTTCCTCCATCCTCCTCGCGCACTATGCGCATGCGGCTTCACGTGCGACTACCTCGACACTGGCAACCCCGACCAGGATCTCGACCACAACGACCCCTCACAACGGCTACCCAACCTCGGCACCGCCTCAAGATCTCGGCTCCCTCGACATCAGCACAAGGGTTATCACCTCACTTGATCATCTCACATGTTTCCTCTATAGTCCAAGCTACCGCGACATGACACCATCCACGACGTTCCTGCTTGGACAACAGGGGATGTCAGCCTACTGGATGCTACTTCAGTTTATCTCCAGTCTAACCGTCTGCTACATTCTAGTTGTTCACAATGCTACCTCTACTACTGCGGGGGAGTGTTAGAGTATTCGGCATATACGGTTGTTATGGTAGTTTAGATAGAGTTAGGATCTATTTACGTACAATCCTAACTTGACTTGTACTCCAAGATAATCCCATGTACGCCTATATATAATCACCCATGAGTCTCAATAAGATATCCATCATATTCCACCAAACTCATACTCTTTCAGAAGCTTGTATAGTATTCTTAGCATCTTTCTAACTTATATGAGCTATTCAAATGGAAGAAGTGTTGGTTGAATATGACTACCAACCGTAAGTGAATTCATACTCCTGTTGTTTCAGTTTAAACGCTGAGTTCTTTATGGTTTTATTGTTTTCTTGCTCGAGGACGATCAAGGTTTGAGCTTTGGGGAAGGTGATGGCTATGAAAATAGCCATCTTTCTCCGCATTTAAACTTCATTTTTAGTCAAGTAATTGACCAATAATCTCTCTAGCCTTGCTACTAATGACCAATTATTGCAAAGATGTGCAATCCATTGTTTTGAATTTTGTTGTGTAGGAAATCATGCTTTTAAGGCGAAATCAGGAGCCATAAATGAATATTTTGAGGAAGTACAGACGGCCAAGTAATTCTAGAGGAAAAACCCGTCAATTGAGGCCTTAACAACCACTGGTATGGGCAAGGCCCACCCATACGACCTGCCCGTAGTAGGTGGCGTTGGCTTCGTCTCATCCAACCCTACAACTTTCATGAAGGCGCCTATATATTTCGACGTCCCAACTGCCGTGCAGAGGGCTTCCATTCTTAGATTGCATCACAACACCACCACAGGAGATCCACCACCATAGTTAATCATCTCCCCATCCATCCTCTCTATAGCCGTAGCCATTAGCTTGTACTTGAGATCTCCTTGTGATTCAGCGACCATTGTAAGAACATGTGATTTCAATCTAAGTATTTTGCACAATGTTTTCTATCTTTGACCTTATTGTTATGAGTGCGTAGTCCTCACTAGATGTAGGTTGGGGTGAAACCTTGCAGCGATTATGTGCATCTAATCTATAGGAGTACTGTGTATTGATTGGATAGAGATGTGTATATTTGTTTCTTTGTCTCTTGTCTCGATCTATGGACTTGTAGGTACGCAAGATCCCAGAGATTGATAAAGGCTCGAGATGAGATACTTGGTTAGCGACAATCTCATAGGAAACCCAGTGAAAAAGGGGAGTACGGTATTCGCTTAGCGATCCATTGGGGCATAACAACAACACACTGTAAGAAAAGTTTCCTTCCACAATGAATTGGCCCGATGGTCATCGTAGAAGGCGCGTCGTCCGCGACGAAATTCTCGGCTCGACCGTGGCTGATGGAAAACTTTTTTTTCCGGTTTCACAGCCCTCTACTACGACGGATCTGCTAAAAACATGGAGGAAGCTCGGCCAGCACGTGGCAGAAGCATGATTTTCGTTTCCTCGCGCGATGTTGGCTCGCCGAAGTCTTTTGAGGCGTGTGGGTCTAGGATGTTAGTGTTTCTAGCGGACCATACTTTTCGGTCGCGCCTCCCTAATTTGAACTCGATAACATAGCTCGAGGCGTCTGCCGTTTAGTCAGGCTGCTAGGTCCCACATGTCAGCCTTTCATTAGAAGGATCGTATGTATGCTGGAAATTTTTCCTTCGCTCGTGCTACTCGGTTCCGAAATTGATAGCACTACTCGATGCATCTACCGTCTAATCAACCTCCTGGGACCCACATGTCATCCTCTCAATAGAAGAAATGTGTGTATGATGTAATTTTTTTTCCTTCGCTCGCGCTACCCCGTTCTGAGTTGATAGCACTACTCGACGCATCTACCGTTTAACCAACCTCCTGAGCCCCACATGTCATCCTCTCATTAGAAGAAATGTGTGTATGATGGATTTTTTTCCTTCGCTCGCGCTACCATGTTCCGAACTTGATAGCGCTGTTCGATGCATCTACCGTTTAATCACGATGTTGGGCCCCACATGTCATCCTCTCATTAGAAGAAACGTGTGTATGATGGATTTTTACCCTCTGTCGCGCCTTCGTGTTCCGAACTTGATAGCGTTGCTCACTACATTAGCCTTTTATTCAGGCTGGTGGGTCCCTTATGTCAGTCGCACATTAGAAGAATCGTCGGTATGATGGAATTTTTTCTCTAGCGCTACCCTATTCTGAACTAGATAGCGTTGCTCGACGAATCTGTCGTTTTCTCACGCTGCTGGATCCCCCATTTCAGCCTCTCATTACAAGAAACATGTGCATGCTGAAGTTTTTTCTTGCTCGCGCCTCCCTGTTTCGAACTGGCAATGTTGCTCGATGCAGCATCTGTATAAGGTCGTGCTGCTGGGTCCCACATATCAGCCTCTCTATAAATGAAACATTGATTGCTCGATGCAACATCTATATAAGGTCTCTGCTAGGTCCAACATGTCAGCGTCTCTGCAAATGCAAAGGATGTATGTTGCACTCCGCTATTTTGACCTTGGCACCGTTGCTAGGTCCTAGATGTTAGCCTTCTCTGTGTAAGAAACATGTGTATGCTGGAAAAAATGTAAAAGAACGACATAGATTATACTATATATTATATATTTATATTGAAAAAACTAGGAATCAACCTCAAGACTTCAACAAATGGGAACCGCGTGTGCTTCCACTACGCCAGAACCATCTATGCCACTACTGGAAAAGATTACATTTAGAAATGTTGAAATCTCTTAAAATGAAAAGGCAGCGACCCTGACAACTTGCCATAAAAAATGCTGAATGCTCTGTACAAATACAACATGGGTAGGAGAAGATTGTCCTATACTTTATCAGAATGACTTTGGGCAATAAAAAAATAACTTGGGTCCAATCTTGTGAACCAATGGGCTTATTATCGTGGGCTCCTTACCGAAACTTCTTTAGTGTGGTTCAAGCTTAAAAAACCAAGTAATAATGTGTTGAGGGTTGGCGGCCCATAGACAACCTGAACCCAAAAGGATAAATTAGCGAGGTTTTGAGCCATCGTTGGGTAGAATGTAGTACTATTTTCTAATAACCTCCTCACTGAAAATTCAATGTACTCAATATGTTGCAGGTCGGCAGTCCACCTGACCCGGCAGGCTATATTTTCAAGGTTTTGGGCCAATGTTGGGTCGAATGTGCAATCTTTTCGCCAGGTCCTTAGTGAAAATTCAATGCAGTTCGTACCCCATCCTCCAAAAAAATGTAGGTGGTACCCTAAAAAATATATACTCTGCTCACCACGAAAGGCTAATTAAGGGTTTTTCTTTTGAAACAAGAATATGGGAAGTTTTTTGTCCGAAGTGGGGTTGAAATATTCGTTTTCATAGGGTAAGTAGTAAAAATATATTGTACTGAAGGTCGATGGTCCACCTGACCTGGCTGTACCTACTCCGAATCCGAAAGAATGAAGTTGGAAATGGAGAAAAGTGATCGATATTGCGCCTTATTATACATAGCGAACATAGCGAGGAACTTGGGCATCACAGGATTCGAACATGGAAAGTATTGGAGGGAGTTTGACTGATTGACATAAAATCGTGTCATATCAAGTCTTACAACGCGCAATCATCTTTTCAGCAAAGGATATATTTCAAGATGGTTTGGGTGGCTTTGAATCGGCCTAAGTGCCCAATCGATTTGATGTACTCAAAACCTTGTAATCATGCCATATAAACTATTAGCGATAGACACACGGTGGCCTCGACTTGCCCAGCCGCAGACAGCTCGGGTAAGCACCAACTTAAACTTATCACTCGAAGTTGTATGCTTCCGTATAATGAGATTAGTACATGCCGCAATTAGCGCCAACATGTGGCATTGTCATCATGCAAAAATGCTTAGAATTCGCACATTTATTTCACAGTTTTGAACACAATAATACAACCAGTTTGTACACTAGCACAGACAGTACAATGTCAGCACATCAGAGCTTGACTTGTTCATGTCACATTAGAGCTTGAGTTGTTCATTTCACATACAGAAGAATGAGCAAGGATACATACTGTATTGAACAAGTAATTTCACGGTAGCAGCAAAAGTATGCCATGTATCAGAGACAATATGGGGTCTGCGTAAACAATTTTTCTTTTTTGGAAGGGTGTGCATTAACTCTTTTTTTTTAGAATATCGGCATAAATATTTGCGGCTATCATCCTAGGGCGTCTCGGCCTGCTTTGGCGTACCAAGCCAAGATCAATTACGGCCCAGTTAAGGCCTGTTTCGTGGCCCTATAAGAAGCAGTGACCTACTTTTCCCTGTTCGCTAAGAGGAAAGAAGGAATATTCCTCTCAAAACACAAAGCTGCATGAGGTGCGATGGTTCAAAAAAATGCACGAGATGCGTATATACAAGCCAGTAACAGTACTGAAAACTATAGTACAGAAATCACGCTACGAAATAAGCACGGCTACATGGATTATGCCGTGAAAGGCAATACTAAATACAAAAGCACGGCAGGGCTCATATAAACTGATTCAAGCTGGGCACTAAAACCAGTGTACTAATAGTTAACTGTTGAACCACGATGCAAAAAAAGATGACACAATGATACACCAAAAAGATCCACAACTCAGTCTAGGGACGGCACAATGAGCATACCAAACCTAAACTAGGCCTAAACCAAATTGCCGCCTGTCGCATAGAGTTCCAACCATCTTTGAGAAGGCCGCTAACTACCACAGGCTCACCTTTAGTTGGCTGCAGGTTGCAGCGTTTAATCTGAGGGAATTGTATTCCACGAAATCTCCTGTATGTTGTGTACACACAATTTTTACTCATGAATGGGAACAATGTGCCATCAGCAGCCTTGCATCCGCGTTTCTTCATCATCTTGTCAATGATTGGATAATTGAGACCGAGAAACAGAGAGTTGTCCTCTAGGCTGTTAACCTGCCTCCAAACGATGACCCCTGGAGGTCCAACAGAGCTAGGATCCTCTTAAAAAATGTAGACACAAGATGTAGGATATAGGTGTAGGTTAGTCCTATTTTGAGCATGATGAATGATTTCACCCTCTTCGCCATGGGCAACCCCCATGCCATATGTTGTAATTATGATCATCAAGCATTCACCATCAGCCGATCGAGCGAGGAACCACATGCTTGGCCGATCATCCAGAATAGGTGCTGGGATTACAAACGGAAGCTCCTTGTTTCCTGCAACATCCGAATTCGAGACAAAAAGTGCATTACTAGCATACATATTCTAACACCAACATTCTTCATTGTTCATGCTAACAGTGTGAATAGGCAAATCCTAACAATAATATTACTCAATAAATTAACAACATTAGGAATTGCATTTCTTACTCTGCTATTCCGAATATTTGGATTTCTTGCGTATCTTAGTTTCCTAGTTATTGTAAGTTTCAAAAGAGGAAATGCCACTTTTTTTGATATAGAGGCATGTCCACTTGAATCCTATTGGATTATATGCCTACAGTATTTTGGATCAAGTGGTGTTTGATTGCACAGGAAAACCAAAGGAATTATACAAAGAGGTTTGAGTGGATGGAAATTTTCCTCCAAAATAGAGTGCAAAGGAATCCTTTGAAGGAATTCCTAAGGATTATACACTTTCGAATCAAACAACATTTTATAGAAAAAATCCTAAGGATCCAAATCCTACACAATTCCTCTGAATCCCAAGGCAAAATCCAAAGAGGAAAGATTGGTGTCCTACAAAAATCCTATGTGATTCCTACAATCTGAGGAGGGCCTAAAAGTACAAACAGGTAAAGAAACCCGTCTTCACTGTGTTCCGCTCACAATTGAGATGCTGGTTAATAATACCTTCCATATTTTGACAATGAATGAACTTAGTAGTGCAGGGACGCCATCATACACTATATTTTTGGGAGGCATATTACTGGTACTGATTCATTACTAGCAATGATTCATTCTTTTTTTAGGACATAAAGTGTGTGCTCATTTAGTCATACGAAAGGTAAAACATAAACAAGGTAGTTAAAGAACAACTTCACTGAATCACTCGCAATGTATCATCATGGAACTAGAATTACCTTCCGTTGTGGGATCCCAGCAGTAGGTGCATCCTTGACTTGTGACCGCAAAAATGAGGCCACCGTGTTCAATGGCATCATAGTACTGTCGTCTTCCAAGACCTGAATGCTCTAGACATCTCCAAACTTGGCTACCGCCTTCTAGGTAGGCGATTTCACCGTCGAACAACACGAGGAGCTTATAGTCTTTGTAACCCCCTAGCTTCTATGGGCACTCTGCAGATTATGATCTTCAACAGCTCAAGAGATCCATGCCACGACTTATTGAACTTTTATCCATACCTGCGGATTCGCCAAAAAAAACTTTTGAAATGTGAATGAGTTCAGAAATGACTACATGTAACTGGGGGAACCCTGGATGGCTAGTAGCATTACAGTTTATATACTGGATGTGAGGCGTCCGCAATGTCACAAGTATCTGTCGATGGAAGGTCGATTACTCGATAGGTGTAGATGTTCGCTAGGCACCAGGCCCCGTGCTGGTCCACCACGGCGAGCTAGTCGCTGTTCATGCCAACCCAGAATTTTTCATGCATGAAGGGCAGGATGGCGGTGCGCCGAGGATGGTCGAGGGGCACCACATCATATACCGTGTCGTGCAGACGATGTACCCTCGTATCGTCATAGTGCTTGTCGAACCAATAAGCAGGCTGAGGCATCAGTAGGCAGGGTTCATTCTAATGGTGAACAGTCCATTTTATACCTTCGTTGTTGGCGATACGATCGTACAGTAGCTTGCAGCATGCGGCTAGCAGCAGTGCTGAAAAAAATCGGGCGGATGAAATGCGATGAGGTCGACATCGTCCATGCTGAGTTGATCCCACTTGCATCGCCTACTGAGCTTCGAATCGGCCATCACAGTCGGATGGATTTAGGCAGATGCCAAATGCGGCTGGGGTTTTCTGCAGGAGGAGGGGAGCATTAGAAGAGAGAGCGTGGGGGAGATCATGGGCGGAGTGGGGACTGGGGAAGAAGATGGAGAGGCAAAGAAAAAAAATGAGGGAGGAGATTTTACTTGCTTGCTCTGTCTAGTTAATAGCATCATCAAGGACACCACCGCCTAGACTTCACTGTATGTTAGACAAGCACGTCACGCAGCTAGTAATTTGACAATACTCCTACTTACTACGTATCAGAGGTGCAATATTGTCTAGTCACATTAGTTTGACCAGAGGGTTTTCTTTTTACAGCTTTCATTTCAACATAATGTATTAGTATTTTCAACGGAAAATAGGAGGACGGACTACTACTACTACTAGTAGCCGTGACATGGACACATGTACTTTCATCTTGTTCTCCTACATGGAGAACTCGTAGCACAGAACCGAAATATATACACCGGATATAATGCACAGTACGGGTATGTCCGTGGTATTTTTGGCATGTTGCATGTGTTCATACATGTTCTAGTACAAGGTACATGGAATTATACGTCTACAACATGCAACCGCGCAGCAAAATGAGAGACGTGCAAGGACACCAGATTTCGCTCTAGTCAGGCAACGTGCATGACTTTTTGTGGCTCTAATTTACTGACATGTGGGCACTGTTAAGGTCAACTCCACCTTCCAGTGAGAATCTGCATGCACCATGCGCTTGGAGCCACTAGGTACGTCCACGACGGAAATTACAATTTGCACCTAGCTGCACCGGCAACAAGCTGTTGTATGTGGCACTTCCAAGTTTTCAGAAAATGTGAAATAAATCATGAACATAGATCATATTTATATAGTTCATCTATAAATTTCCATCCCAAAAATATTGCTAGTACATGGCCTGACCACCACAAAATGAACAAATGAACACAAGATATTGTTTGCTTAGGTTTTTTCTTTTTCATTGACACAGGTCACATAAGATCTTATTGTGGGACCGAATATTGTAGATGACCAAGATACAACATAGCCAATATTCTGGATTTATTTCACATTTTTTGAGAACTCGAAAGTGCAACAAATAATAAAGGGGTGCGGGCGCAACGAATTGTAGAATATTCAACCTACACTAACTAAAACTACGGCTTACATACAAAAGGAGTTTGATCAAATCTCAGACCTTGCACTACATTGCGGCGAAATGAGTGTTAGAGTACAACAAGTTAACGGCTGAGGCCATACGACACAAATAACGCGAAGGAAATAATTCAAGATACGCAAATCCCTATTCCATATGATCTCCCTTGAACCATTAATTATGCCGGTTCCAATCCTTCGCGTTGGCCAAGCTTGGGATGAACCACAACGGAGTCTGCCGCCAATTCCAGCCAATGTTTTTTTTGAGGGAAATTCCAGCCAATGTTGGTTGAGAAACCAACAGCAGTGTCTTGAGCATTCATACTGATGTGGCATATTTTAGGATAAATATTAAATCCATCGAGACTAACTACATGCGGCGAGGTGTATACATAGTTACTCCTCGTTAGATATCCAGGGTCAAGTCCTGCCGCGCCAACTAGAATGGTAATTGGATAGTTCAATCCAAGGAAAATAGAAAATGCTCCAAGGTCTAAAACCCTCCGCCATTGTCTCGGTGGAAGTAACCTACTAGTGTCAATCGAGAACATATGGTAGCAAAACCCAGTAGAATAGGTGTGAATATTGCGTCCGTGATGATAACCAACATTTTCAGCCACATGATAAGTAGTGTCATACCGCCTAGCACTAACGCCCACAGTATTGATCAGAATATGGCTACCACCATTAGGAGATCTTGCTAACCACCACAGATCAGAACTGTACTCACGATTACCGTCTAATTCAAGTGGCCCCGGAAGACGCACATGACCTTACAAGGAAAGCACATTTGGAGGCCAGTTGAGCAAAATTTGAATGATAAAGCTTGAAAAACCTTCGTTGGCTGGGTTCTCGTTTCTCATCGAGAGTGTTGAGACTATCTTTCAAGGAAGCATGACCTTTCCCTGAAATTTAAGGATAGAAATTTTACCCCATGCTCGAGGATCCCATGCATAAACATTGCCAATCTGAGTTACATTATAGATAACTCCATTATGGAAAATTGCATCGCGGTAGCTGAACATGCTGAAATGGTTCTCAAGAACCATCCACATACCATGAGAACCATCAAGGAAGGCAATTACTGTGTCGAAGATGGCCAGGACAGAGAAATCCTTATAGTTCCCAGCAGCTGTGGGAACTCGACAAATGGCTATCTTCATTAGATTAGTAGGATGACCAGCCGCGATAAACTTAAGTACCTCGGGTGTGGCCTCAAAATCGAAGATCGCTGGTAGAGGAATTCGGCGACGAGTGAACACATTTACAAGCTCCCAGTTCCAGGTGAGGCCAATGGTGGCGATCCAATATCCATGGGCGCCTACCCACTTCTTACCCTCATAATCTGGCATGACAACATCGGAGGAGGACCTGTCCAGCAGCATCAGCTCGCACAAGGTCCACCTGAACTTCTTCTGTCGCTTCTACTTGCCCCTGCTTCAATAGTAGCTGCCCCTGTAGAACTGCTTCATGCGATTGTTGCGGTAGAAGACATTGTACTCACGCGGTACCTCAGTTGAGTGAGAGTGAAGAACACAGGGGAGACCAAACAGATGAGATTTCGATAGGGATGCACTATGTGTTTCTAAGTAAAGATAACGTTTGCAGTAGGCGGCGAGGCTTGCGGCAGTGATGACGTTGCATCTAGCAGAGATTTCTTCAAGGGGCCATCGGGAAACACCGTAGAAGTGTCACTGTCATCGATCAATTGGGCCATCCCGAGGAAGGGCTCGAGCAGGTGGGGGGCGATGGCGTTTGGTTTTGATTGGGGGTTTTGGAGGAGAGAGCGAGCGGCAGCTGGCAGGGCAAGACGGAAAATAGTCTATCAAACTGGGCACCGGAGCTGATCCTAAAGCGGCATGGCGGCATTGGCGCGTGCCTGTATTGGTGTGTGAGTTGTAATGGCCGCCGCCGGGACGCTGGAGGTGAAGTGAGGATGGAGATCGAGGCAAAGAGAAATACGGAATGAAATAAAACCAAGCGTGCCTTCTTTCTCTCTGCTAAATCTACAGTGCCTATCAAACTGGGCTACGGAGATGCTCTGAAAGCGGCATGGCAGCGTTGGCGTGTGCTAAAGGTGGGAGAGTGGGGATCAGCGAGAAGATGGAGAGGAAGAGGATGGAGAGCAAAGGAAAATAGAATAAATCGATTGAAATCGTACCACCTACCGAGCGTGGTTTTTCTCTCTTCTCTGCGTTTCCTAGTGCCTATCGAGTAAATAGGTCAGGCCTTTCTAGGAGTAGTACAATATAAGCTAGCCTAACATGGGATGGAGCTGTACTGTCCTCTCAAATAAATGTTCATGGCAGAGAGACGGTTTGGAGTATACTCGGAGCTCCTCTTGCCGAACGTAATAATCCTTGGATCTTCTACATTCATCATCTTGTGCAGTCACATTTGTAACAAGTACTACTGTACTACTACTACTGTAACTAATAAACACATAAAGGTTCCACCGGTAATTAAGGAACCAAAACTAGAATACTACTACTCTCGAACTCTTGTGTAGTACAACAACAAAATGCTCACAAAATGGGCTACCAGTACGGCAGTACCATCTGTTCACCCACACGCTAACACCTCAAATAAGCTTGCCTGCCACACTGCCAATTTCCTCTCCCCTGTCGGCCTCTATGCCCCCGTTATCGGATCCAAAATCGAACATCTCTCAGTTCAATAAAGAAAAAAGTCGACAATCTCTTAAAAAAACCAACCATCCACCAAAAGAAAATCCATTGTCTAATGCTTCACGTTCATTATGAACGGACGATCGCAATTGCTAGAGCACCGCGCGGGAGTAGTAGTCGTCTGAGCTACTGGTTGTAGCTCCACGAAAGCACGCGCCTGGAAGCGGAAGAAGAATTTATTCTCTGTTAGTGACGGAAGAAGATCGACGATATACAATGTACTAAATCAACAAGTTAGTGGTTTTATCCGCCTGACCAGTGAGAGCCGACACGAGTGGTCAATAGCTTGAAGCGCAGCGGAACAGGTGCCTTTAAGGCATACAGTACGTACAACTCCGTTCTGATTTAGGATGATCACATAGTGCTAAATAACTTAGACTACTCCAGTAACTTGCACATGTACCTTCATCATAGTGGGTAACAACATGTGTGTAGTGTCACGCAAAGGTCTAATTAATTAGGTTGTACTCCCTCCGTTTAGAAATATAAGACGTTTTAGCTTTATGAAATGAATGTATCTAGAGGTATTTTAGTGTATGGGTTCATCGAGGTTAAGAGTGAACCTATACACTAAAAGGTGTCTAGATATATTTATCTCACAAAGCTAATGCGCCTTATATTTTTGAACGGAGGGAGTAGAATCATATACTACTAGTCTTGGTATGTGTGATGTTATGGTAACTAGCTAAGTTATTACGTCACTTTCTTTTTTCATTAATTAACTCTGAAAAGACATTTAATTTGAGACAAGTATCTACGCATACTTGTAGTTCAAGTTTGTCAAGATGCAAAATCTTAGGAAGAAGTTGAACCTCTTGTCAAAACTCTCCGTGGTTTCTGATATAGAGTATATTAATTGACTGCCCGATGGGTGTCTCCAAAAGCTTTTTTTAAAACTTTCAAAGCAACCTACTATTTACTTGTAGTTCAAATTTGACCTAATTTTGATGAATCTACATAGAGTCATTCAAGTGGCGGAGTTAGCTAGGAAGTTTGAAAACTCAAAAAACATAGGAATCATTAGTACAACATGTTGGTCCACTATATATACTAGTAAGTTGCACGTGCCTTGCACATGAGACTCAGATAGTATACGTATGACATATCATCACTATATACAATTATAATTGATAAAACACAAAAAATTATAAATTCGATCAACATTAATAAAGTATGGGTGTATATTTGGTCCTTGTACATTATATCATCATGTAGAAGTCAAAGATTATTAGCTACCTAACACATGAAATTTTTGATAACATGGTCTAGAGAAACAAGAAAGAAGATTCTAGTATGATGGAGAAGTGTGTTTTGAGGTTTGTGCATAACATTCATTATGCTGAAGACTATCAATAGAATCTTCTAGATGCTAGAATAGAAAAGAAGATCCAATAGCTAGAAAAGCTAGGATTCGCGAGTCTTGATCCAACGGTCAATATTCAAAGTTATTCGTACACTATATAGTGGTTTGTAATGAAGACTATCAATAGAATCTTCAAGATGCTAGAATGGAAAAGAAGATCCAACGACTAGAAATGTTTGGATTTGCGAGTCTTGATCCAATGGTCAATATTCAAAGTTGTTTGTACACTATATAGTGGTAAGATCATGTAGAAGTCAACGATTATTAGCTACTAGTAAGTTGCACATGAGAATCAGATAGTAGACGTATGACATATCATCATTATATAAAATTATAATTTGTAAAGCACAAAAAATTATAAATTTGATCAACATCTAAAAAGTATGGGTGTATATTTGGTCCTTGTACTTTGTATCATCATGTGTAGAAGTCAAAGATTATTAGCTACCTAACACATGGATTTTTTGATAACATGGTGTAGAGAAACAATGGAGAAGATTCTAGTATGATGGAGAAGTGTGTTTTGAGGTTTGTGCATATCATTCATTATGTCGAAGACTATCAATAGAATCTTCTAGATGCTAGAAAGGAAAAGAAGATCCAATAGCTAGAAATGCTGGGATTCGCGAGTCTTGATCCAACGAATAACATTCAAAGTTATTCGTACACTATATAGTGGTTTGTAATGAAGACTATCAATAGAATCTTCAAGATGCTAGAATGGAAAAGAAGATCCAACGACTAGAAATATTGGGATTCACGACTCTCGATCCAACGGTCAATATTCAGTAAGTTGTTTGTACACTATATAGTGGTAAAGTTAACGATTATTAACTACTAGTAAGTTGTACAGGAGACTCATATAGTAGACGTATGCCATATCATCACTAGATAAAATTATAATTGGTAAAGCACAAAAAAATATAAATTTAATCAACATCTATAAAGTATGGGTGTATATTTGATCCTTGTACTTTGTATCATCATGTAGAAGTCAAAGATTATTAGCTACCTAACACATGGATTTTTTGATAACATGGTCTAGAGAAACAAGGGAGAAGATTCTAGTATGGTGGAGAAGTGTGATTTGAGGTTTGTGTGTAGCATTCATTATGCCGAAGATTATCAGTAGAATCTTCTAGATGCTAGAATGGAAATGAAGATCCAACGGCTAGAAATGCTGGGATTCGCGAGTCTTGATCCAACGGTCAACATTCAAAGTTATCCGTACACTATATAGTGGTTTGTAAAGAACACTATCAATAGAATCTTCAAGATGCTAGAATGGAAAAGAAGATCCAACGACTGGAAATGTTGGGATTCGCGAGTCTTGATCCAACAGTCAATATTCAAAGTTGTTTGTACACAATGTAGTGGTAAGATCATGTAGAAGTCAACGATTATTAGCTGCTAGTAAGTTGCACGTGAGACTCAGATAGTAGACGTATGCTATATCATCACTATATACAATTGTAATTGGTAAAGCACAAAAAATTATAAACTTGAGCAACATCTATAAAGTATGGGTGTATATTTGGTCCTTGTACTTTGTATCATCATGTAGAAGTCTAATATTATCAGCTACCTAACACAAGAAATTTTTGATCACATGCATGGTCTAGAGAAACAAGGGAGAAACTTCTAGTATGACAGAGAAGTGTGTTTTGAGGTTTGTGCATAGTATTCATTATGCCGAAGACTATCAATAGAATCTTTTAGATGCTAGAATGGAAAAGAAGATCCAACAGCTAGAAATGCAGGGATTCGTGAGTCTTGATCCAACGTTCAACATTCAAAGTTATTCATACACTATATAATGGTAAGATAAGATAAGATAAGATACTAGTAAGTTGCACATGCCCTACACTAGAGGCTCAGATAATAGACGTCTAGCATATCATCACTATATAAAATTATAATAGGTAAAGTGGAAAAAATATAAATTTGATCAACATCTATAAAGTATGGATGTAAATTTGGTTCTTCTACTTTGTATCATCATCTATAGAAGTCAAAGATTATTAGCTACCTAACACTTGAAATTTTTGGTAACTTGGTCTAGAGAAACGAGGGAGAAGATTCTAGTATGATGGGGATTTGTGTTTTGAGAGGTTTATGCATAGTGCATTCATTGTGTTCAAGACTATCAATAGAATCTTCTAGATGCTAAAATGAAAAAGAAGATCCAATGGCTGGAAATGTTCAGATTCGCGAGTCTCGATCCAACGGTCAATATTCAAAGTTATTTGTACACTATATAGTGGTAAGATAAGATGTCTAAACACATGGCTTGTGGCATTCAGAGCCATACTCTTCAGACTATCTTTACAGAATGGAATAATCTCGCCATCACTCGGAAAATTAAGAATGATATTTCCTGATATTTGGAAACTCACATCGATGACATTGTTTACTACAAGAAGATGCACCCATCTACCTCCAAAAAGATAATTAACTCAAGAGCAATCTATCGCATTTACTTGTAGCTCAAGTTTGATATAATTTTGTTAAATTGTCAAGATGCAAACTCTTAGCAAGAAGTTGAACTTGTTGTAAAAACTATCGGTGGTGGTTAGTGATATATTAAATCAGCCCCCAATGGTTATCTCCAAAAAACGTAAAACTTTCAATGCAACCTGTAATTTACTTGTAGTTCAAAATTGAATTAATTTCAATTAATCGACATAAAATCAATTTCAAGTGGGCAAAGTTAGCTATAAGAATAAGTTTGACAACTCATAAAACATGAGAATCATAAGTACAACATGAGGGTCCATGATATATGTGTGAAAGCTTGGCTTGTGGCGTTCAGGTCCGTATCCTTCGGACTTTGTTTACAAAGACGAACGATAATATCATCATCACTCGGAAAATTGAGAATGTTCTTTCCTGATAGTTGGAAACTCACACCGGCGGTACTGATTACTACAAGAAGATGCATCTATCTACCTCCCAAGAGACATTTAATTAAAGAAAAATCTATCGCGCTTACTTGTAGCTCAAGTTTGAGCTAATTTTTCGTTAAATTGACAAGATGCAAAATCTTAATTAGAAAGGAGTTAAAAACCTATTGTCAATATTCTCGGTTGTTTTTTGATATATTAACTGAGCCCCCAATGGGTACACCTCCAAAAGTTTTTGTAATTCTTTAGAAGCAATCTACAATAATTTAGTTGTTGTAGTTCAAGTTTGACCAAATTTTGATAAATATAGGCATGAAATCATTCAAGTGGGGCAAAGTTAATTAGCTACATAGGGAGTTTGAAAACTCATAAAACATGGGAATCATAAGTAAAACACGTTGGTCCACTTAATATGTCTAAAATCTTGGCTTATGGCATTGAGATCCATATTCTTTAGACTTTCTTTACATAAAAGAACCATCTCGTCATCACTCGGAAAACTGAGGATTTTCTTTCCTCATAGTTAGAAACTCACACCGACGACATTGTTTACTAGAAGAAGATGCACCCATCTACCTACGAAAATACATTTAATTCAAGAGCAATCTATCGCGCTTACTTGTAGCTCAAGTTTGGTCTAATTTCGTTAAATCGACAAGAAGTCACTGAAGTGTGCAAAGTTTGCTAGGAAGCTTGAAAAATCCTAGTACTAAAAACTTGGGCATTACGTATAAGAAACCGTTGGTCCACTTTGTGTGATAATTGGGGTGGTTGCATTTTCTTTTAACTGTGGTAGGTCTCGTAGGAGAGAGGTGCTTGAGAGTTACCACGATCGATGGAAGTACAACTTACATCAAGGAGCTCATAAAAAAAATGAAAGTTGCATCCAAGTCCATCCATTTAACACAATGACCATAAAATTGAATAATGAAGTGTGTGTGTTTTGTGGTTTGCGCATACTAGAGTTCATCGTGCTAAAGACTATCAATAGAATCTTTCTCGGTGCTAAGGGAAAATAGAAGATCTAACGGTTAGCAATGTTTGGATTTGACAGTCTTGATCCAGCGGTCCATGTTCGAAGTTAATTCGTACACTACACAATGGTGGTATGGTATTGTAAGAGATAAGACAAGATAAAGATAATATAAGAAGTACCGCGAATGGCCGATCTAATGGTTGGTCTCGTAGGAGCGAGGTGCTTGAGAGTTAAGACGGCCAGTGGAAGTACAAGTTACATCAAGGACCTCAAAAAAATGAAATTGCATCCAAGTACGTGCATGCATTTAGCACAAGGACCCTGAAACTGAGCAATGAAGTGGGTTTTTTGAGGTTTGCGCATACTAGCATCCATTGTGCTAAAGACTATCAATAGAATCTTTCTAGATGCTAATAATGGAAAAGAAAATCCAATGTTTAGCAAAGTTTGGATTTGCCAGTCTTGATCCAACGGTCAATATTCAAAGTTTGGATTTGCCAGTCTTGATCCAACGGTCAATGTTCAAAACAGGTTCAAAATTGCCTTCCCTCCCGATGTTTGGCCAATCTTTTGGATAACCTTCCCTCCTGATGTTTGGGAAGCAAGTGAAAATTTTGAAAATCGGAGAAGTTTGAATTTTTGTGCCGCCAAGGACCAAAGTGGTTTCCTTCCTATGTACTCCTCGTCCCTACTCCACACCAACGTGCGGCTGCTGAACACACCAGAGACACAGAGCCGTCATGCCAAGGCACACGTGCGTAGCGCCACACTGTGGATGAGGGGAGAGAGATTAGCCGGACCGGTGCGCGAGGGGAAAGGGGAGGAGGGATGGAGCATAGGGAAGGAGAGAGAAAACACACGATTTGTTTTGCATGCATAGGTCCTGAAATTTACTACTAGTAGAGTGTACACTATAAGGCCGCAGGAGTACCTCGTGTCAGAAACCCATCATAACTTTGCTCTGACATGGAACCGCCTTCAACTTCTCTTCGCTGCTGCCCTCTTCCCCTGCCAATGTTTTATTCTCTCAGCATGTACAGGGCATGGACACAAGTGACCATATGTCTAAGAAAATAAATATACTACTACCGCATTGTGTAAAAAAGCCCACCTTAATAAGGCCCAGATAGTAATCGTATGACATATCATCACTATATAAAATTATAATTGGTAAAGCACAAAAAATTATAAATTTTATCAACATCTATAAAGTATGGGTGTATATTTGGTCCTTGTACTTTGTATCATCATGTGTAGAAGACAAAGATTATTAGCTACCTAACACTTGAAATTTTTGGTAACATGGTCTAGAGAAACGAGGGAGAAGATTGTAGTATGATGGAGAAGTGTGTTCTCAGAGGTTTATGCATAGTGCATTCATTGTGTTCAAGACTATCAATAGAATCTTCTAGATGCTAGAATGGAATAGAAGATCCAACAGCTAGAAATGCTAGGATTCGCGAGTCTTGATCCAACGGTCAACATTCAAAGCTATCCTTCCACTATATAATGGTAAGATAAGATAAGATCATGTAGAAGTCAACGATTATTAACTACGAGGGAGAAGATTCTAGTATGATGGAGAAGTGTGTTTTGAGGTTTGTCCATAGCATTCATTATGCTGAAGACTATCAATAGAATCTTCTAGATGCTAGAATGGAAAAGAAGATCCAACGACTGGAAATGTTGAGATTCACGAGTCTTGATCCAACAGTCAATATTCAAAGTTATTCGTACACTATATAGTCATAAGATAAGATAAGATAAGATATCTGTATCTCTACTACTATAGTGGAGCAGTTTTGAATTGGATCCATAACACCAATCTTGACCGTTGGGCTGTTGGATCCAATGGTTCAGAGAAGCTGGATTCGTGTTAAATAGTACCTAGAGCAAACTCCGCCATGCATGTTCTAGAACCATCATGTCACCACCCCCAAAATTTCATAGCATAGTAGACTGTATTCTCTCTACTTATACTACTATAGTGGAGCAGTTTTGAATTGGATCCATAGCACTAATCATGACTGTTGGGCCGTTAGATCCAATGGTTCAGAGCAACTAGATTCCTGTTGATTAGTACTCCCTCCGCCAAAATATAAGGTGCGTAAGGATTAGTCAAAAGTCAACATTTTTTAAGTTTGACCATGATTATACACAAAAATATAAAAATTTAGAATACTAAATTAATATCAATAGATTCACCATAAAGTATATTTTCTTAATATGTCCATTCAATATTGTAGATGTAGATATTTTTTTCTAAATATTTTGTCAAAGTTAGTAAGGTTTGACTTTTGACCAATCCTTAGGCGCCTTACATTTTGGGATGGAGCGAGGGAGTAGAGACCTAGATGCTAGAATGGAAAAGAAGATCTAACGGTTAGCAATCTTTGGATTTGCCAGTCTTGATCCAACTATTAATGTTCAAAGTTAATCTCTACACTATATGTAGTGGTATGGTATATATTGTAAGAGATAAGAGACAAGATAAAGATAAGATAGAAGTACTGCGAATGGCCGATCTAATGGTTGGTCTCATAAGAGCGAGGTGCTTGAGAGTTAACACGGTCAGTATAAGTACAAGTTACATTAAGGACCTCAGAAAAACGAAAATTGCATCCAACAAGTCCGTGCATTTAGCATAAGGACCCTTAAACCGAGTAATGAAGTACTATGTGTTTTGAGGTTTGCGCATACAAGTGTTCATCGTGCTAAAGACTATTAGTAGAATCTTTCTAGATGCTAAGAATGGAAAAGAAGATCCAATGGTTAGCAATGTTTGGATTTTCTAGTGTTGATCCAACGGTCAATGTTCAAATAAGTTAACCCCTACACTATTTAGTGGTGGTATGCATGGTATTGTAAGAGACAAGAGACAAGATAAAGGTAAGATAAGAGGTACTGCGAATGGCCGATCTAATGGTAGGTATCGTAGGAGTGAGGTGATTGAGAGTTAACACGGTCGGTGGAAGTACAAGTTACATCAAGAACCTCATAAAAATGAAAATTGCATCCAAGTCCATGCATTTTAGCACTAGGACCCTGACACTGAGCAATGAAGTACTGTGTTTTTAGGTTTGCGCATACTAGCATTCATTGTGCTAAAGACTATCAATAGATCGAATCTTTCTCGATGCTAAGAATGGAAAAAAGATCCAACAGTTAGCAATGTTTGGATTTGCTAGTCTTGATCCAACGGTTAATATGTTGAAAGTTAATCCCGATAGTATGTAGTGGTATGGTATTGTAAGAGATATGAGACAAGATAAAAGATAAGATAAGGAGTACTACGAATGGCGGATCTAATGGTAGGTCTCGTAAGAGCGAGGTGCTTGAGAGTTAACACGGTGGGTAGAATTACAATTTACATCAAGGACCTCATAAAAAATGAAAATTCCATCCAAGTCCATGCATTTATCACAAGGACCCTAAAACCGAGTAACGAAGTACTGTGTGTTTTGAGGTTTGCACATACTAGTATTCATCATGCTAAATACTATCAATAGAATCTTTAAAGAGGCTAAGAATGGAAAACAAGATCCAACGGTTAGCAATGTTTGGATTTGCCAGTCTTGAGATCCAACGGTCAATGTTCAAAATAAGTTAATCCCTACACTATGTAGTGGTGGTATATATGGTATTGTAAGAGATAAGAGACAAGATAAAGATAAGAAGTACTACGAATGGCCGATCTAATGGTAGGTCTTGTAAGAGTGAAGTGCTCGAGTGGTCGGTGGAAGTACAAGTTACATCTAGGACCTCATAAAAAATGAAAATTCCATCCAAGTACGTGCATTTGCCACAAGGACCCTAAAACCGAGTAATAATGAAGTACTGTATGTTTTGAGGTTTGCACATACTAGTGTTCATCGTGCTAAAGACTATCGGTAGAATCTTTCTAGATGCCAAGAATGGAAAAGAATATCCATTCGTTAGCAATGTTTGGATTTGCCAGTCTTGATCCAACAGTCAATGTCCAAAGTTAATCGGTTAGCAAAGTTTGACCTAATTTCATGAAACAGTGAGCAAAGTTTGACCTATTTCATTAAATAGTCAGGATGCAAAATCTTAGCAAGAAGATGAACATGTCGTCAAAATTCTCGGCGGTTTCTGATATATATTAATTGACCCTTCCCCCCCCGATGGGTACCTCCAAAAGCTTTTTCATAAAACTTTCAAAGCAACCTACAATTTACCTGTAGTAGTCCAAATTTTACCTAATTTCGATAAATCGACATAAAATCATTCAAGTGGGTGAAGTTAGCTAGGAAATTTGATAACTGATAAAACATGGGAAATCGTAAGTGCATCATGTTGGTCCACTATATATGTGTGAAAACTTGGCTTGTGGCATTCAGATCCATAGTCTTTGGACTTTATTTAGGGGAAAGAATAATCTAGTCATCACTCAAAAAATTAAGAATGTTCTTTCCTAAGATAGTTGGAAACTCACATTGGCAGCATTGTCTACTACAAGAATATGCACCTATATCTACCTCCTAAAAGACTTTTAAATCAAGAGGAATCTATTGCACTTACTTGTAGCTAAAGTTTGTCCTAGTTTTGTTAAACTGGCAAGATGCAAAATCTTAGCAAGAAGTTCAATTTGTCGTCAAAAATCTCGTTGGATGGTTTCTCATATATTAATTGTCACCCCCGATGGGTACCTTCAAAACCTTTTCGTAAAACTTTCACAATAATCTACAATTTGCTTGTAGTAGTTCAAATTTGACCTAATTTTGATAAATCGACATAAGGTCATTCAAGTGGGCGAAGTTAGGTAGCGAGTTTGAGAATTCATAAAACACAGGAAATCATAAGTACAATATGTTGGTCCACTATATATATGTGTGAAAACTTGGCTTCTGGCATTTAGATCGATATTCTTCGAACTTCCTTTACGTGAGAGAATAATCTTGACATCACTCAGAAAATTGAGAATGGTCTTTCCTGATAATTGGAAACTCACACCGATGACATTTTTTACTACAAGAAGATGCACCCATCTACCTCCGAAAAGACATTTAATTCAAGAGCAATCTATCACGCTTACATGTAGCTCAATTCTGACTTAATTTTGTTAAATTGTCAAGATACAAAATCTTAGAAAGAAATTGAACCTATCATCAAAGGTCATAGTGGTTCCTGATATATTAATTCACCCCTCCCCCGAAGGGTACCTCCAAAAGCTTTTTCATGAAACTTTCAAAGTAACCTACAATTTACTTGTAGTTCAAATTCAACCTAATATAATTTGGATAAAATCGGGATAAAGTCATTCAAGTTGGCAGAGTTAGATAGGAAGTTTGAAAGCACATAAAACATGGGTATCGTTAGTATAACATGTTGGTCCACTATATATATGTATGAAAACCTGGATTGTGGCATTCAGATCCATATTCTTCGGACTTTCTTGATGAAAAATAAAAACCTCGCTTGTCATCTCTCGGGAAATTGAGAATTGAATGTTCTTTCCTGATAGTTCGAAACTCACACCGACGACATTGTTTACTGTATATTGATTTTTTTCAACGAGTATACTATTTAATACTGTATATAGTTGTTCAAACTTTGTAACGGTTGACTTTGACTAAACCTAATATGCTGAGTAATACTCCCTCCGTTTAGAAATATAAGACGTTTTAGCTTTGTGAAATGAATGTATCTAGACGGCTTTTAGTGTATGGGCATCTAGATACATTCGTTTCACAAAGCTAAAACATCTTATATTTCTGAACAGAGGGAGTATTAAATAAATGGATTATAGGATAAGATTAGGAAAACAACATTTTTTTAGAACCCTCACAAGCTTTTTCTTAGCATCACAGATCTGAATATTGCATTGACACTGATGATTAACCAAACTGCAAACAGAGCAAACCCAAACACATACAGAGTAGTAGTAATACAACTTAACAACTTCTAGGGGGACTCCGTGGTCTTCTCGGGCGACTTGGCAGCATCCTCCATGGGTAACTTGGCTGCGTCCTCCGCGGTACCATCACCAAGCAGGGACTCGTGGATGCTGGGCAGCATGCCGCTGTGCGCGATGGTAACACCGGACAACATGTTGCTGAGCTCCTTGTCGCGCATGACGTTGAGCATCACGTGCCTCGGGATGATGTGGATCTTCTTTCTGTCCTTCGCGGCTTTCCCGGCGAGCTCCAGCACCTCGGCGGTGAGGTACTCGAGAACGGCCGCGAGGTAGACGGGAGCCCCGAAGCCTATGCGCTGGGAGTACCGACCCTCCTTGAGGTAGCGCCCGATCCGGCCGATGGGGAAATGCAGCCCGGCCTTGACGAACCATGACACCTGCTTCTTCCTGTAGCTGCCTGGTGCGAGACTGCGACTTGGAGTGGCCAGAGCAGGATTCGGAAGCCGGCAACATGACTTCTTTTTCTCCACGGCCTTTGTCGCTGCCACCTGGGTCTTCATCTTCCCACGGGGAGCTCCATTCTTCGGAGCCATAACTGCAAAGTCTAAGAGGAAGAAAGGTTAATTGTGGAGGGCCGGTGAAGGTGCCTAGGTCCCTTGTATTGAAACTTTAACAACGCCTTCTTTACTGTTTTACAAGTATGAATTTTTAATAGGAGTAGTACTAAAAGGCTGTGTGCATGTTTCCTTATTTTCTTTCACTTTTTTGAAACATGGTCGGATGTGTCAGCATGAAAATTCATACAAAGAAGTTGTATCTTTCAAAACAATAGTCGGTTTTCAGTATGACTGCGTGGGTACAATAATTAGTACTATATGAATTTCTGACAAATTTACAAGCAATATATCATGCACTTGTAGTTCAAAATTTACCAACTTTGGTTTTATTGACAAAATGTCATTTAATTATGCGAAATTAGCTAGAAGACCTGAAAATTCATGAAACTTGTTAATCATGAAACATACTCTATTTTGTGTGAAATTTAGTGTGTTGTGGCATTCGGAGCCATACTCTTTGCCTTTTCTTTAAATAGTTATATATGGCACTTCTAAAATAATTTAACAAAATTCTATACATAAAAGTTGAGAAGTCCAATTAACAACATTAGTATGCCATGCCAAGATGCACCCCGTCTACCCAAAATGGACACGACCTAGGTCATTATTTAACTTGAAATCCAAGTATATGTTAACACATCGCTGGTCATATTGTCAAGAAGTGTTTTTAAACCTTGTCAAAATTCATGTTTATCATTTACGAAAGAGGACACCATACATAAGTGCTTAACATTTTTTATTGTTTTCTTTACTTTTCCATAAATTTATCCCAATAAATGGGTCGAGTGATGCAGATATGACCTTGGCATTGGTAACTTGGCTTAAAATGTGAACAATGTTCATACATGGTTATGACCATATTGTGTAGCAAGTTTTTCAAAAGTTGTCCAAATCCATGTTTGTAGTTTTCGTCCAAACAAGCACAAATATAATAGGACACCATTTAAGTTTCAACTATGTATCATTACCACCCCCCTCCCACAAAAAAACTATGTATCATGACACACATTGAAATAAGTATTTTCATATAGTACTAACATGCGGTGGAAATTATCTATATTTTGCTAGAATACAGTGAGTGCACTCTAAGCCAAATTATTCAGACGTACTTAATTACTAAAAACAAATCCTATCACTTGAAAATTGAAAATCATTTTCCTAAAAGTTCGGAACTCTCATGGACAACATTATTTACGAAAGCCAAGATGCTTCGTAGAACGAGATATAATACACTGCCCGCCTCTTCTCTGGGCGCCATTTAATTTTGCACTCGGGCACGCTTCTTCGGTGGGGGGCAGGAAGAGACCTCCTCGTCATCGTCCTCGGCCTCCTCCCTGCCATCGTCCTCAGCTTCCTCCCTGTCGTTGTATTCGTCCTCCTCCTCAAGGTCGACCTCAGACTCCTCCTCTTCCTTAGTCTCATCTTCCGTCTTATCGGAGTCGCTCGGCGTTGGTGGTGGTGTCCCTTCGAAAAAGAGCTGCCAGTGGCTATAATCTTCATCAGAGGAGTCAGACAGCGGCGACAACCATGGCCTGTTAACTGAGTCTGGGATTCCAGGTGGAGTTTCGGGGCCTTTCCCATTTGTCAGGTCAATCGACGTGTTCTGGAGAGAGTTGTCATACGATATTTTGGAAGGCAATAGAGAGAGATCGAGTTCTAAGCAACTATGGGTTGGGTGTTTTGGGTGAAAGTAGGGGTGCGTACTGTTCCAATTTATAATGTTCATTTATAGTCGTACTTGTGTTAATACCTTGAAAACTATCCCAAAATATCATAAATAGATTGTATCAGACTCGTACTGTCAACAAAAAAAAGGATTATACGAGACTTGTCGGTTCTTGATTTTTCTCGGCCCAGAGAATTCAGGAGGCACCCTGCTTTATCCAAAAATTAAGAGAATCATGCAGATCATGCCGAATTACTCGATGTCTCTTACTTCCTCTGTTAAAAATTAAGTGTCTATAGCAGTACATACTTATCTAGCTACAATGCTACTAGTATACGTATACTCTTCACAAAGTTGCGTCATCGAACTTGATTGATGGTGGTATGGTGTGGGCTCTTCTTTTTCTGCACTGCTGCATCTCAGACTAAAATTATAATCATTGCGTGAAAGCTTACACGGGAAGGAAGGAGAAATGGAGAGGATATTGGATGGATGGTGAGAGGGGGGCGAAGGAGAGAGAAAATCTACTACGTAGTAGTATGTGTACTAGTACCATATGTCACGACCCATCATAATATGTAAACTTTTAGCCAAAGTTAGATAGGAACCATGATCAACTACAGTATGTATGAAACCATTGGCTTGTGGCATTTTGAACCATATTATTTGGACTTTCTTCACAAAAAACATCACCGTCCTCACTGGGAAAATTGAAATTCTTTTTTTCCTAATTGTTGAAAACTCCCACATGCAACAATGCTTACTGTGCCAAGATGCACCCATCTACCAAACTATTGTGGGAACTCTATCAAATTGTAAACTATGATGTCAATATGGCCTTGATGACCTTGGTCGTTCGGGATGAAATAAACCCGATAGTATCCATACACATGGTAGGACAATATTGTGAAGCTATTTTTCCAAAACTTATCTAATCCCATGATTACAGTTTTCATGGCACGTGGTGCACAAGACATGATAGGACATCATGAGTAAAACTTTTGTTTCTTGTTTTTCGTTTATTCAATGTGATCAATGTTCAAAACAGGTTCAAAATTGCCTTCCCTCCCGATGTTTGGATGATCTTTTGGATAACCTTCCCTCCCGATGTTTGGGAAGCAAGTGAAAATTTCGAAAACTAGAAAAATTTGAATTTTTGTGTCGCCAAGGACCAAAGTGGTTTCCTTCCTATGTACTCCTCGTCCCTACTCCACACCAACGCACAGCTGTCGAACACGCCAGAGACACAGAGCCACCATACGAAGGTACACGTGGGCAGCCCCACACTATGGATGAGGGGAGAGAGATCAACCGGACCGGTGCGCGAGGGGAAAGGGGAGGAGAGATGGAGCATAGGGAAGGAGAGAGAAAACACACGATTTGTTTTGCGTGCATAAGTCCTAAAATTTACTAATAATAGAGTATACATTGTAAGGCCAGAGGAGTACCTCGTGTTAGAAACTCATCATAACTTTGCTCTCACATGGAACCGCCTTCAACTTCTGTTCGCTGCTGCCCTCTTCCCCTGCCAACGTTTTATTCTCTCATCATGTACAGCGCGTGGACATAGGTGACCATATATCTAAGCAAAGAAATATACTACTCCCGCATTGTGTAAAAAAGCACACCTTAATAAGGCTCAGATAGTAAACGTATGACATATCATCACTATATAAAATTATAATTGGTAAAGCAGGAAAAAATATAAATTTGATCAACATCTATAAAGTATGGGTGTATATTTGGTCCTTGTACTTTGTATCATCATGTGTAGAAGTCAAAGATTATTAGATACCTAATACTTGAAAGTTTTGGTAACATGGTATAGAAAAACGAGGGAGAAGATTCTAGTATGATGGAGCCGTGTGTTTTGAGAGGTTTATGCATAGTGCATTCATTATGTTCGAGACTATCAATAGAATCTTCTAGATGCTAGAATGGAAAAGAAGATCCAATGGCTGGAAATGTTCGGATTCACGAGTCTCGATCCAACGGTCAATATTCAAAGTTATTTGTACACTATATAGTGGTAATATAAGATGTCTAAAAACATGGCTTGTGGCATTCAGATCCATACTCTTCAGACTGTCTTTACAGAAAGGAACAATCTCGTCGTCACTCGGAAAATTAAGAATGATATTTCCTGATATTTGGAAACTCACATCGACGATATTGTTTACTACAAGAAGATGCACCTGTCTACCTCCGAAAAGACAATTAACTAAAGAGCATTCTATCGCATTTACTTGTAGCTCAAGTTTGATATAATTTCTTTAAATTGTCAAGATGCAAAATCTTAGCAAGAAGTTGAACTTGTTGTAAAATCTATCGGTAGTGGTTTGTGATATATTAAATCAGCCCCCAATGGTTACCTCCAAAAAACGTAAAACTTTCAATGCAACCTACAATTTACTTATAGTTCAAAATTGAACTAATTTCAATAAATCGACATAAAATCAATTTCAAGTGGGCAAAGTTAGCTATAGGAATAAGTTTGAATACTCATAAAACACGGGAATCATAAGTACAACATGAGGGTCCACTATATATGTCTAAAATCTTAACTTGTGGTGTTTAGGTCCATATCCTTCGGACTTTGTTTAGGAAAACGAACAATAATCTCATCATCAGTCGGAAAATTGAGAATGTTCTTTCCTGATAGTTGGAAACTCACACCAGCGGTACTAATTACTACAAGAAGATGCATCCATGTACCTCCACAGAGACATTTAATTAAAGAAAAATCTATCACGCTTACTTGTAGCTCAAGTTTGAGCTAATTTTTCATTAAATTGTCATGATGCAAAATCTTAATTAGAAAGGAGTTAAAAACCTATTGTCAAAACTCTCGGTTGTTTTCTGATATATTAACTGAGCCCCAAATGGGTACATCTCCAAAAGTTTTTTGTAATTATTTAGAAGCAACCTACAATAATTTAGTTGTTGTAGTTCAAGTTTGACCAAATTTCGATAAATATAGGCATGAAGTCATTCAAGTGGGGCAAAGTTAATTAGCTACATAGGGAGTTTTAAAACTCATAAAACATAGGAATCGTAAGTAAAACACGTTGGTCCACTTAATATGTCTAAAAGCTTGGCTTATGGCATTGAGATCCATATTCTTCAGACTTTCTTTACATAAAAGAACCATCTCATCATCACTCGAAAAACTGAGGATTTTCTTTCCTCATAGTTAGAAACCCACACCGACGACATTGTTTACTAGAAGAAGATGCACCCATCTACCTAAGAAAATACATTTAATTCAAGAGCAATCTATCGCGCTTACTTGTAGCTCAAGTTTGATCTAATTTTGTTAAATCGACAAGAAGTCACTGAAGTGTGCAAAGTTTGCTAGGAAGCTTGAAAAATCCTAGTACTAAAAACTTGGGCATTACGTATAAGAAGCCGTTGGTCCAGTTTGTGTGATAATTGGGGTGGTTGCATTTTCTTTTAACTATGGTAGGTCTCGTAGGAGAGAGGTGCTTGAGAGTTAACACGATCGATGGAAGTACAACTTACATCAAGGATCTCATATAAAATGAAAATTGCATCCAAGTCCATCCATGTAACACAATGACCCTAAAACTGAATAATGAAGTGTGTGTGTGTGTTTTGTGGTTTGCGCATACTAGCGTTCATTGTGCTAAAGACTATCAATAGAATCTTTCTCGATGCTAAGGGAAGATAGAAGATCTAACAATTAGTAATGTTTGGATTTGGCAGTCTTGATCCAGCAGTCAATGTTCGAAGTTAATTCGTACACTATACAATGGTGGTGTGGTAAGATAATAAGTACCGCGAATGGCCGATCTAATGGTTGGTCTCGTAGGAGCGAGGTGCTTGAGAGTTAAGACGGTCAGTGGAAGTAGAAGTTAGATCACGGACCTCATAAAAAATGAAAATTGCATCCAAGTCCATGCATTTAGCATAAGGACCCTGAAACTGAGCAATGAAGAGTGTGTTTTGAGGTATGCTCATACTAGCGTCCATTGTGCTAAAGACTATCGGTAGAATCTATCTAGATGCTAATAATGGAAAAGAAGATCTAATGGTTAGCAACATTTGGATTTGCCTGTCTTGATCCAACGGTCAATGTTCAAAGTTTGGATTTGCCAGTCTTGATCCAATGGTCAATGTTCAAAACGGGTTCAAAATTGCCTTCCCTCCTGATGTTTGGCCGATCTTTTGGATAACCTTCCCTCCCAATGTTTGGGAAGGAAGTGAAAATTTTGAAAACCGAATTTTTTTGAATTTTTGTGCCGCCAAGGACCAAAGTGTTTTCCTTCCTAGGTACTCCTCGTCCATACTCCACACCAACGCGCGACTATCGAACGCGCCAGAGAAACAGAGCCTCCATACCAAGGCACACGTGCGGAGCTCCACGCTATGGATGAGGGACGGAGAGATGGAGCATAGGGATGGAGAGGGAAAACACACGATTTGTTTTGCGTGCATAGGTCCTGAAATTTACTACTAGTAGAGTCTACACTGTAAGGCCGCAGGAGTACCTCCTATCAGAAACCCATCATAACTTTGCTTTGACATGGAACCTTCAACTTCTCTTCGCTGCTGCCCTCTTCCCCTGCCAACATTTTATTCTCTTAGCATGTACAGCGCGTGGACAGAGGTGACCATATGTCTAAGCAAAGAAATATACTACTCCCACATTGTGTAAAAAACACACCTTAATAAAGCTCAGATAGTAAACATATGACATATCATCACTATATAAAATTATAATTGGTAAAGCACAAAAAATTATAAATTTAATCAACATCTATAAAGTATGGGTGTATATTTGGTCCTTGTACTTTGTATCATCATGTGTAGAAGTCAAAGATTATTAGCTACCTAACACTTGAAACTTTTGGTAACATGGTCTAGAGAAACGAGGGAGAAGATTCTAGTATGATGGAGAAGTGTGTTTTTAGAGGTTTATGCGTAGTGCATTCATTGTGTTCAAGACTATCAATAGAATCTTCTAGATGCTAGAATGGAAAAGAAGATCCAACGGCTAGAAATGCTAGGATTCACGAGTCTTGATCCAACGGTCAACATTCAAAGTTATCCGTATACTATATAGTGGTAACATAAGATAAGATCATGTAGAAGTCAAATATTATTAGATACGAGAGAGAAGATTCTAGTATGATGGAGAAGTGTGTTTTGAGGTTTGTGCATAGCATTCATTATGCTGAAGACTATCAATAGAATCTTCTAGATGCTAGAATGGAAAAGAAGATCCAATGGCTGGAAATGTTGGGATTCACGAGTCTTGATCCAACGATCAATATTCAAAGTTATTCGTACACTATATAGTCGTAAGATAAGATAAGATAAGACATCTCTATCTCTACTACTATAGTGGAGCAGTTTTGAATTGGATCCATAGCACCAATCCTGACCACTGGGCTGTTGGATCCAGTGGTTCAGAGAAGCTGGATTCGTGTTGAATAGTACCTAGAGCAAAATCCACCATGCATGTTCTAGAACCATCATGTCACCACCCCCAAAATTTCATAGCACAGTAGACTGTATTCTCTCTACTTACTACTATAGTGGAGCAGTTTTGAATTGGATCCATAGCACTAATCATGACTGTTGGGCTATTAGATCCAATGGTTCAGAGCAACTGGATTCATGTTGATTATTACTCCCTCCGCCAAAATATAAGGCGCCTAAGGATTAGTCAAAAGTCAACATTTTTTAAGTTTGACCATGATTATACACAAAAATATAAAAATTTAGAATACTAAATTAATATCAATAGATTCAGCATAAAGTATATTTTCTTAATATGTCCATTCAAAATTGTATATGTAGATATTTTTTTCTAAATATTTGGTCAAAGTTAGTAAGGTTTGACTTTTGACCAATCCTTAGGCGCCTTATATTTTGGGACGGAGCAAGGGAGTACAGACCTAGAGCAAACTCCACCATGTTCAAGAACCATCATGTCACCACCCCCAAAATGAATAAATTAAGTCTATTAATAATAACTATCTACACATATTAAGAATACAACCTACTATGCTTTGAAATTTTGGGGTTGGTGACATGATGGTTCTAGAACATGGTGGAGTTTTCTCTAGGTACTATTCAACACGAATCCAACTACTCTGAACCATTGGACCTAACAGCCCAACGGTCAAGATTGGTGCTATATATGGATCCAAGTCAAAAGTGCTCCATTATAGTAGTAGATATATAGATAAAAAGCACACCTTAATAAGGCCTCGTATGTGGCATCCGCTAAGGTTCACCTTATACATAGTAGAAACTATAACTATCTTTAAGCCTAAGGTGCACCTCAGGCTTGTGTGTTGACCATAGAGAATAGGAAAATCATTTCCCCTCTCAAATTATTTCATGTAATCGTTTTCAAAAGGGGTTCAAAATTTTCAAGAGGCAAAATCTTAGTAGCTAGAAGTCGAACAGTCTCAATTGATATATTAATTGACCGCTCGATGGGTACCCCCAAAAGCTTTTTACATAAAACTTTCAAACCAAGCTACAATTTATTGCTTGTAGTTCAAATTTGACCTTTTATTTCGATACATCGACATAAAGTCATTCAACAAGTGGACGGGGTCAGCTAGGAACCTTGAAAACTCATAAAACATGGGAATCGTAAGTAAAATGCATTGGTCCACCTAGCTAATATGTCTAGAAGCTTGGCTTATGGCATTGAGATCCATATTCTTCGGACTTTCGTTACGAAAAAGAATCATCTCGTCATCACTCAGAAAACTGAGAATTTTCTTTCCTGATTGTTGGAAACTCACACTGACGACATTGTTTACTACAAGAAGATGCACACATCTACCTCCGAAAAGACAATTAATTAAAGAGCAATCTATCACACTTACTTGTAGCTAAAAGTTTGACTTAATTTTGTTAAATTGACAAGAAGTCACCAAAGTGCGCGAAGTTAGCTACGAATCCTAGTACTAAAAACTTGGGTATTACGTATAAGAAATCATGGTCTAGTTTGTGTGATAATTGGGGTGGGTGCATTTTTGTTTAACCTTGGTAGGTCTCATAGGAGCGAGGTCCTTAAGAGTTAACATGGTCAGTGGAAGTACATACAAGTTACATCAAGGATCTCATAAAGATGAAAATTACATCCAAGTCCATGCATGCATTTAGCAAAGGACCCTGAAACTAAGCAATGAATTACTGTGTTTTGAGGTTTGCGCATAGTATCGTTCATCGTGCTAAATACTATCAGTAGAATCTTTCTAGATGCTAATAATGGAAAAGAAGATCCAACAGTTAGCAATGCTGTTTGGATTTGCCAGTCTTGATCCAACTATTAATGTTCAAAGTTAAACTCTGCACTATATGTAGTGGTATGGTATTATAAGAGATAAGATACAAGATAAAGATAAGATAAGAAGTACTGCGAATGGCCGATCTAATGGTAGGTCTTGTAAGAGCGAGGTGCTTGAGAGTTAACACGGTCGGTGGAAGTACAAGTTACATTAAGGACCTCATAAAAATGAAATTGCATCCAACAAGTCCGTGCATTTAGCACAAGGACCCTTAAACCGAGTAATGATGTACTATGTGTTTTGAGGTTTGTGCATACTAGTGTTCATCGTGCCAAAGACTATCAGTAGAATCTTTCTAGATGCTAAGAATGGAAAAGAAGTTCCAACAGTTAGTAATGTTTGGATTTCACTACAAGAAAAGTTTCCTTCCGCAATGAATTGGCCTGACGGTCGTCGTAGAAGGCGCGTCTTCCGCGACGAAATTCTCGGCTTGGCCGTTGCCAATGGAAACTTTTTTATTTCTGGTTTCGCGGCCCTCTACTACGACGGATCTGCTAAAAACATGGAGGAAGCTCGGCCAGCGCGTGGCAGAAGCAAGATTTTCATTTCCGCGCGCCATGTTGACTCGCCGAAGTATTTTGAGGCGTGTCGGTCCCGGACGTTAGTGTCTCTAGCAGACCATACTTTTCGGTCGTGCCTCCCTGATTTGAACTTGATAACGTAGCTCAAGGCATTTGCCGTTTAGTCAGGCTGCTAGGTCCCACATGTCAGCCTCTCATTAGAAGGATCGTGTGTATGATGGAATTTTTTCCTTGGCTCGTGCTACCCCGTTCCGAGTTGATAGCGCTGCTCGACGCATCTACCGTTTAACCAACCTCCTGAGCCCCATATGTCATCCTCTCATTAGAAGAAACGTGTGTATGATGGATTATTTTCCTTGGCTCGCGTTACCTTGTTCCAAACTTGATGGCGTTGTTCGATGCATCTACCATTTAATCACGATGCTGGGCCCCACATGTCATCCTCTCATTAGAAGAAATGTGTGTATGATGGATTTTTTCCTTCGCTGGCGCTACCCCGTTCCGAGTTGATAGTGCTGCTCGACGCATCTACTGTTTAACCAACCTCCTGAGCCCCACATGTCATCCTCTCATTAGAAGAAATATGTGTATGATTGATTGTTTTTCTTGGCTCGTGCTAACCCCGTTCGGAGTTGATAGTGCTGCTCGACGCATATACCGTTTAACGAACCTCTTGAGCCCCACATATCATCCTCTCATTAGAAGAAACGTGTGTATGATGGATTTTTTACCCTCTGTCACGCCTTCGTGTTCCGAACTTGATAGCTTTGCTCGTTGCATCAGCCGTTTAATCAAACTCCTAGATCCCACATGTCATCCTCTCATTAGAAGAAACATGTGTATGATAGAATTTTTTCCCTCGATCGCACCTCAGTGTTCCGAACTTAATAGCATTGCTCGCTGCATCTGCCGTTTAATCATGATGCAGGACCCCACCCCCACATGTCATACATTCATAAGAAGAAACGTGTGTATGATGGAATTTTTGCTCTCGATCCGCCTCCTTGTTTCGAACTGGATAGCGTTGCTTGATGCATCAGCCGTTTTTCCAGGCTGCTGAGTCCCTCATGTGAGCCTCTCATTAGAAGAAAGGTGTGCATGCTGGACTTTTTTCTCGCTCGCGCCTCCCTGTTTCGAACTGGCAATGTTGCTCAATGCAGCATCTGTATAAGGTCGCACTGCTGGGTCCCACATATTAGCCTCTCTATAAATGAAACATGCGTATGATGGACATTTTTTGGCCATGTCCGCAGTTTTGACCTTGGAAACTTGCTGGGTCCCAGATGTCAACCACCTCTGTGCAAGAAACGTGTCTATGCTGGCTCCCAGCTGACAGCCTCTATTTGAAAGAAACGTGTGTATGTTGGACTATTTTTTCGGGTCCTAGATGTCAGCCTCAGAGTACAAAAAATGCTCAGAAAGGCCGAATTAAAAAGATTCTGGGCTAACTCGGGGCGGATGCCCTATTCGTCATGGCTTATATTCCATGGACTCACTCCTAAATTGAATGGGCTATGGTCGGTGGCCACAAGACCACGAAAAGGCCGAATTAAAAGGTATTGGGCTATGCTTGGGGCTGATAGGCTAATTTCATGGGCTATGCTTGGGCCTGCTGGGTTCGACATATTAGCTTCTCTGTAAGTGCAACATGTGTATGATGGACTTTTTTTTCGGGCGCGTCCGCTGTTTTCACCATGACAGTCGTGTATGGTCTTACTGCTGGGCCCTTATGTGAGCCTCTCTGGCATGTTCTGGCTTATGGGTCCCTGATGCAGCCTTATATGTTCTGTCTGGTGGGACCCTGATGCGAGCCTCTCTGTACAAGTATTTAAACTTTTTTTCAAACCCACTCTCAAAACAAACTCCAGGGACACTGCATGCTGGTGGGTCTGTGATATCAGCCTCTCCCTAATGCGATATTGCTAGGAGAATAAAATGTAAACCCAAGATACACACACACAAAGGCGATTCGAACAAAAGACCTTCAAATCAAATAAACGCAAACTGAGTGCCAAATACAACAAAGATATTTATAGAAAAAATATCATTAAACTTTTATTAATACTACAACTTCTATATTAGTCTTCTTAAATATTTTGTGTGTCTATGTTTATCTCTTTAAAATATAAAAGGGCAGCGCTTCTGGCATCTCAATTTATAAAATGCCACATAATGGGGTATTTTCTTAAAAACATGGGTAGGCAGAGTTTTTTTATTATGAGAGGTGGGGGGGGGGCAATGCCCAAAATGCCGAATTAAAAAGAGTTTGGCTATTGCTCTACATGAGTTATATTCCATGGGATATGCTCCATGGGCTTCATTCTCAAATTTCATGGGTTGTGCTCAGTAGTCCGCTGACCCGTAAAAGGCCGAAATAATATGTTCTCGGCTATGCTCCATGGGCTCCTTTCTAAAATTTCGCTGGGTTGTGGTCAGCAGTACCTGACCCCTAAAAGACTGAATTAAAATATTCCGGGCTAAAGAGGGGCCGAATGAGCTACTCCCTCCGATCCAAATTAATGTTCTCGGATTTGGCTAGATTCAGACGTATCTAGCACGAAAACATGACTAGATATGTCAGAATCTAGACAAATGTAAGAACATTAATTTGGATCGGAGGGAGTACTAGATTTCTTCTCCTGGTTAATAAAAATTGCATTGTGATGTGCTCTATCGGATTCGAAACAAAGACCTCAGCGAGGGTGGGGGAAAAGCGATAATTCGTTTTGGCAGATATTCATGTCAAAATTCAGCAGTACAGAATAAGGTAGAAAAATTATTAACAGATTCGAAGTTAATATTCGGGAGCACTTGACCAATTCAGCAGCATTTCAAAAGTGACCAATGCAGCAATACATACAATGAAATACAATACCAGTACATCAGTATTAGTTGCACAAATGCTTTAGTAATAGCAACGACAGAACATTTGATAGATTTAGTAGCTTTCCTGCTTGAAATTCAATAGCAGTACAGAGAGAATCAGTTCTTGTTCCAGCTAAAAAAACCTTGGCCCACGATCAGTTTGGTCTATTCTCCTAATACACACAATCATTGGAGCAAGTAAAACTGACGATCAAGTCTCCTTTTCTGTGCATGCCTCTTTCTCGCATCAATGCAAAGCCTGGTCAAGATTATGAGTTTATGACAAGGCCAAGTTACAAAAGAAAAGCAAGACCATCTACTACACTTGATCTAAACAAGTAGCAGTATATCAGTATTAGTTCTATAAAATGCCAAGTTCTAAAAGAAAAGCAAGACCATGTACTGCACTTGGTCTAAACAAGTAGCAGTACATTAGTATTAGTTCTATAAAATGCCAAGTTCCAAAAGAAAAGCAAGACAATCTGCTGCACTTGATCTAAACAAGTACACGTACATCATAGTGAGTTCTACAAAATATTGTATTGTACGTACTAATAGTAACAACAGAAACATTAAATTCAGTAGCATTTAAAAGATTCAGTAGTACATAATATGACCAAAAAAATATCGACAAATTCCTAGCTCATATTCAACAACACTTGACAGATTCCCAGTTCATATTCAGCAGCACTTGACAGATTCAACAACATTTCAAACTGACCGAATTAGCAGTACACATACAATAATTGATAGATTCAGCAATGCACACATTGAAATTCAATAGATGTAGCTAGGCCTGATTCAAAAGTAAAGCGAGACCATACTCTGCACTTCATTGGATGATCTTAACAAGCACCAGTACATAGTTATTATTGCAAAATAGATTAGCAGAGGAAGAACTGCATAGAAAATACTCAGAACTACCTTAAGATAGGAACCACGTCTCCCAAAATGACAAGTACCAGTACATATAGTAGGTATTACTACAAAATACATTAGCAGTAGTTGAACTCCATAAAAATACTCCTAAGAACAACTACTAAGAATAGGTAGTAAGTCTTTATAGTAGTT
Organism: Avena insularis; assembly: GCA_023614405.1. NCBI lineage: Eukaryota > Viridiplantae > Streptophyta > Magnoliopsida > Poales > Poaceae > Avena > Avena insularis. The sequence goes on from CM042694.1 coordinate 353,160,981, forward strand.
CAAATACTCCAACAAACATTAAGATGTGTTTATCTCACTCATGAATCCTGTTAATCCGAAGCCAGTATTCCAGGGTGAACACTGACGGTTGATGAGCGACCATGTGCGACATCGGCACCGGCAGGAGCCACTGCATCTCTTCGAATGGGATGCCATCGGGTGACGCAGTGCTCTCCGGCACGCATAGCCCAGAATTTTTTATCCTTCTCCCCTCAATCACAGTCGACGACCAAAACTTCACCAAGTACCACGACAACAAGCACGCCGCCGACCTGACGCATACAACGGATACGACGTGTAGAGTTTGGCGCATGTCAAATCGCACCATGAACACAATACCATCGTCTCCGGATCCGATGATATCTACTATCCGCAGGACTATTGCCGGCAGAGGCTTAGAGGAGTACCTGCTTGTTTTGCCATAGCAGAAACTGCGCACCCTCATCGAGTGAGCTTCACAGAGGTGGACGAGGAGCGCCATCAGTGAGGTGGTGAAAATGCAGCCATCCTCCATGCAGTTGCAAGGGCCGTGCGCGCACGTAATGTTGTGGTTGTGGACCTGACGGTACACGACCAATGTCCCGCAACCGTCGTTGGGGCATCTGCTACCTTTTCCGCTGGTGACTCAGAGGTTCAACTCCTTGGAGAATGTGGCCAGCCGAACGGTGCTGGTAGTGTCCATACGCATAGCAATCTCGTCGAACACGTCCGCGCCGATGTTGCTCCATCCGCCGTACCACCGGTTGGGCCCCGAATCCACCATCGCGTCCTGATGGTTTGGGGGCGAGGCGGATCAATCTATGACTGTTGGGAGGTTTTGGAGGAGAGGGGTGGCGGCCTGGAAGGACCGATGCTGTGGGAGAGATGGCGAGGAAAATGAGTGATGCGCGCGTTGGATACGGTACCAAATACTGCCGGAGATGGGGAAGACAGTATGGCTCTTTTAATGAGGAGTTTTTGCGTGTTCCTTCGTCGGTCTTCTGCTCCAGGGCGCAACTGCATCGAGGAGACTTTAATTATTAGCTAGCTAGTGTAGCACGCCAACGCTGTCTAGTAGTACTACTGTAGTAGTAGTAGTACTAGCATCGAGGAAACTTTACTAGTAATTAGCTAGCTAGTCTAGCACGCCAATGCTGTCTAGGGATGTGTTCGGCTCTAGAATGTAGTAGTAGCATGGAATGGAATTGTTCCATTCTCCAGGCACATAACGGTCCCATCCTAGTGTTCGGTTCATCCAAAAGTGAGGAAGGGAATGGTTATATTTTGTTCGGTTGGATGGAATAGAATGTCTAGGATTGGGTCCAGCCCACCTCATTCATACCTATGGTGAGGATACCTCCTAGATGTAACACAAACTAAGAAAAAATTCAGCAGCATATTGTTTGTATTTTAAGAAGTAAGAAGAACAAATATATTTGATCAAGCATATATCATAGATTTGATCAAGCAATCAACAAAACTTGCAATATTTGGTACAAATTAAAGTGGACAGGGCACATAGATGAGGATATGTCATTGTTGTTTGCCTGCCCCGCCGTTGCCACTTTCCCTGCCACCGCTGCTGCTTGCCGCGGAGAGAGGGAGAGGCGTGGGAGAGACGAGGGAGGGCCATCGGGGAGGGAGTGGGAGTAGGGCGCCGCCACCGGTAGTGATAGAGAGGAGGGAGGCGTGGATAGGGTTGCGTGGTGGGTGGTCGCCCGACGGGTGAGAATAGGCCTATCTTTTTCCAGAGCGGTTTGGGTGATGGTTAGTGCCTTGTTCCTCGCGATTCCACCGATTCGGTTGCATCAATTGGTTCCGCATCTGCAAGGAATATTCGGTTTCGTGGAACTAGTTGGTTCTGTTCTATTCCGGAACCGAACACTGGAATTGCCTCTAGGTACAGAATGGTTCCGTTCCATTCCACCTAATTCTCAAACCGAACACACCCTAGTAGAATGAATGCCATATCATCACAATATAAAATTGTACTACTCCATAAAGTATTAATAGGTAAAGCTGAGAAAATAATTATATTTTCGAGCCGCTTCAATAAAGTATCGGGTGTATATTTGGTTCTTGTACTTATGCATAGCGTTCATTGTGCTAATGTCTAGTACAATATCAATAGAATCTCCTATTTCCTCCGTTTCAAAATATAAGATGGTTTAGCTTTTGTGAAAAAATGTATCTAGACATCTTTTACTACACACTAAAAGTAGTGTGTATGTTCGGAGTGAACCACACACTAAAAGTCGTCTAGATACATTCGTTTCACACAAGTTAAAACATTTTATATTATGGAATGGAGTGAGTAGATGCTAGAATAGAAAATAAGATTCGAGGGTATGCAATGTTAGAATTTGCTAGTCTTGATACAATACTTAATGTTGAAAGTTAACCGTACACTATATAGTGATAAGATAAGATAAGGTCATATCAGCTTATCCAAAGACTAGTGCATGAGGCTATACAATCGTTCAAGCCAAGGTTGATTTCATAGACTACGACCCTTACACAAGCATTGAGGTGATTGTTGATGTGTATGGCATGTGGTACGTAATATCCTGTTGATGCTAAAATTTCCATAATTTCTAAAAAAACTCTAGAATCGGCGGACCAAAGTGCATTATGCTAAAGGTCCAAAAAAATATAGTCAAGTTCATACAAGTAAATAAACATAGTACTGATACAAGGACATGTTTCAAAAGAGAGGAGAGCAACAAGTTGAAAGTCGATGACTACAGACAACCAAACAAAATAAACAGTTCAACATGGTCCAGAACTATTTCTCTACTTGTAGTACCAACTATTACATATGGATTGCATCATTACGTACTGTGGCAACATCTCTTGTTTCTTAGTTAAGCATTAGGCCAGTTCCAATCGACGGTGTTCGTGAAGGTTTCTATGAACCAAAGCGCATGCTTCACCGTTCCTGTCCAGAAGCGAGGGTTACTAATTCCCTCAAGGACATTGATTTCAGAAGTAACACCACAGTCTTTACTACTAAGACTAAAGCGGCATAATTTAGGTTGCGCCTCTTTGAAAAGCCACGCTGCAGTTGGTAAGATGTAGACACAGTTGCTTCTCGTCAGATAACCTGAGGTAAGATCTGCATCGCCTACGCGCATGATAATCGGATAGTTCACACAAAGGAAAAGAGAATATGATCCAAGGTCAGCAATCCTTTCCCATGGATTAGCTTGATCAACCTGATCAGTGTTCATTGAGAACACCAAGCAGCCAAACCCAGAAGTATAAGTGGAGATAGTGCGGCCGCAGTGTACAACATGAGGATGAGCAACACCAGTACGATGGCACCAATGACAAGTAAGATAGCTGGGATCATAAGAAGTGCCAAGCGTATACATATGAAGATGTCTAGAACCATCTGTAGATCTTGCTAACCACCAAAAACCAAAAAAGTAGTCGTGCTCGTCTCTAGTAGCATTAATAAATGAATCCACCAACTCGTCCGCGGCAGCTGGTCGCGCCAAGACCAGTGCATGACCTTGAAAATGTAGCAGAATGTGTTAACTTATGATTCCGGCATCATGATATAGTGAATACTACTGAAAAATTTCCTTCCAATTGAACTGCATGCAAAGTAGCTCGAACATAGGAAAAACAACTACGGCCTAGAATCGTACAAAGGAAACAAAGCATTATATAATAGGGAAATTTCCTAGAGAACGGACTCATCTTTTTTTTGAACAAGACGGACAATTTTTGGCTCGTTTTGTCTAAAAAAAGGCAAAGATAATTGACCGGTTCATTTGCAAGGGAACTTTCCGAAAACCCGTGCAAATGCAGAAAACATAGGATAGGAAAGACATAGGATTTTACATTTGCATGTCCATTTATACTCCTGCAGGATTGTGGTTGTGTTGGATTACATTGCATGGAAAAGCCATTGAACGAATTCTTTTTAGGAGCTTCAAGTATATCTTAAATTCCTATCGAATGAACTAAAAGACACCCAGAAAAATCTACTGTGCATAATTCAATCCGATGAATCAAACGACTGCTATAAGAAAAAATCCTACAGAAAACTATGATTCGTACAATTCATAGAGTCTAAAATAACTACTCATATTTTCATTTAAACAAAACACTCCATATGTCAATTCAGTACAACAGCTTGGGCACATGAGTCATTAAGCCAGTACACTACATATGAAGGAATAATTACCAGGATGCAGAGGATCCCAAACATGAATGTTGCCATACAGAGTTGCGGCGAACACCAGTACGTCATGGGTAATTCCATCATTGTAACTATAAGGGCTCAGGGTGTGGTTAAGAGGAAGTGGAAGAACTGTCCATCCATCATCACCGCCCTGAAGGATGGCAATTCTGACGTTGAAGACAGCAACAAGCAAGAAATCTTTATATCTCCCAGCAGCTGTGGGAACTTGGCAAATAGTAATCTTCTACATTATAGCTAAAGTTCATTATCCAACAAGAACGTGGTTGGCTGGTCGGTTGCTTAGAACGACAATGCTAGGAGAGAAATCTTGCAACAAGTGTACACGTTGCAAAGCTCCAACTTGCCTCTGAAGCTAGCCGTGGCAATCCAATCTCCATTGACGCCTATCCACTGCCCAGAAGTATATCCTGGTACCGTAGCATTGGAGGAGAACCTGTCCAACAGCAACAGCTTGCACGAGAGGCTATCAATTTTGAAGTAATGCAAGAAATCTAGCAGTCCCTTGGTCAGGGGGAATGAAGAACACATGGGAGGCCAAATGGCATTGAAGCATCCAGAGTTGCACTAGCTTTCGCAGATTCAAGAAAAAGTTTGGACGAACCGATTAGGCTGGCGGCGGTGATGACGTCGCATCGGGTTATGAGTTCTTCAAAGGGGCCTTCGGTAAACACGTCGTGAAAAATCTCAGAATCATGCTCACTGTTCTTGCTTGCTGACGCCATCGCAAGGCAACATCTGTATTTCATTGATTGGGGTTTCAGAAGAGAGGGGGAATCAAGGGTGGCAACTGCCTGAGTGAGACGAGGAAGAGAATCTGAAAGCGGCATATGGCGGCATCAGCGGCGCGTGGTGCAGAAGGGGAAGACGTGGGGAAGAGAATGGGAAGACACCCTGGAGGGGGCGGGGGAATAGGCAAGGGGGGAAAAGCTGGATTAACCAACACGAGCGTGTGCTCCTCAACTGCATTTCAAGGAGACAGTGACACGCCGACTCCCTACTCCCTAGTACCAGTAGATGTCTAGAAGGTCGGAATAGTTAATTTGGAGGAGACTGTGACCGGCCTGACTCTACTAGACGCCTAGGGTACGGGTTGTACTAGACGAGCTCTGTATATTTTACTTGCATGGACGAGCTCTGTTTTTATTTTTTCACGGAACGAGATCTGTACTATGTTGTCCATAAGCAAAAAGTACTAGGGCATCCACTATGTTGTCCATAAGCAAAAAGTAGTCCTTATGGATGAGACCACATACATAGAAGAGCTTCACCTAAGCTTGTGGCTTGTCCATAAGTAATATAAAATTATTTACTCTCTCCTCTCTCGCTTGCACCTGTATACTTTTTGCAGACATATGGGTCCCATCTTATAGATAAGTTCACTTTATCAGCCACGGCGTTGATGTTGCGAAATCTAACACACAACACTATTTAGCATGGGAGGCAAATTTGGCATTAGCTCCACAACATTTGTCTTGCCAAATATCTACATAGTGGGCCCTTACACAGAATAAAACAAAACATAGTAAAGGGTGTTCTCTCTCCCCATCACACGAGAGATAAGCTGCGCACTTCCACATGATCAGATAGAGTAGTACTTGGAATTTGGCATCAGCGCACAGAGTTGCTCCGATTCCCTAGTTTTTCAGATTTGGAACTAACCCTGCAACGTATGGAACTAGTTCCAAAAGCCAAATATCTATTTTGGAACTAAATTTGGCTATACATTGTGGGTGCCCAGGGCATCCACTATGTTGTCTACCCACAAGCCAAAAAGTAGTCCATAAGCCTATCCATATAGATAGTAGAGGTTCACTTTAGTGGAATTTCATTAAGGGTGACCTACAAGCTTATGGGTTGTCCATAAGCAATAAACAATTATTTTACTTTCTCCTCTCTCTCTTGCATGTGTGTATTTGTTTCAAACATGTGGGTCCCAACTTAAGGTGAACTTGACCTTATACATTGTACTAGCTATTTCTATAAGCTGTGTGGGTCCCATCTTATGGCAAAAGTTCACCTTATACATAGGTGATGTTATAGCTACTTCCACAAGCTGAGTGGGACCCACCTTATGGCAAAAGATCACCTAGGGCATCCACTATGTTGTCCATAAGGGTGTCCACAAGCAAAAAGTAGTCCTTATGGATGACCACATATATATATACATAGTAGAGCTTCACCTTAAGGAAATTTTCTTAAGGGTGACCCATAAGCTTGTGGCTTGTCCAAGGGCACCCACAATGTTGCCATTGCCAAATCTGACGTAAAGGTCAATTTGGCTTTGGTATAAAATATAGCAAGAGCTCCACAATGTACTAGTTGCAAATATTTATAACGTGGGTCCCACCATCTAGCTAAAATAACACATGAAGCAAATATGGAACTACCTTCACAGTGTATTTGAGGTTTGTGCATAAATTTCATTGTGTTAAACACTATCAATAGAATCTTGTAGATCCCATAATGGAAAAGAGGATACAACCGCTAGTAATGTTGGGATTTGACAATCTTGATTCAACGACCAGTGTTCAAAGTTCTCCATACACATAGTTGTAAGATAAGATAAGAAAAGCGAGGCGAGGGTAATTTATGGGCCCACACAAGGCATCGTTGTTTACAGAAAAGCCCATGTGCTGAAGCTAAAATCTTGGGAATTTGACATGATATGCTAACAACATATGTCCATGTGCTCATCCAACTAACTTTGCAATGCTCAAGTTGAATCATCACATATAAAACAATTGATGCATATGGATTGTGAAGTCTATAAGAAAAGAATCAAATTTGGTTAGATTTCAGCTAACTTGAAACTAATAATGAAATACTGAGTGAAATGCACACATGTGTAGTTTTAGTGAACTTGAGCATTTGTAGAGGACATTGTTCATCCAAGCTAAAACGACATCAATCTATGCAAAAATTCTACATGAACTTTCAAAAGCAATAGAAGTCGTGGAAGGACACCACTTCCAGGCCGGTACTATTTTACCGTCTCAATCGCAAAATGGCACGATCAGGACAGCTAAACGTGTACGAATTTGGTCAAACACACTCAAATTTGTTTGAAATGGACATATTTGTACCAGGGATGCATGCTTTGGGATTGATTTTGTCCACTTTGGAAGATATGGGACTAATTTGTACCCCGGGTGTGAGAAGTGGGACTAAAACTATGTTTACCACGATCTTTGGCAAGAAACAAGTTATACAGATCCTCTAACTAGAAGAAAAGCTAGAGAAGTCATAGGACACTAACTTTCCTTCTTCCAAACAATACAATATTAAGGCCTAAATGTCGTAAAATTAATTTGTACTACCTCCACCCTATAGCTTATTAATTAAGTCTTATATTTTTGTACATGTGTCTTGCCATGTGTACATATGTGGCCATGTGTACATGTATTTGTACGTGTCTATGTACGCGTGTGTGTGGTGTGCGACCATGTAGATGTATACATGTAGCTGTTTGTGCGTGTGTGTGACGTGTGAGTGGCCAAGTATCTACATGTGTGTACATATACATTTCCATATACAAGACATGTTTTAGTATGAGTATATATATGAGAGCGAGCTATGCTACAAACATATAATCCTTCTGACCCATATTTGTTGGTTTAGATTCATCTAGATACGGATGTATCTAGTCAAGTTTTAGTGCTAGATACATCCGTATATATCTAGAGTATGTGCTATTGTGTTGTATGTATGACATACTCGTCCCACCCACTAGCACACACAAAAAAACATTGTGATTGCTATATCTTATCTTATCTTACCACTATATAGTGTATGGATAACTTTAAATATTGACCGTTGGATCAAGACTCGTGAATCCCAACATTTCCAGCCATTGTATCCTCTTTTCCATTCTAGCATCTAGAAGATTCTATTGATAGTCTTCAGCATAATGAATGTTATGCACAAACCTCAAAACACACTTCTCCATCATACTAGAATCTTCTCCCTCGTAGCTAATAATCGTTGACTTCTGCATGATCTTATCTTATCTTACCACTATAGTGTACGAATAACTTTTAATGTTGACCATTGGATCTAGATTCACGAATCTAGCATTTCTAGCCGTTGGATCTTCTTTTCCATTCTAGCATCTAGAAGATTCTATTGATATATAGTCTTCGTCATAATGAATGCTATGCACAAACCTTAAAACACACTTCTCCATCATACTAGAATCTTCTCCCTTATTTCTCTAGACCATGTTATAAAAAATTGAATGTGTTCGGTAGCTAATAATCTTTGACTTCTACGTGACATACAAAGTACAAGGACCAAATATACACCCATACTTCTTATCTTAAAACACTTCTCTATCATTCTAGAATCTTTCAGATATTTCTATAGACCATGTTACCAAAATTGGAAGTATTAGGTATAGCTAACAAAAATTTACTTCTACGTTGACTTCAACATGATACAAGGTACAAGAACCAAATATACACCCATACTTTATAGATGTCCATCAAATTTAAAACTTTTTGAGCTTAACCTATTATATAATCATATCTTACCACTATATACAGTGTACAAATAACTTTGAACTTTGACCGTTGGATCAAGACTGGCAAATCCCAATAGTGCTAAATAGAATTAAGTTGGATCTTCAATCCATTCTAGTATCTGGAAGATTCTCTATTGATGTTCTTTAGTGCACTGAATGTTATGCACAAACTTCAAAACACACTTCTCGGTAATTCTAGAATCATCTTCGTCATTTCTCTATAGCATGTCGAGTACTAGGTAACTAATAGTAGGTTGATTTCTACATGATACAAAGTACAAAGAACCAAATACACACTTGGTACTTTATGGACATAGCTCTTAATTATAATAGGTAAAGCACAAAAATTTATGAATTTGATTATCATATATATAACCTGTAAATTACATGTGATAATATACGTCTAACACATATCATCGCTATATAAAATTATAATATAGGTAAAGTAGAAAAATATATAAATTTGATCAACATCTGTAAAAATTATGGGTGTATATTTGGTTCTTGTACTTTGTACAGTATATATATAGAGAGAGAGGCGCTATTTGACCCCCAGGATGTAGAATAGTTATTATACACCCACCCTCTATATTACAAACCGTATAAATTCTTACGTCACGTAAATTTTCTCTTACCTCAGAAGTCAAGAACAACATAAGAAAATTTAGACATGTTGTACAAAATTTCGTTTACATGCCGTATAATAATACGACATAAAATGTGTATTTTCTATGTTTTTAGACTATAATGACTCATAAATCATATTTTTATGTCGATTTTTTTACGTTTCTGATGAACATAAACATAATTATTAGTATACAAAACATAAATTTCTATATGTGAGAACATAAAAATATGTGGGGTGCAAAATAACTATTCTACACCCTGAGGGTCTTGATCCAACCGTATAGGGTTTCTATATATATATCATGTAGAAGTCAGCGATTATTAGCTATCTAAAACTTGAAATTTTTGGAAACATGGTTCAGAGAAATGAGGGAGAAGATTCTAGAATGTTGGAGAATTATGTTTTGAGTTTTGTGCATAGAATTCATTGTGATGAAGACTATCAATAGAATCTTCTAGATGCTAGAATGGAAAAGAAGATCCAGCAACTAGAAATATTGGCATTCGTGAGTCTTGATCTAACGGTAAATATTCAAAGTTATTCGTACATTATATAGTGGTAAGATAAGATAAGAAGTATGGGTGTATATTTGGTTCTTGTACTTTGTATCATTATGTAGAAGTCAAAGATTATTAGCTACCTGACACTTGAAATTTTTGGTAACATGGTCAAGAGAAACGAGGAAGAAGATTCTAGTATGATAGAGAAGTGTGTTTTGAGGTTTGTACATAGCATTCATTATGCTGAAGACTATCAATAGAATCTTCTAGATGCTAGGGGCTTGTTTAATTCGTAGGATAGGAAAAGCATAGGAATAGGAAAAACATAGGATTACAATGTCATGCCCACTTTAATCCTATAGGAGCCCATATATATATGCAAGAAAGTTTGTTTGATTCCATCGAAGTAAAAAAGGATTCTAAGAAAGATGTTTGGGCGTGGATCGATGTTCGATTTCCTATGCAATCTAGTGCAAAGGATTCCCTAGGAAAATTTCCTATAGGAATCAATAATCATACAAATCAAACAACCATTATAGAAAAAAATCTTATGGGATTTAATCCTATAAATTTCCCATGTAAATCCTTTGAATCAAACATGATGGCCTAGAATAGAAAAGATGATCCAACGGCTGGAAATGTTGGAATTCGCGAGTCTTGATCCAACAGTCAACATTCAAAGTTATTCGTACACTATATAAAAAAAGTGGTAAGACATGGAAATATGAGATAGTGGTAAGATATACTACTCTTGTTGCTCCATGTCACACCCCGAGAAAAGAAGCGCGCACACAGAGAGAGAGAGAGACTCACGCAGCTTTGCTCTTAAAGTTATACAATGAGACTATTTTGAAGGTGTACACTGTGGGTCAATATCTTGAAAATCGCCGAAATTTCTGAATGACTCAATATCTTGATATATATGAATTTGCAAGCTGGCAACACTTACACAGATTAAAAAAACGAAAGGATATAAAGGAAAATGAATAAACAAAAAGGGTCTGCATGACATCCTCTCGTTTGCAGTACCAGCCATGAAAAATGGTAAACATGAGATCTGAAACATTCAAAAAAGTCATACTCACATTAGATATGGCCTGAACACTCGAGGGTTTCTCGAGCGGAACGACCGATTAGGTCATGGCCATATCTACACCATAGTTCATGATAATGTTCCCATATATGGTAGATGGGTGTGTCTTGCCATGGTATACAATAATTCTAGGGTGGTAGTTTAGAACTAGTATTAGGAAAAAATGTTCAAATTTCTGAGTTGTATCTTTAGGGTCCGTGTTGTAAAAGTATAGGTCCCAAATGTATTCTGGTTTTCTTTTTGGACCACTATGTAATTTTCATGCCCACCATTGGATTTTAACGCGCACGTTCTTGGTACCTCTAGGCAGATTCCTCGTTAGAAAGAAAAAGAAAAAGTTCCTAGTGACCGGAATTATTTTCGCACGAATATTTTGGATCCGAATGCCCCAGACCTAATTTTCAGAAAAAATGGACTATTGTGTAAAACTTGAGTAGTCTGTACTTCTACTGAACCAAGGGCACCAGAAAATTAACCCCAAAGCTGCCAAAGAAAAAACGGAAGAGAAAAACAAAGAGCAAGAAGAGATTATTGACGGGAGGCAGCGCGAGAGCACCGAAGGAGTTGAAGGCGGTGCGATGTCAGAATAAAGCTAGTTTTAGGGGTTTCTGACACGAGGTACAGGTACCTACTACCAGTAGCATAGTACTACTAGTAGTACTACTATGTTTTCTCTCTCCTTCGCTGTCTCTCACCATCCATCCTCTCTCCCCCCTCCTGTGCAGCGCCCGACGCGCACCAGCCCTCGTCCCACTGTGTTGCGCCGTACACGTGTGCCTTGGTACGGCCGCGCTATGTGTGTGTGGCCTGTTTTTTCCTTTTTTTTCTTGACAAGCGTCTCCAGCGTGTTTGTCAGCTGCCTTGGTGTATACTACTACGTGCTTCGCAGGACTATTTTATTGCGTGCACTCCAATAACTTACCTTATTAAAGCTTAATAATATCCTGCATAATTTAGAACTTTGGTGTAATACTTGGTCGACTTATTAGAACTAAACATCTCTCGGGTATTTTAGAAGTACTCCCAAACATGTTTCTAGCTTACCAAGATATCGTGTATTTTTTAATGGATGTAGTACTATGGATGGTTTTGCATGACTGTCGACATGAACAATTTTGGTTTTGCATTGTTCATATTTGACGTCCAAGCAGACAATGTACATACACCTCTCCATGAACAACGATTGGAGTCTACACTCAATGTTATGTGTAAGTTTCTATGTTTTTCCCTACTTTCTAAATGTTACATTAAACTACCATCATTTCCAATGATGCATGAAACGACCAAAAAAGAGTTGTGATCTTTTTTTAGTATCTAAAAATATTTTTTACCATTTTACAGAGCATTTCATAAAACAAAATAATGTTTTCACCATCAGGGAAAATGTTTCCATTACATGACAAAAAATAATGTCTTTATCACCAAGAATATATATAGCACAAGAAATGAATTCCAACACAATAACCATATGCAATGACCTGATGTGTATTAACCTTAGTGACTTAATGTATGCCTTTTTTCTCTATGAAGACTATTGGTTAATAAAAACATAATGTTTGTTAAACCCACATGTGATCTATCCATATAAATGACACAGTGACAGTAACCATGGAGAATCGTCATACGTCTTTCCTTCTCCTTTTTTTTGTAAAAAGGACCTTGGCATTAAAAGAAACATCGAACAGTAGAAAGCACCTCAACAAAAACTAAAATTACATCGAAATCCTTGAGATGCCCTTCGTCTTCAACCTCAGTTGCCTGTGCCACGAGGAGCAATAGTACCTGCCAGATTGACATGTTTTTTGCAAAACTGTCGAGGATATCCCTGTGACGGAGGCTAGCGGCCGTGTAGGCGTTGTTCACGCCCGACGTGCCCTGGAATACACACTGCCCAAGGAGGCCGATGAAGAGGTCCAGCTCGTCGTGCTGGGAAAGACGCTACGCAATAACAACTACCTCCATGTAGACGTTCGTCGGTGCGGCGGGCAAAGCCTCAGAAAGCTGCAGGGCCATCGATTGCAGGCGAGATCGTCTCTCTAGAGAGACCAGCGGGGAAGTGGTGGCGGCAACAACACAGGGAGAACACCTGGACCAAAATTTGGGGCTAAAACTTAGTTATAGATAGGCTAGATGAATGAAGTCCAAATAAGAAAACGATATTGCTGCCGATACCATGCATTGTGGCAAACGTACCTGTTGGGTATGCGTTACGGCGCATGGCCTTGATGACCCACAAGTATAGGGGTGTATCGCAGTATTTTCGAGGGAAGTGAAACCCAATTTATTGATTCGACACAAGGGGAGCCAAAGAATATTTATAAGCCTTAACAATTGATTTGTCAATTTAGCTGCACCTGGAAACAATCTTGCTCACAACAGTTTATTAGTAGCAATAGTTTTGTAGTAGGAATAGTAAAGTAATAGCAGTAGTAAAGTAAAGACAATAGTAACAATTGCGAAACGATGGGATTAAAGTAGCGATAGGCATAGGGATGGATGGACGGGCGTTGCATGGACAAGACAATTCATATACCAATCAAAACATAGGACAATTGTAGATAAATAAGATAAAGCATCCAAGTACTAAATAATCATAGGCATGTGTTCTATATATAGTCATACGTGCTCGCAATGAGAACTTGCACAACATCTTTTGTCCTGCCAACCCGTTTGCAGCGGGGACTCAAGGGAACTACTGGCAATTAAGGTGCTCCTTTTAATAGAGCACCTGAGCTAAGCATTAACACTCCGTGAACACATGTAATCCTCACATCAAAGCCATTCCCTTCGGTTATCTGATTTCTTTCACTTCGGGGCCTTTGGTTCCGGACAACAACGTGTGTATACAACTTGTAGGTAAGACCATAAACAATACTATCATAATGAATCAATAATATGTTCAGATCTGAAATCATGGCACTCGGGCCCTAGTGACAAGCATTAAGCATAACAAGTTGCAACAAAGTCAAAAAGCACTAATAGTAGATACTAGGCACCATGCCCTAACAATCCGATGCCATTGCATGAACGATCTCATCCAATCCATACCATCCCCATAGCCTACAGTGGGGGATTTACTCACTCATAGATGGGGGAAACATGGATGGTCGATGGAGAAGCGATGGTGATGATGATGGCGATGATCTCCTCCAATTCCCCGTCCCGGTAGGGTGCCAGAACGGAGTTTCTGGTTCCGAATCGTGGAATCTAGTGGTGGCGGTGGAGCGGAACTCTTTATGGAAAAACATCGAACCCCCCTTGAGTTTTTAGGTTAGGAGGAAACTTATAAGCAAAGAGGGAAGCCGAGGGGGCAGCCGAGGCGGCCACACCACCCCCAGGCGCGGCCTGGCCTAGCCCGCGTGGCCAGGTGGTGTGGGCCCCTCGTGGACCTACTCCGTCTCGTCTTCTGGCCCCATGAGTCTTCTGGTGAAATAGGATTTTTGGCATATTGTCAACACCCTGATTTTTAATCCCAGATGCCTGTTATGCCATACCTCGCAATCTCAGGATTACCATTTTTGCAAGACATAACATATTGGATATCATAGTACATCATCCATTACAAACCATAAATAAAGTCTTACACAAATAAGGATCTCATGATCCAGTCTTAGTACAATCAAACAGCAGAATAAATAGCATAGCGGTGGGGTCCATCTTCAGAGTCACAGGCAATGCTGACGATGGGAGATAGTCCTAGTTATCATAGCCGTCCTGCTGTCCTTCATCTTGGTAATCTCCTTCATAGTCTGGCCTAGGAATAGCCAGGGACAAAAGCCATGAGTACTCTTTAAGTACTCGCAAACTACCACTAACAAGTAATATAGTTCTAGGGTAAGTGCTAACTCTAAGTTTATTTGTAAAGTTAAGTTTAAAACCTAAGCTGAGTTCAGAAACAAAGAAAGATAAAAGAAGTTTGAAAAAGCACTTAAGTGGGAACTTAATTGTCATAGTCACAACTCTGTTGTGGTCAAGTCGTGTCACAATTCATTTCATAAGTTGTTTTGAAAACATCTGACAACGGAACAGTATGGCCACTCCAACTGTCCATAACCGCGGACGCGGCTATTCGAATAGTTTGACACTATGCAGAGGTGGTACACTTTCACCACAAGATTCGATACATCTGTCAGGGATAACCCTGTAATCATACTTAGTATGCAGATAATCAAACATAACCTTTCCTTTACACACCCTAGTATAAGCACCTCTCCTATGAGCATGGCCTCCCAACCATGACCATCTGTCATCTCGGGCACTGGATAGGTGGACAACATTGAGAGGTAGCCTTAGCTCAAACCTCTACCGCGAGGGAACTAATACTAATGCATATAAACTTCTGGCTAAGCCTTACCCAATTCAGGTATTGTGGTTGTACGGTAAACTTGGAATGGTATCGCATCCGAACCCAACCATCAGTTTTGTAAAAGGGCTAAGGCTCATGCCTCAACATTTTCATCATCATAAACCCTTTGTGTTTCTCAACACATGTAAAAACATCTCAATAGAATGACTCATCATTCCAAGGTTTTCACAAGTCATTTTCACCAAATATTCCCATCTAAAGTGAATCAAGTTTTGAGTTTGGTTCCAACTACTAAGTTAAGAGTATTCACTAAGGTGGGATACTAATCTCAATCTCATGACATAGAATGACATTTAAGTCTAACTATATAAGTCAAGTTTTATACTCTTTATGCAACCTTCAAACAAGTAAAGGACTTTGGTAAAGTAAAGGAAGTAAAGCTTGTAAATAAAACTGGGAGTAGGTATACGTCAACATGGTATAACCAAAGCATGCCTAATGCATCTTGCTTAGGTTATCTTGTTTAATCGTAGCTTGCTAAGAATAGCTTGCTAGTAATAGCTTGCCTTGGTTGGTGTAGTGGTTGAAGTTTTCTTCCTCCTCCTCTTGGTAAAACTCCTCCTCCTCGTAAGCTTGGTCGGTATTATCGTCTATAAATACATACGGGATACACAATCACCAAACAATACTTAACTAGTCTACTTAGCACACTAAGGCACACATTTGAGGATCTATTATCATCCCAAGCATCACAAGGTTGAATTAACTAGCTTCATTCTTTTTATTTGAGAAAAGTAATTTCTACTCATTGAAATTAACTAAGATTTATTATTCTCCAATTAAAATATGAGATCACGTGGACACATGTCTTCACCACATATTCTAACATATGGGAATGTGATTTATGGGTTGGATCACATTTTAATAAGTTTAAGTTTAATAATTAATGATTTAAAGTGACTAGAAATGCCTATCTAGCATTATTTTGGTACTAGTCCAAATTCACTGCATGTAAACCTTAATATTATTACATATTTAGATAGGTAGGGTTAAATGTGATTTTTTAGAGTTGGAATCAACTCAAAAGCTATTATGATTGATTTTATAAAAATGTTTGAATGTTCAAAAGCTCCTGTCTTGTTATTTTTACTAGGAGAGATCTCTAACTCTAAATGAATTAAATCCAACAAGCTTGGATAGATCTTTTCAGAAGCTTTCCAACAAAATTGGAATTACTCAATTTGGTTCAGTAAATCTTCCTGAATTGATTTTTAAACTAAGGGACATAATTGATTCTAAGTCTAAATAGAAAAACACTTATTTGAATTTGTGGGCTAGCGCGGGAAAACTAACGGGCTGGCCCAGTGACGCTCAACAGCACAGAGGGTGACAGACAAGGGGGTCCGCCTATCAGCAACACTTAAAACCCGAAACGGTATCTAGCGATCTAGGCCATACGATTATAACGCAGATCAACGACTCACGGTCGTCGTCGACGATGGACTCGTCTGCGGCGAGACCGAACCCTAAACGGCCAGTGGGGGTCTACTGGGGACGTACCAGGGCTCCAGCTAGTGCGGCGAGGCGGGCAAACGCACTGGTGGACTCCTTATATAGGCTCCTTATATAGGCACTGGTGTGAAGAGATGGTGCGAGGGAGGGCTCCTTATATAGGCTCGACGGTGAGACCGAAAGGCATGGGCGCGGCTCATCGGTGACAGTAAAACAGGGGGCTACCAGCATGGGCAAGGTAGGCAGATGGTGCATGGTCTGCTGGCGGTCCTCTACAGCGCAATGGCGCGGCTAGGGGTGGTGGCATATGGTCGGGAGCTTCACGCGCTCTGGGAGACAGAGGCGGTGCTCGACGCGGCTCCCAATGACTGTGGGTCGTGCGGCGGTGCACGACCGTGTCTGGCGGGGTGTGGGGGTCGGCGAGCGACATGCATAATATGGTGTCAAGCGCGATCTGCTTCTTTGGCGATCGCTCTAGCGCTCTAGCTGTGTGAGAGAAAGGGCGGCGAGGCTGGGGAGTGGTCCAGGGGCTGGGGTTTATCGAGGGGTGGACCATAGGAGGCGATAGGGTTGGGCAGAGCTAGTGGACACACTAGAATGGCGCGGCTCGTTCTCTGGCGTGCTGCCCGCGTTTGGCCGGCGGTGACCTCATTTGGGCGGCGCTGCACTGGTGCTGCAGGGAAGGGGGAGGCTGGTTGATGGCTTGGTTGGACTCAGGGGGGACAGGGGAGAGTAGAGAGGGTCCAATGGGGGACAAGGGCTTAACTAGCAACAATATTAGTTAGGCCATTTGATCTCTGCCTGCCACCTGTTCGACACAATGGCCGCATGAGAGAAAATTTTAAATTTTGAGCTGATTTTTGGTGGATGCTTTGATCTGATGCTTGGTAGACTATGGTTGCTAGGATTTGTTAAATGGAATTCATTTGAGTGGTTTTTGAATAAGTGCGATCTATACATATGAACTACATTAAATTTTCAAATGTCATTTAAATTTAGTGTTTGAAAGTTTTTGGGCTAAAACAAAGTGGGCCTTAGCACATCACTACTTGTACTAGCAAGGGGTGCAAATAACCACAATTGTTTCTATTAAGATTTGAGTTCTAGGAATAGCCACATTAGGCTAGTTAGTTAAAATGACACAAATGACCATTTCCTTATTTTATTCTTTTTGATTTTTTTATTTGGGAATTGCTTGGGAATGATCTAGATGATGTTTAATTCACCTTAGAATCATTTTAATATCAATAGATCACTCAAACATGGCAATTCAAAACAACTCCTATTTAAATGCACACACATATGAATGCTTAAGGATTTTAAATAGAAAAAGTTTTTGTTAACCCTAAATTGGGTAGGTTTGATCTTGATTAACCTTGGATTAAGTTTTGGGATGTTACAAACCTTCCCCCTTAAACAAAATCTCATCCCGAGATTTATGAAAGAAAACTAGGAACGAAAGAGATCTGGGAACTCAGTCCTAATGTAATCTTCTCACTCCCAAGTGGCTTCTTCTTTGGTATGGTTGCTCCACTGAATCTTGAGGAACTTGATACTCCTGGTCCTGGTGGTTTGGTAGGCTTCCTCCAAGATACGGATGGGGACTTCACGATATGTCAGGTCCGTGTTGATATCAACAGCTCGGTGATCGATATTCTTGAATACTTCGGTCTTGTCCGGCACTTCTAAGCATTTGCGAAGTAACAAGATATGGAACACATTATGGATGGCTGACATCTCTTCAGGCAGTTCCAGTTGATAGGATACTTCTCCTCGGTGATTCAGAATCTTGAAAGGCCCGATATATATGGGGGCTAACTTTCCTTTCAGAGTAAAACACTGGGTTCCCTTCAATGGTGAAACCTTGAGATATACAAAATCTCCGACATTGAAAGTCAGGTCTCTCCTTCTCTTGTCAGCATAATTTTTCTGTCTGGATTGGGCGGTCTTGAGATGATCACGGACCTTGTGAACCTTCTCTTCGGCTTCTCGAAGAATGTTAGGGCCAAAAATCTAACTCTCTCCTACTTGCGACCAATTCAAAGGGGTGCGACACTTTCTTCCGTATAGGAACTCAAATGGTGCCATTTGCAAACTGGCTTGATAACTGTTGTATGAGAATTCTACGAAAGGCAGACAGTCTTCCCATTTTGATCCGTACTCCAACACACAAGCTCTCAACATATCCTCTAGGATTTGGTTGACTCTCTCAGTCTGTCCATTAGTTTGCGAGTGATAAGAGGTGCTGAAATTGAACTTGGTTCCTAATCCTTCCTGGAATTTCTGCCAAAATCTCAAGGTAAATTGGGTTCCTCGATCTGATACTATGGTCTTGGGGGTTCCATGCAGACTAACAATTCTAGCAATATACAGCTCTGCTAGCTTCGAACTCTAGTAAGTTGTCTTGACTGGTATAAAGTGAGCTACCTTGGACAGTCTATCAACGATGACCCAAATTGAGTCATTTCCCCTACTCGAAGTAGGCAATCCGGTGATAAAGTCCATTCCGACGGAATCCTATTTCCATTTTGGAATCTGCAAGGGTTGCAGCAGTCCTGCGGGCCTCTGATGTTCCGCTTTGACTCGCTGACAGATATCACACTTGGCGACGATTTCTCTCTTCATCTTGTGCCGCCACAATTTCTCTTTCATATCTTGATACATCTTCGTTCCTCCAGGGTGGATAGAATAAAGAGTATCATGAGCTTCTTGCATGATAACTTGCTTCAGCTCCGAATCTGCTGGCACACAGATACGACCTTTGTACCACAAAACTCCTTCGTCTTCGGTGAATCCAGGTACCTTTCCTGTACCAATACGATGTTTGATTCCGTCGATACTTTCATTTCTCTTCTGGGCTTCCTTGATTTGGCTAATCAACGTGGGTTCAAGTTCAATGCTTGCTAAGAATCCTTTGCTAACTAGTTTAGTCCTGAACTGCTCCAACTCCTCATACAAACTTGGTTGCTTCTCCTTGATCATGGTGTTTAGCCTACACGGCAATCTGCTAAGAGCATCCGCTACCACATTAGCTTTGCCGGGGTGATAGTGAATGTCAAGGTCATAATCCTTGATTAACTCTATCCATCTCCTTTGCCTCATATTCAGCTCCTTCTGAGTGAAAATATACTTCAAGCTTTTGTGATCTGGGTAAATCTCACAGCGATTACCCATCAGATAATGATGCCAGGTCTTCAATGCCAAAACTATGGCGGCTAACTCAAGATCATGGGTCGGATAGTTCTGCTCATGCTGCTTCAGTTGTCGAGACAGATAGGCGATGACTTTGCCTTCTTGCATCAATACACATCCGAGACCAATCTTGAATGCATCACAATACACACCAAACGACTTCTTGATATCTGACATGATCAATATTGGGGCTGAAATCAATCTCTTCTTTAGTTCTTGGAAACTGGCTTCACATTTGTCGGTCCATTCAAACTTCTTGTCCTTCTTCAGCAATTGGGTCATGGGTCGGGCGATGCTTGAAAATCCTTCGACGAACTTGCAGTAATACCCCGCTAATCTGAGGAATGCACATACTTGGGTTTGAGTGGTTGGGGCTTCCCATTCTTCGACATCTTTGATCCTGGCGGGATCAACAGCGACTCCTCCGGCAGACACAATATGTCCTAGGAATCCTACTTCTTTCAGCCAAAACTCACACTTGCTGAACTTGGCTTACAACCGATGCTCTCTAAGGGTTTCAAGGATGATTCTCAGATGTTGCTCATGCTCTTCTTCTGACTTGGAGTAGATAAGGATTTCTTCGATAAACACAACGACAAATTTATCTAGAAAATTCATAAAGATATTATTCATGAGATTCATGAAATAAGCAGGGGCATTGGTTAATCTAAAAGACATAACCGTATACTCGTATAAACCATAGGGAGTAGTAAAGGCGGTCTTCGGAATATCCGTTGCACGAATCTTAAGTTGGTGCTAACCAGTCCTAAGATCGATCTTAGAGAATATATTTGCTCCAGTCAACTGATCAAATAGATCCTCTATCTTTGGCAATCGGTGCACAGAAGGTTGCCTCCATCTTTCTTGTCGACGAATAACACTGGCGATCTCCATGGCGATGCGCTTGGTTGAATCAAGCTTGTTGCCAACATAGCATCCAACTTCTTCTTCAATTCTACTAACTCTGAGGGGTTCATGCTATAGGGTCTCTGGGCTATGGGTCCGGTGCCTGGGATTAGCTCAATAATGAACTCAATATCCCTATCCGTGGGCATATCGGGCAATTCATCTGGGAATACGTCGGGGTATTCACAGACTACTCTGACTTGGTCAATGGTGGGCAGGCTAGACTCTTGTTACACTTGAATTGACAGGTCAAGGTTTCAGATATATGCTCTACTGTTACTCCAGAGCTACTGGTCATGGTGATGGCTTTCTTAGCACAGTCAATCAATCCTTTATGCTTTG
Source organism: Avena insularis (assembly GCA_023614405.1). Classification (NCBI taxonomy): domain Eukaryota; kingdom Viridiplantae; phylum Streptophyta; class Magnoliopsida; order Poales; family Poaceae; genus Avena; species Avena insularis. The sequence goes on from CM042694.1 coordinate 353,182,171, forward strand.
ACATCCAATCCATTCCTAGTACTACTTCCAAACCTTTGGTTCCAAGTACTATTAGGTTGGCATAAAAGTCTATCCCATGTATTCTGATAGGCATAGCTTTGCAAATTTTTCTAGCTTTTGTGGTTGAACCGGGGATTTGAACTATCATGACATGCTTCAAGTTGGTTGGGTGAATCTTACTAGTGCATGCAAATTCTTCGGTGACAAATGAGTGTGATGCTCCCGAATCAAATAATACTCTTGCTAAAACTGAGTTGACAGAAAACATACCCAACACTACATCTGGAGCTTCTTGGGCTTCTTCAGCGTTCATGTGGAAGAGACGGCCATTGCGGTTGTGAGGGTTCCCTGGGGAAAATCTTCTTCCTGGTTGAACACGACGCTGATGTTGAGCTAGGGCATTCACATTTGTAGTGGCGGCAATCTTCTTGGGACACTCATTGGAATAGTGACCCTTCACTCCACACTCAAAACAAGTGATCTGAGACTTGTCTTTAGCTACGACTGGCACAACATTGCTTCGAATTCTAGGTGTAGTGTTGTTGTTGTTGCTCTTGGGAGGGGCACGGTTGAAATTGCTGGTGTTTCCAGAGTGATTGTTGTTGCCTCCAGACTTCACATTTCCTCCGCTACGGTTGGGGTAGCTTGGGCGAGACATTGGGGGTCGATTGTTTCTTGGTGCATACCCTACTGTGGGGTTGGGACGGTACTTCTGGTGACTGTTGGATCCAGCTTGGTGCATCATACGACGTTTGCGGTTATCGTTTGCCTGGTTGAGCTTCCCTTCCATCTGGATGGCAGAGTCGACTAGTTCTTCGAGATCCTCGAAACGGATGTTGACGAGGACAGCTGCATCTCATCATGCAGTCCGTTCAAGAATCTCTCCTTCTTCTTGGCCTCTGGGTTGATCTCATCCGGTGCATACCTTGCAAGGGACAGGAATCTGTCACGATACTCCACTACAGTCATTCTGCCTTGCTTCAACTCTCAGAAATCATCCCTCATTTGGGTTACTAGACCCTGCGGCACGTGGGTGCGGCTGAACTTGATGTTGAAGGCTTCCCATGTCATAACTTGACCATGGTTCATTGTGCAGACGCTGTTCCACCATGCTCTTGCATCTCCTGCCAGATAGTGGGTGGAAAAAAGGACCTTCTCATTGGCATCCACTCCAGCTACTTATAAGTTGTTCTCCATTGTCTATAACCAGTCATCAGCATCCAGTGCATTCTCTAAAGTACTAAAGATTGGGGGATTTGTATTCTGGAAGTTTTTGAGTTTGGATCCATGATGATCCTGATTTCCATGGTTCTGGTTGTTGAGAGCCATCTGGGTGATTTGTTGCAGTGTTGCTAGATTAGCTTGGCGCTCTGCCCTGCTTGCTTCCCGGTCTGCAATGAGATTCTCCAGGATCTGCAACATTGGGTCTTGCGATGAGCTGCTCCCTCCTTGGTTTCCACGAGTCATCTGAAGATTCAGGTAGATAAAGGGGTAAGATGGAAAGTTCTAAGGTTCATGGTTTTGATTTCAAAGCTAAAACTTTGAGTTTGACTCAGGTTTTTGCACCTAACTTCTTTTCATTCCTTAAAACAAAGCACACGATACAAACACACACACACCACAACATCAAGGGAAAATAGATGGTTTTAAGAACCATTCTGTAGCTACGATACAATGGGACCGATACTCCTCATGCTACGACAGTGCTCTAGTGCATCTACTCATCGTTGATGAAGTCGGAGTCATCATCGTCGGTGTAGAAATCCGCGGCATCTTCCTCCAGAAAGTCATCATCATTGCTGAGGTAGGAGTCAATATCTCCTTGGATATCTTCACCTTCCTCTTTTTCTTCCTTTACGGCAAGCTGAGCTTCTTGCTCCTTGATGGTCTTCTCGAGGTCGGCCACCTTCTTGCAAAGACGGTCGATGGTGCGATCCTTCTTGGCATGTTAACGGCACAGAGACTGACGATCCTGGACTAGTAGTGAGAAATTCTGGGCCTTCAGGGCCGCAATGGCGAGGTTGTGGTTGGCTAGCTCCCTTGCATTGTCCAACTCCTTCTGTCTATCATACAGTAGGAAGTCGAGGTTCTCCACTTGACGCTTCAGAATTGGGTGACTTGGCATCTCAAGCGGCATTCCCATGGAATCACGCCTTGCATAGTGAACAAAGCGGGTTCCTTGGATTAGGTTGACACTGAGGGCACATAGACGTGCAAGAGCTTCATGCATTGCCCTGACTAATCCATCTAGCCAGTTGTTATCCCTCACCGAGAACTGAATCCTCCCAGATACTGGTGCTTCTATCTTGCCTCGAAGATCAGCAATCACTAGCCATTGCAAATCTCCTCCTGGTGGACCTGGGAGTTGAGCTCCAAGGAATTCCAGATGAGGACGCTCCATGAACTCAGATAGTGCATCCAAATCCCTCTCGAAGATCAGTTGGCCTCCGTTGCCCAACTGGTAGAACTTGTTGTATTGGGCTTCCATCAATAAGAATTTAGGATGAGAAAGTTAGTGAAGTGATCAAGTGTGTCAATTTTTTATGTAGTAATGTAAGAATTTGGAGGAACATGAATTTTTTTGAAAGAAAGAATTCCCAACGGTAAGAGAGGAAATAGTTTTCAGAAATACTCACTTTGGTTTTTGAAACTAAGTTTTTTTCGGACGTCCATTCTAACTAGGGTCTCCTATGGTCAGGATGGCTCTGATACCAACTTGTCAACACCCGAATTTTTAATCCCAGATGCCTGTTATGCCATACCTCGCAATCCCAGGATTACCATTTTTGCGAGACATAACAGATTGGATGTCATAGTACATCATCCATTACTAACCATAAATAAAGTCTTACACAAATAAGGATCTCATGATCTAGTCTTAGTCCAATCAAACAGCAGAACAAATAGCGTAGCGATGGGGTCCATCTTTAGAGTCACAGGCAATGCTGACGATGGGAGATAGTCCTAGTTATCGTAGCTGTCCTGCTGTCCTTCATCTTGGTAATCTCCTTCATAGCCTGGCGATAGGAATAGCCAGGGACAAAAGCCATGAGTACTCTTTAAGTACTCACAAACTACCACTAATAAGTAGTATAGTTCTAGGGTAAATGCTCACTCTAAGTTTATTTGTAAAGCTAAGTTTGAAACCTAAGCTGAGTTCAGAAACAAAGAAAGATAAAAGAAGTTTGAAAAAGTACTTAAGTGGGAACTTAATTGTCATAGTCACAACTCTGTTGTGGTCAAGTCATGTCACAATTCATTTCATAAGTTGTTTTGAAAACATCTGACAAACCCTGAATCATCATACTTAGTATGCAGATAATCAAACATAACCTTTCCTTTACACACCCTAGTATAAGCACCTCTCCTATGAGCATGGCCTCCCAACCATGACCATCTGTCATCTTGGGCACTACATAGGTGGACAACATTGAGAGGTAGCCTCAGCTCAAACCTCTCCCGCGAGGGAACTAATACTAATGCATATAAACTTCTGGCTAAGCCTTACCCAATTCAGGTATTGTGGTTGTACGGTAAACTTTGAATGGTATCGCATCCGAACCCAACCATCAGTTTTGTAAAAGGGCTAAGGCTCATGCCTTAACATTTTCATCATCATAAACCCTTTGTGTTTCTCAACACATGTCAAAACATCTCAATAGAATGACTCATCATTCCATGGTTTTCACAAGTCATTTTCACCAAATATTCCCGTCTAAAGTAAATCAAGTTTTGAGTTTGGTTCCAACTACTAAGTTAAGAGTATTCACTAAGGTGGGATACTAATCTCAATCTCATGACATAGAATGACATTTAAGTCTAACTAGATAAGTCAAGCTTTATACTCTTTATGCAACCTTCAAACAAGTAAAGGACTTTGGTAAAGTAAAGGAAGTAAAGCTTGTAAATAAAACTGGGAGTAGGTATACGTCAACATGGTATAACCAAAGCATGTCTAATGCATCTTGCTTAGGTTATCTTGTTTAATCCTATCTTGCTAAGAATAGCTTGCCAGTAATAGCTTGCCTTGGTTGGTGTAGTGGTTGAAGTTTTCTTCCTCCTCCTCTTGGTAAAACTCCTCCTCCTCGTAAGCTTGGTCGGTATTATCGTCTATAAATACATACGGGATACACAATCACCAAACAATACTTAACTAGTCTACTTAGCACACTAAGGCACACATTTGAGGATCTATGATCATCCCAAGCATCACAAGGTTGAATTAACTAGCTTCATTCTTTTTATTTGAGAAAAGTAATTTCTACTCATTGAAATTAACTAAGATTTAATATTCTCCAATTAAAATATGGGATCACGTGGACACATGTCATCACCACATATTCTAACATATGGGAATGTGATTTATGGGTTGGATCACATTTTAATAAGTTTAAGTTTAATAATTAATGATTTAAAGTGACTAGAAATGCCTATATAGCATTATTTTGGTACTAGTCCAAAGTCACTGCATGTAAACCTTAGTATTATTACATATTTAGATAGGTAGGGTTAAATGTGATTTTTGAGAGTTGGAATCAACTCAAAAGCTATTATGGTTGATTTTAAAAAAATGTTTGAATGTGCAAAAGCTCCTGTCTTGTTATTTTCACTAGGAGAGATCTCTATCTCTAAATGAATTAAATCCAAAAAGCTTGGATAGATCTTTTCAGAAGCTTTCCAACAAAATTGGAATTACTTAGTTTGGTTTAGTAAATCTTCCTGAATTGATTTTTAAACTAAGGGACATAACTGATTCTAAGTCTAAATAGAAAAACACTTATTTGAATTTGTGGGCGAGCGCGGGAAAACTAACGGGCCGGTCCAGTGACGCTCAGCAACGCAGAGGGCGACTGACAAGGGGGGTCCGCCTGTCAGCGACACTTAAAACCCGAAACGATATCTAGCGATCTCGGCCACACGATTATAACGCGGATCAATAGCTCACGGTCGTCGTCGACGACGGACTCGTCGCCGGCGAGACCGAACCCTAAACGACCAGTGGGGGTCTACTGGGGACGTACCAGGGCTCCAGCTAGTGCGGCGAGGCGGGCAAACAAACTGGTGGACAACGGCGAGCTCATGCGAGGTCGTGGCAGGGGCTGCGGTGGACGGAATCGATGACAACTTGTCCTCTTCTGCAACGGCCTCCTCCAGTGGAATTCCGATGAACGGCGGCTCGAGCGGCTCCGGCGAGAGAGGCAAAATGTTCGGTGGAGAGAGGGGAGTGGAATGGTGTGAAGAGATGGTGCGGGGGAGGGCTCCTTATATAGGCTCGATGGTGAGACTGAAAGGCATGGGCACGGCTCGTCGGTGACGGTGAAACAGGGGGCTACCGACGTGGGCAAGGTAGGCGGACGGTGTGCGGTCCGCTGGCGGTCCTCTACGGTGCAATGGCGTGGCTAGGGGTGGTGGCATATGGTCGGGAGCTTCACGCGCTCTGGGGGACAGAGGCGGTGCTTGACGCGGCTCCCAGCGACTGTGGGTCACACGGCGGTGCACGGCCATGTGTGGCGGGGTGTGGGGGTTGAGGCGGAGAAGCGTCTGCGATATGGTGTCAAGGCATGGTCTGCTGCGTGCTGGCGGCGATCGTGCTCTGGCGCGCTCTGGCTGCATGTAGAGAGAAAGGGCGGCGAGGCTGGGGAGTGGTCTAGGGGCTGGGGTTAATCGAGGGGTGGATTGTGGGCGGCGGTAGGGTTGGGCGGAGCTAGTGGACACGCTGGAATGGCGCGGCTGGGTCTCTGGCGTGCTGCCCGCGTTTGGTCAGCGGTGACCTCATTTGGGCGGCGCTACACTAGTGTTGCGGGGAAGGGGAGGCTGGTTGATGGTTTGGTTGGACTCAGGGGGGACAGGGGAGAGTAGAGAGGGTCCAATGGGGGACAAGGGCTTAGCTAGCAACACTATTAGTTAGGCTATTTGATCTCTGCCTGCCACCTGTTCGACACAATGGCCGCATGAGAGAAAATTTAAAATTTTGAGCTGATTTTTGGTGGATTCTTTGATCTGATACTTGGTAGACTGTAGTTGCTAGGATTTGTTAAATGGAATTCATTTGAGTGGTTTTTGAATAAGTGTGATCTATACATATGAACTACATTAAATTTTCAAATGTCATTTAAATTTAGTGTTGGAAAGTTTTTGGGCTGAAACAAAGTGGGCCTTGGCACATCACTACTTGTACTAGCAAGGGGTGCAAATAACCACAATTGTTTCTGTTAAGATTTGAGTTCTAGGAATAGCCAAAGTAGGCTAGTTAGTTAAAATGGCACAAATGAGCATTTCCTTATTTTATTCTCTTTGATTTCTTTTTCTTTGGGAATTGCTTGGGAATGATCTACATGATGTTTAATTCACCTTAGAATCATTTTACAATCAATAGATCACTCAAACATGGCAATTCAAAACAACTCCTATTTAAATGCACACACATATGAATGCTTAAGGATTTTAAATAGAAAAAGTTTTTGTTAACCCTAAATTGGGTAGGTTTGATCTTGATTAACCTTGGATTAAGTTTTGGGATATTACACATATTTTCCAGGATTTTTCCTGATAGTTGATTTTCTACACAAAAACTAGACACCAAGGTAATTCTGGTGAAAACAGCGTCAGTCCGTGTTAGTTGTATCCAAATCACACAAGTTTAGAGGAAAAACAATAGCAAAACTGTTCGGGAAAGTAGATACGTTTTGGACGTATCAACTCCCCCAAGCTTAGCTTATTGCTTGTCCTCAAGCAATTCAGTTGAAAACTGAGTGCGATAAAAGAAACTTTCATGAACACATTTGCTTCATATGATGTATATATTCTCATCATATGATCAACTACTCAGGCAATTCATAATAAAGACTATGCAACTAAGTTTACTTAATAGGCATTGCAAGCTATGAGGACATTCCAACTCAAAAATAATAAGTAGCATGAAACATAAACATAAGCAACATTACAATGCTCATAACAAGGTATTATAGAGTGGTATCTCGCTTGCCTTTGATTGTGAATGCCAAGGCACCTCTGAAGTTTAGGTGAAGACTAGAAGTAAAGATATCAAAGATACAAGCATCAAAGTCATAACACAATTAATCCAGTATTGAGACAAGCACATTATACTAAGAATGACAACTATGCTCTCAAGAAAGTGCTCATAGAATAGGTGGATACTCAACACGGAAATGAAAAAGGTTTTGAAAAGTTTGAAAGGTTTCCAAATGCTGAAAGTATGTTACTCATTAGCTTTGAGCTCTCATTGCCCCTATCATAAGCATCTTTAAATGGTTAAGGTGAAAGTGAGGTCCAATCTGAGTTATATGCTTGACAGACTATAAACTGGAAATCTCATGTCCCTTGAGTACGAGGGCCGCTCCTCATGCTACTCAACTTTAGTTACCAGTAAGTTCTTGTCATAGTACATACGTGCGTATCATAGAGAACCGCCAACGGGGTACCCCTTGCCCGATGATACGGAAGAATCCCCATATCAAAATGACAAGGCAAGCAGACAATGAGTATCTCAGCAATCTTCTTATTTACCATGGGAAAATGGTGCTTTTTTCTCTCTTTCCTCTTTTCTCATATCTCTTTTTTTCTTTTCTCAATAGCTATCTCTTTTTTATAAGAAGAATGCTTCATAGATACTCATTATGGTTACGCTGCAGGTTTCCACCATGATTAGACATGGATTAGACCGGCGGCCTAGGCGTTTCTCTAACACAAATACATAACTCCATGGACTTATAGCCTCCCCTTTTATTTCACACCGAGACATCCGCAAACAAAAGAGCATGATATCAACTGGGTATATATTTACATGTGTTGAAAGCGTTCCCCGTGACAGCATGGTTCTGCTAATCCCAGCCTATAATTTGCAAGCATATAACTTTCATGGACAGTCACAATGGTTTAGGTTTATTAAGTGCAGGAAATAAAGTGTGCCATCAAGTTCATTAGAGCTTTACTAACTAACTTTCTCATAACAAGCAAACATTTTATTCGGAAGAAAACAAGGCACATTGGATATGCACGGAATAGCAGATGACACTAATAGGTAGGTATGGTGGACACTCTCGACAATATTGGTTTTTGAGGGATCGGAAACACGAGTAGAGCTCATACTCAGTGTAGGTGAAGGCTAGCAATAACAAGGGAGCGACAAACGAGAGAGCAATAACTGTCATAATCATGCTTGCAACAAAACAGGACTGATCATGGCATGAAAGTGATTCAAGACCCTCAAGGCAAAATAATTCATCAAGTCTTAACTGATTATTTCATTCATATGCATGCGTGAGCATGTGCCAAGTTAATTCAAGTGAAACATTCAGAGGAGGATACCACAGTGTCATACCAAGTTATGAATAGAGTAATGCAAGCAAACATTCATATGACATGCTACAAACTTTTAGCAAGCTAGAACTAATCATATGAAAGCAAGAACTACTAAGCATCCATAAATAACATACACCCTACATGAACAGACTAAGCATGCCCAAAATGATGAGTATATGTATAAAAATGAAAACAAATAGAGTTTGTTACCAGCCTCTTACCACACCTCAAGTTGTCATTAATCCTCATTATTGCCCTTCACTTGTGTGGCTTGAATAATAACATGAAACCAAATTCCACTAAGGACTGCTGAACCCTGCAACAAACTCACAAAACCAAAGAAGAACAACAAATGTTTTTGGTGTTTTCGATTTTTTAAACAAGAACCAAAAAGGAAGAACAAGCAAAGCAAAATCTTTTTGGGTTTTTCGAATAGTTCAAACAAAGAAAACAGGGAAAAGAAAACCAAGGCAAAAAGAAGAAGAAGCAAACAAAGAGAAACAACAGAAATATTTTTGGTCTTTTTGTGTTTTGGAAAGTGAAAACAAAGAAAGAGCGAAAACTAAAAAGAGAACGAAACATGAATATACAAAGTACCGACAAAAAATGATATGGAGATGAGTGTGATGTCGGTGTACCTCCTCCCAAGCTTAGGCTTTTGGCCTAAGTGGGTGTCAATCCCAAGCTAGCCAAGATGGAATGCCTCCGTAGTACGGTGAGGAGGTACCCTCGTCCTGGTGCGAGCTCGAGGATGCCCCACCGTAGTGCGCAGAGTAATCGTAGGAGGGCACATCCTCCTGGTGCTGCCTGTAGAAACCCAGCAAGCGGAGCTGCTCGTCCACCTCCTCCTTGGAGCGCGACCACGACCTCCTGTGAACACTAAACAAAGTAGATTGCAGCAAAGGAATCTCCCTTTTATCCCCATCAGTAAACAACATCCTGTATACTAAACTGTCCATATCAGAGTTAGCAGTGACGAAGTGATGTGTTTTCATAGCAGCAAGGTCAAGCCTTTGTGGTGCCAATATAGTATCATTGGGATCCACCGAAAGCTCTAATGCACTGACCATACGTGAAGCGATGATGCCCTCATAAATAGGTCCCCTAGCAGCTAGGCAGCGAGCAATAAGAGAGCCAAGATTGTACCGAGTATCATTGTTAAGCGCAGCAGCGAGGAAGGCTAAATGATAATTGGAGATATTACTCGTATTCTCCCTACCAAGAATGCTAGTAGCAAGATAATAGGCAAAGTATCTAAGAGCAGGGAGTTGGATGTTTCTTATCTTCCCGCGCTGAGCTACGCGGTCATCGTCATTGGTCACAGCTCGATAGAGCTCCAGCAAATCAGCGGGTCACCCTTGAATCTTCTTCACGGTCCCTGTCATGCCTACACCTATAATACTGCAAAATCTTTCCAATGGCATGGTAAAGGGCAGATTATAAATTCTGAAAGAAACAGTTGACTGATAGGGGGTGTTAGTGAAAACGAAACTCTCAACAAAAGTTTTGGTGAGCATAGCATATTGCTCACTCTCATCTTGCATGTATGAGGTCAAACCAACCCTCTGAATCAGTAGCAAGAAATCATCAAGAATCCCTGCAGCTTGCAACAAGGTATAACAAGGAAAAGTAGATGGGTGAGCATCCCCATCATCTCCTTCATTACCAAAGTGAGGTGCAATGATATCTTTGTTGTATGAAGGCCTAAACCGATAGGATGATCTTGAGGGCCTTGATCTCCTAGGTGCATCCCCCTAAAAAATTTCTCCAAAGGTTTGGTTGTTCATCTTTGATATTCTAAAATTTAAACATCTATTACACAAGTGATTGCAAAGTGAATATATAATGGAGGGCACTACTCATAGTGACTTGTAGGGGCCTAAACATGCATCAAAACTATAACTCTAAGCATTGAACAAGCTTACAAGCTCTCATAACCTGTCACCTACAACAGCAAAATACTCAAGATATAAACCACTAAACACAAATCTACTTGGATAAGCGGAGGAGTCACATACCGGAGAACAAATGCTCCAAAATTCAGCAGCAAAGATGGGCTGAGCAAGGAGATTGAAAAATCGAGGGCAAGAACAACAAGAATGCGATTTCGAGCAATGAACTGGTATTTTCTCGGGAGAGAGAAGAAAGTGGGAAGTGAGAGAGTGAGTGGAGGGCCAGGGGTGGCCCACACCATGGCCAGGAGCGCCCCTAGGCTGGCCGTGCCACCAGGTGGTGTGCCTGCCTGGTGGGCCCCCCTGGTACCTCCTAGGCACTCCTCTGCCCCTTTTTTCACCTAAAAATTTAATATGAATTTTTTGGAATTTTTTGAGACACTTTATTTTTGAGCAATTTTCAGGTATAGATGAATGAGTTTCTGACAGAAAAAGGTTTTTGGAATGATGCAATGACAAAACAAGGCTAAAACTTCAGAAGTTCTAAGACACTCTAACATGCAAGCAACTAACAACAGAAAAGAAAACTAAAAGAAAGCAAAAACTAAAATGGATACTCATAGAAGTAAGCAGAGATAATCATGGTGAAAACATTGTTTTGTTCAATGAAATCCTTTTGTTAACAAGGTTGATCAGGTCTTGTTACCAAAACAATTTTATATGAAAAAAAACTTTGTATTTCACTAATGATTATGTTACCTCAACCTTGATAGCAATGGTCCCAATCATAATAGTTTCAAATTTTTCTCTTGGTATGGGACAATATATTTCTCCAACTTGAATGCCATCAACATGTTCAATTGAATTCAAACCATAAGTCCTATCAATCTTCTTGGGGAAATAGACAGTATGTTCCTTGTCATTAACATTGAAGGTCACCTTTCCTTGATTACAATTAATAAGAGCTCCTGCAGTATTAAGAAAATGTCTCCAAAGAATAATAGACATATTATCATCTTCAGGCATTTCAAGCACAACAAAATCAGTTAATATCGAGAAATTATGAGCCACCTGAACAAGTACATCCTCACATATACCAATAGGAATAGTGGTAGATTTATCAGCCATTTGCAAAGATATATCAGTTGGTATTAGTTTTTCCAATTGAAGTCTCTTATATAGAGAAAAAGGCATACCACTAACTCCTGCTCCCAAATCATACAAAGTAGTTCTAACATAACTATTCTTAATAGAGAAAGGAATAGTTGGAATCCCTGGGTCTCCAAGTTTCTTTGGAACCTTACCATTAAAGGAATAATTAGCAAGTAAAGTAGAAATTTCTTCATTAGGGATCTTCCTTTTATTCGAGACAATATCCTTCATATACTTTGAATAAGGAGGCAATTTAATAGCATCAGTCAAAGGAATTTGCAAGAATAAAGGTTTCATCCACTCACAAAACTTGTTATAGTGTTCATCCTCCTTTGAGTTGTGTTTCTTATCAGGGAAAGGCATAGGTTTTTGGACCCAAGGCTCTCTTTCACTACCATGTTTCTTAGCAACAAAATCTTCTTTAGTGTATTTAGTATTCTTAGTGTGCTTTTCAAGTTCTTCTTCAACTTATTCTTTATCAGGAACATCATTTTCTTCATTACCACTTTTAGTTTCAGCATCAGAGACAGATATACTATTAGGATCTTTGGCAGGATCAGAGGGTTCTACAATAGTTTTATGTTTCTTTTTTTCCTTACGAGTAGTACCATAATTTTCAGCTTGTTGAGAATCCTGCTCAATTCTTTTGGGATGCCCCTCAGGATATAGAGGATCTTGGGTAGCAGCACCACTTCTAGTTCTAATTTCATAAGCATGTTTTTCTTTAGCAGCATTAACTAGCAAGTCTTTTTGCACTTTAATAAGTTGATCTATTTGAGTTTGAACCATTTGAAAATGTTTAACAAGCATTTTAACATCATTAGAGGTTCTTTCCACAATATCCTTTAACTCAACAATAGCTCTAGAGTTTTCCATTAGATGATTTTGCACCCTTTTATTAAAATTATCTTGCTTAACAATAAAAATATCGAATTCTTCTAAGCATTGATCAGGAGGTTTAGAGTAAGGGATATCACCTTCATCAAAGTGTTGGAGAGAGTGTACCTCAATAGTGGGTGAATGGGGAATTGTCTTACATAATTCTTCTATAGGAGGTGAATTCTTGACATCTGCAGCTTTAATTCCCTTCTCCTTAAGACATTTCTTAGCTTCCTTCATCACTTCATCATTTAGTTTAATAACTCCCCTCTTCTTAGATGTTGGTATAGGCGCAGGTATAGCTGGTTCAGGAGGAGTCCAGTCTTCATAATTCTTGCTTATTTTAGCCATTAATTCCTCAGCTTCCTTGGGAGTCCTATTCCTGAAAACACAATCAGCACAACTATCCAGGTATGTCCTAGATTCTTCAGTTAGTCCATTATAAAATATATCAAGAATCTCATTCTTAGGTAATGGACATCCAGCCTGTGCATGAATCAAAGCTCAAAACCTTGCCCATGATTCAGGCAATATCTCTTTTTCTCCCTGTTTAAAATCAAAAAGTTCCTGCAAAATAGCATGTCTAGCACTAGGAGGAAAATATTTCTGCAGGAAAGTACTAATCAAGCAATCAGGGCTATCAATAGATCTAGGAGGTAAATTATTAAACCAAGTATTAGCTTGTCCTTTCAGTGAAAAGGGGAAAATCTTAGCAACAAAGTAGGTGCGCATCTTAATATCATCAGAAAACAGGCCACTCATGGTAGAAAGCTCAGTCATATGTGCTACCGCACTTTCATTCTTAGTCCCACAAAAAGGTTCTTTCTCAACAATAGCTATGTAGGATAGATCAAGAGAGAAATCATAATCTTGATCTTTATTGTTGATGGGAGAAGCGACAACCTTAGCATTAGGAGCCAATTTGGGTTTAATGGTACGCCTCTCAAGGAGACTCTTAGCAGCACTCCTATCATGGGTGTTTTGACATTCTTTAATAAATTCATCGGCCATCTCAATATAACCGTCTTCAATATCATAGCTTTCTGTAGACTCAGGTGAACTAACAGGTGTAGTAGTGTCTTCATTAGGAGTTTCAGTATTTCCAACTATAGTTCTAGCAATCATAGCATCTAGGAAAGGACCTAATGAACCACTCTTATCAAGCACAATAGAAGCAGCATCATAAGTATCAGAAGTTTCAGATTCAGCAGTAGTAGCAGTGTGTGTAGCATGTGTATGTGGTGGTGTAAGGAGCTTACTCATAACAGACGGTGAATCAGGAGCAACAGAGGTGTTCAGAACCGTACCTCTTCTTGTAGTGGATGGTAAAATAGGGACTTTACCATCATGAGACTTACCCATGATGGATGGATAGCACTGAACAATAATGATTCCATGTGGACTTGATAAATAAAGCTATGCTCCCCGACAACGGTGCCAGAAAATAGTCTTGATGACCCACAAGTATAGGGGGTGTATCACAGTATTTTCGAGGGAAGTGAAACCCAATTTATTGATTCAACACAAGGGGAGCCAAAAATATTTATAAGCCTTAACAACTGAGTTGTCAATTCAGCTGCACCTGGAAACAATCTTGCTTACAACAGTTTATCAGTAGCAACAGTTTTGTAGTAGGAATAGTAAAGTAATAGCATAGTAAAGTAAAGACAATAGTAACAATTGCAGTAAACAGTAGGATTAAGGCGTGGTAGGCATAGGGATGGATGGGAGGGCATTGCATGGACAAGACAGTTCATATAGCAATCAGAACATAGGGCAATTGCAGATAAATAAGATAAAACATCCAAGTACTAAATAATCATAGGCACGTGTTCCATATATAGTCATATGTGCTCGCAATGAGAACTTGCACAACATCTTTTGTCTTGCCAGCCCGTTTGTAGCGGGGCCTCAAGGGAACTACTGGCAATTAAGGTGCTCCTTTTAATAGAGCACCGGAGCAAAGCATTAACACTCCATGAACACATGTGATCCTCACATCAAAGCCATTCCCTCCGGTTATCCCGATTCCCGTCACTTCGGGGCCTATGGTTCCGGACAACAACGTGTGTATACAACTTGCAGGTAAGACCATAAACAATACTATCATAATGAATCAATAACATGTCCAGATCTGAAATCATGACACTCGGGCCCTAGTGACAAGCATTAAGCATAACAAGTTGCAACAAAGTCAAAAAGCACTAATAGTAGATACTAGGCACCATGCCCTAACAATCCGATGCCATTACATGAACGATCTCATCCAATCCCTACCATCCCCATAGCCTACAATGGGGGATTTACTCACTCATAGATGGGGGAAACATGGATGGTCGATGGAGAAGCGATGGTGATGATGATGGCAATGATCTCCTCCAATTCCCCGTCCCATCAGGGTGCAAGAACGGAGTTTCTGGTTCCGAATCACGGAATCTAGTGGTGGCGGCGGAGCGGAACTCTTTATGGAAAAACATCGAACCCCCCTTGAGTTTTTAGGTAAGAAGGCAATAGGCAAAGAGGGAGACCTGTTGGAGATATGCCCTAGAGGTAATAATAAATGTAGTTATTATTATATATCTTTGTGTTTATGATAAATGTTTACATTCATGCTATAATAGTATTAACAAGGAAACCATTAATACTTGTGTGATTTGTAAACTTAATTTGAAGTCCCTAGTATGGCCTCTATACTTCACTAGCTTGTTGGTTGATTGATGATGTGGTTTCTTTGTCATGAACATTGAGATGTTATCAACAACAAGATCATATCGTTAGGAGAATGATATGGTGGACATACTCCTATAGACAAGCGTAGCATAAAGATCAAGTCATTTCAATAGTTCAATTGCTATATGCTTTCTGATACATAGTAACCTAATTCCTTCGACCATGAGATCATGCATATTGCCTTTACTGGATGGATGCTTTGATGTCATCAAACACCACACCGTAACAGGGTGGCTATAAAAGTGGCATTGGGTGTTCGGAAAGTATTGGTTGAAACACATGGATCAAGAGTGGGATTTGTCCATCCACATGACGGATAGATATTCTCTGGGCCCTCTCGGTGAAATGTCATCCAATTAGCTTGCAAGCATGTGACTTGGTCACAAGGGATCACATATCAGGAGCGAGAAAAGAGTACTTATCGATGTGAGGTTGAACTAGGTATGCGGAGATACCGACTATCATGACCTCGGATAAGTAACATTTCGTGAGACAATTGTAAATTGGTATCGTATGTTTGTGGTTCATTCGATCGCAATGTAATCGTAGAAATATGTGGGAGACATATTTTTTTCAAGATTGCTCTATTGGTTATTGTTGGAGAAGTGTCTCGATCATGTCCGCATAATTCACGAACCGTAGGGAGACACATAAGGATTCGACGTTGTTTGAGTAGTTATTGTATTATGATCAAGAGACCGAATGTTGTTCGAAGTCTCGGTTGGGATCCGGGATATCACGTGGAGATCCGGAATGGGCCGGAGATTTAGATTCATATACGGAAAGTCGCGTTTCGGAGTTGCGGAATGTTTCCGGTGTTTTCATCGGGAACATTCTAGAATGTCCCGGAATGTCCGGCACTCGGGGAAGGGTACATGAATGTGTCATTGCAAGATGGAATGATTGCATCATGTACTAAGTGTTCTCGCTGTCCAAAATAAAGGGTTTATTTAATTCCTAAATTGGAAAAGTCAAACTGCCAGTTTTGGTCAAGCCAGTTTTGGAAGAGGAGAAGTTGGAAACCGACTTGGGGAGAGTCCTCCTCCCCAAGCGTGACCAGCCCTAGGCCGAGTTGGGGAGGACTCCTCCCTCCTGGCCAGCCAGCCCTCCCACCTATAAAGGGAGGCAGGGCCTCCCCTCTAGACACACAAGTTCCTATCCTCTAAACTAGAAACTAGACCTAGACCCCGGTTTAGAGCTGTTTGGTTTAGAGCCTTCTAATTGGTTTAGACCCTCTAATTGGTGTGTCTAATTACTAGACCACTAATAGCCTCTCTCATAAGCTCCACCATACTACTTTTGGCTTAAGGCGAAGCCTGCGGATCTCCCTCTACCTCCGGTACCACGCCCGTTGTCTTTGCCGAATCGCGAGGAGAGTGCTACAACCTCCATTTTCTGGAACAAGGAGAGGAAGGTCTTCGTCAGTGCGAGCGTGTGACCGATTGCGGGAGGCGCTCTTGAAGCCTTGGCGCGGAAGGATCGTCTACAGCGATCTTGAGATCGGAAGAAATGCGACTACATCACCCACGAGAATCTGCTCTCGTTAAACACTTTGGAATCTTGAGGGTGAGTTATTCCATCGACTCGTTGCTACAATCTAGTAGATAGATCTTGGCTTGTTTGTTTGTATGCGATAGAAAATTTTTGTTTTCCATGCTACGAACCCCTCAGTGGTATCGAGCCGTGTCTATTTGTAGATCTGTTGCCGAGTAGAACCTAATGGTCATTGTGGGCGTTGATGCTTTTATTGTAGATTGCTTTTCGTGTACTTTGCATCTTGCGGTATGTTGGGATGAAGCGGCCCGGGCTAACCTTACATGACATCGTTCATGAGACTTGCTCCACGTTTGACATGCAACTCGTATTGCATAAGTGGCTTTATGGTGCTGTTTCTCCTAGCATAGTTAAGATCCAATTTACAACGGGTAATCAACAATGCTAGTATCAATGTTGTGGTTCTTGTTAAGTAAGTTAGAGCGACACTTATGGAAAGCCCCAAACCACGTAAAATATGCAAAGAAAGTAGAAGCGTCTAACTTTGTTTTGCAGGTGTGATGATGTGATATGGCCATGATTGTGATTATATTTGATGTATGCAATGTTCCTTATTGTAAGTTGGCAACGGCGGGAGCGTATGGTTGTCTTTAATTTACTGTTAAGACCTGCGTGTCTATTCAAAATAGTTGTAATAGTTGAAGCTGGTGGACGACAACCATGAAGAAGCGTCATTGACCTTGATGCTATGCCGGAGATGATGGAGATCATGTTCGTACTTGAAGATGGAGATCGGAAGCACAAAGAAGAAAGGCCATATCATATCACATATTATGAATTGCATGTGATGTTAATCCTTTATGCATCTTGTATTGCTTAGTAGGCGGTAGCATTATAAGATGATCCCTCATGCACATAAATTTCAAGTTCTAAAGTGTTCACCCTTAGTATGCACCGTTGCCAAAGCTTGCTGCTTCGAAGCACCACGTGATGATCGGGTGTCTTTGATTCCGCGGGTGACTACAACGTAAGCAAGCCAGATTTGCTTATCACGGAAGCTAAGGTTTGTCTTGACGAGCCTAGCATGTACAGACATGGCCTCAGGAACACGGATCGCCGAAAGGCAAAGCATGAATCATATAGTAGATATGATGAACATGATGATTGTTCGCCATTGAAACTATATCAACTCTCGTGATGATCGGTGTTGATGTAGTGGATTTGGTTCGTGTGATCACTAAAACAATGTGAGGGATGTTGTTTTGAGTGGGAGTTCACCTAGTTTAATTTCATTAATTAATTTGAACTCAATTTGTCATAAACTTAGTCTAAACTATTGCAAATATGTTGTAGATCAATGGCAGCCCCTACCATCAATTTTAATGCGTTCCTAGAGAAAGAAAAGTTGAAAAACAATGGAAGCAACTTCGCGGATTGGTTCCGCAATTTGAGGATTGTCCTCACAGCTGGTAATTTGACCTATGTGCTGGATGCACCGCTAGGTGACCCACCTGCAGCTGATGCTACCGATGAAGTAAAGAATGTTTACCTTGCTCGGAAGAATCAGTACTCCATAGTTCAGTGTGCTATCTTGTATGGTTTAGAATCGGAGCTTCAGAAAAGATTTGAAGAGTCAGATCCATATGATATTGTCGAGGATCTCAAATTAATCTTTGAGACTCATGCGGCAATTGAAAGTTATGAAGCTTCTGAAAAGTTCTTTAACTGCAAGATGGAAGAGGGTAGCTCCGTCAGTGAGCATGTGCTTAAGATGTCTGGGCACGCAAATAAACTTCAAAGTTTGGGTATAGTGATTCCTAATACTTTGGGAGTTACCGCATCCTCCAATCACTACCACCAAGTTACAAGAACTTTGTGATGAACTACAACATGCAGAACATGAACAAAGAGTTGCCAGAACTATTTGCTATGTTAAAATCTGCAGAAGTGGAGATCAAGAAAGAGCACCAAGTGTTGATGGTCAATAAGACCACCAAATTCAAGAAAGGCAAGTCTAAGCAGAAGGGACACTTCAAGAAGGGTGGTAAGAAAGTTACCATACCGACGAAGAGGACCAAGGCTGGACCAAGCCTGGCCTGAGTGCTTTTCTTTGCAAGGGAGAAGGTCCTTTGGGCGGAATTGCCCAAAGTACTTGGCAGATTTGAAGAGCGGCAACATCAAGAAGAAAGGTATATCGATATACATGTTATTGATGTGTATCTCACTAGTATTCGTAGTAGTGCACGGGTATTTGATCTTGGTTCGGTTGCTCATATTTGTAACTCGAAGCAGAGCTACTGAATAAGCGGAAGCTAGTAAAGAGCGAGGTGACGATGCGGCGTGGGAAGCGGATCAAAGGTTGATGTGATCGCGGTCACACTACCTCTTCATCTACCATCGGGATTAGTTTTATACTTAAATAATTGTTATTTGGTGCCTGCGTTGAGCATGAACATTATATCGGGATCTTGTTTATTGCGAGGCTTACTTGTTTAAATCCGAGAATAATGGTTGTTCGATTTATATGAGTAATGTGTTTTATGCACATGCACCTTTGATAGATGGTCTATTCATATTGAATCTCGATAGTAGAAATACACATATTAATAACATTGAGGCTAAACGTTTGAAATCAAGCGATAATTTGACCTACATGTGGCACTGTCGTCTTGGTCACATTGGAGTGAAGCGTATGAAGAAACTCCATTCCGATGGACTTCTTGAATCACTTGATTTTGAATCACTTGAAAGATGTGAAGCATGTCTGATGGGTAAAATGACTAAGACTCCATTTTGGTATGATGGAGCGAAGCTACAGACTTATTGGAAATCATACATACCGATGTGTGTGGTCCAATGAGTGTAGCATCATGCGATGGTTATCGTTATGTTCTTACCTTCACGGATGACTTGAGTAGATATGGGTATATCTATTTCATGAAACATAAGTCCGAAACTTTCGAGAAGTTTAAGGAGTTTCAAAGTGAGGTAGAGAATCAACGTAACAAGAAGATTAAATTTCTACGTTCTGATCGTGGAGGTGAATATCTAAGTTACGAGTTTGGCGAGCATTTGAAGAAATGTGGAATACTTTCAGATTGACACCGCCGGAACACCACGCGTAATGGTGTGTCGAGCGTCGTGTCGAACTCTCTTAGACATGGTTCGTTCTATGATGTCACTTACAGATTTGCCACTATCATTTTGGGGTTATGCATTAGAAACAGCCGCATTCACTTTAAATAGGGCACCGTCTAAATCCGTTGAAACGACACCGTATGAATTATGGTTTGGGAAGAAACCTAAATTGTCGTTCCTTAAAGTTTGGGGATCTGAAGCCTATGTAAAGAAGTTACAGGGACAAGCTTGAACCCAAAGCGGAAAAATCGTCTTCATAGGATACCGAAGGAACTATTGGGTATACCTTCTATCATAGATCCGAAGGCAAAATCTTTGTTGCCAAGAATGGATCCTTTCTAGAGAAGGAATTTCTCTCGAAAGAAGTGGTGGAAGGAAAGTAGAACTTCGACGAGGTTGTCGAACCTTCTCTCGAAATTGCGAGTAGCGCAGCCGGAAGAAGTTCTGTGGTGCTGCACCAATAAGAGAGGAAGCTAATGATGGTGATCATGAAACTTCGGTTGAAGTTGCTCTGAGCCTCGGAGGTCAACGAGAAATCGTACCACTCCAGTTGGTATGATTCCGTTATGAATGTCATGTTGGTGGACAACACCGATGACCCCGAGACATATGAGGAAGCGATGATGAGCCCAGTTCCAATAAATGGCAAGAAGCCATGAAATCGAGATTGGATCCATGTCACGAAAACCAAGTATGGACTTTGGTGGACTTAGGATGGCGGAAGGCTGTCGAGAACAAATGGATTTTCAAGAAGAAAGCAGATCTTGATGGTAATGTTCGCATCTATAAAGCTCGACTTGTCGCAAAAGGGTTTCGACAAATTCAAGGAGTTGACTACGATGAGACTTTCTCACGGTAGAAGCTAAAGTCTGTGAGGATTATGTTAGCAATCGCTGCATATTATGATTATGAGATATGGCAGATGGATGTCAAAACAGCATTCCTCAATGGAGACATTGATGAAGAGTTGTATATGATACAACCCAAAGGTTTTGTCGATCTTAAAGATGCTAACAAGGTATGCAAGCTTCAACGGTCTATCTATGGATTGAAGCAAGCATCGAAGTTGGAATCAACGTTTTGATAAGGTAATCAAAAGTTTTGGTTTTATACAAACTTATGGAGAAGCTTGTATTTACAAGAAAGTGAGTGGGAGCTCTGTAGCATTCTTAATCTTGTATGTGGATGACATATTGTTGATTGGGAATGATGTAGACCTTCTTAATAGTGTCAAAGAGTATTTGAATAATAGTTTTTCAATGAAGGATCTTGGCGAAGCAGCTTACATATTAGGCATAAAGATTTATAGAGATAGATCGAAACGCCAAATATCATTGTCACAAAGTACATATTTGGACAAAGTTCTAAAGAGGTTTGGAATGGAAGATAGCAAGAAAGGGTTCTTGCCCATGTTGCTAATCGACCTTGAGTAAAACTCAAAGTCCGACATCGGCGAAGATAGAGAAAAGATGAGTAAGACTCCCTATGCCTCAGCCATAGGATCTCTAATGTATGCCATGCTATGTACTAGACCCGACATCGCATATCTTTGTTAGTCTAACTAGCAGATATCAAAGTGATCCGAGTGGATCATTGGACATGATCAAAAACATCCTTAAGTACTTGAGAAGAACTAAGGATATGGTTCTTTCTTATGGAGGTGATGAACAGCTCGTTGTTAATGGTTACACCGATGCTAGTTGGAACACCGATCCGGATGATTCTAAATCACAATCTGGATACGTATTTATTTTGAATGGAGCAGCAGTTAGCTGGAGGAGTGCAAATCAAAGCGTTGTGGCGAGATCTTCAACTGAATCGGAATACATGGCTGCCGGAGGCTTCACAAGAAGCGATATGGATGAAAGAGTTCATTACAGAGCTGGGTGTGGTTCCTAGTCTGCTGGACCCAATGTCTATCTCTTGTGATAACATGGGCGCCATAGCCAATGCGCAAGAACCAAGGTCACACAAGAAGCTGAAGCATATCAAGCTGCGTTTTCACGCTATTCGAGAACATATCCGGGATGGGGATATAAAGATTTGCAAAGTACACAGATCTGAATGTGGCGGATCCGTTGACTAAACCTCTCCCGAGGGCAAAACATGACCAACACCAAACTGCCATAGGTGTTGGTATATTACCATGTAATCTAGATTAGATGACTCTAGTGCAAGTGGGAGGTTGGAGATATGACCTAGAGGTGTTAATATATGTATTTTTTATTATATATCTTTGTGTTTATGATAAATGTTTACATTCATGCTATAATAGTATTAACAAGGAAACCATTAATACTTGTGTGATTTGTAAACTTAATTTGAAGTCCCTAGTATGGCCTCTATACTTCACTAGCTTGTTGGTTGATTGATGATGTGGTTTCTTTGTCATGAACATTGAGATGTTATCAACAACAAGATCATATCGTTAGGAGAATGATATGGTGGACATACTCCTATAGACAAGCGTAGCATAAAGATCAAGTCATTTCAATAGTTCAATTGCTATATGCTTTACGATACATAGTAACCTAATTCCTTCGACCATGAGATCATGCATATTGCCTTTCTTTGGATGGATGCTTTGATGTCATCAAACACCACACCGTAACAGGTGGCTATAAAAGTGGCATTGGGTGTTGGAAAGTATTGGTTGAAACACATGGATCAAGAGTGGGATTTGTCCATCCACATGACGGATAGATATTCTGGGCCCTCTCGGTGAAATGTCATCCAATTAGCTTGCAAGCATGTGACTTGGTCACAAGGGATCACATATCAGGAACGAGAAAGAGTACTTATCGATGAGGTTGAACTAGGTATGCGGAGATACCGATCATGACCTCGGATAAGTAACATATCGTGAGACAAAGGGAAATTGGTATCGTATGTAAGTGGTTCATTCGATCATAAAGTAATCGTAGAAATATGTGGGAGCCATATGAATTTCCAGATTCCTCTATTGGTTATTGTTAGAGAAGTGTCTCGATCATGTCCGCATAATTCACGAACCGTAGGGAGACACACTTAAGGATTCGACGTTGTTTGAGTAGTTATGGTATTATGAGAAAGAGACCGAATGTTGTTGAGTCTCGGATGGGATCCGGGATATCACGAGGTGATCCGGAATGGTCCGAGAATAAGATTCATATAAGGAAAGTCCCATTTGGAGTTGGGGAATGGTTAGGTGTTTTCATCGGAACATTCTAGAAGGTCCCGGAATGTCCGGCACTCCGGGGAAGGGTACATGAATGTGTCATTGCAAGATGGAATGATTGCATCATGTACTAAGTGTTCTCGCTGTCCAAAATAAAGGGTTTATTTAATTCCTAAATTGGAAAAGTCAAACTGCCAGTTTTGGTCAAACCGCCAGTTTTGGAAAAGGAGAAGTTGAAACCGACTTGGGGGAGTCCTCCTCCCCAAGCCGGGCGGCCAGCCCTAGGCCGAGTTGGGAGGACTCCTCCTCCTGGCGCCAGCCCTCCCACCTATAAAGGGAGGCAGGGCCTCCCCTCTAGACACACAAGTTCCTATCCTCTAAACTAGAAACTAGACCTAGACCCGGTTTAGAGCTGTTTCCGTTTAGAGCCTTCTAATTGGTTTAGACCTCTAATTGGTGTGTCTAATTACTAGACCACTAATAGCCTCTCTCATAAGCTCCACCATACTGCACCGCTTAAGGCGAAGCCTGCGGGATCTCCCTCTACCTCGGTACCACGCCGTTGTCTTTGCCGGAATCGCGAGGAAGTGCTACAACCTCCGCTGCTGGAACAAGGGAGAGGAAGGTCTTCGTCAGTACGAGCGTGTGACCCGACTATTGGAGCGCTCTTGAGGCAGCGCCCGGAAGGATCGTCTGCGATCTTGAGATCGGAAAGATGCGACTACATCACCCACGAGAATCTGCTCTCGTTAAACACTTTGGAATCTTCGAGGGTGAGTTATTCCATCGACTCGTTGCTACAATCTAGTAGATAGATCTTGGCTTGTTTGTTTGTATGCGATAGAAAATTTTTGTTTTCCATGCTACGAACCCCTACAAGACCGAGGGGACAGCCCAGGCGGCCACACCACCCCCAGGCGCGGCCTGGCCTAGCCCGCACGGCTAGGTGGTGTGGGCCCCTCATAGCCCTACTCCATCTCGTCTTCTGGCTCCGTGAGTCTTCTGGTGAAATAGGATTTTTGGCATTTTCCCGAGATTTTTCCTGATAGTTGATTTTCTGCACAAAAACTAGACACCAAGGTAATTCTGCTGAAAACAGCATTAGTCCATGTTAGTTGTATCCAAATCACACAAGTTTAGAGGAAAAACAATAGCAAAAGTGTTCGAGAAAGTAGATATGTTTTGGACGTATCAGGCCTGAAGGCGGGCAGTGAGGTCGTCCACTGTGCCTGTGACGATGCCGAAGCTGGTGAGGAAAGAGTCCACCGTCTTCTGGAGCCATGCTGCGAAGATGGCGTCATAATGGGTGCATGCCACGGCGCGTGCCAGCACGAAACAGAGGCGCTACAAAGAGTCGACCTGGGGGTGGGCATCCCTGGCTTTCTCTAACAGACGGATGGCACTCGCCCACACAACCTCCATCTTTCCCTCTCTCTCTCTGTGTGGATATCGGCAGACTCCACCGCCGCTCAATCTAGGTGCTTTTCTACTCTTGCTTTTGGAAGTGTAGTACATATATATATAGTAGTACTACGGAGTGGTACTAGTAGTAGTACTCGTACAAGCAATGAACGGTAGAAAGCTACTACCACCGGTATAGTTGACCTTCAAGTATTAAGTGCCTACCTAACCAAGCCTGCATGCTTATCTTAGTAATTGTGCAGCCTCTCGCATAGCCAAATGCCCACTTAGGCTGGTCGTAGTGTGAAGTAAGTAGTAGTAACATGCATAGGAGTATGTTACTAGTCAGTTACTATCTCCATAGTGGAAAATAACATAGGTGTGGTATAATGCACAGTCTCATTTATTGCAATGTAGACTCATTTTGTCTTGAAATGTGTGATGCTACGGTAACATAGCTAGTTACCACAAGCCTCTCTCTCATCATTTAATTGCATGCCATATCATCTAAATCCTTAGTTGGCAATACAAGTAGGACTAGGTTACTCCCACTTTGACTAGCCTTAACATGGAGTACTAGTACTACCTGTTCAAAAAAACATGTACTCCATCCATTTAAAAATACAAGATGTTTTAGTTTAGTGAAAAGAGTGTATCTAGACCGCTTTTAGTGTATATGTTCAATCTAAATGAGTGTATCTAGACCGCTTTTAGTTTAGTGAAAAGAGTGTTTCTAGACCGCTTTTAGTTTACATGCACTCTTTTCACAAAACTAAAACATCTATTTTGGAATGGAGGGAGTACTAGATAGTACTACTGTTTTGTTGGTACCAAGACGTGGCCTTGAAAATCAGTGAGAAAATCTTGGGAATGTTATTAGAGCTAGCCTCTTACTGCACCATAATTCTCTCCCCATTGGTTTATTTTTTCCCTCGCGCTCTATCGCATGCAGAGAGAAATGGTAGATGACAGAAATTAGGGGCTGCAATAACTAGGGCTCTAGAAATTACTCCCCCATCTCATTGCATTTTACTACTCCCCGTATTCTGTACCTCGTGTCACGAACTCATTGTAGCTTTGCTCTTGAAGTTATACTATGAAACTATTTTGAAGGTGTACACTGTGGGTCAATATCTTGAAAATCGCTGAGATTTCTGAATGACTCAATATCTTGATATATATGAATTTGCATGCTGGCAACTCTTACATAGATTAAAAAACGAAAGGATATAAAGGAAAGTGAATAAACGAAAAGGTTCCGCATGACATCCTCTCTTTTGCAGTACCAGCCAAGAAAAAATGGTAAACATGAGATTTGAAACATTTGAAAAAGTTGCAGTCACATTAGATATGGCCTGAACACTCGAGGGTTTCTCGAGCAGAACGACCGATTAGGTCATGGCCATATCTACATCATAGTTCATGATAAAAGTTCCCATATTTAGTAGATGGGTGTGACTTGCCATGGTATACAATAATGCTTGGGTGGTAGTTTAGAACTAGTATTAGGAAAAACATGTTCAAATTTCCGAGTTGTATCTTTAGGGTCCGTGTTGTAAAAGTATAGGTCCCAGATGTATTTTGGTTTCATTTTTGGACCACTATGTAATTTTCATGCCCACCATTGGATTTAACGCGCACGTTCTTGGTACTTCAGCGCAGATTCCTCGTTAGAAAGAAAAAGAAAAAGTTCCCAGTGACCAGAATTATTTGCGTACGAATATTTTGGATCTGAATGCCCTAGACCCAATTTTCAGAAAAAATGGACTACTGTGCAAAACTTGAGTAGGCCGTACTTCTACTGAACCAGGGGCACCAGAAAATTAACCCCAAAGCTGCCAAAGAAAAAAACGGCAGAAAAAAACAAAGAGCAAGAAGAGATTATTGACGGGAGGCAGCGCGAGAGCAGCGAAGGAGTTGAAGGCGGTGCAATGTGAGAGTAAAGCTAGTTTGATGGGTTTCTGACACGAGGTACAGGTACCTACTAGTAACACAGTACTACTACTATGTTTTCTCTCTCCTTCGATGTCTCTCACCATCCATCCTCTCTCCCCCTCCTGTGCAGCGCCCCGCACGCACCGGCCCTCGTCCCACTGCGTCGGCCGCACACGTGTGCCTTGGTATGGCCACGCTGTTTATCTATGTGCGTGTCCTATTTTTTCCTTTTTTTCTCGACAAGAGTCTCTAGCGTGTCTGTGAGGATACATAGCACCAATCTTGACCGTTGGGCTATAAGATCCAATGGTTCAGAGTAGCTGAATTCGTGTTGAACAGTACCTAGAGAAAACTCCACCATGTTCTAGGACCATCATACTTTAAGTCTTGTTAGAGAAAATGCATACATTAAGTCTATTAATAATAACTATCTTCTTTTCCATTCTAGCATCTAGAAGATTCGATTGATAGTCTTCATCACAATAAATTATAAAATTACTACATAAAATTGATAGTCTTCAATTGATAGTCTAACATATCATCACTATATAAAATTATAATTGGTAAAGCACAATAAATTATAAATTTTATCAGCATCTATAAAGTATGGGTGTATATTTGGTCCTTGTACTTTGCTTGTCATTATGCTGAAGACTATCAATAGAATCTTCTAGATGCTAGAATGGAAAAGAAGATCCAACGGCTAGAAATGTTGGGATTCGCGAGTCTTGATCCAATGGTCAATATTCAAAGTTATTCGTACACTATATAGTGGTAAGAGGTAAGATAAGATATCTCTATCTCTACTACTATAATGGAGCAGTTTTGAATTGGATCTATAGCACCAATCATGATCGTTGGGCTGTTAGATCGAATGGTTCATCGAAGCTGGATTCATGTTGAATAGTACCTAGAGCAAACTCCACCATGTATGTTTTAGAACCATCATGCCACCACCCCCAAAATTTCTTAGCACAGTAGGCTGTAAATAGTACAGACCTAGAACCATCATGTCACCACCCCCAAAATGCATAAATTAAGTATATTAATAATAACTATCTGCACATATTGAGAATACAACCTACTGTGCTATGAAATTTTGGGAGTGGTGACATGCATGATGATTCTAGAACATGGAGGAGTTTGCTCTAGGTACTATTCAACACAAATCCAGCTGCTTTGATCCATTGGATCTAACAGCCCAACGGTCAGGTATGGTGCTATGGAACCAATTCAAAACTGCTCTATTCTTATCTTATCTTACCACTATATAGTGTTCGAATAACTTTGAATATTGACCGTTGTATCAAGACTCACAAATCCCAATATTTCTAGCCGTTGGATCTTCTTTTCCATTCTAGCATCTTGAAGATTCTATTGATAGTCTTCATTACAAACCACTATATAGTCTTCATTACAAAAAAAGTTTCTATTTTTTGAACGGTCTAGAAGATTCTATTGATAGTCTTCATCACAATGAATTCTATGCACAAAACTTAAAACACACTTCTCCATCATTCTAGAATCCTCTCCCTCGTTTCTCTAGACCATGTTACCAAAAATTTCATGTTTTAGATCTCCACTGCTATAATGAAGCAGTTTTGATTGGATCCATATTACCAATCCTGGCCATTGGGCTGTTAGATCCAATGATTCAAAGCACCTGGATTCGTGTTGAATATTTCCTAGAGCAAACTCCACCATGTTCTATAGAACCATCATGTCATCACCCCCAAAATTTCATAGAACACTAGGCTATATTCTCAATATGTGTATATAGTTATTATTAATAGACTTAATTTATGCATTTTTTCTCTAATATATGAAATGTGATTTAACAAACATTAAGTCGTTATTAACCAATAGTCTTGTTAGAGAAAAATTCATACATTAAGTATATTAATAATAACTATCTACACATATTGAGAATATAGCCTACTATGCAATAAAATTTTGGGGGTGGTGACATGCTGATGGTTCTAGAACATGGTGGAGTTTGCTCTATAGGTACTATTCAATATGAATCTAGCTTCTCTAAACCATTGGATCTAACAGCCGAACGTTCTATATGAAATGTGATTTAACAAACATTAATTTGTTACTAACCAATAGTTTTGTTAGAGAAAATGCATACTTTAAGTCTATTAATTATAACTATCTACACATAATGAGAATACAGCCTACTATGCTATGAAATTTTGGGGGTGGTGACATGATGGTTCTAGAACATGGTGGAGTTTGCTCTAGGTCAGTACTATTCAACAAGAATCAAGCTACTCTGAACCATTGGATCTAACGGCCCAACGGCCAGGATTGGTGCTATGGATCCAATTCATTCAAAACTGCTCCACTATCTTATCTTATCTACCACTATATAGTGTATGAGTAACTTTGAATATTGACCATTGGATCGAGACTCACGAATCCGAACATTTCCAGCCATTTTTGGATCTTCTTTTCCATTTTAGCATCTAGAAGATTCTATTGATAGTCTTCAACACGATGAATGCACTATGCATAAACCTCTCAAAACACACTTCTCCATCATACTAGAATCCTCTCCCTCGTTTCTCTAAACCATGTTACCAAAAATTTCAAGTGTTAGGTAGCTAATAATCTTTGACTTCAACACATGATGATACAAAGTAGAAGAACCAACAATACACCCATTCTTTATAGATGTTGATCAAATTTATATTTTTTCCACTTTACCTATTATATTTTTATATAGTGATGATATGTCAGACGTCTATTATCTGAGCCTCATGTGCAACTTACTAGTAGTAGTAGAGAGAATACAACCTACTGTGTTATGAAATTTTGGGGGTGGTGACATGATGGTTCTAGAACATGACGGAGTTTTCTCTAAGTACTATTCAACACGATCCAACTGCTTTGAACCATTGGATCTAACGGCCCAATGGTCATGATTGGTGATATGGATCCAATTCAAAACTGCTATATTCTTATCTTATCTTATCTTACCACTATATAGTGTATGAATAACTTTGAACATTGACTGTTGGATCAAGACTCGCGAATCCCACTAGCCGTTGGATCTTCTTTTCCATTCTAGGATCTAGAAGATTCTATTTTTGGAATGGTCTAGAATATTCTATTGATAATCTTCATCACAATGAATGCTATGCATAAAACTCAAAACACACTTCTCCATCATTCTAGAGTCTTCTCCCAAGCTCGTTTCTCTAGACCATGTGTTACTGAAAATTTTATGTTTTAGTAGATAGCTAATAATAGTTGACTTCTACATGATCTTACCACTATATAGTGTACGGACAACTTTGAATATTGACCGTTGGATCAAGACTAGCAAATCCAAACATTTCCAGACGTTGGATCTTCTTTTCCATTCTAGCATCTAGAAGATTCTATTGATAGTCTTCATCACAATGAATGCTATGCACAAAATTCAAAACACACTTCTCCATCATTCTAGAATCTTATCCCTCGTTTCTCTAGACCATGTTGCCAAAATTTTAAAGGTTTAGATAGCTAATAATCGTTGACTTCTACATGATATGCAAAGTACAAGAATGAAATATACACCTGAGAAGATTATTCTACTCCCTCCGATCCAAATTATTGTTCTCAAATTTGTCTAGATTCGATTGTATCTAGTCATGTTTTAGTGTTAGATACATCTGAATCTAGACAAATCTGAGAACAATAATTTGGATCGAAGGGAGTAGAATGATGGAGTAGTGTTTTTTGAGGTTTGTGCATTGCATTCATTGTGCTAAAGACGTACTATCCATAATATATTCTAGTAGAGATGCTACCTAGTAGAATGGAAAGGAAGATCCAACGACTAGCAATGTTGGGATTCACGAGTCTTGATCCAATGATCAATATATTTGAAGTTATTGATACGCTGTATAGTGGTAAGATAAGATAACATAAACAATAGTATTTTCTAGAGATGATGCTATAATGGAACAGTTGATCGAACGGCTGGTAATGTTGGGATTCGCGAGTTTTGATTCGGCCAACCGATCAATAATAAAAGTTATTCACAAAAAATATAGTGGTAAGATACGATAAGAAAGACTATCAATTGTATCTACTAGATGCCAGAATGGAAAAGAAGATCCAACCGGTTGGCATTGTTGGGATTCGCTAGTCTTGATCCAACAGTCAAAATTCTAAGTTATTCATACACTATAGTGGGTAAAATAATGTACTATCCATAGTGTATCTTCTATTTAGATGCTAGCTAGAATGGACTAGTAAAAGGCATGTGCCAGACACTTATATATTTTATAAAATGTGATTTAGCAAACATTAAGTTGTTATTATTAACCAATAGTCTTGTTAGAGAAAAAAGGCATACATTAAGTATTATAGTAAAAGGCATGAGCCACACGTATATACTATATGAAATGTGATTTATCAAACATCAAGTTGTTATTATTAACCAATAGTCTTGTTAGAGAAACAAGCCATACATCTACTAGTAAAAGACATGAGCCGCACATGTATATGCTGAATGAAATATGATTTAGCAAACATTAAGTTGTCATTAGTAACCAATAGTCCTGTTAGAGAAAAAGGCATATGGTACATCAATTCTATTAATAATAACTATCTACACACATTGAGAATACAACCTACTATGCTATGATTTTTGGGGGGGGGGAGGGGAGTTACATGGTGGAGTATGCTCTATGGGTACTGTTCAACATGAATCCAGCTGCTCTGAACCATTGGATCTAACAGCCCAATCATCAGGATTGGTGCTACTAATAATAACTATCTACACATATTCAGAATATGGCCTACTCTGCTATGAAATTTAGGAGGGGGGGGGGGTGTTGACAAGATGGTTCTAGAACATGGTGGAGTTTGCTCTAGGTAAGTCTTAGTTGTTCAACACGAATCCAGCTGCTATGAACCATTATTTGATCTAACATCCCAACGGTCAGGATTTGTGCTATGGATCCAATTCAAAACTGCTCTATTATAGTAGTATAAGAAAACAAGATAATGTTGTATAGTGTACGATACAAATAACTTTGAACTTTGACCGTTGGAACTAGACTCGTGAATCCCAACATTGCTAATTAACCGTTGGATCTTCTATCCATATTCTACTCCCTCCATCTAGAAATATAAGACATTTTAGCTTTGTGAAACGAATGTATCTAGATGTCTTTTAGTCTATAGGCCGACATCTAGATACATTCGTTTTACAAAGGTAAAATGTCTTATACTTGTGAACGAGGGAGCATCATCTAGAATATTCTATCGTTAGTCTTCAGCACAATGAACGCTATGCACAAACTTCAAAACACACTTTTCAATAATTCTAGAATCTTCTCTAGAACACGTGGAGTATTAGGTAGGAGTAGCTAGGTTGATTTCTACATGATACAGTACAAAGTAGAAGAACCAAATATACATCCTATACTTTATGGACGTGGCTCGAAATTAAAATTATTTTTTGAGCTTCACCTATCACATGCAAGGCACGTTCAACTTTATAGTGGATGTCCAGACCATGCTGGGGGTGACAACTGCTTACGGCTGTCTCTTCGATTTCTACATCAAGTACTGTATCTGAATGGAAATGGTTTTTTACTTGCATGGAGACCAGGAGGCCACCTCTCACGGCCTCAACCTTCTTCCTCCTCCTCTTCGTGACTGTAGCTCTTCTCTGCCAGATTGCTTTGCCCGTTTTCATTCCTTTTTGTTGTGCTATTTCACCCGCATGACCAGGAACAAGTCCCACCATAGAAGGGCTCGTGCCGCAACGGCGAAGCTTGCGAAAGAGAAGAAGTCGGCTTGCCGTTCTGCCATTATGTTGCTAGCGGTACCAGGCGATGCAACGATCAAAGGGTCCCAGTCGAATCCCTCGGCTGCATGCGAGAGGTCTTCAACTCAAGATTCTTTGAAGCTGCCGCTAGTAGGGATAGATATCTTCAGGTAAATCTCGTTCTTGCGCAACTTTCCATGTCTTTGACCGTTTCTTGATTTCTCGTTTACCTAAAAAAGCACGTTCTTCCTCAATGGTGTTTTTAGGTCGGGCGGTCTTCGAATTCCATCAGCACTCCTGCCTACAGAATCATCTTCACCGTTGCTGATGGAGACTGATACCTTAAGGTAAATCTCCGTGCTTGGGCAACTTTCCATGTCTTTGACCGTTGCTTGATTCACTCATTTCCCTATTAGTACATTTATTCTCAATGTTGTTTTAGGTCGGGCGGACTTCGCATTCCCGCGGCACTCCTGCCTACAGAATCATCTTCACCATCGCTGCTGGAGGCTGATCGGTATAGCCACAAGGTAAGAAGTCATTCGAATTGTGATTCCGTGTCTCTCTTCCTTGATAGTTCTCTGGGTACACTTCTGAATTTAGGCTCCATGTTCATCTTTCAGAATATTGGCTTAGAGATCGAGTTTATGGTGAAAAAGGTGATGGGCGATTTCTGCGTCAAGACAGCGGACAGAAGCGCCCTCGTCAACGAGTGCACTAGACTTTACTCCAACTCGCCGCTGACAAGGTCGGGCTTAGCCTCCTCAGGAATCTCTCCATGGAATACTTGATTGAGCGTGACGAGCTGAAGCGGCGGAACATCAGCATGATGGATATGCTGGGCATAAGCTTCAAACAGATGCAGGACCTCGAGGACCAGAGGGACAAACTCCTGGTCAAGCTAGCAAAGCTGAATCGTGAAACTGTCGTCGATCTCCATCAATGAGCCGACACATGGAAGACCTTAGTTAGTACTCCATCTGTTTTCACAATATTAGCCTATTTACAGAGCTAAAACAACTTACAAAAAAGGCTTATATATTATGGAACAGAGGGACTAGTTGATGATCGGATATATAGATTGCAATATTGCGCCAATAAATTGAAAAACCATTATTACTAGTATGAATGTATGACCGTGTACTTGCTGGTAAAATATTTGGTTATTTGGTGAATGTGATATGCATCAGCATCACCAGCCACAATGTTGCCAGAGCCAATTTTGGGTGTGATTATCTTTCCTACTGTACTATAGTAGTAATTAGTAGTTATTATCGCTTCTGTGTAGAGCGGTAGCAACCTTTCTGTCGTTGTCATGCTGCATCTCACCAACTTCACTTGCTCAAAGCCTCCATTCTTCTTTACTCCAAAAAAGAGCCTCCATTCTTCTGCCTCTTCGGTTTTGGTCCTGCTGATGGTAGTGGCACCGATATCCCATTGATGGTGACTTTAGATCAGGACCCCAACTTTGTCTCTGTGTAGCTACAGTGTAGTATAATCATTACGCCAATGCTTACAGGGGAATGAAGAGGTAACTTTGGGGATCCCTCCTGAACATATGTACACTCTCCACAATTTATACATTAAAAGGATAACCACTTCTATAGCCATTTAAAAGATTTTCGGGTGATTTTGTCAAATTAATTCGACCTTTTGTGCTATTTGGTCGACAATTAGAAAACACTGTTTAGTTATTTAGTAGTAGTATATAGATTCTTCCAATTTTTGAATAACTTGTGGCATCTATTTTGATACAAAGGGAGTAGGATTATGCGTTAGCTACAAACATGGCCTTTATTCTGCATAGTGTCAACCTGGTGGGCTAATTCTCTCCTGAGGAGAGAGGCCTACACATTAAAAGGTGTCTAGATATATTCATTTCACAAAAGTTAAAATATCTTATATTTTGGAATAGAGGGAGTACATAGGATCTAATAAAGAGGGGAGAGAGGTACATATATGACTAAAAAATGAGAGTTGCAAGAACAAGATGATGAATGAATATTCTATCAATGGTCTTCCCGACAATTTTCACTCTGTTACGGAAAAATGCAACAAATCCATGAAAAATGAAGAAACATGTGTATTAGTTTTTATGTGACAACGACTGTGCCCCTTGTGCCCTGGCACACACCGAGAAAATATGTGGTATTTCTTGGACCGACTCAATTGTAGCGAGTCCATCACAAAAAGAAAAAGGAAACTATAGAAAAAGGAAACGATATCATGAAACTAGGTCAAACTTTTTTATCTTATCTTATTACTACTATATAGTGTATGAATAACTTTGAAGGTTGACCGCTGGATGAAGACTGGCAAATCGCAACATATCTAACCTCTAGATCTTTACCATTCTAGCATCTAGAAGATTCAATGGATAGTCTTTAGCACAATGAACGCTATGCTAAAACTTCAAAACACAATTCTTCACCATTATAGAATCTTCTTTCTCATTTCTCTAAGCATGTTATAATTTTTTTTGAGTATTATTATGTACCAAGAACCAAGTACTCCCTCCGTTTTTTATTACTTCGCGTTCTAGGATTTTATTAAGTCAAACTTTTTCAACTTTGACCAAGAATATAAGATAATATATAAACATTTATTATTCCAAATACATATATTATGAAAATATAACTTACAAAGATTTCAATACTATAAGTTTTATATCATAGATATTTTTATTTTTTGCTAAATATTTGGTCAAACTTTAAAAAGTTTGACTTTGACTGAACCCAGAATGCGATCTAATTGTGAACGGAGGGAGTATACACCTAATAATTTATGGATACGATGTGTCTCAAAATTCTTTAATAGTCTTTTGAGCTTTACCTATTATAATTTCATAAGTCATGACATGTCTTACTTTCCATCTCATAGCTAGAGATGACATGATAGTCCTTTATTTGAGTCTCACATTTGTTTTTTTGAAATGGGAATACTGCAGCCTCTACACTCAAAGGATGCACAAATTCCTTTTATTAAAAATCAAGTATCGAGTACAGTTTACAGATCAGATAAGGTTGATACAAACACCAACCATGTGAATAAAGTTAAAGGTCTCACAAGAGAAAGCACACATCTCACATGCAAATTATTATGCAAATACTTACTTCAAGAACATAGTTTAACCGTAAATTTGGTTAATAATATATAATTATATTTAATAATTTTTAACTAATTTATTTATATTCGAAAGACGATTCCAATGGTACAATTATTGTGATATACAATTCATACATTGGTGACCAAATTTATGGTCAAATTATTTTCTTCGAGTACGTATTTGTCTAATGAACCGGAATGGAGGTAGTATACAAAATTCCTAGGCAAATCCTTTGAATCAAACGGACCCTAGAGTAGGAGTGCTTGAAGCAGAGGCCCTGCTCGTGACTGCGCATAGCTTTTCGCAGTAGGGACTACACAGAGTCTGCACCTGGGAAAGGCTGCTGGTATGTTCATACCTCCTATCACATTCGATGCACTTCCTCTAGCTCGGCTCCTGGCTAGTGTAGCAATAATCATAGAGTAGAGATCGCCAATATTTTTGGCAGGTTCATCTCGTTCTAAACTGAGATCACCAAAATTTGAATGACATTGGCGGGTTTTTCTTTGAACTACCCGGCATGACGCAATTCAAAAGTTTCGAACCTACCACCAGCGCCCTTGTGATACATATAAAACACGCTGTATCCCACATCTCTCACTCGACCTCAGAGCCGGAGCATCTCCCATAAACCTAGCCTCGCACCGCCATCCCTCCCTACCACCACTACCTCCTCACCAGGTACCGTTGTGAACGAAGGCCACTCCCTTTTTTAGCAAGACGGAGCGGCTTCCCCACGCCGATGACCACCGCGTCAGAGCGTGCATAGCGTCGCTGGCAAACACGGTACGGTCGCTACAAAGTCCCTTCTACTTCACGGACTCCCTGGTCTCCGGCACCGAAGAAATGGGAAAAAGACACGCTCCCCCCCGTTCGACCGCACCAACGCGAAGCGTAAACTCGTCTCCTCCCCATACGAATGTTGTTGCACACTGTATGCTAACTTTCGTTATGCACCTTATTACTATCAAAAGTACTTCGTCGTTTGTTGTAGTGTACTGCATCTTGCTCATATACTCGATCGTTACTAAAGTTTGCTAGAGCCTCCATTACCATCGTTATGAAGCTCCTCTAACATCTATGGAATATCTCCTAAAATGATTCTAGTTGGGGCGTACAGGTTTCTAGATAGCACAGCTGGTATACATCAACTCTAGCTGACGTCCTAAGCTGAAGTAGTATGTCATGGCTCCTTGTTTAGAGTATAACCAGGCATGCCCTGCTAGTTATGTTATCAGTATTATAGTCAAGCCTGCAGTTTAGTCGATTGTATTGGAACTTCATGTGTTTTCTTCTCACTCAGGGTTACATATGATTACAGTACTCATAGCAGAATTACTATACTAGAGTTGTGATGGGGAATCATTGCTTTTCGAGCCGTCAACCTCTGCAAGAACTCCTAATAATTTCTTCTTTTTTCACATGATTCCATGATAAATCTGAAAAGCTATTTGCTTCCAATGCAGGAAACAGAGTCAGAACAAGGTCTCGGACTCTACTTAATCTAGTTAAAAATGACAACCAGGCCAAAAAAGACAATAATGCAAAGCATCAGCATAAAAAGTTTCGTCCTAATCCCACACCAGTTGGTCCAGTTGCACTGGTGTCTACAAATAGAAAAATACATATCCCACAGCCGCCAGTAGCCCATCCGGTTACCCAGGAAGAATTGGCAGCAGAACCAGTTTCAATAGCAGCTTCTCATCAACGAACTGGTTATGATCTCCCAACGACCTTTGCAAATGAGCTTGACACCAAATTTGTTATATGTTCAGAGACTAGTAGTAGCATGCCCTTTTATATGAAATATGTATACATTGATATTTTGATGTAAATTTTTTAGTTGCACTACGACGAAGATTAACAAGGGGGCCGACGATGGGAAAAAATCTTGAGCAGATGCTTGAAATAACTAAATCAAGATTTCCAATCACATCTATAGCAGGATTCAGAAGGCCACTGGATCCACATGAATCTGCTTATATTGCATTGATCGCAGGCATTTTCGTGAGAAATAATATTCCCATCTTGCCCTCATGGAAACACCACCGAAATACCCTTGAGCATTTTGAAGGTTTACTGAAGAAGTTACATGTAAGTCCTATGTCTCTTGGACATACTCCATTACTCTATTCCTTGTCTTCTTAGCTTGCCGTTTGTTATATATGCTCCTCATTGTTGTCTACAGAGACTTTTCATATTCGATGATAATGGCGAGGAAGTAAAGGTTGTTCTCAAAAGCATATTCTCCGCATGTTTCCTCCAGCACCACAGGCTAAAGAAGCAACACTTCTCTAGCAAGTGTTTTAAGGATGTTACAAGAACATCTCCTATGGATCACATGACAGACGATCAGTGGGGTTATCTTCTCCACCACTGGCTTGATCAAAAGAATGAGGTATGCTTTCAGAAGACTAAGACTAGATCGCATTGTCAATTCGTATTTGTGCATGTGTTTTACAAGTCTCATTTTATAGGCCATCGCTCAAAGGAACTGTTGAAGTGGTAATAAAGTACGAGTACTAAGTCACACCGGATCCCGCAGCATAATTGGGCACCTCTACCAATTGGTAAGGACCTGTTGTTCTGTACTGTATATTTTAAATAAGTATGTAATTGATGTTGTGGAATATGTATGCATCTTATCTTTCAACCTCGGTTTCCACCATGTGATGCAATTTATTTTCGCCCGTCCAAATGCAGACGAAGTCTAATGGGGATCCAAAAAAACAGTTGACTATGCTGGAGAAATTTTAGGGATGCCAGACGGATAGATATGGTGTCATTGTAAAGAAAGTTGTTGTAAGCCTTCTCTGCATTTTGTGATGTTGCACTTACCGTGATTTGTACGTATAAGTTTGATATGCAACCTTGCTTGGACTGCTTCTCAGTATTTTTTCATTTCCCTTCATAATTTGCAACTATAGTCAGTTTTAGTTATGAATTGTACAAACAGTTGGCATATCATGCACCTCACAGTGTTTACACAGGAAGCCACATTTATAGTCTTGTTAGTAAATGACATCAAAAAAGATACACGACAAAAAGATCTTTTTACTGAAGTGTATAAGATGCGTTATCAGCACTACCAATTATAGTAGTTCATGCACATGTTAAACCTGTCTGCATGTTTCTATGTAGTAACTCCACTTCTCTTACACATGTCTATCGACTGAAAACTTTCCAGGCTAAATTGAAAGAGGAGCTGGCAAATCCTGAGAAAGACTGTTTAGTAAAAACTCCAAAAGAATGTGTGGATTTATTTTCCAAGGTACTACAACGCAGTGCTATAGCCAAGAATATG
This sequence comes from Avena insularis, assembly GCA_023614405.1. Taxonomy (NCBI): domain Eukaryota; kingdom Viridiplantae; phylum Streptophyta; class Magnoliopsida; order Poales; family Poaceae; genus Avena; species Avena insularis. The sequence goes on from CM042694.1 coordinate 353,220,454, forward strand.
TTGCTATGTAATGCTGGGTTCACAGCGATCTCGTCAAATTCCAAGTTCAAGTTCAAGTCCAACTCCAAGGCCATTTCTTTGCATATTCAAGTTCTAGAGGAACAACTCCAAGATGAACAATCGTTATCATTTGCCCTAAGTGTATACAATGAACGTTTGATTACAAAGTTAGAAGCAATTTTAATTCGGCTGGAGCACTCCATAGAAAATAAGGAGAAAGTCATGAAGATGCTCAATATTTGTGGTTGAGCACTAACAGCTAAGGTCAGTCCCTTTGTCGTGAAATGGAACTTGAAGCTGAAAGTATTTGTTAGTGCACTAGTATGCACTTGTTATGAACTTGGTTTGTTTCCTTGTTGCAACATGTCTTTAATTTGTATGGTGGATGCACCAATATGTACTAGTGTGATACAGCACATTATGTTACAAGTGCTGCTGTCCTGGATCATTGATCATGAGGTTCAGGTTCTCAAAACAATGCCTTAGCCATTTGTTGCACACCATATTCATACGTGTCATGTGATAAATGGAAATATATTTTTGAATCGGAGCTCAACATTTTCTTTCACGTCTGAATGGATTGATGAACAGATGGAGTATGACCCGCAAAAAAAAGACCTTATACAATTTTTATGTTCTGTTACTTGGAGTAGTCACATTCAAAACCGTACTAGAGCCACAAATCCTCCCACCATCCCCCATAATATTTTTGAATCCGAGATCATGGTATCCAATTTTCTACCCCTCCTTCCAGAAAAAGGCTACTGAGCAAGGTCCTGGATGATTAGTTGATGTGACCAGGCCTTGGATTCCAGAACAGAGGGAAGTACGGTCTACTAGCAGTTATTACTTGGACTGTCACCTAATTCAAATTCTGAATCGAGAGGCAAAAGCTCCCGCCTACATGAAATATTTGGGTCCCATGTTTAATCTTTCATATACTGTGAAATTCCGTTTGACCTATCATACTGATGACCAATGGCGATTGTGAAATTGCTGGTTGGGTGGTCGGGTTCGCTCGTAAATTTTGTTACTAGGACTATAGCCAAATTCAAAATCTTAATCAAGGGTAAAAACCTACAACCCAAACAATTTCGCAGATGGAGTAAACATTATTTTTTCTATGGGAATTTTTTTATTTCTAAAAATAGGGAGTAGCATTTTTTTTCAAATTATTACTTGTACTCTAGCCAAATTCAAAATCTCAGTTGAGCGGCAAAATTTACCAATGTTCTGCGCAATTATGTAATGGATTGTCAGTTGATGTGACTCTCGGCCTTCAATTCCTGACCAGATAGCGTACTAGTCTACAACTATATTTTTCTATTGTTACTTTGTCGCTAGCGAAATTCAAAATCGTAAAATCGAGCGGCAAAATTCCAACCAACTCATATGCATTTCCGCCCCTCTGTTTCAAATATTTTCAGCCAAAATCTCCCACCGACGGAGTACCATTTTTCTAGTATTACTTGGACTCTTGCCAAATTCAAAATCTCAATTGAGCGGCAAAATCACACACCGACCTTAAAGTATTTCCCACCCCACCATTTCAAAAACTTTGAACAAAATCTCCGACCACGGAATACCATTTTTCTATTATTATTATTTGTCCTGTAGCCATATTCAAAATCTCTATCGAGCGGCAAAACACACACCGACCTTGAGAATTTCCCGCCCCACCGTTTCAAAAACTTTGAGGCAAAATATCCCATCGTGGAGTACCATTTTTATATTACAGTATTATTATTTGTCCGGTAGCCAAATTCAAAATCTCAATCGGGCGGCAAATTCACACACCGACCTTGAAGCATTTCCCACCCTGCCGTTTCAGAAACTTTGAGGCAAAATCTCCCACCGTGGTGAATCATTTTTCTATTATTATTATTTGTCCGGTAGCCAAATTCAAAATCTCAATCGGGCGGCAAATTCACACACCGACCTTGAAGCATTTCCCACCCTGCCGTTTCAAAAACTTTGAGGCAAAATCTCCCACCGTGGAGAATCATTTTTCTATTATTATTATTTGTCCGATAGCCAAAATCAAAATCTTGGTCGAGCAGCAAAATCACAGACCGACCTTGAAGCATTTCCCGACCCAACGTTTCAAAAACTTTGAGGCAAAATCTCCCACTGGGGGATTACCATTTTTCTATTATTAGCCAAATTCAAAATCTCAATCGAGCGGCAAAACCAGAGACCGACTTTGGAGAATTTCGCCCCCCCCATTTCAAAAACTTTTGACGTTAAAATTCCCTTTCTACCCATTGTTTCGACGCCCTATGGCACGCGAAAGTCGGTAGCTTGGGGGCATGATCATAATTATTTTTTCTGTTCACCTCCATAGTCCTGATTCACATAGTTTTTCCAGCTGGCCCTCCCAAAATCCTAGGCTTCTCTCCCATGCCCTCACCTCCACGACCACCGCGCGCACCGCCCGGTGGCAATTCCATGGCTGCCGGAGACGCTTCATCGATGCCCACCCCATCAGATCTAGTTCACCAGGTCTCTCGGCCACTCCACTAGAGCTGTGGTCTCGCTGACCGCGCCTATGACGTCGTCGACCACCGACGCTCTGCTTCCCCTCCGCCGAAAGCTACCCAACCGTATCGGAGCAGCTTCACCGTTGTCAACTAGATGGGATCTAGTTCAACAAGTTCCATGTCCAGTGCTCCAGACTAGCTACACGGTTGTCGGCGTTGACTGCACCGGCATCGACCGCCCAAGATCTGCTTCCCTGACGCCAACATCCACCAAACCCGCAGCACCCTCGATGACCTGGACGTCACTCGCACGGTACCGACAATGCTTAGACGCCTCTCCGACCAAGGTAACCAAATCTCCAACCCGTTTTTGTTTTGTCAGCGGTATAGCAGGTTCAAGCCCGTCAGAGTGAACTGCATTTTTGTAATCGTGCTAGTACATGCAAGTCACTCGGCACGCATGTTCTTCGTGCTAGTACATACAATGTCATTAGACATGTTGGTTTGCATTCGCTGCTCTACCAATTTCAAGTCATGCACATGTCTGTTATATTGTCATGCACATGTTCTTATCTTAGTTGCTCCGTACACCAGTAATTGCCTGCTATTGTGTAGTTCTTGCACAATGTAATGTCAGTGGAAAGTATTAGTGTGGATTCCTTGCTCCACAACTGACTCTATCTGGTTATTCCTGAGCTAAGTTCCTGCTATTATTTCCTCCCTGGCATCGTTCTGCTACCCTATAGTACCCTTTCAAACTCTTCGTACTAGTTCAATTATAATTTTGTTGTTGTCATCTGGTTCTTCAAGAGCTGCAACACTAACTATTTTCTTTTTCTTTGCGTAGAGCTCAAAAAGGCAACACTGAACATGTTGGTTTGCACAGCCTACAGGTCCACCAGTGATGCCATTATATATTTTCTGTATCTGGTGTTGGTTCGTCCTAATCAACGGCATAATTATTCTTTACTATATAGTTCATTCATGTTTTCCATTCCTACTCACAAGTTCTGGTATGTTGTGGTTATAATTTCTATGTGGTTCATTCTTAGCTATGACAGTAACTGCATGCCATTGTGTAGCTCACCGCAAATTCTGAGTCACCCAATGTCTCTTGCATTCTAGGAGATACCACTCCTTCCATATATATTTGCTGAAATGACCTGGCTAGTTTATACTAAAATTCTAAGAAACACTTTTTTGATTGCTCATTTCATTGTTGGCATACTTGTCTAATGCTTGTTTGTCCTGTTCTACAGGATGACAAGCCACACCATTATATCTCGTATCTGGTTCTGGTTCATCCTAGGCAATGACATAACTATCCTCTACTATATAGTTCATTCATGGTTTGCATTCTTGCTCTACAAGTTTGTATTATGCAGTTATAATTCCTATCTGGTTCATTCTTAGCTATGAGTAGTTTGTCTTCTTTGTTGTATTAACTTGTTATTAGTTAGTTTCAGACTGCAATTATTGCTATCACCACCAGAGAGGGGACTGCAAGATCATATCTCAAGGCGGTTTTCCAATGTAGCTGTCACACTCAAAGGGAGATGCAGTTGATGGATTAAGAAAGCAAATTGAGGACTCTGTTATCAACTTGATTGGCAACTTAAATGCTGAATTTTCTTTCCCTTTTGTTCATAATATGTAATATTTTTAAGAAGTTTAATGTAATATCTAGATAACTCGCATAGGCCATGTAGGCATTTAGTTGACGCTGTCCACGAATGGCGGTACCATAACTGCGCCAGCCAGGTCGATCAGGTAACTATATAGGGTTTTGTTATTTGCCCTTCTTTTATTGCGCCTTCCATGAACAGTAAAAGATGATCGCTAATTATACTCCTTTTATGATATTTTCATGGCCTTCAGAATTACCAAAACAGTAACGACAACTGGGTAGAAACGAGAATAGACAAAACAAGAATGGCAAAAAAGAATAGGCCAAAACAAAGAATGACCAAAACAGTAACATGCAAAGCAGCCGCATGCCAAAATAGTAGCAGACCAGAACAGTAGCAACCCAGCACAGTAACAGGCCAGAACAGTAACATACCAGAAAAGCAAACAGGCTAGAACAGAAGCAGGCCTGAACAATAGCAGCGAGCAGCGGCGATAAGCACGAACGGGCCCGGAATAAGAAGAGCCACAATAGAACGGACATGAGCAGTAGACGGCCAAAATAGTAACGAGACAAAATAGTAAAAGGCCAGAACAGTATTGGACCTTCTCTAAAGTGGGTCATTTGTAGGCGGCCCATGACGAGCTGTGAGAACAGTGACGGGCTGAAAGTGGGCTTTAACAGTATCGGGCCTACTTGTCGCAGACTGTTAACAGGCTGCATAGTGTTCGAAAACTATGGGCTTTTGTAGGCCAAAACAGTAACGGGCCTGACATTCGCGGGCCGCTGCTTGCCAAATCTTTGGGCCCATTTCAAACAGTGTCGAACAAAATAGTAAAGGGCCGTAATCTTATTGGGTTCTCTTGATGGGCCGATCCACTTAATTGTGAGCAGGCCTTGGCTGGGCCTGGCTTCTACCACAGTTTCTATGGCTGTTAACGGTATTTGCCACGTGGAATTTTGCATGACGTCAGCAGTCAACGCGGCTAGCGAATAGATCTACGACGGAAGAAGTTTTCGTGGCTGAAGAGTGCGATCCGCCATGGTCAGGAAAAAAACCGTGGTAGATTCTTTTGTGACGAGGCTTTTACCACGAGGGCATCCGTCGTAGAAGAGTTTTTAGCCACGAAAAACGGGCCTTCAACCATGAAAATCATCCATTGTAAAAGCCAACTTTTCTTGTAGTGTTTGCCAGTCTTGATCCAACGGTCAATGTTCAAATAAGTTAATCCCTACACTATGTAGTGGTGGTATGCATGGTATTGTAAGAGATAAGAGACAAAGATAAAGGTAAGATAAGAAGTACTGTGAATGGCCGATCTAATCGTAGGAAGCGAGGTGCTTTGAGAGTTAACACCGTGGGTAGAATTACAATTTACATCAAGGACCTCATAAAAATGAAAATTGCATCCAAGTCCATGCATTTAGCACAAGGACGACCCTGAAACTAAGCAATCAAGTGTGTGTTTTTATCTAGAGGTTACGTATACTAGTGGTCATCATGCTAAAGACTATTAGTAGAATCTTTCTAGATGCTAAGAATGGAAAAGAAGATCCAACGGTTAGCAATGTTTGGATTTGCCAGTCTTGATCCAACGATCAATGCTCAAAGTTAATCCATACACTATTTGTAGTGCGTGGTATGGTACGGTATTGTAAGAGATAGGACAAGATAAAGATAAGATAATAAGAAGTACTACGAATGGCCGATCTAATGGTTGGTCTAGTAGGTGCAATGTGCTTGAGAGTGAACACGGTCGGTGGAAGTACAAGTTACATATCAAGGACCTCATAAAAAATGAAAATTGCATCCAAGTCCATGCATTTAGCACAAGGACCCTAAAACTAAGCAATGAAGTGTGTGTTTTGAGGTTTGTGCATACTAGTGTTCATCGTTCTCATCAAGACTATTAGTAGAATCTTTTTAGATGCTAGGAATGGAAAAGAAGATCCAACAGTTAGCAAAATGTTTGGATTTGTGAATCTTGATCCAACTTGTCGTCAAAACTCTCATTGGATGGTTTCTCATATATTAATTGTGACCCCCGATGGGTACCTCCAAAAGTTTTTTCGTAGAACTTTACAGTAACCCAAAATTTACTTATACTAGTTCAAATCTGACCTATTTTCGATAAATCGACATAAAGTCATTCAAGTGGGTGGAGTTAGGTAGGCAGTTTTGAATTGGATCCATAGTACCAATCGTGACCGTTGGGCTGTTAGATCCAATGGTTCAGAGTAGTTGGATTCGTGTTGAACAATATTAATATAATTAATGTATATTAATATACTTAATGTTGGCATTTTTCTCTAACATGACTATTGGTTAATAACAACTTAATGTTCGTTAAATCACATTCCATACAGTATATACGAGTGTGACACGTGCCTGTGTGTGTGTGTGCGTGTGTGTGTGTGTGAAAACTTTGGCTCGTGGCATTTATTTAGATCAATATTCTTCGGACTTCCTTTATGGGAGAGAATGATCATGACATCACTCGGAAAATTGAGAATGTCCTTTCCTGGTAGTTGGAAACTCACACCGACGACATTGTTTACTACAAGAAGATGCACCCATCTACCTCTGAAAAGACATTTAATTCAAGAGCAGTCTATCATGCTTACTTGTAGCTCAAGTCTAACTTAATTTCATTAAATTGATGCAAAATCTTAGTAAGAAGTTGAACCGTACCTATATATCATCAAAACTCTTGGTGGTTTCCCATATATTAATTGACCCCTCCCCCCTATATATATGGGTACCTCCAAGAGAGATCTTTCATCAAACTTTCGAAGCAACCTACAATTTACTTTTGGCAGTTCAATTTGTACCTAATAATTTTGATAAATCAGCATAAAAGCAATCAAGTGGGCGAAGTTAGCTAGGAAGTTTGAGAACTCATAAAACATGGGAAATCGTAAGTACAACATGTTGGTCCACAATATATGTCTGAAAACTTGCCTCGTGTGTCATTCAAATCCATATTCTTCAGACTTGCTTTATGGGAAAGAACAATCTCGTCATCACACTCGGAAAATTGAGAATGTTCTTTCCTGAGATAGTAGGAAACTCATAGTGATGGAATTATTTACTACAACAAGATGCACCTATAAACCTCCGAAAAGACATTTAATTCAAGAGCAATCTATATCGCGTTACTTGTAGCTCAAGTTTGACCTAATTTCGTTAAATTGTCAAGATGCAAAATCTATCTTAGCAAGAAGTTAAATCTATTGTCTGACCTCTTGGTGTTTTGTGATATATTAATTGACCCCTCGATGGGTACCTCCAAAAGCTTTTTTAAAAAACTTTCAAAGCAACCTACAATTTTCTTAGACACCAGGCTAGTTAATTTCTAAGCTACGTATAGTAAGGGCGTGTGCAGTGTCTAGAAGTAGCTATGAAAACTACTTTTGGTCCATCGTTTAGAACTGAAGTGGGTCCACACAACCATGGTAAAAAGAAAAAACAGACTGTTATCCCTTGAATAGTGGGCCCTCCCAATTGATTCTCTTAGACATAAGTCTAGCACTAGAATCACCTTGAAGAATCTTCTTGTCAGCACTACCCACTCCACCGTTAAGATATATGTTTAAGAATTGACACCGTGCTTGCTTTGATGTCTAGGGCCAATGGGATGACTACCGTGGGGCCCCATTGTTATTAGTGGTCTAGTTATATCCTAAGAAGCCAATGAATGTTAGCTCTAACTCCTCTAGCTCTTCCTTCTCGATGAAGCCTCGACGCTCGACTTTGAACGATGGTTAAGAGGGCAGTAGGTGCCTATGGTGACTTCATCAAGCTCAAGCCACCCGCACCGGACAGTCTGAAGACACAATCTTTCGGAGGTGCTCATAGGGGTAGGATGTGCGTTCATGCGTTCATAGGGGTGAGTGTGTGTATGCATTTGTGAGCGTGTGTTTTGTAGTGGATTTTCGCAATGAGAGAGATGGGCCTTCTGTTTGTATTAAGTTTTGATCGGTTTTCCCCAAGTAATTGTAATGGTCACTAGTGTCTAGGGTATATGGGCTCACTACCAAGGGCCACATTATTAGTGGTTCAATTACATCCCATAGCAGCCAACAAATATGAGCTCCAACCCCCTACCACTTCCTTCGCCATGAAGCCTCGATGCTTGACTTTGAAGGATGGTTATGAGGGTAGTGATAGGCGATGTTCCCGTCAATATATAGCGAGGTGCCTATGGTGACTTTGTCAAGCTCAAGCCCCGCGGGATCAGTGTCAAGATCCAGTCTTTTTGAAGTGCTCATAGGTGTAGGGTGTGCGTACCTGCATTCATATGGGTGAGTGTGTGTACGCATTTGTGAGCGTCTCCATTTTGTAATGGGTTTTCGCAAAAAGAGAGGGTGGCCTTTGGTTTATTTATGGAGTTTTGATATATTTTCCAAAAGTACTCCATGTAATGCAAGTCAAACTAGGTGAGTGATGTTTGGGGGCCCATGGGCTCTCTAGTGCGGGCCCCAGTTATCAGTTGTCGAGTTAAATCCAATACGGAGTAGTAGACAACGAATGTGAGGATCGGCTCCCCTACCTCTTCCTTATCCATGAAGCCTCTGCGCTAGGCTTTGAAGGCGCGTTCTTTTTTCGAGCAATGTCGGTGGATTCAGTCATGTCGGTCCGGCGAACGATGGGGGATCTTGATGCGCAAGGTGGCCGGATTAGGGTAAGTACGCCAGAGTTCATGGTCTCAGTTTATTTTCTCAAATTCAGCTTATGGGTTCTCTCCTTTTGGGGTTTTTCTCTATTCTGCCCGTCTCGATCGATGATGTTTCCTGGGGTCAGATGCCGGCACAGATGGTAGAGGCGGAGTGGTACGACATCATTACCAATGTGGATCTTCGGCTCTAGTGTGACTACACCCTAACGCCCCATCGCTGTGTCGCGTTCGAGGGAACGAACTTCGGCCGCAGGTTCTTGGGTTGCAACTACAAAGGTGAGCGCTGCACGTTCGTCCACTGGGTAGATCTACCGCACTCACTTTTGCTGCAGCGCGCGATGATGTCGCTGTGGTTACAGCTCGAGATCCACGATGACCTCGAGGAGGAGGAGCAGGAGTGCCATCAGATGCATGCCGAGGAGATGGATGTAGTGTTAACAGATGTCTCCAACTCACTGCACTCAGTCGTAAATAGGATAGATGCTCTTAGACTTGGGTAATTAGAGCTGGACATTAGGTTCTTAAACAAGTATGGTCTGCAATCTAGATATTTAGCATGCTCACGATGCTTTTGGTGGTTGGTAGTAGATTCCACTAATAATTAAGTAATCCCCTTTCGTTTACTAGTACTCACCATCTCATAGTACTGCCACGTTAAATTACACTAGGTTAATTAATATGGGAGTAGCTGACAGTCTGCTTATAGCCCTTCTGGAGTTTGTGGTTACTACTAATTGATCTGGTTTATGTGTTACTGGTATCTCTATCTATATACGAGTATTGCTACACTTTTTGCACATTTGTGCACCTCCCCCATCACGCACCTTCTTTAGCCAGCATCGTCCACCTTTCCATCGCATCAGTGCAATCTCCGATGAGTCCGCAACCATCCGGATGGTTGTTTAGGTGATTGCTATTTGAAATAATAGATCTATATGCCACATTAGGAAGTTGGGATCACCATGGATGTAGCCATGGAATTAGTTATAAGGTCTACTGAAAATAGGTAAGTATATGCTGCCAAGAAGAGTCTTTTGAGGATGGGAAGCTTTCCCCTGGCTTTATTTCACAGAACGGTCCTCTGCTGAACAATGCAGATGTAATTTGCTGCCTATCTTACATAAACAGATTGCTGTTTGCTGCTGTCCTGTATTGCTGAGTTCTTTAAATTATATTGTTCATTAAAGGGAAACATGCCCAATCCTTGGCATCAGATTAATGCACGTATCCTTCTTTGCATTGCAAAGTTGATGTGTTCTTTCCTAAAATTTACTGGTTTTGCTGCATTTCATTTAGCATCATGTGCATGTCCCACCCGTGGAAGAGGCATTATCGAGTGACAAGTGTTTTTATGTATCCAGCTGCTTTCCTGGAATTTCAGTAACCTATGCTTTGTCCCCGAAAACATTTTTTTCGATAAAGAGCGCTTTATTACTTAAAATGTCCCCTAAAATATACTGATCATTTTTGTTGCATCATGATTTGCAGAAACAAAGTTATTCTGATCTGTTGTCACTTATTACTAAGGCCAGGACTGCTCATGTGCCAGGACTGAATTTGGATTGTGAAACGAGAATTTGGTTTATTTTTTGAAATGAGAATCTGGTTTAATTTTGGATTTGTTATCTATAGTTTCCACCTTACTCATATTGCTCATGGCGTAATGGTGCTGGTCACTACAAGGATTTGACAATTGTCCGTCTCCGAGGGAAATACAAAGCTCATAGAGACATGATTTCGTGCCTTCAAGAGAAAGTGAAACACCAGGACGAACAGATTAGGCGCCTGAAGGAAGAAGTGTCCACATTCACTAAGCGGATAGCTGATTTGAATGCAGGATGGAATACATCAATTTCAGTTGCTCATGATGCTGCTGTGGATTTTCAAAAGTTCATGGCTGACAACATAGTCTCTGAGTTGCCTGATTTGGATGACAACGAGCTGATTGGCCAGGTGTACAACCGGATCTTGGAACAGGTGAGAATGCAAGCTGACAATCTTTTCAATTCGTCTCTAGAAGCAGATGAGACCCTGACAGAAATTCGAGATTCTCCACGTCCATACAGTCCCGATCCTGCAAAAGATGAGGAAATCTGTAAACCATATTGACCGCTCTACTTTCATTTTTGAAGGGTTTGGGTCTCTTGTCAGGTTGATTGTTTGTTAAGTCAGGTACTATAACTGTTTTTTGCTCTGCTGATGTGTGGTGTTCACGAATCTATATATTTGATGTACTATTATGACATATATATTGGACCTGGCTTTATGTGACTATATTTGGCAACATAGTCATCTTATTGGAACTTACGGTGATTTTTTATCTTTCAATTTTTTTCCTTCTGAGATCTGATAATGATGATGTTAATGCCAGTTGCGAGTGATTTTTTAGCATGTTTCTGGTAGTAAACCAAAACTTGTAGTTGTAGATTGTGGAATTTCAGGTCGATGTTTGAACTCTAGATCTTGATGTCATAGAAAGGGCAGGTTTTTACCACCTGGAATATTTTACCCAGCAATTGATTGTATCACACGAATAAGTGCACAAACTTGATGTCTGTAGGCGGGAAACTGAGCAACACAAGTGCACAAACTTGTATCAGTCGTGTGGTTGCTACTATTAATACAGCCGTGGTTTCCCCTAAAAAAGCGGGGTTCGCAAAAAAAAAAATAGTGGGGCGAAAGTTAGTTTCGAGTTCTAGGTAGCTCACTCGTGTGCCCCTCGACCCCATCGTCATCTTCTCCGCCTGGTTGCCCTCCCTCGACCGGACTGCCCTTGCCGCTCCACCATTGAACACCAGCGCACCGCCGTTCGCTGGTATGTACGTCCCCAACCTCCAGCCATTACGGGCTTTCTGAAGGATAGAATGCATTTATTTTGGGCATTGCGAGCTAAATAAGCTCGTGGCATTTACATGAAATGGAATCAGCATTGGCGGATGCATTTACTGCATCGGTAGATGATCGTAAAGCAGAGGTGGATGCTGAAGCAGCACCAGCGGATACATGTGAAGCGGATGCGGAGGCTGATGCTTGTACCGCATTGGAGTCTTGGGCAGTGTTGAGTGATGCTCGGAAAGTGGTGGAGGCACAGTCGAAATCCTCGTCGTCTGCTGCTGGAACAAATTCGGCTATGTTGGCTGCCGCTGCCAAAGCGACGGCTGCGTGGGATGCTAGGAATGCGTCAGCTCGTGGTCGTGCTTCTTCAGTGTCAACGGCTGTGGCTCGTCATTCCTCGGCGGCGCCTGCTCCATCTGCTTAGAACTCGTCGACCCCATTGTAAGTTCTGCGTTGGATTTGTCTCCCTAACTTCCTCCCTCTTTTGTGTATTCTTCTCCGGGGTTTTTTCTGGACACAATTAGTTTAAACTAGTAGTACTAGGAACATAAAAATCTATTTAATCACAAACTAGTGGTCCAAATGGGATGAAACTTTCACAGGATTCAAACCTAGGCACCAATGATATTCTGATTTTTTGTCAATTTTTTTCGAATAGTTTTAATTTTTAGTTCAAAATCTGAACTATTGTAATACGTTTGATCTAAGATGGAAGGTGGATCCTGGGCCAAGACACCGTGAGACTTGGGTTCACCAAGTCACTGAAGCTGCATCCGTTTTTTCTCCTCTTCTTTATGATAAAGCCAGAAAATTCAGGTGGGGGCCTTTCTGTCCTCCCCGGTGACCTAAAAAAAGTTCTTCATTCCCTTTGCCCAGTTCCGACATGCTGAAGCATTTTGCGGTGATTTCGTACTACTCTGGTTGATTCCTTGTGTTGTTTACGTTATTTTGTTGATAGACTCTGCTTTTTAGGTAGTTTTTCAGATGGGTGCAGTTTAGGAAATTTCGATGATAAATTTTCTTGTCAAATGTATGATGCATTGTGGTGTTTACTTAATTATTTTTTAGGGTTGTGCATTGTGCATTATGTTGTTTACTTAATTCTGATGATGCATTTGTGCTATTTGCATCATCCTACCAGCTTTGGTGGAAGAACATATGCAACAATCAATGACTTGCCAGGTGATGTATTTGGTCAGATCTTGTCAGGCTTCTTCCGGACCATCCTGCATACTAAGGGCATGAGTCGCCCAAAAATGTTTGATGGACTTCATGGGAAGCAAAGATTTCAAAAGGCTAACCCTGTCACACAATAGAGGAATGACGTTACTTGGGTTTTTCACCAACAGCTCCGAGGATGCTTGTTAACTGATCATAATCTTGACCAATCCATCTTCAAGCTAAACATGTTGGTGGAAGTACATAAAGCCTACAAACCATATGTACTCGGATGTCGCAATGGTAGGGTGCTACTTCATTATCCGTAAGGGTCTAACATGATAAAGGCCTGGGATCTAATCAGTGGGAGTGAAACAGTGATACTAGAACCACCAATTTGGCGGAGACGTGAGTATGATAGCGGCACAATTATCTGTTCAAGAAATCATGGGCAATTGTATTCACACTATTGCAGCAATTTCTGGGTTGTTTGGATAGTAACCAATGGTAACCAAGCACTGGTGCAGAGGTACTCATCAGAGTTAGGAAAATGGGAGGACTGGATTGAACCTACTGAGATGTTGGCTAAGATTGATCGCGGGCCATCAACTCTCATAGGGGACATTTTGTACTGGCCAACAATGAACTCCAGATATATAATTGCCTTTGATAACGTGACAACAAAACTGTGTTATATTGAGTGCCCTCATGAGACACATGATATTTCCAGACACAATTTTGTCATCGCTAAGGGGCATAATGGAGATGTTACCCTTGCGGTTATAAGATACTTTAGTCTAAACACGTGGTTCAGTGCAAGATCATCAATAGCCAAATGGGAAGCTTGAGTGTCTCATATAAAGGTTGAGTTGGATACTCTCCTTGGCCTCGATAAATCATGGGCATATGGTGGGAAAGATGCAGTAAGGTTACTCTACACATTTGAGGATAGAGAAATGGTGGTTATATGGGCGAAGGAGGGAGTAGTCGAATTAGATCTCAGCAGCATGAAGTCTAAGAAGTTCAGATCTTGTAAACCTCGGTGTACTTTACATCCCTACATTATGACACCTGGTTAGTGCAGTCATTCATGTGCAACCCTTGCATTTTTGTACACCTATGATTTTGTTCATTTCCTTCAGCAACCGACGTGATTCAGAGTGCTAATTCAAAGAAACAAAAAGGAAGTCATGTCAGCAACACAACTGATTTAGAATGCAACATCCAGGAGATGAAAATAACACTCGGATGAACAAGCAAGGCTTGTTTGGGAAAGCATGTGTTTCCCAGGTTGTGTTATTTGGAGCTGCAGTCTGATATTTGTTTGTTTTGGTAGATGATGGAACTGTGGCGGCACCTTTGTTTGTGCTGCAGTCACAATGCCAGGGGATGGAATATTCGAGTTGTCTGTTCGTTTTGGGGGCCTATGTGTGTCTGATAAAACATTGTTTTATATGATGAAATGGTGTTCTCTATATAGTAGTGTATGCGTGATGAAATCTTGTTTTATTTGTTCTACATATACTTTTGCTGGTCTTTTTGTTTTGATATTATGTTGTAGTAGGAGTATTTGTTTCGCAACAGGCTTTTTATTTGATCTGAATTAGTACTACCATTTAGTTAGTGCTTCCTGTAGAAGATTCTGTGCCAAAACCTAAATAATTAGTAGGCCTTGGTTGCACACCATTTTCACATGCTTGAATCAGAGCTACTTTAGACATTTGTTTGTTGTTATGTTAAACAAACATTCTTGTATCGGAGATCTGCATTTTCATACGCATGGTAGATAATCACTCTCCCTGACTTGGATCCCTGAAATAGAGGGAGAACGACCTATTTTTAAATTATTCTTTGGACAGTCTCTAAATTCAAAATCACCGTCGACCGCCAAAACCTACCGCCTACCCCGTTTGAATCGGAGGAACGAGTTGATGTGAGTCTTGCCTTAAATTCCTGACCAGATGGCGTTCTAACTACACAACCTTTTTTCTAGTAATAAAAACTTGGCCGTCAGCCAAATTCAAAATCGTAATCGAGCGGGAAAATAACCCACCAACCCCGAAGCATTTTGCACCCCCTCTTTTTCAAACATTTTCAGGAAAAATCACCCACCGAGGTAGTACCATTTTTATATTATTACATGGACCCTAGACAAATTTAAAATCTGAGTCAGGCGGCAAAATTTACCGCATATGCTGTGTGAATGGAAGGTATCCAAGTTTCTGTGCAAAAAATTGTTTATGGATGATCAGTTGATGTGACTCTCGGCCTTGAATTCCTGGACAGATAACGTATGGTCTACTACCTTTTTTCTATTAGTAGATGTAGGCTAGCCAAATTCAAAATCTCAATCGAGCGGCAAAATCACTCACCTACCAAGCATATATCGCCCCACCGTTTCAAAAACTTTAAGCCAAAATATCCCACCGACCGAGGGAGTACCATTTTTCTATTATTATTATTAGATGGGCGCAAGCGAAATTCAAATTCTCAATCGAGCGGCAAAACAATACACCGACCTTGAAGCATTTTGCCCCCTTCCGTTTCAAAAACTTTAGAATTTAAAATTCCAAATCTACCCATTGTTCAGACAACAAATGGGCATGCTAAAGTCGGTAGCTCGGGGGCACGATCGTAATTATTTTTGCTGCTCACCTCTATGGTCCCGATTCCCCCAGTTTTTCTCGCCGCCCCTCCCAAAATTCCCAAGCTCATCTGTCCCCTCCATGACCACCGCACGCACTGGCTTGAGCTGCGGTCTCGTGCATCGCCACGCAGCCCCTTCACAGATGCTCACCCACCAGATCTAGCAGCTGCGGTGTCGTTCACCATGTCGATGGCATCATCGACCACCCAATCTCTACTTCCTCGCCACCGAAAGCTACCCAACCATACCGGATCCGCTTCACCGGTGTCCATCGGGCGTGATCTAGTTCAAAGATTTCCATGTCCACCGCTCAAGACCAGCTGCACGGCCATCGCTGTTCACTGCACGGGATCTGCCTCAGCGACGCTCTCGTCCACCGCTTTCAAGTCGGCATCGACTGCCCAAGATCTGCTTCCCCGATGCCAACATCCACCACAACCACAGCACCCTCGGTGACCTGGATGTCACTCGCACGGTACCGATGATGCTTAGACGCCTCTCCGACCAAGGTTAACCAAATCTCCAACCCATATTTGTTTTGTCAATGATATAGCAGGTTCAAGTCGCATTGAACTGCATTTTTGTAATCGTGCTAGTACATACAATTCACTAGGCATGCCTATTCTTCGTGCTAGTACATACAATGTCATTAGACATGTTGGTTTGCATTTACTGCTCTACAAATATCAAGTCATGCACATGTCTGTTATTTTGTCATGCACATGTTCTTATTTTCTTAGATGCTCCGTACACCAGTAAATGCCTGCTATTGTGTAGTTCTTGCAAAATGTAATGTCAGTGGCAAATGTTAGTGTGGATTCCCTGCTACACAGTTACTGACTCTATCTGGTTATTCCCGAGCTAAGTTCCTGCTATTATTTCCTCTCTGGCATCATTCTGCTATCCTGTGTTACCCATTCAAACTCTTCGTACTAGTTCAATTATAATTTTATTGTTGCCATCTGGTTCTTCAAGAGCTGCAACACTAACTATTTTCTTTTTCTTTGCGTAGAGCTCAAAAAGGCAACACTGAACATGTTGGTTTGCACAGCCTACAGGTCCACCAGTGATGCCATTATATATTTTCTGTATCTGGTGTTGGTTCGTCCTAATCAACGGCATAATTATTCTTTACTATATAGTTCATTCATGTTTTCCATTCCTACTCACAAGTTCTGGTATGCTGTGGTTATAATTTCTATGTGGTTCATTCTTAGCTATGACAGTAACTGCATGCCATTGTGTAGCTCACCGCAAATTCCGAGTCACCCAATGTCTCTTGCATTCCAGGAGATACCACTGCTTCCATATATATTTGCTGAAATGACCTGGCTAGTTTATACTAAAATTCTAAGAAACACTTTTTTGATTGCTCATTTCATTGTTGGCATACTTGTCTAATGCTTGTTTGTCCTATTCTACAGGTTGACAAGCCACACCATTATATCTCGTATCTGGTTCTGGTTCGTCCTAGGCAACGACATAACTATCCTCTACTATATAGTTCATTCATGGTTTGCATTCCTACTCTACAAGTTTGTATTATGCAGTTATAATTCCTATCTAGTTCATTCTTAGCTATGAGTAGTTTGTCTTCTTTGCTGTATTAACTTGTTATTAGTTAGTTTCAGACCGCAATTATTGCTATCGCCACCAAAGAGGGGACTGCAAGATCATATCTCAAGGTGGTTTTCCAATGTAGCTGTCACACTCAAAGGGAGATGCAGTTGATGGATTGAGAAAGCAAATTGGGGACTCTGCTATCAACTTGATTCGCAACTGAAGTGCTGAATTTTCTTTCCTTTTTGTTCATATTTTGTAATATTTTTAAGAAGTTTGCAGCTGATGTAATATCTAGATAACTCGCATAGGCCATGTAGGCATTTAGTTGATGTAGTCCACGCATGGTGGTACCATAACTGCGCTAGCCAGGTTGATCAGGTTTCAGAATTACCGAAATAGTAACGGTAACTGGCTAAAACAGCAAAATGCTAAAACAGTAACAAACCGGAACAGTAACATTTCAATACAGTAATAGACCAAAATAGTAACATGCCAAAACAGTAAAAAGTCAAACAGTAGACGGCCAAAATACCAGCAGGCCAGAACAGTGGCAATCCAGCACAGTAATAGGCCAGAATACTAATAGGCCAGAACAATAACCTGTCTGAATAGTAACAGACCAGAACAGGGGCAACTAGCACAGTAACGGGCCAGGACAGTAAAGGACCACAATAGTAACGGACATGAATAATAGATGGCCAGAACAGTAACGAGCTAGAATAGTAAAATACCAGAATAGTATTAGACCTACTGAAAAGTGTGCCGTTCGTAAGCGGCCCATGACAAGCTGTGAGAACAGTGATTGGCTGACCGTGGGCTTTAACAGTATCAGGCCTACTTGCCACAGCCTGTTAATGGGCCGCATAGTATTCTAAAAGTGTGGGCTTTTGTAGGCTGAAATAGTAATGGGCTTGACATTCGCGGGCTGCTGCTGGCCACATCTTTGGGCCCATTTCAAACATTGTCAGACGAAACAGTAACGTGCCGTAATCTTATTGGGCTCTCTTGATGGTCCGGCCTATTTAATTATGAGCAGGCCTTGGCTGGGCCCGGCTTCTACCATGGTTTCCGTGGCCGTTAACAGCGGTAACTGGTCATTAACGGTGTTTGCCACGTGGCATTTTGCATGACCTCAGCAGTCAATGCGGCTAGCGAAGAGATCTACGACGAAAAAAAATTCCGTGGCTGAAGGGTGCGATCCGCCATGGTTAGGAAAAAAACCTAGGTAGATCCTTTTGTGACGGGGCTTTTACCACGATGGACATCCATCGTAGAAGACTTTTTAGCCACGAAAAACGGGCCTTCAACCACGAAAATCATCTGTTGTAAAAGCCAACTTCTCTTGTAGTGACATCACTTCTTAATGCTTTGATCTGTGTTTTCACTTAACAATTGTTTGTAGCCTAGTGCTTCGTGGTGCAAATGGTTGGATCAAACGACTATTGCTATGCCTATGACTAGTAGAGATGATACCTTCGATCCGGATTATGGATGTAGTATAGCTCTTTTCCCTAGTAGCCCTAGGTTTATCGAATCCTCGGGAAGCAAATGCAGAGTGAAGTTACTTTAAGGACCTTCGGGAGTTTTAGATTTCCTTTTGCGTTTTTACCGGACCAAGAGTTTGCGTATTTTTGTTGTTGTCAATAATGGAGAGAGAGAGGGCCTAGGGCGTTCGGTTTCACTTATATCCATGCAAAACATCTGATGGGAATAAAAGATCAAAATAAAGTATGCATGTAATTGTTAGAGCAAGATAAATTATAGGTGGGCAGTGCATCCATAACTTCTATTGCCTCCGCAACCGCTTATAGCAATAACCTACTAGTCTCATCCATAGAAGAAAGATAACTAATTATATGCGTAGTGATGTCACTGTTAATCCCAAGTAAATCCCTCACATACAGCTGTACTACCCCTTCTATCACTGGGGTTCCCATCCTGGAGATTAGTCATTACTCATACTCCCTATACCTGGCTCAATCCTCGGGGTCTTGGGTACCTGACAAGTCCTTAGATTGAGGCAAGAGAGGATACAATAATCATCATGTCATACAAACTAATACATGATCCCATCTATGATAAATAACATGCACAAAAAGCTACATGGCTATGCCGAAGCCCTTAGCCCAAGGAGAAATACTCACACATAGGGATGAGATCAAAGATCATACACATTGTAGTGTAAATCATGAGATTGATGGAAAATATTCTGACAATGTCGCCAATCAAAGAAGAGATCTACTATTACAAGTGGTGGAATATGGCTATGGTGGTGGAGAGATTAGATCTAAGTCTATTCCTCCGGTGGCTCTTTGGTATGGTGGATGGAGATATGGAGGCGGCTGATGATTCCAGGCAGGGACTCGAGAGGCGCTCATTTTCTCGTCGCCTGGGGCTTCTTTATATAGGGACCCCTTCACGAAAGTTGTTCTGTTTGACCTAGTGGTGTCGATGGCAACTATACGACCGTAACTATACGACCGGAATTTTGTTCCGATCGTATAGTTGGTCGTTAAAGCTTCTGCCTCCGACTCACGACTCCTGGTTTCTTCTAGTTGTTGGAAATCTCGTATCTTTGACTTTAATGTAGTGATTCCCATCATCAAACATCATTATCTGTGCAGGTAAAAATAGAAATAAATGATTACATACCCCCTTTAATTATTAGGCATTAGTGGCAGGATACAGAGAGATATTTCATCAAAAATATGAATAATATCTAGTTGAAATGTGGACGTAGATGGCTACATTTCATAGCCATCAACCTCCCCAAGCTTAAATTTGATCGTCCTCGAGCAAGAAAACCAAAATCAAAAAGGAACTCAGTATTTAAATTGAAATAATGAGTTGATGATATTACTCATGATTGGTAGTCTCATGTTTCCTCTACTTCATAAATCTAAAAAACTTCAGCATAGATAGAGTAATGGCAAGCATATCATATGGGTTTTTATGCATCCATATAGCGCAGCAAAATTATTGTTAACATGGAAGATTCAAATGAGTAAACTTTATTCCATGTCATGTAATCAACTAATAGGGTTGTCTTTAAACAATAAAGTATAATCATGTAAATTGAGAGTGTGAGAGTTGTCATGAAAATCATATACACTAGAGTATCCCAATTCTCCCACATCAATAAATCAAGACTTTTCAAGCACTACTTTTCTATTCATTGTTCTTCAAGAATTTAAGTCCTTGAGTAATTGAGAGCATGCCAATTTTTTATTAGTTTATCAGGCTGTGATGGACACTCGTGGCATCACTAAGGTTTTTGTTCCTTTTGCATAATGATTACTCATAACAACTAGAGGAGTGATTCCATCATGAATATAGCCACCCGGGAGTACCAAGAATCTTACCCACTATACCATTGCTGCTACATGTGTTTAATCAACTCATAGCCGAAATCTAGGAGTTTCCTCCATGAAGATTGTTCGTAGGCTAGAGGAGTTGTTGGCATCCCATGAAGTTTGACATGCATAAAGCTATATCATCCTTATGATTAACAAATCAAACTTTGGCATGCTCACAAAAACCGCTAAACATTAATTCAATTGAACAAATCCTTTTAAAGAGAGCTATCAAGTCAATCAACATTCTCAGTGGTGTTGAGTGTCTCTAGAAATAATCCTTCACGACTAAACACTACAACACCCAAGCCTTCAATTGTGAGACTTTTTCTTATTACAATTGTTTAGAAAATTTTTAGTCAAGACTTGGTTAACTACGAGAGCTGGAACAACACGTACTCAATTAAATACTCATGCGAACAAAAATCTTACTACAATACAAAGACTCACTCCACCAATATAACATCTCAACATTTACTACTAACTAGCATGGGTTTCTCAAACTTCAAAAGTGGGGAGTCATAAGGCATAGCTCTCATGTTTGGTTCCACTTCTCTCTTCCTTTTTTATTTGTTTTCTTGGAAACTCGAAGTTGATCACTCTCATGCAAATACATAAGAACCTCGAGGCGGAAAGAAAATAAAATGGGATAATAAAGAAAAATGGAGAAATCTTTTTGTTGTTTTTAAGAGAGGGAATTTAAAGAATAGAAAATTGACGGCAAAGCTCAGCTAGAAAATTTTGAAAGAAAATAGAAATAACTAAAGATAAAGTATTGGGGAAACCAACACGAGTGCTTATAAACTCGTATTAAAAACATAACATCGAAATAAATAAAAGAAAATGAACGCCAAATAAAGATACATGAGGAAACTTCCCCAAGCTTAGAGTTTTTCAAGCCCTTCAAATCATTGTGGTGGCGGGAAAAAGTTGTTACTCTAGTTTGCAAATTGAGTTGATAAATTGCTGGTTGTTCCTCGGAGGTTCAAAGAGAGGCTATGCATCCTATCCAGAGTCCCTCCAAGTTCTTGGAAATCTTGGTATGTAGCGAACCGGGTTGATGGCTGCTCCTCTTGATAAGGAACTTCTTGCTCCTCTTCTTGGTCCTCATCCTCGTCCGGAATATCCTCCTCGGGTTGCTATTTCTCAACCTGCAAGTCATATAGCAAACTTCCTTCCTCGATAGAGAGAAGACCATTAGGTATAGGAGCAGGGTAGATACGCCCAGCTCCAGCAATATGCAGGTAATAAACACCACCTCTCCTAGTGAGCATTCCACAAGCTTTTAAAGTAGAGAAACCAACACGTCGCTCACCTAGCACAGGTTGCAACTCACCTAGGTTGAGTCCTAGGGCATTGGCAAGCACGGTGATGACGCCTCCACCCGTGATTGGTCCTTGGCTTTGGGAGGTTTGGTGCTCCAGGTAGCACAAGGATTGCGCCCAAGTTGAGTGACAAGTTGTAGTTGGTGTAAGCAGCTTTTGCGAGGACTAAGATGTCCTCCTTGTTGAGTCTTGTGAAATCATTTCTTGCCTGCAAGGTGTTAGCAATAACATAGAACAAATAGCGAATTGTAGGATGTTGAATATTCTTCCCCTTGCTTACTCTAGTAGTGAAAATCATTCTATTGTAATATTGTTCAGGGGAAGGGTCTAAGCCAGTAAAGGATGCGCGTAAGGCATTAACATCATTGTTTGGGAAATTAAAACATGCGCACCATTCATCTAGTGTTAAAGTGTGGTTGTTGTTCATAAGTTGGAAAGAAATCGTGTCCTCTTCTTGCCATAGTTTAACGGTGCTTTGCAAAGAACTTAGAAATTCAATAGTTAACCAGTGATAAGTAGGCACATCATTGTACACAAAGTTTTGCATGCCATCTCTATTGCAAAGTAAATTGAAGTCATCAGAAATACCGATTTGGTTCAACATAATGGGGCCAGCCCACTTGGTTGCCTTCACTTCTCGGTTCTTGATCCTATCAAAGCGATCATGTTGGAGCTCATTCCTGAACCGTATCCCCATGCGTTCTTGAGTGACAGCCCGAGAAGCGCTAGCGGCAACACGAGCACGAGTTTGGATCCTTGTGTTCATCATCCAAAACAATAAAGAAAGACAAAAATAAAACTTTTTGATCCAACAGTAATAAGTGTAACATATTCCTCATCATAGCACACTAAAGAATCCCCTCAAAATAATAATCTAGGCAAGAGAATCATGGCAATTAGTTCATAGTATGTCTCACCCTAGATTGTTAATGACAATAGATCAAAGATAAATTTGCAAAAAGTAATTGGAGGATCAGAGGAGAAACATATCTTAGATCACTTGTGTGCGAGGAAATCAAACGAAATTGGGTAGAGATGAAGATCTCTTGAGGTTTTGAGAGAGTTTGGAGGTAGAAGAGAGAAAAATGATTGAAATTTTTGGGTTGGAGGTACCTCCTGTGGCGTTTTTGTGGTCGGACGCAACTATATGGGCGGAACTATATAGCTAGAACATTGTGTTCCCACCGTATAGTTGGCCTTCTGTCAAAATTTTAGGGTTTCCACCTGGCGGCGCAGCTATTCGGCTGGAACTATATGGCCGGAACAATATGTTCCCGCTGTATAGTTGGTCGTCAAACCGTCTGTACCTGGAAAAGAATTTGTACAAAAGCATCGATATCTATACGACCGGTGCTATACGACCGGAATTTTTATTCCGACCATATAGTTGGTCATTAAACCGTCAGTACATATGAAAGAAAAAATTTCGATGGCAAAAATATCTTTACGACCAGAACTATATGGCCGGAATTTTTATTCCCGCTGTATAGTTGGTCGTTAAACCTTCTGTATGCATCAAAAAAAATTTGTTTCTTCGAAAATTATTTCTTATCCTGTAACTTAGTGAAATACCTTGTTTTTGACAGAAAAATGATAGTAAATACTGTCGACCAACAATAGCATGTATAAAACAGGATTTTTAGTACTTCCGAACTTCTTCTCCTCAATTGGAGTTTTCTAGCACTCTTTATTAAACATAAACTTAAACTAAAACTTAAAAACTTACCTCAAACCTTTATTTCACATGGGTTGCCTCCTGTGAAGCACTTTTTATGGTCAATAGCTTGACCTCAATGTTGCTCACTTAGGCTAGATGAGTGGAACACCCACTCTGAAATAGTTGGCCTTCAAAGTGATTGCCTCCTTTTCATCATGCTTGGCTTTCTTCTTCCTGGGGAAATCAATAACAAAAGGATCCCGTGAAGGCAATTGAAGCTTCACGTTCCCTTCATGTAGATTAATCAAAGCCTTAATAGTTCTTAAGAAAGTACGACCTAATATATTAGGAGCAGTAGCATCTTCTGGCATGTCAACAATAACAAAATTAATAAGAGCAGGACAACCTTTAATGTATACTAAAGTATTCTCCTTAATTCCTACAGCTTGTTTGTAGGTAGAATCTGCTAGATGCAGTTTTAACTCGGTGATCTCAAAAGAGCCAAGATTTAACTTATTAAAAAGACTTTTTGGAATTGTTGAGACGCTTGCACCTAGATCACAAAGTGCAGCTATCTCGTTGGTACCAATATTAATCTTAATAGTGGGCTCAAATATATCATCAAGCTTCACAGGTAATTTTTTAGCAATTTGCTTATATTCTTCCTCAAGCTCACGTACCTTTATTGCTACCTGATTAACGAAGTGTTGGTACATAGCTGCCTCATTTCCTTCACTCACCAGAATTTTAATGTTGATCCTTTTTACAAGATCTTCAATGGTGTAACTTGGTGAAGGAGAATTACTATAATCAAGTTCTTCAGGCTCATCTCTTTGGATTCTCATCATCTTGAGGTCTTCAACAGGATTGGGCTCAGCTTGACCTGCAAATTTAACTAGAATGAGAGTTTGACTCTCGGTTACCTTACCTAGCTGTGCTCAACAATCCTCATTCTTTCTTGGAGTGCCTGCAAATCATTCCTCAAACTTACAGCTTGGTTAGATAATTTACCAAGCATAGCATCATGGTTCTCCGTTATTTTAACAAGAATATTGTTTTGTTCATTTTTTGAGTCTATAAAAGACTTAAGTGTTTCTTGGAGACTACCATTACTAGTTCCCATATTATTTTAGAGTTACCTGCAGGATTAGAATAGTGTTTCTGAAAGTTAGGATTATAATTCTTCTTCCAAGCAGGGTTATAATCATTATGAGCTACGAAGTCTATTTCTTCAATATTTGATTCTGTGATAGCTCTTACCTGAGTTTCCTTACCTTTTACGGATGATATGAGCTCATCCAACTTAGCATTGAGTTCTTAATTTTCTTGTGGTGATACGGAGTTCACCTTCTTCATTTTTGATCTATCCATACTCCATTGGGCATGATTGTCTTGCATATTGTCTAGCAACTACTTTGCTTCGGTAATATGTTTACGCATAATTGTTCCTCTAGCTGCAGTATCAAGCATAGACTTAGACACAGGGTTAAGAGCATTATAAAATAGATGGAGAACTAACCAGTCTTCCATCCCATTACTAGGACAGTTTCTCATGCTTTCTTTCATCCTTTCCCATGCAAGTGCTAGTGGCTCACGCTCTTCCTGTCTAAAACTAGTAATATTAGATCTAAGTTGCATAGTCTTTGTAGGTGGGAAAAATTTAGTCATAAATAAAGAAGTGCATTCCACCCATGATGTAATAGTATTTCTAGGCAAAGATAGCAGCCATTATTTTGCTCTTCCTCTAAGAGAGAAAGGAAATAAACGCAATTTGATCGCATCGGGGTCAACGTATTTTATGTGCATCATATCACATATTGAGTGAAAGTATTCAAGTGCATACCTGTGTCCTCAACAACAGAACCTCCAAATTGATTCTGTTGAACCAAACTTAAATAATGGGGCTTAATTTCATAGTCATCAGCAGCAATTGATGGCTGAGTAATAGGAGTACGCAAATAATCATTGTTGGGAGTAGCAAACTCCCCAAGCTTGTTGGCTCAGTAGAAAACTTGTTATTTTGTGGTTAGTTGGTACTTGTTATCACACAAGATGTTATTTTGTGATCTGTTGATGTGTATAACAAATGCAAAACATTGTGCTTCTGTTGCTGTGCTATAAAACTATGTTATGGCGTGTCAAAAACTTGTTTGAATGTGCCTTATCTCTCTATGAAATGCTGATCTCTCTTCTCACAATTGTAATATTCCTCTCCAACATTCAGAATTGTACCTAAATGGTAATATTCCTATCCACCATTCACAATTGTACCTAAATGTTAATATTCCTCTCCAACATTTCACACTTGAACTTAAAAATTCATAATTGAACTTAAACATCTAGAACACCACATGATTCAACTTATTACATCAATCTACTAGTTCATATCACAAAAAATACTAAATTGTCCAGCCACAAAGAAATACATCACCACCTAGTCATCATAACCAAAGATTACAGAGCAATCATGCCACTACTCATCACAAATAGCTCTGGTCCTCCTAAGCTTTGTTCTAGCCCCTTCATTCTGTTTCATTAGTTCTGCAATGTACTTTTACAGCTTCTTCTGTTCTTCCTTAACTTTTTGGTACTCTTTCTCTGCCTCAATCCTCAAAACCTTATGCATGTTAGAGGTTAATGCATCAAGAATTTTCCTCTGCTCCAGTTCTGCCCTTGCATCAATCAAAGCATGTTCAGCTTGGGCCTTCAAAGCTAGTGTCACCTGCTTCTCTTCAACCACTTGCTTCAGATCATCTTGTGCTAGCTTCAGGTCCACCTTAAGCATTGTAATCTCATCCTGAGCCTGAAACCTCCTCTCCATACCATTGAGGGCATCATTAACCCTACCCTCTTTCTAGGTGTTGTACATTTCCCATAGCTTGGACAAGGATTTGCAAAGTGGTTCAGGCCACAAATCATGACAGACAACAAATATGTACAAAGTCACAAGTTTCACCTTCCTAAAATGCAGATAACATGACAGAGAACAAATATGTTAAAACTTGAAAATAAAGCATTTTATCATCACTAAGAGTGGATCACCAGTGGAACTAACCTCCCCTGCATAGGCCAAGAATCTCCTGCCAGTCCAGCATCCCTCGAAAGCTACATGCTTCATAGCCACACAATTGCATTTGCAAAGCATAGGCATATGTCCATCATCGGCTCTTCCACAATAATCTGAGTCGTACATGCTATTGGGACCCTACCAATCCAAATGTGCAAGGTAAATAGCCTAAAATCAAGCACTGATTCAAAATCCCCAATTTGATATGAACCCTAACCCTAGATACACGAGATTGCAAAGGGAAACACATACCTCGGTGCCTAGAGAGCTCCCAGCATCGGATGAATCACTCCAAGAAACCATTCTGACGCTGTGAAAGTGGAGATCTGGGCGATGCTGCGGCGGAGGAGACCTGGGCGAGGCTGCGGCGGAGGAGACCTAGGCGGCGCTACGGTGGCGGGGGTGCAGCGGGCTGTGACTGGAGGAGAGCCGAGAGAAGTGGACGAAGCCACTGTCGCGAATGGCTATTTTACCTAACGGGCGTCTCTGCCCTTCCGTCAAGACAGCGCCAGGTGGCACCTGACAGTGGGCCCCATTGTCAGAAACGTGTTTAAACGCCCTAAGACATGAAATAGGTGTTATATGTCGAGGACCTGCCCCAAAGTGCGGTGGTTTCTGTCCCTTTGCCTCTATGTGGTGGTTACGTGACACCGCAGACCCAATTGTGGTGGTTTTCTGTCATTACCTCGCCATATTTCCTATGTTTTGGGGTTTTCTTAAACAGAGACTTATAATAGTAATAAAAACATGAATTTAAAGACCAACTATTTTTTTTGGTTTTTCAAATAAAGACTGAAAGCAAACTAACAAAACTAAAAACAAGAATTAAAACTAGCAAGATTCCTACTAACCTCACCAGGGTAGCTATGCTTCCCCGGCAACGGCGCCAGAAAAAGGGTTGATACCTTCGATCCGCATTAAGGATGTAGTATATCTCTTTTTCTCTAGTAGACCTAGGTTTATCGAATCCTCGGAAAGCAGATGCGTAGTGAAGTTACTTTAACGGACCTTCGGGAGTTTTAGAATTCCTTTTGGGTTTTTACTGGACCAAGAGTTTGCATCTTTTTGTTGTTGTCGATGATGGAGAGAGAGGGCCTAGGGCGTTCGGTTTCACAAGTAGCTATGCAAAACATCTTATGGGAATAAAAGATAAAAATAAAGTATGCATGTAATTGTTAGAGAAAGATATATTATATGTGGGAAGTGCATCCATAATTGCTATTGCCTCCACAACCACTTATAGCAATAACCTACTAGTCTTATCCATAGAAGAAAGAGAACTAATGATATGCATAGTCACGTCACCGTTAATCCCAAGTAAATCCCTCACATACAGCCGTACTACCCCTTCTATCACTAGGGTTCCCATCCTGTAGATTAGTCATTACTCATACTCCCTATACCTGGCTCAATCATCAGAGTCTTAGGTAATCATCAGATTGAGGAAAGAGAGGATACAATAATCATCATCTCATACATACTAATACATGATCCCATCTATGATAAATAACATGCACAAAAAGCTACATGGCTAGGATGAAGCCCTTATCCCAAGGAGAATTACTCGCACATAGAGATGAGATCAAAGATCATAAACATTGTAGTGGAAATCATGAGAATGATAGCAAATAGTCTTACAATGTCGCCAATCGAAGAAGAGATCTACTATTACAAGTGGTAGAATATGTCTATGGTGGTGGAGAGGTTAGATCTAAGTCTATTCCTCCGACGGCTCTTCAGTGTGGTGGATGGAGATATGGAGGCGGCTGATGATCTGGGATAGGGACTCGAGAGGCGGCCATTTTCTCGTCGCCAGAGGCTTCTTTATATAGGGGTCCCTTCACGAAAGTTGTTCTGTTTGACCTAGTGGTGTCGATGGCAACTATACGACTGGAACTATATGGCCAGAATTTTGTTCCGGTCGTATAGTTGGTCGTTAAAGATTCTGCCTCCAACTCACGACTCCTGGTTTCTTCTGGTTGTTGGAAATCTCGTATCTTTGATTTTAATGTAGTGATTCCCATCATCAAACGTCATTATCTACGCAGGGAAAAATAGAAAGAAAGGATTGCATACCCCTTTGATTATTAGGCATTAGTGGCAGGGTATAGAGAGATATTTCATCGAGAATATGAATAATATCTAGTTTAAGTGTGGACGTAGATGGCTATATTTCAGAGCCATCAAGAGACTCTAGTATATTGAGATGTGTTGCCCACAAATTTAATCTATATTAAATCATTACATATGAATATGCGTATTACTATCTTTATCCCATATGATGTGTAGCTGCAGGTGAATCTTCAACCCTGACCTATCTCCATCCATTGATACAACCCACGTTATAAGTAAACTATAAAGGTCCAGTGAACGAAGGTAAAATGAAGAAACAAGTTCTATAGATGTGCCTTATTATTTTTCTTTTAGCAATGTTTCCCAAGGATTCGATTAAACCTAGGTCTAATAGGGAAAAAGCTACTATATACTACATCTGTAAATCCGGATCAAAGGTATGAGGGAACTTATCCATTTCATCTCTATCTTCTGTCGTAGCTGGACTTTGACACTTAATGTATTGCCTTGCAACATAGATAAGAACCCTTTCTTACTTTCGTCCATTTTGAACTTCTTTAAAATCTTGTCAAGGTATGTACTTTGTGATAACTCAGTTAGGCGTCTTGATCTATATATATATAGATTTTGATGCCTAGTATGTATGATGCTTCACCAAGGTCCTTCATCCAAAATTGCTGTTTAGATAACTTTTAACACTATTTAAAATATCTATATCATTTCCAATCAACAATATGTCATCCATATATAATATTAGAAATGCCACAGATGTGGGGCCCCTGGATTAATCCTCCGAGAATCCCTGTTATGCATACAACCACGATCCCATGATCAGTTAGTCGTGGCACATAACCGTGGCTGCTTCCACGAGGCCTCCCGCACCCATGCTTCACGGGCGGAGTTTCCACCTTGTCCACCGCTAGATATTTTCCATTCTCACCCGCAGAGAATCACTCGGGTTCCATGGGAGAAATGGGGTTTCCGGCACTCTGAAGCGGAGAGGAAGTATCAGGGAGTCAGGAAAGACGGCGTCGAAGAGGAGGCGCTGTGCCCGGACCCCAATTTAACAAGGAAAATGATGGCATCATTACGTCAGACGCGTGGCACGGATCGTAGCTCCCCGCAGCGAATGGTCGCGTCCTGGGAGGAGGTTCCCGAGGCAAGTGAATCCCTTCTCTCCCAATGGTCCCTAGGGCCCAACGATGTGAATGCACCATGGAGATGCATCCGGGAGCCGAGCACCACGTAACCACCCCCAGGGTGGGTCCTGCCTACCGATTGGGGCCCTTGCCCCTTCGCACCTACGGAAGGACACACGCATGACTGATACCTTCTATCTGGATTACAGATGTAGTATAGCTCTTTTTCCCTAGTAGACCTAGGTTATCGAATCCTCGGGAATTAAAAAGTGCAGTGAAGTTACTTTAATGGACCTTCAGGAATTTTAGAATTATTTTTGTGTTTTATCGGACCAAGAGTTTTCTATCTTTTGTTGTTGTCGATGATGGAGAGAGAGGGGCTAGGGCTTTCGGTTTCATCTGTACCTGTGCAAAACATCTGATGGGAATAAAAGATAATAATAAAGTATGCATGTAATTGTTAGAGCAAGATAATTATATGTGGGTAGTGCCTCCATAATTGCAATTGCCTCCGCAATCGCATATAGCAATAACCTACTAGTCTCATACATAGAAGAAAGAGAACTAATGATATACATAGTGATGTCACCATTAATCCCAAGTAAATCCCTCACATATAGTCGTACTACCCCTTCTGTCACTGGGTTCCCAACCTGTAGATCAATCATTGCTCATACTCCCTATACCTGGCTCAATCCTCGGGGTCTTGGGTACCTGACAAGTCCTTGGATTGAGGCAAGAGAGGATACAATAATCATCATGTCATTCAAACTAATACATGATCCCGTCTATGATAAATAACATGCACAAAAGCTACATGCCTAGGCCGAAGCCCTTAGCCCAAAGAGAATTACTCACGCATAGAGATGAAATCAACAATCATAAACATTGCAATGGAAATCAGGAGATTGATATCAAATAGTCTTACAATGTCGCCAATCGATGATGAGATCTACTATTACAAGTGGTTTAATAAGGCTATGGTGGTGTAGAAGGGTTTGGAGATTATATCTAAGTCTAATCCTCCTGCGGCTCTTTGGTGTTGTGGATGCAGGTTTCTGGAGTTCTGGGGGCGGCTGGCAAGGTTGTTTCTCACTGCTCGAAGCCACTTTATATAGGGGTCCCTTCACGAAAGTTGTTCTGTTTGACCAAGCGGTGTCAATGGCAACTATACGACCAGAATTGTACAGAAGAAATTTTATTCCTGCCGTATAGTTGGTCGTTAAAGCGTCTGTCTCCACTTCATGATCCCTGGTTTATTCGGGTTGTTGGAAATCTCGTATCTTTGACTTTAATGTTGTGATTCCCATCATTAAACGTCATTATCTGCACAGGGAAAAATAGAAAGAAAGGATTGCATACCCCTTTGATCATTAGGCATTAGTGGCAGGGTTTAGAGAGATATTTCATAAAAAATATGAATAATATCCAGTTTAAATATGGACGTAGATGTCTATATTTCACATCCATCAACCTCCTCAAGCTTAAACTTGATCGTCCTCGAGCAAGAAAACCAAAATCAAAAAGGAACTCAGCATTTAAACTGAAATAACAAGATGATGATCTTACTCATGATTGATAGTCTCATGTTTCCTCCACTTTATAAATCTGAAAAACTCCAGCATAGATAGAGTAATGGCAAGCATATCATATGGGGTTTTCTACATCCTTATAGCACAGAAAAATTATTTTTAACATGGATGATTCAAATGAGTAAACCTTATTCCATGTCATGTAATCAACTCATAGGCTTGCCTTTAAACAATAGAGTATAGTCATGTAAAATTGAGAGTGTGAGAGTTGTCATGAAAAAATATACACTAGAGTATCTCAATTCTCCCACATCAATAAGGCAAGACTTTTCAAGCACTAATTTTCTATTCATTGTCCTTCAAAATTTTACTACAACATAAAGACTCACTTCACCAATATAATATCTTAACATTCACTACTAACTAGCATGGGTTTCTCAAACTTCGAAAGTGGAGAGTGTTAAGATATACCTCTCATGACTGGTTTCACTTCTCTCTTCCCTTTTGATTTTCTTCTTGGAAACTCGAAGTTGATCACTCTCCTGCGAATATGTGAAAGCCAAAAGGAGAATACAAAGGAAGGAAGAGGGAAAATAAAGATAAATGGAAAAATCTTTTTGTTGTTTTCAAGAGAGGGAATTTAAAGAATAGAAAATTGGCAGCAAAGTTTGGCTAGAAAGTCTCGAAAACAAATAGAAATAACTAAAGATATAGTGTTGGGGAAACCAACACGAGTGCTTATAAAATCGAATTAAAAACATAACCTCGAAATAACTAAAAACAAATGAATGCCAAATAAAGATAATGAGGAAACTTCCCCAAGCTTAGGCTTTTGCACGCCCATCAAATCATTGTGGCTGGAAAAAGTCGTAACTCCAGTTCACAAATTGAGTTGATAAATTACTAGTTGTTTCTCAGTGGTTCAAGGAGAGGTTTTGCATTCTCTCCATAGTTCCTGCAAGTTCTTGGAGGTCTTGGTATGTAGCAAACCGGGTTGGTGGCTGCTCCTCTTGATAAGGAACTTCTTACTCCTCTTCTTGGTCCTCATCCTCATCCAGAATCTCCTCCTCGGGTTGGTGTTGCTCCACCTACAAGTCATATAGAAAACATCCTTCCTCGATAGAGAAAAGCACATTAGCCAAAGGAGCAGGGTAGAGACGCCTAGCTCCAGCAATATGTATGTAATAAACACCACCTCTCCTAGTGAGCATTCCACAAGCTTTTAAAGTAGAGAAACCATAACGTCGCTCACCTAGCACTGGTTGCAACTCACCTAGGTCGATGCCTAGGGCAATGGCAAGCGCGGTGATGACGCCTCCACCTGTGATTGGTCCTTGGATTTGGGCAGATTGGTACTCTAGGTAGCGCACAAGAATTGCGCCCAAGTTGAGTGACAAGTTGATTTTGTTGAAAGCAGATTTTGTGAGGACTAAGATGTCCTCCTCATTAAGTATTGTGAACTCATTTCATTCCTGCAAAGTGTTAGCAATAACATAGAACAAATAACAAATTGCAGGATGTTGAATATTCTTCCCCTTGCTTACTCTAGAAGTGAAACTCATTCCATTATAATATTGTTCTAGGGAAGGGTCTAAGCCAGTAAAGGATGCGCGTAAGTCATTAGCATTATTATTTGGAAAATTGAAACATGTGCACCATTCATCTAGTGATAAAGCATAATTGTTGTTCATAAGTCAGAAACAAATCATGTCCTCTCCATGCCATGCTTTAATGGTGCTTTACAAAGAACTTAGAAATTCAAGAGTTAACCAGCCGTAAGTAGGCACATCATTAGATACAAAGTTTTGCAGGCCAACCCTATTACAAAGTAAATTGAAGTCATTAGAAATACCGAGTTGATTCAATATAATGGGGCAAGCCCACTTGGTTGTCTTCACTTCTCGGTTCTTGATCCTGTTAAAGCAATCATATTGGAGCTCATCCTTGAACCGTATCCCCATACGTTCTTGAGCGGCAGCCCGAGAAGCACCAGTGGCGCCACAAGCACGAGTTTGGCTCCTTGTGTTCATCATCTAAAATAATAAGGAAAGACCAAAAATAAAACTTTTTGCTCCAACAATAATAAGCATAACATATTCCTCATCATAACACACTAAAGAGTCCCCTCAAAATAATAATCTAGGCAAGAGAATCATAGAAATTAGTTCATAGTAGGTCTCACCCTAGATTGATAATGACAACAAATCAAAGATGAATTTGCAAAAAGGAATTGCAGGATCGGAGGAGAATCAAACGTTGATCACTTGTGTGCGAGGAAATCGAACGGAATTAAGTAGAGATGAAGATCTCTTGAGGTTTTGAGAGAGTTTGGAGGTAGAAGAGAGAAAAAGGATTGAAGTTTTGGGGTTGGGGGTACCTTCCCGTGGCGATTTTGTGGTCGGATGCATCTATACGGCCGGAACAATTTTTCCCGCCGTATAGTTGGTCTGATGTCAAAAATTTAGGGATTTCACCTGGCGGTGCAACTATACGGCCGGGATATTTTTATCCCTGCCATATAGTTGGTCGTCAAACATTCTGTACCTAGAAAGGAATTTTTACAAAGGCATTGATATCTATATGGCCGGAACTATACGTCCGGAATTTTTATTCCCGCCGTATAGTTGGTCGTTAAACCTTCAGTACCTAAGAAAGAAAATTTCTCGATAGCAGAGATATCTATACGGACAAACTATATGGCTGGAATGTTTATTCCCGCCATATAGTTGGTCGTTAAACCTTCTGTAGTCATAAAAAAATTCTGTTTCTTCGATAATTCTTTCTTATCCTGAAACTTAGTGAAACACCTTATTTTTTTATAGAAAAATGGTAGTAAAAATTATCGACCAACATCAGCATGTATAAAGCAGGACTTTTAGTACTACCAAACTTCTTCTCCTCAACTGGAGCTTTCTAGCACTCTTTATTAAACATAAAACGTAAAAACTTTACTCAAACCTTTAATTCACATGGGTTGCCTCACATGAAGCGCTCTTTTATGGTCAATACCTTGACCTCAATGTTGCTTAATGGCTGTGATAATACAACACTTTTTATCAATATAAATTGTGTCATTTTCCTATCATATCATTCTCCATCTAACTATTGTTATGCCTGATATGCATGATTACTTGTTTTTGTTAAATTCAATATGAGCCTTGCACATTTAGTAGTTAATGTAGAATTGTATCCCTCTTCCTTGTCTTTGACATGTGTGTAGGTGATTATGATTATTATGAATGAAACAAAGGCAAAAGGAACAAGGAGAGCATAGTATGGAGGAGCTGCAGGGACCAGACTTAGCCATTTGAGAGGTTGGAAAAGTGAATTTTCCCGACTTCTCAAAATAAAGATCCAAGACCACAGGGATGTAGCCCTCGACGATAAAAACTCAACGAGCCCAAGAACACCCAAAATGGAGTTTGTATGAAGAAATGGCAACCAAAATACTAAAATGATCTAAGAGTTTAACGAGCAACTATACGACCGGAGCAATAATTCTGGCCGTATAGTTGCGCCCGTATAGTTGTAAAAAGGGTCGGAAACGACGGGATTTTCCCCCAGAAAATATCCAGAAACTTTCCTAAGTCATATGACAGTATTGGGAGAACCCTAGGGCACCTCCAAGGCCTATATAAAGGAGGGAGGACCCAAGGAAGACACAATACACCATATACAAGATCTAGATCCCATCTACTGCCTCCATGGCGGCACCCTGTATCTAGATCTCCATCAACACCATCAAGCCATCCAAGCAAGAAGAGGAGGAGAAGGAGGACACTGCCATCACCACGCCGACGCCACCATCATCGCGTCATCATCACCATCTCCATCACCGCTACTCCTTCATCCTTCCCCATCATGATCTTCGTGATGGGTTGTAACATGGCTTGAACCCCCTTTTATTAATGTTATGATGATTTGAGTAATTGAAGTGTGGTGTGTTCTTGTTAATTAATATGTTTGTGCTTTCTCTTTACATTGTTCTATTCATGATATTATTCTAGTGATTGGAGACGTCCAATCCATTGTTGAGGAGTTTACCAGGGATTCACAGAGTGTCACAAAACTTATCATTAGTCACTACTCGTTCCATGGGCCTGACAAGTCCGTGGGGTAGAACTAATAGGCTATTTGCTATAAGTGATTTACGGAGGCAATAGCAGATTAGGATGCACCACCCATTAAGATTTAATTTCCTCAAGATCACTCATGATATAGATAGGTATAGTGTTGCGAATTGCTTGACCCGAAAGTGACATACGGGATATGTTGTGACTAGCACATGTGCTTAGGAGTACGATTGTCCGTAGAACTTAATGCCTTTGCTCTGGTTTACCTTGATTGGTCTTGTTACCTTAATACACTATTCTCTTGTGGATGACCCATGTACGGAGAGGGTGTGGACAATTGAGTTGTCTAGTTGCCACTTACCAACGGTGGGAGACAGTGATATATGAGGAACCGCCACAATCATAGTTAACAGCTATTCCATAAGCACTTATCATGCACACAGATATACACAACATTACTTGAGGAATCATAGCATTAATATTTCATCTCATTGCATTTACCTATTTTTAGTTTTACTTTTCTTTAGTTTTCTTCCAGTTCTAGTAGTAGTTACAAAAATCTTAAATTCATTTATCCTAGCAACTTATAGAAAGGGCTATTTCCAAACCACGGTTTGGGTGCGTATGTGGTCGCATTAACAAAGCGCCTGTGAGGGCCGTGTTCGCCGAGCTCCCATTGGGACAAACTCTTTAAATATTTGCTGCTACAAGTACTACAATAACCCTGTTTTGGTGCAGGAACTCAACCCATCATTGCTCACTTAGGCCATATGAGTGGAACACCCACTCCAAAATAGTTGGCCTTCAAAGTGATGGCCTCCTTTTCATCATGCTTGGCTTTCTTCTTCATAGGAAAATGAATAACAAAAGGATCCCGCGATGGCAATTGAAGCTTCACGTTCCCTTCATGTAGATTAATCAAACCCTTAATGGTTCTTAAGAAAGGACGACCTAATATAATAGGAGCAGTAGCATCTTCTCACATGTCAACAATAACAAAATCAATAAGAGCAGGACAACCTTTAATGTATACTAAAGTATTCTCCTTAATTCCTACAACTTGTTTGTAGGTAGAATCTGCTAGATGCAATTTGAACTCGGTGATCTCAAAAGAGCTAATATTTAACTTATTAAAAAGACATTTTGGAATTGTTGAGACGCTTACACCTAGATCACAAAGTTTAGCTATATCATTGGTACCAATCTTAATCTTAATAGTGGGCTCAAATATATCATCAAGCTTCACAGGTAATTTTTCAACAATTTTCTTATATTCTTCCTCAAGCTCACGTACCTTTATTACTACCTGATTAACGAAGTGTTGGTACATAGCTTCCTAATTTCCTTCACTCACTGGAATCTTAACTTTGATCCTTTTCACAAGATCTTCAACAGTGTAACTTGGTGAAGGAGCATTACTATAATCAAGTTCTTCGGGCTCCTCCCTTTGGATTCTTATCATCTTGAGGTCTTCAACAGGATTGGAATCAACTTTACCTGTAAATTTAGGTAGAATGAGAGTTTGACTCTCGGTTATCTTACCTAGTTGTGCTTCAACAATACTTGTTCTTTCTTGGAGGGCCTGCAAATCATTCCTCAAACTTATAGCTTGGTTAGATAATTTACCAAGCATAGCATTGTTAACACCTGGATTTTTAAGTCCAGATGCCTGCTATGCCGTACATCACAATCCCAGGATTACCATTTTTGCGAGACATAACAGAAGTGGTACCACGGTACATCATCCATTACAAACCATATTAAAGGTCTTACAAATAAAGGATCTCATGATCCAGTCTTAATACAATCAAAGCAGCGGAAAGTAAAGGTAGTAGGCTTCGTCTTCATGGTCACAGGTAATGCTGACGATGGGAGATGATCCTAGTTGTTATAGACCTCCAGCTATCCATCTTCCGGGTAGTCCTCCTCATAGTCTGGTCATGGGAATAGCTAGGGACAAATCCATGAGTACTCTTTAAGTACTCATAAACTAACACCAGCATGAGTAAGATAAAGATTGGTAGGAACCTTAAGCTCTAGTTTTGTTTGCAAAAAGCCAGATTTATTTCATAAGGACTTTAAGAGTAAAGACCTAAATTTAGTTCTCTACATCACTTAAGGGGGAAACTAGCTTTCATGTCCACAACTCTGTTGTGGTCAAGTCAAAGTCATCTTTCAAGTCACAATTCATTTTGAAAACATCTGACAACAGAACAGTATGGCCACTCCGACTGTCCATAACCGCAGACGCGGCTATTCGAATAGTTTGACACTCTCAGAGGTGGTACACTTTCACCACAAAATTCGATACATCCGTCAGGGATAACCCTGAGTCATCCTACTTGGTATGCGGATAATCAATCCTAACCTTTCAATTACACACCTTAGTATAGGCACCTCTCCTATGAGCTTGGCCTCCCAGCCATGACCAACTGTCATCCCGGGAACTGCATAGGTGGACATTCATTCATGAGGTAGCTGATACGTCCATTTTGCATCACTATTCTATATCATAATTTACTGTTATTCATTGATATATTTCATATTAATAGATGATACTTATGTTATTTCATCTCTTTTTGCATGGTTGATGACTTTGGGAGCATGGACCGCTGAAGTCAGGATTCTGATGGAAAAGGCACCATTTGGATGCGAAATTCACGAAGATCAGAAAATCCGGGAAAATACATGGAAATCCTATTTTTCCAGAATACGAAGGATGCCAGAAGGGAGAGTGGAGATAGGCCACAGGGGGCCCACACCACCCCCTGGCGCGAGCCACCCCAGGCCGTGCCACCAGGTGGTGTGGCCACCCTGGCCCACTCCTAGCTCTCCCCTTTGGCGTATATTATCCCCATGAAACCCTAAGCCTCGGGGAGCGACCACGGAAAGATTCCGCCGCCTCTGCGGGTGGAAAACTATAGAGAGAGACAGATCTCTCCGGCAAACCGAATTCTGCCGAGGGAATTCCTTCCCGAAGAGGGGAGATCGTCATCATCAACACCACCATCAAGCTGGACTTCATCGCGATCATCATCATCATCATCACCATCATCATCTCCATTAGCACCATCATCACCACCCCATACCGCTGTAACAATTGGGTTGAATCTTGCATAGTTCTTAGGGGAAACTTTCCCGATGTTGATTACTTGTTGTAGTTGATGCTATTGAGTGAACCATTGAATTATTGTTTATGTTCAGATTGTTACTTATCATTATTTCATCTCTAATCTTGATCCATATGATGTCTTGTGAGTAGTTCGTTTAGTTCTTGAGGACATGGGAGAAGTCATGTTATTCTTCTAGTGGTGGCATGTGAACGTCGACTACATGACACTTTACCTATATGGGCCTAGGGGAATGCATTGTGTATTTGGCTACTAATCGTAGGGGTTGCCGGAGTGACAGAAACCTGAACCCCCGTTAGGAAACCTTTGCACAAGGGATGTCAGGGTCTTAGAGTTTAAAGTTGTGGTTAGGTCTCTATCTTAATTACTTTCTTGTACTTGCGGATGCTTGCAAGGGTTATAATCACAAGTATGTACTAGTCCTAGGAAGGTCGGTACATTAGCGTAGGTTCACCCACACAACACTTAGCAAACTAAAGAAGATTAATCAACTATATTTTTTTGAAAGGAATGTGGTAAGGGAAGCCCCTACAACGAGGTTTTTTTTTAAATAATAAGATCCCAAATCTGCGTCCATGAGGACTTGAACCTGGGTGGCCGGGTTGTACATCCACTTCCCTAACCAAATGAGCTAGGCTCACTTCTGATTAATCAACTATATGAAGCGAAAGCACATGACGATATTCCCGTGTGTCCTCGAGAACGTTTGGTCATCTTAAGTACAACCGGCTTGTCGTTTGCTAAAGAAAGGATTGGGCCACTTTCTACATTCATTATTATTGTCTTTTATTTACTCGTACTTTATTTATCTGCATTATCAAAAACCACTAAAAATCCATTTGCTAAGTATTTACAGAGAATTCCTGCTCCAAGCTACTCGCCAACAGCTTCTGCTCCTTGTTGGGTTCCACACTCTTACTTACCGAAAATACTTCGATGCACCCCCTATACTTGTGGGTCATCAAGACTATTTTCTGGCGCCATTGCCGAGGAGTGAAGCACTATTGGAGAGTGGAACTGGTAAAGGAAACTTATACTATGAGTATTCTTTACTGTTGTTAGTTACTTTATTTTCAATATGGATAAGTCACTGTGTTTCTTATTTCGTAATGCTACTACCACTGCTAAGGTAGTAGATGAACCACCAACTGCTGAGAATGATAATTTTAAAATACCTATAAGAATTGTTGATCGTGTTATGGATAACTACTATTTTGGAGATGGAGCTGTCCGCCCCGATGATCATTTGCTCTTTATACATGAATTATGCGGGTTGTTTAAGTGTGCAGGTATTACAACATATCAAGTTAAGAAGAAGTTATTCTCATTATCGCTGAAAGGAAGAGATGAGGAATGGTATAAGCTGCTGAAGAATGGTCAATCTCTTGAATGGGAGGAAGTAGTACCTCTCTTTTATTCTAAATTTTACCCTCCTAGTGAGATTCACAAAGATTGGAATCAAATATACAACTTTTGGCCTCTTGATGGAGAGAGTACAACTCAAGCTTAGGGGAGATTGAAGGTACTAATGCTCAAATGTCCTATTCATGAGCTCCCCAACAACATTATTATCAATAACTTTTATGCAAGGCTTTCTCTTCATGATAAGGATCTATTGGACGCCTCTTGTGCTGGATCATTTACACGCATGGAAGAAGAAGCTAAATGGGATCTTATAGACCGTATTCAAGACAATCCTGAAGCATGGGAGAATGATAAAGGAAGAAAGTCAGGTATAAATTATGATTATGAATGCATTGAATCTTTTATGGGAACTGATGACTTTCAAAATATTAAAAATGCTTATGGTTTAGACTCCCAAGCTATTGCAACTTATTTTAAGGCTTTTGCTTCCTATATTGAAGTTCCTAAAAGAAGTGGAATAAGTATCACGTGCCCTATAAAGATATTTTTAATTGTGTTCCTGTAAGAAATACTGAAGTTTATACTGCTAATCATGTTTTACCCAAACCTTACATTGAGAAAATGCCTTTCCCAGTTAAGGTAAAGGAACATTCTATGATAGCTAGTATGGTTAATGAAAGTACAAATAAAGTTGTTGAACCTGATGAACAAGTAGCTGTTGAACCTATGAAGCAAATGTGAAAGACTTTGTCACTAAATATGTAGGAGATGGACACACTATTCTTTGTAAGGGTACTTCTAATATTATTTCACAAAGTATTGTTATGAGAGCCAATGTCCCTGTGTTTTCTGTTAGAATAAGTGATCATTTCTATAATGGTTCTTGGGATAGTTATATCGTTAAATTTATGCATGATACTGAAAGTTATTATGAGAGAGGGAAAAGTGTTCTTAAGCATCTCAATAATATTAAGTTGCCTTGCTTTCTGCTGAAAATCTTTATGTTGCACTTGTTTTTCCTTCCTATGCTAGCAGCCTCTAGTTTCAACAATTTTTTTTGCTTAAAAAATTCCCTTGCATAGGAAGTGGGTTAGACTTAAACATGTGTATTTTTGCTTCATGATGCTCCCTTTTACTTCAATTCTTACTCTTATGTGAGCATCATTGAAATCATCATGCCCATCTTAATGGCTATAAAGAAAGAGCTTTTTGGGAGACAACCCAATATATTTGTGTTTTTAGTTTTTTTCGTTTATTTGAGTCTTGGAAGTTGTTACTTCGGTAACAACCTCTCCTTATCCTTTTTGTTTGGTTTTTGTGTCAAGATCAACCTCTAATGAGAGAGAAGTAAGATTTGGGGAAGTTGATGTCCCGAAATAGATTTTTGTGCTTCACCGTAAAAATTCGTGAAAGATCTCTGTACAACGGATTGAGCTGTAATTTTTTGTGCTTCTGACCCAGGTTGTTATTTTACTTTCGTTACTTTTGCACTTTTTGATTTGAGCAACAGAAGATTTTCGAAAAAATTGATCTTTACCTGCTGGTCTGTTTTGACAGATTTCTGCCACTCTTGCATTTGCCTCTTAAATCGATTTTCTTTTTGAATTCTTTTGGGATTTCGGAAGGAGTTGTTTCAGTAGCTTATGTTTTGATGGTTTTCAGTTGAATTTGAACTTAAAAGGTTTATTACCTCTCTTATACTAATGTTGCTAATGAGAATTGTGTGAAGTTTTGTAAGAAATTTCCAGCTTAGTGGAGAAAATGGTGTAACAAGAAAGTGAAAGGTTACATGACTCACGCAATATGTGTATGAAGTTGAAGATATTGATGCTATTCAAGTGGTAACTCCGGAAAAAATTATCAAATACCAAGTTCAGAGACCTGCAGAGTCTGTTTTTGAATAGGTAATAGTTCTGGTAATGAAAACTCTGCGAAAAATCTGTCCAGTTATATTTTTGCAGTTTTTGTCCAACAAGGAAAGCAATGAAGCGAAAGAGGGACAGAAACGGAGCCAGGGTGGCTCACACCACCCTGTGGCGCGGTCCCCCTGGCCGCGCCACCAGGTGGTGTGGCCACCCCGGAGTCCGTCTCCTACCCGTTTTCTCCCAATACTTTCCTTTTGTTGTAAAAATTCATCATATATAATCCCCCGGATCCCCTGAGGTCCGTATATCGTGTTCTCATCATGTTATAGCTTCGATCTATTTTGTTCAGATGTCGTTCAGGGGTTCATCTTCAAAGGATTATGAGCTGCAACACCGTCGTGAGCTCGATCGCAATCTTGAGCAGGAGACTCTCGTGGGACGAGTGAAACAAGAAAGGATCTCAACTAGGTGCGAAGACATGGATCAGAATGTCGGGGAGGAAGTAAAGGACATGACAACAGGCATGAAGGGGCTGATACCTCCAACTCTAGATCTCATTTCCTGCCATGTAGCGGTGGAAGCTCTACGAGTAACTGATGAGTTCTACAACAAGTACCGAGTCCTGAGGAGGAAGGTGGATATGCTTCAAGAGGAGAATAACAGGCTTCGCAAGATGCTGGAGGATTTTGTCGTGCCAATCAAGAGAACACCACCACCACCGAAGGAGTAATTCGTCATCAGGTTTTGGCATCCCCTTGGTTTGTTCCAAGCTTGGGGGAGTGCCGCGGTATCACATCACTATCTTCTATCTTTTTACCTTTTTAGTAGAGTCATATCATGAATAGAGAAGTTATCACGTAGGATGGTTTGCATTATGGAAGTGTCCCCCCTCTAGTTAGATATCTATGTATCCCTTGGTGTGAGTTGCCATTATGGAATATTAATGAGAAGTTTTTTCATTTACTCTTTTGCATATCTTATATTAGTTTTCAATTTTTGTTATATGACTGATCTTGTTGTTAGTATTGGTATCACTTTGGGATCATGAAGTGAATTTATTTGGTTTTGGCAAACCTGGCTCGGTCAGTAGCAACACTATTTTGAGAATTGAATGAAAAAGATAAAAGTACTCGTAAGAAATATAATTTCATCATCTTTCTTTCTTGATTTGCTCATAAGCTTAGTATTCTCTATTTAAGATCTTTTGTGCTTCCAAGGAAGATTGCATGTTTGTTTTTATCACTTGTATGTTTGTTTGTTTCCTTCAACTCTTATGCTTGCTACCCAGCCTTGCTAGCCAAAAACTGTACTGAGAGGAAATGCTTCTCGTGCATCCAATCATTAAACCAAAACCTATGCTATTACAAGTAAATTCATGTTTTTATCTACCTTCTGAATTAAACTTGTTATGTGAAAATTAGTGATTAAATCTCTCACGAACTTGATGGCACACTTTACTTTTCTGCACTTAACAAACTTGAACCATTGTGCCCATCTATGTTGCATATATTCTTGCGCTTTATAAGTTGAGAGTTTGCAGAACCATGTTACCATGGGGAACGCTTTCAACTTTGCACTTATTTAGTTGATATCATGATTCTTTTGCTTATGGATCCTGGTGGTGTGAAATAAAAGGGGAACTTGTAAGATCATGGAGTTTGTATGTGTGTTAGAGAAACACCTAGGCC
This sequence comes from Avena insularis, assembly GCA_023614405.1. NCBI lineage: Eukaryota > Viridiplantae > Streptophyta > Magnoliopsida > Poales > Poaceae > Avena > Avena insularis. Next base: position 353,263,711 of record CM042694.1, read on the forward strand.
GATAGCCTAAGCCATTACTAATCATGGTGGAAACTTGCAGCATAACCATAATGAGAATTCTATGAAGCATCCTCAATAAAAACCTATGCAAATAGCAAATAAAAAGATCACTGAGATGCTCATTGTCTGCTTGCCTTGTCATTTTGATATGGGAATGCTTCCGTATCATCAGGCAAGGGGTAGCCTGTTGACGGTTCTTTATGATTCATATGTACTTACAATGACAAGAGCTTACTTGTGACTAATGTTGAGTAGCATGATGTCCGGTACTCGTAAGCACGGGGCATGAGATTTTCAACTTATAACTTGTCAAGCATGTCCTCATATTTGATCACTTTAACCTTAATCACCTAAAGATGCCTATGATAGGGGCAATCAGAGCTGAAAACTAATAAGTACCATAATTTTTGGAAGATCATTATGAAACTTGAAATCCCTGCTTCCCTCTGCAAAGGGCCTATCTTTTACTTTTTAGTTGAGTCAGTAAACCTATTCCCTTCTATCTCAACAAGTATTTTGAGTTGTTGTGTTTCATTCATTCATATGATGATTTATTCAATCATGTTTCTTATGTTCCTTGTTTTGCACATTGCTCTTATCTTAGAAAGTATTACTTTGAAAGCTATCATTGAAAACCCCATCATGTTTGAATTCCTGCAAATTGTCAACTATTCTTGAACCAAGAGCTAACTTTGCCATTACCAATTGTGTTTTACTTTGTGTATCTTTACTTGTGTTTCCTTTACTTATTGCAAGTTAAGTTATATAATGGAGTTTGTCTTCTATTATGATTTGTGTATTGATGAATGTGATGGTTCTTGTCCGTATTATTTTATCGACTCTTCACTACATAGACCTGACGTCATGTTTATTGAGCTCAGTTTTCGCTTGGGGACATGCGAAGTCTAAGCTTGGGGGAGTTAATACGTCCATTTTGCATCACTATTCTATATCATAATCTACTGTTATTCATTGAGATATTTCATATTAAGAGATGATACTTATGTTATTTCGTCTGTTTTTGCATGGTTGATGACTTTGGGAGCATGGACCGCTGAACTTAGGATTCTGATAGAAAAGGCACCGTTTGGAGGCGAAATTCGTGAAGATCAGAAAATCTGGGAAAATACTTGGAAAATCCTATTTTTCCAGAAGACGAAGGATATCAGAAGGGGGAGTGGAGATGGGCCATAGGGGGCCCACACCACCCCCTGGCGCGGGCAACCCCAGGCTGCACCACCAGGTGGTGTGTCCACCCTGGCCCACTCCTGGCTCTCCCCTTTGGCGTATATTATCCCCACGAAACCCTAAGCCTCGAGGAGCAACCACAGAAAGATTCCGCCACCTCTGCAGGGTGGAAAACTATAGAGAGAGAAAGATCTCTCCGGCAGATAGAATTCTGCCAGGGGAATTCCTTCCCGGAGAGGGGAGATCATCACCATCAACACCACCATCAAGCTGGACTTCATCGGGATCATCATCATCATCATCACCATTATCATCTCCATCAGCACCATCATCACCACTCCATACCACTATAACAATTGGGTTGAATCTTGCATAGTTCTTAGGGGAAACTTTCCTGGTGTTGATTACTTGTTGTAGTTGATGCTATTGAGTGAACCATTGAATTATTTTTCATGTTTAGATTGTTACTTATCATTATTTCATCTCTGATCTTGATCCATATGATTTCTTGTGAGTAGTTCGTTTAGTTCTTGAGGACATGGGAGAAGTCATGTGAACGTCGACTACATGACACTTCACCTATATGGGCCTAGGGGAATGCATTATGTATTTGGCTACTAATCGTAGGGGTGGCCGGAATGACAGAAACCTGAACCCCCATTAGGAAACCTTTGCACCAGGGATATCAGGGTCTTAGAGTTTAAAGTTGTTGTCGTGGAAATGGCCACGGCAGTCGCTGCTACTGGCAGCGATTGATTGTAACATGAGGAAGAGTTCGCGGCCATCTGCGGTGCGAGATGGGGGCGGATGCACATGGGTTTACCCAGGTTCGGCCCCCCGGAGGGTAAAGACCTACTCCTACTAGATTAGATTATTAGAGAGCGAGTTACAGGGGTGGCGAGCTTGGCGTCTAAGAAGCGAGTCGCTTGAGGGGGTGTATGATGGAACGTAAGTTCTTAGGATACCCTAGGGAGGTTTATATAGGAGTCACCTCGCTAGGGTTTACAAGTTACAACCGGGCCAGATATGGACTCGGAGGCTTTTTGACCTAATCTGACTGGGCTTCAGATATGCTTCTAGGCCTTCAGTTTCCTGTCACCAGGCTTCTCCTTCAGTCGTAGTCCAGTCGCCGTCCTTCAGGCCCACTCCACGAGCCCTTCTATTGTCGAACGTCTGCTGGGCATACCCCCTTTGGCATATCCCCATCAGTAGTCCCCGAGGCCATCGTTGATTCAGGCGCAGGTGTCCCTTTAGCGATCGAAGTAGGCAAGCCCAATCTGGACACCCAGTCGAGTCAGCGATGGACTCTATTAGAACCAAGGAGAATTTCCCCAGGCTTCCACTCGCCACCCCGACGAATGTTACTGTTGCCAAGTCGCCGCTTCGGCGAGTGGAGAAGACTAGCGGGTAGCGGGTGGAATGGAGGAGTTGGACCATCAGTTCTGGTCAAACTATCCGTTGGAATTTCCAACGGTAACTTCGGCGCAATTACCGTAAGTAATGGCTACTCCGAATTTGGCGGGTGGTGTTCCCATATAAGGGGAGTGATGATTTAGTTCTGCGAATCCTTCCCTGCATTCTTCATCCTCCCATATTCATTCTTCCTGTCTTTAGTCTTCCTGCCTCCAACCTCCTGATTCGACCTTTCCGCACCGTGCGATCCCACGTCCTACCTGATGGCGCCTCCCAAAGGCTCATGGGGAAATCCAAATGCACCACAGCCCAACTTAAGTTTTTCGAGGACGCCAGAGTCCTCCGCAAGGGGAACTGGCGGGTTCCCCCTCCTCCGAAACCGAGCCAAAGCCGCGAGCCGGCGAATTCATCTGCTTCCCCAGCCATCTAGAAAGGGGTTTGGGTTCCCCACTTCGCTCTTCTTTCGGCGCTTCTGCGCGTATTACGCGATCAAGCCGTCGGATCTCGGCCCGCACAACATCGAGTAGCTGGCGATCTTCGTCACCTTCTGCGAGTGCTATCTCGGCTGCAGACCATATTTTCCGCTATGGTTGGAGCTCTTCCACGGCCGCATCGGGCACAAGGTGTCCGGTTGCTTGATATTGGCTGCAGGCGGCGGCACGTTCCAGTTGAAGCCGAAGGCTAATTTCATTAAGCTCCTTCTGCCAAAGAAAGCCGCCAGCGAGTGGAAGAAGAGTTGGTTCTACGTAAAAGAATCCACTCCCCCCGGCGAGGTGACACTTCCCGAGTTCGTCGCCGAGAGGAGCGAGCCTCGCCGGCTGGCACCGAAGAAGCTTCCCAGAGGATGGCCGTCATGGAGATGATGGACCAGATACAGAAGCTGAAGGACCAGGGGTTGATTTCAATCAACCTTTACAACTGCTTGCTCGGGTGGCGCCTGGTTCCGCTAGCAGCTCGTCCGCATTGGATGTACGAATATAGCGGGAAGCACGACCCCTCCTGAACCAGCAAAGAATCATGGGCGGCCGAGGACTACAAGGCCGCCCTGAAGAAGATCACTGACGCGGAGTTCACCAGCGTGTCGGTTGGGCTTGCCCCGTACATTCCCGTGAAGAATGAAGCCCCCATAGTAAGTTTTCTCCTAGTCGCTGTTTCCGCACCTCAATTCTCAGTCGCTGCATTTGGATGCTTACTCGTGATGGTTCTCAGCTGTTTTAGGTGTTGGAGGGCTGGTTTCCTCTGCCCGATGAAGAGGTTCCCAGGAGCTCGAGGAGGCCTCCAAGGGAGACTCTTCCGATAGCGACGGGGAGGAGGAGGAGGTTCCCCCCAGCGCTTGTGGCTCGCAAGACTCGCATGTAGAAACAGCGCGAGTTCGAGGCAAGTCGCAACCTTGATGAACATGAAGGAGGCGATGAGGTCACACAGGAGCACACATCCCGATGTACGGCCACACCATCGAAGCCCGCGCGCAAGCCCAAGTCACCAACGAAGAAGCCAATGTCGCCGGCCAAGTCGGCGGTGGTGTTCGAGTCAGATAACGACTCCGACGATGAAGACTCCCCCAAAATCTCGCGCAAAGCTCTGGAGGGTGCAATCCCGACGAAGGGTTTGGAGGGCGAGGACATCGAGGCGGTAGTAGAGGTTTCCCTGGCGGTGATCGCGCCAATGGCTTCGGGGGTCCCGAGTCAGGAAGCGGTTGAGGCGGCGGCATCTAAGTCGCCGCAGCCATAGAGAGCGGCCGTGTCTGTAGAGCGGAAATTCCGGCGACCGCGGCTTCGTCGTCGAGGAAGCCTGTGGTGTCGTGGGCTTCAGACGTTTTTGTGAAGGGGGTCACTCACAAGCTGGGTCCAGAATTGGATAAGCCTGCCCACATCAGCACCGGGCTGCGTGTTCTCCCGGTTGCTAAGTAAGTGTTGGTTCTTCACTCCGACTCGCATCTTGTTTTTGTATAGTTTTTATATTGATTGTGGGAATTCGGGCAGATCTGGAGCCAAGAAGATTGGCCATCCATCGGTGGCGTAGATTCCGCTAGCTACCACCACGGGAGAGGGCGACCTCCCCAAGAAGAGAAAACCCGCTGGAGATGTGGCGACCGCGGAAGGCGTGAAGAAGCAGAAGGGGGGTGTCGATGACACCACAGCCATGGACGGCGCCGCGAAGCCCGATTTTGTGGCCGTTGCTAAAGAAGTGGTGGTGGCACGATCGGAGCCAGCCTTGGTTGCGGCAACATCGGAGGCGTCGGCCCCGTACACTAGTGCTCCCGCTAGAGCATCGGCGATGTTCCCGCGCTTCATGGCTAGGGGGTTTCCATGCGTGGCAGACACCCAGTCTCCACAGAGTCTGGAGATCGTGGATACGAACATTGGGTCCCATCATCGGCGCACTTCCTTCACGATCCCGTCGACTGACGCCGGAGAAATCCACAGGATTCTTGGCGCCGCTATTCAGGTATGTCCAGTCCCCGAGTTCTTAGTCGCTGAATTTCAGCGGCTAGGAACTAAAGTTTTTCCTACTCTCTAGTCCCCGAGTTCTTAGTCGTTGAATTTCAGCGGCTAGGAATTGAACTTTTTCCTATTCTCTAGTCCCCGAGTTCTTAGTCGCTGAATTTCAGCGGCTAGGAACTGGATGTTGATTTTGGTAAGTGTTGAGTTGTATTGTTTGTTTGCAGGGTTTGCAAAGGGAATCGACCGATCGGCAGGCCGCAAGCGAGCACTTGGAGCGGGATTTGCGCGAAGCGCAGGAGGCGAACCGGAGGCTTCAGGAAACTATTGGTAAGTATCTGCCTTTCTGTCCTTTCCTCTCTCAAGTGTGAACTGTTGGTGTATGGCACGCTGATGGTTTCTCTTTCAGATGGTCTCCCGGCTGCAATTTCCAAGGCCCGCGAAGGGTATGTTCCAGTCGCCGAGCTAGACGCAGCGAATGGGCGAATTGCCTAGCTGATCCAAGACTTGGAGGAGGCAAAAGCGGCCTCAGTTTCTTCGGAGGACCGAGGAAAGGCTGCTGTCGCTGCGGCTGAGGAAGAACGCAAGGCCGCGGATTCGATCATCGTGGGGCTGCACAGTGATCAAGCCGCCTTGGAGAAGCATGTCACTGAGAGCTGCCGCAAATTACTTGGTGAGTCTCCGTCTTTGCCTGACTTGTTTGGCGAGTCCCTGATTGGGGAGGTTCATAGTTTCACTGACGTCTAATTTTGCAGCTGTGATAGGCCAAAACGACCTAGTGGTTCAGACCTTCAACGCTTCGCAGTGCGTGACTTCTATGGTGAACGCGTCCACGGCTTCGGCATTATGTGTCCAAGCAGTTCTTCAAGGCATGTCCCCTACCGAGGTTATTCCTGGTGGGCTTACGGAGGTGTGGTGCTATCTGGAGGAGGCGCCTGTCGTCGTGGAGTGGATGGCGCGTTCGGCATTCAGGCGCGGGTCCACCACGGCATTGAGCTTGGGTCTCGCTCACTTCCCCGACGACTTCGACCTTGACGACGTGACGAGTGGCTACCAATCAGCGACCGGCACGGTGGAGATGTCAGAGGTACTGAAGCTGACTACAAAGGCCGCCCCTTACGCTGATCGGGTCCTGGGTATGGGGGATCTGCCGCCATACCAGGAGACGGTGTTGGTGCCTGGCGACCCCGAGCAAGTGCATCGCGATATGAAGTCAGAGCAGCCCTTCCGGTCGGCGTTGTCGAAGTCGCTGACGACGTACCCGACGAACCCGTGGTAGCCTTTTGTTCGTGTCAAGGGGGTGGTGGTGCTTCTTCATCAGGACCTGTGGAATAAATAATGTAGTTGGGCAGTTTGTGATGTATGCCAAGTGGCGACTGCTGTAATGTGTTTTGTAATATATGCCAAGGTGAGTCAATCGACTCGTATTGCGACCATGATTGTGTGGTGTTTTTATTTTTGATTGAGCGAGTCCCCGAGCGTGTCCACCCTTTAATGGGGTATAACTGTTTGTATACTTTTGTGTTTTGTTTTGGTTGTGCATTGTTTTATCTCTCGCTTCTTCTGAGTGGCGAGTCCCCGAGCGCAAGTGGGATTGTTTTGTGGGCGAGTCCCCGAGCGTGGTGCTCAACCATATTGGTCGTGTTCCTGTTGTAGGTTGTTAATGCGTTGTTTGTAACGCGTCTCCTCCCCTGGCCCGGAGAGCCAGTCGCTTGGTGAGTCCAAGGCAGCTCTCTTACTTGGTGTGTTCCCGAGCCGCGTGGGGGTTCCCGTTTTGCGGAGTCCCCATGCGTGGTACTTAACCGTTCAAGTAGCTTTGCGTGAAGATGGGAGGGACAGGTCGCTGTGAGAAGCGTATACCGGTTGTCTTGGCCCGATGGACCAGTCGGGCTAGGCGACTCCAATGGCAGCTTCTGGTTGGCGTTTTCGTGGACGACCCAAGGTCCGAGTATTTCTGGTGCCCTTGTGCCGCACTTCTTAGCCGTGCCGGTCGCTCGACCAAAGGTTGACTTCCGTGAGTAGCATATTGCTAATATGTACGAGTGCGAGTGGCACAAGAATATGGCAAGTAGACACAATTTGTGTGATCTGAATGAATTTCATTATATATATGCCAGCTGAGTACAATTTCAGGTTCTATGTATAGAACTTTCTGAGGAGGTTTACATTCTATGGCCTCCCGACCTCGAGCTGGCCGTCACCCCGTATGTCGATGAGGTAGTAGGCGTCATTGCCGAGGACTTGTCCTATGGCGAATGACCCCTCCCATGGGGGAGAGTTTGTGCATGCCTTTCTTGTCTTGGGCCAGTCGTAGGACCAGTTCGCCTTCCTGGAAGGTGCGAGTCCATACTCGGCGGCTGTGGTAGCGGTGAAGTCCTTGCTAGTATATGGTGGTGCGAGAGCGAGCCAGGTCGCGTTCCTCGTCGAGTTGATCGATGCTGTCTTGGCGGGCGACCTCGTTGGTCGCCTCGACGTAGTTGGTGACTCGAGGTAAATCGTGTTCTAGGTCAGTTGGCATTACAGCCTCGGCGCCGTACACCATGAAGAAGGGTGTGAACCCGGTGGAGCGATTGACGGAAGTGTGGATCCCCCATATTACGGAGGGGAGCTCGTCGACCCAGCATCATGGGGTGCGCTCGAGGGGCACCTGGAGTCGCGGCTTGAGCAAATGGAGGACGCTCTGGTTGGCACGTTCAGCTTGGCCGTTCGACTCCTGGTGGGCGACTAAAGCGAGGTCGAGTCGTATGCCATGTTCTTCACAGAATTCCGCCATGGCCCCCTTGGCGAAGTTTGTGCCATTGTCTGTTATGATGTTGTGCGGGTAGTCGTATCGGTAAATGAGCTCGCGTAAGAACTTGGTGGATGTCTTGCCATCACACTTTTTTATTGGCTTGGCCTCGACCCATTTGGTGAACTTGTCAACCGCGACCAGGAGATGGGTGAAGCCAGATGGGGCCTTCTTGAACGGGCCTACCATGTCCATGCCCTATACGACGAATGGCCATGTAATGGGGATGGTCTTGAGTGCTGAACCAGGGAGGTGCGTCTGGTGGGCATACTTCTGGCAGCCGACGCATCGCTGGACGATGTTGGTGGCGTCGGCGTGTGCGGTGAGCCAGTAGAAACCGTGCCGCATGGCCTTGGCGACTAGAGACTTGGCACCGGCGTGATGGCCGCAGTCGCCGGCGTGAATGTCCTGGAGGATCTTGTGGCCCTCTTCTGGCTGTACGCAGCGCTGGAACCCGCTAGTCACGCTGCGTCTGTGGAGCTCGCCGTTGATGATAACGAAGGATTTGCAGCAGCACACGATCAATCACGCCTCAGTATCATTGCTTGGTAGGATCTTGTGCTCCAGGAAGGCGAGATATGGTGCTGTCCAGTCGCTAGGCTCCACAACCATGGCGACTAGGGCCGGTTCTGGTTGCAGCGGTATCCCGACGTCAATCTCCTTTGGTGGGCTGACTGAAGGTTTGTAGATGATGTCGAGGAAGACACCTGCTGGTGGCGCTTGTCAGGCCAACCCGATGCGGGAGAGGGCGTCTGCCTCCTCGTTCTTGCGTCTGTCAATCCACTCGATGGAATAGCCATCAAAGTTCCTTCCCAGCTAGTCTACCGCTTGGCGGTACACGATCATTGTTGCAGAGACGTCGTCGCATGTCCCGGCGACCTGGCCGGCGACTAGGTCGGAGTCGCCATAGCATCGTAAGCGGTTGACATTCATCTCCTTAGCGTCTCTCATGCCGTGAAGGAGGGCCTCGTATTCTGCCATGTTTTTTGTGCAGGGCTTGAAGTTGAGGTGGAGCACGTAGCGGAGCTTGTCTCCTTTGGGGGAGGTCATTATGACCCCTGCCCCTGCGCCGTTGGCGTTCTTGGAGCCGTCAAAATGGAGCGACCAGTAGTGGAGGTACGGGAGCTTCTCCGGCTACTGTGCTTCTTCCTAATCTGCGGGGAAATCAACTAGGGCTTGTGACTTGATCGCTTTGCGGGGCTCGTATTTGATGTTGTGGATGCCGATTTTGACGACCCATTTGGCGACTCGCCCGGTCGCCTCGCGGTTGCGTATTATGTCCTGTAGAGGTGCGGAGGAGACCACCGTGATCGGGTGCTCCTGGAAGTAGTGTGGGAGTCGCCGCTGAGCTCAGAATACCGCGTACACCAGTTTTTGGTACTACGGGTAGCGCTGTCGTGAATCTATCAGGACTTCGCTGATGTAGTAGACAGGGCGCTGTATGAGGCGCTCCTTGCCCTCCTCCGGTCGTTCGACGACCATCACGGCGCTGACGACTCGAGTGGAGGCCACGACGTAGACAAGCATTGGCTCTTTGTCGAGTGGAGTGGCGAGGAGTGGAGCCGCGAGTAGCACTTATTTGAGCGCTTTGAGTGCATCGCCGGCTTGCGCGTCCCATTGGAACGTGGGGTTCTTGCACATCAGGAGGTAGAGGGGCATTGCCTTCTCGCCTAGTCGGGGGATGAAGCGACTGAGGGTCGCGACTCGCCCTATCAACTTCTGGACATCGCGCAGGCACTCGGGTTTCCCGAGTCGCGCGATGGTGTCGATCTTGGTGGGGTTGGCTTCGATGCCTTGCTTGGAGACTACATATCCTAGGAGCTGTCCAGTGGGGACGCCGAAGGTGCATTTTCTGGGGTTCAGCTTGATGTTGTACCTCCGCAGGTTTGCGAAGGTTTCGGCCAGGTCGTCAAGCAAGTTGTCCTGGCGGGTGGATTTTACCACCACATCGTCGATCTAGACATGAATGTTGCGGCCAATTTGGCTCGCTAAGCACTCCTGGATGCATCACTGGTATGTGGCACTGGCGTTCTTGAGCCCGAACGTCATGGCCGTGTAGCAGAAGGCGCCGAATGGCATGATGAACGCTGTCTTCTCCTCATCCTCGACCGCCATCTTGATCTGGTTATAACCAGAGTAAGCGTCGAGGAAGCACATCGACTCCGATCCCACGGTCAAGTTGATGATCTGATCGATGCGCGGTAGGATGAACTCCTCCTTCGGGCAGGCGCTGTTGAGGTTGGTGTAGTCGATACACATTCTCCATGTGTTGTTCTTTTTTAGAACCAGGACTGGGTTTGCCAGCCACTTGGAGTATTTGATCGGCCGAATGAAGCCTGCGGCTAGCAGGCGCTGTACTTCTTCGGCGATTGCTCGACGGCGCTCTTCATTGAAGGTCCGTAGCGACTGCTTTACTGGTCGCACTTTGGGGTCGGCGTTGAGTTTGTGTTCAGCAAGTTCCCTCGAGAAACCTGGCATGTCAGATGGCTTCCATGCGAAGATGTCGCGGTTCTCACAGAGGAACCAGATGAGCGCGCTTTCCTATGTGGGGATCATGTGCGCCCCGATGGTGACCGTCTGGCTGGAGTCGCTTGGGACAAGCTCGACGATGCGGGTGTGCGTGGTCGCCTTGAACGTGGAGTTCGCGGCGGTTGGTTTCTTCAGGATGGTGGGGTCATCCTTGTTGATGTTGCCCGCGTATTTCGTGAGCTCCTCCGCGTGGTTGGTCTCCGCAGTGATGACGGTGTCGGCGAGCTTGGCTCCTTTGTCCTTGCATTCTACGGCCATGTCGGGGTTGCCGTGGACGATGATGATGCCGCTTAGCCCTGGGAGATTCACCATGTTGTACGCGTAGTGGGGGGTCGCCATGAATTTGGCAAACGTCTGGCGTCCCAGCATGCAGTGGTAGGGGCTGCGGAAGTTCACCAGCTCGAACTCGATTCGCTTGGTGCGGTAGTTCGCTGGTGTGCCGAAGGTGACGGGTAGCGTCACTTTTATGATCGAGTATGCCTTCCGACCGGGGACGATACCGTGGAAGGTTGTCAGGGTCGGCTGGATTGCCGACTCTGGGAGCTGTAGCCTCTTGAACGTGTCCAGGTACATGATGTTGATGGAGCTCCCGGCGTTCATCAATGTCTTGGATAGCCAGTAATCGGCCACTTTGGGCCTGACAACCAGGGTGACTCACCCAGGGTACTCTATTCTGGGGGCATGGTCCTGGCGACTCCACGTGATACTCTGCGCGGACCAGTTGAGGAAGCGTGGGATGTCGACCTGTGTCACCGCATTAACGGCGACCGCATGGGCGAGCACCTTCCTCTCGCACTTGGTGCCGAGTCCGGTGAAGGTGTGTAGCGAGCCGACGGCGGTGCCAAAGCCGCCGGTGTTCCCGTTGTCCCGGGGTGGGTTGTTGTTGGGGTCCTCCCTTGCTTGCCTCGCCTTCTCAATCTCTTTGAGAGAGTGGCAATCAGCGGTGGTGTGGGTGGCGGGTTTTCCCTCCCTGCTATGGTAGATGCGGGGCTGATTGAGCAGGGCAGCGGGGTCGAATTTCGGCCTCGGTGTATTGTTGGAGCGGTAGTTTCCACTGTCGCGGTAATTTCCTCTGTCGCGGTGGTAGCTCTTTGGGTCGCGCTGACCATAGCCGGCGTTGGCGACGAAGTCTTCTCGCCCGTCCATGTGGCGCTTGCCGGTGATCCGGGTGTTGCTGTAGCACATGTCGCGTAGGCGCCCGCTATCGTGGATGTTGGTTCGGCGTCTTCCTCCCGACTCGTCGTCGGAGTCTTGGTTGGGGTCCTCCTCCGCGTAGCGCTTGGCGATCTTGAGGAGGTCGGGGATGTTGTCGAGCATCCGGTAGACCCTCTTGATCTTAGCGACCAGGGGTTCATACCGGCACGCGTTCTTGAAGCAATGTATCGCCGTATCTGGGTGGATGCCGGAGGCATTGATCCATAGTTCTTGCCATATTTGAATCCAGCGGCGAGTCGACTCGCGTTGTCCCTGGATGCATCGCTCCAGGTCTTCTATGGTGGTGGCGCGGGTGTAGGAGCCCTCGAAGTGCCTGATGAAGGCGTCCTGCATTTCCTCCCAGGAATCGATGCTGTCGGCAGGGAGGGTGTAGATCCATTGCCGAGTCACACCCTCCATCATCAGGGGGAGGTAGCGAGCGGCGAGCAGGTCGGTGTGGCCTGCGATTCCCATTGCCATGAGGTATGTGTCCAGCCAGACAGTGGGATCGTACGCCGGGTCGTACTTTTCGATCTCCTTGGGGGCCTTGAAGTTGGCGGGGTATTTTTCCGCACGGATCATGGGCCCGAAGCATTGCGGCCTGACTCGACTGAGCGAGCCTCTTGGTTCCGGGTCGCCGCGGTTGGTGAGGGTGTGCCTCAAGTCGTTGGGTTGGCGCGCCCACCACACCTGGTTGTTGATGATGTTCGTTCGGGCATCGATGGGCTGCCCGTTGGTGGCGACCGTGTTATTCGCCGGTCGCGGCTCGTTGGTGGACAGCGCGGGATTGCGGCCCGTGGTTGGTTCGCCAGGGGCTGCGGTGGTGGGAAAGTCAATGCGTTGGCGACGGTGTGGTGGCCGCTTGATGCCGCCCTGCTTGTTGAGGAGCGGGAGTACATCCGCCCCCGTGGGTCGAATCCCGTAGCGTGTTGCACGACGGCCCTGACAAGTAGGGTCTTAGCGTACTGGATCTGTAGCGTGCCGTCACCTTGGACGTCGAGGTTGGCGACCGCGGCGTCAGCCACGACGATGTTGTCCATCGGGGTGGAGTATAGTGGTAGTCCGTTGGCGTCGCGGGCTTGAGGCGGGATGATGATCCGCGGTTGGTCCGGCGGGGGCGTGTGGCCGATGGGTGGTGGAGGGGCTCCGGTCGCCGGTGCGCCGGGTGGTGGTCTCTCGGGGTTGCTTCCGCCTGGCGGCGTGTTCTCGCAGTATTCGCGCTCGGCAGCGCGTGCGGGGTCGCTTTCATCATTGAAGTTCAGGACATGACCCTGGACGTTGGAGTTCAGGCGGGTCCTGATGCGGCGCTGGTGATAGAGCGATAGCTCCCACGACTTTTCCCGCTCGAGGCGGTATTTCTCAAGCTCGACGAGTTTGTTGCATTGTGCCTCCGCAAGCCGCAGGCGGGCTTCCTCCACCTCTGTGGCCGTCGTAGTGGGCGGGATCAGCGTGGCAAACGGATCTGGTGGGGCGGCGGTGCTTCCCTCCATGTAGATCGTGTTGAAGCGATTGTATCTGGCACGGAAGTCTTCAGGCGATTCAGAGTCGGAGTCGGAGTCGAAGGTCCCAAGGATGGAGGGGTCCTCGAAATCCTCTGGGTTGGAGACCCGCGTGATGGATTCCTCTCGTGATGCGGCGGTGATAGATCCTTCGACTGAGGCAGGGGTCACGTAGTCGGCGTCGTCGTTTAGGGCCTCGTCGTTGGTGGCGGCGTTGGTCTCGGCCGCGTCGCTGACGACCGAGTCGTACTCGGTGACAAGGCTCCTGATGGAGCGGACCTGGTCCTCCGAGAGCAGATCGCGGTGCGACGGCGATCCGCCGACGATCATCATTGCAGCTGGGTCGACCATGCCGGTGAAGCCGACGAAGAGGTTGATGGAGCCGACTGGGATCACCGGGCCGTGAGTGACCGGGCGTGATGCCGGGATGTAGCTGCTAGGCAGGATCTGTAAGATCCCGCCAATGGCGATCATGCGAGCGGTGGAGAGTGGCCGATCGATCGGCGAGTAGGGTTTCGCCGTAGAACTCAGGCCAGTCCCGCTATGCCCCACGCTGGGCGCCACTGTCGTGGAAATGGCCACGGCAATCGCTGCTACTGGCAGCGATTGATTGTAACAAGAGGAAGAGTTGGCGGCCATCTGCGGTGCGAGATGGGGGCGGATGCATATGGGTTTACCCAGGTTCGCCCCTCCCAGAGGGTAAAGACCTACTCCTGCTAGATTAGATTATTGGAGAGCGAGTTACAGGGGTGGCGAGCTCGGCGTCTAAGAAGCGAGTCGGTTGAGGGGGTGTATGATGGAATGTAAGTTCTTAGGATACCCTAGGGAGGTTTATATAGGAGTCACCTCACTAGGGTTTACAAGTTACAACCGGGCCAGATATGGACTCGGAGGCTTTTTGACCTAATCCGACTGGGCTGCAGATACGCTTCTAGGCCTTCAGTTTCTAGTCGCCAGGCTTCTCCTTCAGTCGTAGTCCAATCACCGTCCTTCAGGACCACTCACAGGCCCATCGGCCCAATCGGAACATCCTGCTGGGCATACCCCCTTTGGCATATCCCCTTTGGCACGTATGTCGAGGGAGACTCTTCCACAGGTCTTGATGAAGAAGCACCACCACGGGTTCGTCGGATACGTCGTTAGTGACTTTGACAATGCCGACCGGAAGGGCTCGGGGTCGCCAGGTGCCAACACCGTCTCCTAGTATGGCAGCAGATGCCCCATAGCCAGGACCCGATCGGCGTAAGGGGCGGCATTCGCAGTCAGCTTCAGTACCTCTGACATCTCCAGCGTGTCGGTCGCTGATGGGTAGCCACTCGTCATGTCGTCAAGGTCGAAGTCGTAGGGGAAGTGGGCGAGACCCAAGCTCAAGGCCGTGGTGGCCCCGCGCCTGAAAGCCGAACGCGTCATCCACTCCACGAAGACAGGCGCCTCCTCTAGATAGCGCCACACCTCTGTAAGCCCACCAGGAATAACCTCGGTGGGGGACATGCCTTGAAGAACCGCTTGGACAAATAACGCCGAAGCCGTGGCCGCGTTCACCACGGCAGTCACGCACTGCAAAGCGTTGAAGGTCTGAACCACCGGGTCGCTTTGGCCTATCACATCTGCAAAATCAGACGTCAGTGAAACTACGAACCTCCCCAATCAGGGACTCACCAAACAAGTCAGGCAAAGACGGAGACTCACCAAGGAATTTGCAGCAGCTCGTGGTGACATGCTTCTCCAAGGCGGCTTGATCATTGTGCAGCCCCACGATGATCGAATCCGCGGCCTTGCGTTCCTCCTCAGCCGCAGCGATAGCAGCCTTCGCTCGGTCCTCCAAAGAAACTGAGGCCCCTTTAGCCTCCTCCAAGTCTTGGATCAGCGAGGCAACTCGCCCATTCGCCACGTCCAGCTCCACGACTGGAACATACCCTTCGCGGGCCTTGGAAATCGCAGCCGGGAGACCATCTGAAAGAGAAACCATCAGCCTGCCATACACCAAAAATTCACACTTGATAGAGGAAAGGACAGAAAGGCAGATACTTACCAATAGTTTCCTGAAGCCGCTGGTTCGCCTCCTGCGCTTCATGCAGATCCCGCTCCAAGCGCTCCCTTGCGGCCTGCCGATCGGTCGATTCCCTTTGCGAACCCTACAAACAAACAATACAACTCAACACTTACCAAAATCAACATCCAGTTCCTAGCCGCTGAAATTCAGCGACTAAGAACTCGGGGACTAGAGAAGAGGAAAAAGTTCAATTCCTAGCCGCTGAAATTCAGCAAGTAAGAACTCGTGGACTGGAGAGTAGGAAAAAGTTCAGTTCCTAGCCGCTGAAATTCAGCGACTAAGAACTCGGGGACTGGACATACCTGAATAGCGGCGCCAAGCATCCTTTGGAGTTCTTCGGCGCCAGTCGATGGGATCGTGAAGGAAGTGCGCCCACGACAGGACCCAATGTCTGCATTCATGATCTCCGGACTCTGTGGAGACTGGGTGTCCGCCACGCCTAGAAATCCCCTAGCCATGAAGCGCGGGAACGTCGCCGACGCTCTAGCGGGAGCACTGGTTGTCGGGGCCGGCGCCTCCGACACGGCCGCAACCAAGACTGGCTCTGATCGCGCTGCCACCACTTCTTCAGCAACGGCCGCAAAATCGGGCTTCGCGGCGCCGTCCATCGCTGTGGCGTCATCGACACCCCCTTCTGCTTCTTCGCGCCTTTCGCGGTCGCCACATCTCCGGTGGGTTTTCTCTTCTTGGGGAGGTCGCCCTCTCCCGTGGTGGCGGCCAGCAGAATCTTTGCCACCGATGGACGGCCAATCTTCTTGGCCCCAGATCTGCCCGAATTCCCACAATCAATATAACAACTATACAAAAACAAGAGGCGAGTCGAAATGAAGAACCAACACTTACTTAGCAACCGGGAGAACACGCAGCCCGGTGCTGATGTGGGCAGGCTTATCCAATTCTGGACCCAGCTTGCGAGTGAGCCCCTTCTCAAAGACATCTGAAGCCCACGACACCGCAGGCTTCCTCGACGACGAAGCCGCGGTTGCCAGAATTTCAGCCTCCGCAGATGTGGCCGCTCTCGATGGCTGTGGCGACTTAGACGGCGTCGCCTCAACCGCTTCCTGACTCGGGACCACCGAAGCCATTGGCGCGATCACCACCAGGGGAACCTCTACTGCCGCCTCGGTGTCCTCGCCCTCCAACCCCTTCGTCGGAATCACACCCTCCGGAGCTTTGCGCGATATTTCGGGGGAGTCTTCATCTTCGGAGTCGTTATCTGACTCAAACACCACCGCCGACTCGGCCGGCGACATTGGCTTCATCGCTGGTGACTTGGGCTTCCGTGCGGGATTCGATGGTGTGCCGTACGCCGGGATGTATGCTCCTGCGTGACCTCATCGCCTCCTTCGTGTTCATCGAGGCTGTGACTTGCCTCGAACTCGCGCTGTTTCTGCATGCGAGTCTTGCAAGCCACAGGCGCTGGGGGGGGACCTCCTCCTCCTTCTTGTCGCTATTGGAAGAGTCTCCCTCGGAGGCCTCCTCGAGCTCCTGGGGAACCTCTTCGTCGAGCGGAGGAAGCCAGACCTCCAACACCTGAAATAGCTGAGAACCATCATGAGTAAGCATCCAAACGTAGCTACTGAGAATTGAGGTGCGGAAACAATGACTGGGGAGAAAACTTAGTGTGGGGGCTTCATTCTTCACGAGAGTGTACGGGGCAAGCCCGACCGACACGCTGGTGAACTCCGCGTCAGTGATCTTCTTCAGGGCGGCCTTGTAGTCCTCGGCCTCCCACGATTCTTTGCTGGTTCGGGAGGGGTCGTGCTTCCCGCTATATTCGTACATCCAATGCGGGCGAGCTGCTAGCGGAACCAGGCGCCGCCCGAGCCAGCAGTTGTAAAGGTTCATCGAAATCAACCCCTGGTCCTTCAGCTTCTGGATGTGGTCCATCATCTCCGTGACGGCCATCCTCTGGTCTTCGGGAAGCTTCTTCGGTGCCAGCCGGCGAGGCTCGCTCCTCTTGGGACGAACTCGGGAAGTGCCACCTCGCCGGGGGAGTGGATTCTTTTACGTATAACCAACTCTTCTTCCACTCGCTGGCGGCTTTCTTTGGCAGAAGAAGCTTAATGAAATTAGCGTTCGGCTTCAACTGGAACATGATGCCGCCTGCAGCTAGTATCAAGCCACCAGACGCCTCGTGCCTGATGCGGCCGTGGAAGAGCTCCAACCATAGCGGAAAATACGGTCTGCAGCCGAGATAGCACTCGCAGAAGGCGGCAAAGATCGCTAGCTGCTCGATGCTGTGCGGGCCGAGATCCGACAGCTTGATCGCGTAATACGCGCAGAACCGCCAGAAGAAGAGCGAAGTGCAGAACCCCAGACCCCTTTCTAGATGGCTGGGGAAGCAGATGAATTCGCCGGCTCATGGCTTCGGCTCAGTCTCGGAGGAGGGGGGAACCCGCCAGTTCCCCTTGCAGAGGACTTCGGCATCCTCGAAAGACTTGAGTTGGGCTGTGGTGCATTTGGATTTTCCCCATGAGCCTTTGGGAGGCGCTATCAGGTAAGACGTGGGATCGCACGGTCCGAAAAGGTCGAATCGGGAGGTTGGAGGCAGGAATACTGAAGACAGGAAGACTGAAGACAGGAAGAATGAATATGGGAGGATGAAGAATGTGGGGAAGGATTCACATAACTAAATCATCACTCCCCTTATATGGGAAGGCCACCCGCCAAATTCGGAGTAGCCGTTACTTACGGTAATTGCGCTGAAGTTACCGTTGGAAATTCCAACGGATAGTTTGACCAGAACTGACGGTCCAACTCCTTCATTCCACCCGCTACCCGCTAGTCTTCTCCACTCGCCGAAGCGGCGACTTGGCAGCAGTAACATTCATCGGGGTGGCGTGTGGAAGCCTGGCGAAATTCTCCTTGGTTATAATAGAGTCCATCGCCGACTCGACTGGGTGTCCAAATTGGGCTCGCCTACTTCGATCGCCAAAGGGACACCTGCGCCTGAATCAACGATGGCGTCAGGGACTACTGATAGGGATATGCCAAAGGGGGTATGCCCAGCAGGACGTTCCGACTGGGCTGAAGGTCCTGTGAGTGGGCCTAAACGACGGCGACTGGACTACGACTGAAGGAGAAGCCTGGCGACTGGAAACTAAAGGCCCAGAAGCATATTAGAAGCCCAGTCGGATTAGGTCAAAAAGCCTCCGAGTCCATATCTGGCCCGGTTGTAACATGTAAACCCTAGCAAGGTGACTCCTATATAAACCTCCCTAGGGTATCCTAAGAACTTACGTTCCATCATACACCCCCTCAAGCGACTCGCTGCTTAGACACCGAGCTCGCCACCCTTGTAACTTGCTCTCCAATAATCTAATCTAGCAGGAGTAGGTCTTTACCCTCCAGGGGGCCGAACCTAGGTAAACCCATGTGCATCCGCCCCCATCTCACACCGCAGATGGCCGCCAACTCTTCCTCACGTTACAATCAATCGCTGCTAGTAGCAGGGACTTCCATGGCCATTTCCACGACAACTGTGGTTAGGTTTCTATCTTAATTACTTTCTTGTACTTCGGATGCTTGCAAGGGGTATAATCACAAGTATGTATTAGTCCTAGGAAGGTCGGTACATTAGCACAGGTTCACCCACACAACACTTAGCAAACTAAAGAAGATTAATCAACTATATGAAGCGAAAGCACTTGATGATATTCCCGTGTGTCCTCGAGAATGTTTGGCCATCTTAAGAAATACATCCGGCTTGTCCATTGCTGAAGAAAGGATTGGGCCACTTGCTGCATTCATTATTATTGTCTTTTATTTACTCGTACTTTATTTATCTATATTATCAAAAACCCCTAAAAATCCGTTTGCTAAGTATTTACAGAGAATTCCTGCTCCAAGCTACTCGCCAACACCTTGTTGGTTTCGACACTATTACTTATCGAAAATACTGCGATACACCCCATATACTTGTGGGTCATCAGTAGCCTCAGCTCAACCTCTTCTATAAGGGAAACCATACTAAGACATATAAACTTCCAGTTAAGCCCTACCCAACTCAGGTATTGTGGTTATACGGTAAAATTGGAATGGTATCGCATCTGAACCCAACCATCAGTTTTTGTCAAAGTCAAGGCTCATGCCTCATTCAGTTTCATCATCAAACCATTGTGTTTCATAAAACATGTCAAAACATTTCAATATAATGAAGTATCATTCCAAGGTTTCCATAATCATTTTGACCAAGTATTCCCATCTAAAGTGATCAAGTTTTATCTTAGCACTAGCCACTAATGTTGAGGGTATCACTATTGAGGGGTGCTAATCAAGTATAAGTATCCAAGGCTAGTTCTATGATCTTGATGGTATCCATCCTATTTTCCACTAATCACAATTCATTAACTAAGTAAGAAATAGTAGCAAAGGGAAAAAGCAAAGCTTGGAGTAAAACTGGGAATTGGTAAAGTTGCATCTCAAAGGTTTGCATATGGTATCTGTACAAGTTAGCTTGCTAGCTAAACTTGCATGAATAGCATGCATAGTGGGCTTGCATTGCTGGTTGCAGTCGTTGAAGTTTTCTTCCTCTTCCTCGAAGTACTCCTCCTCGTTGTAGCCCGGGTCAGTACTAGCATCTATAAATACACACAAGGTACACAATCACCAAACAACACTTCACTACTTCTATTTAGCACACAAAGGCTCACACTAGATGATCTAGTATCATCTCAATCATCATATGGAATCTTGACATTTTCTTATTCATCTTATCTTGGAAAAGTAATTTCTACCCATTGAAAATACTTAAGATTTAACATTCACCAATTAAAATAGGAGATCATATTGACACATGCCATCACCACCTATTTCAATACTTGGGAATGTGATTTAAAAAGGGTTGGCATATATTACAAGATTTAATATCACTATTTAATAATATTAAAGTGACTAGAAATGCCTATATAGCATTCTTTTAATACTAGTCCATTTTAAATATCCGTAAAACCAAATCTTTTTTACATACTCATGTAGAGCATGGAAAATGTGATTTTTGAGAGTTGGAATCAACTCAAAAGTATTTATAGTTTATTTTATAAAAATGTTTGAAGTGGCAAAAGTCTCTATCTTGTTATTTTTAGTAAAGGTGATCTATAGTTTCAATTGGTTTGAATCCAACGGTAGTGGTGAGATATTTTCAATACCTTTCTAACAAAATTGGAATCATGCATTTTGGACCAGTACATCTCTTTGAATTGAATTTTGAATCTACTAAAAGAATAGGGTTTTAAACTAAATAGCAAAATTCTATTTGAACCGCTGGGCTCGGCGCGGGAAAAGCAATGGGCCGGCCCAACTGCACAGCGTACGCACAGCGGGCTGCTGATAGAATGGTCCCATGCGTCAGCGGCTCATCTAAACCGAAACGGTACCTATCAATCCCAGCCTTACGATTAGAATGAAATCTATGGCTAAGGTTCATCGTCTACGTCGAACGGCTCCGGCGAGATTCTAAACCTAACGCGGCAGTGGGGGTCGTTGGGGACTCACGAGGGCTCCAGCTAGGTCCGGTGATGGGGGCAAATGGGCTGGTCGATGATGGCGGTTCGAGGGGTGGTCGTGGCGGCTCCTAGGGTGGCTCCAATCGATGGCTCCCTTCCTTCACTGTAGCGGCAGACTCTGGCCAAATTCCAGCATCGTGGTACTCGCCTTGCTTCGAGGAAGGGTCAGTGAGGTTCCTGGGTGAGTGGGGAGTGGACTGGTGAGACGAATGAGGTCTGGGGTGGCCTCTATTTATACACCGGCTTTGGAGGCAGGGCGGTATGGTCAGGCTTCACCGGCGACGTTGCTACAGGTCGAGCTAAGCATGGCGGAGGGCATGAGTTGATGCGGGAGACTGCAGCGATCATCACACACGTGATGGCACGGCAAGGGGCTGTCTCAGTCGGTCGGGCAACGTCGGCACTCTGTTCAGGTACGGAAGTGTTCTTCACTAAGTACGGTGGTCACAGGGCGCGTGGAGGTGAACCATCATGTCTGGGAGGTCACTGGTGCCACGATGACTGCGGGTACGAGCGGAGAGAGCGAGGTGCGGCGTGTGTGTATGAGGCAGTTGCGGCGCTCCGTCGTGCTCTCGGCATGGCAGGGACTTAAATGGGCGAGGCAATTCTAGCTTCTCCACTCCTCGCCGTTGGTCCAGGGGTGGACAGAGAGTGGCGGTGAGGTCACGGCTAGCAGCTAGGCATTGTGGGAGATGGCAGTAAGGCGTGCAGCGACTGGTCCATGCTCGACCGACATGGCATGCTCGGTACGGGCATGGCACTGGTCAATGTGGTGAGTGATGTTGCTCCTTTGCACGGCCAAGTACTAGGAATGATCATGGGGGAGTAGTGGAGTGGAATTGGGTACATATGATGAGCAATTGATAGATCAAAACAGTAGATAGTGGTTGAGGTTGTACTCTCTCTGCTAAGTGTTCGACTAAATGGCCGCATGAACTTTACTTTGGAATTTTTCAATGATTTTTGGTGAGTGATCTGGTTACTTGCTTAGTAGTCTATGGTTGCTGGGAATTGTCAAGTGGAGGTTGTTTGAGTGGTTTTTGAAAAGTGATGATCTAGGTACATACACTTGATTAAATTTTGAATTGCCTCTTAAATAGATTTGAAAATAGTTTCTGTAATTTTATAAAGTTTGCTTGGGTTCACTTTTACTTGGTATAGCAAGGGGTGAAAAGAACTAAAATTGTTTCTGTTAGAAATCTTTTACTAGAGATGGCCAAAGTAGGTTAGTGATTAACTTTGGCCAAAATAATCATATGCTCATATGATCCATATTTGACTTTCTTTTCATTTGATTTTGCTTGGAAATAATCTAGATGATGTGGTAATCCCTTTTAAACTAATCCTTATCATTGGTAGCACTCAAACATGGCAATTGCAAGCATTCATGCATTAATACAAATCACACATGCTCTCATATAGGTTTTTGGAATAAAAGTTTTTGTTAACCCTAAACTTGGGTGATTATAAAATGATAAGCTTGTTTAATATTTTTGAGATGTTACAAGCATCATGGTTCTCCGTTATTTTAACAAGGATATTTTTTTGCTCATTTTGTGAGTCTATAAAGGACTTAAGTGTTTCTTGGAGACTACCATTACTTGTTCCCATATTATTATTAGAGTTATCTATAGGACTAGAATAATGTTTCTGAAAATTAGGATTATCATTCTTCTTCCAAGCAGGGTCATAATCATTACGATCTATGAAGTCTATTTCTTCAATATTTAATTCTGGGATAGCCCTTACCTGGTTTTCCTTACCTTTTACGGCTAATATGAGCTCATCCAGCTTAGCATTGAGTTCTTCATGTTCTTGTGGTGAGACGGAGTTCACCTTCTTCGTGTTTGATCTATCCACATGCCACTGGGCATGGTTGTCTTGCATATTGTCAAGCAACTGCTTTGCTTCGGTAATATGTCTGCCCATAAATGTTCCTCCAGCTGCAGTATCAAGCATAGACTTAGAAACAAGATTAAGAGCATTACAAAATAAATGGAGAATTAACCAATCTTCCATCCCATGACTGGGATAGTTTCTCATGCATTCTTTCAACCACTCCCATGCAAGCGCTAGTGGCTCACGCTCTTCCTATCTAAAACCAATAATATTAGATCTTAGTTGCATAGTCTTTGCAGGTGGGAAAAAATTTAGTCATAAATAAAGAAGTACACTCCACCCATGATGCAATAGTATTTCTAGGCAAAGATAGCAACCATTATTTTTCTCTTCCTCTAAGAGAGAAAGGAAATAAGTGCAATTTGACCGCATCGGGGTCAACATCTTTTATGCGCATCGTATCACATATTTCATTTAAAGTGTTCAAGTGCATACACACGTCCTCAATAGTAGAGCCTCCAAATTGATTATGTTGAACCAAACTTAAATAATGGGGCTTAATTTCATAATCATCAGCAGTAATTGCTGGCTGAGTAATAGGAGAACACAAATAATCATTGTTGGGAGTTGCAAACTCCCCAAGCTTCTTTTTAGCCATATTTCCTATGTTTTCTGTTATCTTAAACAAAGACTTATGAATTTAAAGACTAACTAATTTTTTTGTTTTTTCAAATAAAGACTGAAAGCAAACTAACAAAATTAAAAACAAGAATTAAAACTAGTAAGGCTCCTACTAACCTCACAAGGGTAGCTATTGCTTCCCCGACAACAGCACTAGAAAAAGGGTTGATACTTTCAATCCGGATTAGCTCTTTTTCTCTAGTAGACCTAGGTTATCAAATCCTCGGGAAGCAGAAAGCATAGTGAAGTTGCCTTAACGGACCTTCAGGAGTTTTCGAATTCTTTTTGTGTTTTACCGGACCAAGAGTTTGCTGTCTTTTGTTGTTGTCGATGATGGAGAGAGAGGGCCTATGGCTTTCGATTTCACCTATAGCTGTGCAAAACATTTGATGGGAATAAAAGATAATAATAAAGTATGCATGTAATTGTTAGAGCAAGATAATTATATGTGGGCAGTGCATCCATAATTGGTATTGCCTCCGCAACCGCTTATAGCAATAAACGACTAGTATCATCCATAGAAGAAAGAGAACTAATGATATGCATAGTTATGTTGATACCTTCAATCTGGATTACGGATGTAGTATAGCTCTTTTTCCCTAGTAGACCTAGGTTATCGAATCCACGGGAAGCGAATGCGTAGTGAAGTTACTTTAACGGACCTTCGGGAGTTTTAGAATTCCTTTTGTGTTTTTACCGGACCAGTAGCTTGCATCTTTTGGTTGTTGTCGATGATGGAGAGAGAGGTCCTAGGGCGTTCGGTTTCACCTACAGCGCAAAACATCTGATGGGAATAAAAGATAGAAATAAAGTATGTGTGTACTTTTTAGAGCAAGATAAATTATATATGGGTAGTGCATCCATAATTGCTATTGCATCCGCAACCGCTTATAGTAATAATCTACTAGTCTCATCCATAGAAGAAAGAGAACTAATGATATGCATCATGATGTCACCGTTAATCCCAAGAAAATCCCTCACATACAGCTGTACTACCCCTTCTATCACTGGGGTTCCCAACCTGCAGATCAGTCATCACTCATACTCCCTATACCTAGCTCAACCCTCAGGGTCTTGGGTACCTGACAAGTCCTTAGATTGAGGCAAGAGATGATACAATAATCATCCTGTCATACAAACTAATACAATTTCTACATGGCTAGGCCGAAGCCCTTAGCCCAAGGAGAATTACTCACATATAGAGATGAGATCAAGAATCACAAACATTGTAATGAAAATCATAAGATTGATAGAAATAGTCTTACAATGTCACTAATAGGAGAAGAGATCTACTATTATAAGTGGTGGAGTATGGCTATGGAGATGGAGAAGGGTTTGGAGATATGAGGCGGCTTTTTGGTGGAGTCTGGCTTCTCTGGGGCAGAGCGAGAGATGTTTTCCCGTCGCTTGAGGCTTTTTTATATAGGGGTCCCTTCATGAAAGTTGTTCTGTTTGACCTAACGGTGGCGGCGCCAACTATACGACCGGAGCTATACGGTCGGAAGTTTTGCTCCGGCCGTATAGTTGGTCGTTACGGCGTTTGCCTTTGTTGGACGGCTCCTGGTTTCTTCTGGTTGAAGGAAATATCGTATCTTTGATTTTAATGTAGTGATTCCCTCCTTTAAATGACATTATCTGCACAGGAAAAATACAAAATCAAAAATATTTCATCAAGAATATGATTAATATCAAAATGCATACCCATCTGAATATTAGCGTTAGTGGCAGGGTTTAGAGAGATATTTCATCAAGAATATGATTAGTATCCAGTTTAAATGTGGACGTAGATGGCTATATTTTAGAGCCATCAACCTCCCCAAGCTTAAACTTGATCGTCCCGAGCAAGAAAACCAAAATCAAATTGGAACTCAGCATTTAAACTGAAATAACGAGATGGTAGTCTTACTCATGATTAATAGTATCATATTTCCTCCACTTCATAAATCTGAAAAACTTCAGCATAGATAGAGTAATGGCAAGCATATCATACGGGTTTCATGTATCCTTATAGCGCAGCAAAATTATTGTAAGTATGGATGATCCAAATGACTAAATTTTATTCCATGTCAAGTAATCAACTCATAGTCTTGCCTTTGAATAGTAAAGTATAATCATGTAAATTAAGAGTGTGAGAGTTGTCATGAAAAGCATATATACTAGATTATCTCAATTCTCCCACATCAATGAATCAATACTTTGCAAGTACTACTTTGCTATTCATCGTCCTTCAAGAATTTCAGTTTTTAAGTAATTGAGAGCATGCCAAAAAAATTAGTTTATCGGGCTGTGATGGACACTCGTGGCATCACTTAGGTTTTTGTTCCTTTTGCACAATGATTTCTCATAACAGCCAGAGGAGTGATTCCATCATGATTAGAGCTACCCGGGAGTGTGAAGAATCTTACCCACTATAGCATTGCTGCTGCAAGTGATTAATCAACTCATAGCTGAAATCTAGGAGTTCCCTCTATTAAGATCGTTCGTAGGCCAGCGGAGTTGTTGGCATCCCATGAAGTTTGACACGCATAAAGCTATATCATTCTTATGATTAACAAGTCAAACTTTGGCATGCTCACAAAAACCGCTAAACATTAATTCAATCGAGCAAATCCTTTCAAAGAGAACTATTAAGTCGATCAACATTTTCAGCGGTGTCAAGTGTCTCTAGATATAAACCTTCAATACTAAGCACTACAACACCCAAGCCTTAAATTTTGAGGCTTTTTCTTATTACAATTGTTTAGAAATTTTTAGGCAAGACTTGGTTAATTACGAGAGTTGGAACACAATGATCCCAATTAAATACCCATGCAAACGACAATCTTACTATGATACAAAGACTCACTCCACCAATATAATATCTCAACATTCAGTACTAACTAGCATAGCTTTCTGAAACTTCAAAAGTGGGGAGTCATAAGGCATACCTCTCATGTTTGGTTCCACTTCTCTCTTCCTTTTTTATTTGTTTCTTGGAAACTCGAAGTCAATCACTCTCTTGCAAATATACGAAGACCTCGAGGCGGAAGGAAAAGAAAGAGGGAAAATAAGGAAAAATGAAGAAATCTTTTTGTGATTTTTAAGAGAGGTAAATAAAGAATAGAAATTGGCGGCAAAGCTTGGCTAGAAAATTTCGAAATCAAATAGAAAGAACTAAAGATAAAGTGTTGGGGAAACCAACACGAGTGCTTATAAACTCAAATAAAAATGTAACCTCGAAATAAATAAAAGCAAATAAACGCCAAATATCGATACATGAGGAAACTTCCCCAAGCTTAGGATTTTGCAAGCCCTTCAAATCATTGTGGTGGCGGGAAAAAGTCGTTACTCCAGTTTGCGAATTGAGTTGAGAGGTTACTTGTTGATTCTCGGAGGTTCAAATAGAGGTTGTGCATCCTCTCCATAGTCCCTCCAAGTCCTTGGAAATGTTGGTATGTGGCGAACCGGGTTTGTGGCTGCTCCTCTTGATGAGGAACCTCTTGGTCCTCATCCTCCTTAGGAATATCCTCCTCGGGTTGTACTGCTCAACCTGCACATCATATAGAAAACATCCTTCCTTGATAGAGAAAATACCATTAGGCATAGGAGTGGGGTAGATACGCCCAGCTCCAGCAATATGCAGATAATAAACACCACCTCTCCTAGTGAGCATTCCACAGGCTCTCAAGGTGGAGAAACCAACACGTGTCTCACCAAGTACGGGTTGCAACTCACCTAGGTCAAGGCCTAGGGTAGTGGCAAGCATGGTGATGGCGCCTCCTCTAGTGATTGGCCCTTGGCTTTGGGAGGCTTGGTACTCTAGGTAGAGCACAAGGATGGCACCCAAGTTGAGTGACAAGCTGCAGTTGATGTAAGAATCCTTTGCAAGGACTATGATGTCCTCCTCGTTGAGTCTCGTGAACTCATTGCGTGCCTACAAGGTGTTAGCAATAACATAGAACAAATAGCAAATTGCGGGCTATTGAATATTTTTCCCCTTGTTCAATCTACTAGTGAAACTCATTCCATTATAGTATTGATCGTGGGAAGGAGTTAAGCCAGTAAATGATGCGCGTAGAGCATGAACATCATTGTTTGGCAAATTAAAGCATGCACACCATTCATCTAATGTTAATGTGTAGTTGTTGTTCATCAGACGGAAAGAAATAGAATCCTCTCCTTGCCATTGTTTAACGGTGCTTTGCAATGAGCTAAGGAATTCAATGGATAAGCGGTGATAAGCAGGTACATCATTGTACACAAAGTTTTGCAGGCCAGCTCTATTCCAAAGTAAATTAAAGTCATCAGAAATACCGAGTTGGTTCAATATAATGGGGCAAGCCCACTTTGTGGCCTTCACTTCGCGGTTCTTGATCTTGTTGAAGCGATCATGATGGGCCTCATTCCTGAACCATATCCCCATGCGTTCCTGAGCTGCAGCCCGAGAAGTGCTAGCGATGGCACGAGCACGAGTTTGGCTCCTTGTGTGCATCCTCTAAAACATTGAAGAAAGGCAAAAATAAAACTTTTTGATCCAATAATAGTAAGTATAATATATTCCTCATATAAAAACACTTAAGAATCTCCTCAAGGTAATAATCTAGGTAAGAAAATCATGGCAATAAGTTCATAGTAGGTCTCACCCTAGATTGATAATGACAATAAGTCGAAGATGAATTTGCAAAAAGTAATTGGAGGATCGGAGGAGAAACATACTGTAGATCACTTGTGTGCGAGGAATTCAAACGAAATTGAGTAGAGATAAAGATCCCTTGAGGTTTTGAGAGAGGTTGGAAGTAGAAGAAATTAAAAGGATTGAAGTTTTCGAGTTGGGAGTACCTTCCCGTGCGATTTTGTGGTCGGACGCAACTATACGGGCGCAACTATACGGGTGGAACATCTGTTCCGGCCGTATAGTTGGCGTTCCTTCAAAATACTAGGTCTTCCTCTTAGCAGCGTAGCTATACGGACGCAACTATACAGGTGCAACAAAATGTTTCGGCAGTATAGTTGGTCGTTAAGCTGTATGTCCCTGCGAAAGAAAATTTGCAAAAGCATATATATCTATACAACCAGAACTATACGGCTGAAATTTTTATTCCCGCCGTATAGTTATTCGTTAAACTCTCAGTATATATAAAAATAAATTGTACGGAGGCATTGATATCTATACGACCGGAACTATACGCCGAAATTTTTATTCCCGCCGTATAGTTGGTCGTTAAACTCTCAGTACATATTGCAAAAAAAATCGATGGCAAAGATAACTATATGACCGGATCTATATGGCCGGATTTTTTATTCCCGCCGTATAGTTAGTCGTTAAACTCTCTGTGTTCATCAATTTTTTTTTGTTTCTTCGTAAACTATTTCTTTTCCTATAACTTAGTGATATACCTTGTTTTTTGATAGAAAATTGATAGTATATATTGTCGACCAACAATAGCATGAATAAAGCATAATTTCAAGTACTACCAAATTTCTTCTCCTCAAATGGAGTTTTCTAGCACTCTTTATTAAACGAAAACTTAAACAAAAACTAAAACTTAACTCCAACCATTATTTAACATGGGTTGCCTCCCATGGAGCACTCTTTTATGGTCAATAGCTTGACCTTGATGATACTCACTTGGGCTAGATGAGTGGAACACGCACTCCAAAGTAATTAGCCTTCAAAGTGATGGCCTCCTTCTCGTCATGTTTGGCTTTCTTCTTCCTGGGGAAATGAATAATAAAAGGATCCCGCAAAGGCAATTGCAGCTTCACATTCACTTCATGCAGATTAATTAAAGCCTTTATAGTTCTTAAGAAAGGATGGCCTAGTATTATAGGAGCAACTGTATCTTCAGGCATGTCAACAATAACAAAATCAATTAGAGCAGGACAGCCTTTGATGTAAACTAAAGTGTTCTCCTTAATCCCTACAGCTTGTTTGTAGATAGAATCTACTAGATGCAATTTTAACTCAGTAATTTCAAAGGAGCCAAAATTTAATTTGTTAAAAAGACTCTATGGAATTATTGAGATGCTTGCACCTAGATCACAAACTGCAGCTATCTCATTGGTTCCAATCTTTATCTTAATAGTAGGCTCAAATATGTCATCTAGTTTAACAGGTCACTTTTCAGTAGTTTTATTGTATTCTTCTTCAATCTCGCATACCTTAATTGCTACTTGACCAACGAAGTGTTGATACATGGCTTCATCATTACCTTCACTTACCAGAATTTTGACGTTGATCCTCTTTACAAGATCTTCGATGGCGTAGCTTGGTGAAGGGGCATTACTATAATCAAGCTCTTCAGGCTCCTCCCTTTGGATTCTCATCATTTTGAGTTCCTCAACAGGATTAGGCTCAACTTTACCTGCAAATTTAGCTAGAATGAGAGTTTTACTCTCGGTTATCTTACCTATCTGTGCCTCAATGATCCTTGTTCTTTCTTGAAGGGCCTGCAAATCATTTCTCAAACTAACAGCTCGGTTAGATAATTTACCAAGCATAGCATCATGGTTCTCTGTAATTTTAACTAAAATATTATTTTGTTCATTTTGTGAGTCTATGTAAGACTTAAGTGTTTCTTGGAGACTACCATTGTTATTTCCCATATTATTATTATTAGAATTACCTGCAGGACTAGCATAATGTTTATAAAAGTTAGGATTGTAACTCTTCTTCCAAGCAAGATTATAATCATTATGAGCTACGAAGTCTATTTCTTCAATATTGGTTTCAAGGGTGGCTCTTAACTGGGTTTCCTTACCTTTAACGGCTAGTATGAGCTCATTCAACTTAGCATTGAGATCTTTGTTCTCTTGTGGTGAGACGGAGTTCACCTTCTTCGTGTTTGATCTTTCCAGATGCCATTAGGCATGGTTGTCTTGCATATTGTCTAGCAGCTGCTTTGCTGCAGTAATCTCTTTTCCCATAAATGTTCCTCCATCTGCAGTATCAAGCATAGACTTAGATACAAGATTAAAAGCATTGTAAAATAAATGGAGGATTAACCAATCTTCGGCCCCATGACTAGGACAGTTTCTTAGGCATTCTTTCATCCTCTACCATGCAAGCGCTAGTGGCTCACGCATTTCCTATCTAAGACCAGTAATATTAGATCGAAGTTGCATAGTCTTTGTAGGTGGGAAAAATTTAGTCATAAATAAAGAATTACAATCCACCCATGATGTGATAGTATTTTTAGGCAAAGATAGCAACCATTATTTAGCTCTTCCTCTTAGAGAGAAAGGAAATAGATGTAATTTGACCACATCAGGGTCAACGTATTTTATACGCATCATATCACATATTTCAGTGAAAGTATTTAAGTGCATACCTGCGTCTTCAACAATAGAGCCTCCAAATTGATTTTGTTGAACCAAACTTAAGTAATTGGGCTTAATTTAATAATCATCAGTAGAAATTGCTGGCTGAGTAATAGGAGTATGCAAATAATCATTATTGGGAGTAGCAAACTCCCCAAGCTTCTTTTCAGTCATACTTCCTATGTTTTTGGGTTTTCTTAGACAAATAATTATAACAGTAAAAAACAAGAATTTAAAGACTAACTAATTTTATTGGTTTATCAAATAAAGACTGAATAGCAAACTAACAAAATTAAAAACAAGAATTAAAACTAACAAGATTCCTAATAACCTCACCAGGATAGCTATTGCTTCCCTGACAATGGTGCTAGAAAAAGGGTTGATACCTTCGATCCGGATTACGTATGTAGTATAGCTATTTTTCCCTAGTAGACCTAGGTTATCGAATCCACGGGAAGAGAATGCATAGTGAAGTTACTTTAATGGACCTTCGAGAGTTTTAGAATTCCTTTTGTGTTTTTACCAGACTAGTAGCTTGCGTCTTTTTGTTGTTGTCGATGATGGAGAGAGAGGGCCTAGGGTGTTCGGTTTCACCTATAGCTATGCAAAACATCTGATGGGAATAAAATATAGAAATAAAGTATTTGTGTACTTGTTAGAGCAAGATAAATTATATGTGGGCAGTGTATCCATAACTGTTATTGCCTTCACAGCCGCTTATAGAAATAACCTACTAGTCTCATCCATACAAGAAAGAGAACTAATGATATGCATCGTGATGTCACTGTTAATCCCAAGCAAATCCCTCACATACATCCATACTACCTCTTCTGTCATTGGGGTTCCCAACCTGCAGATCAGTCATCACCCATACTCCCTATACCTGGCTCAACCCTCGGGGTCTTGGGTACCTGACAAGTCTTTAGATTGAGGCAAGAGAGGATACAATAATCATCATGTCATACAAACTAATACAATTGCTACATGGCTAGGTCGACGCCCTTAGCCCGAGGAGAATTACTCACACATAGAGATGAGATCAACAATCACGAACATTTTTTGAGGGTAAAACAGTAGGGCAAAAAGACCCCACTGCAATTTTTATATATTGTAGAGAGTTACAAAAGAATATTTACAAGACTCATTCCACCTCAAAGAAGAGGGATAAATTCTAATCAGCTATCTCCTGTCTAAATTAGTTTCAATCCAAACCTTAAGGCTCTGATAATACTTCTTCTTAATTCTAAAAAGGACCCATCTTAATTCCTGGGCTACAATAGCCTTCCAGGTCTCAATCGATGCATGCTAATTATTGAAAATTTCATTATTCCTGCAAATCCAAATGCCCCAAGTTCCAAGTAGCAGAATTTCCATTGCAAAAGGGACACTGAGGTCTTTTTTAATACTGACTAACACTTCAAAGATAGTTGGATCAGCCAAATTGACCTGAGAAATTTCAGCCCAGCAGGCTCTTGCAAAAGAACATTCCCAAAACAAATGTAGGCTGGTTTCTTCACTATTGTAGCCCTGGAAGACACTGTCATAAGATGCCAGCGAGAAACATTTCCTTTTCAGAAGGTTTCTAGTGTTGAGTCTATCACGAACATTGTAATGAAAATCATAAGATTGATAGAAATAGTCTTACAATGTCGCCAATCGGAGAAGAGGTCTACTATTACAAGTGGTGGAGTATGGCTATAGAGATGGAGAAAGGTTTGGAGATCTGAGGCGGCTTTTTGGCGGAGTCTGGCTTCTTTGGGGCGAAGCGAGAGATGTTTTTTCGTCACCTGAGGCTTCTTTATATAGGGGTCCCTTCACGAAAGTTGTTCTGTTTGACCTAACGGTGGTGGCAACAACTATACGACCGGAGCTATATGGTCGAAATTTTTGCTCCGGCCGTATAGTTGGTCGTTACGGTGTCTGCCTTCGTTGGACGGGTCCTAGTTTCTTATGGTTGAAGGAAATATCGTATCTTTGATTTTTAATGTAGTGATTCTGTCATTTTAACGACATTATCTGCCCAAGAAAAATACAAAAGAAAGGATTGCATACCCATCTGAATATTAGCATTAGTGGTAGGGTTTAGAGAGATATTTTATCAAGAATATGATTAATATCCAATTTAAATGTGGACGTAGATGGCTATATTTCAGAGCCATCAGATGTCACCGTTAATCCCAAGTAAATCCCTCACATATAGCCGTACTACCCCTTCTGTCACTAGGGTTTCCAACCTGCAGATTAGTCATTACTCATACTCCCTATATCTGGCTCAATCCTCGGGGTCTTGGGTACCTGACAAGTCCTTGGATTGAGGCAATAGAGGATAAAATAATCATCATGTCATACAAACTAATACATGATCCCATCTATGATAAATAACATGCACACAAGCTACATGGCGAGGCCAAAGCCTTAGCCTAAAGAGAATTACTCACGCATAGAGATGAAATCAACAATCATAAACATTGCAATGGAAATCAGGAGATTGATATCAAATAGTCTTACAATATCCCCAATCGATGATGAGATCTACTATTACAAGTGGTGGAATATGGATATGGTGGTGTAGAAGGGTTTGGAGATTAGATCTAAGTCTATTCCTCTCGTGGCTCTTTGGTGTTGTGGATGCAGGTTTCTGGAATTCTGGGGGAGGCTTGCGAGGCTATTTCTCCTTGCTCGAAGCCTCTTTACATAGGGGTCCCTTAATGAAAGTTGTTCTGTTTGACCTATCAGTATCGATGGAAACTATACGACCGGATCTATACGGCCAGAATTTTATTCCCGCCATATAGTTGGTCGTTAAAGTGTTTGTCTCCACTTCACGACCCCTGGTTTCTTCGGGTTGTTTGAAATCTCGTATCTTTGACTTTAATGTTTTGATTCCCATCATCAAACGTCATTATCTGCGCAGGGAAAAATAGAAAGAAAGGATTGCATACCCCGTTGATCATTAGGCATTAGTGGCAGGGTTTAGAGAGACATTTCATCAAAAATATGAATAATATCCAGTTTAAATATGGACGTAGATGTCTATATTTCACAGCAAGCGCCCAGAGGCTACTATTAGAGTCCTGGTACCTGGGGTACCCCGATCCTACGGATGACCGGCCCACCAAGGGGGGCCACTGCCCCTTTCCGTGAAAGTGAGACGGGTAGAAGGCCTCACGAGGGAAGCCTGAGGCTAGCGCCTCGTGAGGCCACCTCTGGGTCCTTCCCTCTTCCCCAATTGGAGCCCAACTCTCCCGGGTCCCCGAGCAAGCCCCGTGGAGGGTCAGTGCATGCCCGGGGGTATGGCACTAACCCAGCCATGATACGGAAGAAGAAGACAAGACCCTACAGGGAAGACTAGGCCCGGACGGGTCGCTCCGGTAAAGAATGGTAGGAACGTCCACTGACTGGTGTAAGGGTGCCGAGAACGTCACCGGAGCCAAGACAGTTGTCCCTTGCAACTTTGGTGCTAAGGGGACAAGGGCAACATCGGGGAGCGGGGGATGCTGCAAGAATGACCCGCTTTACGAAGGACTAGAAGGAGGCCAAGGCGAAGAGGAAGTAGTCCTATAGTCCGGGTCTGCGAGGGGTGGTAGTGTGGTGACCCTTCCTGCCGTATGTTTGGAGGAAAGAGGCCCATCCTCCCTATAAAAGGGGGCCTTCTTCTACCTTGGGGGGAGGTTGATTCCCATGATTTGTAACCCTAGACATTGGTTCTCCATTGTACCCTCATGAAGCACTGCGAGTAATACAACCAAATAGGAGTAGGGGATTTACCTCCTCACGAGGGTCCCGAACCTAGGTCAAAAAACCGTGTAAACCTCTCTGTCATGTGTGTGCGTTGTTGTCTTCACCGTCGCTGAGAAGCTTAGAACGCGTGATTTAGCCCCCTCTCGAACTCAGGGCTTGTTAGACCCATGTTCCTCCATGGGACACATCTCCGACAATCATCATATTCATATGGATGGATTGAAAGTAAAAAAGTAAAATCAATTGCAAACCAACAATTGTATTTGGAATTACAACAAAATCTAAAGAATGAGAGGGGATGATGGTGATGATGGAGATGCAATGATTGATGATGCGGGGGATGATGTGTTTTCCTCCAATGATCCGTGTAGTAGAAGGACTTTCCCTTCTACAAGTACCTCCTCCATATCCCTTCCCAGTGTGGAATTTCGTGTCTAGAGGTGTCTATGAATGTCGGATCACAGATCCGTCTTCGTGTGGTGAAAGTATTTGACAAGGCGGACGTCCTGGCCAGAAGTACGGGCAAGCTTCGCCTATACCATAGGTCGTTAAGATTGCAGTAGCTTCTCCTTGCATCCTCTCTTCTCGCAGGCGTGTGGAAAATCATTTAAATTATATTTATCACTCAGAAATATTATATTATTATATAATATGACTCTCCCAATTGATAGATTCACAAAAGACTTAATAATTCAGGATCCTATTGAAACAAGGGTAAAAGGTGCACACGAGGACCATAAAATACCAAAATTCTAATTCTACTTATGCAAAAACATAATATAAATATGCTTCAAAAATGGACTCATCAACTTCCCCAAGCTAGACTATTGGTTGTCACCGAGCAAGGTAGTGACTTTTGGACAAGGTCATCATGTTCATGAGGCATGGGTATAGAAGTGTGCCCATACCCTACAAACACGGGTACGGTTCCTGCGAGCACTCATGGGTAAAATTGTCATCCTTAGCGCGAAGGGACAATAAGAGTTGGGAGAACAAAGTACTTTTGGGGCCTAGAAACGTTCACATTTTTTTGATGAAAACACCGTCGCTGCTTACCTTATGAGTGGTTTAATGTCGTCGCTTAGGCGATAGATTATTCATGTTAGCGAAATAGTGGGTTCCCAAATTTTTGTTTAGAATAGAAGTATGAACACTCCCAACCATAGTGATTGAAAATTTATCGATAAAGGGCGCTTTATTTTTTTAAAGCTCAGGGTGCTTTATTATTAAACTCGATTCCCCATCCCAGCGGCCTACCATTCTGCTATGGGTAAATTCAAATTCAGTCGAGTTGGTTGGGGCTTCAATCGTAATTTTCGGGCTCATTGCCTGTCTTGGTGACAACATTTTCATATGCATCATCGTTGATGAATGAATATAATACGGAAATATATCAATGCCATAGTATTTTAGTGCTTACCAAAGCAATACTTCAGTTTTCTCTCTTCTTAGTTTCTTCAAAAAGGGGTCTAACCTCTTTCTTAATTATTTTAAAAAACATGGTTTTGGTGAATACTTCAGTTTAAACCCGTATTATTCGTTGAAACAAAACACTAAAAGGTATTTAATAGTTCAGTTTATTCAGAAATCAAAATGTTTTCTAAATAATTTAAAAATACTTTGATGCCAAACTGGGCCTTAATATCTGAACCGAGCCAATCTAGGCCATGGATGATCAATATTTAGATGCCAAATGGCCAAATGGGGCCTTAATATCTGAACTAAGGCCGTATGGGCCATGGATGATCACCGATGTGCCTGTCGGCCTTTGATTCTAGGAAGTATGTCTTACCAATTTACTACTACTTAGACTATACATAAATCTAAATTTAGTCGAGCAATAAAATCTCCCGCTATCCAATGTTTCAAACATCTTGGAATCCCCCTTCTACCCCTAGTGAAGTCGGTTTGTTGGGGCTTCAATCGTAATTTCCTAGTTCAGTACCTCTATAGCCCCGCTCCTACCACCGACCCCCCACCACCACACCCACACACAATCCTCGACCCTAGCTACGCAAGCCCTGCAGAAAACCGTAGATCTACCTTCACCACCTTACATCTGATTCACAAGGAATCTGCTTCTTCACAGCTGTCGTCCAGCACTCGGAGGAACCCCTGTTCTGCTTCACCTTCGCCCACAAGCACCGCAACCTCAACACCCTCGACCACCTCAACGTCACCACCCAGGATTTGCAGGATGCCTAAACGCCGTCCTGACCGAGGTAACCATATCTCCTTAGAGTTTGGTAAGCTAAATATGTAGCAGTTAACTATATTTTGTATTGGTGCTACTTTTGTAGTAACTTACAAGTACTATACTTGTTACCCGTATCTTGCTAAATAATTTTTTTGAAGTCAGGTTTAACTATATGGCATTCAACTATGTTTTTGTATGTCATGGCGAAATATGAGTCAGCCAACGGTTAACACATTTGTTTCCATTATCTACTTTATTAAGTGCCCATATGTGATGCAGTTATAATTTCTCTCTAGCATGGCATAGGCTATGGCACTAACTGTTAATTTTTGCTTGGTGCTTTTCTCCTATCTATGCAGTACACGCTTACATTCGTTATACTGTTTCCACTAAGATGTCTATTTTATTTGCTTCTTCTTACCCCACTATTCCTAACAGTTTGTTGTTGTTACGGAATGAACAGGTGCAATTTACTCTAGAAATCGTAGAATGAATGGACCCTATAATCTTGTAAGTATCTATTGCTTTTGTATCACTTCATGTTAACATCTGTGAGACTGGAACCTTTTTGTGTTTACTATTCGGTGCACCATTATGTAGAGGACCAACACTAAAGTATGGAGACCACCAGTCCAATTAGTTGATGCACCGGACATCATCGACAAACATACCTGTAACCAGATCAGCAATCCTAAGACTCTACATAGAGCTACTATAAGCATGCCCCCTTTTTTAAGGTTTAAGACCCCTGGTGTCATGCCATTTACTCTAGTTGAGTTGTTATTTTTGTCAGAGGCACTAGGGTGATTATAACAAGGACATACATGCAATAGACTCCAATATAACAGAAACAGAAGGATCATAAGCAACTACGCACTTCAAATATCACTCTGGTATCTACACGTGTATGGCTATTTTAATACGAGGAACATGATAGTACACTTTGTCTTTAGGTAGACAATCAAAAAATTAAAACAATCTAACTGCTTGATATATTGTTTGACCATTTCTCTAAAAATGATTTGGCTAGTCTATTAGAGGCACACGTCTGCAAGAGATCCTTGTGTTGAGTGCTTGCATTGCTATAACAGGCCAAATAATCTTTTGAAAATCTTTGAGAATGAACATGGTAGTTTTGTTCCTTTGTATGATGTTGTAACTTCTTTTATCTTAGTTTCAGCCTTCATCAAGTAGATCAGTCATTTCATAGGGCAGAAGTGATAGTTGCACATGATCTCATCCCTCTATGAAGTCTATTGTTCCAGTTATTCTAGAAGAAAGAGATGTATGATGCCCTTCTATTACTAATTGCTTTCTTCCTTTTAGCAAAAGGACTGATTTGAAATTCGTTGGTTTTTGCTTTCCTTGGTAATGATGTTATATGACATTTCTTTTTGTTTTAGGTTGCAAATATAAATATGAAGGCAGAACATAAAACTACTACCTGAAGTGTAGATCTCTTTGGACAAAGCAGTAGTGACAGTGTGTATTGCTCGTGTAGGTACACGATCTCGATTGCTCCATACATTCTAGCAGAAAGAATTTTTGGTGCTGCACTCCAACATGCACTTGATGTAGTTGGACATGAAGCCAACAAAACAGATGTAGTACTCTCTATAGAAAGGAAGGAGTTGTCTAAGTTAAAAAATAGGCAAGATTTGATGGATAATCTACTTAATAATATCCTCAACAAGTCTCCTGGTAATCCCGTCGTTACATGTGAGGTGGTGCGAGCTCCCTAAAAGGAACATTTTTGAAAATGAGATTATATTGTTTATCAGTTGTGTTGTTCTCTGATGATGCTTTACAAGATACATAATTTTTTAGGACTGTAATAATTTACTATTTTTCTAGTTACAAGTTTTTTCCATAGTTCCAGAATTTATTTAGCATTCTAGACAACTTGTGTTCTTTATTTATCCACCTTTATGTACTGGCAATGGATCTAAGTTAGATAGGCTTAAACAGTAGCAGGACCACAATGTTTGTATTAGTCCTTGATAGACCTCCAATCAACGGTGATGGGCCTACACTAATGCTATTATATGTAGAATCTGACTTTAAAAGGACAGAGCAGTAAAAGGACAGAACAGTAAAAGGCCAGAATAGTAAATGGCCAGAATAGTAAATGAACAGAATAGTAAATGGCTAGAAAAGTGAAAGGCCAGAACAATAAAAGACCGGTACAATAAAATTGTAGGACGCCAGAATAGTAACAGGCCGGAAACAGTAACAAGGCCAGAACAGTAGGAGGCCAGAACTTTAGCAGGCCAGAAACTTCGCAACCCATTTATGGGACTAAATAGTAGAAGGCCGTAACAGTGAATGTCTAGAACAGTAAAGGGCCTTAATGCTAGAGGGCCGTAAGGGCCCACGATGAGTGCGAGAAAAGTGATGGGCCGACAACAGTCCTTAACACTAACAGACAGACTTGGCCCAGGCGGAGAATGGGCCGCACAGTATTAGACCAAGGTGGGCCTTCTGTAGACTAAAACAATATCGGTCCTAAAAGTTCACGGGCCACGGATGGCTGCACTAATGGGACCATTTCAAATAGTGCTGGATGAAACAATAACGGGGCTTGTTCTTATTGGGCTCTCCTCATGGGCCGGCCCACTTAATATTTAGCAGGCCTTGGCTGGGTATGGTTTCTACCATGGTTTCTATGACTGTTAACAGCGGTAACTGGACGTTAACGGTGTTGGCCATGTGGCATTTTGCATGACGTCAGCAGTCAACACGGCTGGCAAATAGATCTACGACGGAACAAGTTTTTGTGGCTGAAGGGTGCAATCCGCCATGGTCAGAATAAAAACCATGGTAGATTCTTTTGTGACGGGGCTTTTACCACGAAGGGCATCCGTCGTAGAAGACTTTTTAGCCACGAAGGCCTTCAACCATGAAAATCGTTTGTTGTAAAATCCAACTTTTCTTGTAGTGTTGGGTCCGTTTTGGTCTAGCAAAGAGGCGTGGAGGTGGGCGGCGTTGTTAGCAACAGTGAAACATTCTAGAGTGGATTAATTATTTTAGCTGGGGAAAGCTGAAGACTATAAATAGAACACTAGTGTTGTTATATTATCTAGATGGCGGGAAAAAACCTTGTAGTGTCGGGAATATATTGATGAACTATTTTAGACGGACGTGGTGCGCACTCCCTAACTTCCTAGAAAACAAAGCATACGGTAAATGGAATATAACTAATGGCTATTCAATCCATAAGCTTCAAGCAGAATATCCAATGTTCTTTACTGAAAACTTGTATTTCGAAATATGGTTAGCAGTTTATGATCTGAACCATAATCAATTAGGCATATTGAACTCCAGCAGATTAGTTGTGTACGCAACTCTGTGCATAGCCCCGAAAGTGGATATATCAGGCACGACTGTGCGGATGGAAAGCATTGGGGAGTAGTAAATTTGATTGCTAAAATCTATATTTTCCTTTACCACATTGTACTGCACTGCTCAGAAGATAGCAAAACTAATACTACATAATTAACAAATAATTCGTAGTATTTGTACAACACAGTATACAATATAGTTATTTATTTTCAACTGAACTAGGTGCCAAAGCTTTCAGTTCTTTCGGGAGTACATCTTTTGCTTCATTCGCCCGTGAGAACATGGCATAAAACATGTACTCGTCCAAGACTGAGCTCGAGTCCATATGTTCAATGGTTCAAACAAATTGAGAAGATATTATGTTAATGTCATCAGAAATGTCTATTTGTTGAAATTAAGATGCAACACTGAAATTTCTAACATCTTTAAGATCATTTACTAGCTCCTTGCCATTGTAGTTCTCAATGCACTTTATAACCCAAAAACCATTCATGTTTTCATCTCCTCCTTTCTGAACCTTCACATGTTTTGATCTAGAGACAATATTTCCTCACTTAGGAAGCTTGTTCTTCGAGTAGAGTTTTTCAATGAGTTTGCCAAACCTCTTTAGCTAAAAATTCAGTATTTAGAGCACAGTTAGTAACATAATTTTATCCATTCCTTGGGAGTGTTTTTATCTTTATACCAAGGAAAAAACATGTGGAAAAACCAGACCATTATTTCACCAATCTGGTTGTGGTATGCTATTTTAGACAATCCATTCTCTTCATTCTGTAATCTCGTGTGTCAATAACTTCAACTCGACCACCTTGAGGGTAGTTGTTTAAGATGTAAATAGATATGTGATTGTCAATGACACATGCGGAAATACTTGTGGTAAAAAAGGAAAACAGACACATTGATAATATGTTAGGGATGAAAATATGGAATATATCCTAATGTTATTAGTGAGTTATGTACTTAAAACTTACCATATTAGCTTTACACAAATCTTTATTTCGTATATGACATTTGAATTGTTCAATCTTGGAGACAGCTTAATACTGGTAAATTTCATCTTCTTTGCTAGTATTTGTGAAATTGTCCTTTATGTTGATGTCACACAAACGAGCGACGCCGAGTGGTGGTATAGCTCTTCAGCTCCTGAATAGACATTTGTACTCAAGGATAGTGTGCCAGCTAGAAATAATGAAGTCCATCATATCATCCTCTAGCAAGCCTTTTTCACTAAAGCATGCTGCAAGACTTGCTGTAGTAAAATATTTTGGTACTTCTAGTCCTTGTTCCAGAGTTGAAGAATATTTTACCATTACCAACCTAAGATTTTCGACAAACACACGGAAAAAGATCAAATACAAAAACTAACAGCCATAATTGTGTATCCATAGAAATTTATTATATTAAACGAATCAATGAAGCATAATTTGTTGTTTACTCGCTATTTTTTCCAGAAAATCCTTATTCAGTAGCAATCTACGAGTAAGTGTGGCATCTCCCTTGTATTTGTACATGGGGGGGCGGCGTACACATGCAACTTAAATGTGAACATGTTTTATAAAGGCCTCTTGTAAGATTTGATGTTATCTGGTGAATTAACAAGAACTGTTTTGCTATGGAAACGATAATGTTTTAGTTGCTCCTTCGTTGTGCTGTTGTGATCCAGGACATGATGTGTCTTGATTTTCCACATGTATTGTCACATCAGTGTGGTCCTTCGAGATGAGTTTTCTGAACACCTTTGTCGTTAATAGTGTCTTCACGATTAGAGACACCCTAGTTCTTTTTAATTTATGGTATCAACATGGTGCCACCTGCAGCAATATTGGAAAAAAAAGATGCTATGTCATCTTTAACTTCTATTAATTTATAAATCCAGCGTTTAATATAAAAACATAGCATCTTCATGGAATTTGACATTACTGTAGTTAAACTGTGTGGTTGATCTATCTTCCTCGACTTCTATTGTGCCTTTGTTCTGCCCTTGAGTTTGTTTAGACGAGTTTCCTCCTGCACCATTAGTATATTTAGCTTTCATGTCACGGCAACTAGCAATTTTGCCATTATCAATACTTCTACAGAATACAACCGTACCATTATTGAGCTTTGATGTTGACTCCTCTTTTTCAATTTCAAAATGCTTTGAAGTGTTTACTTCTTCCTCCGTAGTATGCCTTGTTTCCGGTGTCAGTATTTGCATGCACGCTGATTCACTCTATACAACATAGTAAATATATAATCAAAAATATAAAAAGTAAGGAAAATGCATCCATGACACTGCAATTTTGTACTTTCTAATTTAGACATGTTCATGTGATGGAAGTTGCTAAATACATGTCTAAAATATATAAACCTGTTCATCTAAGGCCTTCGTGGAGACAATGTCGTGCTGCTCATCAATTGATGCTATATCTTTTAGTCTATCTATGTACACGATTCCTTTATCGTCAAACTTTTGGGGCGTGTTATCATCAGGTCTATCCATTTTATCCCCTGTTACCATTTCTGATTTGCCTCTTGGCGAACATTGGTTCCCAAAATAATGGTCCTAAGGGAGCTGTCTTCTTTTATTGATTGTTACAATTCGTGCCTGAAATGTTTGCGACATTTGTGGGGCCCGGGATTAATCCTCCGAGAATCCCTGTTATGCATACAACCATGATCCCATGATCAGTTGGTCGTGGCACATAACCGACAAGTATCATTACAACATCCGAGACATACCAAATTACAAGACTTACATACATGCCGTTATGGCTACATCAATAATCCTCAGTGGAACATCATCAACTGTAGAGCCCGATCCGTGCCTTAACCTACAGGCAACTGACGGGGAGGACGTCCTAGCTCGCATAATTGCCAACATCATCTTCTTCTTGATATCTGACCAAGTTAATAGCCAGGGACAGTGCCAGTGAGTACTTTGAATGTACTCGCAAACCACCTTAAGATAACAATAATAACAAGATGATATGCAATATGGTTGCGGTAGTAGGAGGGCTCCAAGTGTCAACACCCGGATTTTTAATCCCAGATGCCCGTTATGCCATACCTCGCAATCCCAGAATTACCATTTTTGCGAGACATAACGGATTGGATATCACAGTACATCATCCATTACAAACCATATATAAGGTCTTACACAAATAATGATCTCATGATCCAGTCTTAATACAACAAGCAGCGGAAATAAAAGATAAGCGTAGCGGTGGGGTCCATCTTCAGAGGCACAGGCAATGCTGACGAAGGCAGATAGTCCTAGTTATCATAGTCGTCCTGCTGGCCATCATCTTGATAGTCTGGCCATGAGAATAGCCAGGGACAAAAGCCATAAGTACTCTTTAAGTACTCGCAAACTACCACGAACAAGTAGTATAATTCTAAGTTAAAGTGCTAACTCTATGTTTAACTATAAGGTTAACATTGAAACCTAAGCTGAGTTCTGAAGCAAAGAAAGATAAAATAAAGTTCTAGAATCACTTAGGTTGGGAAGCTATTGTCATAAACACAATCCTGTTGTGGTCAAGTCAAGATTCATCATTCATGCATAAGTTGTTTTGAAAACATCTGACAACGAAACAGTATGGCCATTCCAATCGTCCATAATCATGACGCGGCTATTCGAAAAGTTTGACACTCTGCAGAGGCGGTACACTTT
The DNA here is from genome assembly GCA_023614405.1 of Avena insularis. Classification (NCBI taxonomy): domain Eukaryota; kingdom Viridiplantae; phylum Streptophyta; class Magnoliopsida; order Poales; family Poaceae; genus Avena; species Avena insularis. The sequence continues at coordinate 353,307,077 of CM042694.1, forward strand.
CACCACAAGATTCGATACATCTGTCAGGGATAACCCTGAATCAACATACTTAGTATGCAGATAATCAAACATAACCTTTCCTTTACACACCCTAGTATAAGCACCTCTCCTATGAGCATGGCCTCCCAACCATGACCATCTGTCATCTTGGACACTCCATAGGTGGACAACATTGAGAGGCAGCCTCAGCTCAAACCTCTCCCACGAGGGAACTAATACTAATGCATATAAATTTCCGGCTAAGCCTTACCCAATTTAGGTAGTGTGGTTGTACGGTAAATTTGGAATGGTATCACATATGAATCCAACCATCAGTTTTATAAAAGGGATAAGGCTCATGCCTCAACATTTTCATCATCATAAACAATTTGTGTTTCTCAACACATGTCAAAACATCTCAATAGAATGACTCATCATTCCAAGGTTTTCATAATTCATTTTCACCTATTGTTCCCATCTAAAGTGACTCAAGTTTTGATCTACTCTAAACTACTAAGTTACGAGTGTTCACTAAGGTGTAAAGATGGGATCAACCTCATGCCATAGAATGACATCTGAGGTTTATCTAAATATGTCAAGTTTTATACTCTTTATGCTACCTTCAAAACAAGTAAGGGACTTTGTGTAAAGTAAAGGAAGTAAAGCTTGTAAGGTAATACTTGGGGTAGTAATAGTCAAAGTGGTGTGACGAAAGCATGCCTAAAGCATCTTTGCTCATTCATCTAGCTTAATTCTAGCTTGCTAACAATAGCTTGCCTTGGTTGGTGCAGTGGTTGAAGTTTTCTTCTTCTTCTTCTTGGTAGAACTCCTCCTCCTCGTAGACTTGGTCGGTACTATCTTCTATAAATACATACGGAGTACACAAGCACCAAAAAATACTTAACTAGTCTAATTAATACTCTAAGGCACACAATTGATGATTTATTATCATCACAAGCAACACAAGTTTTATTCAATAGTTTCCTCCTTTTTATTTTAGAAAAGTAATTTCTACTCATTGAAACATTAACTAAGATTTAATATTCACCACTTAAAATATGGGATCATGTGGACACATGTCATCACCACATATTCTAACATGTGGGAATGTGATTTAAGGGTTGGATCATAATTACTTTGGTTTAAGTTCATTATTTAATGATTTAAAGTGACTAGAAATGCCTATATAGCATTATTTTGGTACTAGTCCAAAGTCACTGCATGTAAATCCTAATATTATTACATATTCAGATAGGTATGATGAAATGTGATTTTTTTAGAGTTGGAATCAACTCAAAAGATAACTTGGTTGATTTTATAAAAATGTTGCAAGGTGCAAAATCTTCTGTTTATTATTTTTACTAGGAGAGATATCTAACTCTAAATGAATTAAATCCAACGGGCTTGGATAGATCTTTTCGGTAGCTTTCCAACAAAATTGGAATCACTTCATTTGGATTGGTAAATATCTCTGAATTGAATTTTGAACTAAGGGAAAGAACTAAGTTTAAACTAAAAAGAAATATCCTAATTCAAACTAACTGGGTCGCGTGGGAAACGCTAACCGGCCGGCCCAGTGGTGTTCTACGGCACAGAGAACGGCTGACAGGGGGGTCCACCTGTCATTGGCTCTTTACACACGAAGCGGTACGAGGCGATGTGGACCGTTAGATTAGAAGGGGAATCTACGGCTGAGAGGTGTCGTCTCCGGCGAACAGTTCGCCGGCGAGGACAAACCCTAGCGGCTCAGTGGGGGTGCTCAGGGGGCATACCAGGGCTCCAGCTACGGCGGTGATGGGGGCGATCGAACATGCTGTCGACGGCGGGCTCAGGGGTGGTCGTGGCAGCTCCCGGGGTGGACGAAATCGATGGCGCCTTCTCCTCCTCTGCAGCGAACTCCTCCGGCGAACCAAGGCTCGAGCGGCACCAGCAAGAGGTAGGGAAGGACTAGTGAGGAGAGGGGAGTGGAATGGTGTGAGTCTTTGGTGCTGGGGCGGGCTCCTTTTATATGCGCGGAAGAGAAGCATGGGCGGTGCTCGCCGGTGACGACGGCACAGCGAGCTAGAGGCGTGGGCGGTACACTAGGACGGTGGGTGGTGCCCTGGCGAGTGTCATGGTGGTCCTTGTGTAGTGGTTTGCGGTCGGGGAAAGTGAAGAGCGCGGCGCGCACTAAGTCTCTGCCGACGGCGAGTTTTACGGTGGCCGGCGACTACAGGGCACGGTCGGGGGATTGGGCATGTCCGTTAGCTTGCTAGGCCGATGGGGATCGTGTAGACAGGCGGCTGGAGCTAGGCGAGGTCTGGCTACGCGGGGATAGGGCGCGCTCTGCGGGCGGTGTCGGCATGGTCGACAGGCTCCGGGAGTGGCGGTTCCTGGCTGTTCTGGTCGCTGTCCTTGGGCTGGGGCTGGTTGGACGGAGGAGCTGGACCATGGGCTACCTCTAGGACACGGTGGATGGCGCTGGCGGCGGCTCTGGCGTGCTGTCGCCGGTGAGGTGCCCAAATGGGGGCTCGGCCTTAGTGGCCATGACCATTTGGTCGTGGCACAGTGTGTGGCTGGGCTAGAGAGGGGTAGGGGGAGTAGTGGAGAGATTTTGGTGGCAATGTGGGGAACAAGTTTGGCCATAACACTATTTAAAATAGTGAAATTTGTTTGGTTTGAATTCTGCCTGCCAAGTGTTTGATGAAATGGCCGCATGAACCTTACTTTTGAATTTTGGGTTAAATTTTTTGAGTGATCTCCACTAGTACTAGGTAGTCTATGGTTGCAAGGGTTTTGAAAATGGAGTTCAATTAGATGGTTTTTGAAATATGGGTGATCTAGGCATATGCATTGAATTCAATTTTAAATTGTCATTTAAAATAAGTATTTGAATGTTTTTAGCAGATCACAAAGTGGGCCTTGGTACCTCATTATGTGTACTAGCAAGGGGTGGAAAGATTCAGAATTATTTCTGTTGGGAAATGAGTGCTAGGAACACTCAAAGTAGTGTAGTGGATTAAAATGACCAAAATGACCATTCCTCATTTTTAATTGTTTTTTATTTGATTTTCTTTGGGATTTGCTTGGGAATGATTTAGATGATGTTTATTTCACCTAAGAATCATTTTACAATCAATGGATCACAAAACCATGGCAATTCAAACAACTCCTATTTTTAAATGCACACACATATGAATGCTTTCATATTTTGAAATGGAAAAGATTTTGTTAACCCTAATTTGGATGATTTGGATCTTGATAAGCTTGGATTAAAGTTTTGGGATGTTACACCAAGAGAGGTTCTTTTCTCAAATAGTTTCTCTTGTAGATATAACATCTACATATTTTTGATGAAAACTTTTGTAAAGCATTTTGGAAACCTTTTTCAAAAGTTTTAGAAAACCTTAGGACTGGGTCACCCATTTGTTCATTTCTTCCGATCGTCCCACGACCAAAATCCTTTCTTTCCTGTCCGACCATCCCATGGTCAAAACCTTCCTCCTTTTTCGACCATCCCATGGTCAAAACATTTCCAAAGCCATTTCGTTTCCGAAATCCTTTTTGAAAACAAAACCAGCACCGCTCTACAGAAGTTTGTCCAACCCATCCTTAACCATGGACACGACAATTCGAATAGATTTACACTCTGCAGAGGTTGTACACTTTACCCACATCATCCGGGTACACTACCCTGATCTACACCGATCGTGGGTCGAGTAACCGATCAAGACTCTCTGGATGCCCACTCCAATATAAGTGCTTACCCTATGAGTGTTGTTCCCCTCAAAACCGGGACGTCGGGTACCAAGGACCAACCGGAGCGCATTTTACACTTTACACAGTGGGCGCTTTCAATGAGGGGCTCCTAGTAACGCGTGGAGGCCAGCAGACCCTTCGTTCCTTCTCTCGGTCGATGTCCCACATGGACCGTTTGTCCAGAGAAGGCCCACCCTCTAGGGAGATTCCTCCCCTGTAGTAGTTGCGAGGCAGCTTATACCAGAATAGACAAACATCAAATCCAGCCTTGTCCCATTCCAGAGTAATGTGGTTGCACGGGTTAAGTTGTTATAGCTAAACTGCAAAGAACCAGCTGCATTTTCGTAAACCTTCTTCCTCCACCTTTCCTTCAGCATTCTGTAAAACAAAACCTTTTTTTCTCAACATCTCTTGGGAGGTCCCACCTCACCATGGTTTTATCATAAAACATTTGGTAAAACTTTTTCTGGGGTCTTCCCATCCTCTAACTTTGCTTTGGCTGATACAGGGTCTCCAAGAGGGGTATGGTGCATTACACCATCTACCATACTAGGGACAAGTAGGTGTCATCAAGGGGGTTGTACTTAATAGTACAAAAGAGTAATAGTTTGGAGGAGCCAAACCACTACCATATATTACATCAACATATAGTAAAACAATGCAGTTTTAAATAAGCGGTAGATAAAACATGCATAAGTAAAACAGTAGGACAAGGCTTATGAGCAAGAAGGTGGCTTGCCTGATGATCAATAATATGGCAATATGTCCCTGGACTTCTTTTGAGAAAACCATAATAATCCAATATAATAATATCTCTTCTTCCTGGCGTCAATACAAACGCAACTATCGTCGTTATCGAGTATACATGCAAACAAGCAAGACCACAATCAACACAAGGTATACAAGCACCAATACAATACATCAAGCAATTGAATAATATGGACTTAAGATTTAGATGGTTTTGAGAGGACTGGATTTAGGAGATTGAGATGGCCTTGGAGAAGGGAGTGAACACCCCTTAGGGTTTATTGTCGAGGAACTACCTAAGAGGGGGTTTTGGACGAAAGACCAATTCAGCATGATACCATTGTGTACCAATGGTACCAACAGGTAGGTGTTGATAAAATGAAACCAACCAAAGTGGTTTCACTATTTTATCACTTTTCTTTATTTAGTTATGATTTTTCTAGTGTAATAACTTCTAGTTTTTAGGGAATAATTCACCAAAAAAGTTCTGGAGCTCCAAAAATTATTTCCTTGGATGGTCAGTTAGAGTTTAATGTAATGATTAGCTGAGAGATGGAATCACTCCAAAATAATTAACAGAATGCCCTAAGGAATTTCTCAAAGTCAATTCTGTAACTGATTTGTCTTTTTCACCAGCTTAATTCTACAGAAGATTTCTATATGATTCCAAGGGAAAATGATATTTTCTTTGAGTACCTTTCGGTAGATATTGGATTCACTATTTTTGGAGTTCTCAAACTCCTTTAGTGATTTTTCTATTGTCATAACACTATACAGAGATAATTAAATCACCAAACATCACTAATTAATCAATAAATTCTGGTATTCTAGGTTTTGTAAGTTATTGAAGTACCACATCACCTGGAGTTGGAATCAGGACAATATCCATTCTGGTGTGACCTAGAGAATTTCTTAAAGACAGAAATAGGATGTGTTCATTATTTTTCCTTCAAGCAAACTATGTTTCAACTTTTCATGAGACAAATTCCCACAGATGGGTATTTCAAATACCTACTAGAGTAAATTTGATTCATTCCATTTGGTTATGTAAATCATACTGAGTGATTTATTTATTGCAACAGATACATGTTGGTAGATTATATCTCAGAATTTAGGGAATATTATTTTAGCCAATTGGATGGTTCTGCATGTCTAAGAAGACATGTAGGTATCTAGTAAAATTTAGATTTGTGCAATTGGAGTTCTTTAGCATTTTTGGAATAATTTAAACTAACAGCCAAACTTCTAGATTTTTAAAGAGCTACTAAAAATAAAATAAAACAAATGGGGCAGCGCTGGGCCAGAATCCCACTACGCGAGGCGGATATAGGGCGGGCCGGCCCAACTCACATCGAGGGCATGCGTGGGAGGGATTTCAAACCGCCTGTGGGCGAGGTCCGCCTGTCAGTGAGTGCGGGAGGGCGAAGAGGTAAGGAGCAGCGCGAGCCGTTGGATTAAGATAAGATCGACGGTGTCTGCTCCGTCTCCTACCGCCGGCCGTCGGGAAAAGAAACCCTAACCCTAGGTCGGACAGGGAGACATGGTTGCTCACCTAGGGGTGGCCTCCGGCGAAGGGGGTGATGCAGGGTGACGCGGAGCTTCATCCTGGGCTCAACAAGGGGCGACACAATGGGGTTTGACACCGGGATCTAGCTCGTGCGTGCGCGTCCGCGAAGGGACCTCGGGAGCTCACCGGCGCCGCCGCCTGGGGCTGCTGCAGGGAGAAAAGGGAGAAGGGTTAGCTCGGGGAGGTGGAGTGGGGGTCTGCGGTGTGACATGCAGCGGGGGAGATGCAGTGGGGAGGGAGCTTAGCTCGGCAGGAGGGAGGAGTCTGAAGCTTCTCTCCTCTCTCTCTCTCGAACAGTACAGAGCAGGGGAGAGGGAGAGGGTGCTCGGGGAGGTAAGTGGAGAGGAAAGGGGGCAAATGAGGCGATGGGGGGAGTTGTACTGGCATGTGGCAATAAATACTGAAGGGAGAGGTCCATGGTGGACATAGTCTAAGGAGGGGCAAGGGGAGGGGTGCTGGCCATCCATTAGGCGTGTAGGGAGGTGGAGAGGGCACTGGGGTCATGTAGCAGACAGAGAGGAGGTGGGGGTGGAGTGCTGCAAGAATCAAAGACAAGATGTGACCAATGTGTGCATCTCTCCTTCCTCCAAGCACTAAAGACAAGGGTAAGAGGGTTGCTACAGTGATGCTACAGTGTATCTCAACCAGAGGGATGAGAGGTGTGCTGTGCAAGTTTGTTTGACTAGAATGGTGGAGGTTTGGTGGGTTTTTGATTTGAGGATTCCCTTGCTTGGCAATTTTGATCAAATAGGTGGTTATGAAGAAAGTCCAAAAAGTTGCATTGGATCAGATGAGGGAATGGTACTGGGAGATAGATGAGGTTAAGGGACCTCTCTAGGAATTATTTGTGATTTTCTAAGGATTTTAAGTCCACTTAAAATCATTCATTCAAAAAGTACAAAAGTAGATTCTAGAAGTTCATTTGATAATTTTACATTTGACATGGTTGGTTTTTGATATGACAGGGTCCCAAATGTGAATACACACTTAGGAGAATTTTCCCAAGATTTATTGAGGATTAAAAGTATTTAAAACAATTATTATTCCAATTCAGCCATTTAAGAAAATGGGCAAAAAGAAATAATAAAGCTCATCAAAAATATTTATTTTTGAAGTGGGAAGATGGGGTATGATATATAGGACACAATTGTGCTTAAAGTTAGGGAAGTGTTTTGGCAAAAAACAAAATTTCCCATGGGAAAGGGGTTTTGGAGATTTTGTCTATTAAGGAGATTAATTAGATTTGGAGCCATAATAATTATGGATAATATTTGATAACTCATGGTGATCAAGGTAGATGATGTAGACAAGGTGTAGCAAGAATTTGCCACCTTGGGATTGGAGAATCCAAGTTAATTTTTGTGAAATACCCTAGATTAAGGATCTAGGGTGATTTTAATTTCATATCATCAAAACATGGTTGTATCTTGGAGTTCAGATCTCCCCTGGGGACATGGGATATATGGATAGATATACCAAGTGATGTACATCAGCATGGTATAGAGTTTTGAGCTTGATATTGCTTGAGTTCACCAATATATGCTTTCAAACTTTGAATAAAATAAGTCTGCCAAAGCAGATTATCAACTAGCCTTCAAAACCTTGTGGGTTTAAGAAGCACAAAGATCCACTTGGAACAAGTTAAGTATATATTGATAGACCTATATGAGTAGCACGCAACCATGCAAATAGTTGGTCCATAGAAGGTTGGATGATGGTGTGAGCTTCTGTCAAAGTAGGCATGTTGACTAGATTTGCAGGAAAAGTTATTTTCTTGCCTGCAAAACCATCAAGAACAAGTAGGTTGGAGGATGATCTAACCAAGGGAAATAGTGGGCCTTGGTGGTACTTAGGATGGTTAACAAGATGATTCAGATGCATTTTCAAAAATGCACAAGGGTTGAGAAAGGGAGGCATTCAAAAAGGTGATGCTGGGAATAGTTTTCCAAACAGCCAAATTTGGCAGATTTAGGGTTTTTGACTAGAATGTGGGTGGTGATGATTTTGATGGGTTGCAAGGTACCTAAGCATCATCAAGTGGATGATGTTGAAGTGTAGATTGAGTAGGAAGGATCCTTGCTTGATATTGGTCTTCATTTACTTGGAAACTTCTAGAATGGATCACTGCAGAATTGATCTGGTTAAGGGTTTTAGATGATCACCTGGTGGCTAGGGATTAGATCCAGATTGTATTCTTGTTTAGGGTTTGGTGATTGGGAAACATCTTGATCCTAGTGATGAGCTCCTATAGTAGCTCATACTATCTCCTAAGCAGACAAATCAAGCAGTAGATCAAGGGAATTCATCAGGCAGCAGATCAAGGCAACTCATCTTATAAACTAAGCAAACCTACTACTAGGGTTACCATCAAGCTTAGCTTGAGGTAGGGTTGGGTATTTCGAAAAGGTTTTAGTTTGTAATAAGATGAGAGTCCTTGGTATCTCTACCAAGAGTAGAATTCAAAAGCTTACTAAAAGGTTTTGGAGATCCTAGAGGAAAGAGTAGTTGAAGGTTCTGTCTTGAAAACATAAGGAAATTATGTTATATACCTCTGCATAGTTTTGTCAATAGAAGCTACTAAAATAGTTTTGGTTACATAAGCATCTTGGCTCAGGTTTTGAGATGCCAGAACATTTGAGAATATGTAAGATGAGCCAGGATAGTTTTGTTAAATAGCTTTTCTCAACTGATGGGGAGGTAAGGAGTATCATATGGCATACTCTCACAGCCACAAGCACAAACAAACAACAAGAAAACACTTCACCAATGTACAAGAAAAAGTTTTTGTTCCCCCTAATTTTTGCATTCTGGACATATAATTAGGGTTGCAGAAATTGGGATATTATAGACCTTTCCCCCTTAAAAGAATCTCGTCCTGAGATTCAGGAGAGTAGGGTTAGGGGATTTTGAGTCGGGGTTAGCTCTACTGGTTTCAAGCGTGCTATCATACGGACTCCATCTTGGAAAGTGACTATTATGTCAGTGAAGTTGAGCTTCAGTCTTCCGGGATGCACGGAGAGTTGAGCAGAGTCCAGTTCTGATTGCGAGGGATGACCTTCCTTTCCTTCCGGACTATATATCTCGAGGGCCTAAACTAGGCATACTATCTCGATGCTGAACTTCACGGGGTACTCGCCGGATGATAGAATCTACGGCCTGGTGTACCTTTCTCTGAGGGTCTACAGCTCTTCTTTAGGGTAGTAGCATATCCTATTTAGGGTCGGGACTCCTGAGTTTGCTTGAGCGAAGGGTTACCCTATTTTTGTGGGAAAGACGCAGTCTTTCCCCCTTAGGATTAAACTGGGGGTATATTGGAGAGTTGACATAGTCCTTCCTTCTTGCAGTCATTGAATGGGGTTTCTGGGGATTGTTGTCCATCTTTCTTCTGGAGTAGAGACCTTCGGAATTCTTCGGGGAATTATGACTTTCTGGTCTTATATACTACTATTATTCGTACTTAGCCTGCTGAATCCATCGGAGACTTACGTCCTCTAAGAGATTGGAACCGTGGGGTTGGCGATGTTGTGGTCCTTCCGGTATGTCTGCAGCTGAAATAGCAGAGGGACTTCGTAGGATCTTTAGTTAGTCTCTCCTCTAATAACTCCTGGGTTGTTGTTTGCCGAAAGGACGTCGGATCCAGTGACGGTGTATGCGAAGATCTCTTCTAAAGTATTCTCTGGTAGACAGTCTTCTGAGAGCTTCACTAAGGTTCGTTAGGAGTGGTGTGGATCTTCTGTCTTGAAGCGCTGCCGTGATGGTAAGGGAGGCTATATCTCCTTGGGTCTTGATCTGAGGTCCTTGAGTGAAGTTCTATTAATTCAACCCTTTCGTGGGTGGCTTCCTAACGAAGTTTGATGGGTTTAGCTTAGGGAAAGTTAGCGGTTAACAAATCTCTTGCTATTCTTCGGACAGGGTAGGGTAGCTAACGTCATAGAAAATCACCTGAACTCTTTGTGTTGCTTTTGCTCGATGGTTGAGTAAACTCGGTGGCTTCATGCATCCTTGTCTTCAGGGAACTGAAGTATTCTGGCCTTCTGGTGAGGAACTTCCCATTGGGTTGGGTAGGGTTGACTAGATTAGTTAGTCTCTTGAGGTGGTTGGAAGGACTAATATACCGGGGGTCAGCGTAGTTAGGTTTTCACTTCTTGCCTTGGTAGACATCTCTGGTGGTTTCTTGTGAATAATGAGGATCCTTCGGTGGTTGACTTCCGGCTTCATGGGATTCTTGCTGTAGTAGACTGAGGAACAAGGGAGTGTGGTCCTATTGACGAGTCTTGCGAGGTGAGTTTGACGAGGTATGCCGTCCTACTGAAGTGAAATCTTCGATTTGATTCTGACTTGACGATGTCGAACTCCTGGTTCTTGCGATGCCTTTCCTCTCATATACTCTCGAGGTTAGTCTTGGTCTCATTACCGACAACTAGCACAGGGGTTTCCTGAGTTACTAGGTGGTTTATCGCTCCTCGAGTCACATTTTTAAAGAGGTCAAAGCAAACCAAAACATACAAACAAGGCGAACAAAGCGAGGAGGATTACCATGTCCTCGGCAACAACACACATCAAGCAACACAGGACGCACTTAGGCAAGCAAACACGGTCAACGCCAGGGACCAAGGAGTTAACTACTCGTGATGTAGGGGAATCCTATTCTTAGGACTATTGTCCCTAGATATCGTCTTTCTTCAGCTCGGAGTCACCATCTTGCAGATGAAGCCTTTGTCATATCTTGGACGCTTCTTGATAGTGCAGCACTGGATATCTTCTAATTATGGGGATTCCGCTGGTAGAGAGATATTGTAGTCTCCTTGTGTTTGTTGGTAGTTGCTTGTCTACATCTTGTTCCCATTGTCTTTACCGGGTTCTAGATCCTAGTTAGTTAAAATCCGTAGGTTTGAAGTTTGGACGAGAGTTAGAGGAAACCATTTTTGAAAGCATTTACGTAAAGTAAGAGAAGAAGTAGAACTTTTTGAAACTCATTGAGAAACTAGTTTTCGAAAGTCGGGGTTTGCAAAATAAGGTTCCTGTCTACCGAGCATGCTAACTAAGGCTCTCCTACAGTAAGGATGGCTCTGATACCAAGTCTGTGGGGCCCCCAGATTAATCCTTCAAGAATCCCTGTTATGCATACAACCACGATCCCATGATCAGTTAGTCATGGCACATAACCGACAAGTATCATTACAACATCCGAGACATACCTAATTACAACACTTACATACATGCCGTTATGGCTACATCAATAATCCTCAGCAGAACATCATCAAGCATAGAGCCCGATCCATGCCTTAACCTACAAGCAACTGACTGGGAGAACGTCCTAGCTCGCATAATCGCCAACATCATCTTCTTCTTGATATCTGACCAAGTTAATAGCCAGGGACAGTGCCAGTGAGTACTTTGAATGTACTCGCAAAACACCTTAAGATAACAATAATAATAAGAGGATATGCAATATGGTTGCGGTAGTAGGAGGGCTCCAAGATAGCTTATTTTCTCAAATAGTTTCTCTTGTAGATATAGCATCTACATATCTTTGTTGAAAACTTTTGTAAAGCATTTTGGAAACCTTTTTGAAAAGTTTTAGAAAACCTTAGGACTGGGTCACCCATTTGTTCCTTTCTTCCGGTCGTCCCACGACCAAACTCCTTTCTTTCCCGTCCGACCATCCCATGGTCAAAACATTTCCAAAGCCATTTCATTTCCGAAATCCTTTTTGAAAACAAAACCAGCACCGCTCTACAGAAGTTTGTCCAACCCGTCCTTAACAGCGGACACGGCTATTCGAATAGATTTACACTCTGCAGAGGTTGTACACTTTACCCACCTCATCCGGGTACGCTACCCTGATCTACACCGATCATGGGTCGAGTAACCGATCAAGACTCTCCGGATGCCCACTCCAATATAAGTGCCTACCCTATGAGTGTTGTTCCCCTCAAAACCGGGACGTCGGGTACCGAGGACCAACCAGAGCGCATTTTACACTTTACACAATGGGCGCTTTCAATGAGGGGCTCATAGTAACGCGTGGAGGCCAGCAGACCCTTCGTTCCTTCTCCCGGTTGATGTCCCACATGGACCGTTTGTCTAGAGAAGGCCCACCCTCCAGGGAGTTTCCTCCCCTGTAGTAGTTCCGAGGCAGCTTATACCAGAATAGACAAACATCAAATCCAGCCCTGCCCCATTCCAGACTAATGTGGTTGCACGGGTTAAGTTGTTATAGCTAAACTGCAAAAGAACCGAGTGCGTTTTTGTAAACCTTCTTCCTCCACCTTTCCTTCAGCATTTTGTAAAACAAAACCTTTTTCTTTCTCAACATCTCTTGGGAGGTCCCACCTCACCAAGGTTTTATCATAAAACATTTGGTAAAACTTTTTTTGGGGTCTTCCCATCCTCTAACTTTGCTTTGGCTGAAACAGGGTCTCCAAGAGGGGTATGGTGCATTACACCATCTACCATACCCGGGACAAGTAGGTGTCGTCAAGGGGGTTGTACTTAATAGTACGAAAGAGTAATAGTTCGGAGGAGACAAACCACTACCATATATTACATCAATATATAGTAAAACAATGCAGTTTTAAATAAACGGTAGATAAAACATGCATAAGTAAAACAGTAGGACAAGGCTTATGAGCAAGAAGGTGGCTTGGCTGATGATCAGCAATATGGAAATATGTCCCTGGACTTGTTCTGAGAAAACCGTAATAATCCAATATAATAATATCTCTTCTTCCCGGCGTCAATACAAACGCAACTATCTTCGTTATCGAGTAGACATGCAAACAAGCAAGACCACAATCAACACAAGGTATAAAATCACCAATACAATACAACAAGCAATTGAATAATAACAAAGATTCAGATGGTTTTGAGAGGATTGGATTTAGGAGATTGAGATGGCCTTGGAGAAGGGAGTGAACACCCCTTAGGGTTTATTGTCGAGGAACTACCTAAGAGGGGGTTTTGGACCAAAGACCCATTCAGCATGATACCATTGTGCACCAATGGTACCAATGGGTAGGTGTTGATAAAATGAAACCAACCAAAGTGGTTTCACTATTTTATCACTTTTCTTTATTTAGTTATGATTTTTCTAGTGTAATAAATTCTAGTTTTAGGGAATAATTCACCAGAAAAGTTCTGGAGCTCCAAACATTATTTCCTTGGATGGTCAGGTAGAGTTTGATGTAATGATTAGCTGAGAGTTGGAATCACTTCAAAATAATTAACAGAATGCCCTCAGGAAATTCTCAAAGTCAATTCTGTAACTGATTTGTCTTTTTCACCAGATTAATTCTACAGAAGTTTTCGATATGATTCAAGGGAAAATGATAGGTACTTTGAGTACCTTTCGGTAGAAATTGGATTTACTATTTTTGGAGTTGTCAAACTCCTTTAGTGATTTTTCTATTGTCATAACACTATATAGAGATAATTAAATCACCAAACATCACTAATTAATCAATAAATTCTGGTATTCTAGGTTTTGTTAGGTATTGAAGGACCACATCACTGGGAGCTGGAATCAGGTCAATATCCATTTTGGTGTGACCTAGAGAATTTCTTAAAGACAGAAATAGGCTGTGTTTATTATTTTTCCTTCAGGCAAACTATGGTTCAACTTGTCATGAGACAAATTCCCACAGATGGGTATCTCAAATACCTATCAGAGTAAATTTTATTCATTCCATTTGGTTATGTAAATTGTACTGAGTGATTTATTTATTGGAACAGATACATGTTGATAGATTATATCTCAGAATTTTGGGAATATTATTTTAGCCAATTGGATGGTTCTGCATGTCTAAGAAGACATGCAGGTATCTAGTAAAATATAGATTTGTGCAATTGGAGTTCTTTAGCATTTTTGGAATGATTTAAACTAACAACCAAACTTCTGGATTTTTAAAGAGCTGCTAAAAATAAAATAAAACAAATGGGGCAGCGCTGGGCCGGAAGCCCACTCCGCGAGGCGGATCTGGGGCGGGCCGACCCAACTCGCATCGAGGGCACGCATGGGAGGGATTTCAAACCTCCTGCAGGCGGGGTCCGCCTATCAGTAAGTGCGGGAGGACGTAGAGGTAAGGAGGAGCGCGGGTCGTTGGATTAAGATAAGATCGACGGTGTCTGCTCCGTCTCCTTCCTCCGGCCGTCGGGAAAAGAAACCCTAACCCTTGGTCAGACGAGGAGACGTGGTTGCTCACCTAGGGGCGGCCTCCGGTGAAGGGGGTGATGCAGGGTGACGCGGAGCTTCGTCCCGAGCTCAACAAGGGGCGGCACGATGGGGTTTGACGCCGGGATCTAGCTCGCGCGTGCGCATCCGCGGAGGGACCTCGGGAGCTCACCGGCGCCACCGCCTGGGGCTGCTGTAGGGTGAAAAGGGAGCGGGGTTAGATCGGGGAGGTGGAGAGGGGGTCTGCAGTGTGACATGCAATGGGAGATGCAAGGGGAGGAGCTTAGCTCATGGGAGGGAGGAGGTCAAGCTTCTCTCGAGCAAGACAGAAAGGGAGAGTGAGAGGGTGCTCGGGGAGGTAAGTGGAGAGGAAAGGGGGCAAATGAGGCAATGGGGGGAGTTGTACTGGCCTGTGGTAATAAATACCGAAGGGAGAGGTCCATGGTGGACATAGTCTAAGGAGGGGCAAGGGGAGCGGTGCTGGCCATCCATTGGGCGCGTAGGGCGGTGGAGAGGGCACTGTGTCGTGCAGGGGACAGAGAGGAGGTGGGGGTGGAGTGCTGCAAGAATTAAAGACAAGATGTGACCAATGTGTGCATCTCTCCTTCCTCCAAGCATTAAAGACAAGGGTAAGAGGGTTTCTACAGTGATGCTACAGTGTATCTCGACCAGAGGGATGAGAGGTGTGCTGTGCAAGTTTGTTTGACCAGAATGGTGGAGGTTTGGTGGGTTTTTTATTTGAGGATTTGCTTGCTTGGCAATTTTGATCAAATAGGTGGTTATGAAGAAAGTCCAAAAAGTTGCATTGGATCAGATGAGGGAATGGTACTGGGAGATAGATGAGGTTAAGGGACCTCTCTAGGAATTATTCGTGATTTTTCTAAGGATTTTAAGTCCACTTAAAATCGTTCATTCAAAAAGTACAGAAGTAGATTCTAGAAGGTCATTTGATAATTTTACATTGGACATGGTTGGTTTTTGATATGAGAAGGTCCCAAATGTGAATACACACAGGAGAATTTTCCCGAGATTTATTGAGGATTAAAAGTATTTAAAACAATTATTATTCCAATTCAGCCATTTAAGAAAATGGCAAAAAGAAATAATAAAGCTCTTCAAAAATATTTATTTTTGAAGTGGGAAGATGGGGTATGATATATAGGACTCAATTGTGCTTAAAGTTAGGGGTGTGTTTCTGCAAAAACAAAACTTTCCCTTGGGAAATGATTTTGGAGATTTTGTCTATTAAGGAGATTAATTAGATTTGGAGCCATAATAATTATGTATAATATTATATAACTCATGGTGATCAAGGTAGATGATGTAGAAAAGGTGTATCAAGCATTTTCAACCTTGGGATTGGAGAATCCAAGTTGATTTTGGTGAAATACCCTAGATTAAGGATCTAGGGTGATGTTAATTTCTTATCATCAAAACATGGTTGTATCTTGGAGTTCAGATCTCCCCTGGGGACATGGGATAGATGGATAAATAGACCAAGTGATGTACATCAGCATGGTATAGAGGTTTGAGCTTGATCTTGCTTGAGTTCACCAAGACATGCTTTCAAACTTTGAATAAAATAAGCCTGTCAACGCAGATTATCAACTAGCCTTCAAAACCTCATGGGTTTAAGAAGCACAAAGATCCACTTGGAACAAGTGAAGTAGATATTGATATACCTATATGAGTAGCACACAACCATGCAAAGAGTTAGTCCATAGAAGGTTGGATGATGGTGTGAGCTTCTATCAAACTAGGCATGTTGACTAGATTTGCAGGAAAAGTTATTTTCTTGCCTGCAAAACCATCAAGAACAAGTAGGTTGTTGGATTATCTAACCAAGGGAAATAGTGGTCCTTGGTATTCCTTAGGATGGTTAACAATATGGTTCAGATGCATTTTAAAAAATGCACAAGGGTTGACAAAGGGAGGAATTCAAAAAGGTGATGTTGGGAATAGTTTTCCAGACAGCCAAATTTGGCAGATTTATGGTTTTTGACTAGAATGTGGGTTGTGATGATTTTGATGGGTTGCAAGGTACCTAAGTATCATCATGTGTATGATGCTGAAGTGTATATTGAGTAGGAAGGATCCTTGCTTGATATTGGTCTTCATTTACTTAGAAACTTCTAGAATGGATCACTTCAGAATTGACCTGGTTAAGGGTTTTAGATGATCACCTGGTGGCTACAGATTAGATCCATATTGTATTCTTGTTTAGGGTTTGTTGATTGGGAAGCATATTGATCCTAGTGATGAGCTCCTGTAGTAGCTCATACTATCTCCTAAGCATACAAATCAAGCAGTAGATCAAGGCAATTCATCAGGCAGCAGATCAAGGAAACTCATCTTATAAACTAAGAAAACCTATTACTAGGGTTACCATCAAGCTTAGCTTGAGGTAGGGTTGGGTATTTCGAAAAGGTTGTAGTTTGTAATAAGATGAGATTCCTTGGTATCTGTACCAAGAGTAGACTTCAAAAGCTTACTAAAAGGTTTTGGAGATCCTAGAGGTAAGAGTATTTGAGATTATGTTATATACCTCTCCATAGTTTTGTCAATAGAAGCTACTAAAATAGTTTTGGTTACATAAGCATCTTGGCTCAGGTTTTGAGATGCCAGAAAATTTGAGAATATGTAAGATGAGCCAGGATAGTTTTGTTAAATAGCTTTTGTCAACTGATGGTGAGGTAAGGAGTATCATATGGCATACTCTCACAGGCACAAGCACAAACAAACAACAAGAAAACACTGCACCAATGTACAAGAAAAAGTTTTTGTTCCCCCTGATTTTTGCATTCTGGACAACTAATCAGGGTTGCAGAAATTGGGATGTTACAACATTGGTAACATCATTCTTGTAGCTCTAAAAACAGTTTAGCACATTAGTTGCACACTTGTTTGATGCTCGAAAGCAGTTAGCCATTGCTTCTAATTTCCTTCTCTTGATATCCTGGTGTATCATCATAAGTTTGTTAGATATCTCTGCAGCATGTGTATCATCTTGGATGCTTTCATCTTCTGGTTCTTCCTCTAGTAGTATATCATTGTACTGGTCAATGGTTTGTTTCAGCCTCTAGGCCTTTGTTCCTAAAGCCTCTGTTTCTCTATCAGCAGTTGCTATTGTCTTGTTACAAGCCCTGTTTGCGACAGGAGGTTTCAAATAATAGCTTCTTTCTTCACAACTTTTCTACTGCAAATAGAAAACAATGTTACGGTCATGAGTCGTGTATAACTGTGAGACATAGTCATATAAAAATATGTTACGTGCTAGAGCGATGCTCTATGTGAAATAGATGAGGTAAAATATAATACTTACATTCAGTTGTCCCCACATCTCTTTGTCAATGGCATTAGCCTTGTCAAAACTGATTTTATGCACTTGAGCGAATCCAAGTATATTATCAGAGGAAGGATAGCACAACCTTAGGCAACACTTTGATTCATATCATCCATGTGGAACTTTATTGCTTCCCTCTTGATCTCGTCTATTACAAGCTGACAAAAGTCCATTTTTCCAGACTTCGCAATGTCGATCCTTTGCACTATCCCTCTTGATATGACTGATCAGGTGTTGCACCGTTACAATGTCTCTGTCTACTAAACCCAGTTTCTTCTCAAGCCATTGCAAAGCAGGGGTATCACTTGCTTCTGAAGGTCGCGACGTCATTATATTACCGTTGGGCGGACCAAAGAAAGAATGAACAACATCTGCTATCAGAGCTATCATCCTACCACCAGCAAACTCCATTTTTAGAGTTTCTACGTCAAGCTTCTTGTATAGGTTAATGATCAGGGGCCTACTAGTATTAGAATCTAGCTTGTATTCCAGGATGAAACCCTAGCCTATCTTGGCCAGCTCTATCTTGTGAAGATCGTTAAGATCATTGTTGATCAATATTTGAAGCTCTTTGAGAGAGAATCTCACTGTGTAATTCCAACCAGTCCTAATACAGGGCTTCTCCCTATTCTTCATATAATTTTCCATTACCATTAGTTGATTCTCGAGACGTAGCCTGAAAGTTATTGGTAAGAATTGATCAGTAGTATTAGTGTTGTCTGTTGTCTGAATGGAGGAGGATGACACATATTAACGTGACGTAAGCTTACCCTGTCACCATTATTTTCTTTTTGTGATTGTCCCGTTGTTCTCCACTAATCCTCTAATGCTTCTTACTAATCCTGCCTGTAGCATTGGAACCTATTTTGTGTTTCTTCTTCAGTTCGAGCTTTCTTTTGTAAGTCTTGATCTTCCTATTCAGTTCCTTTTTTGATGATACATCAAACTCGTCGTCACTCTGCCATATTGTTCGAAGAATCTCCATGACTACCACTGGCAGAGCTCATTTTCCCTAGTGGAAAAACATATTAATTTTATTACACATGTAAAATATTTTAACTGAGGTAAAAAATATTTCATTAAAATGCACTAAATTGAAACAATAAATTGTAATATAGCCAACTGTATAATGTGATGCTAGGTTGCAGAATACAATGTGTTATCGTTCGGAGAAGTATAAATTTATGCATGGAAATAAATATATGAAAAAATTGTACTAACCATAACACTAAAAATCATTCATTAAATATCAGAATTGCCTTCACGTAACATTATAATAAAATTGGTTGAAGCTGAGCCTACTTGTGAAATCTATTCTATTTGTTGTCCGAGTGCATACTCAATTTTTGCTAATTGTGAACTATAAAATCCAGAAAATCGTGAGTATGCAGCCGAATTTCTCATAGATAAAAATATCATAACGACTAATAATAGATCTACAAATATAGGTTTTGGATATTTTAATTTTACTAACCTTGTATTTCCCTGCAACAATCTTGAGAAACAATTTATAATATGCTTGTCTTTTCTGCACCACCGACTTGATCTCAGTACCCAGCTTGTCTTCTAGATAATTAAGACGAGGAAGAAGAGCTTCTTCTATGAAATCTGTGCTATCAAGTACGGGTGGTAAGTTGTTTGGAGTTGAGTATCCGAGGTGATCACAACTCGTGATCAATGGGGACGTTTGGTTCTTTGGCCGTAGAGAGTCCTACCTCAGATCGAGGACGGCGTTGTTGGTTTCTTATGCGGCAGATTGTCCGCATTCTGTGGAGGTGTTGTAGCTCTTATGGGGAGGTAGAGGAAGCGTAGGAACGCTATTTAGATAAAAACGGATAACTATGTCACTCGTCCTGCTTGATAAATAGTGTAATCCCAAAATTAAAACAGACTTATGCAAGGCGGTGAAATAGTAAGCTAGTGGGCAGAACAATGATTTTCGGAAACCTAATCTGAACGTTAGCAAAACTTTGTCATCTGTGGCACTGTAATTTATTATAGTAAAAAATTCACCTCTCAATGTCTTCAAGTTATAATGAAGAATGTATACTTATCTACACATTCCTTTGGATCATCCATTCGAACTATGGTATTTCGTATGCATGTGCTTCACTAGTTCTACATATCAGTAAGTAGGTCATACACTCATTGTGAACTACCTTTGCCAGACATGTCGCGCTGCAAATAAGAAGTGCAATGAATTTTATTCGAATTGTCTAATTTAACAAAAATATATACTTTGCAACTAATTCTTGTTACATTAATTTTAATCGGGGGACTTCTCAAGTTCTGACCGAAAGTCCATGATGCAACATAAAATTTTCGGTACTGCCCAAAGTCCACACTTCATTCTCTTATGAACGACATACTACATACTAATGTAAGCACTTTCTATATTACGAATAGATCACTACCATCTATACTGCAAAGCATTTCGGTCAGACAAATCCCACAACGAGTATTCTGTACAATGCACCGATTATTAACTCCCTGATCGTATACACTTTGCACTCCTTGAATATTTGTCTGCCTGCTTAGAAACTTGGCTAGTGTAAAATATTAATGAAAATTCGTCATGTTCAAGTACAAAGATGATACTATCACATAAAAACAAAACGATTACATTGTGAAAACAAATTTAAAAATATAATGATTCGAGAATGATCTGAACTTTGAAATTTGAATAATCGCTTATACAATTAACGCGTATTTCTCTTTCGATAACCAAGAATTTCTGGAAAATCATAAACACGCTGGAATATACAACATAAATTTCTTTCTAAAGGAAGTGGCATAATTCAACATTTTCATTCAAATTTTTGCTTCCCAATTTAACTTCTACCTTCACTCCTACGAAACAAACAAATAAAGAAAAACACTTGTCTATATGATGATCTGCATTGAATAATAAATTTGTTTCACTTTACAAATATAAAAGTACCTTCATATATATTGATTGATAAGTTCTTTTATCTTTCTCGTGTAGTTTTCATTGAACGGAGATTCAAGCAAGTCATACATCAGTTGTTCGCGCAAGGATTTAGTATCAATCTATCAAAATAAAAGATAGAACAACTAAATTACAAGAGAATGAAGTTGTATACTTGTGCAAATACAAAATTCATTCTGTCTGCAAATGATACTTACAGCCCTGAAGTAATAGTCAACAAAACCATCGTATGATTTCAGCAACCTGAGCAACCCTATACCACTGTCTTTCCTGGCCAGTTTATATACAAACATATATCTCAGTTACTTGTTTCATTGAAAATTTTAAGAAAAAAATTAGCATGCCATGTTAACGATACTTAACTGGTTTTCATTGTCAGATATTCATTGAATAGGTGTGGTGCGCATCTTCAAAAATCAACCCTGTATGGTAAAATGTATGCTTCTTGAAACGCAAGCTTGAAATTGTCTATAACTATCCGAGCTTCCTCTTCAACGGTGTCGTTCATGACGTTCGAGCAGACAGTATCGTATTTCCGACCCTGAAGGTCAGCAATCACGGCATACCACACATCATTGGGCCGGAGAGGGATGATAACCTAGCCAAACAAAAATGCACAACAATTGAGAGCTACAGATTAAAAACAATGTTGGTAGAAACAAACAATGTAACATTACCATTGCTACATTAACTAGGTTTCAACTAGTGTGATTCTTTGATAAGCATCGTTTGAACGATCTTGCATAAAAAATTGGCCTTGTGAGAAAAATCTGATACATAATTTAATATAAAAATAAATCAGTGAATATATATAATTATTTATGGGTACACATATGGATGGATGGATGTATAGTCACATGGAAACATATGTATAGATACAACATGAGTTTTTCAAAAAACTGTTTTTGTAAACTTATCGCATCTTCATGCATCATGATGTACCGGGTTAGGAATAATTTATGATTATGCTGATTGTTATCTAGGTTCTGTTTATGTTCTGCCATGACCAACATTTTCATATAGTTCATTACATGTGAATTCACGCTTCCATAAACTTCCATTGATAAACCAAACACTCTCTTTTTGCACAGAACAACCTTGTCGCTGGTAGAATACAGAAAAATTATTTTGAGTTACTCCATTATTCTAATGTGATGCGCGTAATAAACATTATTTTTCACAGTTAAATACGTGAGATAAATTTGTACCTTCTGGCCTTTTCTCTCGGGGTGGTCTCTACGATGTACTCAAATGAAGCTACTTCAACATCTTTTAATCGTGACATAGCTAGATAAGGAATTCTGCGGCGATTAATGCATGTCCTTGTTTCGGAGTACTATTATGCTGGGGATTGTAAGATCGATGCGTAAGTCTGATAGAGTAATTTCTTTGTGGAATCTGGTTCTGAGTTATTGACATTCCAGACATACCATGTGTTGCCTTGTACTAGTGTTGCATTTGAATGCGCAAACACGAATTTGAATACTGATTGGATATATGAAAATCATTGTTCCACCTCTCGTTGCTACCATCACTTGGAGAAGAAATGTTACGTGAATTTCAGGCATTTCCAGAAACTCGGTGTTCCGATGTTGTTCCTAAGACCAGAATGTGCAAACATGAATTTTAAAATTGACTGCATGTGTATGGAAATCGCTGTTTGAACTTTCATTGCCATGAATTGTAGAAGAAATGTTAGGTGCATTCCCTACAGTTCCAGAATCTTGATGATCTGACATTGTTCCTGAGTTTGTCACGTGCAATTTTGTGCTTGGTAAGTCTTGGTCTACAAAGGCATATCCACCCATAGCTCTATACTGATTCAGAATCATATATGATAATGTTGTCTCTGTATACCTTTTGCTGTTCAAAATTTTAGGCCGCTAACTAGATGTCTGGTGCATAACCTGCTGTGAGTCAACATATTTGTTTCCAGCTCCAGCATTCCAATAAAATGTCAGATGGTGTGCTTTGCAATTGTTTGGCTTGTCATAAGAATCGATCAAATTGTGCGCTTGATTCGCATAATAACAAGTGTAAGTGGTGCTTGTGATGCTTGGTATCTAAGTAACAGAGTTAGGAGTTGACGTACTGTGATACATATCTCTATTTCCAATAGTTCCATTGCTACAAGAATCTCTTAGGCCAGAACTAGTTTCTCTAGGGAAATTATTGATGAGAGAAGGTTCATTGTTTGTTGTATTGTTTCTGCCAGATTGATGAAGCTGATCAGAATGGGACAATGTTGTCGTGTGGTCATTGTCATTGTCTAGATTACTATTTAACAGTGATGTAGACATGTCTACCACTTACTTGTTACCACTTAGGGATCCAGATCCATACAAAGTCAAATGACTATAACCGTCGTGCTGATGAACAGATGAATGGATATTGGCAGTTATTGGTCCACACATTTCACTTGTACAACTGTGAAGCTGAGTTGGATGCCCGTCTGCTTCAGGATGCATTGTTAATGTGACATCAGCTTTAAGTTTTTGCGTAAGGTCGACCTGTTTTGCAACTTCTAACCAAAATTCATCATTGCCCTCCCAAAATGAAAACTCATCTTCACTGTTGTTATCTGTTCTCTGCTTCTTAGTAATGTGATCATTCGAAACAAGATCAAACTCACATTGAAGTGATCTCGCAACCACACGTTTTTCACCAAGACTGTTGGAGTTTTGTAAGAGCTGAAATGTATGTGTACACCTTGCAGCAGTCTTCCTCTTTTCTTCTTGATCACCGACACGATGGCTCGGTCTTGCTTCTGCACTTGCAATGCAAAGAGTTATATTCAAGCCGTTGAAAACATTTGGACCAGGCATAGGAACATATCATGGGTTGGAAACATTTCCAAGATCTAGTTTTGGCACGGGATTTGTCACTAGATCATTAACTTCGGACGATGCTATGTCTTAAGCAACATGTAACGACCCAGCCGCTTTTGCACCGATATGAACTGCCGGGTAGTTACAGAGGATCATTTGAGCAACACGTGAAGCCTTTACAGAACAAGGATCTTAGTCGTCGTGACTGACAACCGATGGAGAAAGATGAGGCACAATTGGATCATTTCTGTTTGATATACCTACAACTACGACTGGTCCAGCTTCAGTCTCAGCAAAAGTAACTCCTACAAAAGGACTTGCTGACTCGGAAGGTTCAAAATGGTTACGCTCCAAACCACGTGTACCAACCTGAATCCCTCACCCGTCTTACTTGTCAAGTGTATTTTATATGACATTAGTCTCAGCTGACAATTCATTTTGTATAGATGTTCCATTATCCTACGGTTGAACATTTGATACATGAAGTGCATCTGCAGCGAACATCTCGTTCATGGCATGCTCTACAAAGTTTGTTTCTATGGGAACCTATGTCTAGTCTTCATTTTCAGCACATCTAATGGTAGTTGTTGCACAAACTGCATTTGTGACACCCTAAACGGTAACTATATGAACCTGCTAGCATGGTGTTGCGCGGTGATGTAGTTTTTCAGCAAATTCTTGCATCGCTATGCTATCAACTAATTGTTCAGTTACCTCAATGGTTGTGTTCAGTTCATCATCTTTATCTAATGCACTACCATTGTGTTCTACATCCCGCTTGTTACTTTCTCTTATGGATCGAGGCCCCTGAGGTGAACAGTACTTTGATTTATCCTTGAGCATAGATATCCTAGAAATATTCCTAATGGTGCACTTCATATTTTGATTTATTGCAGACAATATGCCAGCATACATGTCTGACACTATATGATGAAGTGCTCTGGCAGCCTGGAAGTTAAAAAAAACATGATCACCCATTCGTAATATCATCAAATTAATACTGCATGGCCGAGATAATTGATAAAGCAACACCATGATCAAGAACAAGTATTATGCTGCCCTAATAAAACTTAGTAGTACATGCTGCTGGATAAATAATGCTAGTACATCTAGAAATCACTTAAACAAGGCAGAACAATCAAACAAAGAAACAATTGCATAAATTAATTCACTATTATAACAAGGCAGGGGAATAAAATCATGGAGATTTAAGGTGCAGCAGACAACTTCTATCTATAACACAAACATGAGAAGAATCGTCATGCATATAGGGTAATGAGTTGACCATATATTAAAGATTCTTACCTCCGCGTGCATAAGAGGATCTACTTCAAAATTTTCAATAAAATATACAACGTTCTGAACTATCTCCTCGTTCACCTCAGTAGTAGAAAACGCAGTTTCATTTATATCTTTTAGCTGCAACAAAAAAACAAAAATTATATATATCAGTAAAAAGCAACAAAGTCAGAAGTAATAATTATATATAATAGGAATAAGTATGGGAGTATTGTCTGATGAACTCCATATATGTTTGATCCGGTTTCTGGTCAAGACTCTCATAAAATGCCATATTCTCAGTGGTCCAGAAAGAGATCCTTGGAAGTGCATGGCCAAGTAGCAAAGAATTTGTGTCCAATAATTCAAAGTACAGTACCTGCATTCAAATAGTTACAACCAAGTCACCAAGATTAATCTATACAAACTATTGAGCATTACCATTCCATCAGGTAAAAACCATCGTGGATTACTAACCGGGATTATTGGAAGAAAGCCACCAAGTGCACCTTTCATACCTTTTTGTCTAGAAGTTGTCAATAGAGGTTATGAGCTTGTTGAATGTAGCCAGACACCAGTCATAGGAGTCAATTTCATCAGAGATTCCAATTGCAGAGAAGTAGTCTGGGCTGGCTCCATCATACGTGCTTGGACAGACGACAAAGGTGTTGGCAAATAGAACAAATGCAGTCTTGAATTGACATCCTAGCAGATCAGTAGTAATCAACTTATCTAGCTCACTGGTAGTTGGGGTTGGCCCTTTGCACCCTGTCAGTTCTCTTACCGTATCCTGAATCCATTGTGGGCATGCCTTCTTTATGGTTCTACCTCGATATGGGATTCCAAGGATCTTGTTGAAATGAAATGGCTTCTGTTCAAAGCTGCATCCATTGGGAAATTCAAACCTTCTTGTAATAACATGAAAATGAGCAACAAGCCACTTTACTAGTGACATTGGCAACTTTTCACAGCATATACCAAGCATACCATTGAAATATATGTCTTTGACTAAAAGTTTCTGCTCATCTATTAGTCTTTTCACCAGTTTTATAAACTTTGTTAGAGATAACTGAGTAGTGAAAAGATGCTCAGCCATTTTGAATAATAGCATTTTTATGGCGATAAGATAAAGCACAAGATATCAGTTAGCAGGCTATGAATTTTCCTATCAGGCATACATGTCAAATTTAAAAATTAAACAATCAACTAAGTACACAAAATACAAGCAGGACAGGAGAATCAAATCAAATTCAAAAACATTCGACTCGTAAACATCACATGTTGAACATGAATGGAAAATTATGAATCAGTCAACATAATCAGAAATTGAAGCGTGCTTAACCACCACTAGTCCTATATCGTTACTAAACAGGGATCTCCGGGTGAAATCTCGATCGCAACATACCTAGCACTCATTGGTCTTGAGCATGCACATATTAACATGAAGAAGCAGAGAATATACAGAATATATAGATCTACAAATGAGCTAGAAGAAAACAAACCTTCTAGGCTTGGACGAATCACATAGAAGGGGAGGATGCGAGATGTGTTGATGACTTTCGTTAGTAAAAATTAGTATATTTCAAAACGGAAGAACAACCCTAAATAATAACGAGGAGAACGCAGAGTTGGATTAACGCTAGACCCGCCTTCCCTAACCCGTGTTTCCTGAGAAATAAGAAGGTGCTCGTTAAAAAGTAGGACTCCACATGACATAACTCTTCTTACGTACAGGCAAGTTATGATAGAACATACTTTTCCACAAGTAGTGCATCTACAGTAGTACATACTATTTCACAAGCAGTGCATCTCTTTGTGCATGTAAGGTGCGGTGTATTCCACGGTTAGTGCATTGCATTGCACGGCCAGTGCAATTCCGCCACACCGTATCTTGCACAGTGCGCACAGCAGTATACTTAAACACTCTAGGTTTGTATGTATTCAACGGAAGTGCATCTAGGTTTGCATGGCAGGTGCAGTCCATTAACGGTCAGTACACTGCCTTTATTTTGCAAAGTCAAAAACATTTATACGTGCATGGGACACTGTATCAGGAACTAGGTAGGTAGTGCATAAAAAACTATGCGCGGAGTGCTTTAGGCACTATGTGGCCACTGCATTAGAAACTATGTCAGACACTAGGTGGGCAGTTCGTCAAGCATTGCACGCACAGTGCATCAGGCACTACATGGTCACTTCATCAGACACTATGTGATTAGTGATTCGGGCACAACATACACAGTGTACGAGGCATTATGCAGCGATTACAACTATGCAACATAAACTATATGGGAAATGCATCGGTATCAACAATGGCAGTACATCCTAAACTGCGTCAGGACCTAAATAGGCAGTGCATCGAGCACAACTCAGGCAGTACGTCCAACACTACAAAAGTCGTGCGTCAGACCGTACGTGGGCAGTGCATCAGGTACTACGTGGCCACTGCATCACACACTACATGTATAGTGCATCAAGAAGAACATGCACATTGGATCAGGCATTCTGTGGCCAGAGCACAAGACACTACCCGGACAGTGTACCATGGCACACTAGGTCAGGCACTAGACCGGCAGTGCATCAAGCACTACCCGCGCAGTGCTTCAGGCACTACGTGACCACTGCATCAGACACTACGTGAGCAGTGCATCACGCAATACATACACATTGCATCATTAACAACATGAACAGTGTATAGGTATTATGCGGTCAATACACCAGACACTACGCGGGTAGTGCACCCTAAACCACGAGGGTAGTGCATCGGACACTAGGTCATGCACTATGGCCAATGCATCAAGGAGTAGACGTGTAGTGCATCATGGACTATGTAGCCAGTGCAACACTATCAAGTAAGGCAGTGCATCGGACACTGCGTCGGGCACTAAACTGCACTACATAAGGCAAAACTCGGGCAGTACGTCCAACACTATGGAAGCAGTACGTCAGAATCTATGCAGGTAGGACGTTCGGACAACGTGTGGGTAGTGCGTCATGCAGTACATACACAGTGCATCTAGCAACACCATATCAGTGCATCAAGCACATACTGCAGCATACATCATAAAATACGCGGGCCATACATCACATAATATGACACAAACATGTGATGCAAACTACTGGAAAAGACACAATAAAATAAAAAATGGGCAGTGCATCTGGTGCGCATGAAAGGTGCGGTGTATTTCATGGTTAGTGCATTACATTGCACGCTGAGTGCACTGTCGCCGCACCATATCTTGCACAGTGCGTACAGCAGTATAATGAAACACTCTAAGGGCAGTGCATATGTGATTCAAAGGCAGTGCATTTAGGTTGCATGGAAGGTGTAGTCCATTGCACGGTGAGTGTACTGCCATTATCTTACACAGTCAAAACATTTATGTGTGCAAGGGACACTGTATCAGGCACTGGGTACAGGGTCGGCCCTGAGGAGGGTCCGGAGGGGCGGTGGCCCCGGGCCCAGAAAAATCAGGGGCCCCGAAATTTGTATTTCCGAGTAGTATGTGGCATAGTGAGCTGGGTAGCTGGCCCAAAGTGCATAGGCACCGAAGTACTAGAGCGCAGGAAAAAAGGCTATAGCCTATAGTGGAGGCCCTTTTGGTTGCTGCCCACACGAACGCTATGAGGAGGTCATTTTCTTTCTCCATAGCACGGCCACCGACGCTCCCTCCTCAAGGACTTGTTCTTCTGTTAGTCCAGATCGAAAACGAGACCTGTCGTCTCTATCTTCACCCCACGACTATGTGTAGCTCATTTGGTTTTTCGTTCAAACGCCAGTCCGCCGACCCTTTCATCTTAGAGAAAACCAGGAACCACGATGGAAATATTCCACAGAGCTGACATAAAATTCAGGTATGTCTATTTCTCTTAGTCTATGCTCTAATTTTTCCATGATGACCGATTGATTATTGTTCCATAGTAATTTTCGAATTGTTGATTATTATTGTGTCTTCATTGATGCAACGAGTCCAATGATAAAATAGGCATGGTTGGATATTGATTGAGGATATATCATACATATTATTGGGATTTATGAGCTCGGCTGATAATTACTTAGATTTTATTGAGTTGATGTAGTATCTTTTGTATTTTCATGCTTGTTTGTGATGACTAATATGTGTAACTTATATGATATTTGATTTTGCGTACACTTAAGTGATACGAACCGGTACGTGTGTGCGGCGGCTCCTAGGAGGTGAGGCGGCGGCTGAAAAAACTCATCTAGGGTTTCTTCCCTCCACCGGTGACGTCGTCGGTCCGTTCCATCTCCGATGACCTTAGGACCTTAAAATGTTGCGGACCACGGCCTCTCGCCGGCGGGAGGTTTTTGTTCTTCGATTAGTCTGTTTTCTCCTATCGTTTGCGGTATGTTGATGCGACAGCTACATCCTGAAGTCAGAATAAAGTCCTTCCCGCTCTATACTTGCTCCGGTGCGCCTAGCGCTGACGGAGGACGCGTGGAGTCGTGTGTCGGGCTGATCTATTGGGATCTAGTCATTTTTCGTGTTAATTTCATGTTATCTACTGATGTTATCATTGGCGATGGTTGCTGCTTAGTGCGCTGGTTCTTTGGGACCTTAACTTCCCGTCTGTCTACTACAGCAAGCTCTACTACGACAAGTTTTGCCCGGCTACGGTGATGGAGGGGCGAGGACAGCGGCGGGCCTTCGGCTCGTGCCAGTGTTTGTAGTCTTCGCTAGGTGGTCCATCTACCTATTTATAATTTTTATTACTTTTAGGTCTGTTTGTACTACTGTTGATAATTATTAATAGATCGGTAAATTTTTTGAAAAAAAAGAGTGAATAGATATATTAAGGACATCTCGAACGCGTAGCGCTTGTTTCGACACTTGAGGGGAAAAAGGGCAAACATCGTTGGGTTTGTATTAGTCAAAGGTTCCAATACTAATATGAGTGCTTTGATGCTTAGGCCATTTAAAGAAATACTAAGAGGTCGTTTGGCACCCAGGTATTCATTTCATTTAGTAGAGATAAAATGAATATATGGATTCATTTCATTTATATTATGATTCCAAAAACACCCATATGTTTGGTTGCTACCGGAATTTGCAAATGACGGGTTTGAGATAGGAATCAGGTTTAGACATAGGGATATTTTGATGGATTTGCCAAATGAAGAGACAACCCAATTCCATGCAAACCAAATAATATAGGGATGAAATTGCAAAATAAATTTCAGGATTCTAGGCTCAAATGATGGATACCAAACGACCTCTAAAAGAAAAATTGCAGACAGTCAAATGGGCTCATGCGGAAAGAGCTTTTTGGGGCACCTGGCAGATAGCTTCAGTGTCCGAAATGTATTTGCTAGGATCAGAAAGAAATCGAGTGTAAGTACCAAAAATTCAACCAGACACCTGGCAATAGAGTTACACTTGAAATGATCTAAGGGTCCCGAGTTATAGTTTTGCCCCGGGCCCCAAAACTCTCGGAACCGGGCCTGACTGGGTAGGCAGTGCATAAAGCACTATGCACGTTAGCAGTTTCACCACGTGGCAACTTCATCGTAAAACCAAAGCGAGAGGTGGATAAAGGCGTCAAAAGGCGCCCAAGCGATCGTCAGGCACTACATGGTCACTTCATTAGACAATATGTGAGCAGTGGATCAGGCACAACATACACAATGCATGAGGTATTGTGCAGCCAGTGCAACGGTGCAGAAAACACTATATGGGCAGTGCATCCTAAACTGCATCAGGCACTAAATTGGCAGTGCATCAGGCACAACCCCTACGTGAGAAATGCATCAGGAACAACATACAAAGTGGATCAGGCATTCTGTGGCCAGTGCACTAGACACTACTTGGATAGTGCACCCCTTCCTACGAGAGCAGTGCATGGGACACTAGGTCATGCACTAGACTGGCAGTGCATCAACTAGTACCCGCGTAGTGGTTAAGGCACTATGTGATCACTGCATCCGACACTACGTGAGTAGTGCATCAGGCAAGACATACACAGTGCATCAATAACAACATGAACAGTGTATATGCATTATGCGGCCAATGCACGAGACACTACGCGGGTAGTGTACCCTGATCATCTAGGGCAGTGCATCAAGCAGTAGACATGCAGTGCATCACAAACTATGTGGCTAGTGGAACGGACACTATTTTGGTAGTGCACCACTATCAAATTAAGTAGTGAAACAGACACTGCGTTAGGCTCCAAACTGCACTCCATCAGGCAGAACTCGGGCAGTGCGTCTGACACTATAGAAACAGTGCGTCTGACCCTATGTGGGAAGGACATCCGGACCCAACATATATGTTGCTATCAATATTCACGAGTTCTTCTTGGAAAGGGGAATGTGTTTTTGTACTTAATTATGGCCGACCTATCAGACATCTTGTTATCTGTAGATACAACCTTCCCATTCATCATTAGTAGTGTTTATGTTTAAAGAACGAAGAGAAAGTAAGGACCGTATCTTCTTCAAAATATTAGGCAGCGGATCCTAGAACAACACATACTTTTCTCGTATCGATCTAGGGTAGCAGTCGCTGTCTGCATGAAGATCTAGGGTAAATTCCAAACACACCCCAAACCAAGCAGTAAGATGATCCCATCTCAGCCAGGCAACACAATGGACATCAACCTCGTCATCACGAGTGTAACGGATCAGGTAACAAGAGATCCACCTGACGAAACGATTTTAATTCTAGGGATATATCTGATTAGGCGATTTAGTCTGTACTTCGTCTCTAAAGAATTGAGTTCACAATGGTTGACACTCCCAGTAGCTAAATTGTTGCGGCAACGCAGCTAATTTTTATTTGTTCTTTTGCGAATAATGCAGCTATTTTTATATTTATATTTTTTGTGATTCAACGGAGTTATGTGATCATCTAAATATGGATTTTATTCTGTAGTTTGAACACAAGAAGCATAACTATTACAGTTTTTATGGAAACCTTCTGTTTACATTAATTGTATAGTACACTTCATATAGTGCAAATAGCTCTATACGAACCTACATATACATTTGCTACACACGTTAACTGAGCAACAGATGGTAGTATATGTAATCAGAAAAACCTTATATAGTGCATCTAATCAATTGTAGGGTACAACGATGGGTTCATATCTATCCTAGTAACAGATTATTTCTTATACTTTCCAGATAGTGCTTTTACAACACTGTAAGTAGTTCAGTTGATATTAAATAAAACTGTAATCTCAAAATTATTCAACTATTCTAATCATATACTATGTTTTAAATGTAATAAGCAAAGGTTGCTGATAGTTGGGACATAAAATGAACAAGGAGGAAATAATTCCACACTAAATTTCTCAATATCTCTACATACATATTTGACACGTTGTTTTTTGCATGGAAGCGTACTTGTACGAGTTATCTAGTAGATGAATTATATGTGTTGATGTGCCAGATACGTAAGGAGAGTACTGGTTTAATGATCTTTTTGACTAAAACTTGCGAATGCCATATATGCTTGATGACACTCAATCCAAATTTCTGTAGTGACCCAGGTTATCTCCCCCGAATGATCATATGTTGGCTAAGATAGAGATGATGAAAAGTGCCAAGTTCCAAGCTTCAGGTGTCACGGAATGTTTTGCACGTCAATTCAGAATAGTATATTTACTTTTAAGAAAACATTAGAAAAAAATATAATTTCAATACTATGGATATCACATGTCATGAGTATTTTTGGTGATACTTTATTGTTTATATCACTGCAGAGACATCTTAGAGAATTACACAATAAGTGGGATAAAAAGATTGAGCAGAAACTGAAAGATATCAAGGAGTCAACAAAAACTGTACAAAGATGTAACTTGGCATGCGCCAATTTGAAGCCTAAACTGGAAAGAATTAAAATCACAATGTCTGCTCAATGAGTAATTCCCAGAAACCCTAGTGGTAGAACAACGCTATGATGCCAAGACTAATCTGGTGGATCAGTAAAAAGCAACAGTGCAGTTCAGACTCATGTCAATTTCAAAGATGACAAGTGCACTGACAAGAGTATGGTGAGTTTGCCATGCCGTTCTTTCTAAAATAACATATTTCAAAATAAAAACATCCAAACAATAATCTGTAAATACTACTAATCATTACTATAATGTCTTTGATTTTGTCAGGTTGACATTGATGTGATGGTTTCAATGCAACAAAACAGTAGTACTAGTGCAACATCTTACGCACATACTGTGGCATCACAAGACATAGATACAAGAACCAACGTTCAGTTAAGGTACATTGAGAAGACAAAAAATACAGTGCAAGGAGCTTCTTCAGGCCAGAGCATCCTCCTGAATACATCAAGGCAGGCTGCTATGACACATGAAAATAGTGAAGATAAGGTTCCTCAGCAATGTTAATCTTCAATAGTGCAGTCATAACCAAATCATCATACTTATATAAAAAAGGAATATCCATACAATGAAACCCAGCATCTTCGATGGATGGGATGCCAACACTGATTCCAGACAGAAGATTAACCAAATTCCATTCTCCCGACATATCACCAACGACAACTACCCAATCACGCTTGTATCCATCCCACATGCCACCCTTCCCAATATTATAGACGCTGGCATAGATGCCCTATATAATGGCATCAAATTTGCATCTACACTATTCTCATCTTTACTCTTGTCCTTTGGCCAAGTGAAAGGATTGGAATGCAAAAGACATAGAAGAAAATATGGAAAGGACTACAGATGACCAGGAGTAGAGCGCAGACGACCCATGTACCCTGAATCTCGCTGATGGCGCGGCCGAAACGGGTCAAGCTAAGTGGGTCGCTTCTATCGGAGATTACCTCGACAGTGTCATCTGGAAGAGTCAACCAAGGAATGACACGGTTGCCGCCGCCTTCCATAGATTTCCTATGGCGGGAGAGATTCCAAGAGTTCACGAGGGAGAGGGAATGGAGAGAAGCAGAAGTAGAATGGAATTTTGAGAAAGAATGAGCACAAACAAAACTGCCTATATTATTGGCTAAAACATAACTAATATCACCATGAAATTCTGGATTGACAAACTCTGCCCGGTGTGGCAATACTGCACTGCCCTCCTTACCACCAGCAGCCCACTTGCAATGCTCGTATATGTAGTGCAAGGTACAGACACCGTAGATGTTATTCTATAGTACGACATAATGCACTATCCCACTACACTGCGCGGAGAGGTAATACCGCACTGCCTCCGGTAACTACTAGCAACCCCCTTGTACTGCACGTATAAACAGCTGCACCTGTAAGTGCAATGCACAATCCCCTTGCATTGCCCGGAGAGATAATACTGCACTGCCACCCTTTAGTACCACCAACACCCTTGCACTTCTCATATACGCAGCTGCAGGGTACATACACCATAGATGTTATTCTACATAATGCACTAGCCCATTACACTACCCAGATAGGTAATACTGCACTATCCCCCTTTACTGCCACCAGCCCCTTGCAGTGCTCATATACGCAGCTGCAAGGTACAAACAACACATATGTTATTCTACAGTATGGCATACTGCACTAGCCCCTTGCACTGCCCGGAGAGATAATAGTACACTGCCACCCTTTACCACCAGCACCCTTGCACTGCTCATATACGTAGTTGCAAAGTATAGACACCGCAGATGTTATTCTACATAATGCACTAGCCCATTACACTGCCCGGATAGGAAATACTTCACTGCCCCCCTTTACTACCACCAGCCCCCTTGCACTGCTCGTATATGTAGCTGCAAGGTAAAGACACCGTATCTGTTATTAGTACATGCCCATATACCTAGTGTTGCCGTGAAGAACATGTGCAAAAAGTTCTATAAACACAATGTTCAAATTAGGACCCCGCCCATTATACCCGATAAAATCTCCATAGCCCGTAAAGGAAAAAAACACAAATTAAACGCAAAAAACAGAAAAGTAGATACTAACTACCGAAAAGAGAAATCGAAAAATTATATGCAAAACAGGGCACACACCAGATTTACAAACCACAGGAACTTAGTGCACACGTCTTGCAAGAACATGGCAGCAATGTCACAACACATTAGTTCAAAACACTATATTAGCGCAGTGTAACACACTTAATGCTTGGTAAAGAAGTGCACGCGGATCAATAGTACAGTTTATCGAGGATGCCACGAACAATGCACATAGGACTGCAAACACAAAATAGAGTAGCTGAACATACCATATTAGGGCAGTGCAACAACCTAACTACCTCACAAGCCAGTCCTTGCAGACCAGCAACAAAGCATAATACATAATACGTCCATAGCATGCGCGATACCCAATGGAATGGCCCAGTATACTGCTCCTACGATCAATGCAACATAGGGACACCGTATATGTTATTCCCGAATAAACACTAATGTTGTAGCATCCCAATTTCAGCAACCCTAGTTAGTTGTCCAGAATGCAAAAATCAGGGGGAACAAAAAAAATTTATTGTTTAGTGATGGAATGTTTGCTTGCTTGTTTGTTGATGCCTATGCTTTGAGTGTGTAGCATATGATACTCCTTACCTCACCATCAGTTGACAAAACATATTTAACAAAACTATCTTGGCTCATTCTACATATTCTCAAATGTTCTGGCATTTCAAAACATGAGCCAAGATGCCTTTGAAACACTAACTACTTTAGTAGCTTCTATTGACCAAACTATGGAGATCTATATAATATAATCTCATTAGGTTTTCAAGCAAGAACTTTCAACTACTCTTACCTTTAGGTTTTCCAAAACCTTTTTATAAAGCTTTCGAATTCTACCCTTGGTAGAAATATCAAGGACTCTCAACCTATTCAAACTCCAACCTTTCAACATACCCATCCTTCCATCAAGCTAGGCTTGATGGTAACCCTAGTAGTATTTGAATTGCTTGGAAGATAAATTACCTTGATCTGCTACTGGACTTGTTTGCTAGGAAGTAGTATGAGATACCCTAGGAGCTCACCCTCTATGATCAAGCCAAAGTAAGATGAAAAACCCTAAGCAAGCTTCCAAAATGGGATCTAATCTCTAGTCACTAAGGTGACAATATAAACCCTTAACCAAATAAGATTTCAGAACTAATTCTTTCTAGAAGTTTCCAAGTCAATGAAGACCAAATACAAGAATGGATCTCTTCTACTCAATATACACTTCAACAACATCCACTTGATGATTATTTGGTACCTTGCAATAATTTAGACACTTCTTATCTTATATTCTAGTCAAAAACCCTAAATCTGCCAAAATATGACAAAGTCTGGAAATGTTATCAAGATGCCATCTTTGAGTCGCCCTCATTTCCAATCCTCCTGCATTTTTTGTAATGCACTTGAACCATATTGTAGAACATCATAAGTACTACCAAGGACCACTTTTTCCCTTGGCTATATCACCCTCCAACCCACTTGTTCTTAATGGTTTTGCAGGCAAGAAAATAATAATTTCTGCAAATCTTATCAACTAGCCTACTTTGGCAGAACCTCACATCCCCAAACTACCTTCGCTGGACCAACTCTTTGCATGATTGTGTTCTACTAATAAAGGTATATCCATACCTACTTCACTTGTTTCAATTGGATCCTTGTGCTTCCAAAACCCACATGGTATTGAAGGCTATTTGATAATATGTTTTGGCACCCTTATTTTATTCAATTTCTAGCATCACTTCTTGGAGAGCTCAATCATGATCAACCTCAAATCTTTGTACCATGGTGATCTACATCACTTGGTCTATCCATAAATATAACCCATGACCCAAGTGGAGCTCTGAGCTCCAAGATCCTACAAGGTTTTGATGGTATAAAAATAACCTTGCCCTAGATACTTTATTCCTTGTTTTCTACCAAAATATAGTTATACTCTCAAACCCAAGGTTGAAAATGTTTAATACATCATGTTTACATCACCTACCTTGGAAAATAACTTTTTTCCAATGTTTTCCATAATTACCTTGGGCCAAAAATAATTAGATTGCTTAATTTGACAAAAACTCCAAAACTTCATCTATAAAAGAAAGTTTGGTTTTCTCCAAAACACATATCCATATTTAGGCTCATTTGAAGTCTAAGTAAAGATTTATGAAGAGTTTTATTATTTCTTTTTGCCCATTTTCTTAAATGGCTAAATTGGAATATTAAATGATTTAAAAAGTTTTCTCCTCCCATAAATTCTGGGAAAAAACCTCTATGGGTGAAATGGTGTTTGGGACCATCCCAAAGGAAAAACCCACCTTGTCCAATTCAAATTTCTCAAATTAGTTCTGTAAATTCATTTCAGCACTTTTTGAATAATTGCTATAAACTGGACCAAAAATCATTGAATAAATCTCGAATAATTATCCATAGGGCATGTTAACCATACCAATCTACCAGCATCATCACATGATCTCTTCAAGATCAAAGTGTAAGATTTCTCTCATGATCACTAGTTGGGAAATTCTTATGTTTTGACAACACAATCTTTTCAAAACCCTCTCTCTGAATCATGCTCACTTCCTTGGCCATCCCAGCACCCAACCCTCTATCCTGATTGACCTAGTACCCTGTATCACCGCCCTTGTCCTTTGTGCTTGTAGAGAGTGGGAGAAAGAGATGTCAATCCATTAATGCAAATCTTGCGAAGTCCTCCCTCCTCCTTGATGCTACAGCCAACCCTCCCTCCAACCAGTACCACTGCATGAACTAGACCCACTCCATAAAACCTCTACCCCACCTAGCAGCCAAAATGGCTAGTCCTAGCCCCATTCCTCCCACCTTTCCTTATCCACCTGAGGTGGATAAATTAAGCACCTTCTCCTCTATGTGCACTATACAACCAGAGGCCTCTCTCACTCTCTCTCCACCACCCCTAGCGGCCAATGCCTGCCCCTCACTTCCTCTCTCTCTTGCTACCTTGGACAAAGTCCACCGTAGACCCTCTCTCCCTTGCTAAATAGGCCATAGACGGGGAAAACTCTCCTCCCTCGCTCATTTCTCACTCCCCTACCTCTCCCACTCACCCGACCAGATCCCCATATCCTCCCTGACATCTGCATCACCATGGGGAGAAGAGAGAGATCCCTCGGTTGCATGCAAAGAAAGTGAGCCACCCTCTACCCCCTTGCTCTTTCCTCCCTCCTGTCTACTGCATGCCGTCTCCCACAGACATAGGTATGATTACTCGGATGATTATAATTTTCTACCCTATATTGGTAAAAGGCTTACGACCCATGAAGGTTTCAGATGGCAGCCCAAGGGAGCAACCGACAAAGGCTTTGATTGTATTAGAAAAGAGACTATGAACCAACATTGTGTCAGTATTGTAATCGCTGATGAAAGGAGACAAATTGTAATAGTGCAATTACTCAATATTCAGGCGACTTTGATTCCATTGTTTCCCTGACATCTGATGAAATCCCACCATTGTCTTTTCCGCAAAACCCCAAGTCCATCACCATGGGCATTGCCAAGGTTACCCCTCGTCAATTGGTGCCATCTATGGGAAACTTGAACGCTGGAACCACGGATTTGGCGGAACGCTCTCAACCAAAGCATCAACTCAACGAAAGCGGATCCACGCCCGCCCACCCCTGTATTAGTACCCGCCAATTTCAATGGCGGTTCCGGTCTAATCATCGGAAGCCTCCACTTCCAAGCAGACAACCTGCGAGAATCACACTTTTCGGCCCTGATCGCATCAGAACCGTCGGTGAGAAAAGCTACACTTAGAGAGGTACCCGCATCTTCCGTCAGATCCTCCATGGACATCACAACACAGATCGAAGCAGGCAAAGAAGGTCACTAGCCACTCCCACCACACGAAGCAAACATGAAAAACTCAGAACCCGAAGAAAGCAGTGAAAATGTCGACTTGGAAGAAAGGATGGCGAAAATCTATCCAGAACTACGATCATAGAACACTATCAGCCCACACTTTGAAGCAGAAGATGATGCCATTATGCCACGCATAATACGCCACCAAGTGTGCATGATCAATGCAGACACCTCAACTCCACACGGCGAAAACGGTAATGCTATCCTCAACCCCGATGATATTTTATCAGATGACCATGCAGGAAACCACGACAATGAAGGAGACCACGGAAATAGAGGAGAAACAGCAGATAATCGCATAGTCCAAGGAGGAGGCGAAGAACCGCACACAGGAGAAAGGCGAGGACTCCGGCTACTAGCGTCGGCATGGCAAAAAGCAAGGGAGGCAATTTCGGGAGCAGTCCCAATGACAGCGGATGCTTCACATGAGGATCTATTAGCATACCAATATCTGCTCCACCACAAGAAGAGAGACCTACTCCGGATGCAAAGGCAACTCAATGAAAGAAAGAGATTAGCCGATGAATCTAGCTTACGACAGGCACAATTAAGCTCTACTCGAGGATCAAGGAGTGTAATAGGAGCAGCACCACCAAGAAGGATGACATCTCGACTACAGAATATCCCCGAAGCGAAAAGAAGTGGAATCATCTGAGATCTCGACCTATCATTCATGTCAATTGATCAAGCGGGAAATATCAAGGCAAAAATAGCTCAGGCAGCCATTGTGGCCACGCAAACGTATCTGATCACCACCCAACCCGCACCCGACGATCTGCGTGTGTCCCTTCACCACTCCGCCCTAATAAACCTCCACATGGTAGGAGCCTCTCTCACGGAAGTAGAACAAGGAATCACACAAAGATCCCCACGCCATCACAATAGTCCTCGGCAAGTAGCACACACCCGACGATCTCGATCACCACACCAGGCGCATCTCGTAGGATCTGAGCCGGGAAGCAATACAAGAAACAACAACACCCAACATAGGGGCAGCGGACCCAGAGATGAAAGCCGCAGCCGATGATGTCGAGATGGATATGACGAAGATGATCACGAGCTATGCGGGGCCAGCTGTTTCACGCAGAGGATTTGCAAGGCTTCAGTACCCAAGGATTTCAAACTTCCACACGACCGCCACAAATAAGATGGACTCCAGGAACCCGAAGCTTGGTTAGCAGACTATTTGGCCACCGTCAAATTACATGGTGGCTCCACAACTACCGCAATGCAGAGTTTACAACTACATCTCACCGGCACCGCAAGATCATGGCTCAAGCAGTTACACGAAGATTCAATTGGTAGCTGGAACAATCTAGAAGATAAATTCATCCGACATTTCCATTATATGTTCAAACGACCAACATCCTTGGAGCAGTTAGGAGCATGCAAAAAAAATCTGGTGAGTCAATAAGAGCGTTCATACAGCGGTGGAATATTATCAAAAACTCAACTGAATCCATATCCGACGAAAGGGCCATTGACACCTTCAACGACGGCCTTCGTCACCAAGAATTCATAGAAGAACTAGGACGGGTTAAACTGAAAACAGTATCACAGTTAATGGAGATTGCAAATCACTGGGCTGATGGAGAGGACGCGCTACATAATAAGCGCGCACGGTCACCCGAGGAAGACAGGGATAAGCGTGGCAATGATAGAAGAAGAAGGAACAATGATGGAAATATGGGACCAAGTTACGTCGCGGTAGGTTTTTCGGGTGAAGTTAACAACAGAAGCAACGACCACAACGACGGATACCGCCAGAACATGGATGACGTTGGAGAGAGCTAGTCCGCGCAGCGGTATCAGCCAAGAGCACGAGACCCACCTATATTTGCAATACAAATGCTGGAAGGACCCTACAATATGCATTTTTACGTCGACTTAGCAGGCAGATGACAATCCAACCACCTCATGAAAGACTGCCGGACATTCCTAAAGATGCAGGAGTTATGCAACACAAAGGCAACCGAAGCGGCAAATTGAGGATACACATCCACGCCCGGTACACTAGCCATCGGTGCACCACCACCACCACCAGCGGCACCAACAAAAAACACAAACAATCAAAACAACGAGTACCCCAGATCAAAAGGAGCAATGTCTATGATTTAGAATGGGCGTCCATCCAACAGAATTCAGAAGCTCATCACAAGACAAATCAATATGGTGGAAACATCAACATCAACCACACTCGAATATCTCCATTGGTCAGAACAAGAAATCACATTCAGTAGAGCCGATCACCATTTTGGGTCCCACGACTGGATCACTCAGCCTTGATAGTCGAAGCACAAATTGGCGGGTTTGATATGAGCAAGGTCGTCATGGATGCGGGAAGTAGCATAAATCTAATCTACGCAAAAACACTGAGAACAATTGGCTACCCCTGGATAATCTTGCCCCAACAGAAACATCTTTGCACGGAATAGTACCAGGTAAAGCCGAAATTCCTTTAGGAAAAGTATTTCTTGACATTGTTTTTGGTTCCAAGATAAATTTCAGGCGATAAAAACTTGAATTTGAAGTCATGGATTGGCCATCACAATATCATGCAATCCTGGGACGACCAGCCTTTGCATGGTTTATGGCAGTGCCGCATTATGCATACTTAGTGATGAAAATGACAACACCAAAGGTAATTATCACAGTACAGGGAAGCTTCACACGTGCCGACAGCTATGATCGGGAGTTCAACAAATTTTCTAAATCTTTTAGGATGGCAATGGAGTTTGAACAACTCAAAACTTTAGCAAACACACAACCTCTAGAAGTAACACGTGTCAATCCCGGCCAGGCTTTTGACACGGCAAAAGACACAAAAGAAGTACAGATCCACCCTACCGACCCGGTGAAAACAACATTCGTCGCTTCTAAACTTGATCCCAAATAGGAAAGCACGCTCATCGAGTTCCTTCATGAGCACTGGGAGATTTTTGCATGGATACCTTCTAACATGCCAGGAATTCCCAGGGAACTCGCTGAGCATGCATTAAATCTAGATCCAAAGGCGAAGCCAGTAAAGTAGCCGCTTCGACGCTTCACAGAGCCAAAACGCAAGGCCATTGGAAAGGAGGTCCATCGCCTAATTGATGCCAATTTTATCAAAGAACTAACAAAATCATAGTGGCTCGCAAACCCAGTATGTTTTCCAAAGAAAAACACTACAGAAATTCGGATGTGCATCGACTTTACTGCACTGAACAAGCATTGCCCAAAAGAACACTTCCCATTGCCGTGAATCGACCAAATAATCGATGCAACTGCGGGATGCGGACGTCTTTCTTTCTTGGATGCTTTCTCAGAATACCATCAGATTAGGATGAAGGAAGAAGATCAGGAGAAAACAGTGTTTATCACGCCCTATGGTGTATTCTGCTACACAACAATGCCCTTTGGCCTCAAGAACGCCGGAGCAACATGTCAATGGATGATGTAGAAGTGCATGGGATGCCAAATAGGCACAAATGTGCAAGTGTATATTCATGACGTCATAGTTACAACGGGTCAAGGATCTGCGCTAATCAAGGACCTCGAAGAAACATTCAAAAATCTCGACAGGTTTAGCATCAAACTGAACCCGAAGAAATGCTCCTTTGAAGTCCCGGCAGGGCAACTCCTCGGATATTTGGTATCATCTAGAGGAATCGAGGCTGATACCGAAAAAATATAAGCAATCCAAATAATGAAGAAGCCAACAAATCTACATGGTGTACATCAACTGGCAAGACGAGTAGCGACGCTCAGTCGTGTTATTGCAACGTTAGGAGAAAAAGCGCTGCCATTCTACACCCTCATGAGGAAATCAAAAAAATTCGAGTGGACAGAAGAAGCTCAGCACGCCTTCGAAGACCTTAAAAAGACACTTCCAACATCTCATGTCGTCGTGTCGAGAAAAGAGAAAGAGCCTTTACTCCTTTACATCGCTGCCACAAATAAGGTGGTCAGCACAGTCTTGGTCATAGAGCGACCCGAAGAAGGGAAGACCCACGGTGTGCAGAGGCCAGTTTACTTCCTAAGCGAGGTTCTATCACCATCCAAACAAAGGTACCCACACAACCATAAACTAGCATACGGGGTATTTATGGTAGCACGAAAACTACGCCACTATTTTTCAGAGCATCCAATCATAGTGGTCAACGAAGCACCTTTGTCAAGCATCCTCAACAATCCAGAAGCAACTGGACGCGTTTCTCTATGGGGCATCGAATTATCCCCTCAGGATATCACGTATGAGAAGAGCAAAGCAATTAAGTCACAAGTTCTGCTGGATTTCATAGTTGCAATGTGCGGGTCCACCATACCTTTCTAGTGCTTGGACAATGTACTTTGATGGATCAAAAAGAACAGAGGGAGTAGGAGCAGGAGTCGTACTAATATCACCACAAGGTGACAAAATGCGCTATATACTTCGGATGAGCTTCACAAACACAGCCAATAACAAAGTGGAATACGAGGCCTTGTTGCATGGCATGCGAATAGCCAAAGCTTGCGGTGCAACTCGCCTCAAAATCTTCGGAGATTCCAATCTTGTGGCACAGCAAGCAATGAACAAGTGCGATGCCGTTAGAGAAAATATGGTTGCTTATCGCAATCTATATGGCGTTATGGAAGCTCAATTTGATGGGTGTGAAGTATCACATATCGGAAGAGCAAGCAATGAGGAAGCCGACAATCTAGCAAACATCGGATCCTTGTGTTTACCAATACCACCCGGAGTTTTTTGGGAGGAAATAACGGAGCGATCGATCAAAGAAAAAAGAGTCTACGAGGTTGTAGAACCAAAAACAGTGAAAAAGAAACATCCACAAAAAGACTCGGGTGCTTCTTCAAAAGCCAAGAACATAGAAGAAGCCATCGAAGAGGAAGAACAAGAAATTTAAGAGATCATGCTAATTGAGCCCACCTAGATGCAGCTATATGTAGCATATATGACTAAAGGAGAGCTGCCAGAAGATGTGATAGAAGCCCGACGCATCACCCGACGATCGAAGGCCTTCATGATAATCAAAGGGGAACTATACAAGAGAAGTATTTCAGGTGTGTTGCAGTGTTGCGTAACACCCGAGGAAGGAAAAATCATACTCAAAGATATACACAAAGGAGTTTGTGGTCACCATGCTAGTAGCCGAGCAATTGCTGCAAAAGCATTCAGAGCAGGATTTTACTGGCTCACTGCAGTTCAAGATGCAAAAGACATTGTTAGAACATGTGAAGCATGTCAACGCTTCACAACAAAGCTTGGAGCACCCACCGC
Organism: Avena insularis; assembly: GCA_023614405.1. Classification (NCBI taxonomy): domain Eukaryota; kingdom Viridiplantae; phylum Streptophyta; class Magnoliopsida; order Poales; family Poaceae; genus Avena; species Avena insularis. Next base: position 353,350,742 of record CM042694.1, read on the forward strand.
TGAGTTGAATCATATACCTCTGGCCTGGCCGTTTGCTCAGTGGGGACTAGATATGGTTGGAAAGCTTCAGAAATCATCGCTAGGAGGACACGTCTTTTTGCTAGTAGCAGTCCACAAATTTACTAAATGGATTGAAGAAATGCCTGTCACCACCCAAGACGGAACTTCAGTTGTCAATTTTATCAAATCCATAGTATTTCGGTTTGGCGTACCAAACAACATCATCACGGACAATGGGACCAACTTCACTTTCAATGAGTTCAAGGAGCACTATCAGGAAATAGGCATCAAAATAAGCTACGCTTCGGTAGCTCACCCGCAAACAAATAGACAGGTAGAAAAAGCCAATGGACTACTTACTACTGGACTTAAGAAAAGACTACTAGCACCACTTGATAGAGCAAAAGGAGCATGGGTGGATGAATTGTCGTCTGTGTTATGGAGTTTACGTACAACTCCAAATAATTAAACACGAGAGACACCTTTCTTTTTGGTCCATGGTGCAGAAGTTGTGCTTCCTGTTGAGGTGTCACACGAATCTCCAAGAGTAGCTGCATATGATGAAGAGGAATCAAGAGAAGTACTTGAAGATGATGTGGATGCACTTGATGAAGCTCGAGATGAAGCCCTCCAAAGAGCAACTATGTACCAGAAAAACCTGCAGAATTACCACAGCAGAAGATTGCGGCCTAGGTCCTTTGCAGTAGGGGACCTAGTTCTTCGCCTCAAGCAAGATGGCCACAAGAAGTTAGAATCGCCATGGGAAGGACCATACATCATCACAGAAGTTATTCCTGGAGGAGCATATCGACTATAAGACAAGAAGATGAGAGTAAATTACTCAAATCCATGGAATGTAGCACAACTATGATGCTTTTACGCATAAGATTACTTACAATATGATAAGAGTTACAGTTCGGCTTCTTAAACCAGAATATCTAGGCCAACGGCTAGAGGCCATCCGCCAAAAGAATAATGTATCATAGATTTTTTGCCTTATGTATAAAGAGATAAGTTATACGTACCTTAATATTTTTATTGTTCAAAAGATTAATATTTTCCATCAAGCTAACAACTATGAGCCTATGTCCAGATATAGGCATCCGAACATAGCCTCGGGGGATACTCCCATCGGGAGCGCTAGCGCACACCCGATAGAAACCCAGTTGTGTATAAAATATATTCATGATTGTAAACACCCATGATTGTATAAAATATAAAATATACTCATGATTGTATAAAATATATTCATGATTGTATAAAATATGAAATATATTCATGATTTTATAAAATATATTTATGGCACGCACCCGATAGAAATCCAGTTTTACACCTGTGTATCCTCAAAAAGGTATTACTCCCATCGAGAGCCAGTATAAAAAACTATCTGATAAAATCAGAAATATTGGCGGCCCAGCAGGCCAACCGTCAATAAAGCCAAAAATCTCGGATCACGCCCAGACGCGACAAAAAATCCGAATGTCGTGTTCAGAAACATGAAGGTAAGACTCAGGATTCGTCCTGTGTGGCCTGGTAATCGCATAAGAATGCGCTCTGCCAGTAAAATATCCGTATCAACGATACGATGAAAAATCCCGACGGACGCGTTGGGTACCCGATAAAATAAAAATTGGAATTCAGTATTCGGTAAGACCTCAGTGGCTCAAACTTATTTACGCCAGTAACAAATTCCAGATTCGAGCCTAGGGACTTGAATTTGATATAGGACAACCTTGTTTTTTTCCAGGAGCAATTAACTGTTTCCCGATCCGTTAGAAGCATCAGACTCGTTGTACCAAAATCCCTACAAAAAATTAAAATCAGGGGACAAATATAAAGGAAAAAAGAAACTTTGAGACACAACCTGAAACTACGGTTTAGGTAGAGTCTTGGGGGCTACTAATATAGGTATGATTACTCAGATGATTATAATTCGCTACCCTATATTTGTAAAAGTCTTACGACCCATGAAGGTTTCAGATGGTAGCCCAAGGGAGCAACCGACAAAGGCTTTGATTGTATTAGAAAAGAGACTATGAACCAACATTGTGTTGGTATTGTAATCACGCATGTATGAAACCTATCCGCATATAGCTTTGAGACCCGGCCTATTATATATAGGATGGGAGAAGCCCAAGCAAGGGTACCAAAATCTAGGAGACAACTTGTAATAGTGCAATTACTCAATATTCAAGCGACTTTGATTCCATTGTTTTCCTAACATCCGACGAAATCCCCAGCGTTCTGTTTTCCATAAAACCCCAAGTGCGTCACCATGGTCATTGCCGAGGTTACCCCTCGTCGCCCACTCTCAACTCTATCTAACCCGGCATTTGTTTCTACCTAGGAATGACCCAGACGGCAGCGCCGACAAGCATCCGAGCGTGTTTCCGCATGTATTTCGTGCGAGGCTCCCTCCTATGTCAAATCGGGCCTTTTCTCCCATCCATGTGGTCTCATGTGTGCGCCATGTCGTCCTGTGGCCTCCACCTCGATGGAGATGGTCCCTAGGGGACCCCTTCCTCGATCGTTGGCCGTGTTAGGGTTTCCTACTTGCGCCTCTGACCGCGAGGAAGAGGAAGCTCCCGCGCCGTCGATCGCTTGTTGATCCAACAGTGTACGTCGCCAGATACCCCTTCGCGAGTCACCTCTCGCTGACAGACAGGCCCTACCCGTCAGTTTCAAAGACGCCTCCCACGCCAAGATCCGCCCGGGTGGGCTGATTTCCCCGTGGTGGCCCATTTTCCTTCCAGATCGGGCCCGCCCCAAGGTTTTCCCCTTAGAATATCTTTTCTTTTTTTCAGAGCTGTAGAATACCTATTTGCTTTAATTCAAAAACAAAATGAGAAATACCTGCAAACCACCAATGCTACTTTTAATATGTCCCTTGGTGTTTTCTACAACACCTAGCACCAAGTGCATGGAAGTAAAATAGTTGCCCATTTTCTGAGAATTAATCCTCTGAAAAATATTTTTTTAAGAAATAAATCCCTTGATGAGTTCTATAGATCCAAATTGAGTGAACCCACTTTCCTATAGTAGGTACTGTATGTATCAATCCCATGGAATTGACCACAAGTCAAGTGGATCCTTAGTTTTAGAATAGTAAAAATAACAAAAGATCTATTTTTATGATTTTAGAAATTTCCCTAGGTCAAACTATGTATTGGATTGACCTCATTCCAACTCTCAATATGGTGGTACATCTATTTCTATCAAAAACCAGGAGCCCAAGAATTTTGGAGCTTTTGAAGAATTTTAGTGAATTAAAAACCTTCTGAATATGGTTTTTCCTCTAGATAAATCATTCCAGTAGCTTCACAACTCCTAAAATTGTGAATCCAATTTCTCTAGAAAGGTATTCCAGATACATAGTTTAGATTCGTATCAAAATTTTCTGTAGTTTAAATGTAGTGAAAAGGACAAATGGCTTTCAGAACTGACTTTGGGATTTTCCAAAGGACATTCTGACAATTATTTTGAGACGATTCCAACTCTCCAAAATCACAAACTCAAGTATATACAATATACTCTAATAACAAATTTGTTTGAGCTACAGATCTTTTCTGGATATTTATTCACCTAAACTAGTGTTATTTCCACTATAATAATCATAACTAATTAAGAAAAATTGATAAAATCATGAAACCACTTTTGTTGACCTTGTTATTTGAATACCTTATCAATGATATCATTTTAGTATATTGATATCATGCAGACCCAAGCCTTGGTTTCAAACCCCTTCTTTAGGTGATAATTGTCCTTTAAATAATAAAAGAAGTTCCACAAATGTAAACAAAGCCTTTCCAACTGCAACAAACCCAATCAATCAAAACATACTAAAGTGAATAAGGTGTTGTATGTTCACTTGTTGTATTGTATTGGTGCTTGTATGTTTTGTATTGGTTGTGGTCCTTGCTCGCTTGCATGTATTATTTCGTGACGATGATAGATTGTGATTATCTCGAAGACCAGAAGAAGATGGTTTTTATTATTATTATGGTATTCTAAGAAGACGTCCAAGGACATTAATTGCCAAATTTCTGATCACAGGAAAGCCACCTTCTTGCTCATAAGCCTTGTCCTACCATTTTACTTATGCATGTTTTATCTACTGTTTATGCAAACTGCATTGTCTTACATTATGATGACCTATGTCGGGTAGTGGCTTCGCTCCTCCAAGACATTACACATTTGTGCTACTAAGTACAACCCCCTTGATGACACCTACTGGTCCCTAGTATGGCAAATGGTATAATATACCATACCATCTATTGGAGACCCTGTTTTAGCCGAAACAAAACTATAGGATGGGAAGAGCCCGAAAAAGTTTTACAAAAATGTCTTATGGAAAAACCTTGGTGAGGTTTCACCTACCAAGGGAAGTTTGATAACGGAAAAAGGTTTTGTTTTACAAAATGATGAAGGAACGATGGAGGAAAAATGTTTACAAAAATGCACCCGGTGCTTTGCAGTTTTGCTAGAACAATTAACCCATGCAACCACATTATTCTAGAATGGGACGGGGCTGGACTTGAAGTTTGTTACTCTAGTATGGGAATTCTCATAACTACTTATAAGGGAATAGCTCACTCGAATGTCGGGTTCCCTTTACAAAAAGGGTCAACTATTAGATAGTCACCTAGAGGAAATGCAAACTGCCCTCGGGAGCAGCCGGACGATACTATGAGCCTCTCACTGAAAGTGCCCACTCTGGAGGAGTCGGAATGTACTATGGTTGGTCCTTGGTCTGAACGTCCCAGCGTTGAGAGGAACAACTCATATGGTAGGGCCTATACTAGAGTGGCAACCGGAGAGTCTTGATCGGTTACTCGACCCACAATCCGTTGGTGACTAGGGCAGGGTAGCCGGATGTTGTGGGTAAAGTGTACAACCTCTGCAGAGTGTAAATCTATTCGAATAGCCATGTCCACAGTCATGGATGGTTGGGAAGGTTGCTGTAGAGCGGTGCAAGTTTGATTTGAAAACGGCTTTTCAGAAAAGCAAAGGAATTTGGAAATGTTTTGACTATGGGATGGTCGAAAGGATGGATGCTTTGACCATGGATGGTTGGAAAACAAAGGAAAGGAGTAGGTCATGGGATGACCAGAAGGAGAAACTAAAGGGTGACCCAATCCTAGCATTTTTCAAATATTTTCAAAAAGGTTTCCAAATTGATTTACAAAAGTTTTCAACAAAGATATGTAGATGTTATATCTACAAGGAAACTATCTTAGAAAAGAACCTCTCTTGGAACTCTCCTATTACCACTTCCATATTGCATATTCTCTTGTTATTATGTTTCTCTTAAGGTGGTTTGCGAGTACATTCAAAGTACTCACTTGCAGTGTCCCTAGCTATTAACTTGGTCAGATTTCAAGAAGAAGGTGATGTTGATGGCTATGCGATCTAGGACGTTCTCCCAGTCAGTTGCTTGTATGTTAAGGCATGACTCAGGGTCTACGGTTAATGAAGTTCCGTTGATGATGATTGATGTAGCCATAATTCAAAGAAGGTATGACACATATCCGCTTAAGTAATGGATGTTTACTTTGATACTTGTCGGTTATGTGCCACGACTAACTCATGGGATCCTGGTGTATGCATAACAGCGAATTCTCGGAGGATTAATCCGGGGCCCCACAAATGCACTACCCGGCGTGCCAATACTGAACTGCCCAATCTATTAATAACAACGCAATCCTCTCAGAGAACAACCAAGTGTTACTATGAAGAACAGATGTAAAAAGTTCTATAAACACAATGTTCAAAGTAGGACCCCTCCCATTATACCCCATAAAATCTCCATAGGCCATAAAGAGAAAAAACACAAATTGTTGGGGGGATACCCCTGGGTAGGGTAACGCCGGGGTATAAGGGCCGAGTTAGCCGAGGTATGACGTGGTCAAAGCAAGGGCTGACCGGGTCACCTCAAGGCAGGCCGAACCACGGAGTGACCCGGCCCATGGAGCATATCCTTGACTATGGTCCGGCCGGTATAAAATATATGTCGGCCATGTTGATCTAAATGTTTTGCAGGTAACTTGATAGCCGGATTAGCTATATGCTAGCCGGTCTATCTTATGGCTTCCAAAAGAAGGAACCCCCCGCTGGTCAAAAGGTGACTTTATTAGCTGTAGCATGAGCAAAGTAAAGTAAAGAAAAGGACCGGTGGGTCAGGGGCGACCAAGGTGACGCGGGAAATGTCGGATGATGTAGCCCATGTCTGGTGACGCTTAAAGACAAAGATTACGTTGTGGGTTACGTCCAAAGCCCGGACGAGCCGTTAAAGAGAATAAAGAAGCATCTAGCTTTAGGCAAGGAGCATATTCTCCGAATATTCTGCCACGTGTGCCCTAGTATTATAACCCGGGCTCCCCTATATAAGGAGCACCGGGGCCTCCATAAAATGGGATCGATCATTTTCTCTGTCTAAGGTAGAACTCAAGAGCTAGTTGGTAGGGACTAAGAGACATAGTCTCCTTCTTGTTGAGAGCTTGAAGAATGTTTGTAAACACCATAGATAGAGAGAATACAAGAACATCTATGCATGGAATCACCGTGTTCTCCCTCCCTGGATTCCCATAGCACTCATTGGCCCCATCTTTAGCCTATCCATGGCATCTGTCGTGCCACCACCATGATAGTTGGCATCCACCATGGGGCTAGCGGTGCTAGCAGGGGTGAAAATCCAGACGGGAAGCTTCTCCAGCACTGGCGAGCGCGTCGTCTCCGGCTTGGTTCAGCGCTTTGGAGCGCTGGACTACGTCAGTGACAATGCAGGAAGCTTCGGCAGGCACCCCCTCCGTGCAACGGCGTCTTCATCAAGCTTGGCACGCACAAGATCTACGTCGGCGTGGACGAGTCCTCCGTTCATCTGCGACACGTCGTTGAGGGAGGCGAACAACCTCTCAACGCAGCTCATGGAGTGCGTATCACTCGCCCCACCAGCAGTGTTGAGGTCCTGATGACTGCACCTGACGCGGAACCAAGCAAGGGCCCGGCACCAGAGCCGGAGGTCACGCTAAAGTAGACTAGGTCTAGGTTTCCTCCACTAGAAAGGCCAGAGAATGTGCTCCAGCAAGCAATAGATAGCCTAGCAATGCCAATAACACCTGTGGTAGATCCGGCTCAGGCACAAGCTGAGTTAGAGGAAACTAGGCGGAAAATGTTAGCTGGGGCAAAGAAGGTAGCAGAGCTGCATCAGTCTTTGAACATCACCTTGAGAGAATATGCTAAGGCAAACCGCATAGATGGAGTGAAAATCCGAGGTAGGAACCTCAACACTGAGATTGACAAGGAATACGAACCTAGGCTGGGTCAGACAGCCACGATATTGACAGGAGGGCTGGATCGGTACAGAACCCCGGCAAAGAACCTCAGGGCAGCAAACACGGCCACGCCCGAGTTAGAGGGATTAACTAGAGAGGCCCGGCAAAGGCAACAAGAGAGAGTGAATCATTTGTTGAGAGTTGCTTGCCAGCAAAATGAAGAAATGAACAAGGAAAACCCGGCACCACCAGGAGCGTCACAAGTGGTACATTCGGCCAGGAATAACCCGGCAAGATTCGGAGGAGCCGCATCATCTCTGGGTCACAATCCCAGGAGAGAGAAGAAGTAGTAAACTCCGGGAGAAGAGACAAACAGATGGTTTCCTATGATCCAGTAAGGGCCGGAAAAGGCAAAGTAGTGCAAGTTGATGAAGATCGGCACAGTACCAGCCGAGGTGTGGCCAGTCGAGGTAACCGAGACCAAGGCAATGCCGGTCAGAGAAATGCTGCCAACGGCAATGCCGGACAGCTTGATCCCGTGGGAACAGGGCAAAATATACCTCGGCTGCAGCAACAGCGTGCACCTCGGAAAGAGGGGAGTGCAGGACAAGCAGCACAACAAAATGCTTGCCCGGATCAGGAAAGATACAATGGTTATTCAGCTATGATCAACGATGGATACCCCAAACCGGATCACCATATAATTGGGTCAAGGCTGGGAAGTAGGAACTTGTAGCCAGATGATGCGAGGCTGAAGCTAGATAGAATTTATAGTTCGGAGCTAATTGAGGTACAAGGTCCACCGGGTCTAGCATGCTTTGGGCCCCGGATCATGAAGGAGCCACCAGTGCCAAACTTTCAGCTGGCCAGAGGAACCCGAACCTATGATGGAAGTACTAGGCCAGAAGATTGGCTGATCAATTACGCCACAACGGTCAAGATCGCAATAGGAAATTTGAGATGGGCAGTAAGATATGTGCCACGATGCTGGAAGAACCAGCGAGAGTTTGGCTGAACAATTTGCCCCCAGGAAGTGTCAACTGTTGGCTGGATTTTGATGAGTTGTTCGTTAGCAATTTCTCAAGCACTTACAAGAGGCCCGACAAGCCACAAACTCTAGCGCTATGCCGGCAAAGACCGAATGATCTAGACCGAGATTTCCTGACTTAGTGGTGCAACGTGCGTAACTTGTGCGAGGGGTAATTGAATCACAAGCTATTGCGTGGTTCGCTCAGGGATGCAGATATGGAAGTATGATTTGGCAGAGATTGCAGCGAGACATGCCAACTACTTTGGCTGAGACAATCCAGATCGCGGATTCGTATGCCTTGGGAGATCCAACATAACCCTGGCTAATGTTGAGCGAGGCAGACGAAGAATATTACAACCGAGATGGCTCCGGATCATCAAGGAGGAATGATTTTCGAGGAAAGAGAAGGGATGAGCGCCCCGATTACTAATATAACTCGCAGCAGGTAGCAGCGGTAGACCGGGATCAATCCAATGCCGGTGCCAGCCAATGCCAAAAAACTGGAGGACAAAACTGGCAGCAGAAAAACAAAGGAAAAAAGCCTTGGACCCCAGAGCAGAAAAAGTAATGGCAGGAGCGAAAAGACAGACCGAGGTATACGTTCGAGTCCATGTTGGATCAACCATGCAAGTTACATACACCAAGCCCAAATAGTCCAAAAAATCACACAACCCGGCAATGTGAATGTATGAGAAAGTTAGAGCAGCGCGGTTCAGGGAATGCTCAGGCACCTCGGAACGAAGCACCTAGGAATGAGGCACCATGGCCACCATTACTAACAGGGGGGATGGACAACAACTAATGTTTCCACCTCCTCCGCTGAGATACGAGAATCAGGAAAGAAGGGATGCGGTACATCAAGTAGGCAATAATCAGCAGCAAGGTCAGGGTTACCACGAAAATGAGGGACGAAATGAGTACAGGGAGCATCATCAAAGTTACGATGTGTTTACCACGGAGGAAAATGACCGGAAAAGCTTGCTGCGCCGGCATATGGAGGTGAACACAGTAATGCTGGCGGTAGTGAGATACATGCCCTTGGCTGACCCAGAAATCACATGGAATATCAAGGATCACCCAAAGATTATGCCTAGCCCAGGGACCTATGCTGTGGTCCTGGATCCAACATTTGTCGAGCCGAATCTCAATGTGAGGTTTTCCAAGGTACTGATCAATAATGGCAGTAGTATCAACATAATGTACAAGGATACCATGCACAAGTTGGGAATAACAGAGAACATGTTGCAAGCGACAAGGACCACTTTTCATGGCTTTGTACCGTGTATTTCCTGTGAGCCAATTGGTAAGGTCCGGGTTGATGTGTTATTCAGCACGAGAGATAATTGCCCGACTGAAAATTTGGAGTTCAAAATGGTGAATCTGGAGAGCGCTTATCACACGTTACTCAGCAGGCCAACGCTGAACAAGTTCATGGCAACTGCCCACATCAGTTATCTTAAGACGAAGCTTCCCGGGCCAAGGGATGTGATAACTGTATCAGGGGATTTCCGGTGTTCGATTGAGTGCGCCTCAGCCAGATCTAACTTAGCCGAGTCACTCGTGATAGCTCAAGAAAAAAGGAAGATACTGGAGGTGGCGGCATTGGCTCAATCCGCGCAACAACATATGCCGGCTCTACCCAACCCGCATGGGAGCGTATCATTCCAAGCGACCAAGGACACGAAGAAAGTGCCAATCAATGATCAGTTCCTAGAGCGCACCGTAACCATTGGTGCCGGGTTAAGCAGCAAATAGGAAAGTGAGCTCGTCAACTTCCTCCATGAGAATCAGGACATCTTTGCTTGGTCTACTCAGGATCTGCAAGGTGTACCGAGGGAGTTGGCTGAGCACTCATTAAACGTAAGACCCGGGGCTAAGCCAGTAAAGCAACCTCTCCGGCGTTTCACCGAAGATAGAAGGAAAGTCATTGGAGATAAAATAGCTAGGCTCCTAGCGGCCAGATTTATCATGGAAGTACTCTATCCGGATTGGCTCTCTAATCCGGTGCTTGTAGAAAAGAAGAAAGATGATCCGAACGTGGCTATGGTATGGCGCATGTGCATTGATTACACGAACCTGAATAATGCGTGTCCCAAAGATCCACTTCCACTCCCTAGAATATATCAAGTCATAGACTCAACAGCCGGATGTGAGCTACTGTCATATTGATGCGTATTCTAGGTTCCACCAAATACCCCTTAATCCGGATGATCAAATAAAGACTGCTTTTATTACCCCGTACGGGGCTTATTGCTATCGCACTATGCCATTTGGACTACGTAATGCAGGAGCAACGTACCAACGATGCATGCAATAATGCTTACATGATCAAATAGGTCGGAACATGCAAGTTTACATCGATGATGTGGTGATAAAAACTAAGGAAAGCAATACGCTCCTCGATGATATCCGGCAGACATTCACGAACTTGATAAGGTTCCGAATGAAGTTGAACCCGGAGAAGTGCACCTTTGGTGTGCCCGCTGGAAAGTTACTCAGTTTTTTGGTATCTAGCCGTGGCATTGAAGTTAACCCGATGAAAATCCGGGCCATTGAGAGAATGGAACTGCCAAAATTCCTTAACGATGTGCATAAGTTCACAGGTTGCCTGGCATCGTTGAGTCGGTTCGTATGTCGGTTGGGAGAGAAGGCCTTGCCCCTCTACCAATTAATGAAAAAGTCAGACAAATTCACATGGACGCCACAGGCGGACCTCGCATTTCGAGAGCTGAAAAAGATGTTATCTACTACGCCGATCCTAGCAGCACCACTACCCAAGGAGCCAATGTTGCTCTACATAGCCGCGACCAACTGAGTCGTAAGTGCAGTAATCGTAGTGGAGCGTGAGGAAGAAGGAAACTCGGTGCAAAGGCCGGTGTATTATCTGAGCGAGGTATTGTTAGTTTCAAAACAAAACTACCCTCACTATCAGAAGATGGCGTACGACGTATATATGTCGGCCAAGAAACTCAAACACTATTTTGAGGAACACCCCATCAAGGTGATATGTGAGGCACCCATTTCGGAGATTATGAGTAACAAAGATGCAAGTGGCCGTATAGCAAAGTGGGCAATCGAGTTAGCTCCATATGTGCCACAATTTGACAGAAGAGATGCTATCAAGTCGCAGGCCGTGGCGGATTTCTTTGTGGACTGGGCTGAAATGCAATACAAGCCACCCCTGCCGGACTCCAATTATTGGCAAATGCACTTCGATGGATCAAAACTGAAAGATGGGTTGGGCGCCGGAGTAGTGCTTACCTCACCCAAGAAGGATCAACTGAAATATGTCCTTCAAATCCACTTCAGTGCCTTGAATAACGTGGCGGAGTATGAAGCATTGGTACATGGTCTCAAAGTAGTGAAAGAAGTAGGGACACGTCGGATACAATGCTTTGGAGATTCCAACTTGGTGGTGCAGCAAGTGTCTAGAAATTGGGATGCTTTGGATCCTAACATGGCACTATACAGGTTCCATGTTCAAAAGATAAGTGGGTTTTCGAGGGGTGTGAGTTCCATCACATAACTCGGATTGAAAATGAGGTAGCGGATACGCTGTCCAAGTTAGGCTCATCCCGGCAGCCAATCCCGCCAAATGTTGCTTTGGAGCATCTGAGAAAACCATCTATCACGCCCTCACCCGAATCAGATTCAATTTATATCCCTGTGCTCTACGGATCAGGAGCTGCACCTATGGAGATAGAGTGGGGAAGCACCTTAGCAAACCCGGGGACTGCCTCAGCAAACTCGGGGACTGCCTCAGCAAACCCGGGGACTAATCAGCCTGATCCGGCCGGAGTTATGTCAGTGGATGCGATGGAAATTAAAGAGGGACCGTTTCCCGTCCGGGCAGTACCAACTTGGGCCAAACCAATTTTTGATTTCCTGAAAGAGGGAATCTTGCCGGATGATGAAATAATCTCAAGGAATATCCAGAGAAGGGAAAAGGCCTATACAATTATCAACGCCGAACTATACAAAAGAAGTGTGACAACAATACTGCAGCGATGTGTTGATCCGGAGGAAGGACTTGATATACTCTGGGACATTCACCAAGGGGAATTTGGCCACCATGCCTCCTCAAGGGCATTAGTGGCAAAAGCTTTCCAGCATGGATTTTATTGGCCCAGTGCCTTGGAGCAAGCAAATGACTTGGTGAGAAAATGCAATGGCTGTCAAAGATACGCCACGAAAACTCATCTACCAATGTCGGAGCTGAAAACTATCCCCATTACCTGGCCATTTGTTGTATGGTGCCTAGATATGTAGGGCCATTTAAGACGGCTAAAGGAGGAATGGCACATATCCTAGTCATGGTTGACAAGTTCACCAAATGGATTGAAGTGAAACCAATTCGGAAATGTGATGGGGCAACAGCAGTAAGATTCCTCAAGGATATAATCCTAAGATATGGCTATCCCCATAGCATCATAGCCGATAATGGAACAAATTTCGCTGAAGGAGCGTTTGCGAGATTCTGCCAAGAAAAGAAGATCCCGCTAGATGTCGCCTTAGTCGCCCACCCCGCGTCGAACGGACAAGTGGAAAGATCCAACGGACTGGTATTGACCGGGATAAAACCCCGGCTCATAGAGCCGCTGCAAAGATCAGCGGGGTGCTGGATAGAAGAACTACCAGTGGTACTGTGGAGCTTAAGAACAACTCCAAATCAATCAACAGGCTATATGCCATTCTTTCTGGTATATGGGGCAGAAGCTGTATTACCAACCAACATAGAGCACGATTCGCCAAGAGTCACCCAATACACAAAAGCCGAAGTGTGCGAAGCCCGGGAAAATGATGTGGATCTGCTGGAAGAAGCGAGAGAATTGGCCTTGTCCAGATCCGCCATATATCAGCAAAATCTCCGACGCTATCATAGGCGGAAAGTAAACACCCGAGTCTTCCGGGAAGGTGACCTGGTACTCCGGCTGATATAGCGCACAGCTGGCATGCATAAGCTATCCCCTCCATGGGAAGGACCTTTCATTGTAAGCAAAACCTTGCACAATGATTCCTACTACCTTATTGATGCACAACCCTAGGAAAAGAACAAGGTGGACAGGTCCGAAGAGGAATCCAAGCGACCGTGGAACATAGCACTACTTTGTCCTTTCTACACCTAAGAGGTGAATGGATCCGAGCTACTCCTATGTCAGTATGTATGTCGGCAATGAGCTTATTAATAAAAACTTTGGCACCCCGAGCAGAGACTCGGCAACTGCCGTAATAATTGTCTCTCGTTTTCGTATTTATATGCCGGCTGGGTTAAGTTGCTTATATCTTAGTTGGATTAGTCATGTGTGAGCACCAAAAACCTAACTCTTCGACTTTGTTGTTGTCCAACAAGAATTGGCTTCATGGCAAGCAAGAGAACAAGTTTGGAATGGCAAACCACATGGAAAACGACTAAGGAAAAGAACTTAAACGAGCCGACATTGGTCATTTTGACTAACTCTTAGTTTATTATGCTCATTAAAATGACGGATCATTTTGATCTAGTCTCAAAGTTTCAAGTATTGTTAAATCAATTTTTTGAACCTCCGACTCATAAGTCGAAAAACCGAATCAAGGTAGACGCGAGCCGAGTCAAAAATTGGGGGAACAAGAAAACGAAACTTGGGGACTTTGCCCACGATAATCCAGCATTAAGAACTTGGTTCGGAGCAATAAATTGTAGCACAACCAAACTAGAGTATTTAAATACATTTCCGCCCGGCATTCTAGGGATCTGACAAATATGATAAGTGTTTTTAAGGAGCAGGGGCAGCAGACAAATCATCTGTCGATGAAGGAGGTACTCCGGAGTGTGGGGTAGGGGCGCTAGCCTCGGCTTCATCCTCAGGATTGACCTCGCCATCCTCCGGGTCTTCGGCCTCGTCGCCTAGCTCGGAGGCCTCACCTTCACTCCCTTCTTCTTCATCTCCAGACACAGCTTCATCATCAAATACATCGAGAGAACTCGGTCCTTCATTCCAAGCGTGGCAGAAGGAATATTGAATGAGCTTATTCGCACAGGCTTTACGGCATAAAATACATTCCGGATTCTCGCACCACTTAGACCTAGTGCGCATGCAAGTAAGCAACCCCAAATCAATCCCTTCATACCACAAAAGGATGAACTGCAAAGCAATGTTAGCGCTAGCCCGTGCAGCAGATTCGCACCATAGGTTCAGCTGATGCTCACACTCCATCAGTTTGGCTATGAAAGCCGAACTAGTTTTGGGAATGGGATCAGTGGGCCAGAGGGAGCCGTACATCCACGTTGCTGCTAGAATGATGTGTGCGCCATGGTTCTTCACCAGCTCAAGGCGAGTAGTGAGACTCGCCAGCAGGTCTTCTGTGGTATATGGGATTGGCTCGGCATCAGGGCCTACAAGCATACCATGCTGTTCGCGGGACCGAGTTACAGCGGCAGCACCAGGCGCATCACTCTCTGGGAATTTGCCTGAGAGTGGAGAAGAGGAAACGGTGAACACAAGCATCAAACCCGGAGGAAGGAAAATTAAGCAAGGGCAGAAAAGTCACGTGCAATCTAGAAGAGGAGTCGCTGAAGCTCGGAATGAACATCGGCGCTATGGGCCTGGAGTTTCTCATATTCGGTGGTCACCGATGTAAGCTTGACATCGGCTTCCTGCAATAAGCTTTTGTCCTTGGAGATTTGTGTGGTTAAACGCTCTTTCTCCCCGGCAAATTCCTGGTCATCCTTCTCCAACTCGGACTTATGGAGGCCCTTGAGCCTCTGAATTTCGGCATTCAGCCGAGTGATCTCCGAGTTCTGGAGCTGGAGCCGAGCTATCTCTTCATCTTTTTTCCTTAGCTCAGCCTCATGCTTTCCTGTTTGTTTGAGGAAATGGGTCATCATTTCAGGCATGCTAATGCTATCCTCGAGAGCAACTGCAGCAATGTAATGATCCGAGGACCCAAAGTATAAGTGTCCACCGGATAAAAGAAGTAAAGTACAATGATCATATGAAGGGGATAAAATTACCTTTGATCTCAGACAGACTCTTCTGCATAATGATATTCTCAGCTTCAACCTCGGCTGCATGATTCGGATAGAAAGTTAATACGGATCCTAGGTAGTTTTGAATGAACGAAGATGGAAGAGGAAGACAGGAAAATTGCCTCTCTTCTGGTACTCCTCTAGGAGTTTGCCATAACGCACGCACATATCCTTATAAGAGTCTAGCAAGCGCTAGAACTGAGCGGTTTGGCGGTTAGTGGTAATCTGAAATAAGGAAATGTCAAGTTTCCTTATAAGGAAATGTCAAGTTTAAAAAGCAAAGTTGGAAATAATTCGAAGTCTACAAGATCCAGGCCAATTGGGACTCAACCCGGTTCTAGGTGTGTAAATATTCGAAGTCTACAAGATCCGGGCCAAGTGGAACTTAACCCGGCTCTAGGTATGTGGATATTCGAAGTCTACAAGATCCGGGCCAAGTGGAACTTAACCCGGCTCTAGGTGTGTGGATATTCAAACTCTACATGATCCGGGCCAAGTGGGACTCAACCCAATTCTAGGTGTGTGGATATTCAAAGTCTACAAGATCCGGGCCAAGTGGAACTTAACCCAACTCTAGGTGTGTGGATATTCGAAGTCTACAAGATCCGGGCCAAGTGGAACTTAACCCGGCTCTAGGTGTGTGGATATTTGAAGTCTACAAGATCCGGGCCAAGTGGAACTTAACCCGGTTCTAAGTGTGTGGATATTCGAAGTGTATAAGATCTGGGCCAATGGAACTTAACCCGGCTCTAACTATGTTAAAACTAGAATCCTAGAAGGAGCATCCAACCGAATAACAAGTTATCCCCTCGGAGGCTCGGGGACTAGGGGCAATGTGTACAAGTGCTCAGTTATACAAGGTACCAATAGCAGAGGAAAAGAGTTACCTCCATCATCTGGCCAGCTAAAGACATAGCCTTGGTAGCGGAGTTCATCTGTGCGTTGAACTCGGCTGGGCCGAACTTCTCCGGCAGATCATCTTGTGGGTCGATGAATTCTGCGTTGTTCCAGTTCTTCACATACTCAAGGAGGAGTGGACTGTAACTTTCACCACTGGAAGAGTAGTTCGCCATAAGACCTTTGACATGGGCTCTCGCATGGCAGATTGAGCTGTGGCAGGGCTGGTGTGCAGAACCAGCTACCTGCTACCCTCTAACCCGGTGGCGGTAGACCCGAACGAGATCCCCTTAGTTGACCCGGTAACCTTCTTGAGCTTGCCGGATGGAGCCTGAGGAGCTGGCTGGAAAATGTCTGCAACTGAAGGAGTTGACCAGGAGGGAGCTGACGAGGCCTTCCTCTTGGGAGGCTTGGTGGAGGCTTTGGCTGTTGCTGTTGGTGCTGGTGTTGCTGCTAGTGCTGCTTCTTTGGTGCCTGTAATCTTGGTGATGGTGCTGTTGTTGATGTTGTTGATGCTGGTGCTACTGGTGCCCTGGTCAGGCAAGGTGGGATACCCCCCACGCCGACATTGCCCTCCTCATGACGAGGTGGGCTCTGGTCAGGCATAGCCATGGAGCCCTCTTGAATGGGGCTGAGTGGGCGAGTATCATCGTTGCTGGGGGGAGGGGGAGAAGGGCTGCTCCGGATTGGGGAGGCTATGCTGGAGCTGCTCTATGGGATGACCCTAGGAGCTCTAAAAAGAAGAAAAGCACCAAGTCAAAAAGAGAGAGAACCAATAAGAGACAAAGGCAAGCAAAGGAAAAATCCCCAAGTATCAGTGCAAAGGGACTTACTCATCCGAGGTTGGAGGATTCAAAGGTTTGGGCACCCTCCGGACCATGCTCTTGGCAGGCGGCTTAGACGAGGCTTTCACCCCGGACTTTTTCTGCCTCTTCTTGGGCGGCGGCACCTCTAAAGCTGCGGCCGAGGTAGCCGCGCGCTTCTGGGAAGAAGCAGGGGCCAGACCACCAGTGGCGAGGGTAGGAACCTCGTGGACCTGACCCTCCGGGTTAGCTAAACATTCAGACATAACCAGATGCGTGTAAGAGATTGGAACCAGATCAAGTACCTCCAGGACCTCAACGTCCGAGTCATTGTCATCTGGCCAATCCCTTAGAGAAGAGGCCTTACCAGCGCTGCGTTTGACGATGTCCGGGTAGGAAGAAAGGTCTCAGGATCAGGCTCTTCCTCGTCCTCTTTAGTATGGTCCGACAGCCACTTGCTCGCCAGCACCTCGCCATCCTCTAGTGGCTGCTAGAGAAATCGCTGAGAACAAGACAACAATTGCCAAGTTACGAAATTAAACCGACATATATAGAAGATCCGGAAAACAGAGAGAAGCAAATTTACCTTTGGAGGAGGGTTGACCATGGTGAAGGGCTCGCGTCCCCACTCCCAATCCTCGGTGAATTCCTTCTCCACATTGAAGATGGATTTAACCCAGCGGTAAACCGCCGAGTTATCCATCTCGATAGATGAAGTCCGGTGGGGGTCGAGGGGGACGCTCAGGTAATATATCTTGTGGGCTCTCTTCTGAAGGGGGGAGACCCGGCTGCGGATAAAAGTAATCATGATGTTCTCCCCCTAGAGCTCCTCCTTGAGCAGCTCCCTGATTTGGTGCTCCACCTGATTCGCTAGGGTCGTGGGTCGCTTGGGAATGCTCTCCAAAAGTGAGGTATTTGGAGGGCCAAGCTTGAAGGGGAGGAGCCGGATCAAGTCCTCGTTGGTGGTGTTCCGGACATAGAAGAAAGTCTAGGCCCAGCCCTTGCAAGACTCGAGTCCGGTGACCCGGGGGAATGCAGATTTCTTCCGGGGAGAAATGGAGGCAGCGCCACACTGGGTCAAATTCTTATCCTCCGGAGCAAGCTCTTTGTCCAGAACTACGTTCCTCCGGAGACCAAATAACTTGATCCAAAGTTCCTTGGTTGGCCAGAGGCCAATGTATCCCTCAATGCCAGAGGCAAAGGAGGACAAAGAAGTAATGGCATTGGCGGGGAGATGATGTAGTTGCAGTTTGTAAGTGGAAATGAAATCAAACAAGAAATCTGAGGTGGGGAGGCCACAGCCGCACTGAAAATGCGAAAGGAAAACAACATATTCCCTAGGATTGGGGGAGGAGAGGTCTCACCGGAGGCGAGACGACAGGCGACGCCGACGGGGATGCTGCACATGGCACGGAGCCAGTCCAAGTCGTCCTCACGGACGATAGAGCCATCCCAGCAGCCGCGCTCGCGGCCCTCTGCTCCTTCCTCCTGCTGCGCGACCACGGCTGCTTCCTCCTCAGTCATGGTGGATTCGAGATCCTCGAGAGAGAAATCAGAGTAGAGGTAGCTGGAGGAGGGGAAATGGGAAGTGCAAGGCCCCGTGATGGAGATCTTGAATGGGAATGGCGGCGCAGGTGCAAGATGCTGCCTGGTGCAGAAAGAAACTAGCGGCGGCGGAAAGGATTCGGCGAGAGAGAAATGAGGCTGGGAGGCAGAGAAAATGGGGAACTTTCCCAGGGGTTGCCCAGGACCTCTACTTAACCGAACAATGGGCGCATAGTGGGATCCTTTGCGGTTGCCACACCGCGCACGACAGGCGTGTATGCGGCCGCATCAGCCAATCAGAGCATGGCCATAACAAGGGGCACAGGGGCAAAGGATCCCATGACGCGATGTAATGTTACAGTTAATGAGGCGCCACGGTGAAGGGACGTGCGCAGCAGTTATTCTTGACATTGCGACAGTAACCGGCGCATTAAATGCGCGTGGCCCTTAAAATGAGGTAAAATGATGATTATCCTCCATGTAGGATGTGGGGAAGCGTACAAGAGAAGGAAAGGTAACCCAGATAAGCAAGCAAAAGACTCGGCCAGCGAGGAATAACTCAGAATGAGCCAAGGGATTGCGAGAGGAAAAACTCCGGGTTACTAGGTAACTCGGCCAAAGAGGCAACGATCCAAATATGGGAACCTGCTGTGGCCTTAACAACCAAAAATTGCTAAGACCACACCAGCTTCGGGGGCTAATGTTGGGAGGATATCCCCGGGTAGGGTAACGCGGGGTATAAGGACCGAGTTAGCCGGGGTACGGCACGGTCAAAGCAAGGGCTGACCGGGTCACCTCTAGGCAGGTCGAACCATGGAGTGACCCGACCCATGGAGCATCTCCTTGACTATGGTCCGGCCGGCATAAAATATATGCTGGCCATGTTTATCTAAATGTTTTCTAGGTAACTTGATAGCCGGATTAGCTATATGCTAGCCGGACTATCTTATGGCTTCCAAGAGAAGGAACCCCCCACTGGTCAAAAGGTGGCTTTATTAGCTGTAGCATGAGTAAAGTAAAGTAAAGTAAAGAAGAGGACCGGCGAGTCAGGGGCGACCAAGGTGACACGGGCAATGTCGGATGACATAGCCCGTGTCTGGTGACGCTTAAAGACAAATATTACGCTGTGGGTTACGTCCAAAGCCCGGACAAGCCTTTAAAGAGAATAAAGAAGCATCTAGCTTTAGGCAAGGAACATATTCTCCGAATATGTTGCCACGTGTGCCCTAGTATTGTAAACCGGGCTCCCCTATATAAGGAGCACCGGTGCCTCCGTAGAAGGGGATCGGTCATTTTCTCTGTCTAAGGTAGAACTCAAGAGCTAGTTGGTAGGGAGTAAGAGACATAGCTCCTTCTTGTTGAGAGCTTGAAGAGCGTTTGTAAACACCATATATAGAGATAAATACAAGAATATCTGTGTGTGGAATCACCATGTTCTCCCTCCCTGGATTCCCCTAGCACTCATTGGCCCCATCTTTAGTCTATCCATGGCATCTGCCGTGCCACCACCACGACACAAATTAAACGCAAAAAACAAAAAAAATAGACAGTAACTACCAAAAAGAGAAATCAAAAAATTATACGAAAACCCTAGAAAAAGCAGCTCCCAAAATATATGCAAAACAAGGTGCGGCCGACACACAACAGAGCAGTACAAAACAGTAAGGCAAATTAAGGCAGTGAACAACAAAAGCAAGCATTATAATACCTAACCCGTAAGCAGTTCTCTGAGATGCTAATGCACCGAAAGAAGTAGTTCGTATGACACGCAAAAGAGAGAAAAATGCCTACCAACAAAAGAAACACGCGCTGTTCCATGACGTAAAAAACCGCCACACTAACCACCACACACCCGAAAACACTAGAAGAACTACACGTGTCGCAAAAACAAGCAATGCCCGATCCCCGAGACACACCACAATCGTCCACGTGCTAGCAGGAGCAGCGACACGGAGCATACTCCGTCGTGCGTGCCCTTTTTCTAGCGTTTTCGTGTGTGTTTTGTTTCAGGGTTGGAGAGGGGAAGGGGGTCTTAGCAAGGGGTATCAGATGAATCCACGGAAAAAACAACGATAATATTTAGCTACGGTTTGTATGACATCTACAAAAAGGAATAACCAACACAATTTGAAGTACCACTTCAATCATAAACATGAATAGCTTGAAGATTTAGGACTATAGTGGCAAGGTACCACTTCGAAGCGACTGAACCAACTTATGTGACAAGCTAGACTATCCATTAGCTGATATTGTTTCACATTACTCAGTTAACATAATAAAATAGGAAATTTATATGAAAACACCACTTTCTGATGAAAATGCAACATGTTTTATTCTGGCAACGCAGATATCTAGTGACATATTCATGAATTCACATAAAACATGAGAAACCCTTCCTTTTTGCTTGAAGCCCCAAAATGTGGGTATACCCCATCGGTGTGTAATGAAGGATAAATACATTTAACACAAAGTGTTGCTATTACTATGACTTAATTTCACACAAGAAAGAGCTAGTGTGCTTCAAAGACACTAAAGGATCTAACTAAGTTAACTAGCGTGTTGCCCTAGATTGTCTAATTTGCGAAGAAACTAGGATTGAAGTTGTCTGTATTTCCATCCACTATTTATCCTAATCAAGGTAATATACCCAAATCTTGACTCATGCAAGAGATTGTTTTTTCACATGTTTTATATTTTCTAGGAATTATTCCTATTAGACACCTCAAGAAAATGATACAAAAGAATGTATTATTAATTGTTAATTCGCACTACCATTATGGATGCTAAAAAAGGGATGTCCAAAACATGAGATCGAAAGGATGACAATTACAATTAGAGGCTTAAAGGATTTATTTCATTTTCGTGCAAATTGTTAGTGACATTTATTAGAATGTCTATCATTAGATCAAACTAAGCCCAACCGACATGCCAATCAATCAGATAAGTCGATGACTGGTGGGTATAGTTTCGAATCGGTCCCATCTCACATTGACTCAGCCTGGATACCTTTATATATGTGGGGCCCCTGGAAACCATCCGAGAATCCCTGTTATGCATATCACCATGATCCCGTGATCAGTTTGTCGTGGCACATAACCGGCGAGTATCAGTACAACATCCAAAACATAACGAGTAAAGCTTACAATGATGTCATTATGGCTATACCTTACATGAGCCTTGTCAAGCTACTCCAAGTATCATCAGTGGAACTTCAACAAGCATAGAGCCTGAGTCATGCCTTAACCTATAGGCAACTAACTAGGAGAACGTTCTAGCTCGCATACTCGTCAACATCATTCCTTCTTCTGCTTCATCCTTCTTGAGATCTGAACAAGTAAATATCTAGGGATGATGCCAGTGAATATGTTTGAATGTACTCGCAAACCACCCTAAGAAAGTAATAATAACAGGATATGTAATATGGATATGGTATTGGGATGGCTCCAAAGAGGGTTCATTTCAAAATTAGTTTCTCATGTAGATATAGAATCTCCATATCTTTATTAAAAACTTCTGTAAAACATTTTGAAAAGTTTGTAAACCACTATTGTGGGATCACCCATTTTTCCTTCCTTCCGGTCATTCCACGACCAAACCTCTTTCCTTCCTTTCCGATCATTCCATGGTCAAATCATTTCCAAATCCTTTTTGATTTTCTGAAATCCTTTTTGAAAATCAAAACCACCACTGCTGGGTAATAGTTTATCCAACCGTCCATGACCGCGAACACGGCTATTCGAATAGATTTACACTCTGCAAAGGTTGTACACTTTACCCACATCATCTGGGTACGCTGCCCTGATCCCGCATGGATCGTGGGTCGAGTAACTGATCAAGAATCTTAGGATTCCACTCCAGTATAGGCGCCTACCCTATGAGTTGTTCCCTCAACACCGGGACGTCGGGTACCGAGGACCATTTGGAGCGCATTTTACACTTCACGAAGTGTGCACTTTCAATGAGAGGCTCATAGTAATGTCTGGCTACCCATAGATAGTTCATTTCTTCTCCCGATTGATGCTTCAATAGGGACCATGCTAGAGAAGACCTAGCCTCTAGGGATCAGATCCCCTATAGTATTTGCGAGCAACCCATACCAGAATAAACAAACTTCTAGTAAAGCCCCGTCCCATTCTAGGGTAATGTGGTTGCACAGTTTAGTTGTTCTAGCTAAGCTTCAAAGAACCGGGTGTGTCATCAAGGGGTTGGACTTAGTAGTAAAATTGTGTAATAGTTTGGAGGATCCAAGCCACTAATAAATATAGACAACAATAGTAAAACAATGCAGTTTGCATAAATAGGTATAAAACATACATAAGTAAAGTAGTAGGACAAGACTTATGAACAAGTAGGTGGATTGCCTATGACTAGCGATATGTCCCTGGACTTCTATATAATCGCATCTATCGCCATCACGGTTCACACATGCAAACAAACAAAACATAGCAGTCACCACCAAGAAAATCAAACATCAACATAATACAACAATCAATTGAACAAGACAATAGTATACTTCAGTAGTTAAGGTTATGACCAACTCATAGCAGTTGGAATTACCTTAGATGTAAATTTGGAATTTCTTTTATGGTTGAATTGCCAAAAAACCACTTAAATAAAGGGGTTTAATACAAAGGCAAGGATTTGAATGATATCAATGTAAAAAATTATATCAACAAGTAGGTACTGAAAAAACAAATCCACCAAAAGTGGTTTCATTATTTTATGAATTTTCTTTATTTAGTTATGAATTTTCTAGTGAGACAAACCCTTATTTTGGTAATTATTTTACCAGAAAATATTTGTAGCTCAAATAAATTTGTCCTTAGAGGTTATTGTATATCTATGAGTTTATGATTTTTGAGAGTTGCCTTCACTCCAAAATAATTACCATAATGCCCTTGGGAAATGCCCAAAGTCAAAACTGTAAGCAATTTGTATTTTTCATGAGATTTATTCTACACGTCCAATTAGAATGATACCAAGGACAATAGATAGGAATTACATGTACCTTCTTGTATAATTTGGTAGATATTGCAGTACCTTCTAGTAGAATTTGGTAGATATTGTGGTACCACTTCACAGAGAGTTGCAACCAACTCATAATAGGTTGTGTATTTACTTTGGGAAATTTTCCAAGTTAGATCTAGGGTCATTTGTTAGTTTTTCTATAGTAGATCTACAGATCATTTTGGCATGGGGTCAAAGCCACATACAAGGTTCTAGAAATACCTTTCATTAGAACTTCGTTTCAAGAGATTTGAACTAGGAAAGCTCCAAATATGATTTTTCAGTGGGTAGGACACAGTTTTGTAGGATAATAACTAGAAAATGTGTATCTTGTATTTTTTCTAGATTTTGCTTCTACATGTAGTGGAAAACAGGTAGGTACATGCCGACAATTTGATCTAGACAAAACTAGGCATTTTCCATTTTTGCTTTATTTAATCATAACATCAATTTAACAGACCTGTGTAAATGGAAAAGGAAAAAGGGGATCCTGACCCCGATCCGGAAGGAGATGGGCCATAGTGGGCAAGATCGACCCACTCGAGTGAATCCAGGCACAGGAGCAAGGGTTTTAAATGGCCTGGGAGGGGCCCACTGGTCAGCAACAGAACACTATCGAAAGGGTATCAGGCGCGGGTGACTATCAGATCCGGTTTCGATCAACGGCTCCCATTCATCGTCCACCTGTAGCCCAAGATTAGAAAGGGGAAACCCTAGGGCATCCCTATAAGGCAGGGGAGGCTCACCGTAGGCTTACTGGAGACCGAGGAGCGGTGGAGTAGACGCGATGGTCAACGGCGAGACGAATGAGGGAGGCAGGGTAGGTTTTGGTCCTAAGTCGAGCCTCGCGTGATGATGCCCGAAGTGACCTCGCCGGAGCTCGATGGAGACGATGGCTAGTACTTACTTGAGCAACAGGGAGAGCAGAGTTAGATGAAGAAGGGAGAGGGGGATGCTCTAGAAATAAAAAGTGAGGAAAGATAGGAAGGGAGGAGAGCTCACGGTCTAGATCATGACAAAGGCCGAGAGGTGCTCTTCTTCCTCCCCAAGGATCTATGAGTCCTGAGGTGAGTCAGAGGCTGTGGATGTGACCAAGGGGTGGTGTGGGATCAGAGTGGGGAAGAAATGAGCGTTTGGGGTGGAATGTGGGGTTATAACTAAGAGGGGTGTGGTCTAGGGTGGACCATGTCCAAGGGAGGGCTAGGAGCTGTCCTGGCTACTGGTTGGGCAAGCAAACGGTGGTAGGGTTGACACTGGGGTTCTAGTAGAGATAGGAGAGTGGTGAGAGTGGTCGTGGTGCTGGTGCAACTTTAATCCTTGGCTCACATGCATGTGATGGCATCAATGCCTCTCTCCTACTCTCCAAATACAAAGGACAAGGGTGGATAGTGCGGCTATAGTGTTTGGTTGACCAGGAGAGGGGAGTGGCTGCTAGATAGGTCTTTGGTGGGGTTTTATGTACATCATTTGATTTTGTAAAGGCTAGAGATGCCCATGTAGAAATCTTAACATCTCCCTTTTTTATTTGAATATTTCTACAATGATTTTTGAAGCGCATAGTTGGTGATGACCCACAAGTATAGGGGGTGTATCGCAGTATTTTCGATAAGTAAGAGTGTCGAACCCAACGAGGAGCAGCAGGTGCTGGCTAGTGGTATGGATAAAGCAAGTAAACGAAGTACGAGTAAATAAAAGACAGTAGGAATAAATGCAGCAAGTGGCCCAATCCTTTATGCAGCAAAGGACAAGCCGGTTGTATTACTTAAGATGACCAAATGTTCTCGAGGACACATGGGAAGACTGTCAAGTGCTTTCGCTTCATATAGTTGATTAATCTTCTTTAGCTTGCTAAGTGTTGTGTGGGTGAACCTGTGCTAATGTACCGACCTTCCTAAGACTAATACATACTTTTGATTATACCCCTTGCAAACATGCGTAAGTACAAGAAACTAATTAAGGTAGAAACATAACCACAACTTTAAACTCTAAGACCCTTACGTCCCTTGTGCAATGGTTTCCTAATGGGGGTTCAGGTTTCTGTCACTCCGGCAACCCCTACGATTAGTATCCAATTACACAATGCATTCCCGTAGGCCCATATAGGTGAAGTGTCATGTAGTCGACGTTCACATGACACCACTATAAGAAGTACACCACAACTTAAATATCAAACTATTGAATCTTTCTTAGCACAACTCCACTACTAACAACATGACTTCTCCCATGTCCTCAAGAACAAAACGAACTACTCACAATTCATCATATGTACCATGATCAGAGATGGAATAATGATGTATAACAATCTGAACATAAACAATAATTCAATGGTTCCACTCAATAGCATCAACTACAAAGAGTAATCAACACCGGGAAAGTTTCCCCTAAGAACTATGCAAGATTCAACCCAATTGTTACAGCAATATGGATATGGTGGTGATGGTGGTGATGGTGCTGATGGTGATGATGGTGGTGATGATGATGATGATCCCGATGAAGTCCAGCTTGATGGTGGTGTTGATGGCGATGATCTCCCCTCTCCGGGAAGGAATTCCCCCGGCAGAAATCTGTATGCCGGAGAGATCTTTCTCTCTCAGTGTTTTTCCGCCCTGCAGAGGAAGCGGAATCTTTTTGTGGTCGCCCCCGAGTATTAGGGTTTTGGGAGGATAATATATGCCAAAGGGGAGTGCCAGGGGTGGACTAGGGCGGCCACACCACCTGGTGGCACGGCCTAGGGTGGCCCCCGCTAGGGGGTGGTGTGGGTCCCGTGTGGCCCATCTCCAGCCCCCTTCTGGCTTCCTTCGTCTTCTGGAAAAATATGATTCCGTATATTTCCCGGATTTTCTGATCTTCACGAATTTTGCCTCCAAACAGCACCTTTTCCATCAGAATCCTGACTGTAGCGGTCCATGCTCCAAATGTCATCCACCATGCAAAAACAGATGAAATAACATAAGTATCACCTCTCAATATGAAATATATCAATGAATAACCGTGCATTATGACATAGAATAGTGATGCAAAATGGACGTATCAACTCCCCCCAAGCTTAGACTTCGCTTGTCCCCAAGCGAAACTGAGCTCAATAAACATGACCTCAGGTTTATAGAGTGAAGGGTCGATAAAAGAATACAGACAAGAAGCATCACATTCATCAATACATAGATCATAATAGAAGACACCTCACTATTATATAACTCAACTTGCAATGAGTAAAGGAAACACCATAAAGATACATAAAGTGAATCATAATTGGTAATGGCAAACTTAGCTCTTGGTCGAAGAATAGTTGATAATTTGCTGGACTTTACAAATAACTGGTTTTTCAATGATAGCTTTCAAAGTAGTAAACATCAAGATAAGAGCAATGTGCAAAACAAGGAACATAAGAAACATGATTGAATAAATCATCATATGAATGAATGAAACACAACAACTCAAAATACTTGCTGAGATATAAGGGAATAGGTTTACTAACTCAACTTAAAAGTAAAAGAAAGGCCCTTTGCAGAGGGAAGCAGGGTTTGCAAGTCCCATAAAGAGCTCCCAAAAATTATGATACTTATTAGCTTTCAGCTTTCATTGCCCCTATCATAGGCATCTTTAGGTGGTTAAGGTTAAAGTGACACAACTAAGAGGATATGCTTGACAAGTTATAAGTTGAAACCTCATGTCCCTCACTTACGAGTACCGAACCTCATGCTACTCAACTTCAGTCACAAGTAAGCTCTTGTCATTGTAAATACATGTGTATCATTAAGAACCGCCAATGGGGTACCCCTTGCACATGACACAGGAGCTATCCCATAATCAAAATGACAAGGCAAGTAGACAATGAGCATCTCAGCGATCTTTTTATTTGCTATTTGCATAGGTTTTTATTGAGGATGCTTCATACAATGCTCACTATAGTTATGCTGCAAGTTTCCACCATGATTAGGCATGGCTTAGGCTAGCGGCCTAGGCGTTTCTCTAACACACATATAAACTCCATGATCTTACAAGTTCCCCTTTTATTTCACACCGCCGGGATCCATAGGCAAAAGAACATGATATCAACTAGGTACAAAGTACTAATGCAGTGTTGAAAGCGTTCCCCATGATACATGGTTCTGCTAACTTCAACTCATAAAGCGCAAGCATATACACAACAAAGAAGGACCCAATGGTTTAGGTTATTAAATGCAAGAAAATTAAAGTGTGCCATCAAGTTCATGAGAGCTTTAATCACTAATTTTCACATAACAAGTTTAATTTGGAAGGTAGATAAAACAAGAATTTACTTGGAATAGCAATAGTGATAATAGGTAGGTATGGTGGACACAAATAGCATGGTTTTTGGTTTAAGGAGGTGGATGCACGAGAAGAATTCCTTCTCAGTACAGGTTTTTTGCTAGCAAGGCTGGGTAGCAAGTATAAGAGTTGAAGGAAACAAACATACAAGTGATAAAAACAAACATGTAATCTTCCTTAGAAGCACAAAAGATCTTAGCTAGAGAATACTAAACTTATGAGCAAATCAAGAAAGAAAGATGATGAAATTATATTTCTTTAGAGTACTTTTATCTTTTCGTTCAACTCTCAAAAATAGTGTTGCTCTTGGACCGAGTTTGCCAAAACCAACTAAATTAACTCAATGATCCCAAAGTGAAACCAATACTAACAACAAGATCAATCATATAACCACGAATTGAAAACTAATATAATCTATGCAAAAGAGTAAATGATAGAACTTCTCATTAATATTCCATAATGGCAACTCACACCAAGGGGAATTCTCTGCAAATACTTAGCAAAAGGATTTTTAGGGGTTTTTGATAAAGCAAGTAAACGAAGTACGAGTAAATAAAAGACAGTAGGAATAAATGCAGCAAGTGGCCCAATCCTTTATGCAGCAAAGGACAAGCCAGTTGTATTACTTAAGATGACCAAACGTTCTCTAGGACACATGGGAAGACTGTCAAGTGCTTTCGCTTCATATAGTTGATTAATCTTCTTTAGCTTGCTAAGTGTTGTGTGGGTGAACCTATGCTAATGTACCGACCTTCCTAGGACTAATACATACTTGTGATTATACCCCTTGCAAACATCCTTAAGTACAAGAAAGTAATTAAGGTAGAAACCTAACGATAGCTTTAAACTCTAAGACCCTTACGTCCCTTGTGCAATGGTCTCCTAACGGGGGTTCAGGTTTCTGTCACTTTGGCAACCCCTACGATTAGTAGCCAATTACACAATGCATTCCCCTAGGCTCATATAGGTGAAGTGTCATGTAGTCGACATTCACATGACAGCACTAGAATAAGTACACCACAACTTAAATATCAAACTATTGAATCTTTCTCAGCACAACTCCACTACTAACAACATGAATTCTCCCATGTCCTCAACAATAAAATGAAGTACTCACAAGACATCATATGGATCATGATCAGAGATGGAATAATGATGTATAACAATATGAACATAAACAATAATTCAATGGTTCCACTCAATAGCATCAACTACAAAGAGTAATCAACACCGGGAAAGTTTCCCCTAAGAACTATGCAAGATTCAACCCAATTGTTACAACAATATGGAGATTATGGTGAGGGTGCTGGTGGTGATGATGGTTGTGATGATGATGATGATGATCCCGATGAAGTCCATATTGATAGTGGTGTTGATGGCGACGATCTCCCCTCTCCGGGAAGGAATTCCCCCGGCAGAAATCTGTCTGCTGGAGAGATCTTTCTCGCTCGGTGTTTTTCCGCCCCGCAGAGGCGGCGGAATCTTTTTGTGGTCGCCCCCGAGTCTTAGGGTTTTGAGAGGATAATATATGCCAGAGGGAGTGCTGGGTGGACCAGGTGGCCACACACGGTGGCGCTACAGGGTGGCCCACGCCAGGGGGTGGTGTGGGCCCCCTGTGGCCCATCTCCAGCCCCCCTTCTAGCTTCCTTCGTCTTCTGGAAAAATAGGATTTTCCATATATTTTCCCGGATTTTTTGATCTTTGCGAATTTTGCCTCCAAACAGCACCTTTTCCATTAGAATCCTAACTGCAGCGGTCCATGCTCCAAAAGTCATCAACCATGTAAAAACATATGAAATAACATAAGTATCACCTCTCAATACGAAATATATCAATGAATAACAATGAATTATGACATAGAATAGTGATGCAAAATGGATGTATCAGTTGGATGCTTGCATAGATGGTAGTCAAGTGGTATAGGGTGGAGAATATTTAAGAGATGGATTTTTACAAGCTTTGGAGGGTGGGAAGGTTATTCATAGAAAAAGCTCAAAATGACCAGAAATGAATATCACATTCAAAAATCAGATCTCTGAACTAGGCAGGGTGAATAGAGAACACCAGTGGATAGGTATGGTCAAATGGTAGCTAGAGTATTTATCTCAGAACTTTCCAACTAATTATGATGGGGTTTTGCCATTATTTTGAAAAAGCCTAGACTGTGTTTTTAGGGATTTATTTTGATATGTTAAACTTTACCAAGTAGATTTTTAGTGTGAGATGGCCCCAAATACCATTCCACACATTGGGTAATTTTTCCAAGATTTATTAAGGAAGGAAAGTATTTAAAACATTTATTTTCCCATTTCTACCAACTAAGAAAATATGCAAAAAGAAATAGTAAAACTCTTCAAAAATATATTTTTTAGTTGGAAGATAGGGGACATAATATAGTCCTTATATGTGCCAATATTTTACAAATCATTTTGTAGAAGATCAAACTTTCTTCAATAGAATGAGTTTCAAAGTTTTTGTAACAGAAAAGAAATAAATAGCTTTGGACCAAAATAATTATGGAAAAGCCTTTATTAAATTTTTATATCCATGGTAGATGATGTCCACGTATTTTTTAGATATCATTTTCACACCTTGTGTTTTGAATAGCAACACTTGTTTTAAATAAACAAGGAAATAAGGTAGGAAAAAGTATCTTGGGCTAGAATATTTTTATACCATCAAAATCATGTGATATTAAGGGGCTTAGGGCTCCCATTGGATCATGGGATATATTGATAGATAGACCAAGTGATGTAGATCAGCATGGTACAGAGGTATCACATATATCAAGGTTGGGTGCTGCTAGGATTGATGCCAAACTTTGCTGAAAATAAGGGTGTCAAAGAAGATTATTATTTAGCCTCCAAAGTCATGATGGTTTAAGAAGAACAAGACCCCAATTGAAAAAATGTATGTGTGGGTTGATAGACCATGTTTAGATCACATCCATACAAATAGTTCGCCAAGAAAGGTTGAGGTGGAGTTGGGAGCTACTGCCAAAGTAGGCATGTTGATAAAATTGGCAGAAACAAGTTATTTTCATTCCTACAAAATCATCAAGAACAAGTGGGTCCAAGGATTATTTAGTCAATGGATAGAGTAGTATTTTGAAGTTCTCATAATGTTGTACAATATTGTTCAAATCCATTTCCAAAAATGCATAAGGGTTTAAGTCGGTAGAGACTCAAAGATGGGATGTTGATAAATGTTTCAGACTTAGTCATATTTTGACTGTTTTGGGGGTTTAGACTAGGGTACAAGAGTTAATGTTTTTGAGGGGTTGCAAGGTTCCAAACTCATAATGAAATGAATGATGTTTAATCGTAGGTTAGGTAGAGGAGATTCATGGCTTGAGTTGTTCTTAACTACCTTGGGGACTTCAAAAGAGAAGTGACCTAGAATTGAGTCTCATAAGGAAAAACCAGGCTTCATTTTAGTGACTAAAGATAAAGACAAGCTTGGGAATGTTGGTTGAAAGGTTCCTTGATCCAAATCAACTATGGGAGAGGGTAGAGTACGACACAAGGATGAGAATAGAATATGTGCATTGCCTTAGATCCAGAGATAATGATCTTGCTTAGGGTTCCAAGAGGTGATCTGGTAATAGGAAGGAATGATAGTCCTTCAACTAGGGCTTAGGTGTTATCATTTAAAGAGGTGAAAAGGTCTCATTGTTGGTTTTGTTTAGTTCCTAGGGGTTACGCTCCTAGAGTAGCTCATACTACATATTAATCAAACAAATTTAGACAATTCATCTCAACAACCATATCAAGGCAATTCATTCCAAACTGCTCAAGACTACTACTATGGACACCATCAAGCCTAGATTGTGGTATAGAGGAGTATAATTTACTACAACACATTCAGATGCATAAGCACAAACAAGCAAACAACTACTTAACCACTAAGCAAGAAAAAGTTTTTGTTCCCCCTAATTTTTGCACTCTGGAGAACTAATCAGGGTTACTAAAAGTGGGGTGTTATGGACCTTCCCCCCTTAAAAAAATCTCATCCCGATATTCGGGTGGGTAGTGCTAGGGGTCTCTAGTGTACTAGCTCATGGACTTCATCTTTGGAGTGGTTACTTTGTCGGTAGAGTTTAACTTCATTCTTTTTGGATGCATGAAGAGTTGAGAAACTTTTCAGACCTGGTTGCGAGGGTACCTGATATCTCGAGGGCTTACGCTTGGTGAACGACATATCATGGAATATTTTCAAAGTACCATTCTGAGGATAGAATCTATAGCTTGATGTCTTTTCTATAAGGATCCACAGTGTTTCCTTAGGGCCTTATCGTATCCTATTGAATGACTTAGGGTCAAAACTCCTGAGGTTGCTTCTGGCAGAAGGCTACTTTATTTTTGTGTGAAAGATAAAGTCTTTCCCCCTTAGGGTTACACTAAGGTAGCTCAGGTACGATACAATCCTTCCTTCTTGGAGTCATAGGAGTATGTTAGACGAATATCACAAACCTTCTTCCGTGAGTTGTGTTCTTCAGACGACGTCGTACTTGCTACGCCTTAGGAGGCTCATATTCTATTTCTATGTGTAAGTAACCTACTGAAGCAGTTGAATCATGGAGCATCTAAACGGGTTAAATCTGAGGGGGTAGCACATCAACGGTTCTCATTGTTGACCTTTAGCTGAGGTAGTATGTGAGGGCTTCGTAAATCTTTCTGAAATCTTGTTTCTTCAGGCTGCTTCGTGTGTGAGGGTAGTATGGTCAATTTCAGGTATTCTTGTCTTCTTGATTCTGACCTTCTCGGGTACACGGAGGTTTGAGTAGACATCCATTCCTTAGAGCTTCACTAAGGTTAGTCGAGGATGGTGTAGATCTTCTATCTTGGAGGACTGGCAGGATGTGAAAGGACTGCTGCATTTATTTGGGGTAGAGTCGAGATCTTCAATTGACTCCTTGTTGCAAGCATCTAATGTGGGTTGTTGCCTAATGAAGCTTCAAAACTTATCCATGGGCGGGTTAGGGGTTAATGATACATCTTGTTAGTCTTCAATCGAGGTAGAGATAGCAGGCTACCATCGGGTGGTCTTCACGTTTACTCTTTGTGTTGCTTAATCTTGGTGGAGGAGTAAACTTATTGTCTTCATGCATCCTTGTCTTCAGGATTTGGAGCATTCCGGCCTTCTTGTTAGGAACTTCTCGTTATTTTGCGTAGGGTGGTCAAAAACAGTAGTTAGTCTTTTTGGGCTATCGGCAAGTGAAATTTGGCTTTGCAGAGGAGGATGAGTCTTGAGTAGCGAGCTTGACGAAGTACTAGTGTCTTGCCATCCTGCTGAGGTGAAGTCTTCAGGTGGTTCTAACTTGACGACGTTGAACCTCGGGGTCTTAATATACTCTCTTATTATCTACTATGTGAAACTCTCATTGAAGCTATTTATGATGATCATAAAGCTATAACCATGTCATAACACTTTACTTTAGAAGTATTACTTATTGTGCTAGTATTCTTACTAGACGGTAGCATAATAAGATAATCCCTCATAGTATTCTAGTTATCGTATTCCCCTTGTGTGTGCACCACCAAGAAAGTTCTTCGGTATGAGGCGATCCAGGGTGACAGGCCTGGGTGTCAAACATATCTACGTTCGCATACAGTGGGTGTAAGCCATGTTGCACTGCAAATACACACGAGTTAGGACTAGCGAGCCTAGCACGCTAGAGAAGCGTGGCCTCGGAATACAAGAGACCTAAAGGCCGAGCATGAATCACATGGTTGATGTGATCGACATTAGGGAATGTCCACCTTTTAAACTGCACTATTGGCCGTGACGATCGGGGGAGGTGTAGAGGATAGGGATCATGTGATCACTGAACGAGTAGAGGGATGTTCGTTTAAGTGGGAGTTCTTTTAGTTAAAACTCGAACTCATTATTATGAACATAGTCTAAATACTTTGCAAATTCCTTTGTAGATGTCTCACCCACCCACCTTCAACCTTAGCACTTTCCTCAAGAAGGACAAGCTGAAAACTGATGGAACCAACTTCACCGCATGGTTCCGTAATCTTAGGATCCTCCTAGTCCCCTACAAGCTGACTTATGTCATCGAGGCTGAGCTTCCGGCCAAGCCTGCAGATTCCGCCTCTGAGGACGAAAAGAATGTCTGGCAGTCCAAGGTGGATGATTTCTCCCTCATCCAGAGTGGAATGCTCCATGCCATGGAGCCGGAGCTTCAAAAGCGTTTTGAGAAGATGAATGCTTTTGAGATCATTAAGGATCTCAAGGCTGTCTTTGCTCCATAGGCTCGTGCAGAGAGGTATGATGCTTCCGAGATCTTCTTCTCTGCTAAAATGGAAGAGCACGACAGTATTAGTGAGCACGTGGTCAAAATGTTTGGCTACGTTAAACGCTTAAATGCCCTGGATTGCAAAATCCCGGAGGAACTCGCCATAGATAGGGTGCTGAATTCGCTGCCCCTAGCTATAAGGGTTTTATGATGAACTACAACATGCAAGGGGTGACTAAGACCCTTGCTGAGGTGTTCGCCATGCTCAAAACTACTGAGGTTGAAATCAAGAAGGAGCACACGATGCTGATGGTCAACAAGACCACCAACTTTAAGAAACCGGGGCAAAAGGGAAAAGGCAAGAGCAAGAAGCCTAAGAGGGATGGCAAGTATGTTCCCACCACCTCAAAGGCTGCCTAGCCTGGCCCTAAGCCCAGCACTTTGTGCTTCTACTACAAAGGGGATGGGCACTGGAAACGCAACTTCCCCAAATACCTTGAAGACAAGCGAGCTGGCAAGATAGCCATTCCGAACAAAGGTATATATGATATACATGTTATTGATGTATTCCTTACAAGCGCCAGGGGTAACACCTGGGTATTTGATACCGGATCTGTTGCTCACATTTGTAACTCTCAGCAGGATCTGCAGAGTAGGAGGCGCCCGAGGAAGGACGAGGTGACGATGTGTGTCGGCAATGGTTCGAAAGTCGAAGTGATGGTCGTCGGCACCCTGCATCTACGTCTACCGTCAGGATTATTGTTGGTTTTGAATAAATGCTATTATGTACCCGCACTGAGTATGAATATTGTGAGTGGGTCTTGCTTGTTGCAAGACCGTTATTCGTTTAAATCAGGAACAAATGGTTGTTCAATTTATATGAATGATGTTTTCTATGTTCATGCACCTGTACATGATGGTTTATTCTTACTTGATCTTGATTGTGATACACACATCCATAGTGTTGATTCTAAACATTGTAAGCAAAGTGACGATAATTCCATGTACATATGGCATAGCCGTCTTGGTCATATTGGCGTAAAGCGCATGAAGAAGCTTCATTCAGAAGGGCTTCTTGGATCATTGGATTTTGAATCCCTTGATACATGTGAGCCATGTCTCATGGGCAAGATGACCAGGACACCATTCTCCGGTATAATGGAGAGAGCCATAGACCTACTTGGGATCATACATACGGATGTATGTGGACCAATGAGTGTCTCAACCCGCAATGGTTATCGTTACTTTGTTACCTTTACTGACGACTTAAGTAGATATGGATATATCTACTTGATGAAGCACAAGTCTGAAACCTTTGAAAAGTTCAAGGAATTTCAGAAAGAGGTAGAGAATCAACTTAACAAGAAAATCAAGCACCTTCGATCAGATCGAGGAGGCGAGTATTTGAGTTATGAGTTTAACATGCACTTAAAGGACTGTGGGATTGTACCACAACTTACGCCAGCCAGAACACCACGACGTAATGGTGTGTCGGAACATCGTAACCGAACCCTATTGGATAGCATACTGTCCATGATGTCTTTAACTGATTTGTCTGTGTCTTTTTGGGGATACGCGTTAGAAACCGCCGCTTTTATTTTAAACCGAGCACCATCCAAATCCGTGGAGACAACCCCATATGAGATGTGGCATGGCAAGAAGCCATTGTTGTCATTTCTGAAAGTTGGGGTTCTGAGGCTTACGTTCAGGAACTGCAGCCTGACAAACTCGAACCCAAATCGGAAAAATGTATCTTTGTACGATACCCGAGGGAAACCGTTGGGTATACCTTCTACAACCAAGCCGAAGGCAAAACGTTTGTCGCTAAAAATGGCACCTTTCTCGAAAAGGAGTTTCTTGCAAAGGGAGTGAGTGGAAGGAAAATAGAGTTAGATGAAATTGTTGACCCTTCTCTCCGTATTCCGA
The DNA here is from genome assembly GCA_023614405.1 of Avena insularis. NCBI lineage: Eukaryota > Viridiplantae > Streptophyta > Magnoliopsida > Poales > Poaceae > Avena > Avena insularis. The sequence goes on from CM042694.1 coordinate 353,386,761, forward strand.
GTAGCACAACAGAAACTGTTCCGAAACCGCTCTCCAACATGGAGGAAGAGCCCATTGATGCTGATCAAAACAATGACATCGAGACTCCTGAGGTTCGTAGGTCTACAAGGGTTCGTGCCACTCCATATTGGTGTAGTAGCCTTGTAATGACTGTCATCTTAGATGATCAGGAAGAACCTGCAAACTACAAAGAAGCTACGGATAGTGCTGACTCCGAGAAATGGCTAGAAGCCATGAAATCCGAAATAGGATCCATGCATGAAAACCAAGTTTGGACCTTGGTGGATCTTCCAGAGGGTCGCAAGGCCTTGGAAAATAAATGGATCTTTAAGAAAAAGACAGATGTGAATGGTAATGTGACCATTCACAAAGCTCGACTTGTCGCAAAGGGGTTTTGACAGATTCAAGGAGTTGACTACAATGAGACTTACTCTCCCGTAGTGATGCTTAAGGCTGTCAGGATTTTAATAGCAATTGCTGCACATTTCGACTATGAAATTTGGCAGATGGATGTCAAGACCGCATTCCTCAATGGTCACATTGATGAAAAGTTGTATATGATGCAACCAGAAGGTTTTGTCAATCCTAAGGATGTTGGAAAGGTATGCAAACTTCAACGGTCCATTTGTGGACTGAAGCAAGCATCTCGGAGCTGGAACCAACGTTTTGATCAAGTGATCAAAAGTTTTGGATTTGTCCAAAACCAACAAGAGTTCTATGCTTACAAGAAAGCGAGTGGGAGCTCGGTTGTTTTCTTAGTAGTATATGTGGATGACATATTACTCATGGGAAATGATGTGGATCTTATGAATAGCGTGAAAGCATATTTGAGCAACCAATTTTCCATGAAGGATCTAGGTGAAGCTGCATACATGTTAGGAATCAAGATCTATAGAGATAGATCGAGACACCTAATAGCATTAAGTCAGAGTACTTACATATATAAGATTTTTAAGAGGTTCAAAATGGAAAACACCAAGAGGGGTTTTACTCCTATGATGAAGAATTGCAACTTGAGTATGACTCAATGTCCTGTAATGGACAATGATAGAGAAAAGATGTCTTACATCCCCTATGCTTCTGCAATAGGATCTATCATGTATGCAATGCTTAGTACCCGACCTGATGTGGCATTGGCTCTTAGTTTGATGAGCCGATATCAGAGTAATCCAAGACCAGATCACTAGACAGCTATGAAAAATATCCTGAAGTATCTGAGAAGAACAAAGGATATGTTCCTGATCTATGGAGGAAATGATGAAGCTCTAAACGTAACAGGTTACATAGATGCGAGCTGGAATTCAGATCATGATGACTCAAAGTCTCAAACAGGATTTGTTTTCTTGGTGAATGGTGGGGCGGTAAGCTGGAAAAGCAAGAAGCAGCCGGTGGTGGCACAATCTTCAATGGAGTCTAAATACATTGCTGCAGCTGATGCATCAAATGAAGCTGTTTGGCTAAGGAATTTCGTCATCGAACTGGGAGTTTATCCCAATGCGCAAGACCCTGTGACGATCTATTGTGAAGCTATTGCAAATGCAAGGGAGCCAAGAACTCATTCCACAGCCAAACACATCAAGATTAGATTTCACGTCATCCGGCAAAACGTTGATGAAGGTGAAGTCAAGATTTGCAAGGTAGATACAGAACTGAATGTAGCAGATCCGTTGACGAAAGCTCTCCACTTAGAAAAGCATGAACAACACCGAGATTCCATTGGTGTTAGGTTCCTGCCTATTGTAATCTAGTTTGATATACTCTAGTGCAGGTGGGAGACTGAAGGAGTTATGCCCTAGAGGCGAATAATAAAGTGTATTATTTGATATATCTCCTGTGTGTTCATAATACGTTTTATACTGTGCTATAACTGTGTTAATACGAAACATTAATACACGTGTGGTATGTAAACAAACCATGTCTCTAGTTACCTCTAGTGAACTAGTTCATTTGTCATGAGGATGGTCTATGTTTCAAGACCATGGGCATTTATGCCAACTGACAATGAGGTCATGTTATTAGTTGAATAACATGATAGACAAACATCCGACCGTTATATCTTCATGAGATCTAGTTACAAAGTTCAACATTGATGATAAAACACATAGAACCTCGTAAACCGATCCTTTGACTGTGAGGTAATGCAAATCACCATTCCGGAAGAAGCTTAGATGGTTATCTAGAGTCATCTCGTAACAGGGTGACCAAAAGGTGCTACTCAGGTTTTCTGAAGGGATGCGTAGAGGAGTACATATCAAGACTAGGATTTGTCTAGTCTGTGTAACGGACAGATACATGTGGCCATCTCGGAGACATTGCATTAATGAAGCTTGCAAGCATGTGACTGGGTCACGGAATGCAATGACATGAGAACGAGAAAACAAGTTCATCAGTAACGAGATTGAACTAAGGTATACAGATACCGAAGATCAAGTCTCGGATGAATTAGGTATCGAGTGACAAAGGGAATGGGGAACGACTATCTCATGGTTCGAGCGATTGTATTCGTGAAACACACGAGGGTCATATGGCCATCTAGGTCCCTCTGTTGATCATTGATATGAGAGTGGTCTCTATCATGTCCGGAGTGTTTCCGAATCAAAGGATGTCACGCTTAAGGGTAGGGACGCTTAGGGTAGATGAGGTATCGTATGAGAAATAGATAGAGAGAAACCGAAATAGTTTCGGTAACATCTGATGGAGATCAGAAGGGGTTCGGAAGATGTTCTGGAGTTAAGGAATAATATAATATGTGTATTTGAATGTTAATTGGAGAATTAATATTAAATATATATTTTATTTTATTTTTTATGGCACTATATTGCTAATGGGCCTCACCCATAGGGAGGCCCAAGTAGGCAAGGCGCCTAGGGAATGGGGGGCCAGCTAGCCTCACTAGTGGGCCGCCCCAGTGGGGCCCACCTAGGGCCGGCGGCTTCCCCAAGGTGGCCAGCGGGTGTGGGCATTAGTCCCACGCCGCCTGGCCCCTGGGTGGTGCGCCCCCCTCCCACTATATAAAGGGGTCCTCCCCTCCCCTTAGCAGACACCCATTCCTCTCATTCACTCTCTCTCATCTACTGAGGACTTCCTCATAATATTAGGGAGGACCTCATGGTTGAGTTCTCCACCTTCACACTACCGTCATGTGATCGGTGATCCGGCATCTGCTTCTTCCGCTGCTCAGCTGGATCGGAGCCCGGTTGACGTCCCCTACACCAGACGTGTGACGAACTTCGGAGGCACCACACTTGGGTTGCTGCTCGTCTTCATCAATATACGCCTTCCTGTGTAAGGCGTGCCTCTCTCTGCAAAGGTATGGATACTGTATTCCTTCTCCATTACTTATGTCTACATAGTATAGATCCTGGTAATAGTGTTCGAATACATAGAATTTTTTTGTTTTCTGCTAGGGAACCCTTCACAAGTAGGCATCATCAATGGGTTGGACTTAGCAGTACAATTGTGTAATAGCTTGGACGAGCCAAGCCACTACTAAATATAGAAAAATAATAAAACAATGCAGTTTGAATAAATAGGTATATAAAACAGGCATAAGTAAAGTAGTAGGACAAGGCTTATGAATAAGTAGTTGGCTTGCCTATGGCCAACAATATGTCCTTGGACTTCTGTATAATTGCATCTATCGCCGTAACAGTTCACACATGCAAACAATCAAAACGTAACAATCACCACCAAGCAAATCAAACATCAACATAATACAACAAGCAATTGAACAAGACAACAATATACTTCAGTAGTTAAGGTTAACACCAACTCATAGCAGCTGGAATTACCTTAGTTGCAAATGTGAAATTTCTTTGATGATTTAATTGCCAATAAAGGGGTTTAGTACAAAGACAAGGTTTTGTATGATATCAATGTACAAATATGATATCAACAAGTAGGTGTTGAAATAAAAAATCCACCAAAAGTGGTTTCATTATTTTATCAATTTTCTTTAGTTAGTTATATGAATTTTCTAGTGAGATAAACCCTTGTTTTGGTAACTAATTTACCTGAAAAGATCTGTAGCTCAAATAAATTTCTCCTCAGAGGTTATTGTAGAGCTATGATTTTTGAGAGTTGGTTTTACTCCAAAATAATTACCAGAATGCCCTTGGGGAATTCCCAAATTCAAAACTGCAAGCAATTTGTATTTTTCAATAGATTTATTCTCCAAGTACAATGAGAATGAGATCAAGGACAATGGATAAGCATTACAGATACCTTGTAGTAGAATTTGGATTCATCATTTTTGGAGTTGGAGACCTTCTGTTAGGATTTATCTAGTGAAACAACCCTTAATAGAAGAGTTTAATTCACCAAAATTTTAAAGATGGTCAATAAATCATGGAAACTTTGTGTTAGGTAGATATTGCAATACCACTTCAATAACAGTTGGAATCAGCTTAGAGTAGGTTATATATTTACTTTGGGAAATTTTCCAAGTCAGATCTAGGGTCATTTTGTTAATTTCTACAATAGATCTAAAGATCTTTTTGGCATGGAATCAAAGCCACATACAAGGTACTGGAAATAGCTTCCATTAGAACTTTTTTCAAGGGATTTTAACTAGGCAAGATCCATATATGAATTTTTGAGTGGATAGGACACATTTTTGTAGGATAAAAACTAGAAAATGTGTATTTTGTATTTTGTCAAGATTTTGCTTCTGCATGTTGTGGAAAACAGGTAGGTACATGCCAAAAATTTTATCTAGCCAAAACTAGGAATTTTCCATTTTTTTAATCCTCACAGCAAGTTAACAGATCTTGGTAAATGGAAAAAAGAAAAAGGGGCCCGTGGGCCCGATCCGGAAGGATATGGGATGTAGTGGGCAAGATTGGCCCACTCTGGCAAATCTAGGTGCCAGAGCATGGGATCTAAACAGCCTAGGAGGGGCCCACCAATCAGCGACAGAAAGCTGCCGAAAGGGTATCAGACGAGGGTGACCGTCGGATCCAGTTTGGATCGATGTCTCCTGTTCATCATCCACCTCCTACCCGGGATTAGAAAGGGGAAACCCTAGGGCAGCCCTGTGAGGCAGGGGACGCTCACTGGAGGCTTACTAGAGAACGAGGAGGGGCAGAGGAGATGTGATGGTCGATGGTGAGACGAATGATGGGCAACAGGGTAGGTTGTAGTCCCGAGCCGATCCTCGTGCGACGGTGCCTGAAGTGACCTTGCCGGAGCTTGATGGAGACGATGGCTAGGATGTCCTTGAGCAATAGCGGGATCAGGATTAGATGGAGAAGGGAGAGGGGGATTCTCTAGAAAAAAGTGAGGAAAGAGAGAAAGGAAGGACAGCTCACGCTCCAGATCTTGATAAAGGCTAAGAGAAGCTCTTCTTCCTCCCCAAGGATCTACGAGTCCATAGGCGAGTCAGGGTCTCTAGAGGTGACCAAGGGGTGGTGTGGGAGCAGAGTGGGGAAGAAATGAGTTTTTGGGGTGGCATGTGGGCTTATAACCAAGATGGGTTTGGTCTAGGGTGGACCATGTCCAATGGAGGGCTGGGCGGCAACCTGGCTCCTGGTTGGGCAAGCAAACGATGGTGGGGTGAGAGTGGGGTTCTAGCAGAGGCAGGGAGTGGTGAGAGTGGTCGTGGTGCTTCTACAACTTTAATCCTTGGCTCACATGCATGTGATGGCATCAATGCCTCTCTCCTTCTCTCCAAATACAAAGGACGAGGGTGAATAATGAGGCTATAGTGTTTGGTCGACCAGGAGAGGGGAGTGGCTACTGGATAGGTCTTTGGTGGGATTTTATGTACATTCATTTGATTTTGTAAAGGCTAGAGATGCCCATGTAGAAATCTTAACATCTCCACTTTTTATTTGAATTTTGGAACAATGATTTTTGAAGGGAATGGTTGGATTCTTTCAGATATGGTAGTCAAGTGGTATAGGGTGGAGCATATTTAAGAGAGGTCTTTTCACAAGCTTTGGATGGTGGGAAGGTTGTTTATAGAAAAATCTCAAAACGACCAAAAGTGAATATCATGTTCAAAAATCCGATTTTCGAACTAGGCAGGGTGAAGAGAAAACACCAGTGGATAGGTATGGCCAAAAGGTATCTAGAGTATTTATCTCAGAATTTTCGAACTAATTATGATGGGCTTTTGCCATTATTTTCTAAAGGTCCTTAATATGTTTTAAAGGATTTATTTTGAAATGTTGAACTTGACTGAGTGGGTTTTTAGTCTAAGAATCCCCCAAATACCATTACACACATTGGGTAATTTTTCCAATATTTATTGAGGAAGTAACGTATTTAAAACATTTATTTTCCCATTTCTGCCAATTAAGAAAATAGGAAAAAGTAAATAGTAAAAGTCTTCAAAATATATACTTTTGAAGTGAGAAGATACGGGACATAATATAGGCCTCCGATGTGCCCATATTTTCCAAAGTGTTTTGTTGAAAAACAAACTTTTTTCAATAGAAGGAGTTTCAAAGTTTTTGTAAAAGAAAAGAAATAAATATCTTTGGACCAAAATAATTGTGGAAAAGCCTTTATTAAATTTTTATCTCCAAGTTAGATGATTTTCACATAGTGTAGATGTCATTTGCACACCTTGGGATTTGAATAACAACAATTGTTTTAAAGAAACAAGGAAATAAGGTAGGAAAAAGGATGTTGGGCTAGAATATTTTTATACCATCAAAATCATATGATATTAAGGGGCTCATAGCTCAACTTGTATCATGGGCTATATGGATATATAGACCACATGATTTAGATCAGCATGGTATAGAGGTATGACATTTATCAAGGTTGGGTGCTCCTAGGATTGATGCCAAACTTTGCTGAAAATAAGGGTGTGAAAGCAGATTATTATTTAGCCTCCAAAACCATGATGGTTTAAGAAGCACAAGGCTCCAATTGAAACAAGGTAAGTGTGGGTTTATATACCATGTGTAGTAGATCACAACCATGTTGGCCAAGAAATGTTGAGGTGGAGTTGGGAGCTTCTCCCAAAGTAGGCATGTTGATAAAATTGGGAGAAACAGGTTATTTTATTGCCTGCAAAACCATCAAGAACAAGTGGGTCCAAGGATTATTTAGAAAAGGGATATAGTAGGATTTTGAAGTACTCATAATGTTGTACAATATTGTACCAATGCATTTCCAAAAATGCACAAGGGTTTAAGTGGGTAGAGACTCAAAGATGGGATGTTGATAAGTGTTTCGGACTTATTCATATTTTTACTGTTTGAGGGTTTAGACTAGGGTACAAGAGTTAATGTTTTTGAGGGGTTTCAAGGTTCCAAACTCATAATCAAATGGATGATGTTTAATAGCAGATCGACGGGGGCTTCCACACCGGAGCCGACCTCGCCACCATCCGCTAGGACCATCCTGGTCTTCACGCTTCCGCCGTCAAGATCGCTGACAACGCCAACGTCGATGAGGTGCTCACCGACTCAGAGTCTGCTAGTACACCGGAGTCGGACGCTGAGCCCACCTTACAGCCGGATGGCGTAGCCCATGGGGATGCCAGAGCCGAAACTTTGAGCGCGCCTCCTCCCGAAGCCACATCCAGATAGGACCAGCCACATGGCAAGGGACCCGTAACCTAGATCTTATCATCATATGTTTGCTTCTTGTGGGAGCCGAAACTTTTTATTCTGTCAAACTTGTTAACTTGTGGGAGCTTTGACTCCCTTTTCTTTTATGCATCATATGTTTGCTTCTTATTTTTCCTTCCATTCTTCTGCACATCAAATGTCTTTCGAACTTGCCTATTAGGCTGCTTGACTATTTTTATAGTGGGGGAACTCCTTTAGCCGGAGGAACTACCATTTCTAGTGGGGGAGCGTCAACGCACCCACTGGGTGTAGCCCCCGAGATTCCTTTCTTTCCTTCAAATTCTTTCTTTTCTTCCAATGAACATTTTCATCCGGACCACTTGACCTTCCTTGGCCAACCGGACAACCATGACCAATAGTGGGGGCGCATCAGCGCACCCACTGGGTGTTGTGCCTGAGGTTCAGAGTAGTTGGCGAAGCCAAGTGCTTCAAATTTTCTCTTTTCTTGCTCTTACCCGCGCCTGGGCATAATTATCCAGCTAGACTCCCTTAGCCGGTCAGAACTACATGATTCCACTAGGGCAGCGCGAGCGCACCTAGTGGGTGTAGCTCCGAGATTTGGAGTGCTTGATAAAGGCAAGTACTTCGGATCTTATATGTAGTTGAAATCTAACTCGGTGCAGTCGTGCAAAACAAACATACACGAATGAGTTTGATGTTAGTATATTAATCGTCTGATACGCATGCTGTCAATCAGATTATGGTTTTGTTTTTTGAAAACTAGCTTGTGCTTTTCTGAACACTTTAGTCATTTTCCCATGCACTCTGTTGTTTACGCTATGTCCTTGCTAGGCAGCCGGGTTGTGGTATGGAGCCAGAAGCGAAGGGGAGCTGACAATACTTTGCGCACGGTACTAAGGGCTGAGCAGTCAGAAGACACAACCTAGGCACTTAGCCGGAACGTCCAGTCTGTCACATCCTTTGCTGTTTTTCATATGGGCTGCCTCGAGCTTTTGCTCTTTCTAGTCGGACAGCCGGGTTGTGGTCTGTAGCTGAGATGAAGAGTGGGCCTTCGATACCATCGCACACTACTCAGTCGGTTCTCGGAATCGACAAGCGGGAGCCAAAAAAAATCAAAATCGAAAAAAGAACGATATGCAAATTTCTGACAAGGAGCCCTCGAGTGTCTCTCGGGGTCCCACATTTTTCATTCATCCATAGGGATCATGATATACATACACTATCATACGACTAGGTGTAAAACGGGCGGAGCAGGGCCACGTTCTAGGGACGCTCGGTCTCCTCATCCGAGTTGTCCATCTTGTTCTTGTGTGGCTGCTACGCGTTGATGAGGTAGTAGGAGTTGTTGCATAGTGCCCGGCTGATGATGAAGGGGCCCTCCCAAGGCGGTGATAACTTATGCATGCCCTTCGTGTCTTGCACTATCCGGAGAACCAGATCACCCTCGCAGAACATGACAGCTGACTCCGGCTCAAATTGTAATGGCCGAGACTTTGCTGGTACAACGCCGACCTTGAAAGTACCAGCTCGTGGGCCTCCTCGAGGAGATCCACGCTGTCCTCCCATGCCTCTTGATTTTCCTTCTCGGTGTAAAGGAGCTTGCGGGGCGATTCCAACTCAATGTCCGTGGAGAGGACGACCTCTTAGCCGTAGACGAGGAAGAACGGGGTGAATCCGATTGAGCGATTCGGGTGGTGCGGAAGCTCCATAGCACAGCCAGAAGCTCCTCAATCCAGCATCCAGGAGACCGCTCCAAGGGCTTGATGAGTCTCGGCTTGATGCCGACTAGCACTAGGTTGTTTGACCTCTCGACCTGCCCGTTGGACTACAGGTGCGTGATGGATGCGAGGTCCAGCCGGATCCCCTTGTTGCTACAGAACCGGGTGAAGGCTCCCTTGGTGAATTTTGTTCCATTGTCCATGATGATGCTGTTGGGGTAGCCGAACCGGTTGATGATGTCCGTGAAGAAGGTGATGGTCGTCGCCCTGTCTAGCTGCCAAATGGGTTTTGCCTCTATCCATTTGGTGAACTTATCCACCACCACCAGCAGATGGGTCATGCCCACGCGAGCCTGCTTGGAGGGGCCGACCATGTCCAGTCCCCAAACAGCGAAGGGCCACATGATCAGGATGGTCTTGAGCACCGTAGTTAGCATGTGCCTTTGCTGACCGAAGCACTAGCACCTGTTGCACCCGCGGACTAGCTGTTCTGCATCCTTGAGGGCGGTGGGCCAATAGAAATCGTGGCAGAACGCCTTGGCGACTATTGCCCGGGATGAAGCGTGCTTCCAGCATTGGCCCTGGTGGATGTCCTTCAGCAGCCGGTAGCCCGTGTCCATGTCGATGCATCACTAGAATATGCCGGATACACTGCGCTTGTACAACTCTTTGTTGATGATTTTGTACGTGTGCGTGCGCCACCGGATTTCCCTGGCCTCCACCTCGTCATTCGGGAGATCCCCATTGGCGATGTAATTCACGAAGGGTAGTTCCCAAGATGGTATCTCCCGGATCGTAAGGATGCTCCCTTGCTCCGCTGGAGGATGTCGGGAGGCCGCCCGGGCGGGGTACCCGGACTGGCAGCCCCTGAGCAGCTTGACGAGCCGGCAACCCCGGGTCTTTCGAGCCGAAGGATGCGGACGCCTTGGAGTTGGTGCATGCCTTCTTCTTTGCCAGTTCCAAGGGTTCCGGGTCATTTGAGTCGGTAGACCCTAGGTTTCTGGCCCAGGTAATGGAGTTGGACTCGGGAGACGGGTTGATGGATGGCTTGTGCAGATGCTCCAAGGATACCCCTGGAGGGATTGCCTTCCTGGTGGAACCGACTCATGCGAGTGAGTCAGCTACCTCATTGTTGGCACCGGGGACATGATGGAATTCACATTTGTCGAAGCAGGCGCTGAGCTTCTGCACGTAGAAGTGGTAGAGGGCCATGTTCGCATCCTGGGCATCCCATTTTCCGGATACCTGCTGCACCACTAGGTCCGAATCCCCGAAGCAGAGGATCCGGTAGATGCCTATCTCCCTGGTGAGATGGAGGCCGTGCACGAATGCCTCATATTTGGCCACATTGTTTTGAGGCCTAGAAGTGGATCTAGAGGACGTACTCCAAACGGTCCCCCTTGGGCGAGGTTAGGACGATGCCGGCTCCCAAGCCCCCAAGCATCTTCAAGCTATCGAAGTGCATCTTCCAGTGATCCTAGTCAGGAACCGGTGGCAGGGACTGGATCTTAGCCTAGTCGACCAGAAAGTCCGCTAGGGACTGTGACTTGATCATTAGTCTTGGCTCATACTAGACAGAGTAGGCGGCAAGCTCGATTGCCCACTTGGAAACCCGACGGGTCTCGTCCTTGTTGCCGATGATCTCCGAGAGGGGTGCGGTGCACACCATCTTAATCAGATGCTCTTGGAAGTAGTGCTTGAGCTTCTTACACGCCAGGTACACTTCGTAGCACATCTTATGATAGTGGGGATAGTTCTCCTTGGAGAAGGAGAGGACTTCGTCAGGTAGTAGATGGGTCTCCGAACCAGGACGACGCTGATGACCCGGTTGATGGCTGATATATAGAGCAACATCGGCTCCTTGTTAGCCGGCTTGGCTAGCACCGGTGATGTGGATAGCATGCGCTTGAGGTCGTGAAACGCGGAATCCACTTGCGAGGTCCAGGAGAGCCTGTTCGTCTTCTTCATCAATTGGTAGAGCGGGAGTGCTTTATCGGCTTGCCGACTGACAAAAAGGCTGAGGGAGGCTAGGCATCCGGTGAACTTCTTGACTCCAAGCAATCTCTTGGGCAGTTGCATCCTATCGATGGCCACGATCTTCTCCGGGTTCTCCTCGATTCCCTGATGTGAAACGAGGAAACCGAAGGGCTGGCCGGCTGGGATGCCAAAGACGCATTTATGTGGGTTCAGCTTCATCTGGTACCGGTGGAGGTTTCCGAACGTCTCCTCCTGGTCATCGAGAAGGGTGTGCTTCTCCTTCGTCTTGATGAAAACATCATCCACATAGACATGCACATTCCGGCCAATCTGCGAGTGCAAGCACTTCTGCATGCAGCGCTGATAAGTGGCGCCTGCATTTTTCAGACCAAAATGCATGGTTACTTAGCAATATGCCCCGTACGGGGTGATGAATGACGTCTTCAGTTGGTCAGCCGGATTTAACCGGATATGATTGTAGCCAGAATAACAGTCTAGGAAGGACAACAAGTCACAGACGGCCGTGGAATCAATGACTTGATCGATACGTGGGAAGGCAAAAGGGTCTTCCAGGCATGCTTTGTTCAAGCTGGTGTAGTCGATACACATGCGCCACGTCTTGTTTTTCTTCAACACCAGGATTGGGTTGGCCAACCAGTCTGGGTGGTACACCTCCATGATGAATCCGGCTGCGAGGAGCCGGGTGATCTCATCGCCGATGATCTTCCTTTTCTCCTTCGCGAAGCGGCGAAGGGGCTGCTTGACTGGCTTGGCATCCCTCCCCACATGAACTGAATGCTCGGCGAACTCCCTCGGGACACCCGGCATGTATTTTGGTGACCATGCGAAGATGTCCCGATTCTCACGGAGGAAGTCGACAAGCGCTCTTTCCTATTTGCTGTCCAAGCAGGCACCGATGGTGACAAACTTGGTCCGGTCGGACGGGTCAAGTAGAATCTTCTTTGTATCCTTGGCTGGTTGAAAGGACATGTCTCTAGTCGGCTTCATGCTAGCCAGCACTTCCTGCTAGGCCAGCGCCACATTCCGCATGATCTGACACTTCTCCTCAGCAATGATGAGTGCTTCCGCTATCTTTGAGCCCGCTCACGTGCATTCCATCGACCGCCTGAAGAAGCCGGCCACGGTGATCACGCCGTTTGGCCCCGGCATCTTCTTCTTGAGTACGCGTAGTGGGGACGCCCATGAACTTGGCAAGGGCGGGAAGTCCGAGGAGTGTGTGGTATGTGCTGGTCAGGTTCACCACCTCGAACCACACCGGCTCACGGCGGAAGTACTCCTCGGTTTCAAAGATGTCATCCAGCCGGATTTTTCCTATCGGGGCACACGCTCGTCCTGGCAACACGCCGTGGAACACTCCTGGATGCCTAGCTTCTCTAGGGAGGCTCGGTAGAGCAGGTTGAGGTTGCTGCTACCATTGATGAGGACCCGAGAGAAGCGGCAGGTGCGCTCGTTGGAGATGAGGAGGGGTCGAGCACCATCGTGTAGCCCTCGGGGTTCGGCAAGCTGACCGACTGATCCTCCTGGCTCCAGGTGATGGGAGTCTCTGACCAGTTCAGGTACTGGGGGACCGGGAGACGATGGTGTTCACTTCCTTGGAGCGCCATTTGCGGCTATTCTTGTCGTCTGGCTCCGTCTTTAAGATGTGGTAGTTGGCATGCGATTGTGGGTACCCATTATTGTTGTTGTTGTTGGCTGCCCTAGCCGGTGGTGCTGGTCCACCGGGAGGGGTCAGGGGTGTAAGAGGCAGACCGCCTTGCTCCTTCATCTTGCGCATCCAGCTGAAGTTCCGGGTGCTGTGTGTGGTTGGTTTCAAGGGTCCGATGTGCCACTTGCACGGGCCATCAAACATTTGTTCAAAGGTGAAGCGTGGATTCTCTCTTCTTGCATCGCCCATCGGTGCCTCCGGCGCGCCTTCCACAGTGCTGACCTACCTCGCGTGGTAGCGGGGCTTCTGCTGTACGGCTGACTGCCTGCCTTGGAAGCGGTTGTCATTGCCCGGCCGTGTGGATGATCTAGCTTCCCCACCCGGGTTACTTGGCCGTTCGCGACCCGGATCCTTAGGAATCGGTCAACCATCGACGTTCACCCGGAGGGGTTTCTTCATTGCTGTGTCGGCCTGGTGTATTGGTCCGTGACCATCACAAGTTCCGCCATGGTTTTCGGCTCGTCACACATCAGCCGATGGCGGAGCATGGTGCCTTCTCGGCATCCCTCGATGAAGAACCCAATCGCCTGGCTCTCCAAGACACCTTCGAAAGTGTTGCGCAACTCTGTCCATCTGGCGAGGTACTCGCGGTCTCCCTGGATGCACGAGGCCAAGTCACGAGGGCGACCTAGACGCTTGTACATGCCGTTGAAGTTGCGGATGAAAACCTTCTCGAAATCGGGCCACACGTTGATGCTGTTGGGCACGAGACTGTTGAGCCACATTCTTGCCGACTCGGCTAGTATGAGGGGGACATAGCGCACTGCCACGCGCTTGTTCCCATGGGCGATTCTGACTATTGTGGTGTAGTCGGTCAACCAGTCTTCCAGCTTCATGCAGCTGTCATACTTGGGGGTGTCCCGTGCAAGCAATAGCTCACGGGCCTCCTCGAGGAGATCCACGTTGTCCTCCCATGCATCTTGATTTTCCTTCTCGGTGTAGAGGAGCTTGCAGGGCGATTCGAACTCGATGTTCGTGGAGAGGACGGCCTCTTAGCTGTAGATGAGGAAGAACAGGGTGAATCCGGTTGAGCGGTTCGGGTGGTGCGGAGACTCCACAGCACAGCCAGAAGCTCCTCGATCCAGCAGCTAGGAGACTGCTCCAAGGGCTCGATGAGTCCCGGCTTGATGCCGGCTAGCACTAGGTCGTTTGACCTCTCGACCTGCCCGTTGGACTACGGTTGCGTGATGGATGCGAGGTCCAGCCGGATCCCCTTGTTGCTACAGAACCAGGTGAAGGCTCCCTTGGTGAAGTTTGTTGCATTGTCCATGATGATGCTGTTGGGGCAGCCAAACCGGTTGATGATGTTCGTGAAGAAGGTGACGGTCGTCGCCCCGTCTAGCTTCCGAATGGGTTTTGCCTCTACCCATTTGGTGAACCTATCCACCACCAGCAGCAGATGGGTCATTCCCATGTGAGCCCGCTTGAAGGGGTCGACCATGTCCAACCCCAAACAGTGAAGGGCCACATGATCGGGATGGTCTTAAGCACCGTAGTCGGCATGTGCCTTTGCTGACCGATGCGCTAGCACCCATTGCACCCATGGACTAGCTGTTCTGCATCCTCAAGGGCGGTGGGCCAATACAACTCATGGCGGAATGCCTTGGCGACTATTGCCCGTGATGAAGCATGGTTCCTGCATTCACCCTGGTGGATGTCCTTCAGCAGACAGTAGCCCGTGTCCATGTCGACGCATCACTGGAATATGCCGGATACGCTGCACCTGTACAACTCTTTGTTGATGATGGTGTATGTGTGCATGCGTCACCGGATTTCCCTGTCCTCCACCTCGTCATTCGGGAGATCCCCATTGGTGATGTAATTCATGAAGGGTTGTTCCCAAGATGGTATCATCGGATGGTGAGGATGCTCCCTTGCTCCGGCTGGAGGATGTCGGGAGGCCGCCCGGGTGGGGTACCCGGACTGGCATCCCCCGAGCTGCTTGACGAGCCGACAGCCCTAGGTCTTTCGAGTCAGAGGATGCGGGCACCTTGGAGTGGTGCATGCCTTCTTCTTTGCTGGTTCCAAGGGTTCCGGGTCGTCCGAGTCGGTAGACCCCAGGTTTCTGGCCCAGATAATGGAGTTGGACTTGGAAGACATGTTGATGGATGGCTTGTGTAGATGCTCCAAGGATACCCCTGGCGGGATTGCCTGCCTTGTGGATCCGACTCGTGCGAGCGAGTCGGCTACCTCGTTTTTGGCATCGGGGACGTGATGGAATTCACATCTATCGAAGCAGGCACTTAGCTTCTGCACGTGGGAGTGGTAGAGGGCCATGTTCGCATCCTGGGCGTCACATTCTTTGGATACCTGTTGCACCACTAGGTCCGAATCCCCGAAACAGAGGATCCGGTAGATTCCTATCTCTCTGGTGAGCTGGAGACCGTGCACCAATGCCTCGTATTCGGCCACGTTGTTTGAGGCCTTAAAGTGGATCTAGAGGACGTACTCCAGTCGGTCCCCCTTGGACGAGGTTAGGATGATGCCGACTCCCGAGCCCCCGAGCATCTTCGAGCCATCGAAGTGCATCTTCTAGTGATCCGAGTCGAGAACCGGTGGCATGTACTAGGTCTCAGCCTAGTCGACCAGAAAGTCCGCCAGGGCCTGCGACTTGATCGTCAGTCTTGGCTCGTACTAGACAGAGTAGGCGGCAAGCTCGATTGCCCACTTGGCAACCCGACCGGTGGCGTCCTAGTTGCCGATGATCTCCGAGAGGGGTACGGTGCTCACCATCTTAATCAAATGCTCTTGGAAGTAGTGCTTGAGCTTCATACACGCCAGGTACACTTCATAGCACATCTTCTGATAGTGGGGGTAGTTCTACTTGGAGAGGGAGAGGACTTCGCTCAGCTAGTAGATGGGGCTCTGAACCAGCTGAGCCTTGCCTTCCTTAGGGTGTTCCACCACTAGGACGACGTTGATGACCCGGTTGATGGCTGCTATATAGAGCAACATCGGCTCCTTGCTAGCCGGCGTGGCTAGCATTGGTGATGTGGATAGCATGCGCTTGAGGTCGTGAAACGCGGCATCCGCTTGCGAGGTCCAGGAGAACTTGTTCGTCTTCTTCATCAACTGGTAGAGCGGGAGTGCTTTATCGGCCAGCCGGCTGACAAAATGGCTGAGGAAGGCTAGGCATCCGGTGCACTTATGGACTCCAAGCAAGCTCTTGGGCGGCTGCATCCTATCGATGGCCGTGATCTTCTCCGGGTTCGCCTCGATTCCCTGTTGTGAAACGAGCAAACCGAGGAGCTGGCCAGATGGGATGCCGAAGACGCATTTCTCTGGGTTCATCTTCATCTGGTACCGTCAGAGGTTTCTGAACATCTTCTCCTGGTCCTCGAGAACGGTGCGCTTCTCCTTCGTCTTGATGATGACATCATCCACATAGGCATGCACACTCAGGCTAATCTGCGAGTGCAAGCACTTTTGCATGCAGCACTGATAAGTGGTGCTTGCATTTTTCAGACCAAAACGCATGGTTACTTAGCAGTATGCCCCGTACGGGGTGATGAATGACGTCTTCAGTTGGTTAGCCGGATTTAACTGGATATGATTGTAGCCGGAATAACAGTCTACGAAGGACAACAAGTCGCAGCCAGCCGTCGAATCAATGACTTGGTCGATACGCGGGAAGGTGAAAAGGTCTTTCGGGCATGCTTTGTTCAAGCTGGTGTAGTCGATACACATGCTCCAGGTCTTGTTTTTCTTCAACACCAAGACTGGGTTGGCCAACCAGTCTAGGTGGTACACCTCCATGATGAATCTGGCTGCGAGGAGCAGGGTGATCTCATCGCTGATGATCTTCCTTTTCTCCTCCACGAAGCGGCAGAGGGGCTGCTTGTCTGGCTTGGCATCCGGCCGCACATGAACTGAGTGCTCGGAAAACTCCCTCGGGACACCCGGCATGTCTTTTGGTGACCATGCGAAGATGTCCCGATTCTCATGGAGGAAGTCGACAAGCGCGCTTTCATATTTGTTGTCCAAGTAGGCACCAATGGTTAGGAACTTGGTCGGGTCGGACGGGTCAAGTAGAATCTTCTTTGTATCCTTGGTTGGTTGAAAGGACATGTCTCTAGTCATCTTCATGCTAGCCAGCACTTCCTGCTGGGCCAGCGTGACATTCCGCATGATCTCACGCTTCTCCTTAGCAATTATGACGGCTTCTGCTACCTTCGAGCCCGCTGACGTGCATTCCATCAACCGCCTGAAGAAGCCGGCCATGGTGATCACGCCGTTTGTCCCCGGCATCTTCTTCTTGAGATATGCGTAGTGGGGACATCCATGAACTTGGCGAGGGTGGGACGTTCGAGGAGAGTGTGGTAGGTGCTGGTCAGGTTCACCACCTCGAACCACACCGGCTCGCAGTGGAAGTTCTCCTCAGTTTCAAAGATGTTATCCAGCCGGATTTTTCCTAGCGGGGCACACGCTCGTCCTGGCAACACGCCGTGGAACACCATGGTAGTCAGCTGCAGGTCACACTCCTGGATGCCTAGCTTCTCTAGGGAGGCTCGGTAGAGCAGGTTGAGGTTGCTCCTACCATTGATGAGGACCCAAGAGAAGCGGCAAGTGCGCTCGTTGGAGATGAGGAGGGGTCGAGCACCATCGTGTAGCCCTCGGGGTTCGGCAAGCTGACCGGCTGATCCTCCTGGCTCCAGGTGATGGGAGTCTCTGACCAGTTCAGGTACTGGGGGACCGGGAGATGATGGTGTTCACTTCCTTGGAGCGCCGTTTGCGGCTATTCTTGTCGTTCGGCTCCATCTCAAAGATGTGGTATTTGGCGTGTGGTTGCGGGTACCCATTGTTGTTGTTGTAGTTGGCTTCCCTAGCCGGTGGTGCTAGTCCACCGGGAGGGGGCAGGGGTGGAGGAGGCAGACTGCCTTGCTCCTTCATCTTGCGGGTCCAACTGCAGTTCCGGGTGTTGTGCGTGGCTGGTTTCAAGGGTCCGATGTGCCACTTGCACGGGTCATCGAACATCCGTTCGAAGGTGAACCGTGGCTTTTGTATTCTTGCATCACCAGCCGGTGCCTCTGGCGTGCCTTCCACAATGCTGACCTGCCTCGCGTGGTAGCGGGGCTTCTGCTGTCCGGCTGACCGATCACCCTAGAAGCAGTTGTCGTTGCCCGGCCGCCTGGACGATCCGGCTTCCCCACCCGGGTTACTTGGTCATTCTTGACCCAAATCCTTAGGAACCGGTCAACCTTCAGCGTTCACCCGGAGGGGTTTCTTCATTGTTGCGTCGGCCGTGGTGTACTGGTCTGCGACCATCACGAGTTCCGCCATGGTTTTCGGCTCGTCACACAGCAGCCGATGGCGGAGCATGGTGCCTTCCCTGCATCCCTCGATGAAGAACCCGATCGCCTGGCTCTCCAAGACACCTTCACAAGTGTTGCGCAACTCTGTCCATCTGGCGAGGTACTCACGGTCTCCCTGGATGCACGGGGCCAGGTCGCGAGGGCGACCAGACGCTTGTACGTGCCATTGAAATTGCAGACGAAAACCTTCTCGAAATCGGGCCACGCGTTGATGCTGTTGGGCGCGAGGCTGTTGAGCCACATTCTTGCCGACTCGGCCAGCATGACGGGGACGAAGCGCACTGCCACGCGCTTGTTCCCATGGGCGTTTCTGACTGTTGTGGTGTAGTCGGTCAAATGGTCTTCCAGCTTCATGTTGCTGTCATACTTGGGGGTGTCCCGTGGCAGCATGAACTTGTCCGGGAACGACTCGTTCTGGATGCGTGGCCCGTGGAATCTTCCTCCTCCGTGATGCGCGCTTGCGCTAGGAGCTCGATGCGGTTGCGCGCATCCGGTGTATCTGGATTGGGCGCTGCTACCCGGTCTGAGAGACAAGAACCAGCAGGTCGTGCCGCTCTGGCTAGAGAAGGGGCGGGCGGAGGGTTGTTGTTTACTGCTGCGCCCTGCTCATGGTGCGGCTGACCCTTGTGGCCTGAGTCACAGCGCTTATTGCGATCTTTTCCTACCGGAGAAGAGGATGTCTGCTCGGTTTCGCGGGGTTTTCCCTTACTATTGGCGGGTAGTGTGCTCCCCTTGGAGCCACTAGGGTTCTCGTGCATCAGCCGGATGGCGTCAGCCTGCTCGTCCGCGATCCGGAGAAGATCCTGCACCCGCCTGTCTTGCCGGGCTCGCGCCTCGCCCTCCAGGTTGGGTAGCTCATTTGCCCGCGGCTCGCACTACGCGTAGGTTCTTGATGAGCATCCTGTAGGTAGACCGGGCAAGGAGGGGATGTGGATCCGACTCACGGTCCCTCTCCAGTCTTCTGCCTAGCTTGCCGCCATGGCGCTGCGCTTGCCCATGCTAGCTCAGCTCCTTGCTAGCCGAGGTGAGGCCGTGAGCGTGATTGTACTCGTGCATGGTACTGTCAATCTGCTTCTTGGTCGCAGCCAAGTCGATGGCCTCCCTGTTGGGTTCGCAGCATAGAAAACAAAAAATTTCCTACGATGGGAACTGTACGCCAAGATCTATCTACTAGATACAAGCAACGGGTGGATATACATCCATAGATAACTTACCCTCGAATACAACAAAGCTTTGTTAACGAGTTGGAACTCGTGGATGATGTAGTCGAACGCTTGCCGATCTCAAGATCGTGTGGAAGTCCTAGCGCCGCAAATCGGCAGCGCATCCATCCTCACACACACGTTCAGGCCACCGAACAACCTCCACCTCCTTGCTCTAGCAATTCAGCAGAAGCAGCAACTCCTTCCAGACGAAATGCCACCAGGAACATGTATCTCGCTAATCCGAGACCATGGGGAATATATCTAGAGGGGGAGATAGATCCTTCACGAGGAGGTGTGCTTTGTGAGGGAGGAGAGGGGGGCCTTTTATAGGGAGAGGGGGGTAGCCCCCTCCCACGGCCGGCGCCATGGGGAGGTGC
The DNA here is from genome assembly GCA_023614405.1 of Avena insularis. Taxonomy (NCBI): domain Eukaryota; kingdom Viridiplantae; phylum Streptophyta; class Magnoliopsida; order Poales; family Poaceae; genus Avena; species Avena insularis. The sequence continues at coordinate 353,406,623 of CM042694.1, forward strand.
CCCCACCTCTTCCCTCATTCATGTGGTGAAGCTCCACTCACATAAATCTAGCCTCCACTCAAAATCCCACTCACATGCATTAAATTTCCACCAAATTTAATGCAACTCTCATGTAATAAAACTCTTTTATTTATTTTATTCAGAATTTTGTTAATTACTTTAATTAACAAACATTCATATAAAACCCCCTGCAATATTTCAATATCACATGCAGAACCAATTTCAGCAATTTCACCCAAAACAATTCCAGTGTCCATTGAAATAATTCCAGCGCTTTGCAATTCTTTCATCTGAAACATATATGCTCCAAATGTTGTTTGGCAACCCTTAAGTGTGTCACCCTATAGTTCACGAATAATCCAGACATGATCAAGACTCCTCTTAGATCAATAATCAAAAGCGGGACTTGGAGATCCATTCTAACTCCTGCACATTCAACGATGACTTCTGTGATCGTGAGAACCTTTAACGCTAGTAACTTAATCCCTTTGTCTCACGATATATTACATGCACTCTTTTCTTGTTCCCTTGATATAACATTCTAGTGATCACATCACTTGCTTGCAAGCTATTCTCAATGTGATATCACTAAGAGGGCCCAGAGTATATCTATCCATCATCGGGATGGAAAAATTCCACTCTTGATCCATGAGCCTCTACATAACACCTTCATAGCATTGAACCCACCTTTATAGTCACCCTTTTATGGTGTGACGTTTGATGTTATCAAGATACTCTTCCGGTGTTAGTGATTAACATGATCTCATGGTCTAAGGACTAGGATTACTTCGTATGATGTTATAGCAATATAAACTCAATGACTTTGATCGTAATGCTATACTTCAGATGAATATTCATCACATCATTTCACAAATGTTGTGACCTCATTATTAACGACATCTAATGTCCATGATCAAGAAACTTTGATCATCTTGTTAATCAACGAGCTAGTTTAAAGAGAGGCATAACTACGAACTTTCCATTTGTTTATTAAACACACATGTATTAAAGTTTCCATATTAATACAATTATAGCATGCAAAATAAACATCTATCATATACTTGGAATACACATAATAACAACTTTATTATTGCCTCTCAGGGCATATTCCCTTCAGTCTCTCACTTGCACTACAGACAATATTCCCTTCAGTCTCTCACTTGCACTACAACATTGAGATCAGTGTGAACTTTACAAATCTTTATATCTCCATCCTTGACATGCTCTCGGATGGAGTGAAACCGGCGCTTAATATGCTTGGAATTCTTGTGAGACCTTGGTTCCTTGGCGTTGGCTATAGCTCCATTATTGTGATAATAGATAACAATTGGGTCCAACGCACTAGGAACCACTGTTGGGCCACGCAGAGAAAAACAAAACTTTTTCCTATGCGGTGAACCCAAGATCTAGCTGAGGTAGTAGGCCACGAGAATTACCACTAGACACGCGGTTGCAAAATCGATGAAGCATGTCGCTTGATGTAGTGCAGTCATCACGACTTGTTCTGATCCACAATCGTCGAAGTGCTGAACATACAACACCTCTGCCAGTATCCACATGTATGAAGAGGAGCGCTGGTGATGGACTGCTAGGTCCGGTACGGCGGCGACATGACTCGACGGGAGCTAGGGTTTCCAACACATGGAGTGACCTAACCACATGCTCTAAGCACCTGCGCCCCAGCTTATATAGGGAGTGAAAGTGGGCTCCACTCACTTGTGGCCCATTCACTAAAAGGCCTATATTAGTCATTGCGAGTCCAACTCACTAACTCTGTCCGTTTCCTTTTTGGGTCCAACCCAAATATGCTCCTGCTCATAAGTGTGTGACCCCACAGGCTCATGGTGACCTGGACACGATCCGAGTCTCACTCGTGACCGATCAGTTGGTAGCGGCTCCTAGCAGAATGTGCCAACTCCCAAGTACCAAAGAGTCATGACGACATACCTTCCAATGCGACTTTCATCTAAGTCCCTTTTGCCTCACGATATACCTTGTCGAACTATAAGCGAATAATTGTCATCCCTTAAATAGTTCGACTCTCTTTCTCGATCCGAGATAAGTGATTCATCTGACTAACTCTTAGTCGGTCGCCTCGGTTAACACTTAACCGAGTCACACATGGACATGTTTTCCGAATCATATCTTCCGAGAGGGCCCAAAGAATATCTCTCCAGACGAAGGGGCAAAATCCCATCTCGGTTATTCACATCACGCAGCTTGATTCTCAGTCGACACGAACTCCGCCTTTATAACTGCCTAGTGACGGAACAACGTTTGACAGAACCTAAGTCGATGATCCTCAACTCGGATTGTGTAATAACCTCAGGTCTAAGGATTACATTGATTGAGATATACAAATGACGACTTATTCGTTGTATCTCAATATGGGTGAATCCGACTCGCTAAACTCTTTAGCCGAATCCGTGTAAGTCCGAATAGCATCTCTATGCCCACGACAAGTGGAACCGAGTCATCAGCCGACTTTCACATTAGTCTAAGTTGTGTGTCCAGCACAACCTTAACGACCAAGGACAATCAGTATAAACAACATTAATATATAGTTCCACAATCGAATCACATATTCAATGATATATATCAGTAGTTCATACATGGACAATAACTTTATGAATACATTGGAAATAACATCATACATGATTGCCTCTAGGGCATATTCCCAACAGTCTCCCACTTGCACTAGAGTCAATCATCCGACATCACATGTCTAGGCATCTAATGCCCATAGATCTCAGGTGCACCTCATGCTTCGGCTGTGGAAGTGGCTTTGTCAATGGATCCGCAATGTGTGCATCCGTGTGTACCTTACATAACTTGATATCACCTTGATCCACGAACTGGCGAATAAGGTGGTACAACATGAGTATATGTTTGTTCTTCTGGTGTTATCTAGGTTCCTTGGCTTGTGCAATAGCACCATTGTTGTGACAATACACGTCTAACGGATTGGACGAGCCCTGAACCACACCAAGATCCATGAGGAAATTCCTCATCCAAACGGCTTCCTTTGCTGCCTTTGAGGTAGCAATATACTCAGCCTCTGTCGTAGACGCAGACACCGTCTCTTGCTTGGAACTCTTCTAGCTCACAGCCCCTCCGTTTATTACAAACACATATCCGGATTGTGAACGAGAATCATCTGATTCAGTGAGATAACTCGCATCCGTGTAACCCCTTACACTAAGTTCATCCTCACTTCCATAAACCAGGAACATATCCTTAGTCCTTCTCAAGTACTTGAGGATATTTTTAGCCGTTGCCCAATGGATTTCTCCAGGGTTAGCCTGGTACCTTCTCACAACACTTAGAGCATAGGAAACATCCGACCTAGTACAAATCATAGCGTACATGATGGATCCGACTGCAGAAGCATACGGAATCGCACTCATTTGACTTTGCTCATCAGTTGTCGAAGGACACTGAGTCTTGCTAAGTTTCATGCCATGGGACATCGGTAAGAACCCTTTATTAGACGATTCCATATTGAACTTCTTCAATACTCTGTCCAAATATGTATTTTGACTCAATCCAATGAGCCGCTTTGATCTATCTCTATAGATCCGGATTCCTAGTATGTAAGTCGCCTCACCCAAGTCTTTCATTGAAAAACTCTTTTCCAATGATTCCTTGGTCTCTTGCAACATCTGGACATCATTTCCAATCAGTAATATGTCATCCACATATAAGATCAGAAAGTTTACTTTGCTCCCACTAAACTTCTTGTATAAACAAGAATCATGATCACTCTTGATGAAGCAAAATGATTTGACTACCTCATCAAAGCGAATGTTCCAACTCCGAGATGCTTGCTTCAACCCATAAATGGATTTCCGAAGTTTGCATACCTTGTCAGCATTAGCCGGATCGACCAAACCCTCGGGCTGTATCATATACACGTCCTCGGTTAAATTTCCATTAAGGAAAGCCGTCTTGACATCCATCTGCCATATCTCATAGTCGAAATAGGCTGCTATAGCTAACATGATCCGAACTGATTTAAGCATCGCCACGGGAGAGAAAGTCTCATCATAGTCAAATCCTTGAACTTGTCGGAATCCCTTCGTGACAAGCCATGCCTTATAGATAGAAACATTTCCATCCATATCAGTTTTCTTCTTGAAGACCCATTTGCACTCGACGGGTCTTGCACCGTCTAGCAGATCAACCAAGTTCCAAACTTGATTTTCATCCATGGACTTTAACTCGGATCTCATGGCTCTAAGCCATGACTCAGAATCATAACCCACCATCGCTTCCGAATAAGTTGCTGGCTCATCATTGTATAATAGTAACACATCACGAACACTTCGCAATCTGGCCGATCTTCAAGGCTTTTGCCGACTCGCTATTGGCCGGTACCTCTCGAATTTCTTTGAGTTGCACCGTGCTCCCACTGACTCCCCGATTGAGAAACTCTTTCTCAAGGAAGACACCGTTTCGAGTGAAAAACACTTTGCCCTCTTCTCGGTTGTAGAAGTAGTAACCCAAGGTTTCCCTCGGATATCCTATGAAAAATACACTTATCCGACTTAGCTGTAAGTTTGTCCGACTGAAGTCGCTTGACAAAAGATTCACAACCCCAAATCTTAAGAAAAGATAAACTCGGCTTCTTACCAGTCCACATCTCATGTGGTGTCTTCTCTACCGACTTTGATGGTACTCTGTTTAGTGTGAACGCTGCAGTTTCTAGACAATAACCCCAAAATGATAAAGGCAGATTTGTCCGACTCATCATTGATCGTACCATGTCCAACAAGGTCCGATTTCTCCTTTCCGACACACTGTTTCTCTGCGGCGTTCCTGGAGGAGTGAGCTAGGGAACTATTCCACAACTCTTCAAATGGTCATCAAACTCATGGCTCATGTACTCGCCTCCTCGGTCCAACCGAAGAAACTTTATTTTCTTACCGAGTTGATTCTGTACCTCATTCTAGAATTCCTTGAAATTTTCAAAGGCATCTGACTTAAGTTTCATCAAGTAGATATATCCATACCTACTCAAATCATCAGTGAATGTAATGAAGTACTCATAACCACCTCTAGCTGTCGTGCTTATCGGGCCACATACATCACTATGTACTAGTCCCAATAAGTCGGACGCCCTTTCACAACTCTTTGCAAAAGGTGTCTTGGTCATCTTGCCGAGTAGGCAGGATTCACATGTCTCGAATGACTCCAAGTCGAACGAAGTTAGGAGTCCATCATCATGGAGCTTCTTCATGCGTTTCCAGCTTATATGACCAAGCCGACAATGCCAAAAGTAAGTCATATTCAGATCATTTGGTTTCAACCTTTTCACATTTATGTTATAGACAGATTCACCTTCAAGAATCAAAACAAATAACCCGTCCTGGACGGGTGCAAAGCCGTGAAACATATCATTCAAATACAAAGAACAACCATTATTCTTAATATTCGACTCATAGCCTTGTCTCATCAAACATGAGGCAGAAATAATGTTTCGACTAAGCACTGGAACATAATAACAATTATTCAGATCCATTAAGGATCCAGAAGGTAAATGAAGATGCATTGTGCCGACTTCCAACGCAGCGACTCTCCCTTTGTTGCCGACTCGAATATTAACCTTGCCTCTCACCATGCTCCTAGTTCTTACCAGTCCCTGCAACGAGTTGCAGATGTGAATAACTGATCCGGTATCATATACCCAAGAACAACCAGGTGCATCAGCAAGATAAATGTCTATAACATTTCAAACAAGCGTACCTGAGCCGGAAGTCACACCTCCACTCTTGGCTTTGTCATCCAGATACTTGTTGCAATTCCTCTTCCAGTGGCCATCTGCCTTGCGGTAGAAGCAAGTGGATCTGGCTGCAGGAGATGACTTAGTCCCTGAGGAAGCGCTTTGGACCCGGTCCTCAGCCTTACCTCCTGACTTAGCCTTCTTCTTCTTAGTCCAAGAACTCTTCTTGAACTTAGCCTTATTCTGTACCATCAACACTAGACTGACAGCTTTCTTGAGATCCGCCTCAGCCTACTTGAGCATCCCATGTAATTCAATGAGCTTCTTATCCATACCATGCATGTGGTAGTTCGATATGAACTGACCATACGCACTAGGAAGAGAGTTCATAATTATGTCCGTAGCGAACTCTTCGATAATGGGGTAGCCCAGCCTTTCCAGAGACTACACGTAACCAACCATCTTGATCACATGCGAACTCAGTGGATCACCATCCTTAAGCTTGCAGCTCAACAAGGCCTAAGAGACTTGATACCTCTCAGTCTTTGCCTTAGCCTGGAACATACTTTTGAGGCTTTCGATCATATCGTAGGCCTCAACATTCTTGAACTGCTGCTGCAAGTCTGGTTCCATGTGAGCAAGCATAAGACAGCTAATCTCTGTGGATTCATCACAAATCCGACGGTAGGCATTGGTGGCTGCGGCAGTCGCATTCTCATTCGGCTCATCTGGAAGTGGGTTGTCTAGGACATGGTCCCTCTTTTCTTTCTTGAAAACAATTCTCAGATTATGATACCAGTTGGCGAAGTTAGTTCCATTTAGCTTATCTTTCTCTAAGATGGTTCTCAAAGCAAAACTGGAAATCTGAGGGAGACTGCTAGGTGCCATTGATCTACAACAGAAAAATATGCAAAACACTTAAGACATGTATCAATAAAAGAGCAAGCATAGTAAACACTTTAATACTTATGCTCCCACTAGAACCAACACCCCTCTGATGGTTACTTAGTGATTCAGGACCCTAAATAAGCAAGTTGACTAGTGATCTTTAGCATCACCGCTAGCCGTCAAGTGATGTAGGTAGACAACTCCTTGTTAATCGTATCTCATACGACTCCTGTTGGATGGGTGGCATCACATGCCTCAGCTCCCATCCGACTTTTCCCCGAGTCCCATAACTGTTGTGATAGACCCATCTAGATTACTGAGTGCTTCCGCTATAAGAGTCCGACTCAAACCCACCTTGTCGGAAAGAATTGATAGCACCTCAATTTTATGAGCCCACCACCAAAAATGTCCAACTTGTGATTGTGCGGCACTGGCGGGGAAACCGACTAGACCTTCTTTGAGGGATTACTTTCTACCAACTATATAATAGAGGTAAAACAGAGACATAACAATAACACAAAATAAAGCAATTATAATGTGAAATGGTATGGCTCTCTTAATGGTGATATCCATCTCCACAAAGCTTGTAATCCGACTCGTGTCAACTCTTGTCACGTGTCCAATTACTCCATGTAGCCGACTTGTACACCGACTTGCATGCCATCCTTGTTCTCCAAACAACCACTAGCCTGTAATTTTAAATTACATAGAGAATCCGACACGCAGGTCGTTATACAATAAAGTGACAACACCTAGGCTCCAGCCGGCTGACAAAAACCGTGATACGCAGATCACGTATGAATTACACACATCACATGCACATAAGCCATACCATTCACAACATCATCCTGCAAAAACAAGTTATGCATAGATACGATATCTACCGGCATTGTGAAATTCACAACGACATCTAAGGCGCTATGACAGGGCGAAGCCGGCGGTCCCACGACCTTAGCATAGATAAAACAATTTTACCCAAATCCGATCCGGACTCTGATTCGACCAAACTCTTTGATCTTCGATCACCGTATTCGGGTTTACGTGTCACAGTCTACCCCGATGGCGGAAGCCAACCGATAGGGGTATGTCGTTCCACGATCTTAGCAGTTAGATCACGGAAACTAGATCATCCATTCCCCTAAGTACAGTTGATCCAATCAAGTTTGTACAAAACCGATCTATCTCATAGATCGACCACCAAAACTGCAATTAGATCCAATCTAAGGCCAACCGCATATCACATATGCACGATCTTGAGCCTAAAACTAGAAGCTAACGCTCTGATACCACTATTGGGCCACGCAGAGAAAAACAAAACTTTTTCCTACACGGTAAACCCAAGATCTAGCTGAGGTAGTAGGCCACGAGAATTACCACTAGACGCGCGGTTGTAGAATCGATGAAGCACGTCGGTTGATGCATAGCAGTCCTCACGATCCGTTCCGATCCACGATCGTCGAAGTACTGAACGTACAGCACCTCTGCCAGTATCCACACGTATGAGGAGGAGCGTCGGTGATGGACTGCTAGGTCCGGTACGGCGGCGACAAGACTGGACTGGAGCTAGGGTTTCCAACACATGGAGTGACCTAACCACATGCTCTAAGAACCCGCGCCCCAGCTTATATAGGGAGTGAAAGTGGGCTCCACTCACTTGTGGCCCATTCACTAAAAGGTCTATATTAGTCACTGTGAGTCCAACTCACTGACTCTGTCCGTTTCCTTTTTGGGTCCATCCCAAATATGCTCCCGCTCTTAAGTGTGTGACCCGACAGGCTCATGGTGACCTGGACACGATCCGAGTCTCACTCATGACCGATCAGTTGGTAGCGGCTCCTAGGAGAACGTGCCAACTCCCAAGTACCAAAGAGTCATGACGACATACCTTCCAATGCGACTTTCATCTGAGTCCCTTTTGCCTCACGATATACCTTGTCGAACTATAGGCGAATAATCATCATCCCTTAAATAGTTTGACTCTCTTTCTCGATCCGAGATAAGTGATTCATCCGACTAACTCTTAGTCGATCGCCTCGGTTAACACTTAAGCGAGTCATGCATGGCCATGCTTTCCCAATCATATCTTCCGAGAGGGCCCAAAGAATATCTCTCTAGACGAAGGGGCAAAATCCCATCTTGGTTATTCACATCACGCAGCTTGATTCTTAGTCGACCCGAACTCCGCCTTTATAACTGCCCACTGACGGAACAACGTTTGACAGAACCTAAGTCGGTGATCCTCAACTCGGATTGTGCAATTACCTCAGGTCTAAGGATTACATTGATTCAGACATACAAATGACGACTTATTCGTTGTATCTCAATATGGGCCAGTCTGACTCGCTAAACTCTTTAGCCAAATCCGTGTAAGTCGGAATAGCATCTCTATGCCCATGACAAGTGGAACCAAGTCATCAGCCGACTTTCACATTAGTCTAAGTTGTGTGTCCAGCACAACCTTAACGACAAAGGACAATCAGTATAAAGAACATGAATATATAGTTCCACAATCGAATCACATATTCAATGATATATATTAGTAGTTCATACATGGACAATAACTTTATGAATACATTGGAAATAACATCATACATGATTGCCTCGAGGGCATATTCCCAACAACAACACCTAGTTCGGTTATGAACTCCTTCATCCAAACCGCTTCCTGTGTCTCTTCTGAAGCAGCAACATATTCCACCTCCGTCGTTGATCCAGCCACCACAGGTTGTTTGGAACTCCTCCATCTAACTGATTCTCCGTTCAAGAGAAATACGTGTTTAGATTGAGACTTAGAGTCGTCCGGATCAGTGTCAAAGCTAGCATCAACATAACACTTAGCGACCAGCTCTTCTTCACTTCCTTATACAAGAAACATATCCTTAGTTCTTCTTAAGTACTTAAGGATATTCTTGACCGCTATCCAGTGTTCCGTACCTGGATCAGATTGGTACATACTAGTTAAACTAATAGCATGTGCCACATACGGTCTTGTACATAGCATGGCATTATACAGCCTATAGCCGAAGCATAGGGGATTTTATCCATTATCTCTCTATCTCCCGCCATAGCCGGACTTGGAGTCTTACTCAATGTGTTGCCTTGCAACATTGGTAAGAACCCCTTCTTACTTCTGTCCATTTTAAACTTCTTTAAAATCTTATCAAGGTATGTACTTTGTGATAGCCCTATCAGGTGCCTTGATCTATCTCTATAGATCTATATGCCTAATATGTATGATGCTTCACCTAGGTCCTTCATCGAAAATTTGCAATTTAGATAACTTTTAACATTGTTTCAAAGATCTATATCATTTCCAATCAATAATATGTCATCCACATACAATATTAGAAATGCCACATTGCTCCCACTCACTTTCTTCTAAATACAAGCCTCTCCATAAGTTTGGATAAATCCAAACTCTTTGATCACCTCATCAAAGTGGAGATTCCAACTCCACGATGCTTGCTTTAGTCCTTAGATGGATCGCTGAAGCTTGCACACCTTGTCAGCATCCTTAGGATTGACAAAACTCTTTGGTTGTATCATATACAACTCTTGTTCAATATTACCATTGAGGAATGGAGTTTTGACATCCATCTACCATATCTCATAATCGAAATAAGCAGCAATTGTAACATAATCCTAACCAACTTTAGCATCACTACGGGAGAGAATGTCTCATCATAGTCAACCCCTTGAATTTGTTGAAACCCCTTTGTGACAAGTCGAGCTTTATAGATGGTTACATTACCATGGGCCAGAGCCAGAACTCCGAAAGCGTTTCGAGATTGGCAATGCCTTTGATACCATGGGTGAATTGAAAATGATTTTCAATATCCATGCTGCTGTGGAGAGTTATGATGATTCAAATAAGTTCTTTTAGCTTCATGATGGAGGAGAACAGCTCCGTTAGTGAGCATGTACTCAAAATGTCTGGGTACGGAGATAAGCTTGTAGCCTTGGGAATAATGATTCCCATTGACTTAGGCATACATCATGTTCTCCAATCTCTGCACCAAGCTACAATAGCTTCATGATGAACTATAACATGCAAGGCTTGATAAGTCTCTCCTCGAACTTATATTAATGCTTAAGACTGCTGAAGTGGAGATTAGGAAAGAACATCAAGTGTCGATGATCAAGAAGACCACCGGTTTCAAGAAGGACAAGAAGGGTAACTTCAAGAAGGGCAGAAAATCTGTTGTTGTGCCTGAGAAGAAGACCTGGGCTGGTCCTAAGCCTGATACTGAGTGCTACTATTGTAAGGAGACTAGCCACTTGAAGCGCAACTGCCCCAAATATCTGGCAGATAAGAAGGCCAGTAAGATGAACAAAGGTATATTTGATATACATGTTATTGATGTGTACTTGACTAATACTCGTAGTAGCACCTGTATATATGATACTGGCTCGGTTGCTAATATATATGATACGTCCATAACGTATCTATAATTTTTGATGGTTTTATGCTAATAGTATGCTTTTGACACTTCTTTTTATATAAAGTTTATGATTTATTTGGACTAACCTACTAATAGTTGCAAAAGTGCACATTGTTCTTGTTTTACACTTTGATGTGTAGGGCAACATAGTAGATACGGTGTTCACTGGATATCCTTCATCAACATGGACAGCTATCTCATATGGGCTTGACCATCTAAAGAGGGGCTTAATCTGGAGAATTGGTAATGGTGAATCGGTACGTATATGGAGAGACAATTGGATTCCCCGTGAGTACATACTTAAGCCCTTTGGTCAACGAGGGAGTTCGAGGCTTAACCGTGTCTCTATTCTATTGGAGGCAAATGGCGTATGGAAAGAACATCTAGTCAGGAGGTACTTTCCGCCTATTGATGCATCAATTATATTACATATCAAGACCTCTCCGAGTGGTGGCGCTGACTTTCTGGCATGGCAACCGAAAAGGACTGGGGTATTCACGGTGAAGAGTGCTTACAAGCTGGGTATATCGCTTGTGCAGCAAACTCAAGGAGGGGAGTCTACAAGCAGTGCACCAATCGGTGATAAGGCGATCTGGAAATTAATTTGGAAAAGCAAGGTACCAGAGAAGGTTCTGATATTCGCTTAGAGGGAAGTACACGAAGCTCTTGCTACAGAGGAGAACACGCGGAGGAGACATATGCATGTTACAGGGATGGGTCTCGTGTGTGGTCAGGAACAAGAAGACACGGCACGTACGTTGTTCCGTTTCCCACATGCAGTAACACTCTGGCAGGCTATGCAAGAGGTGTGGTCAATTCCGAGAATTGATCTGTTCTGGGGACCAAGGGAGATGTGGTTAGAAGATTTTCTGGACGCCCTTTTAAGGGATTGTAATGCCACTATTATTTAATTAATACAATCCTTTTACCCTCGCAAAAAAGATTTGTAGGAATTACCAACAATACAAGTGGAAACCTTGTTGGAGTCAAATTGGGATTTTCCAGAAATCTGTCTTAGAACTCTTTTTGAAGATGGTCACGTTTCGGGTCGAAGACTGCGTCAAACGGAAATCTCTTTCCCTACAAAGTTGTTGGAAATTTCACGACAAATGTTTTGGACATAAAGTTTAGCTGATTCCGAGTCTGGAAGGGACCACTAGGCCCGATTTACTGGAACCCAAGATGGGGTGACGGGAATCCGAGAAGCTATATAAAGGGAGGAAACCTAATTTGTGGAGGACATCTCCACCCACGAATTTGTAGACACCAAAGCCACGTTTTTGCCTCCCCATGGATCCCATCTCCATGGGGGAGGGCTCCCAAGAAGCCATGAAGGAAGGGGGCTAAGGGGCGGTGCTCCCCCATGATACCGGCGGCGGGGAAGGAGTCCCCCGTGCCGCCGCCCTCTTCACCATCTTCACCGCCATCTCCATCACTTAATCCTCCTAGTATGCAGTGGTTCATCCTTCCACACACCTCTGTACCGTCCTATGTAAACATGGTGTTTGATGCTATAAGTTATAATCCTATGATCTATGTCATGTTTATGTAGTTTCTTTGTTCTTAGATTGAATGGTTGAACGTCTTTGGTTCATTAGAGTTGTATGTTGATATGGTACAGTCCTTTGGTGTCCATTATATTTGTGCGCGCATGGATTAAACATCATAGGGTTTGTAGTATGTGTAAGAGGAAGGGGAAGTTCTGTCGGAGTGAAAGAAACCTGAGGACGCGAACCGGAACGTTGCACGTATGGGAGTAAGAGGACCATTAAACTTAAGGTTATGGTTGGGGAAACCTTAATGTATTGTCAGTAGTTACGGATGTTTGCTCACAATCCAATCATATAGTACATGTAATTCCATGTAGTGAAGTGCATGTATATTTAGCCTCTCCCACATAGAAAATTGCATCGAAGACAATAAACCCGATTTATTCGCTAATTAAACTTGGACAAAGCCACCACTATTCCACACTCATGGTTCTGTTAGTTTAATGCATTTTATTGCTGCATCAACTAACTTTACTTTCTTGTTATTTATTATCAGGCAAAGCTATCTCTAGTACTCGTATTGTTTCTCTAGTTTTGTTTCCTAGATAATGCAAACGTTTTGTGTGCGTAGAGTTGTATTAGTGGTGGATAGAACTTGAGAGAACATTTATCCTACCTTTAGCTCCTCGTTGGGTTCGACACTCTTACTTATCGAAAAGGCTACACACGATCCCCTATACTTGTGGGATATCAAGACCTTTTCTAGCACCATTGCCGGGGAGCAATAGCGTGTGGATTAATATTTTTGTGTCCACATGTTTGCTTCATCTCTAAGTAGTTTTTACTTTCAGTTTTAAGTTGTTCTCTATCTTAGTACGGATAGAGAATGCGAATTACAAAAAAAATTAGTTGTACTTGTTACCTATAAACATTTTCAAAAAGGAAAGTGATTGGAAAGATGACTAATGGTTAAGTGGGGGTCGACCTTGAACATTTGTGTTCATGCCTATGAAACCAGAACAAATCTTCCCATGGAAGCTTTTCAGTTAAAAACTTGTATATATTTTGTATATTGTATATATTGTACATATTCCTCCGTACCGTAAAAATAAAGTGATAATTGTATTTTTTTAGTTACTTGGAAGTTGATAGTATTGCTTTGCTGTCCAGAAACAGATTTTCTAAGCTTCACCATATAAAATGTTTAAAATCACCGGAACGTGATATTGATCTGAAATTTCTTGAGCGCAAAGTAATCCTCATTATCTTTGTTTCATTAAACTAACGTTTTATGATTTGAATTACGTAGCTATCTCAAACAATTCGATCTTCACAAACTGTTCAGTTTAGACTGATTTCTTAGTTTATTCAATATTGTACTTGGTGTTATTAGTTTTTTGATGGACAACGGAAATCATGAACACCTTAGTATATACAGTGGCTAACGTTGAGTAAATATTATGAAACTTGTCAATTCCTGAACATTAGTGGATTTTATTTAATGAGTACTAACCCTACTGATGAGTTTTGTGAAGTTTTATGTGGATGTAGCTTATAAGTTCTAATCTATATTGTGATATGAGATGAACAAGAAGACGCAAGAGCTCAAGCTTGGGGATGCCCGAGTCATCTCCATATTCATCAACTAACATGTGGTTGTCTCCTTCATACTCTATATTACCCATCCACATGATATATATTGTGTTGACTTTTATTATAGTTGCTTTTATATGTCTTGGTTTTATCTTCTTTAGTTTTATTAGGATATTTTATTTCGTCTTTATTGATTCTCTACTTTCACTTATAATTTGAAAACAACAAAAATAGTTTCTTTTGTTTTGCTTCTTTGTTTGGTTCTCTATTTTGATTTATTTGGTTTTTACCTTTGATTTTTATTTAGAGTTTTCCTTGTTGTAGCTAGCTTGTTTAGATCTTGTTTAGCATCTGTTCTCTTAGTTTATCAAAAATAAAGTACCAAGTTTTACCCATTTAGCTTAGTTGATACATATGTAATTTAGACAGATTATGTATCACCTAATCCTCTACACGCACAAAGATTGGCAGAAATTTCTGACATGTTTAAGTGCACCTAAAAATTACGTTTTCCAGCTGATGATTTTCTGGACAAATTTTGACTTTTGTTGCAAGAGTAGACTCTTTGCATTTTCATTTGATTCTTTTTGGGTCTTACCTTTTATTTAGAAGTTGGCCACTTAAGGAACCTTTCTGTAACTCTAAAACAAATTTTGATTTGGTTTAATAGCAGCACTTAGGAAATATTATCTATTGCACTAATGTCTAACTGCAGAAAAGAATGGGAAAGTTTTTGTGTTGAAGTTTTTTCACAGAGAATGAAGGAACACCAAATAGAGAAATTAAAGAATGGACAAAGTCATAATCTTGGGAATGTCTCCGCCTCCTTCTTCTTCAAGAACCCCTCGGTTTGTAAACCTTTAAACTTTGTTTTTTGAGCAACATAGAAACTTGAATAAATTTGGAGCGTTTGTATCTTCTTATTTATTTGTCTTAGCATCAAACACCAGTTACATTTGTTTTATTTGAGTCTTGGAAGTTGTTACCTCTGTAGCAATCGCTCCTTATCATTTTTATTTTTGTTTTTGTGCTAAGAATAACCTCTAATGAGAGAGAAGTAAGACTTGGAAAAGTTGCTGTCCCGAGACAGATTTTTTATGCTTCACTGTAAAAACTCGTGAAAAATCCCTATACATCGGATTGAGCTGTAATTTTCTGTGCTTATGCCCCAGGTTATTATATAACTTTCGTTAGTTCATCACTTTTATATTTGAGCAACATAAGGTCTTCCAAAAAATCGGTTTTTACCTGCTGGTCTGTTTTGACAGATTTGTGATATTATTTGCATTTGCTTCTTAATCTCTTTCTCTTTGAGTTCTCTTTGATCACTTGAGATTTTAGAAGGAATTGCTATAGTAGATTGTATTTTAATGGAAGTTTTACTTGTGTTGAAACTGAACCCAAAGACTTATTATCTTGAATACAATAATGTTGCTAATGAAGATTGTGTGAAGTTTTATATGAAGGAAATTTTAAAGTGTAGGGAAGAATAATGTGATGAGATGAAGTATGTACAAAAGCTCAAGATTGGGGATTCCACCCATTTCATCCCAACAAATATTCTAGAAGTACAAGCGTCAAAGCTTGGGGATTCCCAAGGCATCCCCTTCTTCATCAATAAAAATTTCAGGTTTTCTTCCAAACACTTCATTTTTATTGTTTCATGCACAATTGTGTTGTTCTTGGAGTGTATTTGTTTTTGTTTTTGTTTTTGTTTTCTTTTGTTTGGTTTGCTTAAATAAATAGTTTGGACCCCTTATTCATATGTGGTTTCAAATAAGTTGATTGGTGATTGGAAAAGAGTAGGAAGCTTCATGCTTATAAGTGGTACATAAGGAGCTTGTTTAGACTGTGGCCTAGACTTTATCATGTCATGTTTGATATTGCTTTGAATTTATGCTTAGTGATTATTGTTGTAGCATGACTTGTTCAAACAATTGAGATTGCTTAATGTGCCTTGAAAGAATCGTGCGTTGTTTTAGCATACAAAAGCATAATATTGTGGTATTTTCCTTTGATGCTTTATTTGGGTTGACTTGGCACATGCTTACACCATGTTAATACTATGAACCAGTCACCTTAGCCTCTATGATCATTTAGTTTTTGACTTGTAATATCACTTTATGCTTTAATTAATAATGTTTTGTCGCTTTGCATGATTATGGCCATTATTGCTCTTTTAGTTGGTCGCTTCCAATCTTTTGCTAGCCTCCACCTGTACCAAGTATGAGTTCCACTCATGCATCCAACCCCCAAGAAAACCAAGTTATTCCAAAGAGTCCACTATAAATTCCTATACATGATGTGTTACACCATTCCAAGTATGTTCATGCTTTTATCTACCTTCCAAATTAAACTTGTTATGTGAAAATTAGGATTAAAGCTCTCAAAACTTGATGGCACTCTTTACTTTCTTGTAGTTAATAAACTTGAACCATTGTGTCCATCTATGTTTCTTATACGATTGCGCTTTATAAGTTGTAAATTAGCAGAACCATGTACGATGGGGAACGCTTTCAACATTGCACTTATTATTCAGTTGATATCATGTTCTTTTGTTTATGGATCCCGACGGTGTGAAATAAAAGGGGAACTTGTAAGCTCATGGAGTTTATATGTGTGTTAGAGAAACGCCTGGGTGGCTAGCCTAATCCATGCCTAATCATGGTGGAAACTTGCAGCATAACCATAGTGAGCATTCTATGAAGCATCCTCAATAAAAACCTATGCAAATAGAAAATAAAAAGATCACTGAGATGCCCGTTGTCTGTTGCCTTGTCATTTTGATATGGGATACCTCCTGTGTAATGGGGCAAGGGGTACCCCGTTGGCAGTTCTCCATGATACACATGTACTTACAATGACAAGAACTTAGTCGTGACTAAAGTTGAGTAGCATGAGGTTCGATACTCGTAAGAAAGGGGCATGAGATTTTCAACTTATAACTTTTCAAGCATATCCTCATATTTGTGTCACTTTAACCTTAATCACCTCAAGATGATTATGATAGGGGCAATGAGAGCTGAAAGCTAATAAGTACCATAATTTTTGGAAGCTCTTTATGAAACTTGAAATCCCTGCTGCCCTTTATGAAGGGTCTTTTCTTTTACTTTTATGTTAAGTCTTCATCTTCTATTATTATGCACCATCTAAGAGAGGATAGTGGTCATTCTAAGTGTAATGTGCATAGTCCCAAAATAAATTATTGATTGAGTCATGATTGTGTAATTACTTGTTCTTAAACTACTTGTTCTAGTCATCCTTTAAACTTTAAAGGTGTCCTTGCATTTATGTTGTGTTGTTCCATGAGGAAAAGCTGAATACCACTTTACTATATTTTACTATGCTCTAAACAAACTCATGTCTTTCAATGAATCATTACTCATGATCTTTTGTTTGTGTTACTTTTCATGATTGCAACATGGTTGCTAAGTTATAAAATTATATCTATCATGTTTTAAGTACTTTGATCCCAGCTGTAATGCTTTTACAATAATGATGATCAAGATTGTGTTGGATGCATGTCACCTCAAAAATTATATTGTTTTTATCATTTACCTACTCGAGGACGAGAAGGAACTAAGCTTGGGGATATTGATACGTCCATAACGTATCTATAATTTTTGATGGTTTTATGCTAATAGTATGCTTTTGACACTTCTTTTTATATAAAGTTTATGATTTATTTGGACTAACCTACTAATAGTTGCAAAAGTGCACAATGTTCTTGTTTTACACTTTGATGTGTAGGAATTACCAAGAATACAAGTTGAAACCTTATTGGAGTTAAATTGGGATTTTCCAGAAATCTGTCTCAGAACTCTTTTTGAAGATGGTCATGTTTCGAGTCGAAGACGGTGTCAAACGGAAAACTCTTCAAGTACAAAGTTGTTTTAAATTTCACGACAAACATTCTGGACATAAAGTTTAGCTGATTCCGAGTCCAGACGGGCCTGCTAGGCCCGATTTACTGCAGCCCAAGATGGGTGACCGGAATCCGAGAAGCTATATAAAGGGAGGAAACCTAATTCGTGGAGGACATGTCCACCCACGAATTTGCAGCCACCAAAGCCACGTTTTTGCCTCCCCCATGGATCCCATCTCCATGGGGGAGGGATCCCAAGAAGCCATGAAGGAAGTGGGCTAAGGGGCGGTGCTCCCCCATGATACCGGTGGCGGGAAAGGAGTCCCCCGCGCCGCTGTCGGTGCCGCCGCCGCCCTCTTCACCATATTCACCGCCATCTCCATCACCTAATCCTCCTTGTATACAGTGGTTCATCCTCCCACACACCTCTGTACCGTCCTATGTAAACATGGTGTTTGATGCTATAAGTTATAATCCTATGATCTATGTCATGTTTATGTAGTTTATTTGTTCTTAGATTGAATGGTTGAACGTCTTTGGTTCATTAGAGTTCTATGTTGATATGATACAGTCCTTTGGTGTCCATTATATTTGTGCGTGCATGGATTAAACATCATAGGGTTTGTAGTATGTGTAAGAGGAGGGGGGAAGTTCCGCCGGAGTGACAAAAACCTGAGGACGCGAACTGAATGTTGCACATATGGGAGTAAGAGGACCATTAAAGTTAAGGCTATGGTTGGGGAAACCTTAATGCATTGTTAGTAGTTACGGATGTTTGCTAACAATCCAATAATATAGTACATGTAATTCCAAGTAGTGAAGCGAATGCATCTTTAGCCTCTCCCACATAGAAAACTGCATCGAAGACAATGAACCCAATTTATTCGCTAATTAAACTTGGACAAAGTCACCACAATTACCACAACTATTCCACACTCATGGTTCTGTTAGTTTAGTGTATTTTATTGCTGCAGCAACTAACTTTACTTTCTTGTTAGTTATTATCATGCAAAGCCATCTCTAGTACTCATATTGTTGCTCTAGTTTTATTTCTTAGATAATGCAAATGTTTAGTGTGTGTAGAGTTGTATCAGTGGTTGATAGAACTTGAGAGAACATGTATCCTACCTTTAGCTCCTTGTTGGGTTCGACACTCTTACTTACTCTTATTTATACTTGTGGGATATCAATATGTAACTCAAATCAGGGGTTGTGGAACAGGCGACTACTAGCAAGGGATGAGGTCACAATGTGTGTCGGCAATGGATCAAGGGTTGATGTGATTGCTATCAGAACTTTGCCTTTCCATTTACCGTATGGATTAGTTTTAAACCTTAATAATTGTTATTTGGTGCTTCTGTTGAGCATGAACATTGTATTCGGATTGTGTTTACTACAAGACAGTTATTCATTTTAGTCGGAAAACAATGGTTGTTCGATTTATATGAATGATATCTTTTATGGTCATGCACTTGTGGTGAATGGTTTATTTCTTTTGAATCTCAATAGTAGTAATACACATATTCATAATGTAGATGCCAAAAGGATTAAAATTAATGATGATATATCTGCATATATGTGGCACTATTTTCTAGGTCATATTGGTGTAAAGCGCATGAAGAAGATCCATTCTGATGGACTTTTAAAATCACTTGATTTTGAATCATTTGATACATGTGAGCCATTCCTTAAAGGCAAGATGACTCGAACCCCGTTTTCCGGTACAATGGAATGGGCGACAGATTTATTGGAAATCATACATACTGATGTATGTGGTCCAATGAGTGTGTTGGCGCGAGGTGGATATCATTATTTTTTTACTTGCACAGATTATTTGAGTAGATATGGGTATATCTATTTGATGAAACACAAGTCTAAAACATTTGAAAAGTTCAAGGAATTTCAGAGTGAAGTGGAAAATCATCGTAATAGAAAGATTAAATTTCTGAGATCTGATCGTGGAGTTGAGTATCTAAGTTACGAGTTTGGCACACACACATGAGAGAGCGTGGAATAGTTTCACAACTCATGCCTGCCGAAACACCACAGTGTAATGGTGTATCGGAGTGTCATAATCGCACATTATGAGATATGGTTCAATGATGTCTCTGATTGACTTGCCACTTTCATTTTGGGGTTATGCACTAGAAATAGTTCCATTCACTTTAAATAGGGCACCGTCTAAATCCATTGAAATGACACCGTATGAAATATGGTTTGGAAACAAACCAAAGCTGTCATTTCTAAAAGTTTGGGGATGAAATGTTTATGTGAAGAAAATTCAACTTGATCAACTCAAACCCAAATAAGAAAAATGCATCTTCATAGGATACCCTAAATAAAACAATTGGGTATTTCTTTATCACAGATTTGAGGGAAACATTTTTGTTGCCAATAATGGATCCTTTCTAGAGAAGGAGTTTGTCTCTAAAGGTGTGAGTAGCATGAAGGTAGAACTCGGTGAGGTTATTGAACCTTCTCTTCATGAAACAACGAGTGGCACATTGTTGGAAATTATTCCGGAGTTAACTTCACCAGATGAAGAGGGAACTAATGATAAAGATCATGAAGCTCCAAAAGAGGACACTACCAAACCTCGCAGGTCAAGCAGGATGCATGCAGTTCCTGAACTATGCGGAAATCATGTCATGAATTTCATGGTAGATGGAAATGATGACCCCGCGATGTATGAAGAAGCGATGATGAGAACATATTCCAACAAATGGCTAGAAGCCATGCAATCTGAGATGGAATCCATGTACGAAACCAGGTTTTAACCTTGGTGGACTTACCTAACGACCGAGAGGCTGTTGAAAATAAATGGATCTTCAAGAAGAAAACTGATGATGATGGTAATGTGACCATCTATAAGGCTCGCAAAGGGGTTTCAACAAATTCAAGGAGTTGACTACGATAAGACTTTCTCTTCCATAGTGATGCTAAAGTCGGTTAGGATTATGTTAGCAATTGCTCCATTTTTCGATTATGAAATTTGGCAGATGGATGTTAAAATCGCATTCCTCAATGGTAATATTAAGGACGATTTGTATATGGTACAACCAAAGGGTTTTGTTGATCCTAAGGATGCCGACAAAGTGTGCAAACTTCATCGATCCATCTATGGACTAAAGCAAGCATCCCGGAGTTGGAATCTCCGCTTTGATGAGGTGATCAAAGGGTTTGGATTTTTCCAAACTTATAGAGAAGCTTGTATTTAAAATAAAGTGAGTGTGAGCTCTATTGTAACATCCCAATTTCAGCAACCCTGATTAGTTGTCCAGAATGCAAAAATCAGGGGGAACAAAAACTTTTTCTTGTTCATTGGTGCAGTGTTTGCTTGTTGTTTTTTTGCACTTGTGCATGTGAGTGTATACCATATGATACTCCTTACCTCACCAGCAGTTGACAAAAGCTATTTAACAAAACTATCCTAGCTCATTTGACATATTCTGAACTGTTCCGGCATTTCAAACCCAAAGCCAAGAAGCCTTTGCAAACCCACTATTTTAGTAGCTTCTAGTGATCAAACTATGGAGGGCTATATAACATAATCTCCTTACGTTTTCAAGACAGAACCTTCCACTACTCTTATCCCTAGATTTAACAAAACCTTTTAGTAAGCTTTTGAATTCTACTCTTGGTAGAGATACCAAGGACCCTCATCTTATCCAAACCACAACCTTTTCAGAATATCTATCCTTACCTCAATCTAAGCTTGATGGTAACCCTAGTAGAAGGTTTGCTTAGTTTCTAAGATGAGTTGCCTTGATCTGCTGTCTGATGAATTGCCTTGATCCGCTGCTTGATTTGTCTGCTTAGGAGCTCATCACTAGGATCAAGAGGTTTCCAAATCACCACACCCTAAGCAAGAGTACAAAGCAAGATCTAATCTCTAGATACTAGGTGATCATCTAAAATCCTTAACCAGATCAATTCTGTAGTGATCCATTCTAGAAGTTTCCAAGTCAATAAATACCAATATCAAGAATGGATCATTTCTACTCAATCTACACTTCAACATCATCCACTTGATGATGCTTGGGTACCTTGCAACCCATCAAAATCATCACCACCCACATTCTAGTCAAAAACCCTAAATCTGCCAAATTTGGCTAAGTCTGGAATCTGTTTCAGCATCACCTTTTTGGATGTCTCCCTTTCTCAACCCTTGTGCATTTTTGGTAATGCACTTGAACCATATTGTTAACCATCCTAAGTAATACCAAGGCCCACTATTTACCTTGATTAGATCATACTCCAACCCACTTGTTCTTGATGGTTTTGTAGGCAAGAAAATAATTATTCCTGCAAATCTAGTCAACATGCCTACTTTGATAGAAGTTCACACCACCATGCAACCTTCTATGGACCAACTATTTGCTTGGTTGTGTTCTACTCATATAGGTATATCAATATCTACTTCACTTGTTCCAAGTGGATCTTTGTGCTTCTTAAACCCATAAGATTTTGAAGGCTAGTTGATAATCTGCTTTGGTAGACTTATTTTATTCAAAGTTTGAAAGCCTGTCTTGGTGAGCTCAAGCAGGATCAAGCTCAAACCCCTACACCATTGAAATCTACATCACTTTTTATATCCATCCATCTATCCTATGCCCCAAGGGGGGATCTGAGCTCCCAAATCCAACAAGGTTTTGATGGTATGAAATTAACATCACCCTAGATCCTTAATCTAGGGTATTTCACCAAAATCAACTTGGATTCTCCAATCCCAAGGTTGAAAATGCTTGATACCCCTTGTCTACATCATCTACCTTGATCATCAAGGTTTATAAAATATTATCCATAATTATTATGGCTCCAAATCTAATAAATCTCTTTAATAGTCAAAATCTCCAAAACTCCTTTCACAAAGGAAACTTTGGTTTTTGCCAAAACACTTCCCCAACTCTATGCACTTTTGAGTCCCATACATCATACCCTATCTTCCCACTTCAATAAATATTTTTGAAGAGTTTCAATAATTCTTTTTGCCCTTTTTCTTAAATGGCAGAAAGGATAAAATAATTGTGTTAAATACATTTAAGCCACAATAAATCTTGGGAAAATTCCCCTAAGTGTGTATTCACAATTGGGACCATCTCACATCAAAATCCAACATTGTCCAATGTAAATTTATCAAATGAGATTCTATAAACCACTTATGCACTTTTTAAATAAATATATTTAAGTGGACTAAAACTCCTCTGAAAAATCTCAAATAATTCCCGGAGGTGTATCTTAACCTTGTCCATCTACCAGTACCCTTAACTCATCTTTCAAAGATCAAATTTGGAGAACTTGACCCTGATCCTTCTATATGGCAGATTTGGACTTTTATCCACCTTAAACCAAAACCCAATCAAACCATCACCAAAGCTTGTCAAGCACTCCTCTCCTGCACCCATTACACACCTTGGTCGACCACTACTGTAGCTGCACTATAGCACACCCTCTCCCTTGTCTTTTAGCCCTTGTTGCTAGTAGGATAGAGAAGGACAAGCACCACATGCCCTTGCATTCAAGCTTGCCACAGCAGAAACCCTCTCTCTGACCTGCACACCACCAGAAACCACTCCCCCTCGCCCACAGCATCCTCCCCTGGTTTCAGACCTCCCTCCGATCCCCTCAAATGGACCTAGTCCCCCATGGACTACTCCCTCTCGGTATAAATGGCCAGAGGCCACCCCAACTCCCCTCTCTGGATCATTTGCCCCCAACAACTCCCACTCCCCTCCCCCAAAGCACCTCTCCTCTTCGTCTGCTCTGTCGTGCCCGAGAAAGAGAGAAGGAAGATCTCTCGTCCATTGAGGAGCTCAATCTCGAGGTCACCTTTTCCCTGCTTACCCTCCATTGCAGGTGTCCTAGTTGAGCTTCTATCCCTCTGAGCTACCTTCCTGTGCCCTCTCTCTGCTGCAGGAACGCTGGAAGTCGCCGTCGCCCGGCATGCCCGAGAGAAGCTCCCCTCCGGCGAGCCCGACCTCCCCGAGCCTATGCAGCCCTGCCAAATCCCTCCTAGTGTCTCCCAGGACCTCTGCATCCTCCCTGCATCCTCTCCGTCGACATGCATGCAACCCCGAGGCCTCTCCGGCGAGCTCCGACGAGCCCCGTTCAGGTGTCCTCGCGCGAGCCCCGCACCGACGTCGACCCACCTCGTGCCGCCCCTCGATCTGATCGTCGTCGTCGACCGCATCACCTCCGCCGCCTCCCCGAAGCCGGCGAGCCCGCAGGTGAGGTTCCCGAGCCCCGTTGCCGCCCCCTAGGGTTTCCCCTCTATTTCCTCTGGCCCAGCGAGGAAGACGAGCCCCCGCCGTCCATCATGGCCTGATCCAACGGCGGAGAGTGCCCCCATACCCCTGGCCTCGTTGCCTCGCTGACCACTGGGCCCCTCCTAGCGGGATTCAAATTGCGCCCCGCGTGCTGGCCTCGCCTGCAGTGGGCCAAAACCCCTCCGGCCGGCCCAGCTGCCTCCAGATCCTAGCCCAACACTACACCTTTTATTTTATTTTTAGTGGTTCTTTAAATCCAGAAATTGACCTTCAGTTTAAATCAATTCAAAAATGCTAAACAACTCTAAATGACTTGAAACAAATATCCCCAGAGAAATGAATTTTTCTTAAACATTCAGAGCCTAAAGTTTTACCAAATATTAATTCCACCTTTTCGGGAAATTAATCTACCAGAACATATCCTGTTTAGTAAATAAATTCCTAAGTGACCTACACCTGTCCAAAATGGATGAAACCAAGTTCTTTTGAAAGCATATTCATAGACCTTACATCCAGCATTCATCTCAGGTCAAGGTGAACTAAGGTCACCCTCTGGCAAAAATAACAAAAACCAAGCATAACTGCTTTGGGTAAATTCTCTAGGTCAAACCAAATGTGGTATTGACCTGATTCCAACTCCCAGAGAAGTGGCACACCATTATATATTAAAATACAGGAGCCCATAATTTTCTAAGCCTCAGTTGAATGATTGTGAATTAATTTGTTCTATGCATGGTTAATTCACCTATAATTTGACCATAGTAGCTCTGCAACTCCAAAAAGGTTGATTCCAATTTCTACAGAAAGGTATTATAAGTTCCTACCATGTGCCCTTGGAATCATATCAAAATCCTTTGTAGATTTAATCTGGTGAAAAAGGCAAAACAGCTCCAGAACTGCCTTTGGGAATTTCCTGAGGGCATTCTGCTAAATATCTTGACTTGATTCCAACTATTAGTGAACAATTACATCAAGCCCTACGTAACCCTCCAAGGAAATAATTTTTGGAGCTCCAGAACTTTTCTGATGAATTATTTCCTAAAACTAGAGCCTTTATCACTAGAAATTCATAAGAAATCAAGGAAAAGTGATAAAATAGTGAAACCACTTTTGTTGGTCTCATTTTATCAAACCCTATCTGTTGGTATCATTTTTACACAATGGTGTCATACAGAAAATGTCCTTGGTCCAAAACCCCTCTCCTAGGTATTTTCTGGACTATAAAACCCTTAGGGATGTCATCCCCTTCTCCAAGGCCATCTCCACCTTCTAAATCAAATCCTATCTAAAACTATTGAACCTTACTTAAAGCTTATTCAATTGCTTGTTTGCTGAGTGGTATTGGTGATTGTATGCCTTGTATTGATTGTGCCCTTTTGTTTGTTTGCATGTGTTCCCTATCGATGATAGTTGCGATTATATCGGAGACCGGAGGAAGTGGTTATTATGGTTTTCTAAAGAGAAGTCCAGGGACATATTGCCATATTGCTGATCATCAGGCAAGCCACCTTCTTGCTCATAAGCCTTGTCCTATTGTTTTACTTATGCATGTTTTTACTACTGTTTATTCAAAATGCATCGTTTTACTTTATGTTGATGTATATTTATATGGTAGTGGTTTAGCACCTCCGAACTATTGCTCTTTTGTACTATTAAGTACAACCCCCTTGGTGACACCTACTTGTCCCTAGTAGAATAGATGGTGTAATCGACCATACCCCTTTGGAGACCCCGATTTAGACGAAGCAAAGCTAGAGGATGGGAAGACCCCGGAAAAAGATTTACCAAATGTTTTCTGATAAAACCTTGGTGTGGTGGGACCTCCCAAGAGATGTGGAAAAATCAGAAGTTTTTGTTTTACAAAATGCTGAAGGAAAGATGGAGGAAAAATGTTTACAAAAACACACCCGGTTCTTTGCAGTTTTGCTAGAACAATTAAACCCTGTGCAACCACATTACTCTGATATGGGACGGGGCTGGATTTGATGTCTGTCTATTCTGGTATAAGCTGCCTCGGAACAACTACAAGGGATCGGGGATCCCTGGAGGGTGGGCCTTCTCCGATAAAGGTCCATGTGGGACATCGACCTGGAGAAGGAACGAAGGATCTGCTGGCCTCCACGCGTTACTATGAGCCCCTCATTGAAAGCGCACACTCGAGAAGTGGAAAAAGCGCTCTGGTTGGTCCTCGGTACCCGATGTCCCGGTTTTGAGGGGATTAACACTCATAGGGTAGGCACTTATATTGGAGTGGGCATCCGCAGAGTCTTGATCGGTTACTCGACCCACGATTGGTGAAGATCAGGGTAGTGTACCCGGATGGTGTGGGTAAACTGTACAACCATTGCAGAGTGTAAATCTATTCGAATAGCCATGTCCACGGTCATGGACGGTTGGGAAGGTTGCTATAGAGCGGTGCTGGTTTTGTTTTCAAAAAGGATTTCGAATACGAAATGGCTTTGGAAATGTTTTAACCATGGGATGGTCGAAAAGGAGGAAGGTTTTGACCATGGGATGGTCAGAAAGGAGTTTGGTCATGGGACGACCGGGAGAAAGGAACAAATGGGTGACCCAGTCCAAATGTTTTCTAAAACTTTTCCAAAAGGTTTCCAAAATGGTTTACCAAAGTTTTCAACAAAGATATGTAGATGCTATATCTACAAGAGAAACTATTTGAGAAAAGAACCTCGCTTGAAGCCCTCCTACTACCACAGCCATATTGCATATTCTCTTGCTATTATTATTATTTTAAGGTGGTTTGCGAGTACATTCAAAGTACTCACTGGCATTGTCCCTGGCTATTAACTTGGTCAGATATCAAGAAGAAGATGATGTGGGCGACTATGCGAGCTAGGATGTTCTCCCAGTCAGTTGCCTGTAGGTTAAAGCATGGATCGGGCTCTACGCTTGATGAAGTTCCTGTAACATCCCAAAACTCTAAGTAATGTTAATCAAGATCCAAATCACCCAATTTAGGGTTAACAAAAACTATTTCTATTTAAAGTATTTAAGCATGCATATAAGAAAGGCCTTATTTTGAAATCTTTGTGAATGGTCACCATTGATTGATCCATTAGTTGTAAAATGTTTCTATGGTAAATTAAACATCATCTAAATCATTCCCAAGCAAATCCTAAAGAAAATCAAATCAAAAACAATTAAAAATGAGGAATGGTCATTTTGGTCATTTTAATCCACTACACTACTTTGAGTGTTCCTAGCACTCATTTCCCAACAGAAATAATTCTGGATCTTTGCACCCCTTACTAGTACAAGTAAAGATCTACCAAGGCCCACTTTGTGATCTTCCAACAACATTCAAACACTAATTTTAAATGGCATGTGAAAATTGAATTCAATGCATATGCCTAGATCACCCCTATTTCAAAAACCATCCAAATGAACTCCATTTTCAAAACACTTGCAACCAGAGACTACCTAGTACTAGTGGAGATCACTCAAAAATTTTGAACCCAAAATTCAAATGTTTGATTCTTGCGGCCATCGTGTCGAACAGGTGGCAGGCACAAATCTTGCAAATCTTAGAACACTATAGTGAGCAGTAGTTTTGGTCACCATTTGGGCCTAACTTGGTCCCCTGGTTCCCCAGCTAGAACCCCGGCCCTAACCCTCTCTCCCTCTCCACTGTCTGCTCCAGTAACTCGCCGCCCAAAGCTTTGCCCAGGTCGACCACGGACCGCTCGCCTCAGCCCATCCCGCGCTCTCCTTCGCTTGCTGGGAGACAAGCGCCATCACACCGCTTCGCCTCGACCAGCCCCCAACCAGAGACGAGTAGAGGACAAGCCTCAATTGCTCGCGCCCTTGTCGCTGTCCTCCATGTCGATCACCCTGGAGCGCCGCGCCCGCCAGAGCCGCACAGACCACGCCTAGCTCTAGCATTGCGTGTCAATAGCAGCAGCAGGCCCAACAACCGACCGGACATCGTCGTTCGCCGCCTTGCGACCAATAGACCGGAAGAACAGCGTCGAACATCGTCGTCTGCGCGCAGTTCATCGCACGCTCCTGACCAGTAGAGACTTCGCCTTGACGCGCCTTTAAGCCTCAGAGGACCACCGGGGAACAGAGCTTCCAACGCCGCCCTCGCCCATGCCGAGAGAGCCCCGCAGCGTGATCACCGATGACCTCACCGCACCCGTTCTGTCCCCTCGTCGACCCTATATAAAGCGGCCAACCCAACACCATTTCTCCACACTCCCACACTCCTCACCTCTCACTGATTCTTACCCACCTCTCGCCGAAGCCACTCGAGCTCTGTCTCGCTGGAATTGAAGCCGTAGCCGCCGCAGTAGGAGGAGAAGGGCGTTTGTGATTTAGAGCACCCCATGCTCCGCCGCAACCGCTCCTCGCCTCGCCGTCATCTGACAGCTTGTTTGCCCGCCTCACCGACCTTAATGGAGCCCTGGCATGCCCCCAATCGATCCCCACCGCCGTGTCTAGGTCACATTCTCGTCGGAGTGATCCGTCGTCGACGATGACTCACCGTTGTTGGATCATCTTTAGATCGTGTGGCCCAGGATGCTAGATACCGTTTCGGTTAAGTTGTGCCACTGACCGGTGGAGCCCGCCTGTCAGGCAGCCCGCTGTGCATGCTATGCGTAGCTAGGCCGTCCCAGTTAGTTCCCGCGCGTGTGAAGGTTTCAAATTTAGTTTTTTCTTTTTTTGTTTAAATCTAGTTATCTCCCCTAGTTTGAAATTCAATTCAGAGAGATTTACTAACCCAATTGGAGTGACTCCAATTTTGTTAGAAAGCTACTGAAAAGATCTATCAAAGCCCGTTGGATTTAATTCAATTAGAGCTAGAGATCCTCCTAGTAAAAATAACAAGACAGAAGCTTTTGCACCTTGCAAGATTTTTATAAAATCAACCAAGATAGATTTTGAGTTGATTCCAACTCTCAAAAATAATATTTCATCACACCTATCTAAATATGTAATAATATTAAGGTTTACACGCAGTGACTTTGGACTAGTACCCAAATAATGCTATATAGGCATTTCTAGCCACTTTAAATCATTAAATAATGAACTTAAACCAAAGTAATTACGATCCAACCCTTAAATTACATTCCCACATGTTAGAATATGGGGTGATGACATGTGTCCACATGATCCCATATTTTAAGTGGTGAATATTAAATCTTAGTTAATTTTTCAATGAGTAGAAATTACTTTTCTAAAATAAAAAGGAGAAAACTATTGAATAAAACTTGGATGCTTGTGATGATAATAGATCATCAATTGTGTGCCTTAGAGTACTAATTCGATTAGTTGGTGATTGTGTACTCCGTATGTATTTATAGAAGATAGTACCGACCAAGCTTACGAGGAGGAGGAGTTCTACCAAGAGAAGGAAGACAACTTCAACCACTACACCAACCAAGGCAAGCTACCACTATCCAAGTTAACCCTTGCAAGTTGTACCACTTTGACTACTAGTTCCCCAAGTCTTATTTTCAAGATTTACTTCCTTTGCTTTACACGAAGTCCCTTACTTGTTTTCAAGGTAGCATAAAGAGTATAAAACTTGACCTATTAGAACCCTTTAGATGTCATTCTATGGCATGAGATTGATCCCACCTTCCTACCTTAGTGAACACTCTTAACTTAGTAGTTTAGAGTAGATAAAAACTTGAGTCACTTTAAATGGGAACACTTGGTGAAAATGAATTATGAAAACCTT
This sequence comes from Avena insularis, assembly GCA_023614405.1. Classification (NCBI taxonomy): domain Eukaryota; kingdom Viridiplantae; phylum Streptophyta; class Magnoliopsida; order Poales; family Poaceae; genus Avena; species Avena insularis. Next base: position 353,436,590 of record CM042694.1, read on the forward strand.
GGAATGATGAGTCATTCTATTGAGATGTTTTGACATGTGTTGAGAAACACAAATGGTTTCTGATGATGAAAATGTCGAGGCATGAGCCTTAGCCCTTTTATAAAACTGATGGTTGGATTCGGATGCGATACCATTCCAAAATTTACCGTACAACCACAATACCTGAATTGGGTAAGGCTTAGCCGGAAGTTTATATGCATTAGTATTAGTTACCTCGCGGGAGAGGTTTGAGCTGAGGCTACCTCTCAATGTTGTCCACCTATGCAGTGCCCAAGACGACAGATGGTCATGGTTGGGAGGCCATGCTCATAGGAGAGGTGCTTATACTAGGGTGTGTAAAGGGAAGGTTATGTTTGATTATCTGCATACTAAGTATGATGATTCAGGGTTATCCCTGACAGATGTATAGAATCTTGTGGTGAAAGTGTACCACCTCTGCCGAGTGTCAAACTACTCGAATAGCCGCGTCCGCGGTTATGGACAGTTGGAATGACCATACTGTTTTGTTGTCAGATGTTTTCAAAACAACTTATGAAATGAATGATGAATCTTGACTTGACCACAACAGGGTTGTGTTTATGACACTAGCTTCCCACCTTAAGTGATTCTAGAACTTTATTTTATCTTTCTTTGCTTAAGAACTCAGCTTAGGTTTCAAACTTAACTTTATAGTTAAACTTAGATTTAGCACTTTAACTTAGAACTATACTACTTATTAGTGGTAGTTTGCGAGTACTTAAAGAGTACTCATGGCTTTTGTCCCTGGCTATTCTCGTGGCCAGACTATGAAGGAGACTACCAAGACGATGGCCAGCAGGACGGCTATGATAACTAGGACTATCTGCTTTCGTCAGCATTGCCTGTGCCCCTGAAGATGGACCCCACTGCTACGCTTATCTTTTATTTCCGCTGCTTGTTGTATTAAGACTGGATCATGAGATCCTTATTTGTGTAAGACCTTATGTATGGTTTGTAATCGATGATGTACTGTGATATCCAATCCGTTATGTCTCGCAAAAATGGTAATCCTGGGATTGCGAGGTATGGCATAACGGGCATCTGGGATTAAAAATCCGGGTGTTGACATGTTGGTATCAGAGCCATCCTGACCATAGGAGACCCTAGTTAGAATGGACGTCCAAACACAAACTTAATTTCCAAACCAAAGTGAGTATTTACGAAAAACTATTTCCTTTCTTACCCTTGGGAATTCATTCTTTCTCAGAAATTCATGTTCCTCAAAATTCTTACACTACTACTTAAAATTTGACACACTTAATCACTTCACTAATTTTCTCATCCTAAATTCTTGTAGATGGAGACTCAGTTCAACAAGTTTTACCAGTTGGGAAATGGAGGTCAGCTGATCTTCGAGAGGGATCTGGATTCACTGTCGGAGTTATTGGGACCCCCGCATCCAGATTTTCTTGGAGCTCAACTTCCAGGACCCCCAGGAGGAGACCTACAGTGGCTAGTCACCGCGGATCATAGAGGAAGCATCGAAGCACCAACTTCTAGGAGAATTCAGTTCTCCGTGAGAGAGAACAACTGGCTAGATGGATTAGCCAGGGCAATGCATGAAGCTCTCGCACGTCTATGTGCCCTCAGTGTCAACCAACTCCAGGGAACCCGTTTTGCTCACTATGCAAGACGTGACTTCATGGGAATGCCGATGGAGATGCCAAGTCACCCAGAGTTAAGGCGTCAAGTGGAGAATCTTGACTTCTTACTGCACGACAAACAGTAGGAACTGGACAATGCCGGGGAGTTAGCCAACCAGAACCGTGCCATAGCCGACCAGAAGGCCCAGACTTTCGCACTGCTCGTCCAGGATCGCCAGTCTCTTTGCTGCCAGCGTGCCAAGAAGGATCGCACCATCGCCCGTCTTCGCAAGAAGGTGGACGACCTCGAGAAGACCGTCAAGGAGCAAGAAGCTCAGCTTGCCGCAAAGGAAGAAGAAGAGGAGGGTGAAGACATCCAGGGAGACATGGATTCTTACCTCAGCAATGATGATGACTTTCTAGAGGAGGATGTTGTGGACTTCTACACTGACGATGAGTAGATGCACTAGAGCACTGTCGTAGCATGAGATGTATCGGTCCCCAATGTATCATAGCTTACAGAATGGTTCTTCAAACCATCTGTTTTCTTTTGATTGTTGTGGTGTGTGTTGTATCGTGTGCTTGTTTGCATGAATGAAATTAAGTTAGTTGCAAAAATCTGAGTCAAACTCAAAGTTTTAGTTTTGAAACCAAAACCATGAACCTTAGAATTTCCCTCTTACCCCTATATCTATCTCAATCTTCAGATGACTCGTGGAAACCAAGGAGGGAGCAGCTCGTCGCAAGACCCAATGCTACAGATCTTGCAAAATCTCATCGCAGACAGAGAAGCAAGTAGGGCAGAACGTCAAGCCAACTTAGCAACATTGCAGCAGATCGCCCAGATGGCCCTCAACAACCAGCATCATGGAAACCAGGATCACCATGGGTCCAAACTCAAAAAAAATCAGAATACCAATCCCCCAATCTTCAACCAATCTGAATACCCCTTAGATGCTAATGACTAATTACAGACGATGGAAAACAACCTAGAAGTTGCAGGAGTTGATGAAAACGAGAAAGTTCTCTTCGCCACCCACTATCTGGCGGGAGGTGCAAGAGCTTGGTGGACTAGTATCCGCAATATGAACCATGGTCAAGTGATGACATGGGAAGCTTTCAAAGTCAAGTTCAGTCGCACCCACGTGTCGCAGGGTCTAGTGAACCGAATGAGAGATGAGTTCCACGAAATGAAGCAAGGAAGAATGACTGTGGTAGAATACTGTGACAGATTCCTGTCACTTGCCAGATATGCACGTGATGAGATCAACACAGAGGCCAAGAAGAAGGAGAGATTCTTGAACGGACTGCATGATGAGATGCAAACTGTTCTCATCAACATCCGTTTCGAGGATCTCGAGGAGCTAGTCGACTCAGCCATTCAGATGGAAGGGAAGATTAATCAGGCAAACGACAACCACAAACATCGTATGATGCAGCAATCAGGATCTAGCAGTCACCAGAAGTACCGTCCCAACCCCTCACCAGGATATGCACCAAGGAACAATCGACCCCCAACATCTCGCCCAAGCAACCCCAACCGTAGCGGAGGCAATGTGAAGTCCGGAGGACACAACAACAACTCTGGCAATGCCAACAATTTCAACCGTGCACCTCCCAAGAGCAACAACAACAACAACAACAGCACTACACCCAGAATTGGCAGCAATGCTGTGCCTGTCGCAACCAAGGACAAGTCCTAGATCACTTGTTTCGAGTGTGGAGTGAAGGGTCACTATTCCAATGAGTGTCCCAAGAAGACTGTCGCCACTGCCAATGTGAATGCCCCAGCTCAATAGCAGTGTCGTGTTCAACCAGGGAGAAGATTTGCCCCAGGGAACCCTCACAACCGCAACGGTCGTCTCTTCCACATGAACGCCGAAGAAGCCCAAGAAGCGCCAGAGGTAGTGCTGGGTATGTTTTCTGTCAACTCGCATTTAGCAAGAGTATTGTTTGATTCGGGAGCATCGCATTCATTTCTCACCGAAGAATTTGCATGCACTAGTAAGATTCACCCAACCAACCTGAAGCATGTCATGAGAGTTCAAATCCCTAGATCAACTACAAAAGCTAGAAAAATTTGCAAAGTTGTACCTATCAGAACACATGGGATAGATTTTTACGCCAACCTAATAGTACTTGGAACCAAAGGATTGGAAGTAGTACTAGGTATGGACTGGATGTCAAGGCATAAAGGACTGATAGACTGTGCTAAGAAAGCCATCACCATGACCAGTATTTCTGGAGTAACAGTAGAACATATGTCTGAAACATTACCCCGCCAATTCAAGTGCAACAAGAGTCTAGCCCTACCCACCATAGACCAAGTAAGAGTAGTCTGTGAATACCCCGACGTATTCCCAGATGAATTGCCAGGTATGCCCCGGATAGGGATATTGAGTTCATTATCAAACTAATCCCTGGTACGGGACCCATAGCCTAGAGACCCTATAGCATCAACCCCTCAGAGTTAGTTGAGTTGAAGAAGCAGCTAGATGCCATGTTAGCAACAGGCTTGATTCAGCCAAGCGCATCGCCATGGAGATCACTAGTGTTATTCGTTGACAAGAAAGATGGAGGCAATCGTCTGTGTACAGATTACAGAAAGTTGAATGACGTCACCATCAAGAACAAGTACCCTTTGCCAAAGATAGAGGATCTATTCGATCAGTGGACTGGAGCCCAGGTATTCTCAAAGATTGATCTTAGGACTGGTTATCACCAACTTAAGATTCGTGCAACGGATATTCCGTAGACCGCCTTTACTACTCGCTATGGTTTATACGAGTATACGGTTATGTATTTTGGATTAACCAATGCCCCTGCTTATTTCATGAATCTCATGAATAAGATCTTTATGAATTTCCTAGATAAGTTTGTAGTTATGTTTATCGACGACATCCTTATCTACTACAAGTCAGAAGAAGAGCATGAGCAACATCTGAGAATCATCCTAGAAACCCTGAGAGAGCATCGGTTATAAGACAAGTTCAACAAGTGTGAGTTTTGGCTGAAAGAAGTAGGATTCCTAGGACATATTGTGTCTGCCGGAGGAGTCTCTATTGATCCCGCCAAGATCAAAGATGTCGAAGAATGGGAAGCCCCAACCACTCAAACCCAAGTCCGTGCATTTCTCAGATTAGCGGGATACTACTGCAAGTTCGTCGAAGGATTCTCGAGCATCGCCAGACCCATGACCCAATTGTTGAAAAAGGACAAGAAGTTTGAATGGACTGACAAGTGTGCAGCCAGTTTCCAGGAGCTGAAGAAGAGATTGATATCAGCCCCAATATTGATCATGCCAGACATCAAGAAGCCGTTTGATGTATATTGTGATGCATCCAAGATTGGTCTCGGATGTGTATTGATGCAAGAAGGCAAAGTCATAGCCTAGCTGTCTTGACAACTGAAGCAGCATGAGCAGAACTATCTGACCCATGATCTTGAATTAGTAGCCATAGTTTTGGCATTGAAGACATGGCGTCAATATTTGATGGGTAATCGCTGTGAGATTTACTCAGATCACAAGAGATTGAAGTATATTTTCACTCAGAAGGAGCTGAATATGAGGAAAAGGAGATGGATAGAGTTAATCAAGGATTATGACCTTGACATTCACTATCACCCCGGCAAAGCCAATGTGGTAGCAGATGCTCTTAGCAGATTGCCGTGTAGGCTAAACACCATGATCAAGGAGAAGCAGCCAAGTTTGTATGAGGAGTTGGAGCAGTTTAGGAGTGAATTGGTTAGCAAAGGATTCTTAGCTAGCATTGAACTTCAACCCACTTTGATTATCCAAATCAAGGAGTCCTAGAAGGGGAATGAAAGTATCGACGGTATCAAACATCGTATTGGTACAGGAAAGGTACCTGGATTCACTGAAAACGAAGAAGTAGTGTTGTGGTACAAAGGACGTATCTGTGTGCCAGCAGATTCGGAGCTAAAGCAAGTTATCATGAAGGAAGCTCATGATACTCTCTATTCTATCCACCCCGGAGGAACAAAGATGTGTCAAGATTTGAAAGAGCAATTTTGGTTGCACAAGATAAAGAGGGAAATCGGAAGCTACATCGCCAAGTGTGACATCTGTCAAAGAGTCAAAGCAGAGCATCAGAGACCTGCAGGACTGTTGCAACCATTGCAGGTTCCGGAATGGAAATGGGATTCCGTCAGAATGGACTTTATCACTAGTTTGCCTACTTCTAGTACGGGAAATGACTCGATCTAGGTCATAGTTGATAGACTGTCCAAGGTAGCCCACTTTATACCTGTCAAGACTACCTACCAGAGTGCAAAGCTAGCAGAGCTGTACATTGCTAGGATTGTTAGTCTACATGGAACCCTCAAAACCATAGTATCAGATCGAGGAACCCAGTTTACCTCGAGATTTTGGCAGAAAGTCCAGGAAGGATTAGGAATGAAGTTGAATTTCAGCACCGCGTATCACCCGCAAACTGATGGAACGGCTGAGAGAGTCAACCAGATCTTAGAGGATATGCTTAGAGCTTGTGTGTTGGAATATGGCTCAAAATGGGAAGACTGCTTGCCTTTCGCAAAATTCTCATATAACAACAGTTATCAAGCTAGTTTGCAGATGGCACCATTTGAGTTCCTATACGGAAGGAAGTGTCGTACCCCTTTGAATTGGTCACAAGTAGGAGAGAGTCAGATCTTTGGACCCGACATTCTCTGAGAAGCCGAAGAGAAAGTTCACAAAGTCCGTGAGCACCTCAAGACCGCCCAGTCCAGACAGAAGAGTTATGCTGACAAGAGAAGGAGAGACCTGACTTTCAATGTCGAAGATTTTGTATATCTCAAGGTTTCACCGTTGAAAGGAACCCAACGCTTTAGTCTAGAAGGAAAGTTAGCCCCCAGATATATCGGGCCCTTCAAGATTCTGAACTGTCGAGGAGAAGTATCGTATCAACTGGAACTACCTGAAGAGATGTCAGCCATCCACAATGTGTTCCATATCTCGTTACTTCGCAAATGCCTGGAAGTGCCGGAGAAGACCGAAGTTTTCAAAAACATCGATCACAGAGCTGTGGAGATCAACAATGACCTAAAATATCGTGAAGTGCCCATCCATATCTTCGAAGAAGCTTACAGAACCACCAGGACCAGGAATATCAAGTTTCTTAAGGTTCAATGGAGCAACCATACCAAGGAGGAAGCCACTTGGGAGCGCGAAGATTACATTAGGACAGAGTTCCCAGATCTGTTTAGTTCCTAGTTTTCTTTGTAAATCTCGGGACAATATTTGTTTAAGGGGGGAAGGTTTGTAACATTCCAAAACTCTAAGTAATGTTAATCAAGATCCAAATCACCCAATTTAGGTTTAACAAAAACTTTTTCTATTTAAAGTATTTAAGCATGCATATAAGAAAGGCCTTATTTTGAAATCTTTGTGAATGGTCACCATTGATTGATCCATTGGTTGTAAAATGTTTCTATGGTAAATTAAACATCATCTAAATCATTCCCAAGCAAATCCTAAAGAAAATCAAATAAAAAACAATTAAAATGAGGAATGGTCATTTTGGTCATTTTAATCCACTACACTAATTTGAGTATTCCTAGCACTCATTTCCCGACAGAAATAATTCTGGATCTTTGCACCCCTTACTAGTACAAGTAAAGATCTACCAAGGCCCACTTTGTGATATTCCAAAAACATTCAAACACTAATTTTAAATGGCATGTGAAAATTGAATTCAATGCATATGCCTAGATCACCCCTATTTCAAAAACCATCCAAATGAACTCCATTTTCAAAACCCTTGCAACCAGAGACTACCTAGTAGTAGTGGAGATCACTCAAAAAATTTGAACCCAAAATTCAAATTTTTGCTTCTTGCGGCCATTATGTCGAACAGGTGGCAGGCACAAATCTTGCAAATCTTAGAACACTACAGTGAGCAGTAGTTTTGGTCACCATTTGGGCCTAACTTTGTCCCTTGGGTCCCCCAGCTAGAACCCCGGCCCTAACCCTCTCTTCCTCTCCACTGCGCTCCAGAATCCTCGCCGCTGTTGTGCCACGGCTCAGCCTTCGCTGGCCTCCTTCGCTTGCTGGGAGACAAGCGCCATCACACCGCTTCGCCTCGACCAACCCCCGACATAAGACGAGCGGAGGACAAGCCTCAATTGCTCGTGCCCTTGCTGCTGTCCGCCATGCCGATCACCCTAGAGCGCCGCGCCCGCCAGAGCCGCACAGACCGCGCCTAGCTCTAGCATTGCGTGTCAGTAGCCGCAGCAGGCCCAACAACCGCCCGGACATCGTCGTTCGCCGCCTCGCATCCAACAGACCGGAGGAACAGCGTCGAACACCGCCGTCTCCGCGCAGTTCATCGCACGCTCCCGACTAGTAGAGACTTTTCCTTGCCGCGCCTTTAAGCCTCAGATGACCGCCGCGGAATAGAGATTCCAATGCCGCCCTCGCCCATGCCGAGAGAGCCTCGCAGCGTCGTCACCGATGACCTCACTATCGCCCGTTCTATCCCCTCGTCGACCCTATATAAAGCGGCCACCCCAGCACCATTTCTCCACAATCCCACACTCCTCACCTCTCACTGATTCTTACCCACATCTCGCCGAAGCTGCTCGAGCTCTGTCTTGCCGGAATTGAAGCCGAAGCTGCCACAGCAGGAGGAGAAGGGCGTTTGCGATTTAGAGCACCCCAAGCTCCACCGCAACCGCGCCTCGCCTCGCCGTCGTCTACCAGCCCATTTGTTTGCCTCACCGACCTTGCTGGAGCCCTAGTATGCCCCCAATCGACCCCCACCACCGCGTCTAGGTCACGTTCTCGCCGGAGTGATCCGTCGTCGACGATGACTCACCGATGTTGGATCATCTTTAGATCGTGTGGCCCAGGATGCTAGATACTGTTTCGGTTAAGTTGTGTCACTGACCGGTGGAGCCCACCTATCAGGCAGCCGGCATTGCGTCTTTGTCATAGCTGGGCGGCCGATTAGTTCAGCGTGTGAAAGTTTCAAATTTAGTTTTTTCTTTTTTGTTTAAATCTAGTTCTGTCCCCTAGTTTGAAATTCAATTCAGAGAGATTTACTAACCCAATTGGAGTGATTCCAATTTTGTTAGAAAGCTATTGAAAAGGTCTATCCAAGCCCATTGGATTTAATTCAATTAGAGTTAGATATCTCTCCTAGTAAAAATAACAAGACAGAAGCTTTTGCACCTTGCAATTTTTTTATAAAATCAACCAAGATAGATTTTGAGTTGATTCCAACTCTCAAAAATCACATTTCATCATACCTATCTGAATATGTAATAATATTAAGGTTTACATGCAGTGACTTTGGACTAGTACCCAAATAATGCTATATAGGCATTTCTAGTCACTTTAAATCATTAAATAATGAACTTAAGCCAAAGTAATTATGATCCAGCCCTTAAATTACATTCCCACATGTTAGAATATGTGGTGATGACATGTGTCCACATGATCCCATATTTTAAGTGGTGAATATTAAATCTTAGTTAATTTTTCAATGAGTAGAAATTACTTTTCTAAAAAAGGAGGAAACTATTGAATAAAACTTGGATGCTTGTGATCATAATAGATCATAAATTGTGTGCCTTAGAGTACTAATTGGACTAGTTAAGTATTGTTTGGTGATTGTGTACTCCGTATGTATTTATAGAAGATAGTACCGACCATGCTTACGAGGAGGAGGAGTTCTACCAAGAGGAGAAAGACAACTTCAACCACTGCACCAACCAAGGCAAGCTACCACTATCCAAGTTAACCCTTGCAAGTTGTACTTGCAAGCCACCATTAACAATGCAAGCTAACCCTTGCAAGCTACAATTAGCAAGCTAGGATTAAACTAGATGGTTTAGCAAAGATGCTTTAGGCATGCTTTGGTTATACCACTTTGACTACTAGTTCCCCAAGTCTTATTTTCAAGCTTTACTTCCTTTACTTTACACAAAGTCGCTTACTTGTTTTGAAGGTAGAATAAAGAGTATAAAACTTGACCTATTAGAACCCTTTATATGTCATTTTATGGCATGAGATCCCACCTTCCTACCCTAGTGAACAATCTTAACTTAGTAGTTTAGAGTAGATAAAAACTTGAGTCACTTTAGATGGGAACACTTGGTGAAAATGAGTTATGAAAACCTTGGAATGATGAGTCATTCTATTGAGATGTTTTGACATGTGTTGAGAAACACAAATGGTTTATGATGATGAAAATGTTGAGGCATGAGCCTTAGACCTTTTATAAAACTGATGGTTGGATTCGGATGCGATACCATTCCAAAATTTACCGCACAACCACAATACCTGAATTGGGTAAAGCTTAGCCGGAAGTTTATATGCATTAGTATTAGTTCCCTCGCGGGAGAGGTTTGAGCTGAGGCTACCTCTCAATGTTGTCCACCTATGCAGTGCCCAAGATGACAGATGGTCATGGTTGGGAGGCCATGCTCATAGGAGAGGTGCTTATACTAGGGTGTGTAAAGGGAAGGTCATGTTTGATTATCTGCATACTAAGTATGATGACTCAGGGTTATCCCTGACAGATGTATCGAATCTTGTGGTGAAAGTGTACCACCTCTGTGGAGTGTCAAACTATTCAAATAGCCGCGTCATGATTATGGGACGATTGGAATGGCCATACTGTTTCGTTGTCAGATGTTTTCAAAACAACTTATGAAATGAATGATGAATCTTGACTTGACCACAACAGGGTTGTGTTTATGACACTATCTTCCCACCTTAAGTGATTCTAGAACTTTATTTTATCTTTCTTTGCTTCAGAACTCAACTTAGGTTTCAAACTTAACTTTATAGTTAAACTTAGATTTAGCACTTTAACTTAGAACTATACTACTTATTAGTGGTAGTTTGCGAGTACTTAAAGAGTACTCATGGCTTTTGTCCTTGGCTATTCTCGTGGCCAGACTATGAAGGAGACTACCAAGATGATGGCCAGCAGGACAGCTATGATAACTAGGACTATCTGCCTTCGTCAGCATTGCATGTGCCCCTGAAGATGGACCCCACCGCTACGCTTATCTTTTATTTCCGCTCCTTGTTGTATTAAGACTGGATCATGAGATCCTTATTTGTGTAATACATTATGTATGGTTTGTAATGGATGATGTACTGTGATATCCAATTCATTATGTCTCGCAAAAACGGTAATCCTGGGATTGCGAGGTATGGCATAACGGGCATCTGGGATTAAAAATCCTGGTGTTGACAGTTCTGCTGACGATTATTGATGTAGCCATAATGGCACCTATGTAAGTATTGTAATTCTCCAGGTTTCGGATGTTGTAATGATACTTGTTGTTTATGTCCCACGACTAACTGATCATGGGATCGTGGTTGTATGCATAACAGGGATTCTCAGAGGATTAATCCGGGGGGCCCACAGACTTGGTATCAGAGCCATCCTGACTATAGGAGAACCTTAGTTAGAATGCTCGCTAGACAGGAACCTTATTTTGAAAACCCCGGCTTTCGAAAACTAGATTCTCAATCAGTTTCAAAGGTTCTACTTCTTCTCTTACTCTAAGTAAATGCTTTCAAAAATGGTTTCCTCTAACTCTCGTCCAAACTTCAAACCTACGGATTTTAAATAACTAGGATCTAAACCCGGTGAAGACAATGAGAGCAAGCTGAAGACAAGAAACTACCAGCAAACACAAGGAGACTACAATATCGCCCCACCAGCGGAATCCTAACAATCAGAAGACATCAGGTGGATCCATTCTAAAAGTTTCCAAGTCAATAAAGACCAATATCAAGCATGGATCATTTCTACTCAATCTACACTTCAACATCATCCACTTGATGATGCTTGGGTACCTTGCAACCCATCAAAATCATCACCACCCACATTCTAGTCAAAAACCCTAAATCTGCCAAATTTGGCAAAGTCTGGAATATGTTTCAACATCACCTTTTTGGATGTCTCCCTTTCTCAACCCTTGTGCATTTTTGATAATGCATTTGAACCATATTGTTAAACATCCTAAGGACTACCAAGGCCCACTATTTCCCTTGATTAATCATCCTCCAACCCACTTGTTCTTGATGGTTTTCCAGGCAAGAAAATAACTATTCATGCAAATCTAGTCAACATGCCTACTTTGATAGAAGCTCACACCACCATCCAACCTTCTATGGACCAACTCTTTGCATGGTTGTGTTCTAATCATATAGGGCTATCAATATCTACTTCACTTGTTCCATGTGGATCTTTGTGCTTCTTAAACCCACAAGATTTTGAAGGCTGGTTGATAATCTGCTTTGGTAGGCTTATTTTATTCAAAGTTTGAAAGCATGTCTTGGTGAGCTCAAGCAGGATCAAGATAAAACCCCTACACCATTGCAATCTACATCACTTGGTCTATCCATCCATCTATCCCATGCCCCAAGGGGAGATCTGAGCTCCTAGATCCAACAAGGTTTTGATGGTATGGAATTAACATCACCCTAGATCCTTAATCTAGGGTATTTCACCAAAATCAACTTGGATTCTCCAATACCAAGGTTGCAAATTCTTGATACACCTTGTCTACATCATCTAACTTGATCATCAAGGTTTATAAAATATTATCCATAATTATTATGGCTCCAAATCTAATAAATCTATTTAATAGTCAAAATCACCAAAACTCCTTTCACAAAGAAAAGTTTGATTTTTACCAAAACACTTCCCCAACTATAAGCAATTTTGAGGCCCATACATCATACCCTATCTTCCCAATTCAAAAATAAATATTTTTGAAGAGTTTCAATAATTCTTTTTGCCCTTTTTCTTAAATGGCAGAAAGGATAAAATAATTGTGTTAAATACATTTAAGCCATAATAAATCTTGGGAAAATTCCCCTAAGTGTGTATTCACATTTGGGACCATCTCACATCAAAATCCAACATTGTCCATTGTAAATTTATCAAATGAGATTCTATAAACCACTTCTGCACTTTTTAAATAAATATATTTAAGTGGACTAAAACTCCTCTGAAAAATCTCAAATAATTCCTAGAGGTGTATCTTAACCTTGTCCATCTACCAGTACCCTTAACTCATATTTCAAAGATCAAATTTGGAGAACTTGACCCTGATCTTTCTATATGGCAGATTTGGACTTTTATCCACCTTAAACCAAAACCCAATCAAACCATCACCAAAGCTTGTCAAGCACTCCTCTCCTGCACCCATTACACACCCTGGCCGACCACTACTGTAGCTACACTGTAGCACACCATCTCCCTTGTCTTTTATCCCTTGTTTCTAGTAGGAGAGAGAAGGACAAGCACCACATGCCCTTGCATTCAAGCTTGCCACAACAGTAACCCTCTCTCTGACCTGCACACCACCAGAAACCACTCCCCCTCGCCCACAGCATCCTCCCCCTGGTTTCAGACCTCCCTCCCATCCCCTCAAATGGACCTAATCCCCCATGGACTTCTCCCTCTCGGTATAAATGGCCAGAGGCCACCCCAGCTCCCCTCTCTGGATCATTTGCCCCCAGCAACTCCCACTCCCCTCCCCCAAAGCACCTCTCCTCTTTGTCTGCTCTGTCATGCCCGAGAAAGAGAGAAGGAAGATCTCTCAGCCATTGAGGAGCTCAAGCTCAAGGTCACCTTTTCCCTGCTTACCCTCCGTTGTAGGTGTCCTAGTTGATCTTCTATCCCTCTGAGCTACCTCCCTGTGCCCTCTCTCTGCTGCAGGAATGCTGGAAGTCGTCGTCGCCTGGCATGTCTGAGAGAAGCTCCCCTCCGGTGATCCCGACCTCCCCGAGTCTATGTACCCCTGTCGAATCCCTCCTGGCGTCTCTCAGGACCTCTACATCCTCCATGCATCCTCTCTGTCGACATGCATGCAACCCCGAGGCCTCTCCAGCGAGCTCCGGTGAGCCCCGTTTAGGCGTCCTCTCGCGAGGCCCGCACCGACGTCGACCCACCTCGTGCCGCCCCTCGATCTGATTGTCGTCGTCGACCGCATCACCTCCGCCGCCTCCCCGATGCCGACGAGCCTGCAGGTGAGGTTCCCGAGCCCCGCCGCTGCCCCTAGGGTTTCCCCTCTGATTCCTCTAGCCCAGCGAGGAACACGAGCCCCCGTCGTCCATCGCGGCTTGATCCAACGGCAGAGAGTGCCCCCATACCCACCTCTGCCTCGGCCGACCACTCGCCCTCCGGTGGAATTCAAATTACGCCTTGTTGTCCTCGTCATGATGGGCCAAAACCCCTCCGTCCAGCCTAGCTGCTTCCAGATCCTAGCCCAGCACTACCCCTTTTCTTTTCTTTTTAGTGGTTCTTTAAATCCAGAATTTGACCTTCAGTTTAAATCAATTCAAAAATGCTAAAAACTCTAAATGCCTTGAAACAAATATCCCCTGAGAAATGAATGTTTTCTTAAACATTTAGGGCCTAAAGTTTTACCAAATATTAATTCCACCTTTTCTGGAAATTAATCTACCAAAACATATCCTGTTTAGTAAATAAATTCCTTAGTGACCTACACCTCTCCAAAATGGATGAAAGCAAGTTCTTTTGAAAGCATATTCATAGAACTTACATCCAGCATTTATCTCAGGTCAAGGTGAACTAAGGTCACCCTCTGGCAAAAATAACAAAAACCAAGCATATCTGCCTTGGGTAAATTCTCTAGGTCAAACCAAATGCGGTATTGACCTTATTCCAACTCCCAGAGAAGTGGCACACCATTATCTATCAAAATAAAGGAGCCCATAATTTTCTAAGCCTCAGTTGAATGATTGTGAATTAATTTGTTCTATGCATGGTTAATTCACCTATAATTTGACCATAGTAGCTCTACAACTCCAAAAAGGTTGATTCCAATTTCTACAGAAAGGTATTATAAGTTCCTACCATGTGCCCTTGGAATCATATCAAAATCCTTTGTAGATTTAATCTGGTGAAAAAGGCAAAACAGCTCCAGAACTGCATTTGGGAATTTCCTGAGGGCATTCTGCTAAATATCTTGACTTGATTCCAACTATTAGTGAACAATTACATCAAGCCCTACGTAACCCTCCAAGGAAATAATTTTTGGAGCTCCAGAACTTTTCTGATGAATTATTTCCTAAAACTAGAGCCTTTATCACTAGAAATTCATAAGAAATCAAGGAAAAGTGATAAAATAGTGAAACCACTTTTGTTGGTCTCATTTTATCAAACCCTATCTGTTGGTATCATTTTTACACAATGGTGTCATACAGAAAATGTCCTTGGTCCAAAACCCCTCTCCTAGGTATTTTCTGGACTATAAAACCCTAAGGGATGTCATCCCCTTCTCCAAGGCCATCTCCACCTTCCAAATCAAATCCTCTCTAAAACTACGGAACCTTACTTAAAGATTATTCAATTGCTTGTTTGCTGAGTGGTATTGGGGATTGTATGCCTTGTATTGATTGTGCCCTTTTGTTTGTTTGCATGTGTTCCCTATCGACGATAGTTGCGATTATATCAGAGACCGGAGGAAGTGGTTATTATGGTTTTCTAAGGAGAAGTCCAGGGACATATTGCCATATTGCTGATCATCAAGCAAGCCACCTTCTTGCTCATAAGCCTTGTCCTACTGTTTTACTTATGCATGTTTTTACTACTATTTATTAAAACTACATCGTTTTACTTTATGTTGATGTATATTTATATGGTAGTGGTTTGGCACCTCCGAACTATTGCTCTTTTGTGCTACTAAGTACAACCCCCTTGGTGACACCTACTTGTCCCTAGTAGAATAGATGGTGTAATCCACCATAGCCCTTTGGAGACCCCGATTTAGCCGAAGCAAAGCTAGAGGATGGGAAGACCCCGGAAAAAGATTTACCAAATGTTTTCTAATAAAACCTTGGTGAGGTGGGACCTCCCAAGAGATGTGGAAAAAGAAGAAGTTTTTGTTTTACAAAATGCTGAAGGAAAGATGGAGGAAAAAGGTTTACAAAAATGCACCTAGTTCTTTGCAGTTTTGCTAGAACAATTAAACCCTGTGCAACCACATTACTCTAATATGGGACAGGGCTAGATTTGATGTTTGTCTATTCTGGTATAAGCCTTCTCGCAACAACTATAGGGGATCGGGGATCCCTGGAGGGTGGGCCTTCTCTGATAAAGGTCCATGTGGGACATCGACCTGGAGAAGGAACGAAGGGTCTGCTGGCCTCCACGCATTACTATGAGCCCCTCATTGAAAGCGCACACTCGAGAAGTGGAAAAAGCGCTCCGGTTGGTCCTCGGTACCCGACGTCCCGGTTTTGAGGGGATTAACACTTATAGGGTAGGCACTTATATTGGAGTGGCCATCTAGAGATTCTTGATCGGTTACTCGACCCACGGTCGGTGAAGATTAGGGTAGTGTACCCGGATGGTGTGGGTAAAGTGTACAACCTCTGCAGAGTGTAAATCTATTCGAATAGCCGTGTCCACGGTCATGGACGGTTGGGAAGGTTGCTGTAGAGCGGTGTTGGTTTCGTTTTAAAAAAGGATTTCAAAAACAAAATGGCTTTGGAAATGTTTTGACCATGGGATGGTCGAAAAGGAGGAAGGTTTTGACCATGGGATGGTCAGAAAGGAGTTTGGTCGTGGGATGACTGGGAGAAAGGATGGAATTTTCGTTTCTGTCTAATATGGAATTTCTGTTTTAGGGTTGATGTGCATGGACAAATCCAACCGACACAAAACATGACCTTGTCAAGCCAAACCTGCAAAGATGATAAACCTAGTACCGGAGACTATGTAATCCCATGATGCATTCGAGGAGGCTTCCATAAAATGATCATTCCCTTATTCCCTTGTAAACCTAGCACCGTGCTATATATAACCAGGGAACAATTTTGTTGGTTTTCCAAAATGCTTCAGATTTTTTTGCATGATTCTAGGTTCTCTTTGTTCCGGGTAAAATCTGCACCGTTCCGCGTCTGTGCCGTATTCGGTCTATATATATCTGCTTTCAACAATATCGGCTTCTGTTTTTGTTTCCAAGGATTTTGTATTCGTTTTTGCTTCCGCAAAAAATATGAAAACAAATGTGACACCACTCAGTTTTGTATGTTTCCATTCTGTTTTCATCCCTAATCTTGTGCGACACGGGCTGGTCCACCCGGGTGAAGCTCCCCCGCAACTTCGCCCTTGGGGTTGTAGGCGAAATCCCTAGCAGTGTGCTGCTGAAGCATTCCAGTGGTGGTTACCGGTGGAGCGCGAACATCCAGATTCCTACGCCGGGTAAGATGTACCTCACTATCGGGTGGTCCAGCTTTGTCCACAACCACCGCATCCAGCAAGGCTCCATGCTGTGATTCTGCTTTTCCAGCCGGGGGGGGGGGTTCTCTGTGACGGTGTTCCATCCCCTAATGTGCCGCATCGAGTTCCCGTGCCGCCCAGAGAGGGTCTGAGGGGTGGTCCCGCCATAGGCACGGCTTCGTGGCTACGAGGTCACGGCTACCTTGCAATGGTCGCCGTGTTGTAGCGCCTTTGGCCTTTTGCTTTTGCTAGCGCGGTTTGTAATGAAATTTTTAACTATTTCTTCCCGCGGTTATCTTCTCTAGTGTGCATTGTCGAGCGGCATTGTGCGCGGCCAGCCCCCAAGTTGGGCAGCTGATGAGTGCATATTTGCATCATGTTTTACATTATTATTTTGGATTGTAGATGTAGGATCTTGGTATTTTACGGTGCTCGCACGCACGTTACTTTGTCTCCGAAGTCTGGCCTTTACATGATGTTTCGTGACTCGAACGTCAAGGAGAACATTTAAAGTAGTGTTGCTACATGTATCTCGGTCGATCCTCTAGACCCTTTTATATTGGCAAGCCTCCCCTTGTGCCAAGTAACTGAAGTTTCTTTTTCCTCGTGTCATCAGGAATCTTCTTACTTAATCATCTTGGTGGTGTAAAGTGAAATCACGATCTTTGGCAAAGATGTTGATAAACATGGATGATTAAAAAGTTTCCTTTGGGTCCTCGATCATGTTCAAGAGGGATGATGATTTTGGTAATCAATGGTTCCTCTTGTTACATGTTCCTTGTGACTCTTATGAGTCCTCGCTACAAAACACCTTTATGTCTTGGCCTTCTGTTGAAGGAAGAGTGGTCCTTCTATATCAAAAGTAGATCAACAGCTTGGTTTCCGTATCTCTGTATCCCTAAACACTCTACTTAAGTAATCTAGTAGAGTTTTGACTCTCGAAGTCTGTGCTTTTGCTCTTTCTGTCATGAGTTTTCCTTTTCAGAAGCTTAAACTCTTCTGAAGCTCCATGGTCTCAATCCTTATGAAGACCAACTGTCTAACAACTTGAATACCTTATCGTTTTGTTTCCTCCATTACCTTGACGTGTTTCATATTCGTCATCTCAGAGTTGTTTTTGGACACTCCTTCATGAGTTGACCATGAGATACTCGGTGTGTTGTTTAGTGTTTTTTCGTCTTATCTTTAGAGTGACCATGTTTCTTTCTCCCTCTGTCTCTCTTCCTACCTTTGGAATCTCGGGTCAAGATTCTCGTAAGGGGGATAGAGCCGTAACACCCCAGTTTTAGTTAATCTTATATTTAGGGTTGTTTCTGCATCATGAGCATCATTCCTTAAAATGCATGCAAAGAAAATAAAGAAAAACCCTAAACCCTAGCTATTTTCTCTCCCTCTTGAAAACAATTCAAAATGGGTTTGAATATTTTGAAAACCACCAAAATAGTGGAGCCCAAACTGAATAAAAGGGCCCTGCAATATCTTATATAGTTTACAAAAGTATTTGGTATTTTAAAAGTATTCAAAACAGATTTGAAATTGAAAATACAAAGAGAAAACAGAAAACAAAAGAAAAAGAGTTTTCAGTAAAAAAAATAGAGTAGCAGCCACAGCAGGCCAGCCCATTCTCTCCTCTCCTCTATATGCCACCCACGCGCGCTAGCTAGCAGCCCGCTCGGCCCAGTCGGCCCATACCTCCTCGTCGTGCTCCTTCTTTCTTCTTCCAGTGGGACGAACTGAAGCAGCTGCGTGTCAGAGCGGATGCCGTCGCCTTGGCGTCATGCGCCAAGACCGTTGTTGCCACCCCAGGGAGAAGATAAGGACCGCTGAGCCATGCCCTCTTTGACCTCATCCACTTTTCCTCTCCCGTGCTCTCTTCCTCTCTCTCCTAGTGAGACCGAAACCCTAGCCGTACGGCCGCTGCTGGACGCCGCCGTCTTCGGTCTCCCCTCGTCCACCCGAGCATGCAGGAAGCTCCGCCTCACCGCCCTCTACTTCCCCGCCAACGGAATCGAGGAGGGGTGCCCTTAATCGCCACCACCAACCTCATCTTCCCTGACCCGACGTGCCTCGCCGCTATCGATTAGCCTCCCTCCGACCTCGCCCGGCCTCCTCGAGCCTTCCTCTGCAACCATGGTGAGCTAACGGTCCTAAAGGACCACTCCACCAACTCCCTCCCTCTCTGTACCGTGCTCCCGTCGTTGCTCCACCATGCGTCGCCGTAGTAGTCGGTCCCGCCGTCACTCTGGTGACCCAATCCAGGCGGCGCCGCCACTATAATGCTCCCCGCGACCCCGCGAGTCGAACACGGTAGCCCACACGTCCCCTCTCTCCTCCTAACGCCATCCTCGTCCATCATGGCAACGTCAGCAGGAGCGGTCAGCCCCGGTCAAACCCACGGTGGGCCCCTCTATTGCCGTGTGGATGCCGATGTGGCACCGGGCCCCCTCGTTAGCCTCAGTGGCTAGGGGTGTAGCCGGTGTAAAAGGTTTCCCGGTTTTGTTATATTTCGTAAAAAAAATAATAAACTTGTTTAATAATTTCAGAAAAGAGTTTAATCTTATAAACTCAATAACTGATTATTTATAAGTCAGAAAAATATGAATAATATACCAAAATGTTCAGAAAAATGAGATCTATCTGTTTAAACTATAATCATGCATTATTAAGCAACTTAAATGACAAGTTTAGTTAGAGAACTAAATCAACCCCTCATAGGTGTTCCGGGGTTCCCCTGTCCTAAGGTTTGTACCCTTTGGACCCTATTTAAAATGATCAAGCATGCCCTAGGGTTTCATTTAAGATCTATTTAACTTGTCATATCATCATACTTGCTTGAGCATTGCATCGATGCCATGTGTTGATAGTTGTTCTCCCTTTTTTCGGTGTTTGCTTCTTCCCGGTAGAATATGATATCGAGATCGAGACCGAAGACCGAGATCAACACCATCGAAGTTCAACGAACAATACTTGACCAACTATAATCAAGTCTAGTACAAGGCTCCTGAAGATCTATATCTAGGTATCAACAAACAAGGCAAGCATAACCCCACCATTATACAATACTATGGTTTCAAAAGCCTTTCAAATCTTGCCATGATGCATACGATTCTACTATGGTCTTTTATCGATAGATAGAGTATCCTATCTGTTGCATTACTCCCTTGAGCTTATATTACCTGATCCACTTCACCTAGCATAACTAGGTTTGGCTTGTGTGCACTGCTAGAGCTTTTATCTGTGTCTTGCTTAGCCATGCTTAGCTGTCAGTGCTGGTCCATCCAGAAGATGTACCAAATGCAGAAAATCTAGTATGATAGGAGAATGAAGTATACTGATAAGGTAAGATCAGTGGTAAAGGTTAAACATGCTAAGGCTTGTATGGGAGGCCACGGTGGGATGTGGTTTTTGTAGTCCCATGCTCACCACTACTAGGATCCGAGTTCTTGCCTCTCAGGGAAGAGGCAGTACACCACCACGGGGCACAGAAAACCTCACGAGTAACTAACTTGCCTAGTAGATTCCATGAGTCACATTGTTCGGGCATTCCATTCGACATATGCATAGAAAATGCTTTGAAAGATTTGGCTGGTGAAGGTGCATCATAACAGGTAGGTAAGCGTGGCCATGGTTGCTTGGGGTAGATAGCGCCCCTGATAAACCAACCTTGACACACATCTATAGGGACCGGTTTCGGGATTTTACCTGTTACGGCGGAACCATCCTTAGGGCGTGACTCATGGTCTCGGCAAAAGAAAGGTAAAGGTCGTGTCCAACCACCCTCTGCCGGCCTTCCAAGGAAGATGGCTTATCTAGTTGCATTAGGAGTCGGTTGGTACGTGTGGGTAAAGTTGTACACCCCTGCAGGGTTAAATCGTTTGGAAAGCCGTGTTCACGGTTATGAATGCTTGGTGACCGAATTCTAAGATCATAGAGAACATTAACCTAATCGTAAAACTTGGAGTTTCAACGTGTGCTTAAGGATGCTTCCTCATGGGTACGAGGGGGTGATCCTAGTTGTGAGATGAGGATTACTTTGGTGGATATCAAGATGATGATCAATTCTTCGGAGATGTCGCTCTCTTATCACCTTTTAAAATATTCTGATTAGATGAGCTTCTTCTCCCTCTTGTTTTACAAACAAAGATGGCTTTATGCAAAATAACCCCACCAGCCATAAGTCTCACGGAGTACATCCTGTACTCACCCTTGCTTTGTTGATACTTTTGTAGCAGAGTAAGTGTTCCCCTGAAGATCAGTTCTGTACGACATCGACACCGACGAGTAGCTTGGGGTTCCCGGCCGGCAGCCTGGAATCTATTGGCTAGGACGTCATCGTTATGCTTTAGGCCTCTTAGGCCATTTGTTAAGTTTGCTATGCTTAATAGCATAATTTGCCTTCCATTGTTTGATGTTTGTGGTCAGTGACCTCTGCTTGTAATATTTTGGTTCTTTCCTCAGTTATGAGCTTGCTATAATAATTTTTGTGTCGCAGGGTTACTTTTGTGTTACCGATTCTTCACTAGATATCCTCGAGCTCTAAGTTAAGATTATGTCAGGCTAAGGTCTGGATTGGTTTAACCCTGATCCTGAGGGTGTCACAGTTTTTGGTATCAGAGCAGTACCGACCGTAGGAAAACCTTGCTATTGGTCGATGTTGAGTCTAGTGCTTGTGAAAACTATTTCGAAGATGAAAATTATTTGTGAAAACTCAAGTATGCTTCTTTTTCTCCTTATCCAGTTTCGCTCTAACTCTGGGTCATCTTATCTTGTGTTGATTTGGACAAAGTTTTGATATGTCTTATAGTCTCTCAAAATTAGGTGCCTTTTTGGCAGGTCGTTTCTCGGCCAGTTGACCCATTGTTGAGTTCTCTAGAGTTGCGTGTTTTGTGAATTCCTTGTTTCCCCTTGCTCTGTTTCAAATGAGAGATTCCTTTCCCTCATGACCTCTCTACCTTATGGGCCCACAATATTATATTGTAGGATCCAAAGTGATCTTTTCTAGGCCTCGAAGTTTCTTTTCGCCTCGTGTGCCTCCTTTTTGTTTGTTTGGGTACTTCAGAAGTCGTTTCTTTTGCTAGAAGCTACCTCATGATTACTACCTTGCAGTGTACGTTGTATTACTCAAGTAGTAGTTACTCTTTTCTCGGGTTTTAACCCTTGGACATGAACCAAAGATCTCGGAATGTGTTGGATTCTGGTGTTGTGAATATTGTACATGAAGCTGATCTTTAACCCAAGATCCGTTCCTTTGTCCCCTGTTGTTAATGTTCACACATTACCTCAGGATGGCTGGTACTACAATTCTAGCCTTCAAGCTTGTGGATATTGTCGTGATTGAATTTCGATAATTGAGGACTTCCCCTACCACTAGCTATGACAAATGTTCTCTAATGGAACCAAATAGATCATGACAAGAGTACTCCTGGTGACTCTCATATATATATTCATGACTCTACCACACCCTTCCTTCAACGCATTGGTTCTCGGAAGATTTATAACCTATGCATCTACATCTCAGTATTCTATCCTGAGCATGTTCTTTCCCCTTGTTGTTTCCAACCTTTGTCTACCAGTTGGTAGTCAAGTAGTAAAGTGCATTGGTGTCCTCCGATGCAAGAACTCTTGTGGTCCATCAAGACAAACTATTTCGTAATGTCAAGAGAAACAAACTCCCATACCTCGTCACATCTAGGACCAGGTCAAAGTATTCTAATATGCAGATCAAGAGGCATTGATTAGCTTCCATTTGTTCTACCTTAGAGTATCACACTATTATATACTAAGAGGTAGTGCTGAGTTTCATGACTCCCTTAATGAAGTGATGCTCTCACACATATTTACCCACCCTTCTTTCAAGCTTCCGCACTCGAAAATGATGCATGTGCATAATAATGTGGTCATTTCAGATTCTTAGCAATCATTATTGCTTCGAGCTCCAAGGACATTTGAGTCATTCTTAGAGTGATTGGTTAACCCTATCACCAGGCAAAGGATGATTGTGTTACCAAGTTCGTTATTCTAGTGCACTCTATTCGGTCAAGTTAGGTTTGTGCCAAAGCTCTGAGACTATGTCTTCTTGCCTTACCAAGCAAGTCTCCTCTCAAACTAAGTGACATATCGGTGGTCCGTGATATTCTAGACGTCCTCTAGAAGTATCGCCATGTTGCCACATGACCGTGTTGTCAAGTTCTAGAGCAAGCAAGTTCTCTGAAGTTCTCCTTTCTCCAATGATCCGTACTGGATACCCTTGAACTAGTTGGTCGAGCTTAAACAACAACTTGGAGAGTTGTAAGAAAAAAGTTCTATCTTACTTAGTTTATCTAAAGGGATGTTTAGTGTTGTTCGTGCTGAAGAAAGATAGTGTTTCCTTCGTGGAAATGTTATCGTCCCCACCTTTGATTTGATTTGGGTTATCGTCAAATCAAACTCAGTTCTAAGGACTATCTTGATGATGCTGCTGCTTGTGATGTTTCACTTGAGTACATCTTCATGTTCTTTAGTCTAACCAATACTCTGCCTTGTTCAAGTAACATATGAGTTCATCATCTTGGAGTATCTCGATAAGTTTGTTGTTGAGCCCATCGACAATATCCTTATCTTCTCCATACTAGAACAGACTCATATGAAACATTTGGCATTAATGTTGGAAAACTTTCAAGAACCTCCTTCGTGTTATCTCGAAGTATGTGTTTCTGGATGTTATAAGTAACCTTCTTCGATTCACGGGTAAATGGTGAAAGATGTCGCTATGGATTCGATTAGAGTTATCTATGTTTCCTTATGGACACTTGTGTTTCATTGCAAGTACTTGATGTATAAGCAGTTGTCTTCTAACAAGTTGTTAATACATGGGTCTAGCAATTCAGCTCAGTCTATTGGAGCTTAACACTGTAGTCCATGTATTGAGAATCTAGTAACTTTACCCTTATGGTAAATGTTGCAAACTATCTATTTAGACATGCTGAGTCTGAAGTATCATTCCACTTATCTGAATCTGAATCTCATGCAGATATATGGTTGGTGTTCCTCAAGGTTTTGATATAGGTTTCTATGTAAGTCCGACATGATTGATGTAATGGTTAACACAACTAGTCGGAAAGCCTATTGTCAAATTCTCTTGAATCAGCAAATAACAACCACTCTTCATGAGGCTTCCTCTATGATTTATTATAGAAGTTGTGCTCATGGTTTCCTTTGTCTCTGAAGTCTGGCCTTTACTTGATTTTCCGTGACTCGAACATCAAGGAGAACATTTAAAGTAGTGTTTCTACATGTCTCTCGGTCGATCCTCCAAACCCTTTTACGTTGGCCATCCTCCCCTTGTGCGAAGTAACCGAAGTCTGAGAATGAAGTTTCCTTTTCCTTGTGTCATTAGGAATCTTCTTACTTAATCATCTTGGTGGTGTAAAGTGATATCACGATCTTTGGCAAAGATGTTGATAACCATGGATGAATAAAAAGTTTTCTTTGGGTCCTCGATCATGTTCAAGAGCGATGATGATTTTGGTAATCAATGGTTCCTCTTGTTACATGTTCCTTGTGACTCTTACGAGTCCTCACTACAAAACACCTTTATGTCTTTGCCTTCTGTTGAACGAAGAGTGATCCTTCTGTATCAAAAGTAGATCAATAGCTTGCTTTCCGTATCTCTATATCCATGAACACTCTACTTAAGTCATCTATTAGAGTTTCGACTCTCGAAGTCTGTGGTTTTGCTCTTTCTGTCGTAATTTTTTGTTTTCAGAAGCTTAAACTCTTCTGAAGCTCCCTGGTCTCAATCCTTATGAAGACCAACTGTCTAACAACTTGAAAACCTTATCCTTTCGTTTCATCCGTTACATTGACGTGTTTCATGTTCGTCATCTCAGAGTTGTTTCTGAACACTCCTTCATGAGTTGACCATGAGATACTCGGTGTGTTGTTTAGTGTGTTTCCGTCTTATCTTTAGAGTGACCATGTTTCTTTCTCCCTCTTTCTCTTTTCCTACCTTTGGAATCTCGGGTCGAGATTCTCGTAAGGGGGATAGAGCTGTAACACCCTTCTTTTAGTTAATCTTATATTTAGGGTTTTTGTGCATCATGAGCATCATTCCTTAAAATGCATGCAAAGAAAATAAAGCAAAACCCTAAACCCTAGATATTTTCTCTCTCTCTTGAAAACAATTCAAAATGGGTTTGAATATTTTGAAAACCACCAAAATAGTGGAGCCCAAACTGAATAAAAGGGCCCTGCAATATCTTATATAGTTTACAAAATTCTTTGGTATTTTCAAAGTATTCAAAACAGATTTGAAATTGAAAATACAAAGAGAAAACAAAAAACAAAAGAAAAAGAGTTTTCAGTACAAACAAATAGAGTAGCAGTCGCAACAAGCCAGCCCATTCTCTCCTCTCCTCTACCTGCCGCCCACGCACGCTAGCCAGCAGCCCGCTCGGCCTAGTCGACCCGTACATCCTCGCTGTGCTCCTTCTTTCTTCTTCCTCGCGATGAACTGAAGCAGCTGCGCGTTGCAACGGATGTCATCGCCTCGCCGTCATGCGCCAAGATTGTCGTTGCCGCCCCAGGGGAGAAGATAAGGACCGCTGAGTTGTGCCCTCTTCGACCTCATCCACTTTTCCTCTCCCGTGCTCTCTTCCTCTCTCTCCCAGTGAGACCGAAACCCTAGCCGTCCGAACGTCGCGGGATGTTTCCGTCTCCGGCCTCCCCTCGTCCACCCGAGTGTGCAGGAAGCTCTGCCTCACCACCCTCTACTTCCCCGCCAACAGAATCGAGGAGGGGCGCCCTTAATCGCCGCCACCAACCTCATCTTTCCCGACCCTGATGTGCCTCGCCACCGTCAATTAGCCTCCCTCCGACCTCGTCCGGCCTCCTCGAGACTTCCTCTACACCTGCGGTGAGCTAGCGGTCCTGAAAGAACACTCCACCATCTCCCTCCCTCTCTGTACCGTGCTCCCGCCGTTGCTCCGCCATGCGCCGTCGTAGTAGTCGGTCCTGCCATCACTCCGGTCACCCAATTCGGGCGGCGCCGCCACTATAATGCTCCCCGAAACCTCGCGTGTCGAACATGATAGACCATGCGTCCCCTCTCGCCCCCTAACACCATCCCTATCCATCACCTAGGAGGTGGCCGTCGGCAGGACGTCACGCTTACGTCATGGCGATGTCAGCAGGAGCCGTCAGCCCCGGTCAAACCCACAGTGGGCCCCTCTATTGCCGCGTGGATGCCGATGTGGCACCAGGCCCCCTCGTTAGCTTTAGTGGCTAGGGGTGTAGCCGGTGTAAAAGGTTTCCCAGTTTTGTTATATTTCGTAAAAAGTTTAATAAACTTGTTTAATAATTTCAGAAAAGAGCTTAATCTTATAAATTCAACAATTTATTATTTATAAGTCAGAAAAATATGAATAATATATCAAAATGTTCAGAAAATCGAGATCTATCTGTTTAAACTATAATCATGCATTGTTACGGAACTTAAATGACAAGTTTAGTTAGAGAACTAAATCAACCCCTCATAGGTGTTCCGGGGTTCCCCTGTCCTAGGGTTTATACCCTTTGGACCCTATTTAAAATGATCAAGCATGCCCTAGGGTTTCATTTAAGATCTATTTAACTTTTCATATCATCATCCTTGCTTGAGCATTGCATAGATGCCATGTGTTGATTGTTGTTCTCCCTTTCTTTCCGGTGTTTGCTTCTTCCTGGTAGAATACGTATTGAGATCGAGATCGAAGATCGAGATCAACACCATCGAAGTTCGATGAACAATACTTCACCAACTGTAATCAAGTCAACTACAAGGCTCCGAAGATCTATATCTAGGTATCAACAAACAAGGCAAGCATAGCCCCACCATTATACAATCCTATGGTTTCAAAAGCCTTTCAATTCTTGCCATGATGCATACGATTCTACTTTTGTCTTTTATCGATTAGAGTATCCTATCTGTTGCATTACTCCCTTGAGCTTATATTACCTGATCCACCGCTCCTAGAGTAATTAGGTTTGGCTTGTGTGCACTACTAGAGCTTTTATCTGTGTCTTGCTTAGCCATTCTTAGCTGTCAGTGCTGGTCCATCCAGTAGATGTACCAAATGCAGAGAATCTAGTATGACAAGAGAACAAGGTATACTGATGACGTAAGATCAGTGGTAAAGGTTAAACATGCTAAGGCTTGTATGGGAGGCCACGGTGGGATGTGGTTTTCATAGTCCCATGCTCGCCACTACTAGGACCTGAGTTCTTGCCTTTGGAACCGAGACGAGCGTATAGCCACACGGGGCCTGAAAACCTCACGAGTAACTAACTTGCCTAGTAGATTCCATGAGTCACATAGTTCAGGCGTTCCATTCGACATATGCATAGAAAATGTTTTGAAAGATTTGGCGGGTGAAGGTGCATCATAACTAGTAGGTAAGCGTGGCCATGGTTGCTTGGGGTAGATAGCGCCCCTGATAAACCAACCTCGACACACACCTCTTGGGACCGGCTTCGGGATTTGACCCGTTACAGCGGAACCATCCCTAGGGCATGACTCATGGTCTCGGCGAAAGCAATGTAAAGGTCATGTCTAACCACCCTCTACCGGCCTTCCAAGGAAGAGGGATTATCTTGTGGCATTAAGAGTCGGTTGGTACATGTGGGTAAAGTTGTACACCCCTGCAGGGTTAAATCTTTTCGAAAAGCCGTCTTCACGGTTATGACCACTTGGTGACCGAATTCTAAGATCATAGAGAACATTAACCTAATCGTAAAACTTGGAGTTTGAATGTGTGCTTAAGGATGCTTACTCATGGGTACGAGGGGCTGATCCTAGTTGTGAGATGAGGATTACTTTGGTGGATATCAAGATGATGATTAGTTCTTCGGAGATGTCGCTCTCTTATCCCCTTTTAAAATATTCTGATTAGACGAGCTTCTTCTCCCTCTTGTTTTACAAACAAAGATGGATTTATGCAAAATAACCCCACCAGCCATAAGGCTCACGGAGTACATCCTATACTCACCCATGCTTTCTTGATACTTTTGTAGCACAGTAAGTGTTCCCTTGAAGTTGAGTTCCATACGACATTGACACCGACGAGTAGCTTGGGGTTCCCGTCCGGCAGCCTGGAATCTATGGGCTGGGACGTCATCGTTATGCTTCAGGCCTCTTAGGCCATTTGTTAAGTTTGCTATACTTAATAGCATAATTTGCCTTCCATTGTTTGATGTTTGTGGTCAGTGACCTCTGCTTTTAATATTTTGGTTATTCGCTCAGTTACGAGCTTGCTGTAATAATTTTTGTGTCGCAGGGTTACTATTGTGTTACCGATTCTTCACTAGATATCCTCGAGCTCTAGGTTAAGCTTATGTTAGGCTAAGGTCTAGATTGGTTTAACCCTGATCCCGAGGGTGTCACAACCATGTGTTAGATTTTCTACATCTTGATGTTGAGAGAAGTCGACCTCTCAATATTTGCCTCTCATGGGGACTTGATGGAGGGAACTACTAGTTGGAAGACAGAGGCGTGCTAGCACTTACAATGACTATAAAGTTGTTGGCATCCCTTATGTATCAACTTGGGAAACCAAGGAAACACACGGAACACTATCCATGCCATGGGATACGTCCTACATGATTATGTCCTCAATAGCGTAGTAACTCGATTGATGTCGACTGCTAACTGCTGTGGTTATGAGGATGATGAGATCAACGGTTGTTGCCTAATTGTCCAAATACGTAGTTCCTCCCACACATACATAGTTGAGAATTTTCATGATGATAATCTTTATCACAGATCCTTACAATACTAGTGGTGTATCCGCTACTCCCTGAGGATGATTTTCTCCCTATTGCAGTTCCAATCTTTCTTACATACGCGATACTTACTTTCTGTATTAAGTTATTTTGCTTTACTTTACTTTTGCTCTTATACCTAAAACCCCAAAACACCTTTTTACAAAATAGTCGCATTTTATCTTGCTACTTAGAACTTAATCTAGCATTTCTATCATAATATTTATTTCAAGAGTTATTAGACTTCATACTCCTACTCCCTGTGGGATCGATATCTTTATTTCGACACTAGCTACAAACGATATGTGCACTTTCAGTCATCAACGGTGCCGCCGGAGGTCATAAGCGCGTTCTAGGGAGCACCGAGATCTGTCCGCTGCAACTGTTGCAGGCCATGATGCCGTGGCCCGGGCCCTGCCTCTTAAGGAGAGAGTCCTCCCGAGCCCACAGTCAGCCTCGCGCGGGGAAGGGTGTAGGTCCGCGTATGTCCCAGAGGTTCTTGACAGCGAGAACGGCATGAGCGTGAGCCCTTGCAGGCTGTTACTCAGGCTTCTGTTATTGTGAACCATAGTATAGCACGAGGGCAGCGGGGTCCTCGCCTCTCGACAGTGGGGCCTGTGTGATGAGTGTGCGCAGTCATGACGACATTGGCGCAGGGCATGCGAGGTCATTGTCCTCCCGATGCCTTGCCGCCGAAGTCAGTCCGTAGGTCCAGTGCTTCTAGTCTCGGCACCGGTCTACAACGCTCGTTCGGGCGGGAGCATCTCCATGGTCCGGACCATGGGCCCCTCGGGTGGAGCTGTGATACCATACCGTCCCCTTGGACTACCGCGGAAGTTCTGGGGGTATGGTCCAATTTCTAGCAGTTGGAGAGGGCTATCCTCGTGAAGGATCACATGGTAGCGTTTTAGCCTGTTGGTCGCCCGAGGAGGTGTCTGTAGGCGTAGCGTCGAGTTTGGCTGCAGGGGCAGAATACCCTTAGGAGCCGCCTCGTGAGCCTCCCGATGGAAAGGCTGCAGGACAAATGCTTATCCTGTTAGACCCTTCCGAGGAGGAGCCCGTAGTTCTAGCACGAATTTCGGCCGCTGGAGGGGGATACCCTCACGAGCCACCCTGTGAGCCTCCCGAGGGAAAGGCCATAGTGTAAATGCTTATCCTATTAGCCCGCTCCGAGGAGGAAACCATAGGTCTAGCACGAATTTTGGCTGCTAGAAGGGGATACCCTCACGAGCCGCCATGTGAGCCTCCCGAGGGAAATACCGTAGGGAAAATGTGCGTTGCTGGGCTTCCCCATGAGTGTCGCACGAGTGTCTCTAGCTAGGGGTCATGAGTGAATCAGTGTCGAGCTAGCATTCAAGTTCAAATCTCGACACTTTAGGTCATGTGTCGAAAGGCGATGGCCCATTCGTGTGCCAAGAATCGTGGGTGAGTTGAATTGTTGCCAAAACCGCCCGTCTCGAGCACCAGGTAACATGGGTGAGCTTACTTGTAGCCGGAGCTAGTCGGTAAGTTCAGAGCTCCACACTTTAGGCCCTAGGTTGACGAGTGATGGGTGCATATTTGCATCATGTTTTACATTATTATTTTGCAGTGTAGATGTAGGATCTTTGTATTTTACGGTGCTCGCGCGCACATTTTATGTCAGTTTTCACCAGGATCAGGACAGATGATGGATCCAATGGATACAATTCTTGGAGAAGTTGTATTGTGGAGAAAAGGAGTCAAAAACAACGTAAATTGCTTATTTGGTAAATATTAATAATACCAGAAGAAAACCAGAAGCGAACAAGGGAGGCAGAGAGTCAAACGACTAACTATACGACCAGAGAAATTTTCTGGCTGTATAGCTCTGGCCTTATAGTTGGTGCCGGCTTCGCCTCGTCAAATAGTTTCAGCCCGTGCAATTGGTTCGAGGAGACGACATACAGAACACCTAGAATTCAGAGAAACCTCACCTCCGGAAGGCATCTGGAGGGGGAATCATCCACAAGGGATCCATCTTTGCCTTGCGCAGATCTAGGAGGCTAAGGCATCGATCTTCATCATCCACCGCTGCATCACCACCATCTCTGTCCATCCCATCTACATCTTGCCTAGATCTTGTTGTAATTCCTATACTCGTTGTGGATTTATACAAGTACTATTCATCTATGATTGTTTTCATTACCATTGCCATGATGTTGATTGCCTCCATCTCTGAGTAGATCATTAGTACTTGGGGAGATGGAGAAACCCTAGTATGAGATTGAAATAAGATAAAGTCTATTATGATATTCATCACTGTGACCATGTGTTAAACTTTCTACATCTTGATGTTGAGAGAAGTCGACCTCTCAATATTTTCCTCTTATGGGGACTTCATGGAGGAAACTACTTGTTGGTAGATGGAGGCGTCCTAGCACTTACAGTGACTATAAAGCTGTTAGCACCCCTTACGTATCAATTTGGGAAATCGAGGAAACTCATGGAACACTATCCATGCCATGGGATACGTCCTACGGGATTACGTCCCTTAATAGCACAGTAACTCGATTGATGTTGATTGCTGACTAATGTGGTAATGAGGATGATGTGGGCAGCGGTTGCTACCTATTCGTCCAAATACGGAGTTCCTCCCACACATGCATAGTTGAGAATGTTCATGACGATAATCTTTATCTTAAATCTTTACAATACTAGTGGTGTATCCGCTACTCCCTGAGAACGCCTTTTCCCTATTGCAGTTCCAATCTTTCTACATACATGATACTTACTTTCTGTATTAAGTTATTTTCTTTAATTTATTATTGCTCTTATACCCAAAACCCAAAAACACCCTTTTACACAATACTCACATTTTACCTTGTCACTTAGAACTTTATCTAGCATTTCTATCGTAATATTTATTTCAAGAGTTATTAGACTTCAAACTCCTGCTCCTTGTGGGATCGATATATTTATTTCTAAACTAGCTACAAACGATCTGTGCACTTGTAGTCATCAATGAGGCATGGCCTCCTTCGAGCACCAGGCACCTTGGGCAAGGTGAAACATTACCGGGGCCACTCCGCAAGTTCAGCGCTCGACACTTTAGGCCTTGGATCGATAGGCGGTGGCCCTGTGATAGGCACCATGCCTAGACCCACACTCGCGTGGCAGTCGTCAAGAAATCCATCAACACGCAGCTTCAAAAAACATTTTCTCAAAAAGGCGATAAACCAATGGCAAAATCGGCGCCTGGCATAAAATCCGCAAAAAGAGGGACTGGTGAATAAGTCCAACTTATTACAAAGCCTCTGAAAACCGGGGATGGGGCTCCAAGGTGGGAGGCAGCAAAGGCAAGCAAAGCGGGGGGTTCACCTTTGCGGAGCAGTGATGATGGCTTGCCGACGGGGGTGATGTGTGGGTGGAGGGCGTCATAGGATGCGTGCTTGCATGACCGCCCGAGCCTTGCGGGGGTATCCCCCCGAGTCCGCGTCCTCGACAGCGCCTGGCTGAAAGACGGGGCATACCGAGGGTGAGCACCGTAGTCCCCTGGAACGCCCGGGTCCCCGTCCTCGACATCGTCTAGCTAGAAGATGGGGGCATACCAAGGGTGGGTGTTGTAACCCTCTAGAGACTCTGGGTCCCCATCCTCGGCAACCGCTGGCTAGAAGACAGGGGCATCCCGAGGGTGGATGTTGTAGCCCTCTACAGCCCCCGGGTCCCCGTCCTCGACAGTGTCTGGATGGAAGACAGGGGCATAACGATGGTGGGCTCCCAAGGCTCCGGGAGCCTCCCATGTCTATCGCGGTGAAGCACCCCCTCCGGTCGCTGCATCAATGTTTGGGCGACCCGGCCCGGTGTTCTCCATCTGGTCCTTAGCTGAATGGGCACCTGGTCGTCCGCCTTGCCCTATGTCGTGCTTGCGCTTCTTTGGGCCTTCGTGTTGACAGGTGGCGCTGCTCTGACTTCACCGTCGCCCCCGTCACGGGTGAGCGGATGCCCGGCTGGCAGCCGGGGGCACGGGCAAGGGAGCCATGGGGAATCACAGCGGGCGGAGGTTTACTCCTCCAAATCTCTGAGCGGGGTAGCTAGCAACTACTGGGGGCCGACCAAGGTCCGACAAGCCCTTGCGTGAGGCCTATCCCTCGAACCTCGGGCACATCTTCCCAGCTCTAGGGGAAGTAGTCCGTCCTGGCGCAACTGTCTGTTCCATCCACCCAAATGCCAGCGAGATAGCCTGCAGGGATCCCGCAAGGGTAGGGGGCTCTTTCACAGCCTAGCTGCAAGGTGTTTTGATAGCCACCCTCCAACCAGGCAGCGATGTCGAGACACCTAGGGGCACCACTAGGGTGCCAGGTCGTGTAGTGACCGTAGGATCTGGAAGCCTCATGTCTGGAGTGAGCCCCCAGCCACGGGAATGTGAGGGCGGCAATGCCGAGGAGCCCGGAGAGGTACATGGTCCACCATTCTCGGTCCAGTTTGGTCGGCGGGCGGAGGGGTTGTGCCCTCTCCACGATCTTGGTTGTCTCTGGTGCGGACTGGCTAGACCAGCCGTGCGGGGGCACGACGTGGAAGGTCACCGTGTCCCTGCAGGGGAGAAGCCATGGCCCCCACGATGGAGAAATGGGGGAACCCGGTTCGTCCCTCACCCATGTAGCAGGTGACCGCATCTGGGCATAGTGGGGAGGGATCCATCCTTGCCCGGAGGGCGTGCTGCCTTCTTGGTCTTGACTCGGTGCGGGCCGTCATGCTGACGGCATTAGCGAAGGTCATCGGAGCACGCCTCAACCCCCTATCTGGCATGCCAAATGTTGAAGATGTGTCCAGTGAAGGAATAGAGGTCCAACGAGCCCTGAGTTCGAGAGGGGGATAAATCACGCGTTTTGAGCTTCTCAGCGACAGTGAAGACAATGGCGCATGCACACGACAAAAA
Organism: Avena insularis; assembly: GCA_023614405.1. Lineage (NCBI taxonomy): Eukaryota > Viridiplantae > Streptophyta > Magnoliopsida > Poales > Poaceae > Avena > Avena insularis. The sequence continues at coordinate 353,470,105 of CM042694.1, forward strand.
TGTTGACACGGGTTTTTTTACCTAGGTTTGGGACCCTCGTGGGGAGATAAAGCACCTACTCATTCTTAGTTGTATTGCTCGCAGTGCTTCGCGAGGGTACAATGGAGAACCAATGTCTAGGTTTACAAGTCCTGGGAATCGACCTCCCCCAGTGTAGAAGAAGTCCCCCTTTTATAGGGCGGTTGGGCCTCTTTCCTCCAAACATAGGGCGGGAAGGGTCACCACACTTCTGCCCCTCGCGGACCCGGTCTACAGGACTACTTTCGGTGGACTCGGTCCTCTTCGTCTTGGCCGCCGGCTAGTCCATCATAAAGCGGGTCCTTCTGGCGCTGTCTCCCGCTCCCCGACATCACCCTTGTCCCCTTAGCACCAAAGTGGCAAGGGGCAGCTGTGTTGGCTCCACTGACGTCCCCGGCGCCCTTACACTAGCCGGTGGACGGTCCTGCCTTTCTTTAGCAAGGCGACTCATCCGGGCCCTGTCTTCCCTGCAGAATCTTGTCTTCTTCTTCCTTATCATTGCAGGGTTACTGCCATACCCCCTGGCATGCACGGACCCTCTCCGAGTCATGCTCGGGGACCCAGGAGAGTCGGGATCCCACCGAGGCAGAGGGCAGGACTCGGAGGCGGCCTCTCGAGGCGCCAGCCTCGGGCTTCCCTCATGAGGCCTTCTACCTGTCTCACTTCCACGGAAAGGGGCAGTGGCCCCCTTGGTGGGCCCGTCGTTCGCAGGATTGGGGTACCCCGGGTACCAGAACTCTGACAATGATGTTGTTCATTGCTTCCATGTGTGAGTAGTTCCCTTTGTTCTTGGGGAGATGGGGAAACCCTAGCATTATTATGAAATGAAATAAAGATGATCTATAACATTGGTATTTACTTGATCTATGATATTTTGTTAGATATCTCTCTCTAGATGGTATGTGAAGTCGACCACATAACATTTGCCTTTGGGACTAAAGAGAGGGAACTACCCTTTGTACGTGCATGGGAGTATGTCCGGTGCTACATCGGCTTATAACCTACATGGTCAAAGGGGCATAAAAGAGAGATTCACTAAGCTTATAACGATATTCATGGGGTAACCCTTAATTGTGGTGGTCTGTAGAAGTGACTTTCTCACAGGCATCCTAGTGGTTATTTAGAGGTGACCTCACCACAGGACTCGTAGAAGTGGCTTGCTCGCGGGACTTGTTGGTGAACATCTTATTATGGAACTCTATCCACACAAATCATGACGAAAGATATCGGTTATCCTAATTATAAGTAATTCTCATATGCTAGTAGTGTATCCTACATCCCCGAGAACATTTAAGCCTTATTGAGTTCCAACACCAATCCCAATGCACTTGTTACTTTGTTTACTTGCTTTCATTAATTTCTTCTACACAAACATAACACTCTTCAAACACTCTTTACTTGGGATCAAAGGCAACTTACAAGTACCCTTTGGTAGATAGTGACGAGGGGCATAAAGACCGTAACCAAATAGCTCTATGTTGGTTTGATGCTCTTATTTCGAAACTAGCTACAATTGATATGTGCACTTGCAGTCATTATGGGCCACATCAAAGATAAGACAACACAAGCCACCCTCATCGCGGCTCAAACCTATCTACTCACAAATCAACCAGAAGTCGACGATGTAAGAGCAGCTATCTACCGCCCTGCCCTCATGGGCCTTGGTATGCTCGGAGCGTTGTGCAAGGGACCAAGTGATTGTCTCACAAACCAACAGATCACCACGCCATCACAGCAGCCCTCGGCATGTGGTAGAGACACGAAGATCCAGCTCGCTGCACCACGTGTGCTTCACGCACTCGCGCAGCCACGATGCCAGGAACAACATCACGCGGTGTAGAGTCGATAATTCTTTCGAGGAGCGTAGCACCCAAAGATACTCGGATACTGAGAGCGACGATGATCGTGAACCATGCGGCGTGAGTTTCTTTACCCATCGGGTTCACAAAACGCCCGTACCCAAGGACTTCAAGCTCCCCCACTATCACCTAAAATACGACGGCCTCTAGGAGCCACAGGCATGGTTGAATGACTGTCTTCAAATAGTAAAACACCAGGGGAATCCAAGGCCACTGCTATGAAGAGCTTACAACTACACCTGAGTCGCGCCGCATGCTGCTGGCTCAAGAAGTGACCCGAGGAATAGATCAGCAATTGGAGTGACCTGGAGGACAAGTTCATCTGAAACTTCAAATCCACATTCAAGCAACTCGCATCCATTGAGGAGTTACCGACATGCAAGATTAAATTAGGGGAGCCGATACATTCATTAAGCGATGGAACATCATCAAAAACTCAGCCGATATTATCTCCGGTGAAATGGCAACTAATGCCTTCAATGATGGCTTGCGTCTAAAGGAGTTCATAAAGGAGCTGGGTGAGGTAGAGCCAAACACAATTGCATAGCTGATGGACTTCGCCAATCAATGGGCTAACAGTGAGGATAAAGTAACCAATAAGCAAGGGAGCTCACTCAAAGAAGACCACGATAGACGCAACACCGACAACATGAGGCGAAAACTACAATTACGATGATTACAGCGGACCAAGCCACGTTGCGGCTAGTTTTGCTAGTGAAGGAAACCACCGGGGAGAGAACCACAGTGATGGATATCGAAGCAACCGAGAAGAAGCTGGGACAAGCAGGACGACCCAACAGTACCATCCAAAAGGTCATTGGGAGGCCCCAATATCACCCATGCAGATGCTCGAAGGGCCATGCCACATCCATTACTATATCGACTTAGAAGGACATAAACATTCGAATCATCTCATGAAGGACTGCCGCACTTTTTTGGGTCTACAAGGGGCCTACGGTGCCAAAGGTGGTCGAGGTAGGAAACCAAGGGGTACATCACCGCACCTTGCACCCTGGCACTCAATGCCGCACCACCACTAGGGGGGCCTCCGGTGGTCACAGCAATTCAGCAACAACCCGCGGCAAACAGGGCCCACAATGATGAGTACCCGAGATCCAGGGGAACAATGCACATGATTAAGAAGGGGTTCCCATCCAATAAAACCCAAAATATAATCATCCGACAAGTCAGCATGGTATTAAGGACGCCATCACCAACACCCGAATATCTACACTAGTCCTAGCAGGAGATTACCTTCAATAGAGTTGATCACCCCCTTCAGGTCACATGTCTAGGTCATTCGAAACTAATAGTTGAGGACCAAATTCGAGGGTTCGACATGAGAAAAGTCTTCATGGACTAAGTAAGCAGCATCAACCTCATCTATGCCAAGACACTACGCACAATGAATTTCTCTCTGACCAATCTAGCTCCAACGGAGACCAGCTTCCATGGCAATGTCCTGGGGAAAGCCGAAGTCCCCATAGGCACAATCTACCTCGATGTTGTCTTTGGATCGTGAGAAAACTCCAAGCGTGAGAAAATCAATATCGAGGTTATGGACTGGCCATCATAGTACCACGCAACCCTGAGGCGACCAGCATTTGCACAGTTCATTGCAACACCACACTATGCATACCTCATAAAAAAGATGTCGGCACCCAATGGAAACATAACTATAAGGGGAAGATTTGCTCGCTCAGATAACTGTGACCACAAGATCAACAAGATATCTGAGTCCTTCGGGATGGAAATAGAGTTCGCCCAGCTCAAGATCGCGACTTATCACAACATTCTGCCAGAAGCAACGATATCCATACCCGACCAGTCATTCGAGTCTTCAAAGGACATGAAAGAAGATCAGGTCCACCCTACGGACCCGAAGAAGACTGCCTTTGTGGCCTCCAACCTTGGTCTCACATACGAAAGTTCACTCTTCGAGTTCCTCCATGAGCACTGGGAGATTTTCACATGGGTCCCTTCGGACATGCCAAGAATTCCTAGGGAACTCGCCACGCATGCACTTAACCTATATGCTGACGCAAAATAGTCAAGCAATTACTTGGCTACTTTGTAGAGTCAAAACGCCATGCCATTGGAAAGGAGTTCCATCGCCTACTCGACGGCAAGTTGATCCAAGAGATCAAAAGGCAACTTGGATCGCCAACCCTGTGTGCGTCTGAAATAAAAACACGGAGGCGCTCTGCATGCGCATTGACTTCACCGCGCTAAACAAACACTGTCCAAAGGATCACTTCCCGCTCTCGCGAATCGATCAGATCATCGACGCAACCATCAGATCTGAGCGTCTTTATTTTTTCGATGCATATACTAGATACCACCAAATCTGGATGGAAGTCGAAGACAAAGACAATACAACATTTATCACACCTTATGGTGTATTCTGCTACACCATAATGCCCTTCGGGATGAAGAACAGGGGTGCTACATACCAGCGGATGATGCAAAATTGCCTTGGAAACCAAATCGGCAGAAATGTTCATGTCTACATTGATGACATCATAATCACAACAAGGCAAGAATTGACCTTTATCGATGATATTTGAGAAACATTCGATAATCTCGATAAGTACCACATCAAGATCAGCCGACAAAGTGCTCCTTTGGAGTCCGTGCTGGGCAACTCCTCGGGTACCTCATGTTGGCTAGGGGAATCAAAAAAAAACCAAAAAAATACAGGTGATCCTAATGATGAAGAGGCTGACAAATCTATGAGGCGTCCATCAGTTAGCTCGGCATGAAGTGGCATTAAGTTAATTCATCGCTCGGTTGGGTGAAAAAGCACTATCGTTCTATGCACTGATGATGAAACCTGATACTTTCGAGTGGACTGATGAAGCCCAACGAGCCTTTGAAAATATCAAGAAAACACTCTCAACATCACATGTCGTCGTGTCACCCAAGGAAAAAGAACCACTACTTATCTACATTGCTGCCACCAATCAGGGGGTCAGCACAGTACTAGTCATTGAATGACCCTAAGGAGAGACTCACGGTGTCCAGCGGTCGGTCTACTACCTAATTGAGGTTCTATATCCATCCAAGAAACTATACCTGAATTATCTGAAGCTCGCATATGGTACCTTCATGATGGTGCGCAAATTGCTTCACGACTCCTCTCTCAAACATCCTCAACAATCCCGAAACTACGGGGTGTGTCTCTCTCTGGGGCATCGATTTATCCTCTCGATACATCATGTATGAGAAGCGAAAAACAATAAAGTCTTAGGTCCTACCTGACTTCATCACGGAGTGGATGGAACTCCAAAGCGCGGGTCCCCCAGATCTATCAAGTGCATCGACCATGTACTTCGATGGATCCAAAAGAACTGAAGGAGACAGTGCTGGTGTCATACTCATATCACCCTAAGGGGATAAAATGCGCTATGTACTTTGGATGAACTTCCCGAATGCGTCCAACAATGAAGATGAATATGATGCCATGTTACTGTTGGGTTCACAGCATAGAAAACAAAAAAATCCTATGATGTGAACAACTAAGCACCAAGATCTATCTATCCAGATAAAATCAACTGGTGGATATACATCCATAGAGATCTTACCCTTTAAGACTAAAAATCTTTGTTAATAAAATTTGATTTCCTGGATGATGTAATCATTCACTTGCCGATCTCAACATCGTGATGAAGTCCAGCAAGTCCAGCAGGTCCAACACTAGCAAGTCCAACACCGCAAAGTAGCGGTGCATTCTTGATCGCACACACATCCGGTACCCGACAACCTCCGTCCCTTGCTCCAACAAAGCAGCAGAAGCAGCAGATCCTTTCCAGAGCAACACCGAGAACATGTAGTTCGCTAATCCGAAGCCATGGGGAATTGCTAGGGGGAAGAGAACCTTCACGAGGAGGTGGTGCAAGAGGAGAGGAGCCATGAGGCTTCTTTTATAGGGGATGGGGCGCAGCCCCATGGCCATGGATGGCCGGCCAATGTGGGTTCCCCACCTCTCTCTCATTCATGTGGGTGGAGCTTCCACTAAGCCCACTCACATCAATTTCAACTCCAGTCACTTGCATTTAATGTCCACTAAATTAAATGCATTTTTCTCTTTAAATAAAACGCTTTCTTTTATTTTATTCAGAATTTTGTTAGTTACTTTAATTAACAAACATTCACAAAAAATCATATCACATGCAGAAACAATTTTGAAAATTTCACCCGAATCAATTTCGATGTCCATCGAAACAATCCCAGCACTTTCATAATCTTTCTCTGGTATCTTATTTGCTCCAAATGGTGTCGGTTTCCCTTAAGTTTTTCACCCTACGATTCGCGAATAATGCAGACATGATTGAGACCCCTCTCTGATCAATAATCAGCAGTGGGTCCTGCAGATCCGTACTTACTCCCACCCATTCAACAATGACTCTAGTGATCTTGTGAACCCTTAATGTTTGTAACTAAATCCCTTTGTCTCGCGATATATTACATGTCCGAGATTTGATCATCGGTATCCCCATACCTAGTTTAATCTCGTTGTCGACAAGTACTCTTTTCTCGTTCTCGTGATATAACATTCTAGTGATCTTATCACTTGCTTCCAAGCTATGTCAATGTGATATCACCAAGAGGGCCCAGAGTATATCTCTCCGTTATCAGGATGGACAAATCCCACTCTTAAACCATGAGCCTCTACATGACACTTTCAGAGTATCTGAACCCACCATTATTGTCACCCTGTTATCGTGTGACGTTTGATGTTATCAAGTTACTCTTCCAGTGTGAGTGATTGATATGATCTCATGGCCTAAGGATAAAAGTTACTTCGTATGATGTTATAGCAATTTTAACACAATGAATTTGATCGTATTGCTATACTTTGGATGAATGTTCATCACATCATTCCACCAATGATGTGACCTTGTTATTAACAACATCCAATGTCCATGATCAGGAAACCTTGATCATCTTGTTAATCAACGAGCTAGTTTATATGAGAGGCATAACTAGGAACTCTTTATTTTGTTTATTAAAAACACATGTATTAATGTTTCCAATTAACACAATTATAGCATGTAAAATAAACATTTATCATAAACAGGAAATAAAATAATAACCACTTTATTACTGCCTCTTGGGCATATTCCCTTCAGTCTCCCACTTGCACTAGAGTCAATAATATAGTTTTGAAAAAATTGCGCATTCAACACCTATGGCTTTCTGATGTTGTATATACGCATTTGCTAGTGGTTAGCATAATCTCTAGAACTGACACTTTTAGATCCGTGTGTATTTACATGTCTTTGCGTCTTTACGCATCACTCATTCTCAAATGAGATGGCATTGTATAAATTTAGTCCTTTGATGAGACCTTTAGTTCCTTTGGGTTAAAACATGTTGATATAATTGTCGTACAATATATCTTCATAGTACTAGACCACTTTGAACCACACCTAGTTTGATAACAAACTACTTAACACAAATTCCCTCCTTTGTTCCTACTATAGCAGTCATATACTTAGCCTTTTTTTGTAGTATCTGTCACAATGTATGAACTTTGGAACTCATCCACATCCATCATGGAACCTCTTTTCCAATACATTGTGCCACCCATAGTTTAAATTGAGATAAACTTAATTTGTATCTTGTGAAAAACTAGTATCAATGTAACACTTTACAATGAACTATTTGTAACTTTTTGTCACCTATACATAAATATATTCTTAGTTCTTCTAAAGATCCTAAGAATATCGTTATTATCATCCAATGATCATCTTATGAGTCATTCTAGTATATGCTCGTAACATTTATAGCATAGGACATATCTGGATTTGTACATATCACGATATATATGGTTAATCAAAATATTCATGTGATTTCACACACCAAGAATCAAAACACTTGAATCTTTATTCAACCCTTTCCATGCGGCAAGAACCTTTCTTGTTGTTTCCATATTGAACTCTTTCAATATCTCATATATGTATGTCTGGCACAGCCATATTAGCGCATCAATATATCCATATAGACATTGATGCCTAATATTCTGGTTTTGCCCAAGTCTTTCATCGAAATCTAATTTTAATGAAATTCTTAACTTGTGTCAATAAAAGATACAACATTTCCAATCAACAATATGTACTCTACATAATGTATTAGAAATATGTCTTAGTGCTCTCACTTAATTTCTTGCAAAAGCAAGCATCTTCATTGTCTCCAATGAAATTAAACTCTTTTAACATTTTCATCATGGTGAAGATTCCAACTTTGCTATGCTCACTTCAACCATTGAAGTTTGCATGCCCTTTTAGCATCCTTTGAATCAACAAAACCCTTCGGACCGTGTCATGTACATGTCCTAGGTAACCATTCTATTAGAAGAACTTTGTTTTGTTTGTTGAACTATCATATACCAAATTATATGTAGTGGTTTATACATTAATCCATCAAGACTAAATATCGCTACGAAAGATCAAATCTTGTTGTAGTCAACTCCTTGAACATTGTCGCAAACTCTTTTCTAATATGTCGACTATTTCATAGATGTCGAACATCCATGTCTATTTCTTTATATATCCAAATACGACTGATAGGCTTCACGCCTTTTTGGAGGGTCTTCCAAGTTCAAAAACTTGATTTCTTGTGTATGGAAACTATCACGGATTTTATGACTTCCAGTCATTCTTTGGAGTCGGGGCCCATCATCGCTTGTTTGCATGTAGTCGGTTCATCATTGTCAAAACAATAACGACTTGTATATCAAATCTCACTATTTTATTCTTACCCAACCCATACGGTCCAAATAGGAACTCTAATCTCCGAGATCATAACCTTTGTAATCACGGGAGCCATGAGCATTATGGCCACCACCGGGACACTTTCTAGCACTATGCTGCTTAGCACATATAGCTAAGGTTCAGTGACCTTATCAAAGTTTTATTGTCATCCCACTTAACTTTTCACGAAAAAATTCTTCTCAAGAAACTTCACGTTCCAAGCAACAAACTCTTTTGCCCTCAGTGTTATGGCGGAATACCCAACAAATTCTTTGGGGTAACCTACAAAGACGTGCTTATCCGACTTCGGTTATGAACATTTTACTTATGCCTAGCATCCCAAAATGTATGAAAAGACAACTCAGGTTTTATCCCGAACCATAACTCATATGGTGTCATTTCAACGGATCACGATGGTGCTCTTTTCAATGTAAAAGTGGTAGTCTCTAAAGCTTTAATCCTTAAAACATAATGGCACTTTTATAAATGACACTTTTGATCTTACCATATCAAACAAGGTTTGATTTCATCTCTCGAACACTCCTTACTCTTATGGTTTATCGGGAAACACAAATCCATGGAACAATTCCTCAAATCTTAGGTGTTTTGCTAAACATGTAACTCAAATATCTTCCTTTGTGATCGAATCATAAATTCTTTATTTTATCGTTACAATGATTTGCTACTCCATCTTGAAAGCCTTTGAACATTTTTCGAATGTTTCATACTTCTTCCTTATTGATTAAATATACACATATATTCACTCAAATTTCCGAAGAAAGCATATGAAGTTGAAATATCCATCGCACATGGCTACACATAATGGCCCATATACATCAACATGTACAATGTCCAATAAGTTAGTCATCCGTTCCTCTTTGGCCTATGAATGAAGTTTTAGTTATCTCGAGGAAAGTCTCACAAGCGTCAATTGATCAAAATCAAAGACTCCAAAAATCCATAAACATGGAGTTTCTTCATGTTTTCTTGCCAATATAATTTAAATGGTGATGTCACTTTTTTTAGTGATCTTTCAATCATTTGTCTTGTAACATTTTAGCATTATTTTTTATGGACGTGATTTCTCCAACTAGACTTGTAAAACTTCATCCATATTCTATGGAATATGGTAACTATTTGAACAATCATTGTTCTCATAATACCGGAAAAAATAACAATTATTAAAACAAATCTTGAAGGCAAGTTTTGATGTCAACGAGAAACACAATAACACTTTATTTGTTTTCGATGAACATCATCACATATTCTTTTGCTAGTTACTTAGGCCATTGTAGTTCATGAATTGTGTTGTTCTGTATGACATTTCACACCAACCAATTCGGTATCCAATACCCAAGAACCACATTGTTTAACAAGCAAAGAATACAACCATAACATGTATATCATCTACATACCTAAGTTGGACATTTCCAGTCTTTTTCTTTTCTGCCAAATATTTTATAGATTCTCTATCAGCATTTCCTTTTCCTTTAAAAGAATCTATCAACATCAATAGTGGCGCCATACACATGACACATAGTCCAAAGAATGTATAGTCAAATACTAATACCTTTGGACTTGCACTTTGAACTGGATCACCATCATCAAATGTTGGTGTTCTTTCAAAAATCCATTCTTTAGTAATCTCTTAGTGTAGTAAACATTTTACCTACATATTCTATTCATACTTGTCATGACAACTTTCATGATCAAGCTACTATAGCCTATAAGGGTGAATCGCGAGTATAATGTTAGTTCCCAAAACCTTTTTGGGAGATTATGACGTCTAACATCTCCAACCTTTGCAAATTCTCATACAATATGAGAACATATATTTTGCCAAATTATACTCTATCATATTGCAACCATAAACATTGTTTAAGATATCACAATACCTTCCACACATGATGGTTTCTGAAAAAATTATTTCAGCTCCTAGATAACCTTGATACTAAAACATCTTTTGAATATCAAGGATCATGGAGGCAAACATGATACTTTAGATACTAACACTGGAATTGTACTATTGGTTTAATACCACTTATTAAACTTCATGAAGCAAATGGAGTTTGCTCAAAGTTTGCAATAGGATTTTTAAACTTTAAATTGACACTCAACTGAATCAGTGTGTGGAAAATGACTTGTGTTGCATGGTTTTTCAGCAACCAAGGAAGTGGGCTTCTTGGCTACCCATGGCTGAGTAGTGGTATAACACTTCATTCCTCACTTCACTAAAATAGCTGCTTTTCACGCAGTACCCACCACCCATGTTAAGTGAAGTAGCCCTACCTGGACCAACTTAGTTTGTCGATAGAACATTGGAATCATAAACTGATCTACATGTGGGTTCAAATAGTCACCCGGAAATGCAAATTCGCATAAGCAGCAAGAGCACAAAATGTCCTAAAAGATAACTCTCAACATCCTCTTCGTGTCTCTTTCTCATATGGCTTTATAGCGCAATGGTAACCACCATGATAATATGATACTTGAGCTCTTCCACTCCAAAACAATACAATACTAGTTCGTAAAGTAAATATCCAGAATTCTATAGTTCTATTATCTCAATTAAAACTAAGCGCAAGGTAGTAAACAGATGCCAATGACTACAACAAACTATGCCAATTCACTTTGATTTAATGGTTTATGATAAATTGAGTTCGACTAATCCAAATTACAAATGAACTACCACTCAAAACCAACATCCCTCGAGTTGTTTTGATGATTACATGAACCAGATCCACTACACCAAGACCGATCATCACGTGAGTTGGTGTAGCTTCAAAGGCGAGCATATATATGGTCATCATATCAACCATATGACTCATGCTTTACCTTTCGGTTCGTGTTCCGAGGCCATGTATGTACATGTAAGGCTCGCCAATTCAGAACCTTAGTATTCGCGTGTGTAAAATTATCTTACACCCGTTGTATGCGAACATAGAGTCTATCACACCTGATCATCATGTGGTGTCTCGAAACGATGAAGTTTCTTAATGGTGCATACTAAGGAAGAACAGAATTTTATCTTGATATTTAAATGAGGGATTATCTTATAATGCTACTAAAGTGCCAAACAAGCAATATAAGATGCAAACAAACATCATATGCGAAAAGTGATATGATATGGTTCTTGCACTTGATCCCCATCATGTGCATTGTGGTATGATCTTTATCATTTCTACATGTGTAAGACCAAGGTCTATGGAACTTACACTTTGGTATGTTATAATTTCCAAGAGTAGCAATCCATACTACAAATTATAACATCACCATATCATGATTGTTGGGGATATACTTTCTGGGTATCCTCACAGTCCTCACTGACCAGGGTGGCCCACTTCAGGTTAGAGCTTTGCTTCACGGGCGACCAGTAAGAAGAGAAGAGAGTCAATCCAATCTGGGAAGGCCCAGAAGACTTACCGACTTAGGCCCATAGTGTTACTTGTAGTTCAAGATGTACTTTGTAACCAACTCTCAGTCGTAGCCGGATAGATCTCTCCTATAAACCCTAGGCCGGATATCTATATAAGCCGTCCTAGGGAGAGCCTTTAGGGCAACCCTCAATAGTCTACAATCTCAACTTGCACAGGCGAACCCTTGTAACCCATATTCCAGCTCTGCCGTATTACTGGATTGCTAGGAGGAGTAGGATCCGTCCAAAGCCGGGGGATTCGAACCTGGGTAAACTTGTGTGCTCACCGTCCCGGAACACCGTACGTCTCACACCCCTCTCTTCCGCATGCCTCGAGGACCCCCTCATGGCGTACTTGTCATCAATCCGACGATAGTTGGTGCCCACCATGTGGCAAGTGAGATTCGGATCTGTGTTCCGAGCGGAATCTGCAAGAATCGGAATCAGCGAGACTATCATCGTCGGTCACATCCTCTACGCCAGCGATGTTCCTCTCATCGTTCTCGACGAGACCTGGATTCCGACTAGGGAGGTTGTGACTGCCTACACCATCATGTCTTTTGGTGAGATCGATGTTTACATCGGTTTTGCTGAACCTGTCCCACCCACCCCAGCGGTGATGATAGAGGCAGAAGAAATTTCTGGGTCCCCTTTGTCCGCGGAGGCGGCAGAGTTCCATATCCCAGAAAACCCTAATCCCACCCAGCCCACACCAGTTGTGGAGATGGTGGAGAAGTCCGAGCCTGAGGCAGACCTGGCGGTCCAAGTTGAATCTGGAGTGGATCTCCCTGGAGAAGACGAATCCTAGATCGACCCACACGCTGAAGTCGAAATCCAGGAGGAGCATAGCAACGACACTCATTCTGGCTCTGATGACGCCGGGACAGACAAACCTTTCCTGAGAAACACGCTAAGACGCATGATGATGCAAAACTCTGGCGTAGATGAAATCCTCGAGACTATCAAACGTTTCGACGAGGCCGATCGCGAAAGCCGCAGGTACCTCAGGAAGCACGCGTCGCACTTCGTCGGATATGTGGGATCCGGATCCGTCTTTGCTGATACTGGAGACAACACCGACTCTGTGCTGGAGGCGATTGGAACAAACGCCGACGTACCCGCATCCTCGGATGAATCAATGACATCAGCAAATTTCCGAAAGTTCTCCATGGAATATGAAGAGGAGTATAACTCCAAAGCTGCAGAGGAAGGAGAAGCCATGGATGAAGGATCCGGGGAACACTCTCCCAAAGCACAGGATGACATGGAAATCAGAGATAATCCCGAGATCCAGAGGTCCGAAAGTATCGATCAGAGCTTGACTCCGAGAAACGGACCCAAAGCTGTCTTTGCTACCAGCGCTGCCAAGAAGGCAAAGAAGAAGAACAAGAAGAACAAGACCCCGGCAAAAGACCCTCCGGCATAGGAGGTGATTGCCGAGGAATACGAGGAAGACTCGGATGGAGCGCTTATCACAGACGAGCCCAAAAAATAAGAATCGGTGGATGGACACGTGATCACTGAAGGTGCCCGTAAACTCATCGATGCTGAATTAACAACACCTATTCCTACAGCTACAGAACTTACTGCTGAAGAACTGGAGGAGAGGGCACAGGCCCTAGAAGCGCGTCATCAAGTACTCCTCGATGAAGCCAAAAACATTGAGGAGGAAAAGAAATGCATAGCATCTGCAGAAAAGTACAACTCCAGGCAATACCAGAAGACCAGGAAACGTCATACTAATGACAACCAATTCCCGCAGATTCACGCCGTCCTTTTCGGAGAAGAAATGGGAAGCCTCGGAAAGATAGCAAAGGGGATTGGGTGTATCCAACCCTAGTACAGAACACCGTTATACAAACTCCTGAAAAAGACCAAGGATTTTGTGTGGACCGACGAAGCTGAAGCTGCACTATAAGACCTGAAGAAAGTACTCTCATCTGCTCCTATCCTTGCTGCACCGGAACCACAGGAACCGATGTTGCTTTATCTTGTTGCGACAAACAAAATTGTTAGTATCGTCATGATAGTGGAGAGACCGGAGGAAAATCAGGAACACTTGGTGCAGTGTCCGACTTACTTTGTCAGCGAGGTTCTAACAGAATCAAAACAGCTATATCCGCACTATCAAAACATGGCTTACAATGTTTTTCTGGCATCTCGTAAGCTACGACACTATTTTTAGGAGCATCCAATTATCGTGGTGAGCACAGCTCCCATGAGAGACATAATTAACAACAGTGACGCCATAGGACACATTGCCAAATGGGGCATAGAGCTTTCAGCTTTCGATATTGAGTATAAACCCTAGACAACAATCAAATCCCAAATCCGTCCCGACTTTGTTGCTGATTGGACAAAGACGAAGGAGAATATGACCCTCCTTGAGTCGGAATATTGGACCCTATATTTTGATGGGTCTAAGGCTCGAGGGGGCTCGGGGGCTGGCGTGGTGCTCAAATCACCCCAAGGAGATAAACTTCTATACGTGTTGCAGATCCACTTCACAGCGACAAACAATATTGCCGAGTATGAAGCACTGCTGCATGGAATCCGGATCGCTAAGGATATCGGCATCCGACGTTTGATGTGTTATGGAGATTCAGATCTTGTTGCTCAGCAAGTTTCAGATATTTGTAATGCAAATAAACACATGGCATCATATAAAGTTGTCATGGATGATTTATCTAAATCGTTCGAAGGGTTTGAGGTTCAACACATCCCTCGAGCAGAAAATGAGGAAGCAGATGCATTATCTCGGATAGGCTCTGCACGGAAAGAGGTCCCGGATGGCGCTTTTTTAGAGCACCTCAAAGTTCCCTCAATAAAGGAGTGGATGAGGAATATCTGACCAAATCCGACTCACCTCTAATAGTAGTCCTGGCTGTAATTCCCAGCTGGACCCAACCCTACCTTGATTATCTAGTAGATGGCAAATTACCCGAAGACGAGGTTCTGAGCCGGCAGATTATCCGACGAGCGAAAGCCTACACTATAGTTAAAGGTGAGCTCTATAAGAAGAGTGTGTCTGGAGTTTTTCAGCGCTGCATATCTCCGGAAGAAGGAGAGGAAATCTTAAGGGAAATCTTAAGGGAAATCCATGAAGGCGAGTGTGGTCACCACGCTGCAGCCAAATCTTTAGTGGCAAATGCTTTTAGACATGGTTTTTTCTAGCTTACAGCTCAGGCAGATGCCGAATGGCTAGTCAAGACGTGCAAAGGCTGCCAAAAGTATGCCAAACAAGCTCACGTTCCAGCTGATCAGCTGCGAACAATACCTATAACATGGCCTTTTGCAGTCTGGGGGCTTGATATGGTAGGACCAATTAGACGTGATCCAAGTGGATTTACTCACCTCTTAGTGATGGTGGATAAATTCACAAAATGGATTGAGGCTAAACTCGTCACTAGTTGTGATGGAGCAACAGCTAGAAGATTTGTCGAGGATGTTATAATCCGGTATGGTTATCTGCATAGTATTATCACGGACAACGGGAGTAATTTCTCTATGGGAGAATTGGCCGAATTCTGCAATGAACAAAATATCCGGCTTGACATTGCGTCAGTCGCACATCCACAGGCTAACGGACAAGACGAAAGGGAAAATGGTTTAATCCTATAAGGCCTAAAACCGAGACTCGAAGCACCACTACGACGTGCTGCGGGGGCTTGGCAGAGGAATTACCCTCTGTAATATGGAGTTTACAAACAACTCCGAACAGGTCAACCGGATACACACCTTTCTTATTGGTCTATGGCGCAGAAGCAGTTCTTCCTAGTGATTTGATTCACACTTCTCCTAGAGTGGCTGCGTATATCGAACAAGATGCCGAGATTTCTCGACAAAATGATCTCGACTTAGTCAAAGATGTTCGCGTCGTTGCTGAAATGAGATCAACAACATGTCAGCAGAAGTTATGCAAGTATCATAGCCAAAGAGTCAGAAATAGATCTTTCAATAAAGGCGATTTGGTTCTCCGACTTGTGCAACAAAGAAAGCACAAACTTTCCCCAGTATGGGAAGGGCCCTTTTTAGTTAGTCGAGTATTGCACAATGGTTCGTACTACTTAACTGACATGAGGCCAGTCAAAGAAAGACCTGCTACTAAGAAGAGAAAGAGAGTCGGAGGCAGTACAAATCCGGATGAGTTAGATAGACCATGGAATATTGCTCAGCTACGTCCCTTTTATTCTTAGTTTATCCTTCTTTGTAATCATACATGTATACATGTTCTGTGAGAAATAAAAGTTTTGGTTGCCTCAAGTTTTTCTGAGAAGTTTTTACCATCTTATTTCCGAATGATCATGTCATAGTCGAAAATCCCAGAATACTTGAAAGTACTTTATGCTCATGTTTGTTCTGGTTTAGATTTCCGATTCTAAAAATGCTACCTTCGGGTATAACTCTAAAGTTTCTAGTCTATACTTTGGTTATTTGTTTGATTGCTGGATGCGGCCATTTTCCGAGTAGTAAATTGTTGGTACTAGAAGCCGGCTTTGTTTCCGAGTTTAAACTGGTTTAGCAATTGAGCTCCGTTGCTTGGCAAAGTTTCCGTGCAGAAGGTTTAGCCGGCTCATGAAAGGTACGAGGCGGAAAGCCAGATAAATGATAAGTATAGATGAAAAAGTATAAGTGCTTATGTAAACATTTCAGGCACACAAAAATTTAAAGCCAAAAGTGCTGAATAGATTAAAAGCTTAGCACTAGCAAAATTATAGTACTGCATATTTACATATCCATAATGTTTTTCAGAATAATACATTTGTTTCTGGTAATCTATGGTGCAGGAGAAGAGGTAGACGCTGCCGGCTCGCTGGATGCATCGGCCTCGGTTTGATAATGCTCCGAGATGTTCAGATCCGATACGGTCTATTCATCGTCGGAAACTTCAGTTGCTTCTTTCGGAGGTGGAGGCGGTGTATCCACGCGATTGAAGAAGGGAGTGTCGTAGCTGGTTAAGTCAGCCACACGACACCCATATTCGGCACAGGAGTCCATGATGGCCTTGATATCTTGCTCCTGGTCGTCTTCATCCACTTTGCAGTACCCTCTGGCCACTTGCCATGTTTCCATGGTAGCTCATGACCATGGTGAGAGCATTCTGCGCAGCGGATCACGCGTAGGACATGTTCTAGTCCCGGACGAGCTGCGGCATCTCCTTCGCCTTGTCTCGCACCTGAAAGTTCGACATGTTATGCATGTACGGAACCCTAAGAGCTTCGCCAATGTCCTCGATGGATTGGCGGAAGTCATGAATTAAATCACCGACTTGTGTAAGTCGGTGGGTGCGAGGCTCGGTGGAAGCAGAGTCCGTCAAGTTCAGAGGACCTATACACATAACACAAAAATGGTTAAGAAAATCCGACATCGAAAGAGTCGAAGAATATAAACAAGTCAGAAATATGGAAAGATACCGAAGATGACGTCGACAACTTTGGTCTTCTCTTCTCGAAGACTCCGGAGTTCAGCCCGCAGCGCGTCGGAGATATCCTTCTCTCTGCAAAGCTCATTGTTGAGATCCGAGATTCTATGATCTTGAGCCACAATCTTACGATCACGTTCATCAGTAGCCATGGAGGAGGATTCGAGAACTTGAGCGATGCTCTTCTCATGATCCGCCTTGAGCTTAACCAGGTCTTGGCGAAGTTCTTTATTCTCCACCACTAGGGTTTTGAGGTTCTCGGCCTCTTCAATCATAGCCTAGGACTATATTACCAGTGTTGTAAGTCAAAAAAGAACAACAGTTCAGCAAAAAATATTCGACTATGAAAACACAAGACAAGGTTTGAGTCTCGGAATGTTTACCTTTGGCCTCATCCTTGGAAACCTTCAGCTCAGCATTTTCAAGTCAGAGATCTCTGATCTCTCTCCGCTTGTTGCAGATATTCTTCAACAAATCCTGGTTATATGAATTAACTTTCTGTAAGTCAGAATACCCAGAGTCAGAAGTCTACTTAAGACTCGGGCTAATATTGTTACTAATATCAGCACGAGCCTTGGGGGCTACACTAGTTCATTCTTTGGTATCCTAAGGAAGCATAAACTCGGATTGTATATCCTACTTCATGCTTGGGGGCTAGAGGATATGATATAAAATACAATAAATAAAATCATGAGTTGGAATTCCGACTTACATGATGTTCATGTGTGAGTTTGCTCAGACACATGTTCACCTCGGTGGTAACCTTCTCGGTGAGGGTGAGTGGAATAACCGAAGGTGGTGGAAGCACACCAGCTCTAAGTCCCTCGTCGCGAAGGCGAACTTGTTCAAGAAGGTCGGAGTACTTGATATCCTCCGCCTCTTGTGCTTCTTCTTTGGCAGAGAAATTTCAGCTCTCTAGGCATTGCCGGGCCAGAAGCTAGATTTCTTCTACAGATTTCCGAGAGAAGCCAAATTTGGCAAGTCCAAGATTGTTCAGGAGGTTTTCAGCAAAGGTCTCTGCCGAGGGATCAGTACCCGAAGAGGGTTCACCCTTATCTAAACCAGAGCCACCCGTGGTGGCGTCAGTCTGCGATTCAATGATCACTGGCCCTGTTGAAGGAGCCAGATCATCTGCGACAACCGGTGATGGAGTTATCACTGGCGTTGTGGAAGGTTGAGGAGCAGGAGCCAGAGGAGCCACAGCAGGAGAAGCTATAGTCAGCTTCGTCTGCCGCAAAGGCTTCGAAGAAGTTCCCTTCCCCTTTCCCTTGATGAGCTGCTTAGCTTTGAGAGTGTAATAGAATGGAAAACATTACATCTCGAAGAAAATTCGAGTAAGGTATAAAGGCGGAAGTTGTGTTGAAAGTTACCTCTTCACGACTGGCACCTCCTTTGTGCCGATAGCCACTGTCGGAGCTTTGTGCTTCCTGGGCATAATGTCCGGCAGTGGGACCAGCTCCGCCTCCTAAGAAAACTCTAGAGGATATCCCTCGATAGGAGCCAGCTCCGACTCGAGGAGATCGGCAAGATGGAAAGAAGAATGTATCTCAGTATTGCAAAATAGTTTAAAAGGTGAAACACATAAAAGGATTTATCATTGAAGCTTACCGGAACCACATGGTCTTCTGTTGTGTGCATATCCAGAGACAAGTCCGGAATCTTTCTCTCAATCTGCTCCTTGATCAGCCATTTAATCTGGCTTATGTAATCTTGTGGCTTTAAAGCCTTAGGACTGATGCGGAGAGAATCATTCTTCGACGCCGTGATGGAGTGCAATAGACGGTCGCCGTGGTGTTGGAGAGCTGAATCCGACGTGCGACCCAGCACTAGACTAAGTCGGATCCTTTCAAGCCCTTGTGTTTTATCAGGTATTCGATCCGCCTCTTAGCGAGGATCAGATTGTCACTGAGAGTCAGAGGAGCCTCCCGTAGAGGTTCCGTCGATGAAAGCCGGCAAACCAGTAGCTTTGCCGGGAGCAGGAATGTCCTTATGATAAAAGAAAGGCGAGGATAACTACGCTCGCGTCTAACAGAAAGGCTAATAGTGCCGGTAATATAAGGATTACCGGCAGTGATGGAGTTTCTCTGGACATGAAAGTAGTACCGGAACAAAGTAAGACTCGGCCTAATGCTGATATACCCCTCGCAGAAAGCTGGGTAAGAACTCATCTCTAAGATGGAGTTCGGGGGAAGATGGTGGAGCTGAACGCCATAGTGATCTATCACCTCGGAAAAGAATTCCGAGGGAGGGAAAGACAAACCTTTGTCGAGGTGGGTGCCGAAGTGTACCCGCTCGCCGGCTTGCGGGTTGGGGATGATTTCTCCAAAGCCACTCCGCCAGTCGCCGGCGCGGAGGAGACCTTCATTTTCCACGCCGTGGAGCTTCTCCTTGTCGAGGAGACACGATATCCAAACCCCACGTTGCTCTCTTTCTTCGCTGCTGCCGCGGCCGTCGCCGCCGCTACGAAGCCAGCCAAGCCGGAAGTTGAGGAAGAAGCCATTTCTCCGGTGCGCCCGTGACCTTGGATGGGCGGCGCTAGGAATCTGGGAGGTGGGAGAGCTCTACGCGCGAGGGAGAAGTGGGGGAGAAGGAACGACAAGGGAACAGGTGAAGATGAGAGAGAGAGAGGATCCTCACCCCTTATAACCACCTACCTACACCAAGATTCGTGCAAACGGCACTGTGTAAACGCCACGCGTCGTGGAAGGAGCTGGGAAGGACCCACACGATGATTACATCGCCTCGATCTCCGCGTATGCATTGAAACGGCACCTCGGTTCCGCGAATGGCGGACCCACTAATGGTCGTGCTGACAGGATGTTTGTTAGATGACGTGACTTGACCATGACGAGTGTCAAATGATGTCAGAGACCAAGTTCCGGCTTAGTTTGAAAATCAAGCTGGAAAATCCTAGTAACATGTTGACAGGTCCGACTTATTTTGAGACCCGGATCGTATTTTTTGTTTTGAAGTTTCAAGAACCCTTCAAGATTCTGCAAGCCAAAGATCAAGCTAGACGATGCTGAATCTGACTTTGGTTCTTCGAGACTTCCGGGGGCTACTGTTGGGGATATACTTTCCGGGTATCCTCACAGTCCTCACTAACCAGGGTGGCCCACTTCGGGTTAGAGCATTGCTTCATGGGCTACCAGTCGGGGAGAAGAGGCGAGTCCAATCCGCTACGGAAGGCCTGAAGACTTACCGACTTAGGCCCATAGTGTTACTTGTAGTTCAAGATGTACTCTGTAACCGACTCTTAGTCGTAGCCGGATAGATATCTCCTATAAACCCTAGGCCGGATATCTATATAAGCCGTCCTAGGGAGAGCCTTTAGGGCAACCCTCAATAGTTTACAATCTCAACTCGCACAAGCAAACCCTTCTAACCCATATTCCGGCTCTGCCGTATTACTGGATTGCTAGCAGGAGTAGGATCCGTCCAAAGCCGATAGATTCGAACCTGGGTAAACTTGTGTGCTCACCGTCCCGAAAAACCATACGTCTCACACCCCTCTCTTCCGCACGCCTCGAGGACCCCCTCATGGCGTACTTGTCATCAATCCAACGATAATGACACTTGCCCAGCAACAATCTAAACTAGACACCTCTAATTTATCAATTGCAAGCTTTACGTGGCTTAAAGATTTCTAAGATAAAACCGTTCATACCTACAAACATGGAACCACGACGATGATAATCAAATTATTAGCAACTCGTTGTAAATCAGATATTGACTATAGTAGGAGAGATAGACACCCGCTAGCCACTTATGCAAAACTAGTTGCATGTCAAGCGTGGAACAGGTCTCATGTGCAGGGACATGTAAAGTTAGTCTGAGCTGCTTCATCTCGCTATGCCACCAATATCCAAAAATAACTTCAGGTACTTCGCTAGTCTCAAGTAGCGGAGGAAGAGAGTCCAAGTGCTCATGATTCTATACAAATGGAAAATCAAATTTGATATAAGAATGATGAATCTTAAAGGACAAGAACTCAATAATCAACAAGACAAGAGGCAGTAACTTACATCTGGTACAAGGTTCTTCTTGCCATATGGCGCAACTTGACATTCGGATGGGACTATTTCATTCTTGGTGAGCGTGTTCAAGGATCTGACTTTCTACTCGAGCTTAGTGGAAGTAAGGTTTTCTGGGAGATCCTCATCGGGTCCTTCTTTCCAGTATATATGCCCACATAGCTGAAAGTTTGGCCTGGAGAGGTTGGACGTGGATGCAAATGAAATGCGCCATGAGCTGGATGCCCGAGACCTCTTTTCCAGTCATATACCGGAGTTCATGGATTTGATCCATCAACGGCTATTGAAATGGATTGTATGGGCACATAAATGGGGTGAATAGGTGCTACTCCAAATATTAACTCTTTTCAGTTTTAGGCTTGACACAAAGGTAAATTCTCTAGATATGCAACTAAGATGAATTTCCCTATATGTCAACCTAGCTACTAAGCGAAAACAAGCAGTGAGAGGAACGAGGTAACCGTAGTGGAGCTCGCGGAAACATAGGATTTGTTTTATCGCAATTCCTTTCTTGTTAAGGGAAGTACGCTTGCATTGGAGGGGTGGGCGGTACTAAGACCACCACACCACAATAGGCCTCACCCTGTTCTATGGTGGATCTCGCCACAACTAGCCTAATCCACCTTTCCACTATGTGGTACCCATCGAGGCGGGACGGGTGCCTTTACAATGCTACCGGGGCACACATCCACGACTGAATTGGAGGCTCCCGTGATGACAAAAAGCTGTCACGATAAAACAAGTGATCAAATAATGAAACAACGATCTAGAAATTCAAAGAATCTCTAGATCAAAATTTCCCCAAATGAATGAGAGAGGATGTGATGACGTAGATCAAGGCCTCCTCCTTCGATTCCCCAAATATCAAAGCCTTCAGGTGGTTGAAAGTGGAGATCTCGTGTGGAATCGATTTGAATAGAGCTCAACTTTTTCATTGGATCCAAGAGAGTCTGAAATGAAGATCTGATGGGGTATTTGTACCCCCTCGCGAAAAGCTACCATTGGAGCAAACTGGGGCCGGATAGTCCGGCCCAAGTGGGGGTCAGGTAACCCGGCTGGGGCAAACCTCTGGTCTGGAACGAAATATCCGTGCCAAAAGTCCGCCCCCTATCTATGTAACGCGCCTCGAGTCCTTAGCAAAAATTCCCTCGGGGCAGATTATTCGGCCCCCTGGGAGGGGCAGATTATTTGGCTAGGGCAAAATGTCTGGCCCTAGTCGGAGAATCCGGGGGAATCCTATGCTCCCTTTCCACGTGGTGCGCCTTGGCTCCTTTGCGAAAATTACCTGGGGCATATTATCTGGCCCCCTAGGAGGGACGGATTATCCGGCCAAGGCGAAATGTCCGTCCCTGGTCAGAGAATCCAGGGAATCCTCTGCCCCCATACCACATTACGCACCATAGCTCCCTTGTCGATCAAGCCCAGGGCGGATAATCCGTCCCTTGCCAAGGGTGGATAATCCGCCCCCCAAAACATATGTTTTGCTGCATTTTGCTTTGTAGTTCTTTTCGGGGAAACACTACTGCACTCAATACACAATTAAATAATCCTTGATATCGTTATCTAACAGACAAAACTATAGGGATCATAAAATATTCTTTCAATAACCCCCTTTTTGGTGTTATATGGCAATACTAGGATTTGCAATAGAGCCCTAATAACATCATCATTCCAAGGAAAAAAAGAGTCCCCCTAAATGTGTGCATATTAGCAGTTTGCATTGGAATAAAAATGTGCACATATAGGTTCTAGAATTTTCATGAATTGGAAACTACAAAAAAATGATGAGTTAGTGAGAGATATATCATACCAACCATAATGAAGTTCTCAATAACATAAAGATAGACACATTAATAACTCCATATTGAGAATTCTGAGGATAAAGCCATCTCAATAAATCCATAGAGATAATTCCATAATGAGATATATCTAGAATTACATAATGATAAATACATAGATAGATCCAAGATAATAACCTTAGTCTCACAACCAAACGACATAGTCTGACGATACAAACCAAATAGCAAATAAAGGTTCAACACTAAATGGGCACAAGCAAGGAGATAAAACGGGCGAGAAAAATGGCAAATGTGCGTGTACCCGACCCATGCAAATCCCCTCATCACCCTAATAGAACTACTTAGCCCCCTTCGGCATCAAAATGCCAAAAAGGGAAAAGAGCGATGCTAACGACCTGGGAGATCACTGATCCTCATCGGCCTCCTTGTCCTCATCCTCATGATCGTACTCCTCCTCATCGTCCTCATCATCGGCAACCGGAGGAGTTCCTCCTCGTCCTCATCCTCATCATTGTACTCCTCCTCATCGTCCTCATCATCAGCAACCAGAGGTGTTCCATCTCGCTGGGGAAGGTAACAAGTGGTGCTCCATCTCTCCATAGTTGATTCCTGAGGTGTTCCATTGAGCATACGGAGTTGGAGCGGACTGCAATGGGGGTTGCCTTTGAGCCCTAGAGATGTGATGAAGGATGAGTTGCTGGGTATGAGCCATGTCATGGCGCTAACGGTATGCCTCGTATTGTCCCTTTTGATTATCCACACCCATGCAAAGAATGTTACACTGAAACCAGTTGAGTTGCTTGATCTCTGTAGCAATGGTCTGTACAGGTGGCCTCCTACCATAAGTGCTATCACTAGCTCTAGAATCACCCATAAAATTATCAGACTCAGCAAAAGAGGAGGAGGTCATCTGTTTCTTGACATACGGCTTCTTGACCTTGTGAACCCCATTAAGTGGGCCACTGAAATCCTCATTGGGGAGCATGGCCTTGATGAGCATCATAATGAATGGAGTATATCAAATGGAGTGCCTATTGCATAGCATGTCAATCATCTCAAGAAAAATAAAGTCCATAACATCAAAGGTGTAATCCATAGAGGGGTCTTCACAAGCATCACATTCATATGCAAAGCCAAGTAAGTTGACCAAATGACCACGAATGCTATCATTGTTCCCTCCACCTGGAATAATGCAATCACAGAACATGAGAACCCGTTGAGAGTAGAGTGGGAGAAGACTATCAATCTTACCAACCACACCATTAGGTCCATAACATGTTGAGAGTAATGCATTCTTGATGAATTTATTGGGACTAAGGATGCGATGCCCACAGGGACAATCTCGACCATGGAAGGGATAGGCAAGCACCTGAGCAAAGGTGTATAAGTCGTCCTGGAGAAATTGAGAACCACTCATCCACTTCATAGTGCGATCTTCATCCCCACACACCACGAGTGTGGAGTAAAACTGTTGAACCAGTGTAGTGTCATAGGGACATTGAATCTCCATAAGATGATGCGACCCCATCTTTGCAGTCACATCGAGGGCATGAGAAAATTGAGGTTTTTTCTTTGTGGCTATCAAGTCTTGTGGATGCATGGGGCAAATCTTCCAGCTAGAGTAGATGTCCTGAAAAATATAATGCTGATGAGCACACCAAAAGTTCGGATATTCAAGATCCTCATCCCGCGAAGCATCCTGAAACCAATCACGTTGCCAAAGGGTAGAGTACTCAACAAGATCCATGGTCTTGTAGTTGACTTATGTTTGCTTTCCCTTCCTCTTGGAAGCATCCCTGGACCTCTTATCCCTCTTCGCTTGTTCAGCCATCCATCCAGTCTCTCTCTTTCATATCCTTAGTTCAACCCCATCCACAAGAGTATCGTATTTGTTGTCCTGAAGTATCGAGCACAAGGATGCCTCTTATAAGTCTGAGAGACACTGCGAGAACCACCTATGTAAGGAGTAAGGTAGGTAGCAAAAGATATGAACACACAAGTCCAGGAAGGAATGCTAAAAATAACAGAGAAGCAACCATGAAGCTAGAGAAAAACAATATGAGTCAAAAGGAAGTAGGTGTAATCCTTCCAGGCTAGATAATCTGGCCCTGCCAGGGGTGGGCCCTAGAGAAATTTTGCTAATCGACTCAGATTGGAGGCATACGAACAGATCGGCAAACAAGGTTTATTTTATACTGCAATTAACATGAAAAAGAATCAATGGGTAGCCTCTACTCCAAGTTTCTACAACCAAACAACAATTTCCACACAAAAGCAAGAATGGGGCAGTTATCCTCACTCATCGATAGATCTACTTTGAGAAGAAGGTACCCGGGTGGATGGAAGATCAGATTCGGTCAAAAACCAGAGGAACTGGCCGCCGGGAGAGCACTAGGGAGGAGTAGGGCGGTCGGCGGCAGCTGTGAAGGAGGCCGGGGTCGGGGAGGGGAGTGCTGCTCTGTTTGAGCCTCTCCCCCTGACGCCCTTC
This sequence comes from Avena insularis, assembly GCA_023614405.1. NCBI lineage: Eukaryota > Viridiplantae > Streptophyta > Magnoliopsida > Poales > Poaceae > Avena > Avena insularis. The sequence continues at coordinate 353,495,895 of CM042694.1, forward strand.
CTTAACAGACAAAAACCACCCGGGCGGATAATTCGGCCATCTCTGATTTTTCTTGTTTACACAAGAATCAGGCCAGCACAACCCAAACAAACCTCACAAGTTTACAAATGGACTTGTGTGAAAGATAGATGGATGTCTTGAGGTGGGAAATGCTTAGGTTTAGATTACCAAACTGAGATGGTACTACACACCCAAAATTGCAAGAACCAAAAATAAGAAAAGCCAATATTGGGTTTGTTTTCCATAAGAACAAAGGCTAGACATGAAAAACCTATTGCTATGCTGCAGAGAGTGGGACAAGATCTAGGCATTGATCCAGAGATGCTGACAGAGGAGAAGCTTAAGGTTCCACCTAAAGAGAAGATGGCCAACAAGACTTCAAATGAATAATTTGAATCCTACATTTATATCACTACAAGAAAAGTTTCCTTCCGCAACGAATTGGCCCGACGGTCGTTGTAGAAGGCACGTCTTCCGCGACGAAATTCTCAGCTCGGTCGTGGCCAATGGAAAACTCTTTTTTCTGGTTTCACGGCCCTCTACTACGACGGATCTGCTAAAAACATGGAGGAAGATCGATTGGTGCGTGACAGAAGCAAGATTTTTATTTCCTCACGCGATGTTGACTCGCCGAAGTCTTTTGAGGCGTGTGCATCCTGGACGTCAGTGTCTCTAGCAGACCATACTTTTCGGTCGCGCCTGCCTAATTTGAACTCGATAACGTTGCTCGGGGTGCCTGCCATTTAGTCAGGTTCCTAGGTCCCACATGTCAGCCTCTCATTAGAAGGATCGTGTGCATGATGGAATATTTTTCCTTCGCTCGCGCTACCCTGTTCCGAAGTTGATAGCGCTGCTCCATGCATCTATCGTTTAATTAACCTCCTCGAACCCACATGTCATCCTCTCATTATAAGAAACGTGTGTATGATGGAATTTTTTCCTTCACTGGCACTACCCCGTTCCGAGTTGATAGCGCTGCTCTACGCATCTACCATTTAACCAAAGTCCTGAGCCCCACATGTCATCCTCTCATTATAAGAAATGTGTGTATGATGGACTTTTTTCCTTCCCTCGTGCTACCCTGTTCCGAACTTGATACGTTGTTCGATGCATCTACCGTCTAATCACGATGCTGGGCCCCACATGTCATCCCCTTATTAGAAGAAACGTGTGTATGATGGAATTTTTACCCTCTGCCGCGCCTTCGTGTTCCAAACATGATAGCATTGCTCGCTGCTTTAGCCGTTTATACAGGCTGGTGGGCCCGACATGTCAGCCTCCTCTGTGTAGGAAACGTGTGCATGCTAGACTTTTTTCTTCTCTCACGCCTCCCTGTTTGGAACTTGGCAACATTGCTCGATAGAGCACCTGTATAATGTCTCCCTGCTCGGTCCACATGTTAGCCGCCTATATAGAGGAAACGTGTGTATGTTGGACATTTTTTTGGTCGCGTCCACCGGTTTAACCTTGGTAACGTTGTTCCATGCGGTAAGCATGTATGGTCTTTCTGCTGGGGCCCACGTATCAGCCTCTCTTGATAAGAAACGTGTCGATCTTGGTCTTCTTTTTTCTGGTCGAGACTGTTATACATGTACTTTTTAAACGCGCTCGTTAAACTTGATCTCTTTTATGGTAAGGTTGATGGGCGCTAGCTACAGGCAGGTGGGTCGGCCATGTTAGCCTCTCAGTATAAAAATATTGCTACAGATAAACTGCATGCCTTGCCACTACACAAAATAATTGTTATCCTTTTATAAAATGTAAAAAATGTATACTAACATCGTATATACCTTATTTATTTTTCTTCTTAAAAAATTGCTTGTCCATCTGCTACACGTGATTGCTAGCAGCTCAACTAAAAAATGTTTAGTATAAATAATGTAGTAGGTAGTACTTAAAAACATGGATGGGTGGAGTTTTTTTAGGGATGGGTGGACGGTGCCCAAAAAAGGCCGAATTGAAGAAAAATATGCCATGCAAGGATTAATGGGCTATTTTTCATGGGCTCTCGCCCAATCTAACTGGGCTATTTGCGTGGCCGAATGACCCAAAACATGGCCGAGTTAGAAGGTCTTGGGCTATAATGAGGCTAGATGGGCTAATTTCTTGGGCTCGATAGTTAAAACCCCAAGGCACGTGTTGGGGCTCGGCCGGATTCGAAACAAAGCCGTCAACAAGGGAAAAAAAGGTATAAAATATGAGCACCTAGATCCTAGGCGTCTGAGAACTTGTTATGTTAAGGCGTTGACGTCATCCTACTAATTGTGCTAATACTTAGTTGTAACCTAGTAGTTGTAACTCATTAAATTCCCAGTTACAAGCTATTGCAACAAATGTGTAACCCTCACGTTGCACCAATCGTGAGGTAAATCCAATGGCGAGAGAGGTGAATCTTGAGAACTGGCAGATCCAATAAAATATTCACAGATATTTTGGTGAAAATTGTGGACAAACACCCCGCGCTCGCCAAAACTTTCCATCGAGACCCCAAACTTTCCTAAGCCCGCCCTCAATCGAGCGACCAGCCCCTGTCTCTTCAAATTTTGCGCCGTTCTTATGGGAGATGCACCGGATTAGAACCAGGCCGCAAACTTCTCCACACCTTAAAAAAACTTCTCGACGCCTTTCTATCAACAGTGCTGGCCTACCACCATTGGTTGCGCCGTTCTTCACGAGACGCACTGGCCGGCGGTCAGCTGGGCGATCCCCATGCTTTGCCTGCTAGATTCAGGCACTAGACATTCTTCTTGGCTTTGGTTTGTTCTCCACCTCTCCTAGAAATAGTTAAAGCTTGTGACCATCTAGATTTACAAGGTGCTTGCAGATTTCGGTAGGTACGTTCTTTAGGTAAATCTATAGTAAAGCTCTGGACAGAAGAATTCGAAAACATCTTAAGAAGGACTTGGCAGAGATCATGTGCAAGATTTTGACCTGATATATTCCGCATCCTTCTTTGATACGATGGATCATTTGGCTGTTGATGTACCTAACGAGGAAGTACTTAGAGGTACAGTACAGTATAGATGGATGTACCCTATAGAACATCGACTTTGCCTTTCTAAGGAGCAGGAAGATATCCGTAGATAGTTTGATAAGTGAGTGTTATGCAAAGATATCTTCACATATAAGACTGTAGAAAAGTTAGATATATTCAGATGTCTAACTTGGCTATGTTTTGTAGGTTCTTTGCAGAAATAAAAGTACCAGCAAATTTCGTTCCACCAATAAAAAGACCAGATGGACTAAGATCTAAGGATCATGTAAGATGCTCAAATTGCACTTTGAATTGTCTATGAATTATCCAGATGGGGTAACCTCTAGTCTATTTTGTAACGCTAGATTTCGGAGCTTGAATTTCTGGCCCTTATCTGTGGTCCTGATAGGAGTATAACAAAAGCTTCATCTTGCATTTTCAACGTTGTCTGCCATAGCGCTGATGTACCTTCTGTGGAGACTGACGCAGCTGGAGGTTGTCCTGATAAACCTGCACTGGATTGCGTTTAGATTCGAAATCCTGCACTTGACATTGTCATCCCAAGGAAAAGAAGGTTGTGGATCTAGTAATAACGCCTTTTGTAGAACAAGATGCTGGAGGTGATGATTTATGAATTGCATGTCCCTCTCTATCAATGAAAATGGCATATCGTTTGCCTTGTTTCAAAAAAAAATAGTTGCATGTCTCCTGGTGTTAGTCGATGCAAAGAAGATACTATTTTCTGTTCAAGTCATGTGAACAAATATGTTTGTATGTAGAGACATAAATGCGGATTGGGTGACAAAATCAGCATAAAATTTCCAGATCAACAACACAAGCATAATGGCATTACAAGAAAAGGAACATAACCATCTTTTCACTCTGCTTGTGAAAAGGAGATGAGCCAGGAACCACGCCTGCAAGTGGCAGAGGCCAATTCTTGTGCAGCTCATCTAGCATTGGTTTATCATTGATAATACTCCAGCATCAGAATATTATGATTACATACTTGGAGTAGTTCCAGTTCTAGACTACAGTTCAACAGGCAAAAGTGTAAGAAATGCGTAAGGTAGCTCCATAATACAGGTTCTAGAGAAAAGCATACAAATCATAAGAAAGAAAGATCCGCATCACAGTTCACCACCTTTAGGTGTAACCGTTTCTACAGATTGTAAACCCAAATCACTGCCTCCTTCAGGTGGCACGATAATTTCAGGAGCAGGATCAGCAGCACCAACAGCAGTGCCAGCACCGGTAGCATGAGTCTCCACAATAGGTGAACTATCGAGCACCACAATGTCCTCTGAAGACTCTTCACTGCCAGCTCCAGCCGCAAAAGTCTCCGCGTATGGTAAAACCAATCCACCACCTCCATCATCTGGCACGACGATGGCAAGTGCAGTCTCATCAGTACCAGCTACAGCTGCAACTGCATCAGTCTTCACAGAAGGTAAACAAGGAAGCGTCTTAGGTGTAGCGATCTGACATCCATTTTCTACTCCGTCATCAGGAAACTGAGAGTCTTCTTCAACTTTGTGCTTCTGCGGTTACAAGATAAACAGAGATTACAGCGAAAGCATCTACACGCAACGACAAGAACATATGTCATTCTATTGATTTACCTTGTCATCTGGGATAGCAGAGGTCACAGGATTGGAACCTATTTCATCGAGAATCCTATTTTTCGCTCCTTCCCCTCTCTCCGTCTACAGCAAGTTGTAATATTGATTACATGATGTTGATTGACAAATATATGCAAATGTTCAAAAGTTTGCGCTGTCGAACTACCAACTTCGAATGGATCCCCACTGTTCTTAGTTATGGGATCTAGCCCAGAAAACAAGCTTCTATGGAATCCTAGTCTACAAAAAAAGGATGCATACCCAGGATAAGAACTACTCTACACATGACAATGCTGTGCAATCGACAATAAAAATTTAACCGCATCATCAACTCTATCATGTAAGTTCAGAGTGAATCTAGATACACTCGTTTCACATAAGATAAAACATCTTATATTATGAAACGGAGGGAATCGGTACGAGTGTTCTAGTATTTCACAAACCGCCATTGCTGCCACGGGACAGAGATCACGGATGCTCCACCACCCTACACAAGGTTGTCGTGCCGATCTCGTCGCCACCTGTAGAAGACGGAGCCGAGGAGCTGGTCGGCAACAATATGGAGCGAGAGGCCAGGGGGCGGTAGTGGATGGGAAGAAGGGACTGAGTAAAAGAGGTTGTTTGTGCGTGGGGGGAGGACGGTGAGGGAGTTAAATCCATCTTGTCTTGGAAGGAACACGCTATCACATGCACCAGCGTGTGCAAACTCCCTCCCTCTCTCTTCTGCGGCAGCTACTGACAGTAGTACTCCAGCTAGCTTCATCGAGTTCTCTGGTACTCCTACTAGTAGACCTTTACTACTACTACTACTAGGGTAGACAAGGAGTACTTGTTCAGAAGAAGAAGAAAACTAGACTAGCACACCGTCGTAGAGTATTGCCTTGTCAAATCACAGGTGATGCCATAATGAGCGACATGTTTTTCCTGGTAAACCTAGAAACATCGTGTTTCTTCCACCACGTGCAGTTTCTGAGCAAAGTACTTACCAACACATCCAACTTAGGCTTACAAGACCCAAACTACAATGAAAAAGAAACAAAACTACGGACCTGCAAGGAGTAATACTAACAGTGCTACTATTATACAACATTCTAGAAGAAATTGTGTACGGAATAGTAGTAGCAGAGTACAATTGTACTCCTAATAAGATTCTTTTACAAGCTTGGTAAAATATACATACTTGAGAAACTACCAAGTGTACAAAAGGGTTTTTTGGTCATACGGAGTATTTTCAAAGCCGGACCGGGTGCGAAACTAAATGCCGAGTACCCGTACATCCGCTAAAAACCAGCCAAAATAAAGAGTTCAACAGAAGGCCGAGAGCAAATAAGCTATCCTTGAATAGGCTTGTTCCACTCCAAGGCGTTTGAGAAGCTTGGATGAACAAAAATGGAGTCTCCGACCATGTCCAGCGAGTGTTGGTGTGAAAACCAACAACTACGTCACCATTCAGACTGAAGCTGCAAATTTCAGAACGCAGCCTGTACTCGTAGCCAATTTCTTGTGTGATGTGTAAACACAGTTCCTTCTCGTCAGATGTCCTGGCGGATCATTTGCATCGCCTACTTCAATGATAATCGGATAGTTCACGCCAAGGAAAAGATAATATGATCCAAGGTCAGTAACCCTTTTCCATTGGTTAGCTGTAGTTAACTGGCTTGTGTCCATCGAGAACACCATGCACTCAAACCCAGAAGGTTAGGTGTGAACGGTGCGACCATAGTGAACAACACTAGTATCATCAGCAATTGCATTGACTGAGACACCATACATATAGACCCATGTGTATAGTCTTTAACCACCGGCAAATCTTGCTAACCACCACCTACCAGGATCATTCTCCTCATCGTCCTCAACAAACCCATGTGTCAGGTACAACACATCACGTGGCGACAGGATACGGATAGGACCTTTAAAGGGAAAGAAAATGTAACATGGAAATAAAATTGATATTGATCTGACATTATAGAAGTTGATATACAGTACTTTTTTCAAAAATCTTGATTATACTTAAGATGTTTGATTGCGTAAAAAAATGCCAACCTAGGGAGATGGTATGGAAATTCTAATTATTTTCAAAATGGGGATATGCTATGGAAATTCTCCTAGAGACACGGTTTGATTCATGGGATCAAATGAAATAGGAAATAATACTATAGGATCTTGAATGTAAAGTTCATAGGAAAAAAAGCAAGGTTGGATCCTACAAGATTTTGGTGTCTTATATATCAAAGGAAAACCAACAAGGATTATTTCTAGGAGGTTTAATATCTTATCTTATTTTATCTTATAATAATATTACCACTATGTAGTGTATGAATAACTTTGAATATTCACTGTTGGATCAAGACTTGCGAATCCCAACATTGCTAGCAATTGGATCTTCTTTTCTATTATAGCATCTACTTGAAGATTCTATTGATAGTCTTTAGCACAATGAACGCTATGCACAATCTTCAAAACACACTTCTTCATCATTCTAGAATCTTATCCTTCATTTCTCAAGACCATGTTAACAAAATTTACAAGTACTAGTACCTAATAAACATCGACTTCTACATGCTAGAAAATACAAGAACTAAATATGCGCCCATACTTTATAGATGTCGATCAAATTTCTATTTTTTTGAGCTTTACCTAGTATTATAATTCTACATAGTTATGATATGTCATATATCTAGTATCTGGGTCTCATGTAAATACTCCTAGTAGATACCATATTTTCCATGGATGTACTAGTACTAGGAGACAAGGAAATACTATCAGCAGAACTCAATCCTATGAATCAAATTACTTATATGTAAGAAAACTTAGTAAGGATTGCATTCCTCTGAAATTCCTAGGAAATTCGTACGAATCAAAGAGGCTAAAATTTCTATGAAATTCCTACTAACCAAAAAACTTCAGAAAAAATAACTTACATTGATTCAGGAATAATATCTGGGTCTCACATAAGTACTTACTACTACGTAGTAGATACCATAGTTTCCATGGGATGTACTAGGAGATGAAGCAATACTATCAGCAAAACTCAATCTCCTAAAGATTGCATTCCTCTGAAATTCCTAGGGAATTCCTTCGAATCAAAGAAACTAAAATTTTAATGGAATTCCTACTAACCAATGAAAGTTCAGGAAAAAATTGCTTGTATCGATTCAGGAACAAAGCTAATAAAATACGTAGGGAGGAGAATTTACCAAGTTCGAGAGACTTCCATGCATAAACATAGCCATTCTCGGTCACGGCGAACACACGATCGGGTTGGATAATAGCATCGCGGTATCTGAAGTAACCCTGGAACTCGTTCACACAAACTGACCATCCATGACTATCATTCCCGTTGATGATAGCAATCTTGAATTTGAAAATGGTGACTAGAGAGAAATCTTTGTATCCCCCAGCAGCTGTCGGAACTTGGCAAATGACTATCTTCTGCAGTTTAGTATGTCGGCCTTCATCAGCAACATCCTGAAATGTAAGTGCAGAACCTTCAGTCGATTCAAACCCCGACACTTGCGGAATAACAATCTTGCGATGAGTGTACACGTTGACAAGGTCCCACATGAAATCGGACCCAACTGTGACGATCCAATCTCCATTGCCGCCTGCTCGCTGCTCATCACAGCATCGGAGGAGAATCTATCCAGCAGCGTCGGCTTGCACGGGCTGCCCGCCACTTCGAAGCAGTCTTTTGATTCCCACAGTCTCACCGTCGGGTGAGAATGAAGAACACATTGGAGGCCAAACGGATGAGAAGAAGGCATAGTTCCACTCTCTTTTGCTGATTGAATAATATGTTTGGACGAACCGACGAGGCTCATGGCGGTGGTGGTGTCGCAATGGTTGATGAGTACTTGAAGAGGGCCTTCGGTGAACACCTTCTAAAACTGCTCAGGATCTTTATAGACCTTGCTCGATCTCACCATGGAAGGAGGTTGTGGATAGTGTTTTGGAGCTTTATTTGGGTGGGGTGGGGTAGGGGAGGGAGGGAAGATCGTTGGCGTGAGGTGGCGGCCGGGGTGCGATGGAGAAGACAAAGGCTGATGGTGCGTTACTCTACTACTAGTATTACTGCAGAAGGTGGACGAGTGGGGGTTGGGGCTCCAATTGAGGATAGTTGCACAAACCTCCAAATTAGAGCCGTAGTTGCAAAGAGCTCCAACTGTTGAGCCTCGGGTATGTAAGAAATAATGCTAAGAGGGCTAATCGAGAATTTTATGCTATGTGCAGCATTTGTACCCAAAAGTAATTGTAGTACAGTAGTTTCTTGCAACTAGACTATCCTGATTATCTGGAGTTCCCTGCAATTTCGAATCCAATTGTTGGAGGTTTGTGCAATTTCCATCCTCCTCGTGTTCCGAGAAAGCTCTATGACCCTATGTTCAAACAAAAAATGATCAAAGACAAACAAGAAAAAGAAAGACCATCTCTTAGGGCTCGTTTGATTTGTAGGATTCTCAAAACATAAGAAGAGGAAACTACATGAATTTGGATCAAGTATGTGTTTGAATCACAGGGAAAGAAAAGGAATACTTTGAAGGCATCTCAATTCCCGTGTTTTTCCTATTCCTATATTTTTCCTATCCTGCATTCCAAACAGGACATAATTGCTACATATTGGAATCCTATGAATCAAACAAAATAGCTTAGGATTGTTTCCTAAGGGACAAGATCCTTCACAAAAACTTCGAATTTTTTTTGAATCAAAGAAGGAATAAAAAAGGTTTCCTCTCTCAGAAAAAAAAAGGAACTCCACCTCTTGGAGAAAAAAAGGAACTGCACCTCTTGGAGAAAAAATGGAACTCCACCTCTTGGACAATTCACTGTGACAAGAGTAGCTACTAAAGTCTATGTCTAGTACTAGCTGTAGGGCCCAACCATAGCACGTTATTTACAAGTAGTACTAATAGTACAGTACGGTAGCAGTCCTTTCATGTTCCTAGAAGGAAACAAAATAAAGCTCTGCAGGTAATAAATGGCCATGACAATTTCCAAGATACACAATCTTTTGCTTGTTCATTTTGATATGGGCGATAGCCAGAGGATAGAGGAGTACTAGATGCTTCGTGTCTTGAGCCATCGAGCTGAAGTAGAAATTTAGATATAAAACCCGAATTGTCATGTCAAACCAATGCTCGTTGCATGAAGCTTGACCAAACAGACTTACTGCACTACTTTACTGCGCATCCGAAAAACTATGGAGTACAAGAAGTACTAGTACACTAATTGACATGGGTATGCCCAACAGGCACTCGACTACAACCTACCTGGTGCGGCCCGACGGAAGGCGCACTCGACGACCTGCACAGATCCATGACGCCCATGACGGTTCGACTGATATGAAGCCCATATGGACACGGACTCCCAAACGTACAAGACAAGAAAACCTCAAGACTAGAGTTCGAATCTAACTTGTAACCAACTCATATTGGTACCTGAGACCTAGCCTCCCCATATATAAAGGCTAGCAGGGTCCAACGAGGAGAAGACGCTACGCCACAATAGATCGAGACTTCCAGCACATCCCAATTCCTCGAACCTAAGTCCATAACAATGGGCATTGATGATTTAAACCCTCGTCAATTGGCGCCGTCTGTGGGAACTGGGCGCGCTGATGTTGCGATCTCGACGGTTCCATCATCAACAATATACGATTCGTCGTCCTCAAGGGAGCAGATCTACTTTGATTTGAGCCACCTTCCGGACGGAATCCCTCGTAACAACATGGCAGGATCGCATCTAGTCGATTCATCTGTGGTCGGCGCCTCCGTCACGGTCAATTTTATCTTCACCGACACGAGCACCGGGCATCGACATCAGCTATACCCACTCGCTTTGCTGATCAAATCTATGGAAGTCTCAAGTTTGGCTTAATAAAAGATAGCTGTAACGCGGAAATCTGAGGAAGTCATGATGAAGACATCAGGTTACAGTCCGAGTGCTACTAGTACTTGGCACTAGAATCAAGACAGAGATGCTATCTCACGTGAAAATTACAAGCCAGGTGCAGCGCACATTGGTCATAAAAACCTGGAGTGGCAAGCTCTGCGACACGTCATGGACTGTTGGAAAGTACTCGACGGCTACGTCCTACGATCGGGCCAATTCTAACAAAATGATTAGCAGGCTCAAAATTCTGAGGCAGCCGTGTGGTGTGTGGATTGGTACTATGAAACGTATTCTACTCGGTCAATGAATAGAAGTGTAATCACTACGGCGATCAGCTGATTTCCATCAGAAGATGGTCCAAGAAATCCAACGAAGTAGTTTCAGTTTATGTGTTTGCTCAAGCGACATGGGCAAGTCCAAAAACCAAATATTGTATATTTTTGCTAACTTGCATCAATCGACCGAACTCCTATTGGTGGGCGCCTCCATGGATTTAGCAATCCCGCAGTGGTTAAGAAAAGGAAAAAGTAAAAGAAGAAATTCAGATCGACTAATCAAGCATAGTGTTCGCTACGTCGGCTCTTCCAGACAAAAATCTGACAAGTCCGCTGCATCAATTCCGGATGTCGTCGACTTCGTGTCCATCACGCAACTTCATCAACCTCGACTACCCTCCGTCGGGATGATTTGATCGACCATGTTGAATCTACACCCGGCGACTGCGTCGAGTCTGTCGCACGACCCGCCATAGTCTTTGACTCCTCTACACGACCTGTTGCTACCATCTGCATCAGCGACCTGCTGCGGCCTTCGGCTTTGGTGACCTGAGGGCTCCATCGGCATCGGTGACCAACTATAGTCTTCGGTCACGACAACATTCTACCGCCATCGGCTTTAGTGAATCGCTACCGTGTTGACTCCGGTCCGCCGCATCGGCTCACGGACGTCGCCACGACTCCATGAACCACCTCAACGCTACACTCGGGGGCTCCCTCGGCACCGGCGACCTATTTCGGTCTTCGACTCCATCAACCCACTGTGGTCTTCGACTCCAGAGACCCGCCGCGATCTTCATCTCTAGCGACTCGGGGGCTCCCTCCTCTATGGCATCCCGCCGCGTCCTTCGACTCCGACGACCTTTCTGCGGTCTTCGGGTGCAGTGACCCAAGGCGACATTCGACTGATGTGGCCCGTTATAGTCTTCGGATGCAGCAACTCGTCATGACCACGCGATTTCGATCCGCCACGTCGACTACGTCCGCCACGTGACCCGCTGCTACGTCAACTATATGACCACTTCACAACTCTCGACTGCCACGTTGACTACTTATCCGATGTCGGATCTCACGACCTGTTGCAGTCTTCGACTCTAGCTGTTTGCTATGTTCTTCGGCTCCAATGACTCGGGGGCTCGGGGGCTCCCTCCGCTTCGGCGACCCGCCGTGGTCTCCATCTTCAACGACCGGCTGCGGTCTTCATATCAGGTGACTCGGGGGCTCCCTCGACTCCCGCGACCATGAGACGCTACAATCTACGACTCCCGTGACCCGCCAATCGCATCGTATCTTGCGACTCGTTCACCACGACAACTACCAATAAAGCTAAGTTTTCCCTCTACTTAGAGCTGATTTCTTTTAACTCACACTCGATACACTCGAGGGCTGCGCCCTCTTTGAGTAACCTAATGTGTCGTCGACTCCACGCACTCGAGCACCTCATACGCGACAGACCGAGTAGCTGATTCTGCCTGATCGTCGAATCCTTGAACTCCGAGTACCTCGGCAAGGCGCTGAGACTAAGGGTAATCAGGCTAACGAAAAGGCCTAGCATACCATGCAAAAGTGTCGACTCGATTGGTACCAGAATTTTACTTTACAAGCCAACAGGCAAATATTCTTTACAAGATACAAGTACTTCACAATTCCTTAATGTTTTATGCAGCTTACAAGGACGTCGACTGTGTCGAGCTATTCTATCGGGTCCTCCAACAGGAATCTACAAAACAACTGGCTACGACATACACTCAAGACCCGAGTCGAGTCCCTCCTCGGATGGTTGCATCGCTTGATGCTACAAAGACGCGGTGCTAGTGACGCACCCGATAAAACGGATTCTCCTCGCATGATTTTCAACTGCATATACAAGATACAAGTCTCGAGTCTCTACCCAAGTCTACGACTCCACCAGACACTCGGAGGCTACTCCAAACTGGAGCGCTGGTCGCGCATATACAAGATCCTCGAGTGACACGCTCTGAATCCTCACCCGAATCCACGAATCGACTAAGGACTCGGGGGGCTACTCCCATAGGGAGCGCTAGCCATGCACCCGAAGAAATTTGTGAAGATATCCAAGCATTATGAAAACCCTTCACTCAAATCTATGATTCAATTGTGGGCTTCGGGTTACTCCCATAGGGAGAGATGAAAGCATATTCGACTGAAACAAGCAACAAAAGACGACAGCAGTCGCAAAAGTTCTTTAGTCCCTGCCTGAGTCTTCGACTCAACCAGGCACTCGAGGGCTACTCCCATAGGGAGCGCTGGTCGCGCACCCTATGATTATTTTTCCTTGTACATCATACTGTGTGTCGATAACATCCACACTCGAATGCTATAGCGACTCCGCCTCATATTTTGCCTACAAAGAGATTACGTCTCCTGGGCCACCCGAATCATCTCCGCTATGACAAAAAATTTGGATGTCGCGCTTACAGCGTGAAGATAAGACCTAAATAAGGCCTGGCAACGCATTTGCTGTGCACTACCAGAAACATATCCGTGCCTGCAGGTACGATGAATAAGCCTTGACGGACGCGTCAAGTGCTCACACTTATACACTGGGATTCGAACTCTATAAGACCTCCGTGGCCTGAGTCGAATTACGCCAGCAATTTCCGAATTCGAGTCCGGGGACTCGAGTTTGAGTAGGAAGCGTTGTTTTTGCCCTAGAGCAATTAACTGGTCCCGATCCATCGAGCGCACCAGGCATGTTTACCATCATCCCTATGAGCTACTATAAATTCGACTGACCCGATGAACTTCCGGGTGAAGTGCTTCGCACTTAACACAATTGTCGACTCCGACATCCTAATGCAAAGATCAAGAATTCTGAATGTCCATCCGAATCTACGATTCACATGGACACTCGGGGGCTACTGACATGGGTATGCCCAACAGGCACTCGACTACAACCTACCTGGTGCGGCCCGACGGAAGGCGCACTCGACGACGTGCATAGATCCATGACGCCCATGATAGTTCGACTGATATGAATCCCATATGGACACGGACTCCCAAACGTACAAGACAAGGAAACCACAAGACTAGAGTTCGAATCTAACTTGTAACCAACCCGTATTGGTACCTGAGACCTAGCCTCCCCATATATAAAGGCTAGGAGGGTCCAACGAGGAGGACACGCTATGCCACAATAGATCGAGACTTCCAGCGCATCCCAATTCCTCGAACCTAAGTCCATAACAATAGGAATTGATGAGTTAAACCCTCGTCACTAATGTTACACGAAGAGGTTTTTTTAACGGACACAGAGAGTTCCACATTCATCTTGTAGCGCCAAAAGCAGAAGTTGTGCCAATATAGTACTGTAGTAGTCACATTCAGGTTGCCTTACAGGGGAAAAATAATACGATGAGCAACAAGATCTATCTATTTTTGTACTCCTATTTGCGTATACTAGTAGTACTAGTACTACGTACTCAGGAATGGCACGAGCTTGTGCTCCACTAGTCGGATTATCATTATGCATTGGTAGTTACTTACTTGGCTTTGTCTAGATACTATGGGCCCCTGCCATAGCAGTAAAAAAATTGTGAAAAATAGATTACTCATAAATAATTACTCCCTCTATCCTAAAATAGTAGTTACCTACTTGGCTTTGTCTAGATACACATGTAATTCGATGCATTTTAGTACTTAGATGCTCCCTCAATTCCAAATTAGAAAGCATACTAGGTTTTGTCGAAGTCAATATTTATAAAGTTTGACCAACTATATGTATAAACATACTAACTTATATAATGTCAAACGCATATAATATGAAAACATGGTTCGTGATGATTCTGATAACATTGAGTTGATGTCGTAGATATTATTATTTTCTAGATATTTAGGCTAAATTCTAGGGTAGCCTATCCTGCACGTTGGACCCACGTCAATACGTCGTCCACACCAGCGCAATTTTGACAGAAATCTTGGTCCAAGACTTAAATCAAGTCGAATTGACAAGTTTGGGAATAAAAATTCGTAATCACTGAGTTAGATGACTAAAATCGAAGCACCATAAAAACGGTTAGCGTGTTTATCTCTGGTCCATGACGTAGAAGTGAACAATTACATAAAAGTCGTACTAAACCCCTAAATACTCCTTAATAACATTAGCAGCAAACTTAGTTTATATCCAAAATGCATCCTTCCTAGTACCAAAAGAGAACCTACATGCGACTACTACTAGTAAACTGGAGTAGTAAAATAGTACTACTAGCAGTACTATTTATCTGCTAATACACCATTACAGTCTTGATCATCAGCTGTAGTTTAAGATCATTTTTCCTGTCGATGCAAATCCAGAAAGATACATGGGTGGACTGTCCAACCGTCATCAGGAACCGCAGCGGCACCTCGAGGTACGTCCTGAGCTTGTCGGAGAGGAGGTTGGCTGACGACGAGCTGCTCGTCAGCTCGATTACCGCATTAAGGCTCTCGACCATCGACAAGTCCGCCGACCCCGGTGGGCCAGGCGCACACAGTTTCACCGTGTACCACGGCCACAAGCACCTGTCCTGCCTGATGCACACAAGGACACGATGGCAGTCGGGCCGAGTGCACTGATGGTCAGGCCAAACACGGCACCACCATCCCTGCAGAGGAAGCGTGTGAATCCCCTCGTGCTTGTTGGTGGTGGAGTCGGGATGACGCAAAAGAAGGCGCTGCCTTAGATGGCCCTGGTTACTATGAGCCCGTGGGCCTCCTTCATGTGGGGAAGGAGCCTTGCCGGCGACGCAATTAAATCACAGGCGGAATCAATGTAGGAGCACGGGCCGTGCGAGCATGCGATCTTGTGCTCGTCAGGCTTGTCGAAGGCGACCAAGCTAAAGCAGCCATCGTAGGGGTACTCAATCATCGCCTCAGACTGGACGGCGTCCATAGCAGCCGTCTCACGGTCGAATCCACCGACGCGGTACATGAACTTGTGTGAGTGGTTACAGATGGAAGATCGGCTCGCCGACGTAGTGCCTGCCGGCTAGAAATTCAGGTTGGGTGGGTATACTGAAGAGTATACTGATTGAGTTTTGTACTGTACTAGTACGATTGTACAGGAATACACTAGGCATGGGCGCACCAGCGTCAACTGCACTTGGCCACTTTTTTCTTAGATAGTGTCCACACGTTGTACATGCTTCATCAAAACAAAAAGGCTGCAGAAAGTTGACAGGTGAGTAATAAAGCAGGTGTCACGCTAGTACAGTACAGATAGAGGGAGAGACCAAGGCAAGAAGATCCAGGTGAGTGAGAGACAAGAAGATCTACTCCTAGAGAGAGATGAAAATCCTACGGCCTGCTGCAGGGTGTACAGTGCTGTAGGGGAGAGAGCGAGGACTGCGTGCATGTCTTCGACACCAACCTGTAATTAATTATTTTGGTCTTATCAAATTTAAATAGCCTTAATAATCCCAGACAGAGGGACTACTAGTAATAGTAGTAGTACTACATCTTACAACAAATCAGACAAACCAGTACTATATTTATTAGTTGTACTTTTTTTAAGAAATTATAATTAGTAGAAATACTTAGATATGTGAAAAACCAATCCAAGTTACTACTCCAATAGAGAGTACGATCACTCTGTTTTATGGATTCTTGTTTACTATACATACTAGTAGTAAAAGTTAGAATGTAGATTATTTCAGAACAAATTTTGGCTTTACAATATCTAGCATATGCGCAAACCTCAAAAGACACTTCATTGCTTAGTTTCAGGGATCTTGTGCTAAATGCATGGACTTGGATGTAATTTTTATTTTTATGAGGTCCTTAATGTAACTTGTACTTCCACCGACCGCGTGTTAACTAATAAAGCACCTCGCTCCTACGGGACCTACCACAATTAAAAAATAATTACACTGCCCTGATTATCAAACAAAGTGGAACATGGTTTCTTATAATTCCAAAATTTTAAGAAATAGGATGTTTCAAGCTTCCCAGCTAACTTTGCACACTTTAGTGACTTTTTGCCGATTTTACGAAATTAGGTCAAACATTTGCTACACAAGTAAGGGTAATTGATTGCTATTGAATTAAATGTATTTTTAGAGGTATATGGGTGATGTAGTAAATAGTGTTGTCGGTGTTAGTTTCCAACTATCACGAAAGAACATTTAATTCTCAATTTTTCGAGTGATGACAAGATTGTTCTTTTACATAAAGAAACTTCGAAGAATATGGATCTGAATACCAGAAGACAAGTTTTCAGACGTAAAGAGTGGACCAACATGTTGTGCTGACGATACCTATGTTTTATGAGTTTCCAAACTTCCAAGCTAACTCCGCCAACTTGAATGACTTTATGCCAATTATTTATCGAATTTAGGTCAAATTTGAACTACAAGTAAATTATAGTTTGCTTTGAATTTTTTATGAAAACTCTTCAGGAGGTACCTATTCAGGGGACAATTAATATATCATAAGCCATCGAGAGTTTTGACGACACGTTCAACTTCATGCTAAGATTTTGCATCTTGATAGTTTAACAAAATTAGGTCAAACTTGAGCTACAAGTAAGCACGAAAGATCGCTCTTGAATTAAATGTTTGTCGATATTTAAATGACTTCCTAGCTAACTCTACCCATTTGAATGACTTTATGTCGATTTAACGAAATTAGGTCAAATTTGAAACTACAAGTAAATTGTAGGTTGTTTTGAAAGTTCTACGAAAAAGCTTTTGGGGGGCACCCATCAAGGGGTCACAATCAATATGTCAGAAACCACCGAGAGTTTTGATGATAGTTTCAACTTTTGGCTAAGATTTTGCATCCTGACTATTTAACGAAATTAGGTCAAACTTGAGCTACAAGCAAGTAAGCGCGATAGATTTCTCTTGAATTAAATGTCTTTTCTAGGATAGATGGGTGCATCTTCTTGTAGTAAACAATGCTTTCAGTGTGAGTTTCCAACTATCGGGAAAGAACATTCTCAATTTTTCGAGTGATATCGAGATTATTCTCTCCTATAAAGGAAGTCCGAAGAATAAGGATCTAAATGCCATAAAAGCCAAGTATTCAGACATATATAGTGGACCAACATACCGTACTTATGATTTCCCGTGTTTTATGAGTTCTCAAACTTCCTATAGCTTATCGCTCTGCCCACTTGAATGACTTTATATGTCGATTAATCAAAATTAGGTCCAATTTGAACTATATACTACAAGTTTTGTAGGTTTCTATGAAAGTAATACGAAAAAGATTTTGGAGGTACCCATCGGGGGTTCACAATCAATATATGAGAAACAACTGAGAGTTTTGACAACTGATTTGACTTTATGCTAAGATTTTGCATCATGACACTATTTAACGAAATTGGGTCAAACTTGAGCTACAAAGTAAGCGCGATAGATTGCTCTTGAAATATATGAATTTTCAGAGGTAGATGGGTGTATTTTCCTGTAGTAAATAATGCCATCGGTGTGATTTTCCAACTATCAGGAGAGAACATTCGATTCTCAATTTTTCGAGTGATGATGAGCGAGGTTGTTCTTTTTCGTAAAGAAATGTCCGAAGAATATTGGATCTGAATGCCAGAAGCCAAGTTTACTGACATATATAGTGGACCAACATGTTGTACCAATGATTCCCATGTTTTATGAGTTTTCAAACTTCCTAACTAACTCTATCCATTTGACCGAATGACTTTATGTCTTACAAAAATTAGGTCAAATTTGAAACTTCAAGTACATTATACGTTGCTTTGGTAGTTTTACAAAAAAACTTTTGGAGGTATCCATCGACGGGTCACAATTAATATATCATAAAACACCAAGAATTTTGACGATAGGATCAACTTCTTGCTAAGATTTTGCATCTTGACAATTTAACGAAATTAGGTCAAACCTGATCTACAAGTAATTAAGCGTGATAGATTGCTCTTAAAATTAAATGTATTTTTCGAGGTAGATCGGTGTATCTTGTTGTAGTAAACAATTCTGTCAATGTGAGTTTTCCAACTATCAGGAAAGAACATTCAATTCTACATTTTCCATGTGAAGATGAGCGAGGTTGTTCTTTTTCGTAAGAAGTCCGGAGAATATTGGATGTGAATGCCACGCCAAGTTTATAGACATATATAGTGGACCAACATGTTGTACTAATGATTCCCATGTTTTATTTATCAGTTTTTAAACTTCCTATCTAACTCTGCCCATTTGACTGAATGACTATATGTTGATTTATCAAAATTAGGTCAAATGTGAAACTACAAGTAAATTGTAGGTTGCTTTGAATGTTTTAGGAAAAATCTTTTAGCGGTACCCATCGAGGGTTCACAATTAATATATCTGAAAACAATGAGAGTTTTGATGATAGGTTCAACTTCTTGCTAAGATTTTGCATCTTGACAATTTAACGAAATTAATTAGGTCAAACTTGAGCTACAAGTAAGCGCGATAGATGTAACATCCCAAAACTTCAATCCAAGCTTATCAAGATCAAATCATCCAAAAATGGGGTTAACAAAAACTTTTCCAAATTTAAAATAAAAGCATTCATATATGTGTGCATTTAAAATAGGGGTTGTTTGAATTGCCATGATTGATTGATCTAAATGCTTGTAAAATGTTTCTTAGGTGATTTAAACATCATCTACATCATTCCCAAACTTT
This sequence comes from Avena insularis, assembly GCA_023614405.1. NCBI lineage: Eukaryota > Viridiplantae > Streptophyta > Magnoliopsida > Poales > Poaceae > Avena > Avena insularis. The sequence continues at coordinate 353,515,276 of CM042694.1, forward strand.
TCCTAAAGAAAATCAAATCAAAAAGAATTAAAATGAAGGAATGGTCATTTTGACAAATTTAACTCTCATGCCTACTTTGGCTATTCCTAGTACTCAACTGTTAATAGAAACAATTCTTGATCTTTACATCCCTTGCTAGTACACATAATGAGGTACCAAGGCCCACCTTTTGATCTACTAAAAACATTCTGTAAACTATTTTAAATGACAGTTTAAAATTGAATCTAATGCATATGCATAGATCACCCCTATTTCAAAAACCATCTAACTGAGCACCATTTTCAAAACCCTTGCAACCAGAGACTACCTATCACTAGTGGAGATCACCCAAAAATTTTGAACTCAAAATTCAAAACTTTTTCTCTTGCGGCCATTTCATCAAACACTTGGCAGGCAAGAATCTAGCTCTAATCTTAGCTCACTGTTTTGAACAGAGTTTTGCCCCCATTTGATCCCCATTTACTCCCTCTATCTCCCAATGATCTAACCAAAGCCTAAACACCCATCCCCTACACCTCTAGCAACAATGCCATGCCGACCCGAGCCATGCCTCGCCGGCCAAACTTGCAACCGCCGCAGCAGACCACCACTCTCCCCCTCTCCATGTCTAGGAGATAGCCAGCACCGCACCGCCCCTCTCTGTCCCTTGCCCGAGCCAAGTGCTATCGTGGACCACGGAGGAGAAACCGCGCCCAGTGCCACCGAACCATGCCGATGCTGCCCGCAGAGCACGCTCTATACCCGCGTGCACAAGCCACCGCTCGACCGCAGCCCGTGCCCACCGCTCCGCCTCGACCTGGAGAACACCCCAGACATCCCCGTTCGCCGCCCAAAGCCCCACAGCCACCGCTCGCCGTGGACACCGCCGCCTCTGCCTCTCAGAGCGCCACCTCTCCCAGACCGCATACCACCGCCTCTACGGCCGCATTGAAGTCCTAGAGCACCGCTATGGAACCGCCCATCGATCGCCATCCCCAGCCATGCCTCTAGATCGCCGTAGCCATGTCGCCACCGTCGACCGCCCATCCCGCTCGGTCTCACCGTCAGGCCTATAAAAGGAGCCCTCCCCAGCCATTCTTCTCCACACCATTCCACTCCCCTCACCTCTCTAAACCTCACCCACCTCTTGCCGGAGCAAGTGGAGCAGTAGCTCGCCGGAATTGGAGCCGGAGCTGCCGCCTTGGGAGAAGAAGGGTGCCGTTGATTCCGGCTACCCCAAGCTCCGCCGCGACCACGCCTCGCCTCGCCGTCGTCTTCCACTTCGTTCGCCCGCATCACTAACCCTGCTGGAGCCCTGGTACACCCCTAGTAGACCCCCACCGAGCCGCTAGGGTTCGAGCTCGCCGGCGACCTGTCCGTCGTCGACAATGACCCTCAGCCGTAGATCTAGCCTCTAATCCCACGGCCCACGCTGCTGCATCGCTTTCACGTTTTAAGTGCCACGACAAGTGGGACCCCCTGTCAATCGAGCCCGTGCCAGAGCGCCACTGGGCCGGCCCATTTCCTTTCCTGCGCAAGCCCGTAGATTCAATCTGGATTTTTCTTTTTAGTTAGAATATAGTTTCTGTCCAGAGTTTCAAAATTCAATTCTGTGAGTTTGACAAATCCAAATTACATGAAACTAATTTTGTCTGAAAGGTATTTAAATGCTCTATCCAAGCCCGTTGGATCTAATTCATTTAGAGTTATAGATTTCTCCTAATAAAAATAAGAAGACAGAAGCTTTTGCAACTTGAAACATTTTTGTAAAATCAACCAAGTTAGCTTTTGAGTTGATTCCAACTCTCAAACATCACATTTCATCATATATATCCAAATATGTAATAATATTAAGGTTTACAGGCAGTGACTTTGGACTAGTACCAAAATAATGCTATATAGGCATTTCTAGTCACTTTTAATCATTAAATAATAAACTTAAACCAAAGTAATATTGATCCAACCTTTAAATCTCATTCCCACATGTGAGAATATGTGGTGAGGACATGTGTCCACATGATCCCATATTTTGGTGGTGAATATTAAATTTTAGTTAATTTTTCAATGAGTAGAAATTACTTTTCCAAAATAAAAAGGTTGAAACTATTGAATTAAACTTGTGATGTTTGGGATGATAATAGATCATTAATTGTGTGGTTTAGAATACTACTTAGCCTAGTTAAGTATTGTTTGGTGATTGTGCACTCCCTATGTATTTATAGACGATAGTACCGACCAAGCCTTCGAGGAGGAGGAGTTCTACCAAGAAGAAGAAGAAGAAGAAAACTTCAACCACTGCACCAACCAAGGCAAGCTATTAGTGGCAAGCTAACCCTTGCAAACATGCTTTAGTAAGCTATTGTTAGAAAGCTAGAATAAAACTAGATGGTTTAGTAAAGATGCCTTAAGCATACTTTGATCACACCCCTTTAACTATTAGTACCCCAAGTCTTATTGACAAGCTTTACCTCCCTTAGTTTACACAAAGTTCTTTAATTAATTTTGAAGGTAGCATAAAGAGTATAAAACTTGACCTACTTAGAAACCTTTAGATGTCATTCTATGGCATGAGATTGATCCCATCTTTCCACCTTAGTGAACACTCTTAACTTAGTACTTTAGAATAGCTCAAAAACTTGAGTCACTTTAGATGGGAACACTTGGTGAAAATGAGTTATGAAAACCTTGGAATGATGAGTCATTCTATTGATATGTTTTGACATGTGTTGAGAAACACAATTGGTTTATGATGATGAAAATTATGAGGCATGAGCCTTAACCCTTTTATAAAACTGATGGTTGGATTCGGATGCGATACCATTCCAAATTTACCGTACAACCACATTACCTGAATTGGGTAAGGCTTAGCTGGAAATTTATATGCATTAGTATTAGTTCCCTCACGGGAGAGGTTTGAGCTGAGGCTACCTCTCAATGATGTCCACCTATGCAGTGCCCAAGATGACTGATGGTCATGGTTGGGAGGCCATGCTCATAGGAGAGGTGCTTGTACTAGGGTGTGTAAAGGGAAGGTTATGTTTGATTATCTGCATACTAAGTATGATGATTCAGGGTTATCCCTGACAGATGTATCGAATCTTGTGGTGAAAGTGTACCACCTCTGCAGACTGTCAAACTATTCGAATAGCCGCGTCCGCGGTTATGGACAGTTGGAATGGCCATAATGTTTCGTTGTCAGATGTTTTCTAAATAACTTGGAATGAATTATGAACTTTGACTTGACCACAACAGGGTTGTGTTAATGAAATTAGCTTCCCAACTTAAGTGATTCTAGAACTTTACTTTATCTTTTCTTGCTTCAGAACTTAGCTTAGGTTTCAAACTTAACTTGATAGTTATTCTTTAACTTCAGCACTTTAACTTAGAATTATAACCCTTGTTAGTAGTAGTTTGCGAGTATTTAAAGAGTACTCATGGCTTTTGTCCCTGGCTATTATCATGGCCAGACTATGAAGGAGATTATCAAGATGATGGTCAGCAGGACGGCTATGATAACTAGGACTATCTACCTTTGTCAGCATTGCCTGTGCCCCTGAAGATGGACCCCACCACTACGCTATCGTTTATTTCCGTTGTTTGTTGTATTAAATACTGGATCATGAGATCCTTATTTGTGTAAAACCTTATGTATGGTTTGTAATGGATGATGTACTGTGATATCCAATCCGTTATGTCTCGCAAAAATGGTAATCCTGGGATTGCGAGGTATGGCATAACGGGCATCTGGGATTAAAAATCCGGGTGTTGACAAGTTGGTATCAGAGCCTTCCTGACCATAGGAGACCCTAGTTAGAATGGACGTCCAAACCAAAAACTTAGCTTCAAAACCAAAGTGAGTATTTATGAAAAACTATTTCCCCTCTTACCCTTGTGAACTCATTCTTTCTCAAAAATACATGCTCCTCAAATTTCTTACATTACTACTTAAAATTTGACACACTTGATCACTTCACTAACTTCCTCATCCTAAATTCTTGTAGATGGAGACTCAGTTCAGAAAGTTTTACCAGTTGGGAAACGGAGGTCAGCTGATCTTTGAGAGGGATCTGGATTCACTGTCGAAGTTACTAGGACGCCCACATCCGGAGTTTCTTGGAGCTTAACTTCCAGGACCCCTAGGAGGAGACCTACAATGGCTAGTCACCGCAGATCTTCGAGGAAGCATTGAAGCACCAACTTCCGGGAGAATTCAGTTCTCTGTGAGAGAGAACAACTGGCTAGATGGATTAGCCAGGGCAATGCATGAAGCTCTCGCACGTCTATGTGCCCTCAGCGTCAACAAGATTCAAGGAACCCGTTTTTTCCACTATGCAAGACGTGGCTTCATGGGAATACCAATGGAGATGCCAAGTCACCCAGAGTTGAGGCGTCAAGTGGAGAACCTTGACTTCTTGCTTCATGACCGACAGCAGGAACTGGACAATGCCAGAGAGTTAGCCAACCAGAACCGTGCCATCGCCGACGTAAGGCCCAGACTTTCACACTGCTCGTCCAAGATCGCCAGTCTCTTTGTCGCCAGCGTGCAAAGAAGGATCGCACCATCGCCCGTCTTCGCAAGAAGGTGGCCGACCTCGAGAAGACCGTCAAGGAGCAGGAAGCTCAGCTTGCCGCCAAGGAAGAAGATGATGAGGGAGAAGACATCCAGGGAGATATGGATTCTTACCTCAGCAACGATGACGATTTTCTGGCAGAGGATGATGTGGACTTCTACACTGATGATGAAGACTCCGACTTCATCAATGATGAGTAGATGAACTAGAGCACTATCGTAGCATGAGATGTATCATCTCATTGTATCGTAGTTTGCAGAATGGTTCTTCAAACCATCTGTTTTCCCCTTTGATTGTTGTGGTGTGTGTTGTATTGTGTGCTTGCTTGCATGAATGATAAAGAAGTTAGTTGAAAAACCTGAGTTTAACTCCAAGTTTAGCTTTGAAAACCCAAAACCATGAACCTTAGAATTTCCCTCTTACCCCTATACCTATCTCAATCTTTAGATGACTCGTGGAAACCAAGGAGGGAGCAGCTCATCGCAGGACCCAATGCTGCAGATCTTGCAGAATCTCATCGCGGACCGTGAAGCAAGCAGGGCCGAGCGTCAAGCCAACTTAGCAACATTGTAGCAGATCGCCCAAATGGCTCTCAACAACCAAGGACATGGAAATCAGGATCACCATGGATCTAAACTCAAAAAATTTCAGAACACCAATCCACCAATCCAAAAACCCATTAGATGCTGATGACTGGTTACAGACCATGGAAAACAACCTCGAAGTCGCAGGAGTTGAGGAGAATGAGAAGGTTCTCTTTGCCACCCACTATCTGGCAGGAGATGCAAGAGCTTGGTGGAATAGCATCCGCAACATGAACCATGGCCAGGTGATGACCTGGGAAGCATTCAAGGTCAAGTTCAGCCGCACCCACGTGCCGCAAGGTCTTGTCAACAGGATGAGAGATGAATTCCGTGAACTGAAGCAAGGAAGATTGACTGTAGTAGAGTACCGTGACAAATTCTTGTCACTTGCCAGATATGCACCGGATGAGATCAACACGGAGGCCAAGAAGAAAGAGAGATTCTTAAACGGACTGCATGATGAGATGCAGACTGTCCTTGTCAACATCCGTTTCCAGGATCTCGAAGAGCTAGTCGACTCTGCCATTCAGATGGAAGGGAAGATTAACCAGGAAAACGACAACCGCAAGCGTCGTATGATGCGATAGCCGATCCAAGAGTCACCGTAAGTACCGCCCTAACCCCTCACCAGGATATGCACCAAGGAACAACCGACCCCCACATTCTCGCCCAAGCTACCCCAACCGTAGCGGAGGAAATGTGAAGTCCGGAGGAAACAATCACAACTCCGGCAATGCCAATAACTTCAACCGTGCCCCTCCCAAGAGCAACAACAACAACATTGCCCCCAGAACTGGCAGCAATGTTGTACCTGTCGCAGTCAAGGACAAGTCCCAGATCACTTATTTTGAGTGTGGAGTGAAAGGTCACTACTCCAATGAGTGTCCCAAGAAGACTGCCGCCAATGCCCCTGTGAATGTCCCAGCTCAGCAGCAGCGTTGTGTTCAACCAGGAAGGAGATTTTCCCCAGGAAACCCGCACAACCGCAACGGTCGTCTCTTCCACATGAACGTAGAAGAAGCCCAGGAGGCACCAGATGTAGTGCTGGGTATGTTTTCTGTCAACTCAGTTTTAGCAAGAGTATTGTTTGATTCTGGAGCATCGCATTCATTTGTCACCGAAGAATTTGTATGCACTAGTAAGATTCGTCCAACCAACCTGAAGCATGTCATGATAGTTCAAATCCCTGGTTTAACTACAAAAGCTAGAAAAATTTGCAAGGCTGTACCTATCAGAATTCATGTGATAGATTTTTATGCCAACCTAATTGTACTTGGAACCAAAGGTTTGGAAGTAGTACTAGGTATGGACTAGATGTCAAGGCATAAAGGACTGATAGACTGTGCTAAGAAACCCATCACCATGACCAGTAGTTCTGGAGTAACAGTAGAACATATCTCTGAAACCTTACCCCGTCAATTCAAATGTAACAAAAGCGTAGCCCTGCCTACCATTGACCAAGTCAGAGTAGTCTGTGAATACCCCGACGTATTCCCAGATGAATTGCCAGGTATGCCCCCGGATAGGGATATAGAGTTCATTATCGAACTAATCCCCGGAACCGGACCTATAGCCTAGAGACCCTATACCATGAACCCCTCAGAGTTAGTAGAACTGAAGAAGCAGTTGGATGCCATGTTAGCAACAGGCTTGATTCAGCCAAGTGCATCGCCATGGAGATCACCAGTGTTATCGTCAACAAGAAAGATGGAGGCAACCGTCTCTATACAGACTACAGAAAGTTGAATGATGTCACCATCAAGAACAAGTACCCCTTGCCAAAGATAGAGGATCTATTTGATCAGTTGACTGGAGCTCAGGTATTCTCAAAGATTGATCTTAGGACTGGTTATCACCAACTTAAGATTCGTGCAACGGGTATTCCGAAGACCGCCTTTACTACTCGCTATGGTTTATACGAGTATACGGTTATGTCTTTTGGATTAACCAATGCCCCTGCTTATTTCATGAATCTCATGAATAAGATCTTTATGAATTTCCTAGATAAGTTTGTAGTTGTGTTTATCGACGACATCCTTATCTACTCCAAGTCAGAAGAAGAGCATGAGCAACATCTGAGAATCATACTAGAAACACAGAGAGAGCATCGCTTATATGCCAAGTTCAGCAAGTGTGAGTTTTGGCTGAAAGAAGTAGGATTCCTAGGACATATTGTGTCCGCCGAGGAGTCTCATTGATCCCAAAGAAGATCAAAGATGTCGAAGAATGGGAAGCACCAACCGATCAAACCCAAGTTCGTTCATTTCTCGGATTAGCGGGATATTACCGCAAGTTCGTAGAAGGATTCTCGAGCATAGCCCGACCAATGACCCAATTGTTGAAGAAGGACAAGAAGTTTGAATGGACAGACAAGTGTGAAGCCAGTTTCGAGGAGCTGAAGAAGAGATAGATATCAGCCCCAATTTTGATCATGCCCAACATCAAGAAGCCGTTTGATGTGTACTGTGATGCATCCAAGATTGGTCTAGGATGTGTATTGATGCAAGAAGGCAAAGTCATCGCGTATCTGTCTCGACAACTGAAGCAGCATGAGCAGAACTATCCGACCCATGATCTTGAGCTAGCAGCCGTGGTTCTAGCATTGAAGACATGGCGTCATTATTTGATGGGTAATCGCTGTGAGATTTACTCAGATCATAAGAGCTTGAAGTATATCTTCACCCAGAAGGAGTTGAATATGAGGCAAAGAAGATGGATAGAGTTAATCAAGGATTATGACCTTGACATTCACTATCACCCCGGCAAAGCCAATGTGGTAGCGGATGCTCTTAGCAGATTGCCGTGTAGGCTGAACACCATGATCAAAGAGAAGCAACCGAGTTTGTATGAGGAGTTGGAGCAGTTCAGGACTGAGTTAGTTAGCAAAGGATTCCTAGCTAGCATTGAACTTCAGCCCACTTTGATTAGCCAAATCAAGGAAGCCCAGAAGGGGAATGAAAGTATCGACAGAATCAAACATCGTATTGGTACAAGCAAAGTACCTGGATTCACCGAAGACGAAGAAGGTGTAATGTGGTACAAAGGACGTATCTGTGTGCTAGCGGATTTGGAGCTGAAGGAGGTTATCATGAAGGAAGCTCATGATACTCTTTATTCTATCCACCCCGGAGGAACAAAGATGTATCAGGATTTGAAAGAGCAATTTTGGTGGCATAAGATGAAGAGAGAGATCAAAACCTACATCACCAAATGTGACATCTGTCAAAGAGTCAAAGCAGAGCATCAGAGACCTGCAGGACTATTGCAACCATTGTAGATTCCGGAATGGAAATGGGATTCCGTCGGAATGGACTTTATCACCGGTTTACCTACTTCTAGTAGGGGGAATGACTCAATCTGGGTCATAGTTGATAGACTATCCAAGGTAGCCCACTTCATACCAGTCAAGACAACCTACCAGAGTGCAAAACTAGCAGAACTGTACATTGCTAGGATTGTTAGTCTGCATGGAACCCCCAAGACCATAGTATCAGATCGAGGAACTCAGTTTACTTCAAGATTTTGGCAGAAAGTTCAGGAAGGATTAGGAACCAAGTTGAACTTCAGTATCGCGTATCACCCGCAAACAGATGGACAGACTGAGAGAGTCAACCATATCCTAGACGATATGCTTAGAGCTTGTGTGTTGGAATACGGATCAAAATGGGAAGACTGCCTGCCCTTCGCAGAATTCTCATATAACAACAGTTATCAAGCTAGTTTGCAGATGGCACCATTTGAATTCCTATACGGAAGAAAGTGTCGTACCCCTTTGAATTGGTCGCAAGTAGGAGAGAGTCAGATCTTTGGACCCGACATTCTCCGAGAAGCAGAAGAGAAAGTTCACAAAGTTCGTGAGCACCTCAAGACCGCCCAATCCAGACAGAAGAGCTATGCTAACAAGAGAAGGAGAGACCTGACTTTCAATGTCGGAGATTTCGTATATCTCAAGGTTTCACCATTGAAGGGAACTCAACGCTTTAGTCTGAAGGGAAAGTTAGCTCCCAGATATATCGGACCTTTCAAGATTCTGAACCGTCGAGGAGAAGTATCGTATCAGCTGGAATTGCCTGAAGAGATGTCAGCCATCCACAATGTGTTCCATATCTCGTTACTTCGCAAATGCTTGGAAGTGCCTGAGAAGACTGAAGTTTTCAAGAATATCGATCACAGAGCAGTGGAAATCAACAATGACCTGACCTATCGGGAAGTGCCCATCCGTATCTTAGAAGAAGCCTACAGAACCACCAGGACCAGGAGTATAAGGTTTCTGAAGATTCAGTGGAGCAACCATACTGAGGAGGAAGCCACTTGGGAGCACGAGGATTACATTAGGACAGAGTTCCCAGATCTCTTTAGTTCCTAGTTTTCTTGTAAATCTCGGGACGAGATTTTGTTTAAGGGGGGAAGGTTTTGTAACATCCCAAAACTTCAATCCAAGCTTATCAAGATCAAATCATCCAAAAATGGGGTTAACAAAAACTTTTCCAAATTTAAAATAAAAGCATTCATATATGTGTGCATTTAAAATAGGGGTTGTTTGAATTGCCATGATTGATTGATCTAAATGCTTGTAAAATGTTTCTTAGGTGATTTAAACATCATCTACATCATTCCAAAACTTTTCCTAAAGAAAATCAAATCAAAAAGAATTAAAATGAAGGAATGGTCATTTTGACAAATTTAACTCTCATGCCTACTTTGGCTATTCCTAGTACTCAACTCTTAACAGAAACAATTCTTGATCTTTACACCTCTTGCTAGTACACATAATGAGGTACCAAGGACAACCTTTTGATCTACTAAAAACATTCTGTAAACTATTTTAAATGACAGTTTAAAATTGAATCTAATGCATATGCATAGATCACCCCTATTTCAAAGAGCATCTAATTGAGCACCATTTTCAAAACCCTTGCAACCAGAGACTACCTATCACTAGTGGAGATCACCCAAAATTTTTGAACTCAAAATTCAAAACTTTTCTCTTGCGGCCATTTCATCAAACACTTGGCAGGCAAGAATCTAGCTCTAATCTTAGCTCACTGTTTTGAACAGAGTTTTGCCCCCATTTGATCCCAATTTACTCCAACTGTCTCCCAATGATCTAACAAAAGCCTAAACACCCATTCCCTGCACCTCTGGCAACAATGCCATGCCGACCCGAGCCATGCCTCGCTGGCCAAACTTGCAACCGCCACAGCAGACCACCACTCTCCCCCTCTCCATGTCTAGGAGATAGCACGACCGCCTCTCTCGTCTCCCTTGCCCGAGCCAAGTGCTACCGTGGACCACCGAGGAGAAACCGCGCCTAGTGCCACCGAACCATGCCGATGCCACCCGCAGAGCATGCTCTGTCCCCACGTGCACAAGCCGCCGCTCGATCGCAGACCGCGCCGACCGCTCCGCCTCGACCTGGAGAACACCCTAGACATCCCCGTTCGCCGCCCAAAGCCCCACAGCCATCGCTCGCCGTGGACACCGCCTCCGCCTCTGAGCCACCCACCGCCAGATCAAGATACCACCGCCCCTACGGTCGCATTGAAGTCCTAGAGCACCGCCAGGGAACCGCCCATCGATCGCCATCCCCAGCCATGCCGCTAGATCGCCGTAGCCATGTCGCCACCGTCGACCGCCCATCCCGCTCGGTCTCACCGTCAGGCCTATAAAAGGAGCCCTCCCCAGCCATTCTTCTCCACACCATTCAACTCCCCTCACCTCTCTGAACCTCACCCACCTCTCGCCGGAGCAAGTGGAGCAGCAGTTCGCCGGAATTGGAGCCAGAGCCGCCGCCTCTGGAGAAGAAGGGTGCCGTTGATTCCGGCCACCCCAAGCTCCGCCACGACCACGCCTCTCCTCGCCGTCGTCTTCCACTTTGTTCGCTCGCATCGCCGACCCTGCTAGAGCCCTGGTACGCCCCCAGTAGACCCCCACCGAGCCGCTAGGGTTCGAGTCAGCGGCGACCGTCTGTCGGCCGACGACCCTCACCAGAGATCTAGCCTCTAATCGCACGACCCACAGCGCTGCACTGCTTTCACGTTTTAAGTGCCACTGACAAGTGGGACCCCCCTGTCAGCTGAGCCCCGCGCCGCGTAGCGCCACTGGGCCGGCCCATTTCCTTTCCTGCGCAAGCCCGTAGATTCAAATCTGGATTTTTCTTTTTAGTTAGAATATAGTTTCTGTCCAAAGTTTCAAAATTCAATTCTGTGAGTTTGACAAGTCCAAATTACATGAAACTAATTTTGTCTGAAAGGTATTGAAATGCTCTATCCAAGCCCGTTGGATCTAATTCATTTAGAGTTATAGATTTCTCCTAATAAAAATAAGAAGACAGAAGCTTTTGCAACTTGAAACATTTTTGTAAAATCAACCAAGTTAGCTTTTGAGTTGATTCCAACTCTCAAAAATCACATTTCATCATATCTATCCAAATATGTAATAATATTAAGGTTTACAGGCAGTGACTTTGGACTAGTACCAAAATAATGCTATATAGGCATTTCTAGTCACTTTTAATCATTAAATAATAAACTTAAACCAAAGTAATATTGATCCAACCTTTAAATCTCATTCCCACATGTGAGAATATGTGGTGAGGACATGTGTCCACATGATCCCATATTTTGGTGGTGAATATTAAATTTTAGTTAATTTTTCAATGAGTAGAAATTACTTTTCCAAAATAAAAAGGTTAAAACTATTGAATTAAACTTGTGATGTTTGGGATGATAATAGATCATCAATTGTGTGGTTTAGAATACTACTTAGCCTAGTTAAGTATTGTTTGGTGATTGTGCACTCCCTATGTATTTATAGACGATAGTACCGACCAAGCCTTTGAGGAGGAGAAGTTCTACCAAGAAGAAGAAGAAGAAGAAGAAAACTGCAACCACTGTACCAACCAAGGCAAGCTATTAGTGGCAAGCTAACCCTTGCAAACATGCTTTAGTAAGCTATTGTTAGCAAGCTAGAATAAAACTAGATGGTTTAGTAAAGATGTCTTAAGCATATTTTGATCATACCCCTTTAAATATTAGTACGCCAAGTCTTATTGACAAGTTTTACCTCCCTTAGTTTACACAAAGTTCTTTAATTAATTTTGAAGGTAGCATAAAGAGTATAAAACTTGACCTACTTAGAAACCTTTAGATGTCATTCTATGGCATGAGATTGATCCCATCTTTCCACCTTAGTGAACACTCTTAACTTAGTACTTTAGAATAGCTCAAAAACTTGAGTCACTTTAGATGGGAACACTTGGTGAAAATGAGTTATGAAAACCTTGGAATGATGAGTCATTCTATTGAGATGTTTTGACATGTGTTGAGAAACACAATTGGTTTATGATGATGAAAATGATGAGGCATGAGCCTTAACCCTTTTATAAAACTGATTGTTGGATTCGGATGCGATACCATTCCAAATTTACCGTACAACCACATTACCTGAATTGGGTAAGGCTTAGCTGGAAATTTATATGCATTAGTATTAGTTCCCTCATGGGAGAGGTTTGAGCTGAGGCTACCTCTCAATGATGTCCACCTATGCAGTGCCCAAGATGACTGATGGTCATGGTTGGGAGGCCATGCTCGTAGGAGAGGTGCTTGTACTAGGGTGTGTAAAGGGAAGGTTATGTTTGATTATCTACATACTAAGTATGATGATTCAGGGTTATCCCTGACAGATGTATCGAATCTTGTGGTGAAAGTGTACCACCTCTGCAGACTATCAAACTATTCGAATAGCCGCTGCCATGTTATGGACAGTTGGAATGGCCATACTGTTTCGTTGTCAGATGTTTTCTAAATAACTTGGAATGAATGATGAACTTTGACTTGACCACAACAGGGTTGTGTTAATGAAATTAGCTTCCCAACTTAAGTGATTCTAGAACTTTACTTTATCTTTTCTTGCTTCAGAACTCAGCTTAGGTTTCAAACTTAACTTGATAGTTATTCTTTAACTTCAGCACTTTAACTTAGAATTATAACCCTTGTTAGTAGTAGTTTGCGAGTACTTAAAGAGTACTTATGGCTTTTGTCCCTGGCTATTATCATGGCCAGACTATGAAGGAGATTATCAAGATGATGGTCACCGATTTGCTATGATAACTAGGACTATCTCGCCTTCACAAGATTGCTCGTGCCCTTGAAGATGGACCCTACCGCTACGCTATCGTTTATTTCCGCTGTTTGTTGTGTTAAAGACTGGATCATGAGATCCTTATTTGTGTAAAACCTTATGTATGGTTTGTAATTGATGATGTACTGTGATATCCGATCCGTTATGTCTCGCAAAAATGGTAATCCTGGGATTGCGAGGTATGGCATAACGGGCATCTGGGATTAAAAATCCGGGTGTTGACAATAGATATCTCTTGAATTAAATGTCATGTCAGAGGTAGATGGGTGCATTTTCTAGTAGTAAGTATTGTCGTGGGTGTGAGTGTCCAACTACCAGGAAAGAACATTGAATTCTACGTTTTCCGAGTGAAGACGAACAAGGTTAGTTGTTCTTTTCTGTAAAGAGAAGTCCAAAGAATATTGGATGTGGATGCCACAAGCCAAGTCGACAAACCTATATATATATAGCACCCAGGGTGCATAATAGTTATTTTGCACCCCACATATTTTTATATTCTCACATATAGAAATTTATATTTTGTATACTAATAATTACGTTCATGTTCATCAGAAACGTAAAAAAATCGACATAAAAATACGATTTATGAGTCACTATAGTATAAAACATAGAAAATACGCATTTTACATCATATTTTTATACGGCATGTAAACTAATTTTTTTATGACATGTCTAAATTTTCTTATGTTCTTCTCAACTTCCGAAATTAGAGAAAATTTACGTGATGTAAAAATAATATACAGTTTGGAAGATAGAGGGTGCGTGTAGAATAACTATTCTACACCCTGGGGGTCAAATAGCGCCACTCTATATATATAGTGGATCGACAACAAGTTGTACTTGCGATTCCCATGTTTTATGGGTTTTGAAGCTTGCTATAGCTAACCCCACACATTTGAATAACTTTATATCGATATCTCGGAATTAGGCCAAATTTAAAACTATAAGTAAATTGTAGGTTTTGCTTTGATAGATTTACGAAAAAGCTTTTGGACGTACCCATCGAGGGTTCAAAATTAATATACCAGAAACCAGCGAGAGTTTCGATGATAGGTTCAACTTCTTGCTAAGACTTTGCATATTGGTAATTTAACAAAATTAGATCAAACTTGAGCTAGCTACAAGTAAACGCCATAGATTGCTCTTTAATTAAATGTCTTTTCATAGGTAGATCATCGGTGCATCTTATTGTAGTAAACAGTGTCGTCGGTGTGAGTTTCCAACTATCAAGAAAGAACATTCAATTCTACATTTTCCGAGTAAAGAATACGAGTGAGGTTGTTCTTTTTCCTAAAGAAAAGTCAGGAGAGTATTGGATCTGAATGCCACAAGCCAAGTTTACATACATATATATTGGACCAACATGTTGTGCCAACGATTCCCATGTTTTATGAGTTTTCAAACTTCCCAGCTAACTCTGCCCATTAGAATGATTTTATGTCGATTTATCGAAATTAGGTCAAATTTAAAACTACAAGTAGTAGTAAATTGCACGTGCTCTACACGTGAGACTCGGATAATAGACATATGGCATATCATCACTATAAAATTATAATAGGCAAAGCGGAAAAAATATAATAGGCACAATTTGAACTACTATAAGTAAACCGTGTAGGTTGCTTTGAAAGTTTTACGGAAAAGCTCTTAGAGGTACCCATCAGAGGGGGCACGCGCGGGAGGGGCAATTAACATACTATCAGGAACAAAAAGAGAGTTCTGACCGCAGGTTCATCTTCTTGCTAAGATTTTATGTCTTGACAGTTTAATGAAATTAAGTCAAACTTGAGCTACAACTAAGTGCGATAGATTGCTCTTGAATTTAATGAAATTAGGTCAAACTTGAACTACATGTAATAAATTGTATGTTGCTTTGAAAGTTTTATGAAAAAAGCTTTTGGAGGTACCCATCGAGCAGTTAATTAATATATCAGAAACCATAGAGAGTTTTGACGAGTGGTTCGACTTCTAGCTAAGATTTTGCATCATGAAAATTTTGAACACCTTTTGAAAACGATCACATGAAATAGGGAGAGAGGGGAAATGATATTTCTATTCTCTATGGGCAACCCACAATCTTGACGTGCACCTTAGGCTTAAAGATAACTTTATTTTTTGCACTATATATAAGGTGAACCTTAGCGGATGCCACATAGTAGGCCATTTTTTTTGAACGGGTAGTAGGCCATATTAAGGTGTGCTTTTTTTCACAATGTGGGAGTAGTATATTTCTTTGCATAGACATATGTTCACCTTTGTCCACGCGCTGTACATGCTGAGAGAATAAAACGTTGGCAAGAGAAGAGGGCAGCAGCGAAGAGAAGTTGAAGGCGGTTCCATGTCAGAGCAAAGTTATGATGGGTTTCTAACACGAGGTACTCCTGCGCCCATACAGTGTACTACACTATGCTAGTACTAGTAAATTTCATGACCTATGCATGCAAAACAAATTGTGTGTTTTCTCTCTCCTTCGCTGCCTCTCACCATCCATCCTCCCTCTCTCCTAACCTTTCCCCTCGCGCACCGGCCCGGCTGATATCTCCCTCGTCCACGGCATGGTGTTGCGCACGTGTGCCTTGGTACGGCGGCTCTGTGTGTCTGGCGTGTTCGGCAGCCACGTTGGTGTGGAGTAGGGACGAGGAGTACATATGAAGGAAACCACTTTGGTCCTTGGTAGCAAAGAATTCAAACTTTTCCGGTTTTCGAAATTTTCACTTGCTTCCCAAACATCGGGAGGGAAGGTTACTCAAAAGATCGACCACTCACAGTATTTGTTATCTTATCTTTATCTTGTCTTATCTCTCAATACCATACCACTGTAGTGTACGGATAACTTTGAACATTGACCGTTGGATCAAGACTAGCAAATCCAAACATTGCTAACCATTGGATCTTCTTTTCCATTCTTAGCATCTACAAAGATTCTACCGATAGCCTTTAGCACGATGAACGCTAGTATGCGCAAACCTCAAAACACACACTTCATTGCTCAGTTTCAGGATCCTTGTGCTAAATGCATGGACTTGGGTGCAATTTTCATTTTTATGAGGTCATTGATGTAACTTGTACTTCCACCGACCGTGTTAACTCTCAAGCACCTCGCTCCTACGAGACCTACCATGGTTAAAAGAAAATGCAACCGCCCCAATTATCAAACAAACTGGACCACAGTTTATTTCTTATACGTAATTCCTAAGTTTTTAGTACTAGGATTTTTCAAGCTTCCTAGCTAACTTCGCACACTTCAGTGACTTCTTATAGATTAACGAAATTAGGTCAAACTTGAGCTACAAGTAAGCGCGATAGATTGCTCTTAAATTAAATGTATTTTCGGAGGTAGATGGGTGCATCTTCTTGTAGTAAACAATGTCGTCAGTGTGAGTTTCCAACTATCAGGAAATTAAATTCTTAGTTTTTCGAGTGATGATGAGATGGTTGTTTTCCGTAATGACAGCTCGAAGCAGAATATGGATCTCAATGCCATAAGCCAAGCTTCTAGACATATTAAGTGGACCAACATGTTTTACTTACGATTCCCATATGTTTTTTGAGTTTTCAAACTCCTTAGCTAATTAACTCTGCCCACTTGAATGACTACATGTCGATTTATCGAAATTAGATCAAACTTGAACTATAACTAAATTGTAGGTTGCTCTGAAAGTTTTACGAAAAAGCTTTTGGAGGTACCGTACTGATCGGGAGGGGTGTCACAATCAATATATGAGAAAAAACCGAGAGTTCTGACAACAGGTTTGACTTCTTGCTAAGATTTTGCATCGCATGACACTAATTAACGAAATTGGGTCAAACTTGAGCTACAAGTAAGCGCGATAGATTACTGTTGAAATATATGACTTTTCAGAGAGGTAGATGGGTGCATTTTCTTGTATTAAACAGTGCCATCGATACGGTGTGATTTTCGAACTATATCAGGAAAGAAGATTCAATTATTCTCAATTTTTCGAGTGATGACAAGCGAGGTTGTTCTTTTCCGTAAAGAAATATTCGAAGAATAATATTGGATCTGAATGCCAAAAGATAAGTTTACCGACATATATAGTGGACCAACATGCTATACCAATGATTCCCATGTTTTATTTATGAGTTTTCAAGCTTCCTAGCTAACTCTTTCCATTTGACCGGATGACTTCATGTCGATTTATCGAAATTAGGTCAAATTTGAAACTACAAGTAAATTGTAGGTTGCTTTCAAAGTTTTACGAAAAATCTTCTGGAGGTACCCATCAAGGGGTCACAATTAATATATCATAAAACACTTAGAGTTTTGACGATATGTTCAACTTCTTGCTAAGATTTTGCATCTTAACAATTTAACGAAATTAGGTCAAACTTGAGCTACAAGTAAGCGCGATAGATTGCTCTTGAATTAAATGTATTTTTAGAGGTAGATCCATGCACCTTGTTGTAGTAAACAATTCCATCAGTGTGAGTTTCCAACTATCAGGAATTCAATTCTACATTTTCCGAGTGAAGACGAGCGAGGCTCCTAGTTGTTATTTTTCGTAAAGGAATGTCCAAAGAATATTGGATGTGGATGCCATAAGCCAAGTTGACAGACATATATAGTCGATCGACAACAAGTTGTACTTGCGATTCCCATGTTTTATGAGCTTTCAAACTTCATAACTAACTCTTCCTATTTTAATGACTTTAAGTCGATTTATCGAAATTAGGTCAAATTTGAAACTACAAGTAAATTGTAGGTTTTCCTTTTTAACTTTTACGAAAAAGATTTTAATTTGGAGGTACCCATCGAGGGGTCACAATTAATATATCTGAAAACAACAAGAGTTTTGACGATAGGTTCAATTTCCTGCTAAGATTTTGCATCTTGACAATTTAACGAAATTAATTAGGTCAAACTTGAGCTACAATTAAGCGCGATAGATAGCTCTTGAATTAAATGTCATTTTAGAGGTAGATGGGTGCATTTTCTAGTAGTAAGCAGTGTCGTGGGTGTGAGTGTCCAACTACCAGGAGAATTCTATGTTTTCCGAGTGAAGATGAATGAGGTTAGTTGTTCTTTTCCATAAAGAAAAGTCCAAAGAATGTTGGATGTGGATGCCACAAGCCAAGTTGACAGACATATATATATATATAGTAGATCAACAACATGTTGTACTTGCGATTCCCATGTTTTATGGGTTTTGAAGCTTCCTATAGCTAACCCCGCACATTTGAATAACTTTATGTCGATATCTCGGAATTAGGTCAAATTTCAAACTACAAGTAAATTGTAGGTTTTGCTTTGATAGATTTACGAAAAAGCTTTTGGACGTACCCATCGAGGGTTCAAAATTAATATACTAGAAACCAGCGAGAGTTTTGACGATAGGTTCAACTTTTTTCTAAGACTTTGCATATTGGTAATTTAACGAAATTAGATCAAACTTGAGCTAGCTACAAGTAAACGCCATAGACTGCTCTTGAATTAAATGTCTTTTATAGGTAGATCATCGGTGCATCTTCTTGTAATAAATAGTGTCGTCGGTGTGAGTTTCCAACTATCAAGAAAGAACATTCAATTCTACATTTTCCGAGTGAAGAATATGAGCGAGGTTGTTCTTTTTCCTAAAGAAAAGTCCGAAGAATATTGGATCTGAATGCCACAAGCCAAGTTTACATACACGTATATTGGACCAACATGTTGTACCAATGATTCCCATGTTTTATGAGTTTTCAAACATCCCAGCTAACTCTGCCCATTAGAATGACTTTATGTCGATTTATCGAAATTAGGTCAAATTTGAAACTACAAGTACTAGTAAATTGCATGTGGCCTGCACGTGAGACTCAGATAATAGACATCTGGCATATCATCACTATATAAAATTATAATAGGAAAAGCAAAAAAAAATATAATAGGTAAAATTTGAACTACTACAAGTAAACCGTGTAGGTTGCTTTGAAAGTTTTACAGAAAAGCTCTAAGCGGTACCCATCGGAGGGACGCGTGGGGGAAGGGGCAATTAATATACTATCAGAAACCAAAAGAGAGTTCTGACAAGAGGTTCATCTTCTTGCTAAGATTTTGCTTCTTGATAGTTCAATGAAATTAGGTCAAACTTGAGCTACAACTAAGTGTGATAGATTGCTCTTAAATTTAATGAAATTAGGTCAAACTTGAACTACAAGTAATAAATTATAGGTTAGTCTGAAAGTTTTATGGAAAAAAGCATTTGGAGGTACCCATCGAGCGGTTAATTAATATATCAGAAACCACATTGAGTTTTGACGAGTGGTTCGACTTCTAGCTAAGACTTTGCATCATGGAAATTTTGAACACCTTTTGAAAATGATCATGCACATCCGGACATAGTTCGTGCCCCAAAATTTCAGATACTTCGAAATTCCCATTTGACCCTATTAAATTCGGTAGATGGGGGGCTTCACTCGTAATTCTGCCAGCATAGTGCTAGCAGTACCTAAACCCAACCCCTCCTCCCCCTCTCTCTCTCCTCTAGGAATACGTCACCGGTGGGAACATCCCTGCTGCACTTTAGCCAGTGTACCCGCACACCTGATCTGCTCAACGAACCATCTTGTCCGGCGCGCTGATCACATCATCGACCGCCTAGGATCTGCTCCAAGGACGCCGTGGTCCAGCGTTCTGCTCGTATCCTCGCCCGCCCAAGATCTGCTTCCCCGTCGTCGACACCCACTACGATCGTAGCACCTTCAGCGACCTTGACGTGACCCGTGAGGATGCGGAGGAGGCCTAGACGTCGCCCCGACCAAGGTAAAACTAGATCTCCCTGCGCGATTTGTTTGTTGGCAATGTACTATATTCGTTCTAAATTTCCTAACTAACAGGTTTTTTACTTGATATACACCTGTTATGTATTCCCTCTGTTTCAAAATAAAAGAAGCTTTAGCTTTGTGAAAGAAGTGTATCCAGACTCATTTTAGTGTGTATGTTCACACCAAACCTAGATGAACCTAAACACTAAAAGAGGTCTATATACACTCTTTTCACAAAGCTAAAACATCTTATATTTTAAAACAGAGGGAGTACTAAATTAACCCGTTGTGGTTACGCTTAAACTCCACACACTGAACTGTTTTTATGTACTGTACTATTTTTTTATGAATTATTAGTCACTTAACATATTTATTTACATTCTCTGTTGTACCTGTCCACATGAGATATCCTATATAACTAAGAAGATCATCCCCACTACCATATTTCTCTCAACATGCAGCTATGCCACATCAGCAAGCCTCTAATTGGTCCATGTGAGCATCTAATTTTTTTCATCGTATCCATTATATGCAGGTCAATTGCCTATGGCGATATTTTCATAATAAAAACTATTTACTAACTGTATATGACTCATGTGTTCCTCTTCCCACTACGCAATTACGCATCACCTGCACCCTCAAAGTCCCCACCATAATTCTCCCAATCTACTCCATTAACTAGCCACTTCTCCTACTTCACCCCATTCATTTATAACCAGCAACATTGCCTGGGAGGAGACCTCCCCGGTGTTGTAGCAGGCGTCATAGACTCATAGAGGAGAACTTTCCTGATTGGCCTACCCACGATCTGTACCATAAACAGACAAAACACGAAAGAAAAGGTAGAAGAACCCAACAGAGACAGCCAAGCAGTCGTCCCTGCCTTCTAAATAGATTGGTCCTTCTAGGAATCGATCCATTCTAGTCATCCTCAACACCACAATCGATTAGGGTGTTGTTGTTTAGATTAACGCCGATGCGGCCGGAGACCTGTGAGTAGTATCGCTTGCCTTTTCTCAACCTTCTGCTTTTTTTACTTGATTTTATAAGATTTTTCAGCCGACGGCAAAGGGAGCTACAAGATGGTAAAGTATCAGGCTACTGTTTCCTGAGAATATATTATTTTTTCAAATAGGTCGTGCCCTAGTAATAATTTGTTTCTGTATAATTTCCTTCTGCTCGAAATCTGAACCAAGCATCAATGATTCGGTATGTACTCTCCATGTCTGATCCCAAATTCCAAAATTTAATTTATGCCCCTATTACGTCTTAATCTAACACTTGAAACATAGCTATCTGCTAGCTGCTGCGCTGTAGGTTCAAGCGTACAGATTTTGTGGATGCAAATAGGAAACATAGGTTGGTTCAAGATCACTTCGGTGTATCAATAGATATCTTCACGACAAATATTTGCCTCATGTTAATATCCATCATTCAACAAAACATACACAGGCCATTCAGTATATATGACCATGAGCACCAAATCTCATCTTCATCCACGTTGGGGCAAAGAAGAAATCTCCATGCAGTCATATGAACTGGCAAACTCCTACTCGACTCAATCCACTATTTTGCGGATATTTACTGTTACCACATTTATAAAACACTATTTCCCTATTAGATTTATGTGAGGGCAAGAGGAAACGGATTTCTAATCAAAAGAGAAACATCTCCTGACATGTATTGGTTATACGAGGCTTAGATTGGGGAGTATGTATGGGCATTTTTTATTTTATCCAATGTAATTCAGAGTACAATTGATTATTCTTGGTGCTCCCACCGAAGGTGGTACTTAAGTCAATGTCTCTAATTTCTTCTACAGCCAAACATTTTGGGGACGATGGTGGACCAGGTTGCCACATCAGCAAGCCTCTAATTGGTCCATGTCAGCATCAAATTTTTTTATCGTATCCATTATATGCAGGTCAATTGCCTATGGTGATATTTCCATAATAAAAACTATTTACTAACTGTATATGACTCATGTGTTCCTCTTCCCACTATGCAATTACGCATCACCTGCACCCTCAAAGTCCCCACCATAATTCTCCCGATCTACTCCATTAACTAGCCACTTCTCCTCCTACTTCACCCCATTCATTTATAACCAGCAACATCGCCTGGGAGGAGACCTCCCCGGTCATGCAGCAGGTGTCATAGACTCATAGAGGAGAACTTTTCTGATTGACCTACCCACTATCTGTACCATAAACAGACAAAACACGAAAAAAAGGTAGAAGAACCCAACGGAGGCAGCCAAGCAGTCGTCCCTGCCTTCTAAATAGATTGGTCCTTCTAGGAATCGATCCATTCCAGCCATCCTCAACACCACAATCGATTAGGGTGTTGTTGTTTAGATTAACGCCGATGCGGCCGGAGACCTGTGAGTAGTATCTCTTGCCTTTTCTCAACCTTCTGCTTTTTTTACTTGATTTTATAAGATTTTTCAGCCGACGGCAAAGGGAGCTACAAGATTGTCAAGCATCAAGCTACTGTTTCCTGAGAATATATTATTTTTTCAAATAGGTCGTGCCCTAGCAATAACTTGTTTTTGTATAATTTCCTTCTGCTCGAAATCTGAACCAAGCATCAATGATTCGGTATGTACTCTCCCTGTCTGATCCCAAATTCCAAAATTTAATTTATGCCCCAATTACGTCTTAATCTAACCCTTGAAACATAGCTATCTACTAGCTGATGCGATGTAGGTTCAAGCGTACAGATATTGTGGATGCAAATAGGAAACAGAGGTTGGTTCAAGATCACTTCGGTGTATCAATAGATATCTTCATGACAAATATTAGCCTCATGTTAATATCCATCATTCAACAAAACATACACAGGCCATTCAGTATATATGACCATGAGCACTAAATCTCACCTTCATCCACGTTGGGGCAAAGAAGAAATCTCCATGCAGTCATATGAACTGGCAAACTCCTCCTCGACTCAGTCCACTATTTTGCGAATATTTACTGTTACCACATTTATAAAACACTATTTCCCTATTAGATTTATGTGAGGGCAAGAGGAAATGGATTTCTAATCAAAAGAGAAACATCTCCTAACATGTATTGGTTATACGAGGCTTAGATTGGGGAGTATGTATGGGCATTTTTTATTTTATCCAATGTAATTCAGAGTACAATTGATTATTCTTAGTGCTCCCACCGAAGGTGGTACTTAAGTCAATGTCTCTAATTTCTTCTACAGCCAAACATTTTGGAGACGATGGTGGACCAGGTTGGTACAGTAGAACACTTTAAACAATACTTGACCAATAGACGGGCAAAAAATTTCTTCCATGAAGTTTTGATAAATATTTGTTTGGTTGTATAGTTGACTTAACTTAAATTAGCAACATGTACCGATAATCTCTATTAAAATATTTCTTATGTATGTTCAGTGTTTCTTATTGACTCCAAATTTGTTATCTGTCCATCTGTTGCATTATCTGTGTTTCATTGTGTGTCATAGACGGTATATGTTAGACGATTGAAGAATATATGCCTTTAATTATATTTTAATACGTAAATTTGTAACACTCTTATCTATCCGTTTAGCAGGCTTCGCAGCAACGCGCGGGGTATCATCTAGTGATTATATAATATCTCTCTCATTCGCCGATATACGAACTATGGTATTTTCATCGTGTTATTGTCCTGCTATGCTATACTACACGTTTGCACACGTCATACTATTATGTACTATCGATTTTATCCCTCTTAACCTACGGCTCAAACTGTTTGCTGTTATTATGCAAGGAGCAGCCTCAGTTTGCACACAATATCATAGAGTGAATGGCTCCAATAATCTTTTAAGACCCCATCACTTTTGTTTCACTTCATGCCAATGTATATCATGTTGGAACCTGTTTGTATTTACAGTTGGCCTTACCTTTATGCAGAGGAGAAACAATGGAGTACAAACTCTGCCCGTCCACACGAGCCACCGTAGATCTCATGTAACACCTACCGTAAGGGCCCCCACCCGAAATTTGGTCCTTGCCACATTTTTTGTTTGCTTAAATTTACTATTTGTCTTTCTTGTTTTCATATTTTTTTGCCAAATAGTAGCGTCAATTTTTTTATCCCCACTATGGTCTACTTTTGTTCCATGTGCTTAGTTCAATTTCCTAGATATGGAGAGGCCGGGTGTATTGCATATGAGTTGTTTGATAATAAGAACAAGGCCACACTAGCGATAAGATCCACACATGTATCATAAGGAACTCTGTGCAGTTAATCTCACTCTTGTATCTACTGTTTATCATAGTTAAATGAACTGGAGAGGCACTTGATGGTTCAGTTTGTTGTTATCAGGTCACCGAAGCATTGAAATTATCTGGCTATTCATGAATAATTCAATGTATGATTGCTTGATTCATTGTTTTTCTGAAATTATCTGGCTAGCATATTCGAGGCTCACAATTGATGTCTTTTTATTGGCTGAGTTACTCTTTTTTTTGTCTAAGATTAAATCAGTGGCAGATTTCATTGTGTAGTTCCTAGCTAGTTTATATATGAGAAACATAATGCCTTAGTTTTAATATTTGTTTTATTCATGTTTTACACATTCTAGTTTGACCAGTCTGTATCAGGTACTTTGGTTGATTGCTCGCATTGTTATTCAAAATGAACTTGTAGTTTGTTTCCCAAGTCTGTTGTTTAAGTAACTTGTTTTGTCTTGGTTTCAGCCATCTTCAAGTAGAGTAGTCATTTCACAGAGCAGCACATGCTCGCATCGCTCCATGGAGCCATCTGGTCCACTTATTCAAGATGTATGAGCCACCACTGTTAATTGCTTCCTTCCTTATATATTACCATATTGACACATTTAAAATTCATGGTGGCGTGATTGCATGGTAATGTTGTTATAACTTATTTTGTGTTTGTTTCAGGCTGTAAATGACCCTCTGAATGCCGAATAAAGACCCGCTTCTCCAAGTTTAGATTTTGTTTCACACAGCAGCAGGGACAATACCTATTGCTCATGGCACACCGCTTCGACTAATCCTCGTTTTTCCGCCGAAAGATTATTTGAGGATGCCCTCCAAGATGCCTGTGATATTGTTGAGCAAGAAGCCAACAAAACAGATTCAGTAATCACCATAGCACACAAAGACTTATATGAATTGAAAAACAGGCAAGCCTTAACACAGAACACACTTAATAATCTCATCTGCAGCTCTCATGGGAAGCCAGTTGTTACATGTCTTGGGATGCAAGCTCCATAGAGACCTTTTCTGTAACATGAGTTATGGTGTTTTTTTAGTTGTCTGGACTCTGCTGCAACTTTTATGCTTCATTTTATTACTATCAAGTTTACTGAGGATTGTAATAATCTACTATAATTTGCTGTTGTAAGTTGTTTGAGGATTGTTGCAAACTGAGCATCTATCAGAATTACTACACACACATGAAAAAACATGGAAATTGTAAGAGGTACAACACACGATCTACTAGAACAGGGAGAACGTCCATTATATTACACGGGACTTGCAAAATTCATAGATGTTCACTCAACAAAGTGAACACATAAAGAGCAGACCTGAAGAGAATACATCAGAAGAAGACCCACACAATCCATCAATCTGATGGATAGCCTTCGTAGTAATCATAGTGGGTGGTACCATCCTCGCCATATGGCGGCACCATCTGCAGCTCAGAATGCTCGACGATTCTGCAATACTCCGCCAGCAATCGATCGAGTTCGAAAGGACGGTCATTCCATAATCCTCTTACTCCATACCAATATACAACGCTTGGATCCTCTTCCCACGCAAGAGCCTCAAAGTTGTAAGATCTAATCTCAGATAGATCCGCATAGTATATGTTGCTGGCCTGCACCGTGGGTACCCTGGTGCTGTCGACGCAGACGCACCGATTCTCAGCAACGAAGAGAGCATGACTTCCGATGCCTCTGACCGACTGAAGGACACGGTTCTGGGTATCAACCCGGTAAACAACCGGCCTACCGCCGTAGACTGGTCCACTCACAATGTAACACCCCAAAACTTTAATCAAGGTTATCAAGTTCTAATCACCGTATTTAGGGTTAACAAAAACTTTTGTTAAGAAAATGAATATGAATGTATATGTGTTTGCATTAGTATAGAATTAAGTGTATATGCCATGCTTGATTGTTCTAAATGTTGTGAAATGATTTAAAGGTGAAGGCCACGTCATCTAGACCATTTACAAACAAAATCCAAAGAGAAAGAAATCAAATAAGATTAAATAAACCAAATGGTCATTTTGACCATTTTAAACCACTAGGCCACTTTAGGTGTTCCTAGAGGAGAATTTTTAACAGAAGCAATTCTATTTCTTTTCACCCCTTGCTAGACCAAGTAAAAGTGTATCCAGGCCCAGTTTACAAACTTACAAAAACATCTAGCAAATCAATTAAATGGACAATGGAAAATTGAATCCAATTCATATGTTAAGATCACACTTTTTCAAAAACCTACCAAATCAATTCCCCTTGACCTCTCCAAGCAAACCTAGTCTCTCAAGATTAATTCAAATTCACTCAAAAAATTGGAATCAAAAATTCAAAAGTAAATTTCATGCGGCCATTAAGACAAACACTTGGCATGCATAGAAAAACCTCTAGCCTAACTTCACTATTTTATACAGTGATCATCGACCAAATTGACCCCTAGTTACTCCCTTGTTCCCACTAAGCCTAACCCAGCCCTAGACCAGCTCCCCCCTTCGCCGCTGGCATAGTGGAGCACCGCCCGAAAGTGGACATCACCGGCCAACCACGGCCAGCTGACACCAGACCACCCCACGCCCAACCAGCATGTCCACTAGCGGCACCGCTAGCCGTTTGTACCGCCCTCGCCAGAGATGCCAGCCCATCCCGCTTGGTCCCCTGGTCGAGCTATAAAAGAAGGCCACCCCAGCCTCCATTCCCCATACCATTTGACTCCCCACTCACCACTGAGCCTCCCTACCTCTTCTCGGAGCAAGGCGAGCACCACCGTGCCAGAATTGCACCAGAGTCCACCGCTACTGGAGGAGAAGGGCGCCGTCGATTGCGACCACCTCGAGCTCTGCCGTGACCGCGCCTCGCTTTGTCATCGTCTACCATGTCGTTTGCCCTCGTCGCCGAGCCTAGTTGGAGCCCAGGTGAGCCCCGCCAGACCCCCACTGCCGCATTAGGTTTATCTCGTCACCGGAGCTGTTCGTCGTTGACGACGACCCTCAGCCGTCGATCTTGCTTCTAATCATAGGGCCTAGAATCAACGATACCATTTTGCGTAGAAGGAGTCACTGACCAGTGGACCCCTTTGTCAGCCGCGCGCTATGCTGCGTTGTGCAGTTGGGCTAGCCCGTTAGCTTTCCCACGCTGGCCCGAAAATTGAAACAATTGATTTTGCACTTTAGTTTAAATCCTATTATGTCCACATATTCAAAAATCAATTCAGAGAGTTTCACTTAACCAAATTGCATGATTCAAATTTTGCTAGAAAGGTAATTAAAATATCTATCCAAACCTGTTGGATTTAAATCATTTGGAGTTAGAGATAATCTATAGCCAAAATAACAAGACAGAGACTTTTGCAACTTCAAACAATTTTCAAAAATCAACCATAATAGCTTTTGAGTTGATTCCAACTCAAAAATCACATTTGACAATATCTATCTAAATATGTAAAAATATTTAGGTTTGCATGCAGTGACATTGGACTAGTACCAAAAGAATGCTATTAGGGCATTTCTAGTCACTTTAAATCTATTAAATAATATTATTAAACTTTATAAAATGTAACCAACCCTTTAAATCACATTCCCATGTATTAGAATATGTGGTGATGACATGTGTCCACATGATCCCATGTTTGATGTGGAGAATATTAAATCTTAATTAATTTCAATGAGTAGAAATTACTTTTCTCAAATAAACTAAATCAAACTAGTCTTTAATTCATGTGATGATTGAGATGATGCTAGATCATCAAGTATGAACCTTAGTGTGCTAAATAGACTAATTAAGTATTGTTTGGTGATTGTGTACCCTGTATTCATTTATATACGATAGTACCGACCAAGTCTACGAGGAGGAGGAGTTCAAGCCTGAAGAAGACGAAGAAAACTTCAATCACTACACCAATCAAGGCAAGCTAACACTTGCAAGTTTCTTATCTATGCAAGCTAATACTTGCAAGCCATCACTAGATGCAAGTTAACTTAAGCAAATGCACTAAGCATGCTTGGTTATACATTTTGATTTATACCCATCCCAAGTTTTACTTGCAAGCTTTACTTTTTGCTTTACCAAAGTTTCTTTACTTTTAGTAATGCTTTGTGAGATTTTGGAAAGTAGTATAGATAGAGTATAAAACTAGGCCTATACTAGATGTCATTCTATGGCATGAGATTGAGATTAGCATCCCTCATTAGTGAACACTCTTAACTTAGTGGCTAGTGCTAAGCATAAACCTTGATCACTTTAGATGGTAATACTTGGTGAAAATGCTTATGAAAACCTTGGAATGATGAGTCATTCTATTGAGATGTTTTGACATGTGTTGAGAAACACAAATGGATTATGATGATGAAAATGTTGAGGCATGAGCCTTAGCCATTTATAAAAACTGATGGTTGGGTTCGGATGCGATACCATTCCAATTTTACCGTACAACCACAATACCTGAATTGGGTAAGGCTTAGCCGGAAGTTTATATGTATTAGTATGGGTTCCCTCGCAGAAGAGGTCTGAGCTGAGGCTACCTCTTAATGATGTCCACCTATGTAGTGCCCAGGATGGCAGATGGCCATGGCTGGGAGGCCAAGCTCATAGGAGAGGTGCTTATACTAGAGTGTGTAAAGGAAAGGTTATGATTGATTATCCGCATACTAAGTATGATGATTCAGGGTTATCCCTGACGGATGTATCGAATTTTGTGGTGCAAGTGTACCACCTCTACAGAGTGTCAAACTATTCTAATAGCCGCGTCCGCGGTCATGGACAGTTGGAGTGGCCATACTGTTCCGTCGTCAGATGTTTTAAAAATGACTTGTGAAATGAATTATGACTTTGACTTGATCACAACAGGGTTGTGACTATGAAAACTAAGTTCCCACTTAGGTGATTTAGAACATTAATTTAGCTTTCTTTACTTCTGAACTCAGCTTAAGACAAATCTAGATTTTGCAAATAAACTTAGAGCTTAGCATTCCTACTAGAACTACCTTACTTGTTAGTGATAGTTTGCGAGTACTTAAAGAGTACTCATGGCTTTGTCCCTGGCTATTCCCGTGGCTAGACTATGAGGAGGACTATCAGGAAGATGGACAGCAGGATGGCTACGACAACTAGGATCATCTCCCATCGTCAGCATTTCCTATGACACTGAAGATGGAGCCTACCGCTACGCTTAAATATTCCGCTGCTTGTTTGTATTTAGACTGGATCATGAGATCCTTTATTTGTGTAAGACCTTATTATGGTTTGTAATGGATGATGTACTGTGATATCCAATCTGTTATGTCTCGCAAAAATGGTAATGCTGGGATTGTGATGTATGGCATAACAGGCATCTGGGATTAAAAATCCGGGTGTTGACAAGTTGGTATCAGAGCCATCCTGACCATAGGAGACCCTAGTTAGAATGGACGTCCGAACAAAAACTTAGTTTCAAAACAGATGAAGTGAGTATTTATGAAAATATATTTCCACCCTTATCCTTGATTCTTTCAAAAAAAGTCATGTTCCTCAAAAATTCTTACTTTACTACATAAATTTTGACACAATTCATTACCTCACTAACTTACTCATCCTATATTCTTATAGATGGAAGTTCAGTATTGCAAGTTCTACCTATTGGGCAACGGAGGCCAACTGATCTTTGAAAGGGATCTAGATGCACTATCAGAGTACGTTGAGCGCCCGCATCCGGAATTCTTCAGAGCCCAACTCAAGGATTTTCCAGGAGGAGATCTACAATGGATGATAGTTGCAGATCTTCGAGGCAAGATGGAAGTACCCCTTTCTGAGAAGATTCAATTCACGTGCGAGAGAACAACTAGCTAGATGGATTAGCCAGGGCTATGCATGAAGCTCTTGCCCGTCTGTGTGGGCAAAACATCAACTTGATCCAAGGAACTCCCTTTGCTCACTTCGCAAGGCGTGATTCTATGGGAATGCCATTGGAGATGCCAAGTCACCCGGAGATGAAGCGCCAAGTGGAGAATCTTGACTTCCTGTTGTATGATAGGCGGAAGGAATTGGACAATGCTCGATCCTACGCCAACCACAACCTTTCCATCACTGCCAAGAAGGACCAGAGTCTCGCCATGCTAGTCAAGGATCGCCAATCACTTCGTCATCAACACGAGAAGAAGGATCGCACCATCGCTCGTCTTCGCAAGAAGGTGGCCGACCTCGAGAAGACCATCCAAGAGCAAGAAGCCCAGCTTGCAGCAAAAGAAGAAGAGGAAGAAGGTGAAGACATCCAGGGAGATATTCACTCGTACCTCAGTGATGACAATGACTACCTAGAGGATGATGCCATGGATTTCTACACCGACGATGATGACTCTGACTTCATTGATGATGAGTAGATGCACTTGATCACTACCGTAGGAAGGAGTTGTATCGGTCCCATTGTTTCATAGTTCTGAGAATGGTTCTTAAAACCATCTGTTTTCCTTTTGTTGTGGTGTGTGTGTTTGTATTGTATGCCTTGAATGAATGAATGAGAAGAAGTTAGTTGCAAAACCTGAGTTCAAACTCAAAGTCTAAAGCTTTTGAAAACAAAACCATGAACCCTAGAACTTTCCCCCTTACCCCTTTATCTATCTCAATCTTCAGATGACTCATGGAAACCAAGGAGGAAGCAGCTCATCACAGGACCCGATGTTGCAGATTCTGTAGATGCTAGTTTCAGACTGTGAAGCTAGTAGAGCCGAGCGCCAAGCCAACCTAGCCACCCTGCAACAGATAGCTCAGATGGCCCACAATAATAAAGGCCATAGAAACTAGGATCACCATGGATCCAAACTCAAGAACTTTTAGAATACCAATCCCCCTATATTCAACAAATCTGAGGACCCCTTAGATGCTGATGACTGGCTGCAAACAATGGAGAATAATCTGGAAGTCGCAGGAGTTGATGCCAATGAGAAGGTATTGTTTGCCACCCACTATCTAGTAGGAGATGCAAGAGCCTGGTGGAATAGCACCCGTACTATGAACCACGGTCAAGTGATGACTTGGGGAGCTTTCAAGATCAAGTTCAGCCGCACCCATGTGCCGCAAGGTTTAGTCACCAGAATGAGAGATGAGTTCAGGGAACTGAAGCAAGGAAGGATGACGGTAGTTGAATACCGTGACAAATTTCTGTCCCTCGCTAGATATGCCCTTGATGAGATCAACACTGAAGCCAAGAAGAAGGAAAGATTCCTGAATGGATTGCATGATGAGATGCAAACGGTGTTAGTCAACATCCGTTTTGATGACCTCAAAGAGTCAGTAGACTCTGCCATCCAGATGGAAGGGAAGATAAACCAAGCCAATGACAACCGCAAGCGCGGAATGATGCACCAGACTGGGTCACACAATACCCAGAAGTATCGCCCCAACCCGTCTGCAGGATATGCCCCAAGGAACAATAGACCCCCAATGTCTCGTCCAAGCTACCCCAATCGTAGCGGAGGAAACGTGAAGTCCGGAGGAAAACTACAACAACAACCCCGGAAACTCCAACAACTTCAACCGTGCACCGCCCAAGTCCAACAACAACAACAACAATACTGCCCCAAGGACTAGAAGCAATGTCGTGCCTATTGCAGCCAAAGACAAGTCCTGGATTACTTGTTTTGAATGTGGAGTCAAGGGTCACTACTCCAACGAGTGTCCCAAGAAGATTGCAGCCACCACCAATGTGAATGCCCTAGCTCAGCAGCAACGCCGTGTTTAGCCTGGAAGGAGATTTGCCCAGGGAATTCCCTCAACCGCAACGACCGTCTATTTCACATGAATGCTGAAGAAGCCCAAGAAGCGCTAGATGTCGTGCTGGGTATGTTTTCTGTTAACTCAGTACTTGCAAGAGTGTTGTTTGATTCTGGAGCATTGCACTCGTTTGTGACAGAAGAATTTGCATGAACTAGTAAGATTCAACCAACAAAATTGAAGGATGTTATTATAGTTCAAATTCCTGGTTCAACCACCAAAGCTAGAAAAATTTGCAAGGCTGTACCTTCAGAATCCATGGGATAGATTTTTATGCCAATCTAATAGTACTTGGAACCAAAGGTTTGGAAGTAGTACTAGGAATGGATTGGATGTCAAAACATAAAGGATTGGTCGACTGTGCCAACAAAGCCATAACCATGACCAGTAGCTCTGGAGTATCAGTAGAGCATGTTTCTGAAACCTTGCCCCATCCATTCAAATGCAACAAGAGTCTAGCCCAACAAACCATAGACCAAGTCAGAGTAGTCTATGAATACCCCGACTATTCCCAGATGAATTACCTGGTATGCCCCCAGATCGGGATATCGAGTTCATTATTGAACTAATTCCTGGAACTAGACCCATAGCTCAGAGACCTTATAGTATGAACCCGTCTGAATTAGTGGAGTTGAATAAGCAACTTGATGCTATGTTGGAGAAAGGTTTGATTCAACCAAGCGCATCGCCAAGGAGATCGCCTGTTCTGTTTGTTGATAAGAGAGATGGAGGTAACCATTTGTGCACGGATTACCGGAAGCTGAATGATGTCACCATCAAGAACAAGTACCCACTGCCAAAGATTGAGGATCTGTTTGATCAGTTGACTGGTGCCAGAGTGTTTTCTGAGATTGATCTTAGAACTAGTTATCATCAACTCAAGATTCGTGCAACGGATATTCCAAAGACCGCTTTACCACCATATATGGATTGTATGAGTATACGGTCATGTCTTTTGGATTAACCAATGCCTCCGCTTATTTCATGAATCTCATGAATGAGATTTTTATGAACTTTCTAGATAAGTTTGTCATTGTGTTTATCGACGATATTCTAATCTATTCCAAGTCAGAAGAAGATCATGAGAACCATCTGAGAACCATCCTTGAAACCCTTAGAGAGCATCAGTTGTATGCCAGGTTTAGCAAATGTGAGTTCTGGTTGAAGGAAGTAGGATTCCTCGGACATATTGTGTCGGCAGGAGGAGTCACTGTTGATCCCGCCAAGATCAAAGATGTTGAAGAATGGGAAGCCCCAACCACTCAAACCCAAGTCCGTGCATTTCTCGGATTAGCGGGATATTACCGCAAGTTCGTTGAAGGATTTTCGAGCATCGCAAGACCGATGACCCAATTGTTGAAGAAAGACATGAAGTTTGAATGGGCCGACAAATGTGAAGCAAGCTTTCAAGAGCTCAAGAAGAGATTGAACTCAGCCCCAATATTGATTATACTAGATATCAAGAAGTTGTTTGATGTATATTGTGACGCATCCAAGATTGGTCTCGAATGTGTGTTGATGCAAGAAGGCAAAGTCATCGCATATCTGTCTCGACAACTGAAGCAGCATGAGTAAAACTACCCTACCCATGATCTTGAACTAGCAGCTGTAGTTTTAGCCTTGAAAACATGGCGTCATTACCTTATGGGTAACCGCTGTGAGATTTATTCGGATCACAAGAGCCTAAAGTATATTTTCACTCAAAAGGAGCTGAATATGAGGCAAAGGAGATGGATAGAGTTAATCAAGGATTATGACCTTGACATTCACTATCACCTCGGCAAAGCCAATGTGGTAGCGGATGCTCTTAGCAGATTGACGTGTAGATTAAACACCATGATCAAAGAAGCCCAGCCAAGTTTGCATGAGGAGTTGGAGCAGTTTAGAACTGAGCTAGTTAGCAAAGGATTTTTAGCTAGCATTGAACTTCAACCCACTTTGATCAGTCAGATCAAGGATGCCCAGAAGGGAAATGCAAGTATCGACGGAATCAAACGTCGTATTGGTACAGGAAAGGTACCTGGATTTACCAAAGATGAAGAAGGAGTTTTGTGGTACAAGGGACATATCTGTGTGCTAGCAGATTCGGAGCTGAAGCAAGTTATCATGCAAGAAGCTCATGATACTCTTTATTCTATCCACCCCGGAGGAACGAAGATGTATTAGGATTTGAAGGAGCAATTTTGGTGGCACAAGATGAAGAGAGAAATCAGGAGCTACATAGCCAAGTGTGATATCTGTCAGAGAGTCAAAGCGAAACATCAGAGACCCGCGGGACTATTGCAACCATTGCAGATTCCGGAATGGAAATGGGATTCCGTCGGAATGGACTTTATCACAGGTTTGCCTACATCTAGTAGGGGAAATGACTCTATTTAGGTCATAGTTGATAGACTATCCAAGGTAGCCCATTTTATACCTGTCAAGACTACCTACCAGAGTTCAAAGCTAGCGGAGTTGTACATTGCTAGAATCGTCAGTTTGCATGGAACCCCCAAGACCATAGTGTCGGATCGAGGAACCCAATTTACCTCAAGATTTTGGCAGAAAGTCCAAGAAGGATTAGGAACCAAGTTGAATTTCAGCACAGCTTATCACCCGCAGACCGATGGACAGACTGAAAGAGTCAACCAAATCTTAGAAGATATGTTGAGAGCTTATGTGCTGGAATATGGGTCAAAATGAGAAGATTTTCTGCCTTTCCCAGAATTCTCATACAACAACAGTTATCAAGCCAGTTTGCAAATGGCCCCCTTTGAATTTTTGTATGGAAGAAAGTGTTGTACCCCCCTGAATTGGTCGCAAGTAGGAGAGAGTTAGATTTCGAACTCGACATCCTACGAGAAGTCGAAGAGAAGGTTCACAAAGTCCGTGAGCACCTCAAGACCTCCCAATCCAGATAGAAGAGTTATGCTGACAAGAGACATAGAGACCTGACTTTCAATGTCGGAGATTTTGTGTATCTCAAAGTTTCGTCGTTGAAAGGAATGCAGCATTCCCAGCTGAAAGGAAAGTTAGCCCCCAGATATATTGGACCCTTCAAGATTCTGAATCGCCAAGGAGAAGTATCTTATCAACTGGAACTGCCAGAGGAGATGTTGATGACCCACAAGTATAGGGGGTGTATCATAGTATTTTCGAGTGAAGTGAAACCCAATTTATTGATTCGACACAAGGGGAGCCAAAGAATATTTATAAGCCTTAACAACTGGGTTGTCAATTCAAATACACCTGGAAACAATCTTGCTCACAGCGGTTTATCAGTAGCAACAGTTTTGTAGTAGGAATAGTAAAGTAGCAGCAGTAGTAAAGTAAAGACAGCAGTAACAATAGCGATGCTTGATGAGGATTCGAAAAGGTAGGCATAGGGATGGATGGACGGGTGTTGCATGGACAAGACAATTCACATAGCAATCAGAACATAGGGCAATTGCAGAAAAATAAGATAAAGCATCCAAGTACTAGATAATCCTAGGCATGTGTTCCATATATAGTCATACGTGCTCGCAATGAGAACTTGCACTACGTATTTTGTCCTGCCAGCCCGTTTGCAGCGGGGCCTCAAGGGAACTACTGGCAATTAAGGTGCTCCTTTTAATAGAGCACGGGAGCAAAGCATTAACACTCCATGAACACATATGATCCTCACATTAAAGCCATTCCCTCCGGTTATCCCGATTTCTGTCACTTCGGGGCCATTGGTTCTGAAAAACAACGTGTGTATACAACTTGCAGGTAAGACCATAAACAATACTATCATAATGAATCAATAACATGTTCAGACCTGAAATCATGGCACTCGGGCCCTAGTGACAAGCATTAAGCATAACAAGTCGCAGCAAAGTCATAAAGTACTAATAAAAGATACTAGGCACCATGCCCTAACAATCTGATGCCATTACATGAACGATCTCATCCAATCCCTACCATCCCCATAGCCTACAGCGGGGGATTACTCACTCATAGATGGGGGAAACATGGATTGGTCGATGGAGAAGCGATGGTGATGATGATGGCGATGATCTCCTCCAATTCCCCATCCCGGCAGGGTGCCAAAACGGAGTTTCTGGTGCTGTTTCATGGAATCTGGTGATGGCAGCAAAACGGAACTCCTTCTAAAAAACGTCAAACCCCCCTGAGTTTTTAGGTCAGAAGGCATCTTATAGGCGAAGAGGGAGACCGAGGGGTATGCAGGGTGGCTGACCACCCTGGCGTGCCTGGTCTTGCCCATGTGACCGTGTGGTGTGGCCTGGGCCCAGCCCCCCTCCGTCTCGTATTCTGGCTCCAGGAGTCTTCTGGTGAAATAGGATTTTTGGCATATTTTCCGGGATTTTTCCTGAAAGTTGATTTTCTACACACAAAGTAGACACCAATGCAATTCTGCTGAAAACAACGTCAGTCCGCGTTAGTTGCATCCAAATCACACAAGTTTAGAGGAGAAACAATAGCAAAAGTGTTCGGGAAAGTAGATACATTTTGGACGTATAAACTCCCCCAAGCTTAGCTTATTGCTTGTCCTCAAGCAATTCAGTTGGAAACTGAGTGCGATAAAAGAACTTTCACGAACACATTTGCTTCATATGATGTATATATTCTCAGCATGTGACCAACTACTTAGGCAATTCATAATAAAGAGTATGCTACTGAGTCTACTTAATAGTCAATGCAAGCTATGAAGAGATTCCAACTCAAAAATAATAAGTAGCATGAAGCATAAACATAAGCAACATTACAATGCTCATAACAAGGTATGATAGAGTGTGATGGCTCTGTGTATGGCGCTAGAAAAATGCTGGAGCGGTGTTGATGTAGAGCTCGTTGGGAACCCCAAGAGGAAGGTATGATGAGCACAGCAGCAAGTTTCCCTCAGTATGAAACCAAGGTTTAATCGAACCAGTAGGAGCAAGGAAACACCCCAAAGGTGTTACTAGCTTAGCCTTGGCAGGGCACACTACCGGTGCTAGTAGCAACGTGGAGACCTGCACAACACAACCACAGAACTTTGTCCCCAACTTGCGATGAGGTTGTCAATCTCACCGTGTTTTGCGGAAAACAAAGGATTAAACGTACCAAATGGAAAGAAGTAAAAGTTTGCAGAAAGTAAACACAAAGCAGTAAAAGATTATAGATTGAATGTAAAAGACAAGGACCGGGATCCATAGTTCACTAGAGGTGGATCTCCTTAGATAGATAACATGCTGGGTGAACAAATTACAGCGGGGCAATTGACAAACATCGAGAAAGCAATACATGCATATACTAATCATCTTGACTCCTTTGGAACTTGATTGGGCATTACAACATTATACATAGACCGCCATCCAACTACATCTATGACTAATAATCCACCTTCAGGTTATCATCCGAACCCCTCCAAAGATTAAGTTGCAAGCAGCAGTTATTGCTTTCTGACTGCGTGTAAAGTAAACAATACGATTGTTCTATGAACAAAGGATTGTTGTTTTCTCCCTAGTAGCAACAGCACATCTAGTACCTTAGAGATTTTGTCACTTCCCCAGTTACGGAGGCATGAACACACTATCGAGCATAAATACTAACTCTTGGAGTTGCTAGCATCTACTTGGCCAAGATAG
Source organism: Avena insularis (assembly GCA_023614405.1). Classification (NCBI taxonomy): domain Eukaryota; kingdom Viridiplantae; phylum Streptophyta; class Magnoliopsida; order Poales; family Poaceae; genus Avena; species Avena insularis. The sequence goes on from CM042694.1 coordinate 353,552,872, forward strand.
CTACTAACAACGGAAAGCATGCAAGATCACAAATAACAAAGACATGATAGAATCAATAATCAATCTGAAATAGCATCTCAATATCCATGAACCCATAAACACAACATGTATGATTACCAATAGATGATCTTGATCATGAACGGAGCTCACAAGATCTAGACATGAAAGCACAAAGGAGGAGAACCAGCCATCTAGCTACTACATGGATCCGTAGTCCAAGGATGAACTACTCACGCATCACACCGGAGGCCTGCATGGTGATGAAGAAGGCCTCTAGGGTGAATTCCCCTCTCTGGCAGGGTGCCGGGAAGAGCTTCAGATCCCTCCTGATCTAGGGATGGAGATGACGGCGGCTACAGACTCTTTCGTGGACTTTTGATTGGGTACTTTTGGTTTTCGTCCCGAGGGCAATATATAGGCGGAAGGAGAGGCCGAGGGGGTGCCAGGGGCCACCACACCACCCCCTGGCGCGGGCCAAGCCTAGCCGCGCGGCCAGGTGGTGTGGCCGGCCTCTGGCCCCTCTCCATCTCGTGTTCTAGCATCTGATGACTTTCAGAAAAATATGCACTTTGGCTTTTGTCCCGTCCAATTCCGAGAATATTCATTTTCTGACTTTCCTAGAACCAAAAACAGCAGAAAACAGGCAGTTGGCACTGTGGCTCTTGTTAATAGGTTAGTCCAAGAAATCATATGAAAAGTACTCCAAAGTGTGGACAAAACACAAGAAAGTGGATAAAACCAAGCATGGAACATCAAAAATTATAGATACATTTGCAATGTATCAGAGTGGTATCTCGCTTGCCTTTGATTATGAATGCCAATGCACCTCTGAAATCCAAGTGAAGACTAGAAGTAAAGATGTCAAAGATAGAAGCATCAAAGTCATAACACAAATAATCAAGTAATGAGACAAACACAGAGAATGACAACTATGCTCTCAAGAAGGTGCTCAAAGAGTATATGGAGACTCAACAAGTAAAAGAAAAAGGTTTTGAATAGTTTGAAAAGCTTCCAAATGCTTAAAGTATGGTACTCATTAGCTTTGAGCCCTCATTGCCCCTATCATAAGCATCTTTAATGTGATTAAGGTGAAAGTGAGGTCCAATCTGAGTTATATGCTTGACAGACTATAAATTGAAAATCCCATGTCCCTTGAGTACGAGGGTCGCTCCTCATGCTACTCAACTTTAGTTACCGGTAAGTTCTTTTCATCGTAAATATGTGCGTATCATAGAGAACCGCCAACGAGGTACCCCTTGCCCGATGATACGGAAGAATCCCCATATCAAAATGACAAGGCAATCAGACAATGAGTATCTCAGCAATCTTCTTATTTACCATGGGAAAATGGTGCTTTTTTCTCTCTTTCCTCTTTTCAAAAATCTCTTTTTTTTTCTTTTTCTCAATAGCTATCTCTCTTTTTTATAAGAAGAATGCTTCATAGATATCATTATGGTTACGCTGCAGGTTTCCACCATGTCAGCATGGATTAGACCAGCGACCCAGGCATTTCTCTAACACACATACATAACTCCATGGACTTACAAGCTCCCCTTTTATTTCACACCGACGACATCCGCAAACAAAAGAGCATGGTATCAACTGGGTATATATTTACAAGTGTTTAAAAGCGTTCCCCGTGTGACGCAGTTCGCTAATCCCCAGCCTATAATTTGAAAGCATATAACTTTCATGGACAGTCACAATGGTTCAGGTTTATTAAGTGCAGAAAATAAAGTGTGTCATCAAGTTCGTGAGAGCTTTACTAACTAACTTTTCTCATAACAAGCAAACATTTCATTCGGAAGAAAACAAGGCATAATGAATATGCACGGGAGTAGCAAATGATGCTAATAGGTAGGTATGGTGGACACTTTGGCAATATTTGGTTTAAGGGAGTTGGAAACATGAGTAAAATACTCAGTGAAAGTGAAGGCTAGCAATAGTAAGGGAGCGACAAACGAGAGAGCAATAGCTGTCATAATCATGCTTGCAACAAAACAGGACTAATCATGGCATGAAAGTGATTCAAGATCCTCAATGCAAAATAATTCATCAAGGCTTAACTGATTATTTCAGTCATGTGCATGCGTGAGCATGTGCCAAGTCAATTCAAATGAAACATTCAGAGGAGGATACCATAGTGTCATACCAAGTTATGAATAGAATAATGCAAGCAAACATTCATAAGACATGCTACAAACTATTAGCAAGCTGGAGCTAATCATACGAAAGCAAGAGCTACTAAGCATCCAAAGATAACATACACCTTACACGAACGGACTAAGCATGCCCACAGTGATGAGTATATGTACAAAAATGAAAAAAAGAGTTCGTTACCAGCCTCTTACCACGCCTCAAGTTGTCATTAATCCTCATTATTGTTCTTCACTTGTGTGGCTTGAATAATAATATGAAACCAATATCCACTGAGGGCTGATGAACCCTGCAACAAACTCACAAAGAGAAAGAAGAACGACAAATATTTTTGTTGTTTTCGATCTTTAAAACAAGAACCAAAGGGGAAAAACAAGCAAAGCAAAATCTTTTTGGGTTTTTCGAATAGTTCAAACAAAGAAAAAAAAGGAAAAACAAACCACGGCAAAAAGAAGAAGAAGCAAACCAAAGAGAAACAATAGAAATATTTTTGGTCTTTTGTGTTTTAGAAAGCAAAAGCAAAGAAAGAACGAAAACTAAAAAGATAACGAAACATGAATATACAAAGTACCGACGCAACATGATATGGAGATGAGTGCGGTGTCGGCGTAGCCCCCCAAGCTTACGCTTTTGGCCTAAGTGGGTATGAATCCCAAGCCGGCCAGGATGACGTATCACCATAGTATGATGAGGAGGTACCCTCGTCCTGGTGTGAGCTCGAGTACGTTCCTCCGTAGTGAGCGGAGTGATCATAGGAGGGTACATCCTCCTGGTGCTGCTCGTGAAAGCCCAGCAAGCGAAGCTGCTCATCCACCTCCTCCTTGGAGCGCGACCACCGTCTCCTGTGAACACTAAACAAAGAAGGCTGTGGCAAAGGGATCTCCCTTTCACCCCCGTCAGTGAAAAGCATCCTATATACTAGACTGTTCAAATCAGAAGTAGTAGTGACAAAGTGATGAGTTTTCATAGCAACAAGGTCAAGCCTCTGTGGTGCCAGTATATAATCATTGGGGTCCATTAAATGACCTAATGCATTGACCATGCGCGAGGCAATGATGCCCCCATAGATAGGCCCCCTAGCAGCTAGGCGGCGAGCAATAAGCGAGCCAAGGTTGTACCGAGTATCATTGTTAAGCGCAGCAGCAAGGAAGGCTAAATGATAATTGGAGATATTACTGGTGTTCTCCTACCTAGTATGCTAGTAGCAAGATAATATGCAAAGTATCTAAGAGCAGGGAGTTGGATATTTCTTATCTTTCCGCGCTGCGCCACGCGGTCATCATCATTGGTCCCCTCGGTAAAGCTCCAACAAATCAGTGGGTCGCCCTTGAATTTTCTTCATGGTCCCTGTCATGCTTACACCTACAATACTGCAAAATCTCTCCAAAGGCATGGTGAAGGGCAGATTATAAATTTTGAAAGAGACAGTTGACTGATAGGATGTGTTAGTAAACGTGAAGCTCTCAACAAAGGTTTTGGTGAGCATAGCATATTGCTCACTCTTATCTTGCATATATGAGGTCAAACCGACCCTCTCAATCAGTAGCAAGAAATCATCAAGAATACCTGCAGCTTGTAAGAAAGTAAACCAAGGAAAAGTGGATGGGTGAGCATCCTCATCATCCCTTTCATTACCAATACGAGTTGCAATGAGATCTTTGTTGTATGATGGCCTAAACTGAAAGGCTGATCTTGAGGGCCTCGACCTCCTAGGTGCATCACTCTCAAATATATCTCCAAAGGTATGGTTGTTCATGCTTGGTATTCTGAAATTTAAACACCTATTAAACAAGTGACCGCAAAGTGAATATAATGAAGGATACTACTCATAGGGACTTGTAAGAGGCCTAAACATGCATCAAAACTATATCTCTAAGCATCAAACAAGCTTACAAGAACTCATAACTTGTCACCTACAGCAGTAAAATACTCAAGATATAATCCACTAAACATAAATCCACTTGGACAAGGGGAGGAGTCACATACCAGTGAACAAGTGCTCCAAATTTCAGCAACAAAGATGGGCTGAGCAAGGAGATCGAAAAAAACGAGAGCAAGCACAGCAAGAACGCGATTTTGAGCAATGAACTGGAGCTTGCTCGGGAGAGAGAAGAAAGTGGCAGGTGAGAGAGTTAGTGGGGGGTCAGGGGTGGCCCACAGCAGGGCATGGCGCCACCCAGGGCAGGCCGCGCCACCAGGTGGTGTGCCTGCCTGGTGGGTCCCCCTGGTACCTCCCAGGCACTCCTCTGCCCCTTTTTTCACGTAAAAAATTAATATGAATTTTCTGGAATTTTTCGAGACACTTTATTTATTGGGCATTTTTCAAGAATAGAAGAATGATTTTCTGATAGACAGATTTTTTTTTGGAAAATGATGCAAGGACAAAACAAAGCTAGAACTACAGAAGTTCTAAGACACTCTAACATGCAAGCAACTAACAACAAAAAAGAAAACTAAACGAAAGCAAAAACTAAAATGGATAGAATAGAAGTACACGGAGATAATCATAATGAAAACATTGTTTTGTTCAATGAAATCCTTTTGTTAACAAGGTTGATCAGGTCTCGTTACCAAAACAATTTCATATGAGACAAAACTTTGTATTCCACTAATTATTATGTTACCTCAACCTTGATAGCAATGGTCCCAATCATAATAGTTTCAAATTTTTCTCTTGGTATGGGACAATATATTTCTCCAGCTTGAATGCCCTCAACATGTTCAACTGAATTCAAACCATAAGTCCTTTCAATCTTCTTGAGGAAATAGACAGTATGTTCTTTGTCATTAACATTGAAAGTCACCTTTCCTTGATTACAATTAATAACAACTCCTGGAGTATTAAGAAAAGGTCTCCCAAGAATAATAGACATATTATCATCTTCAGGCATTTCAAGCACAACAAAATCAGTTAATATCAAGCAATTGTGAGCCACTTGAACATGTACATCCTCACATATACCAACAGGAATAGTGGTAGATTTATCAGCCATTTGCAAAGATATATCAGTTGGTATTAATTTTTCTAGTTGAAGCCTCTTATAGAGAGAGAAAGGCATAACACTAACTCCAGCTCCCAAATCACACAAAGCAGTTCTAACATAACTGTTCTTAATAGAACAAGGGATAGTTGGAATCCCTGGGTCTCCAAGTTTCTTAGGAACCTTACCATTAAAGGAATAATTAGCAAGCAAAGTAGAAATTTCTTCATTAGGGATCTTCCTTTTATTCGAGACAATATCCTTCATATACTTTGAGTAAGGAGGCAACTTAATAGCATGAGTCAAAGGAATTTGTAGGAATAAAGGTTTCATCCACTCACAAAACTTATTATAGCGTTCATCCTCCTTTGACTTGTGTTTCTTATCAGGGAATGGCATAGGTTTTTGGACCCAAGGCTCTCTTTCACTACCATGTTTCTTAGCAATAAATCTTCTTTAGTGTATTTAGTATTGTTAGTGTTGTTTTCAGGTTCTTCTTCAACTTTTTCTTCATTAGGAACTTCATTTTCTTCATTACCACTTTCAGTTTCAGCATCAGAGATATATATACTATTAGGATCTATAGCAGGTTCAGACGGTTCTACAACAGTTTTATGTTTCTTTTTCCTTTTCTTACGAGTGGAACCACTATTTTTAGCTTGTTGAGAATCCTGCTCAATTCTTTTGGGATGCCCCTTAGGATATAGAGGATCCTGGGTAGTAGTTCCACTTCTAGTTCTAATTTCATAAGCATGTTTTTCTTTAGCGGCATTAAAATAAGCAAGTCTTTTTGCACTTTAATGAGTTGATCTATTTGAGTTTGAACCATTTGAAAGTGTTTAACAATCATTTTAACATCATTAGAGGTTCTTTCCACAATATCTTTCAACTCAACAATAGCTCTAGTGTTTTCCATTAGATGATTTTGCACCCTTTTATTAAAATTATCTTGCTTAACAATAAAGATATCGAATTCTTCTAAGCATTGATCGTGAGGTTTAGAGTAAGGGATATTACCTTCATCAAAGTGTTGGAGAGAGTGTACCTCGATAGTAGATGAGTGGGGAATAGGCTTACATAATTCTTCTATAGGAGGTAAATTCTTGACATCTGCAGCTTTAATTCCCTTCTCCTTAAGACATTTCTTAGCTTCCTTCATCACTTCATCATTTAATTAAATAACTCCCCTCTTCTTTGATATTGGAATAGGCACCGGAATAGTAGGTTCAGGTACAATTACTTCAGGTATAGCTTGTTTAGGAGGAGTCCAATCTTCATAGTTCTTACTTATTTTAGCCATTAATTCCTTAGCTTCCTTGGGAGTCCTGTTCCTGAAAACACAATCAGCACAACTATCTAGGTATGTCCTAGATTCTTCAGTTGGTCCATTATAAAATATATCAAAGCACAAAACCTTGCCCAAGATTCGGGCAATACCTCTTTTTCTCCCTGTTTAAAATCAAAAAGTTCCTGCAAAATAGCATGTCTAGCACTAGGAGGAAAATATTTCTGCAGGAAAGTACTAATCAAGCACTCAGGGCTATCAATATATCTAGGAGGTAAATTACTAAACCAAGTTTTAGCTTCTCCTTTCAGTGAAAAGGGGAAAATCTTAGTAACAAAGTAAGTACGCATCTTAATATCATCAGAAAACAAGCCACTCATGGTAGAAAGTTCATTCATATGTGCTACCGCACTTTCATTCTTAGTCCCACAAAAAGGTTCTTTCTCGATAATAGCTATGTAAGATAGATCGAGAGAGAAATCATAATCTTCATCTATAATGTTTATGGGAGAAGCAGCAAACTTAGCAACAGGAGACAATTTGGGTCTAATAGTACGCCTCTCAAGGAGACTCTTAGCAGCGCTCCTATCATGGGTGTTTTTACATTCTTTAATAAATTCATCGGTCATCTCAACATAACCATCTTCAATATCACAACTCTCACTAGACTCAGGTGAACTAACAGGTGTGGTAGTGTCTTCATTAGGAGTTTCAGTATTTCCAGCTATAGTTCTAGCAATCCTAGCATCTAGGAAAGGACCTAATGAACCACTCTTATCAAGCATGAGAAGCGACATCGTAAGTTTCAGATTCAGCAGTAGTAGCAGTGTGTGTAGCGTGTGTATGTGGTGGTGTAATGAGCTTACTTATAACAGATGGTGAATCAATAGCAGCAGAGGTGTTCAGAACCGTACCTCTTCTTGTAGTGGATGCTAAAATAGGAAACTTGCCATCATGAGACTTACCCATGATGGATGGATAGCAGCGAACAATAGAGAATCCAAGTGAACTTGATAAATAAAGCTATGCTCCCTAGCAACAGCGCCAGAAAATAGTCTTGATGACCCACAAGTATAGGGGGTGTATCGCAGTATTTTTAAGGGAAGTGAAACCCAATTTATTGATTCGACACAAGGGGAGCCACAGAATATTTATAAGCCTTAACAACTGAGTTGTCAATTCAGCTGCACCTGGAAACAATCTTGCTCACAACAGTTTATCAGTAGCAACAGTTTTGTAGTAGGAATAGTAAAGTAGCAGCAGTAGTAAAGAAAGCGATAACAATAATAGCAAGAACAGTAGGATTTGAGTGCGGTAGGCATAGGGATGGATGGACGGGTGTTGCATGGACAAGACAATTCACATAGCAATCAGAACATAGGGCAATTGCAGATAAATAAGATAAAGCATCCAAGTACTAGATAATCCTAGGCATGTGTTCCATATATAGTCATACGTGCTCGCAATGAGAACTTGCACAACATGTTTTGTCCTGCCAGCCCGTTTGCAGCGGGGCCTCAAGGGAACTACTGGCAATTAAGGTGCTCCTTTTAATAGAGCACCGGAGCAAAGCATTAACACTCCGTGAACACATGTGATCCTCACATCAAAGCCATTCCCTCCGGTTATCCCGATTTACATCACGGGGCCATTGGTTCCGGACAACAACGTGTGTATACAACTTCCAGGTAAGACCATAAACAATACTATCATAATGAATCAATAACATGTTCAGATCTGAAATCATGGCACTCGGGCCCTAGTGACAAGCATTAAGCATAACAAGTCGCAACAAAGTCATAAAGCACTAATAAAAGATACTAGGCACCATGCCCTAACAATCTGATGCCATTACATGAACGTTCTGATCCAATCCCTACCATCCCCATAGCCTACAGTGGGGGATTACTCACCCATAGATGGGGGAAACATGGATGGTCGATGGAGAAGCGATGGTGATGATGATGGCGATGATCTCCTCCAATTCCCCGTCCCGGCAGGGTGCTAGAACAGAGTTTCTGGTGTTGTTTCGTGGAATCTGGTGGTGGCAGCGGAGCAGAACTCCTTCTGGAAAAACGTCAAACCCCCCTGAGTTTTTAGGTCAGAAGGCATCTTATAGGCGAAGAGGGAGACCGAGGGGTGTGCAGGCGGCAGACCACCTGGCGGCCTAACCTTGCCCGCGCATGGCCAGGTGGTGTGGCTCGGCCCTCCGCCTCCGTATTCCTCGGCTGGAGTCTTCTGATGAAATAGGATTTTTGGCATATTTTCTGGGATTTTTCCTAAAAGTTGATTTTCTGCACAAAAAGTAGACACCAATGCAATTCTGCTGAAAACAGCGTCAGTCCGTGTTAGTTGCATCCAAATCACACAAGTTTAGAGGAGAAACAATAGCAAAAGTGTTCGGGAAAGTAGATACGTTTTGGACGTATTAGATGTCAGCCATCCATGATGTGTTCCATATCTCGTTACTTCGCAAGTGCCTAGAAGTGCCGGAGAAGACCGAACTATTCAAGACCATCGATCACCGAGCCATTGATATCAACAAGGATCTGACGTATCGTGAAGTGACCATCCGTATCTTGGAAGAAGCCTTCAGAACCACCAGGACCCGGAGTATCAAGTTTCTCAAGATCCAATGGAGCAACCATACTAAAGAAGAAGCTACTTGGGAGCGAGAGGATTATATTAGGACTGAGTTTCCAGATCTCTTTAGTTCCTATTTTTTCTTAAATCTGGGGATGAGATTTTGGTTAAGGAGGGAAGGTTTGTAACACCCCAAAACTTTAATCAAGGTTATCAAGTTCTAATCACCCAATTTAGGGTTAACAAAAACTTTTATTAAGAAAATGTATATGAATGCATGTGTGTTTGCATTAGTATAGAATTGAGTGTATATGCAATGCTTGATTGTTCTAAATGTTGTGAAATGGTTTAAAGGTGAATGCCACGTCATCTAGACCATTTACAAACAAAATCCAAAGAGAAAGAAATCAAATAAGATTAAATAAAGCAAATGGTCATTTTGACCATTTTAAACCACTAGGCCACTTTAGGTGTTACTAGAGGAGAATTTTTAACAGAAGCAATTCTATTTCTTTTCACCCCTTCCTAGACCAAGTAAAAGTGTCTCCAGGCCCACTTTACAAACTTACAAAAACATCTAGCAAATCAATTAAATGGATAGTGGAAAATTGAATCCAATTCATATGTTAAGATCACACTTTTTTAAAAACCTACCAAATCAATTCCCCTTGACCTCTCCAAGCGAACCTAATCTCTCAAGCTTAATTCAAGTTCACTCAAAAAATTTGAATCAAAAATTCAAAAGTAAATTTCATGCAGCCATTAACACAAACACTTGGCATGTATAGAAAAACCTCTAGCCTAACTTCACTGTTTTATACAGTGATCATCGACCAAATTGTCCCCTAGTTACTCCCATGTTCCCTCTAAGCCTAACCCAGCACCAGACCAGCTCCCCCTTTGCCGCTGGCATAGTGGAGCGCCGCCAGAAAGTGGTCATCACCGGCCGACCACGGCCAGCTCACAGCTCACACCAGACCAGCCCGCACCCAACCAGCATGTCCACTAGCGTTGCTGCTACCCGTCTGTACCGCCCTCGCCAGAGACGCCAGCCATCCCGCTCGGTCCCCTCGTCGAGCTATAAAAGGAGGCCACCCCAGCCTCCATTCCTCACACCATTCGACTCCCCACTCACCACTGAGCCTCCCACACCTCTTCCTGGAGCAACGCGAGCACCACCGTGCCGGAATTGCACCAGAGTCCGCCGCTGCTAGAGGAGAAGGGCACTGTCGATTGCGACCACCCCGAGCTCTGTCATGACCGCGCCTCGCTTCGTCGTCGTCTACCACGTCGTTTTCCCCTGTCGCCGAGCCTAGCTGGAGCATAGGTGAGCCCCGCCAGACCCCCACCGCCGCGTTAGGTTTAGCTTGTCGCCAGAGCTTTTCATCGTCGATCATGACCCTCAGCCGTCAATCTTGCTTCTAATCGTAGGGCCTAGAATCAACGATGCCGTTTCGCGTAGAAGGAGTCACTGACCAGTGGACCCCCCTCTGTCAGCCGCGCGCTACGCTGCGCTGTGCAGTTGGGCTGGCCCGTTAGCTTTCCTGCGCTGGCCCGAAAATTCAAACAATTGATTTTCCACTTTAGTTTAAATCCTATTATGTCCACATATTCAAAAATCAATTTAGAGAGTTTCACTTAACCAAATTGCATGATTCAAATTTTGCTAGAAAGGTAATTAAAATATCTGTCCAAGCCTGTTGGATTTAAATCATTTGGAGTTAGAGATAATCTATAGCAAAAATAACAAGACAGAGACTTTTGCAACTTCAAACATATTTCAAAAATAAACCATAATAGATTTTGAGTTGATTCCAACTCTCAAAATCACATTTGACAATCTATCTGAATATGTAAAAATATTTAAGTTTGCATGCAGTGACATTGGACTAGTACCAAAAGAATGCTATTAGGACATTTCTAGTCACTTTAAATCTATTAAATAATATTATTAAACTTTAAAAAATGTGACCAACCCTTTAAATCACATTACCATGTATTAGAATATGTGGTGATGACATGTGTCCACATGATCCCATATTTGAAGTGGAGAATATTAAATCTTAATTAATTTTAATGAGTAGAAATTACTTTTCTCAAATAAACTAAATAAAATTAGTCTTTAATTCATGTGCTGATTGTGATGATGCTAGATCATAAAGTATGAACCTTAGTGTGCTAAATAGACTAGTTAAGTATTGTTTGGTGATTGTGTACCCTGTATTCATTTATATACGATAGTATCGACCAAGTCTACGAGGAGGAGGAGTTCTACCCCGAAGAAGAGAAAGAAAACTTCAATCACTGCACCAATCAAGGCAAGCTAACACTTGCAAGTGTCTTATCTATGCAAGCTATTATTGGCAAGCTAATACTTGCAAGCCATCACTAGATGCAAGTTAACTTAAGCAAATGCACTAGGCATGCTTGGTTATACATTTTGATTTATACCCATCCCACGTTTTACTTGCAAGCTTTACTTTTTTCTTTACCAAAATTTCTTTACTTTTAGTAATGCTTTGTGAGATTTTGGAAAGTAGTATAGATAGCATAAAGAGTATAAAACTAGGCCTATACTAGATGTCATTCTATGGCATGAGATTGAGATTAGCATCCCTTATTAGTGAACACTCTTAACTTAGTGGCTAGTGCTAAGCATAAAACTTGATCACTTTAGATGGGACTACTTGGTGAAAATGCTGATGAAAACCTTGGAATGATGAGTCATTCTATTGAGATGTTTTGACATGTGTTGAGAAACACAAATGGATTATGATGATGAAAATGTTGAGGCATGAGCCTTAGCCCTTTATAAAAACTAATGGTTGGGTTCGGATGCGATACCATTCCAATTTTACCAGACAACCACAATACCTAAATTGGGTAAGGCTTAGCCGGAAGTTCATATGCATTAGTATGGGTTCCCTCGTGGAAGCGGTTTGAGCTGAGGCTACCTCTTGATGATGTCCACCTATGCAGTGCCTAGGATGGCAGATGGCCATAGCTGGGAGGCCAATCTCATAGGAGAGATGCTTATACTAGAGTGTGTAAAGGAAAGGTTATGATTGATTATCCGCATACTAAATATAATGATTCAGGGTTATCCCTGATGGATGTATCGAATTTTGTGGTGAAAGTGTACCACCTCTGCAGAGTGTCAAACTATTCGAATAGCCGCGTCCACGGTCATGGATAGTTGGAGTGGCCATACTGTTCCATCGTCAGATGTTTTAAAAATGACTTGTGAAATGAATTATGACTTTGATTTGATCACAACAGGGTTGTGACTATGAAAACTAAGTTCCCACTTAGGTGATTTAGAACATTAATTTAGCTTTCTTTACTTCTGAACTCAGCTTAAGATAAATCTAGCTTTTGCAAATAAACTTAGAGCTTAGCATTCCTACTGGAACTACCTTACTTGTTAGTGATAGTTTGCGAGTACTTAAAGAGTACTCATGGCTTTGTCCCTGGCTATTCCCATGGCCAGACTATGATGAGGACTATCTGGAAGATGGACAGCAGGACGGCTATGACAACTAGGATCATCTCCCATCGCCAGCATTGCTTGTGACATTGAAGATGGAGCCCACCGCTACACTTAAATATTCCGTTGCTTGTTTTTATTCAGACTGGATCATGAGATCCTTTATTTGTGTAAGACCTTATTATGGTTTGTAAAGGATGATGTACTGTGATATCCAATCTGTTATGTCTCACAAATATGGTAATCCTGGGATTGGGATGTATGGCATTACAGGCATCTGGGATTAAAAATCCGGGTGTTGACACACAACGAACAGCAACTCCCCATCGGACTCGACGAGGTAAAAACGATTCTCTGGGAACTGGCAGCCCGGAACAGGGCCTGCAACAGTGGGATGCATCTCTAGAGTTCGTGCGAAGCGCTGTAGCTGCACATCTCCAAGAACAGCATCAAACATAGTCGAGAGGACAGACCCGTATTTTTCTACGACAAAAACATCACTAGCGTAAGAAGTCATGCCGGAGTTCCGCGAAGTCATACGGCGAGTACCACCCTTCACCAAAGACCAGGCGACTCCCTTCCTCCGTGATCTCATCCGTCCACAAAATGGTGGTGTTCTAATTGTTTGATGTAAACACCATCAATGACGGGAACATCGTCATAGCGACAGAAGCCACCCGCTCGGTTGGTATCTCCGTCCTTAGGCACTTGATAGCACCCGAGAAGGGGTTGTACAATCGGGTCTTGTACGGCTGCACCCTCTGTCCAAGCACAAGGAGGACGCCAGTTGTGCTACCGACATAAAAGTACCTTCCAGAGATAGAGGGAGGAGAAACAAAGATTCAGTCAAGGTAAACAAACTGAAATTCAATCAAGGTAAACCATGGAGCAAAACCCTGGGCAACAAGTGGAAGAAGAAACAGAACTTGGAAAACAGATAGTATAGGATGTGAATGCAAAAAATGGATCGCATATATACAGATGAATATAAAGAAAGCACCTGCGAATAACCCGGCTAATCTTCTTCTCAAGATGGCGGCCAGTTCTCACGTTCAGCAACATGATGGTGGCGTCTTCTACCCGATACTCCTCCGACAACTGGTGCTCTAGAACAATCCAGTTGGCTGGCATAAAGCGCTCCTCCGTGAAGCCGTGCCAGGCGCTACAGACTGCCCGAAAGGCCGCGTAGTAGTCGAAGTCGTCCGTCGAAAGGAAGATGTCACCTATCTTCTGGATGAGTCCCTCAGGGAGACCAGCCCATGGCGAGTCCTCCTGCTTCTTGCCGGCCATGGATGATGGCGTTCGTGTGGTCTCGGTCCCACCGAATGGCACATGAAGCGGTTCCAGAGACACATATTTGAACAAAGGCCTGGGAAAGCCAATCAAATCGTGTGGAAACGAGACGACGACATGCACACAGCAACCGCAAGCGCGTTTGATCAAACTGGCACGGATACGCGCATGCGCATGCGCACTAATTACGATACAACGGTCGTGCGCACACCAGCTTTACGACTCCTCGAAGCACGCGAGTGTTTAGGTGTAGGATGATACTAGTAGTAGTATCATAACCTCATTGTATTTAATTATCCCAAAATCTAAGAAGAAAACTTGCGCTCCCTGGTCCTCGGGGTACACGCAAACGCAGGGCATTTTCCATATTTTGCATGGCATTTTCCATTTTTCAATTTCGCTGTTTGGTTGTGCTCTTGGATGCTCACCATGTGGCCGGATGGGGTGTATGCTGCATGGAGCTAAAAACGTCATGTTCTCTCAATATCACGGTCATTAATTATTGAGGTAATTATGTTTTTAGTCCCACAACTTGCACCGCGAGAGCGTTTTAGTCCCACTCTTGCAAAGTGAGCAACACTAGCCCCACAACTTGTAACCAGGAACATTTTAGTCTAATTCAATCAAATTTCTGTGATTTTGTCCGAATTCATCGTAACTAATTCTGGAAGTGACATGTGGCATCATAATTTTTGCAAAATGACCCCTGTGTATTTTCTTCCTGCCAGATGTGGCTTTGGTACGACATGACAGGAGGATCTAAATAAGAAAACAAATAAGAAAAACTACCAATGCATTGTAGGGTATAGAACTGATTACCTGCGCTATTGAAGAAATCAACCTTGCCACTACAACATGCACACAGAAGTGATTAACTGAAGAGCGCTCTGGCTGATGTGTTCTTTATTTTGGATATTCAAAAATATGTGTTCTGGGGTACAATAACAACTCAACTTTATTCCTTTTCATTTTTGTGAATAAGAAAAAACTAAAGTTCATTCTAGACACTACATCTAGCTACTAGGTTAACGACAAAGCTATACAATTGATACTCCCACCGTCCCAAAATGTAAGGCACCTAAGCTTTAGTCAAAAGTCAACATATTTTAAGTTTGACCAAATTTATACATAAAAATATAAAGATTCACAATACCAAATCAATATCAATAGATTCCCTAGAGAGTATAATTTCTCAAAATGTCCATTTGATTTTGTAGATTCATATTTTTTCGTATAAACTTGGTCAAACATAGAAGATGTTGACTTTTAGCTAAATCTTAGGCGCCTTATATTTTGGAACGGAGGGAGTATTATGGACCGTGCCAACATAGACGTGAGCATTTTTGCGTTCGTATGTGCTTGTTTACTTTATAAATAATTACTTCCCCCCAAGTACTCCTCGTCTGGCATAATTACGTCCTCTCAAGTACTCCTCATCGCACAAGAGTAGTCGTGGGCATCTACCGGCATAGTGGCTTGTGGGTGTGTGTGTCGTTGTACAAAAGTGTTAAGTTTGAATCCATTCTCCTCTTAGATATTTAACTATTTTATTTGTACGTCTACAAATAGGTGGCCCACTTATCAGTCTGCATAGGGACACAAATGACATAAAAAATATAGAGGGGTCATTTATAAAAATCAACGTCATTTGTGGACAAATTAAGTCAAATTCACCGAAATTCCATTAAATTGGACTAAAATGCTGTCGAGATATTGAGGGACTAGTATTGCTCATTTTTCAATATGTGGGACTAAAACACTCCCGTGGTGCAAGATGTGGGACTAAAGGTATATATATCTTTTAATTATTTTACAGCCTCAATTGCTAGGCCGGAGGACCAATTAATGCTCCTAGTTTTGCTCAATTACTCCTCTAGTTGACCGTAAAATATGAACCACCACGTCGTGTAATGCTCCTGGCCGATCATGTTGTTAAAACGGGAGTGCATCCATTGGCTTGCATGTTTTCAATTAGATCTAGTGGCCATGAGCATTGCCTAGATTTTAGGATTACTACTGCATGCAATAACTAGCTATAGAGCGATTAGGTGAAGTTAATTCTCTGAACTACTAGTACTACTCCAGCCTAGTAATACCGAACACAAGGAGTACCGCAAGTGTGGTTATATGGATGATCAGTTGATATGACCCTCAGCCATGAATTCCTGACCATATAGCCGTACGTTCTACCACCTTTTTTTACTACTACTACTAGTAGTACATGGACGCTAGCAAAATTCAAAATCTCAAGCGAGCGGCAAAATCAACACAGACTTCGAAGCATTTCCCGCCTAACCATTTCAAAAACTTTGAGCCAAAATCTCCCACCTAGGGAGTACCGTTTTTATATTATTATTATTATCAGATGGGCGCTTATCAAATTCAAAATCTCAATCGAGCGGCAAAACCACACACCAACTTTGAAGCATTTCCCGCCCCTCCGTTTCAAAAACTTTGAGGCAAAATCTCCCACCGGGGTTGTACCATTTTTGTATTATTATCAAATGGGCGCTTGTCAAATTCAAAATCTCAATCAAGCGGCTAAACCATACACTAACTTTGAAGCATTTGTCGCCCCTCTGTTTCAAAAACTTTGAGGCAAAATATCCCACCGGGGCAGTACCATTTTTATATTATTATTAGATGGACGGTCGCCAAATTCAATATCTCAATCAAGCGGCAAAATCACACACCGATCTTGAAGCATTTCCCGCCCCTCAGTTTCAAAAACTTTTGACTTCAAAATTCCGATTCTACCCATTGTTTTGACGCCCTATGGGCAAGCTAAAGTCGGTAGCTTGGGGGCACGATCGTAATTTATATTTATATTCACCTCCTTAGTCCAGATTCACCCAAATTTTCCGGTTGGTCCTTCCAAAAATCCCAGCCCCTCTCTCCCACGCCCTTACCTCCATGACCACGACGCGTGCCGGTCGGCGGCAATTCCACGGCGGCCGGACCCGCTTGAGCGGCGATCTCGTGCACCGCCATGGAGCCGCTTCACCAATGCTCACCCACCGGATCTGGTTCACCGGGTCTCTCTGCCATTGCACCGGAGCTGCAGTGTCGTTCACCACGCTGACGGCGTCATCAACCACCCAAGCTCTGCTTCCCGGCCGCCGAAAGCTACCCAACCGTACCGGATCTGCTTCACCGGTGTACACCGGACGTGATCTAGTTCCGGGAGTTCCATGTCCACCGCTCTAGACCAGCTGCTCGACCGTTGCCGTTTCCTGCACTAGATCTTCTTCCCCGACGCCAACAGCCACCGCAACCGCAGCACCCTCGGTGACCTGGACGTCACCCGCATGGTACCGATGATGCTTAGACGCCTCTCCGACCTAGGTTAACCAAATCTGCAACCCGTTTTTGTTTTGTCAGTAGTATAGCAGGTTCAAGCCTGTCGTAGTGAACTGCATTTTTGTCATCATGCTCGTACATACAAGTCAGTGGGCATGCCTGTTCTTCGTGCTAGTACATACAAGGTCATTAGACATGTTGGTTTGCATGCGTTGCTCTACAAATTTCAAGTCATTGACATGTCTATTATTTTGTCATACACATGTTCTTAGCTACTCCATACAACACTAATTGCCTGCTACCGTGTAATTCTTGCAAAATCTGAAGTCAGCGAAAAATATTTGTGTGGATTCACTACTCTACAGTTGCTGCATCTATTTGTTTTGCCCTGAGATCAGCTCCTGCTATTATTTCCTCCTTGGCATCATTCTGCTATCCTGTAGTAGCTATTTAAACTCTTCGTACTAATTCAATTATAATTTTGTTGTTGCCATCTGCTTCTTCAAATGTTGCATCACTAACTATTTCCTTTTTCTTGCATATAGCTCAAAATGGAACAATGAACATGTTGGTTTGCATAGCCTATTCTACAGGTTCACAAGGGATGCCATTAATTCCTTATCTGGTGCTGGTTCGTCTTGACAACGGCATAATTGTCCTCTACTATGTAGTTCACTCGTGGTTTGCATTGCTCCTCTAGACGTTCTCTTATGATGCCATTATAATTTCTATCTGGTTGATTCTTAGCTATGACAGCAACTACATGCCATTGTGTATCTCACCGCAAATTCTGAGTCACCCAACGACTATGCATTCCAGGAGATGCCACTACTTCTATATATATTTGCTGAAATGACCTCGCTTGTTTATATTTGCTGAAATTCTAAGAAACACTTTGTTTGATTGCTCATTTCATTCTAGGAACACTTGTCTAATGCTTGTTGGTCCTGCTCTACAGGTTCACGAGTGACGTCATTATATCTTGCATCTGGGTCTGGGTCAGGTTCGTCCTAAGTCACGACATAACTATCCTCTACAATATATAGTTCATTCGTGGTTTGCATTCCTGCTCTACAAGTTCTCGTATGATGTGGTTATAATTTCTATATGGTTCATTCTTTGCTATGACAGTAACTGCATGCCATTTTGTGTCTCAGCGCAAATTCCGAGTCACTCGACGTCTCTTGCATTTTAGGATATAGAACTGCTTCCATATATATTTGTTGAAATGACCTGGCTAGTTTATTTTTGCTAAAATTCTAAACCACACACACACATTTTTTGATTGCTCGTTTCACGGTAGGCACACTTGTTTAATGCATGCTTGCTTGTCCTGTTTGTTCGATGTGTTGGTCAATAATTGAACCATTGACCAGTTGTAAACTCCAGTTGTTTGATTATTAACTTGTTATTACTTAGTTTCAGGGTGCAATTATTGCTATCGCCACCAAAGAGGGGGCTGCAAGATCATGTCTCCTCCAATGTAGCTGTCACACTCAAAGGAAGATGCAGGTGATCAATTGAGTACTCTGCTATCAACTTGATTGTCAACTGAAATGCCGATTTTCTTTACCTTGATTTGATAATATGTAATAATTTTAAGAAGTTTGCAACTGATGAAATATCTAGATAACTCGCGTAGGCCATGTATCCATTTAGTTGACGCCGCCCACATATGTGGTAGTCGTTCCGGTAACTATGCCAGGCAGGTCGATTGGGCAACAGTACCGTGCTTTGTTATTGGCCCGTCGTGTATTCAACCGACGATGAACAGTAAAAAATGCTGGATTATATAAACATTTTATGATATTGGCATGGGCTTCAGAAAAGGCTGTAAACTTAATGGGCCGACCTACAAATTGTAACTGGACCTAACAGTAACAGGCCGTAAGAGTAACAGGTCATAATCAGCATAAAATATAATAAAGAATATGCCTTAACAAGATGGTGTCAGAATGTAAACAGCCCATCGCAGAATGTAGCAAGAAACCGTGAAATCCTAGAACAAGAACAGTAAAAAAGAGTCGTCAAGTCAAGAATGCGATGTCTTAACAAAGGAAAGGCTAGAATAGTGACAAGCCAGAACAGTAACAGCCCGAGAAATTTCTAGGCTAGGGCAGTAACAGGCCGACACATTTACCAGACAAGAACAGTAAAGGGCCGCTTGTGGGCCTGAACAGGCAAAGCCCGGAACAGTGAAAGGCCAAGACAGTAACAGGCCTGAACAGCAATGAGCCATCTCAGACAAGGGCCGTCAGTAGGATGCCTATGATGGGCTACGATAAACAGTGATGGGCCGCCCGCGGGCCTTAAATTTATAGGAGCGACTTGGTGCAGGCTGCTAATGGGCTGCAGAGTATTGGACCATCATGGGCCTTCTTTAGGCTAAAATAGTATTGGGCCTGAAAGTTCACAGGCCGCTGCTGGCTGCAACTTTGGGCCCATTTCAAATAGTACAGGACAAAACAGTAATGGGCCATCTTCTTATTGGGCTCCCTTAATGGGCCGGCCTAGTTAGAATTTAGCAGGCCTTGGCTAGGCCTGGCTTCTGCCACGGTTTATATGGCTGTTAACAGTGGTAACTGGCCACTAATGGCGGCTGCCACGTGGCAGTTTGCATGACATCAGCAGTCAACTCGGCTGAATAGATCTATGACAGAACAAGTTTTCGTTGCTGAAGGTTGCGATCCACCATGGTCAGGAAAAAAACCGTGGTAGATTCTTTTGTGACCGGGCTTTTACCACGATGGCCATCCGTCGTAGAAGGCTTTTTAGCCACGAAAAACGGGCCTGTAACCACGAAAATCGTCTATTGTAAAAGCCAACTTTTCTTGTAGTGTATGGAGTGGGAACTCCTTTATGTATGCCCTATATCTAAATATTAGTTCCATGGGTCTATCTGGTTGGAATTTATGTGGCTATATTATGGTTATTTTGTGTCTGAGTACCTATATTTTGGTAAACTTTGTTGGTCTGTTGATGATTCACTGGACTTGTTTCTCTTTGATTTATTCTGGTTTTTCTGGGGAAATATAACTTTAGAAAATGGAAAGTGCTCTGCTAGAATGTGAGAGGCCTTAATTCTGCAAATAGACAGAGAGAAGTGAGGTCTAAAATTGAGTAAAGACAATGTGCACTAATATGCCTTCAAGAAACTAAATGTGATTTATTTGATTGGAAAACCATCAGACAATATTGTCCAAAACAATTTGATAATTTTGTTTAATCTCCTTCTGATGGAGCTTCTGGTGGAATTATTGTTCTTTGGAGTTCTTCAAAAAAAATGGGCACTGTAATTAACATTCAGAAATTTGGTATTGTGATTGACATTGTATCAACACATTATGGTGAAAAATGCACTTTGGTTTCGGTTTTTATGGGTCGTGTCATGGGCGACCAAGATATAACTTTTTTTAATGGCTATATAACCTTCAGATACCTGTTGATAGTAATTGGCTAATCTTGGGAGATTTCAACTTTATTCGATCTCAAGAAAACAGAAATGAACCTGGTGGCAATATTAATGATATGATGTTGTTTCATGAGATTATTGGCCATCTAGGTTTACTAGAGCTACCATTGAAAGGAAGAAAGTTTACTTGGAAGTGCCCTTGCTAGAGCAACTTGACTGGTTATTTACTAGTGCAAATTGGATTTGCCAATATCCAAATTCAGTAATACTTCCTTTGGCTCACATGAAATTTGATCATGTTCCTTGTGTGGTCAGTATTGACACTTCGATTCCTAAATCAAATATATTAAGTTTGAAATTACTGCACAAAGCAGCCTAGTTTTTTGGATTGTGTGAGATAGTCTTGGGAGACTATTTCAAGCAAACAATATAGTATAGCTATAATTGTTGATAAGTTTAAGTCTCTTAGATATGCTCTGAAGCACTGGCAACTGAGTTTATCCCAGCTTAAGAAATTTATTAAGGATTGTAATAAGTTCATTGAGTTCATGGATCTAATGGAAGAACAAAGACCTCTTTTCACTGCTGAATTTAATTTCAGGACTACTGTCAAGCTACATTTAGAAAATTTGTTGAACATTGAGTGCAACTATTGGAGGAAGACATGTATTGTTAGATGGATTAAATAGGGGGAGGACAATACCAATTTTTTCCATGCTATGGCTACACAGAGATTCAGAAGGAATGGTATTGCTAGTCTCAAGGATGATGATGGCAGAATTATCACAGATCATGGTGCAATGGCTAGGCTACTTTGGACTAGCTACAAGGAAATAATGGGACGATCGGAGAGTATTGATATGAAGTTTGATTTGGAAAGGTTAATTACAAAGGTGGATGATCTGAAAGATTTAACTATGCCTTTTTTGAAGGAAGAGATGGACCTGATGGTGAAGGAAATGCCTTTTGATAAGTCCCATGTTCCTGATGCTTTTAATGGGATGTTTTTGAAAAAGTGTTGGCACATTGTGTAGAATGATTTTTATGATCTTGCTCAAAATTTCCATGCATGCACCATTAAACTGGAAAATATTAATGGATCTTATAGTACCCTTGTGCCTAAGGTTCAGACACCAGAGGGAGTAAATGATTTTAGGCCAATTTCTCTCACTAATGTGTGTCTGAAGTTCTTGACTAAGTTGGTGGCTAATAGATTTCAAAAGAAAATTTTGAGATGTATCCATAAGAATCAGTATGGTTTTCTCAAAGATAGATCCATCGAGGATTGTATTGCATGGTCATTTGAGTATCTCTATCAGTTTCATCAGTCCAAGAAACCTATCATCATTCTGAAGTTGGACTTTGCAAAAGCTTTTGATACCATTGAGCATGAAGTCATTATTCAAATGCTGAAGCACAAAGGTTTTGATCAAAGCTTTATTAAATGGATTACAAATATTCAGTCTTCTGGAACCTCTTCAATTTTACTGAATGGAATCCCTGGGAAACAGTTCCACTGTAAGAGGGGGTGAGACAGGGAGGTCCACTTTCCCCAACACTCTATGTGCTTGGTTCTGACCTGCTCTAGACTGCTGTTAATGATTACCTGAGGCAAGGCTTGTTATCCCTACCTATTGAGACTGGGGACCCAGATTTTCCTATTATTTAGTATGCTGATGAAACTTTTTAATTCTACCTACGATATGAATCAGCTACTGGCTTTGAAAGGACTACTGCATGATTTCTCTCTGTCCACTGGCCTTAAGGTTAATTACAACAAGTCAAGTATGATTCCAATAAATGTTAAAAATGAGGTGATGGTACAACTTGCAGAGGCTTTTGATTGTCAAATTGCTACTTTACCTTTCACATATCTGGGTTTCCTTTGGGGACTTCAAAACCACAAATCCAGGATATTATGCCTTTGGTGAACAGGTTAGAAAGGAAATTGACTTCCATCTCTAGTTTTCTATCTCAAGGGGCCAGATTACAGCTTGTGGATTCTGCTTTGTCTTCCATGTCAATTTATTTTCTATGTTCTCTAGAGATTCCTCTTGGCATCATCAAACCCATTGGTAGAATATTGAGACAATGCTTGTGGAGAGATAATATGGACACGCCCAAGCAGTCTTTAGCAGCTTAGGAGATGCTCATCAAGCCGAAGGATAAGGGTGGAGTTGGAATAGTTAACATTAAGAAGAGAAATGGGGCTATGTTAATTAAACACCTAGACATATTCTATAATAAATCATATGATCCATGGGTCAAGATGATTTGGGACACTTATTACTCTACTTCTGTACCACATGCTGAGAAATTGTTGGGGTCTTTTTGGTGGAAGGATATCTGTAAGCTAACTGAACATTACATGGCTATTGCTTCGGTATTGCCAGGGAAATAAGACACTTTTTTGTTCTGGTAGGACAAATGGTGATTTGCAGGGAGCAACCAGCCAATACCTGCATGTTATCCAAGATTGTTCTCCTGTGTGCTTAAACACAGATTAACGACAGTTAAGGTGTATAATATGGAGAGCATGCCATCGATGTTTCATTTACCTCTTTTAGTGCATCCATATGATGAGTTACAAACACTCATGGATCAAATGATTTTGAATCCTCTTTCATTGGACACAGATAGTTGGGTTTACCAATGGGGACCCACTTACTCAGCTGCTACATATTATAAGAGTTTGTTCTCACATATTCCGGTTATGGGAGTGTTTAAGTGGATTTGGAAATCGTGTTGTATCATGTGTGTGAAATTCTTTTCATGGCTTCTTTTGAATGATCGAGTAAATACAACAGACCTACTGCAGCGGTGTCATTGGAATGTCATGAAGGACACTCACTGTGTTTGATGTTCGACAAGAGCCTATGAAGACAGAATGCATTTATTTTTTCATGCAATTTCAGTCAGCGAATATGGAATTATCTCCAAATTGATTGGTCTCTAGGGAAAGACATACAAGCTGCAATGGTGAAGGCTCCAAGATACTTTGCTAAACCTTTTTTCATGGACATTGTGATGATGTCTTGTTGGCACATATGGAAACAAATGAATGGGAAGATTTCCCAAAATGAAAGGCCAACTTTATCTGGATGGAAGAGAAACTGCAGGGAATATGCCCTAAGAGGCAATAATATAATAAAGTTGTTATTATGTGTATTCCAAGTATATGATAGATGTTTATTTTTCATGCTATAATTGTATTAATATGGAAACGTTAATACATGTGTGTTTAATAAACAAATGGAAAGTTCCTAGTTATGCCTCTCTTTAAACTAGCTCGTTGATTAACAAGATGATCAAAGTTTCCTGATCATGGACATTGGATGTCGTTAATAACGAGGCCACAACATTTTTGAAATGGTGTGATGAACATTCATCCGAATTATAGCATTACGATCAAATTCATTGAGTTTATATTGCTATAACATCATACGAAGTAATCCAAGTCCTTAGACCATGAGATCATGTTAATCACTAACACCGGAAGAGTATCTTGATAACATCAAACATCACACCGTAAAAGGGTGATTATAAAGGTGGGTTTAGTGCTACTAAGGTGTTATGTAGAGGCTCATGGATCAAGAGTGGGATTTGTCCATCCTGGTGATGGATAGATATACTCTGGGCCCTCTCGGTGATATCACATTGAGAATAGCTTGCAAGAAAGTGATGTGATCACTAGAATGTTATATCACGGGAACGAGAAAAGGGTGCATGTTGGTAACGAGATAAAACTAGGTATTTCGATACCGATGATCGAATTTCGGACATGTAATATATCATGATACAAAGGGATTAAGTTACTAGCGTTAAAGGTTCTCACGATCACAGAAGTCATCGTTGAATGTGCAGGAGTCAGAATGGATCTCAAGGTCCCGCTTTTGATTATTGATCTGAGAGGAGTCTCGATCATGTCTGCATTATTCGCGAACCGTAGGGTGACACACTTAAGGGTTACCAAACACCATTTGGAGCATATATGTTTCAGGCGAAAGAATTGCAAAGCGCTGGAATTATTTCAATGGAAACCGGAATTGTTTTGGGTGAAATTGCTGAAATTGGTTCTGCATGTGATATTGAAATATTGCAGGGGGTTTTATGTGAATGTTTGTTAATTAAAGTAATTAACAAAATTTCAAATAAAATAAATAAAAGAGTTTTATTAAATGAAAGTTGTGTTAAATTTGGTGGAAATTTAATGCATGTGAGTGGAACTTTGAGTGGAGGAAAAATTGATGTGAGTGAAGCTTCCACCACATGAATGAGGAAGAGGTGGGCACAACCCCCATGGGCGCCATCCATGGGAGGGGAGGAGCCCCCCTCTCCTCCCTCACAAAGCACACCTCCTCATGAAGGATCTCTCTCCCGCTCTAGATATATTCCCCATGGTCTCGGATTAGTGAGATACATGTTCCCGGTGGCATTTTGTCTGGAAGGAGTTGCTGCTTCCGCTAATTCGCTGGAGCAAGGAGGTGGAGGTTGTTCGGTGGCCTAAACGTGTGTGCGAGGACAGATGTGCTGCTGATTTGCGGCGCTAGGACTTCCACACGATCTTGAGATCGGCAAGCGTTCAACTACATCATCCACGAGTTCCAACTCGTTAACAAAGCTTTCTGTATTCGAGGGTAAGTTCTCTATGGATGTATATCCACCCGTTGCTTGGATCTAGTAGATAGATCTTGGCGTATAGTTCCCATCATAGGAAATTTTTGTTTTCTATGCTGCGAACCCAACAGTGGTATCAGAGCCTGATCTATGCGTAGGTGCTTTGCACAGGTAGTACACATATGTTTATATGTGGGCGATGATGATCATGTTATTGCTTCTTTCATGTATTTTGGATATTGGTGTCATAGTGAGATGAAGCGGCCCAGAACAACTTTACATGTCCTCGCACATGAGACCGATTCCACAACTGACATGCAACTAGTTTTGAATAAGTGGCTAGCGGGTGTCTGTCTCTCCTACTATACTCAATATCTTATTTACAACGAGTTGCTAATAACTTAATTATCATCGTTGTGGTTCCATGTTCGTAGGTAAGACCGGTTCTATCTCTGAAAGCCCTAAGCCACGTAAAAGTTGGAATGGATAAATTAGAGACGTCTAGTTTAGATTGTTGCTAGGCTAATGTCATGATATGGTAATGTTGTAAGTTGATGTATAGTAGATACCCATACAACACACTTAATGTGTAAGTTCCATAGACCTTGGCCTTACACACAAATGAATGATAGATATCATACCACGATGCACATGATGGTGATCAAATGCATGGACCATATCATTCCACTTTACACATATGATGTTTGCATCTTATATTGCTAGTTTGGCATTTTTGGTAGCATTATAAGATGATCCCTCATTTAGATATCAAGATAAAATGTGTTCTTCCTTAAGTATGCACCGTTTATGTTTCTCCGCTTCAAGACATCATGTGATCGGGTGTACTTGAATCCACAATCATATTTTGGGTGTAAGACAGTTTTACACACACGAGTACTAAGGTTCTTACTTGGCGAGCCTAGCATGTACAGACATGGCCTCGGAACACAGACCAAAAGGTTAAGCATGAGTCATATAGTTGATATGATGCCCATATTGATGCTCGCCTTTGAAACTACACCGACTCACGTGATGATCGGACTTGGTGTAGTGGATTTGGTTCATGTAATCACCAAAAATACACGAGGGATGTTGTTTTTTAGTGGGAGTTCATTTGTAATTTGGATTAGTTGAACTCGATCTATCATAAACTTAGTCTAAACATTACAAATTCTGTTGTAGATGGCACCACTTGCTTTTAATTTCAATGTGGTCATGGAGAAAGTGAAACTTGCAACGAATGGTAGCAACTTTACCGACTGGGCCATGGACTTGAGGATTCTCCTCAATGCTGCACACAAGCTATATGAGCTAGAAGCACCGCTAGGCCCCCACTAGCTCCTGATGCCCCTGACGAGGAAAATAACATCTATCTGACTCGTCGGGAGGACCACAAATTAGTTCATTGCGGCATATTGTATGGGCTAGAGCCAGAACTTCAAAAGAGTTTCAAAAACGGCAATGCTTTTGATACCATGGGCGAATTGAAAATGATTTTCGATACCCATGCTGCCGTAGAGAGTTATAATTCTTCTGAAAAGTTCTTTAGTTGCATGATGGAAGAGAACAGCTCCGTTAGCAAGCATGTACTCAAAACGTTTGGGCACGCCGATAGCCTTGTGTCCTTGGGAATAACGATTCCCATTGACTTGGGCATACATCATGTTCTCCAATATCTCCCACCTAGCTACAAGAGCTTCGTGATGAACTACAATATGCAGGGCATGAAGAAGTCTCTCCCCGAGCTTCTGTCAATGCTTAAGACTGCAGAGGTGGAGATCAAGAAAGAACATCAAGTGTTGATGATCAATAAGACCACCGGTTTCAAGAAAGACAAGAAGGGTAAGCAAAAGGGAAAGAAGGGAGGAAAATCTATTGCCACACCTGAAAAGAAACCTTGAGCGGGCCCTAAGTCTGATACCGAGTGCTACTATTGCAAGGGGACAGGCCATTGGAAGCGCAACTACCCCAAGTACTTGGCAGACAAGAAGGCTGGCAAGGCAAACAAAGGTATATATGATATACATGTTATTGATGTGTACTTGACTAGTACTCGCAGTAGCATCTGGGTATTTGATACTGGATCAGTTGCTAATATATGTAACTCGAATTAGGGGCTGCGGAACAAGCGACCACTAGCAAGGGGTGAGGTTAAGATGTGTGTCGGCAATGGATCAAGAGTTGATGTGATCGCGGTCGGAATGCTGCCTTTCCACCTACCGTCGGGAGTAGTTATAAACTTAAATAATTGTTATTTGGTGCCTGCACTGAGCATGAACATTATATCTAGATCTTGTTTAATGTGATGTGGTTATTCATTTAAATCTGAAAACAATGGTTGTTCGATTTATATGAATGATATCTTTTATGGTCATGCACTTGTGATGAATGGTTTATTTCTATTGGATCTCGATAATAGTGTTACACACATTCATAATGTTGATGTTAAAAAGATTAAACTTGATGACGATATATCTGCATATATGTGGCACTGCCGTCTAGGTCATATTGGTGTTAAACGCATGAAGAAACTCCATTCTGATGGACTTTTGGAATCACTTGACTTTGAATCATTTGATACATGTGAGCCATGCCTTATGGGCAAGATGACTAGAACGCCGTTTTCCAGTTCAATGGAACGGGCGACAGATTTATTGGAAATCATGCATACTGATGTATGCGGTCTAATGAGTGTGTCAGCGCGAGGTGGTTATCGTTATTTTGTTACTTTCACGGGTTATTTGAGTAGATACGGGTATATCTATTTGATGAAACACAAATCTGAAACCTTTGAAAAGTTCAAGGAATTTCAGAATGAAGTGGAAAATCATCGTAATAGAAAGATCAAATTTCTACGGTCTGACCATGGAGGTGAGTATCTAACTTACGAGTTTAGTACACATATGAAAGAGTGTGGAATAGTTTCACAACTCACATCTGCCGGAACACCATAGCGTAATGGTGTGTCGGAATGTCGTAATCGTACTTTATTAGATATGGTTCAATCTATGATGTCTCTGACTGACTTGCCACTGTCATTTTGGGTTTATGCACTAGAAACTGCTGCATTCACTTTAAATTGGGCACCATCTAAATCCGTTGAAAAGACATCGTATGAATTGTGGTTTGGAAACAAACCTAAGCTATCATTTCTTAAAGTATGGGGTTGCGATGTTTATGTGAAGAAACTTCAACCGGATAAACTCGAACCCAAATAGGAAAAATGCGTCTTCATAGGATACCATGAGCAAACTATTGGGTATTCCTTCTATCATAGATCCGAGGGCAAGGTTTTTGTTGCCAAGAATGGATCCTTTCTAGAGAAAGAGTTTCTCGCAAAAGGCGTGTGTAGTCAGAAAGTAGAACTCAAAGAGGTCACTGAACCTTCTCTTCATGCAACGACAAGTAGCGTAGTGCCGGAAATTGTTCCGGAGTTGACTTCACCAAATGAAAAGGGAACTAATGATAATGATCATGAAACTCCAAAAGAGGACACTACCAAACCTCGTAGGTCGAGCAGGACATGTGTAGCTCCTGAACTGTATGACAACCCTGTTATGAATTTCATGGTTGATGAAGTAGATGACTCGGCGACGTATGAAGAAGCGATGATGAGCTCGGATTCCAACAAATGGCTAGAATCCATGAAATCCGAGATGGAATCCATGTACAAAAACCAGGTTTGGACCTTGGTAGACTTACCTCACGACCGAAAGGCCGTTGAGAATGAATGGATTTTCAAAAGAAAAACTGATGATGATGGTAATGTAACCATATATTAAGCTCGACTTGTCGCAAAGGGGTTTCGACAAATTCAAGGGGTTGACTATGATGAGACATTCTCTCCCGTAGCAATGCTAAAGTTGGTTAGGATTATGTTAGCAATTACTGCTTATTTCGATTATGAGATATGGCAGATGGATGTCAAAAATACATTCCTCAATGGTAATATTGAAGAAGAGTTGTCAATCCTAAGGATGCTGACAAGGTCTACAAGCTTCAACGATCCATCTATGGAGTGAAGCAAGCATCACGGAGTTGGAATCTCCACTTTGATGAGGTGATCAAAGAGTTTGGATTTATCCAAACTTATGGAGAGGCTTGTATTTACAAGAAAGTGAGTGGGAGCAATGTGGCATTTCTAATATTGTATGTGGATGACATATTATTGATTGGAAATGATATAGATTTTTAAATAGTGTTAAAAGTTATCTATATAGCAAATTTTTGATGAAGGAACTAGGTGAAGCGTCATACATATTAGGTATAAAGATCTATAGAGATAGATCAAGGCGCCTGATAGGGCTATCACAAAGTACATACCTTGATAAGATTTTAAAGAAGTTTAAAATGGACGGAAGTAAGAAGGGGTTCTTACCAATGTTGCAAGGCAAGACATTAAGTAAGACTCAAAGTCCAGCTACGACGGAAGAAAGAGAGATAATGGATAAAATCCCCTATGCTTTGGCTATAGTCTCTATAATGTACGCCATGCTATGTACAAGACTGGATGTGGCACATGCTATTAGTTTAACTAGTAGGTATAAATCTGATCTAGGTACGGAACACTAGATAGCGGTCAAGAATATCCTTAAGTACTTAAGAAGAACTAAGGATATGTTTCTTGTATACGGAGGTGAAGAAGAGCTGGTCGCTAAGTGTTATGTCGACGCTAGCTTTGACACCGATCCGGACGACTCTAAGTCTCAACCCGGATACGTATTTCTCTTGAACGGAGCAGCAGTTAGTTGGAGGAGTTCCAAACAACCTGTGGTGGCTGTGGAGGCAGAATATGTTGCTACTTCAGAAGCGGCGCAGGAAGCGGTTTGGATGAAGGAGTTCATAACCGAACTAGGTGTGGTTCCTAGTGTGTTGGACCCAATGGTTATCTATTGTGACAATAATGGAGCCATAGCCAACGCCAAGGAACCAAGGTCTCACAAGAATTCCAAGCATATTAAGCGTCAGTTTCACTCCATCTGAGATCATGTCAAGGATGGAGATATAAAGATTTGTAAAGTACACACGGATCTCAATGTTGCAGATCCGTTGACTAAAGTTCTCCCTAGGAGAAAATATGATCAACACCAGAACTCCATGGGTGTTAGATTTATCACTATGTAACTAGATTATTGTCTCTAGTGCAAGTGGGAGATTGAAGGGAATATGCCCTGAGAGGCAATAATAAAGTTGTTATTATGTGTATTCCAAGTATATGATAGATGTTTATTTTGCATGCTATAATTGTATTAATATGGAAACATTAATACATGTGTGTTTAATAAACAAATGGAAAGTTACTAGTTATGCCTCTCTTTAAACTAGCTCGTTGATTAACAAGATGATCAAAGGTTCCTGATCATGGACATTGGATGTCGTTAATAACGAGGTCACAACATTTGTGAAATGGTGTGATGAATATTCATCCGAAGTATAGCATTACGATCAAAGTCATTGAGTTTATATTGCTATAACATCATACGAAGTAATCCTAGTCCTTAGACCATGAGATCATGTTAATCACTAACACCGGAAGAGTATCTTGATAACATCAAACGTCACACCGTAAAAGGGTGACTATAAAGGTGGGTTCAGTGCTACGAAGGTGTTATGTAGAGGTTCATGGATCAAGAGTGGGATTTGTCCATCCCAATGATGGATAGATATACTCTGGTCCCTCTCGGTGATATCACATTGAGAATAGCTTGCAAGCAAGTGATGTGATCACTAGAATGTTATATCACAGGAACGAGAAAAGGGTGCATGTCGGTAATAAGATAAAACTAGGTATTTGGATACCGATGATCGAATCTCGGACATGTAATATATCATGAGACAAAGGGATTAAGTTACTAGCGTTAAAGGTTCTCATGATCATAGAAGTCATCATTGAATGTGAAGGAGTTAGAACGGATCTCCACGTCTCGCTTCTGATTATTGATCTGAGAGGAGTCTCGATCATGTCTGCATTATTCGCGAACCGTAGGTTGACACACTTAAGGTTTGCCAAACGCCATTTGGAGCATATATGTTTCGGGCGAAAGAATTGCAAAGAGCTGGAATTATTTCAATGGACACTGGAATTGTTTCGGGTGAAATTGCTGAAATTGGTTCTGCATGTGATATTGAAATATTGCAGGGGGTTTTATGTGAATGTTTGTTAATTAAAGTAATTAACAAAATTCCAAATAAAATAAATAAAAGAGTTTCATTAAATGAGAGGTGCATTAAATTTGGTGGAAATTTAATGCATGTGAGTGGAACTTCGAGTGGAGGCAAAATTGATGTGAGTGGAGCTTCCACCACATGAATGAGGAAGAGGTGGGGGCACCCCGCATGGGCGTCGTCCATGGGAGGGGAGGACCCCCCTCCTATAAAAGGCCCCCCTCTCCTCCCTCACAAAGCACACCTCCTCGTGAAGGATCTCTCTCCCCTCTAGATATATTCCCCATGGTCTCGGATTGGCGAGATACATGTTCCCGGTGGCATTTCATTTAGCTGCTTCTGCTGATTCGCTGGAGCCAGAAGGTGGAGGTTGTTCGGTGGCCTGAACGTGTGTACGAGGACAGATGCGCTGATGATTTGTGGCGCTAGGACTTCCACACGATCTTGAGATTGGCAAGCGTTTAACTACATCATCCACGAGTTCCAACTCGTTAACAAAGCTTTGTTGTCTTCTAGGGTAAGTTCTCTATGGATGTATATCCACCCGTTGCTTGTATCTAGTAGATAGATCTTGGCGTATAGTTCCCATCGTAGGAAAAAAATTCTATGTTGCGAACCCAACAGAAACTTCATCCATGATTTATCCTTGCTTGGGCATAGGATTAAGAGAAAGCACCACTCTAATTTTATGGCATGGATAGGCAGCTTACATTAGCTTTATATTGGCTAGTCAGTGGCTGTATAGTTAGGTTTTTGTCCTCTACTTGGAGGTAATTTCTCTTTTAATTTTGTATATATTGATACTCTGGTGGTGGTTAATAAAATGTTGTGGGGCTTTGCAAGACATTCTCAAGGTTCAAAAAAATAGATATGGAAAACCAAAAAAATCCAAAAAAGACCCAACTCTTCACCAACAAGAGGGCGGTGGCCAAAGCCACCTTGTAGGGGTGTATGGTATAACACCGCGAAGATATATCTTGGGTTCATGACCAATACTCATCAATAAGCTCACATATCACAAAATGATATTAGGAGAAATGATTTGTCTTACTTTCGGCATTATGGGGGGAGGGTTAGCCCAATAATTAGGACCACACTCCCCCTATTTCCATGCCCGCATCTAAACCAAATAGTGGTTAATACAAAGATGTGTATGTAAGGGGAATCAAGACAAGCTCCTTGAATCTATGATATTTAGCTCATTCCTCAAGTAACAAAATCTTGCTTCATCAAGAGGCTTCGTGAAAATATCCGCAAGTTGATTCTTCGTGCTCACGAAAGATAGTTCAATGTCTCCATGAGCAACATGATCTCGAATGAAATGATTGTGGATCTCGATATGTTTAGTTCTTCTGTGCTGCACCAGATTGTAAGAAATTTTGATGGCACTTTCATTGTCACATAAAATAGGCACTTTGTCACAATTGACCGCATATTCCTTTAAAATTTGCCTCATCCATAAGAACTAAGTGCATGCACTTGCAGCAGCCACATATTCAGCTTCGGCTGTGGAGAGAGATATACAATTTTGTTTCTTAGAAGACTAACATACCAAGGATCTACCCAGAAATTGACAAGCTCCAGAAGATGATTTTCTATCATCCTTATCACCAGCCCAATATGAATTTGTATATCCACATAGAGAGAAACTAGAGCCTTTGGGATACCATAATCCATAGTTAGGGAATGAACCAAATATCGGAAGTTTCTCTTGATTGCCACTAAGTGCCTTTCTTTAGGAGCCGCTTGATACCTTACACACACACTCCTAGAGTCAACACAATATTGGATGTAGATGCACAAAAGTAAAGCAAGGAGCCGATCATGGACCGGTATACCTTTTGATCCACATCTTTACCATTGGGATTTAAGTCGAGATGACATTTAGTTTGCCCTGGTGTAGCAGAGCCATTAAGGTCCGTCATCTTGAATCTCTTGAGCATGTCTTGGATGTACTTTGCTTGATTAATGAAGGTTCCTTCTCTTAGTTCCTTGATCTCGAATCCAAGAAACAACCTAAACTCTCCCATCATAGACATCTGATGTCTACGCACTTCTATTCTTGTAGACAGTTGTTGGGCCTCCAAGTGCAGAGGTTTGTAGAACAATAGCAAGTTTTCCCTTAAGTGGATTATCCAAGGTTTATCAAACTCATGGAGGAAGTGGTCAAAGGTATCCCTCTCAAGCAACCCTGCAATCAAGATACAAGAAGTCTCTTGTGTCCCCAACACACCCAATACACTTGTCAGGTGTATAGGTGCATTAGTTCGGCAAAGAGATAGTGAAATACAAGTGGTATGGATAATTATAAGTGGTAATGGTGCCAGAAAATAGCTTTGATGGCGCGTTGAAAAGACTAGAGGCAAACTAAAATAAAGATAGAAGCAAGCAAACATGTAACAGATCTAGGTGCAAATGGTGTTTCAATGCTTAGAAACAAGGCCTAGGGATCATACTTTCGCTAGTGAAGACTCTCATATAAATAACCAAGACCTCCGTCACGGATAAGATGTCCGCAAACCCGAAGACCCCAGCACACCAAGATCTTCGTCCTGGAACACCAAGTCCTTCTACCACATCTAAAGACAGATCCCGGCGTGACTAAACCCGAACCCCTCTAAATCCAAGATCTTCGACCCCCGATGTGTGACCCTTTTCGAGCCCTATTTTATAAATGTTATATATCTGTTGCACATAAATTGTTCATGTCGCATACATATTGTGTGGTTTCGGGGCATTATGCCGATTCACCCATAATTAAATATGGAGACCATATGCAGGCTATTCTAGGCTTATATCGGCTCCATTTAAATTTGCGTAGCGAACCGATGCCATGAATTGCCTTGTTAAGTCAACATTTAAATTGCGGGGTATCTAAACAACATGAACCTATTAATTAATTGTCGGGACCCCGGTTCCGCTTAATATTGCCTAGTTGCATCGCACCTTTTCCATGTCATACATGCATCATGCCTGATCTTCTACCATAGTATTAAATAGTGCATCCGATGTTTCTTTTAGTGTTTGCTTCTTCACAGATTAGGCTGTTGAGTGGATGCGAGTATCGACAAGTCCTTCGGATATGCATCTTCAGCAGTGTTTTCTAGGCGAGCAATCTCCCCCTTTCTACCTATTTTGCGTTTATAGTCTTTATTTCCTCCTGTTGATCTATTGTTATCCTTGTTGCGATGCTTTAGTTTCCATGCACCATTTATATCCCCTGCAGCCTCTATATTGCCTTGGACACATCCTATTGCCTGTTGTTTGATACACAGTCGGCCTTGCGAGTCATAGTTACTTGTTCAGGTGCTGTTTCGCGTCGTTGTCGTTCCATAGTTGTTGGAAGGTTGGCACATGTTTAATGGTGGAGATGATCATGGCTTTAATTATAACTTCATAATTAAAATGCTGGGAATAGATATAACTAATGCAGAGGCACCGGTGGGCAATAGATAATATTTGGTTCTTCCACGCTCACTTGTGTCCTATAGGCCCCAAGTACTTGATACCTGTTCCTTGACTATTCGCACTATCCACATACGGAAGACTCTATGAATCCCCCTTTGCCTGAGCTTGATTCACACTTTATTTCTTGGGGCCACAAAGTAGTTTGGGGCTTTATTACTATCCTGTACTTATGACATGCTTTACTGCTTTATTTACGATTGTGCGTGGAGCACCTGTACTATTTTGGAACGTGGAATGTTTTCGCGGTATCGACAAGCCCAGTCACACTTTCGGGTTCCTAGTCGTTTACAGCCATTGACACAAACCCTGGGTCCGTCTCGGAGCCGGCCAACTTCGTTGCGGGTAGCTTAGTGGGGTGGCCCCCTAAAATGATTTATGAATCCTGTGAATGCTTTGTCGTGAGGCCTCGTTGTGTTTTATTTGGTTCTTCCCGAGGTTGATCGTGTGTGTGTTGCTATTTGTGCACCCCTACAGGGTAAATCTTTCTGAAAGCCGTGTCCGCGGTTATGGACGACTTGGAGCACAGTATCTCGATCATAGACAAGCATAACTAAAGTAGTGCTATAAATTTGACTTCTACATGTCTAGTAATCAGTTTCACTACAACGGAATGAGTAAATAAAAGTACCAACAACTACTGGTTTTGGGAGGTCTCATGCTATTTGTATCTGACTAGTAAGTATTGCAACTATAATGGAATGGTTAACTAAAACTGCCCACTGCTTATGATATCAGGATGACTCGTGCTATCTATATTTGATTAGTAAGGGCTGCAACTATAATGGAATGAATAAAACTGCCAAATGTGTGAGTTCCTCGGTTTGACTTCCTCGTTTGGTCTCGAGGGGGAATACCAGGATGCGTATGATTGGTGTTAGTATAAGGTTGGTTCCAAATAGGTCTTTCTTATCTCTCTCTAATAGCCGATAGTTTATCGAGTCTCTATAGGTTGTTTAGTGCATGCTTCGTTGCCGCTTCAGTCCACCATACCTATGTAGGCGAGAGCCACCGAATTCTAGACTCGCCGTGTACTGGCCTCAGTACTGACCGCTCTTTTTTTCCTTTGCCCTTTGTCGGCACCTCTTTTTGTTTTAGCAGGTATAAGTTCGACGTCGTTAGCAGGGTTACCCTTCCGGCTTGGCCTGGGCAGGGTTATGGACGCCATTGGTTATTCTTCAGGGCTCTTAGCCCCATTTGCATCTTATCCGTACTCGGATGTTGTACCGTTTTCAAGGTGATTTGGATCTTTGTACCGTATATCTGTATTCTTGACTCGTTGAGTTATTGTTGTATAGATATGTTCTGTGGGTTCCTCATGGACTATTGTGTAATGATATTACTTCGTTTTCCACCCGCACGCAAGTGCCTAGTGGGCATCTTTGAATCGTTTCTATGCGAGTTTGGCGGGAATCGCTAAAACTTGCATAGGACCGATTCGAGGGCGTTACAAAGTGGTATCAGAGCCCAGCAGTTACGATACCCCACTGGTCCAGCCTGTAAGATAACCTAGCTAATGGGCGTTGTAGAGTGTCCAAACTATTTTGGAAAATCGGTTGGATAGATCTGATTAGGTCTGCTTTTACTCCTTACCTCTATGCTATTCTCCTATTACCTTCGTGTGTTTTGAATCTGCTCTCTTATCTTTTCTTCGAGTTTAGGATTTCTCGTGGTTGGGTTTTCGTCGTACCTTCATGATTTTGCTTCCTTCTTATAACGATGCTTCGACATCCGGTCTTCATGCTAT
This sequence comes from Avena insularis, assembly GCA_023614405.1. Lineage (NCBI taxonomy): Eukaryota > Viridiplantae > Streptophyta > Magnoliopsida > Poales > Poaceae > Avena > Avena insularis. Next base: position 353,589,364 of record CM042694.1, read on the forward strand.
GTGAGGAATCTTCCTTTGTGTACCTTTCAGTGGGTCAAAAATCCACTACATTTTTTCTTTGAATCTTCCGGTGTTCTTCCTCATGACGACATCAACTATATCAGAGATGTCGAAGAGCCTACATTGATCTTTTGTTTCCGAACATCGCTTGTAAAGATCTTCAGTCTGAACTCCGAGAGTTGGTTGCATAATTCTTCTATTCATGTACAAAGTAATGCTTTGGGTGCGCGATGGACTGATCCCCATCCGACTACTCTTATCATTCGCTTTTGTATATTGAATTGCCGGATCAATGCAATTTACTCGTTCCACTGAAGTTAGAGGTAGCCTTGTGACCTCTTTCTTCGCCTTTGGTTTCTACGGAGTGTTCTCTCGACGAATGTGGGCAATGACCCCTTGTTGGTGGTGTCGCCGATTTCAAGACTGGGGAGAATCCTTCTTAGTGGTGTCGCAAAGTGAGAAAATTCAGATCATCGGCCTTCTTCCTCGTACCATGAGGCAGATCTCGAGGGCGAGATCCATTGTTAGTGGTGTCGAATTGTAGCACCCCGATAAAACCACTACTAGAAAATCGCTTGCTATTTCTGTTTTGTGCATCATCATGACAACATGGTCATGTCATCATGTCACATTACATTTGAGCATCGTCATCATCATGCATCTGTTTGCCTAAAACTATTTTCTAAAAGCCTATTTTTTGTTTTCTAAATACCCCCTCGCTATTTCAAATGTAAAACCCCGGCCTCTTCCGGATATTTTGTTTTGTCTAAAAACTGTTTGCGAAAGGTTTTATAAAATAAAAATAAAACAAAATATTTTTATTAGGGGAGGCAGCTGGCCAGGCCCAAAAGCCCAGCCAGCCAGCCTACTACCCCGCCAACCAAACCCTAGTCAAACCCTAACTAGCCACCAGACCTAACCCTACAAGGCACGCGCAGCCGACCGCACGCACGAGCGCACCAAGCAACAGCCACGCACGCGACCGTCACGCTCGCCGTATCACGTCTGCGCCCTGGCCCCACCATCCTATCCGCCCGCAGTCCCGGCCTACTTGCAACCGCGACAGACAATGCTCTCGCATCGATCCCATCACAGCATCGACCAACCCCCACTCCCCTTGTCCGTTTCTCGCCACACGAGCCTGACCCCCTCCCGATGCGCCGCCGTTCCTCTGTCCCGCTCACGCGCAGAACCACCACCTGCCTCGCCTGCCTCTCATGAAGCTCCTCCTCGCCCACACCCGAGCTTGCCGACCGCCGCTTCTTGGCTTCCCGTGGCTGCGCGAGCCCATCCTCGCCTCGACAGTGACCCTCCCCGAGTCGCAGCAAGGACCGCCGCTAAGCCGAGCTCCCCGCCACCGTCTGCGCATCCACGCCGCCGCCAGAGCCCCGGCCCCTGCATGGCCCTCGACCGCGCCTTCCTCGGCCTCGCCTCTCTGTCGCACGAGCCCTCGCTGCGAAGCATAGTGCCACCTCCGTTGGCCTAGGACGCTGCCGCCACCTCAAGCCGCGTCCTCGATGACGTCCGCTCCCCGCGCTGTGCCGGACCACCTCGTCAGCACCTGAGTTTGTCGACCTCCGCCCCGGCGTCGAGCGCCACCCTGTATCCTCTCCTTGCTGTTTTTCCTCTTCAGACACAACCAAGGGCTTGACGTTTGACCCCTTGTCCAGATGCTAGTGGGTTTGTCTATCCCTACAACCTACATGTGTTTTCTGTTGGTGCTCGTGGCTCAGTGTTTCGACCCTGTCCCTTTACCAACAGGTGCGCAGGAAGGTCTACCTCGCCATGTTTCGTTGTTATCTGTCCTGATGCCAAGAATAAATGAACACGGAGAACACTGACAAGACCGGCTCGATGCCGATGGTTTTCGAAGGATGTACAAGGTGCAACCAAGACCTCCGTCACGGATAAGATGTCCTCAAACGCGAAGACCCTGGCACACCAAGATCTTCGTCCTGGAACACCAAGTCCTTCTACCAGATCTGAAGACAGATCCCGGCTTGACTAAACCCGAACCCCTCTGAATCCAAGATCTTCGACCCCCGATGCGTGACCCTTTTCGAGCCCTATTTTATAAATGTTATATATCTGTTGCATATAAATTGTTCATGTCACATACATATTGTGTGGTTTGGGGGCATTATGCCGATTCACCCATAATTAAATATGGAGACCATATGCGGGCTATTCTAGGCTTATATCGACTCCATTTAAATTTGTGTAGCGAACCGATGCCATGAATTGCCTTGTTAAGTCAACATTTAAATTGCGGTGTATCTAAACTACATGAACCTATTAATTAATTGTCGGAACCCCGGTTCCGCTTAATATTGCGTAATTGCATCGCACCTTTGCCATGTCATACATGCATCATGCCTGATCTTCTACCGTATATTAAATAGTGCATCCGGTGTCTCTTTTAGTGTTTGCTTCTTCATAGATTAGGCCGTTGAGTGGATGCGAGTATCGACAAGTCCTTCGGATATGTATCTTCGGCAGTGTTTTCCAGGCGAGCAATCTCCCCCTTTCTACCTATTTTGCGTTTATAGTCTTTACTTCCTCCTGTTGATCTATTGATATCCTTGTTGCGATGCTTTAGTTTCTGTGCACCATTTATATCCCCTGCAGCCTCTATATTTCCATGGACACATCCTATTGCCTGTTGTTTGATACACAGTCGGCCTTGCGAGTCGTAGTTCCTTGCTCAGGTGTTGTTTCGCGTCGTTGTCGTTCCATAGTTGTTGGAAGGTTGGCACATGTTTAATGGTGGAGATGATCATGGATTTAATTATAACTTCATAATTAAAATGCTGGGAATAGATATAACTAATGCAGAGGCACCGGTGGGCAATAGATAATATTTGATTCTTCCATGCTCACTTGTGTCCCATAGGCCCCGAGTACTTGATACCTGTTCCTTGACTATTCGCACTATCCACATACGGGAGACTCTATGAATCCCCCTTTGCTTGAGCTTGATTCACACTTTATTTCTTGGGGCCACAAAGTAGTTTGGGGCTTTATTACTATCCTGTACTTATGCCATGCTTTACTGCTTTATTTACGATTGTGCGTGGAGCACCTGTACTATTTTGGAACATGGAATGTTTTTGTGGTATCGACAAGCCCAGCCACACTTTCGGGTTCCCAGTCGTTTACAGCCATTGACACAAACCCTGGGTCCATCTCGGAGCCTGCCAACTTCATTGCGGGTAGCTTAGTGCGGTGGCCCCCTGAAATGATTTGTGAATCCTTTGAATGCTTTGTCGTGAGGCCTCGTTGCATTTTATTTGGTTCTTCCCGAGGTTGATCGTGTGTGTGTTGCTATTTGTGCACCCCTGCAGGGTAAATCTTTCTGAAAGCCGTGTCCACAATTATGGACGACTTGGAGCACATTATCTTGATTATAGACAAGCATAACTAAAGTAGTGCTATAAATTTGACTTTTATATGTCTAGTAATCAGTTTCACTACAACGGAATGAGTAAATAAAAGTGCCAACAACTGCTGGTTTTGGGAGGTCTCATGCTATTTGTATTTGACTAGTAAGTATTGCAACTATAATGGAATGGTTAACTAAAACTGCCCACTGCTTATGATATCAGGATGACTCGTGCTATCTATATTTGATTAGTAAGGGCTGCAACTATAATGGAATGAATAAAACTGCCAACTGTGTGAGTTCCTCGGTTTGACTTCCTCGTTTGGTCTCGATACCAGGATGGGTATGATTGGTGTTAATATAAGGTTGGTTCCGAATAGGTCTTTCTTCTCTTCATGATACTACTCTGAACTGCTCTCTGGTTGGACACTCTAATCCATGGTAGGGCTATAACAGCACTCCTCAAAGTTCGTATTCCCCATCTAGATAACCCCACACTGTCACCTTGCACGCTAGATGGTTCCAACAAACACCACAATTTCATAGAGACATCCAACTCCAAAAATAACTCATAACAAGTAATTGTAATGTCTAGCCTAAGTGCCACCATGGTGTGCATGCTGTCACTTTCACACACATGGGGCGAGCAGAGATCTATTAAAGCACTTGAGTAGCAAGGTAGATCTACTTGATTACAAAGCTCATGATCACAATATGATCTTGCATAGAGAGAGAGATGAACACATAGCTACCGGTAGAACCCTTAGTCTCGAGGAAGAACTACTCCCTCATCATCATGGGAATCAGCAACGGCGATGGAGATGTTGGTGGAGTCGATGGAGATGGCTCCGGGGGCACTTCCCCATCCCGGCAGGGTGCCAGAATAGAGACTTTTTGTCCCCCAAATCTCCCCTTTGGTGGCGGTGACGTTGCGGAACTTTTCGTGGCTGGAGGCTCTTCTTTTTAGGGTTTCTGCATCGGAGGCTTCTTATAGGCGAAAGGGCGATTTCAGAGGGTGGACCAAGGGCCCACACCACCTGGTGGCGCGGCCAACGGGGACCCGCGCCACCCTATGGTGTGACCAGCCCCTGGCCTCTCTCTGTTTCTTCTTTTGGCTCCGTGAGTCTTCTGGTATAATATCGACTTTGGCTTTTGTCCGGTCCAATTCCAAGAATATTTATTTTCTGGCTTTCCTAGAACCAAAAACAGAAGAAAATAGGCAATTGGCACTATGGCATCTTGTTAATAGGTTAGTTCTAGAAAATGTGTAAAAGTACTCCAAAGTGTGGACAAAACATAAGAAAGTAGATATAAAACAAGTATGGAACATCAAAAATTATAGATACGTTAGCAACGTATCAACATCCCCAAGCTTAACTCATGCTCGTCCTCGAGTAGGTAAGTGATAAAAATAAAAGAATAATTTTAGAGGTGACATGCACCATCACAATCTTCATCAAGGCATGTATAAAATTGATAGCTGGGATCATAGTACTTTAACATAGCATGAAATATATAGTTCTAACAATAATACATAGCAACTATGTTGTAAAATTGAAAAGGTACAAACAAAAGATTCATGAATAACAATTCTCTGAAAGATGTTTGTTTGTTTCACATAAAGAAAACATAATGAAAATGGTATTCAGCTTGTCCCTCATAATGTAGCAAATCATAATTGCATAGGACACCTTCAAAGTTTATAAGGGTGACTAGATACAAATAGTTTAAGAACAAGCAATATCAAAGTTATGCATCAATCAACAAGTCTTGGGACAATGCACATTAAACTAAGAATGGCCACTATGCTCTCTTAATTGGTGCCTAAGGACAAAAGGTGGAGACTCAACATAAAAGTAAAAGAAAGGCCTTCATAGAAGGAAGCAGGGATTCAAATCTCATAAAGAGCTTCCAAAAATTATGGTACTTATTAGCTTTCAGCTCTCATTGCCCCTATCATAAGCATCTTGAAGTGATTAAAGTTAAAGTGAACAAACTATGGAGTATATGCTTGACAAAGTATAAGTTGGAAATCTCATGTCCCTTGAATACGAGGGCCGCTCCTCATGCTACTCAAGTTTAGTTACCGGTAAGTTCTTATCATAGTAAGTACATGTGTATCATAGAGAACCGCCAACGTGGTACCCCTTGCCTGATGATACGGAAGAATCCCCATATTAAAATGACAAGGCAAGCAGACAACAAGCATCTCAGCAGTCTTCTTATTTACCATGGGAAAATGGTGATTTTTTCTCTCTTTATCTCTTTTTTCTTTTTTATAAGAAGAATGCTTCATAGACAGCTCATTATGTTCACGCTACAGGTTTCCACCATGACAGCATGGATTAGACTGGCGGCCCAGGCGTTTCTCTAACACACATACGTAACTCCATAGACTTACAAGCTCCCATTTCATTTCACACCGACGACATCCATAGACAAAAGAGCATGATATCAACTAGGTACAATGTAGAAGTGCAATGTTGAAAGTGTTCCCCATGACAGCATGGTTCTGCTAATCCCCAACATATAAGTGCAAGCATATACAACATAGATGACACAATGGTTCAAGTTTATTAGGGGAAAGAAAAGTAAAGTGTGCCATCAAGTTTGTGAGAGCTTTAATCACTAATTTTCACATAACAAGTTTAATTCGGAAGGTAGATAAAAACATGAATATACTTGGAATAGCAAATGCTAATAGGTGGGTATGGTGGACTCTTTGGATTAACTTGGTTTTATTTGGAGTTGGATGCATGAGTGGAACTCATACTTGGTTATGGAGGCTAGCAAAAGACTGGGAGCGACCACCTAAGAGAGCAATAATGGCCATAATCATGCAAAGCGGCAAAACATCATTAATTAAAGAATAAAGTGATATTTACAAGTCAAAAACTAAAGGATCATAAAGGCTATGGTGACTTGGGATAGTCTTAACATGGTGTGAGCATGCGCCAAGTTGACCCAAATAAAGCATCAAAGGAGAATACCACAATACTATGCTTTAATATGCTAAAACAACGCATGGTTTTTTCAAGGCACATTAAGCAATCTAAAAATTTTATAACATGTCATGCTACAGCAAAAATCACTAAGCATAAAGCCAAAAAAATATCAAGCATGACATGATAAAGTCTAAGTCACAGTCAAAAACAAGCTCCTTTTACCACTATAAGCATGAAACTTTCCTACTCTTTTCCAACACTAATCGACTTATTTGAAACAACTCACAAAGATAATAATAAATAAAGATCAGTGAGCTTGTCTCAAAAATCCAAAAACAAGAACTAAAAATTTCTAAGCTGGAAGCACAAGAAAACTTAGGCTAAACGCAGTGCTAGCAAAGGAGAACACTCATAGAACAATAAGAGTGAAAACTAGAGTGTTCTAGGCAATGAATAACAGGGTGTGTCTCTCTACAAAAGAAGTGCTGGGATCCAACCAACTCATTGCAGCAAACCAAGCAAAATAAAACTAAAAACAAAAAAACAAAGACGCTCCAAGAACAACACAACAGTGCATGAAACAATAAAAACGAAGTGTCTAGAAAGACCTGAGATTTTTATTGATGAAGAAGGGGATGCCTTGGGCACCCCCAAGCTTTGACGCTTGTACCTCTTGAATATTTCTTAGGGTGACACGGGGTGGCATCCCCAAGCTTGATATTTTGTCCATTCTTCATCTCATTACATCATTCTTTCCCTACACCTGAAAATTTCCTTCATACAAAACTTCACACAATCTTCATTAGCAATATTAGTGCATTCAAAAGATAATAAACCTTTGGATTTTAGTTTTAAAATAGAAAAACTTACATTAAAAACACAACCTACTGTAGAAATTCCCTCAAAATCTCAATTCACCAAAAATAATCCAAAAAGAAATCGATAAAGAGGCAAATGCAAATAATGACAAAAATCTGTCAAAACAGACCAGCAGGTGAAAACCGATTTTTTCTAAGATCTTATATTGCTCAAATAAAAAAGTGTTGAACTAACGAAAGTTAGATAAAAACCCGGGGGATTTATTCAAAAAATTACAGCTCAATCTGACATACAGAGATTTTTCACGAATTTTTACAGGGAAGCACAAAAATCTGTTTCGGGACAGCACTTCCCCAAATCTTACTTCCCTCTCATTAGAGGTTATTCTTGGCACAAAAATAAAAAAGGATAAGGAGAGGTTATTACATAAGTAATAACTTCCAAGACTCAAGAAAACTATTGGGTTATCTCCCAAGAAGTACTTTTCTTTAACGCCTTTAAGTTAGGCACGGTAGTTTGAGAAGATGCTCACATAAGAAATATGAATTGAAGTAAAAGAGAGCATCAATAAGAAAATTCAAAGCACATTTAAGTCTAACCCACTTCCTATGCATAGGAATCTTGTAAAGAAACAAGTCATGAAAGCACAAAGCAACAAGCATAGTAAAGCAAAACAAGTGCAACTTCAAGACTTTCAACATAAAGAGGGGAAACTTAATATTATTGAGATGCATAAAACCATGTTTCCCTCTATCATAATAACTTTTAGTAGCATCATGAATAAAATTAACAATATGACTATCACATAAAACATTCTTATCATGAGCCACATGCATATAATAATTATTACTCTCCACATAAGCATAGTCATTCTTATTAATTGTAGTGGGAGCAAATTCAACAAAATAGCTATCATTATTATTCTCATCACCATAATCATCAAATATAGGAGGCATATTGTGATCATTAATTTTATCCTCAATAGTAGGTGGACTGAAAATATCATATTCATCATTGTAATCATCATATATTGGAGGTTTGGTATCATCATAAGCAATAGAATAGCTATCTTCCAAAGCTGGGGAACTAAAAAGATCATTTTCATAAAAACTAGCTTCCCCAAGCTTAGACTTTTCCATAGCATTAGAAATAATGGTGTCCAAAGAATTCATACTAACAACATTGCTATTAGCATGCAAATAAAGTTCCATAGGTTTTTTAATTTTCTCTTCAAACACTTCATGTCCTAACTCAAGATAAATATTATAAAGCTCTCTAATTTTGTTGTTGTTTTACATTAAGCCTAACTAGTGAAAATAAAAACAAGAAACAAAAAGATATAATTGCAGAATCTAAAGGAAATAACTTCGAGCATTCACACACCATATACAGTACTATATGATAGCTTAGTAGCTAGAAGATGTGAGTACCTTTTACCTTACCTCCCCGGCAACAACGCCAGAAATAGCTTGATGTCTACGCACTTCTATTCTTGTAGTCAGTTCTTGGGCCTCCAAGTGCAGAGGTTTGTAGAACAGCAGCAAGTTTTCCCTTAAGTGGATTACCCAAGGTTTATCAAACTCACGGAGGAAGTGGTCAAAGGTATCCCTCTCAAGCAACCCTGCAATCAAGATACAAGAAGTCTCTTGTGTCCCGAACACACCCAATACACTTGTCAGGTGTATAGGTGCACTAGTTCAGCAAAGAGATAGTGAAATACAAGTGGTGTGGATAATTATAAGTGGTAACGGTGCCAGAAAATAGCTTTGATGGCGCGTGGAAAATACAAAAGGCAAACTTAAATAAAGATAACAGCAAGCAAACATGTAACAGATCTAGTTGCAAACGGTGTTTCAATGCTTAGAAACAAGGCCTAGTGTTGAGGGCGAACCTCTAGGGTGGCCCGATCTTTCACGAATCCCACTCAAATCAAGGATGGAGTGTGTGGGAAGGAGGGAAGGATGAACACGATGAACTCACGCACGAAGAACGCGATGAACACACACACACGCAAAACCACGATACACACCAATAGCTCACGCTGGAGGTGACCGGCCCGGCGCAATCCCTAGGATCGGCGTTAGGCAGAGGACTCTCTCTCGAACCGGCACAACGAGATGGGAGACTCATTGAGATCTTGACGTCTTGGCAAAGGGACACCGATGCCAAGGCCTTGTACAACGCGGAGGCACGATGCAAACTCCAATGAGGTTTGTGATATTTGGTGCTCCTTTGTCAAAGGAGCATGAGGCAAGAACTAGATAGATCCACAAGGGGTTTCCACTAATTCCAAATATCATGCCTAGGGTTTACAATAGAGGTGGGGGGCTATATATAGGCCACCCACAAGTTCAAGGGTAGTTTAGGCAACTAAAGTAGCAAAAGGGGGCGTTACAAGGCCAAAGGGCCGAGCTGGAGTCTTGTGAAGCTGGGTGTCCGTAGTACCGGTCGGTTGGCCAGTAGTACGGTTAGATCTTGATAATACCGTTGGGAGGCGGTAGTACCGAGGCGGGAAAAAGCTTTGGCATGAGTCTTCAGGTGCAGTGTAGTACCGCTTCTTGAGCAGATAAGTGGTGGGATCTGGGGCTTCGGGTCCATCTCTCTGCCCGGGGCGGTAGTACCGCTTCCAGGAACCGGTAGTACCGGGGTCTCCTGGCAGCTGTTGGCTGCTGTGTCGCTCCTCTGGCTCGTGTCTTCGTACCTGATGATGCATAGTGTCGAGGCATGAAGTAGGAAGCCATCTAGGGGTGTATCGAAGTCACATGAGTACAAGAGCGAATTCACCTTAGCTTGGAGAAGCTTGGCTCGAGCACGAGTCATGGGTCCACTTAGGGGACTTGGTGGTGTAGATGTAGGAGCGTCCGTAGGACGGGCTGCATCAGCTCCCCCCCCCTTGGGAAAGAGTTGTCCTCGACTCTTCGTGGTTATCATCTTGAACATCTCCATGGTAGGGTGAAAGGTCCTTGACATTGAATGTATTGCTTGCAAGGTACTTGGAGGTTGGTATGTCGATGATGTAGGCGTTGTTGTTGATTCTCTTGAGGACCTTGAAGGGACCATCTCCTCTTGGCTTGAGCTTGGAGTCATGTTCCTTGGGGAAGCAATCTTTGCTTAGGTGTATCCACACAAGATCACCTTCTTCAAAAATCATCTACTTCTTGTCCTTGTTTAACCTTGAAGCTTGGTGAAGGACTTGTTGCTCGATAGTAGCTCTTGTTTCTTCATGAAGCTTCTTCATAGCTTGTGCGTGCTTCTCGACGTCCATGTTGGTGCGCTCATGTAGAGGTAGAGGTAGGATGTCGAGCGCAGTGAGGGGCTCGAAACCATAGACAATCATGAATGGACTCATCTTGGTTGTTGAGTGCTTGGCACGGTTGTAGGCGAACTCGGCATGTGGAATGCATTCCTCCCAATCCTTCAAGTTCTTCTTGATCAACACACGGAGAAGGGTTCCGAGGCTTCGGTTGACAACTTTGGTTTGGCCATCGGTTTGAGGATGCGATGCGGATGAAAAGAATAGCTTAACGCCGAGCTTGGCCATGAGTGTCTTCCATAAGTAGCTCATGAATTTGACATCGCGGTCGGAGACGATTGTTCTTGGCACACCGTGAAGACGGACGATTTCCCTGAAAAACAGATTTGCAACATGTGAAGCATCATCGGTCTTATGGCACGGTATGAAATGTGCCATTTTGGAAAAGCGATCCACGACAACAAATATAGAGTCATGACCATGCTTAGATCTAGGCAATCCTAACATGAAATCCATGTTAATGTCGGACCAAGGTGTATGAGGAATAGGCAATGGCATATAAAGCCCATAGGGGTTAGCTTGCGGCTTAGCTTGAACACATGTCGCGCATCGTTGAACGTAGCGCTCCACATCGTGCTTCATCTTGGGCCAAAAGTAGTGAGTAGAGAGTATGTCCAATGTCTTGTCGTGGCCAAAGTGACCCATGAGGCCTCCACCATGAGATTCTTGGAGAAGCAAAAGTTGAAGCGACGACTTCGGAATGCATAACTTGTTTTTTTAAATAGAAAGTCCTTATGCAAATAGAAATCATCAACTCCTTTGTCAATGGAGCACTTTGCGAAAATTGGTTCAAAGAATGGGTCGGAAGCATACAAAGATTTTATTTCCTCAAGACCCAACACGTTGATTTCGACTCTCGTAAGAAGGCTTGTGTGTTTGCGAGACAAAGCGTCCGTAACTACATTATCTTTGCCCTTCTTATACTTGAGAATGTATGGAAAAGACTCCATGAACTCAACCCACTTAGCATGTCTCTTACTCAAGTGGCTTGCCCTTTGAGGTATTTCAACGACTCATGGTCGGAATGTATGATAAATTCTTTGGGCCATAGGTAGTGTTGCCAAAGTTGAAGGACACGAACTAAGGCAAAAATCTCTTTGTCATAAATTGGATAATTAACGCGAGCACCATCAAGTTTCTCGCTATGGTAGGATATAGGACGTCTGTTTTGCATAAGGACTATTCCAATGCCAATACCACTAGCATCACACACTATCTCAAAAGTTTTTGTGAAACCCAGTAACGCAAGGAGAGGTGCTTCGGTGAGCCTCTTTTTAAGTTCATCAAAAGCTTTTTGTTGCGCTTTACCCCACACGAAGGTGACATTCTTTTTCATCAACTCGTTGAGAGAACAAGCAATGGTCGAAAAGTCTTTCACAAAGCAACGATAGAAACCGGCCAACCCATGAAAACTTCGAAGTTCACTCACATTTGTTGGGATGGGCCAATCTCGTATGTCCTTTACCTTGGAAACATCAACTTCAATTCCCTTCGAAGAAACGACAAATCCAAGAAAAATCAACTTGTCTTTAGCAAAGGTGCACTTGGGAAGATTAGCATAAAGCTTTTCATGTCGAAGGATTTGCAAAACTTCCTTGACATGTATAATATGGTCATCAAGTGATTTGCTATAAACAAGAATATCATCGAAATAGACAACAACACTTTTTCCAATGAGAGAACACAAGATGTGATTCATAAGGCGCATGAAGGTAGATGGCGCATTAGATAAACCAAATGGCATAACCAACCATTCATAGAGACCAAGTTTGGTCTTGAAGGTGGTTTTCCACTCATCACCCTCAGCCATGCGTATTTGATGGTAACCACTATGAAGATCAATTTTCGAAAAAATAGTGGCTCCGCACAACTCATCAAGCATGTCATCAAGACGTGGTATGGGATGTCGATAACGCACGGTGATAGCATTAATTGGATGGCAGTCCATGCATAACTGTAACGTATCATCCGTCTTTGGAACAAGAATCACGGGTACGGCACTTGGACTAGTGCTAACTTGGATCAAACCTTTGGAGACGAGTTGGTTCATTTGATGTTCAATCTCCTTTGTCTCCTCCGGGTTCATGCGGTAAGCGGCGTGGTTGGGAAGTGGTGCACCGGGGATGAGGTCAATGCGATGTTCGATGCCGCGAAGAGGAGGTAGTCCATGTGGGAGCTCTTCGGGGAACATGTCCTTGAATTCCTATAAAACATTCATCAAAGATGGAGGAACATTGGTTAATTCATTAGTTCCTTGTGCTAGTCCCTTGCAAAGGAGGACACAGTGCAAGATGGATGGGTTGTTCCGAACATCTCTCATCTCACGTTTGGTAGCAAGGAGAACACTCTTAGTTTTTCCACTCGAGTTTGGCTTGTGGCTCTCACTCACTATGAGGTGGTTCTCTCTCTCACCTCTCATCTCACAAGTAGGTGTTGTGCTTTGCGCCCTCGCTAAAGCCTTTGCATTGTCCGCAATTATTTGGCTAGGAGTCATTGGTTGCAAAACACATGTTTTGTTGAGCCATTTGAAGGTGTATACATTGGTTTGACCATCATGTAGAGCAGTCTTGTCAAATTGCCATGGTCGACCAAGAAGCATGTGGCAAACTGTCATAGGAACCACATTGCACTCCACCGTGTCTTTGTAAGGGATAATGGCGAAGGATATCGATATGGTATGCTTGATCTTCACGGACCCTTGGTCACTTAGCCATTGCACGTGGTAGGGGTGCTTGTGCGGATGGAGGGTGAGGTTGAGCTTCTCACACAACTCGGTGCTAGCAAGGTTGTGGCAACTCCCTCCGTCAATGATCACCTTGATAGATTTTCCATTGATGTCGGCTCGTGTTTGGAAGATATTGGAGCATTGATCTTCATGCTCTTATGCTTGAGTGGTCAAGATCCTTGTGACGACAAGCGATGGACTTGCGTCATGTTCACACATGAGGAGTTCTTGGTCATCTTCCACTCGTTGCCTTGCCATTGCTTCCTTGACTCGGGCATCAAATTCATCTTCACTCAAGTACTCTTCTTCGCCATTGTCATGGATGAACAATACTTTCTTGTTTCCACATTCGGCCGACTTGTGTCCTTTGCCTCCACACTTGTAGCATTCACCGTTGAAGGGTATATCACTCATTGTTTGTTTGCCACTTGGGGGCAGTTTTCCTTGAGGAAGTGTGGGATTGAAGGAAGGCTTGGAGGTACTTGAGGAGCTTCCATTGAAGGTTGTTGGCGTAGCGGTTGAAGCTTGCTTGTAGGTGAAATACGTCTTGGGCTTGTTGTACTTGATGTCCTCTTGCACTTGACGTTCAGCCTTTGTTGCTATGTGCACAAGCTCAACCATGTCGTTGTATGTTTGGAACTCGACGATGCGCTTGATTGGGTGGTTCAACCCAATAAGGAAGCGTGCCATAGTTTGCTCCATGCGCTCATCAATGTTGGCGCGGATCAGGTTGAGTTCCATTTCTTTGAAGTACTCTTCCATGGTCTTTGTCCCTTGACGAAGCGATTGAAGGTTGTTGAAAAGGTCACGCGTGTAGTGCGCGGGGACGAACCGGGATCTCATGTGAGCCTTCATGTCATGCCAAGTCGTGATTGGCGGCTCTTATCTTGCATCACGAGCAACTTGAACTTGTTCCCACCAAAGGTTGGAGTAATCATCAAACTCAAGCGAAGACATGGCGACCATCTTCTCATTGCTATAATTGTGCATGTGGAAGATCTTGTCGACTTTGAGTGCCCATGAGAGGTATTCTTCGGGGTCATTGGATCCAGTAAACTTGGGCATTGTGAACTTGATCTTGCCGAAAGTTTCTTCATCATTGTGGTCATTGCGATGAGCTTGGTGATGATCTTGTGGTTGATGCGGTGGAACTTGGTTCTCGTGACCTTGGTGAGGAGCTTGCTCTTGATGTTGTTGTTGTGGAGCTTGCTCTTGCTCTTGGTGCGGTTGTTTACGGTGTTGAGGCACTTGGGCCCCATGAGGTTGTTGAGGATGTGGGGCCTCGTGACGCGGTTGGTGGTGAAGAGGAGGCTTGTTCCTCGGTTGGTGATGTTGGTTAGGCATGTGGGCCTCACGGCGAAGATCATGGTCTTGTGCCTCTTGACGTGGTGGGCGTCGCTCAACTTGTACCACTTGATGCTCCATGTTTTGGTGTGGTAGAGGAGGCGCCTCGTGATGACCATGGTGTCGTTGTTGACGTTCATGATGGTGATGACGATGAGGAGGATCTTGTAGAGCTTCACATCGATGACGATCTTGATTCTCCAAATTGGAGTCATCACTTGTTGTGTCAAGTATGTGTCGCGGTCGATGGTGGTAGACTTGCAGTTGCACTTGCGGTTCTTCTTGTGGTTGTTCTTGTTGGATCACTAGTGCCCTTGCGTGATGACGGTGTGCTTCTTGCCTTGCTCACGGCCTTGAAGAGAGATCACCATCATAGCTTGACGTTGCGGCATGCCGTGGGGAAGGTACATAGTTCGAAGAACTTCCATCTTCAACCACGGGGGCATCATTGCGTCTTGGAACACTTGCATGAAGATCTTGTGGAAGAGGCGCGTGACGACACGAAGAACTTGAAGAGCTTGATGCGCGTGAACGTGGTATTGCCATTCCATCGATGAGGTGTCGAAGATTGTCATTTGTTTCGGCGACCGAGCGTTGAAGCGCTTCATTTTGATGGCCAAAGTTGTGATGCATTGCATGCATTTGTTGTTCTAGGCCATCGAAGCGATTGTCAATGTTCTTGAACTCGGCTTGCGTCTCGCCAAATTGTTCATCTTGTTGCGTCTCAAGGGCTTGGCAACATTCACGGAACTCTTGTCGGACGATGAAGTGACTTGTGCGCGTCATGTACGATCCATGTTCTTCTTCTTGAAGAGGTGGTTGGCTCGACTCACCGTGCATATCCATCATGCAAAAGACACAAGTATTGTATATGGAAGTGGAATATGGTGGTGTTAGCCTTGTACCTCACCTTAGGGATTGCACCAAACTAGAAACCACAAGTGAGAGCTATAAGCGTGCAAAGTGGAATCGCAAAGAAAACTCACACTAAAGAAAGAACTAACTCTCAAAAGCTGTGGGTGGAAGGTTAGGGTTGTGGAAAACCAATTGAAACGATCCAAAGAAAAGGTTATTGTCAAAAGTGGTAGAGAACCAAAGATCAAAGAAAAAAGGAAATGATCTACAAAACACAAAGATACACACACGTGGAGACGGATGTGGTTAGCACGACTATGAACATGAACACAAAGGTCCTAACGAAGACTACGCTCGGTGTCATGCCAACGCAAGGAGAGACCACAACTCGTTCGCAAAAAGATAAATAAGCAACGGATTTGTGCACTTGCCTCTGTCGTGCTCTTTTTCTCTCTTTGCTTACAAGCTTGAGACTCTCTTTGTATTGGGAGACTATGTATCCTTCTATTTTTCTTTTGCTTTTTCTTTTTCTCTTTTTTTTATTCTTTTTCTCCCTTTCTATACTACTATGTTAACTCTTGTATTTGCTCTCACACTCTCACTTTCAAGGACAAGTGCACAATGCTTAGGCAAACACAAAATGAGTTGCTCTCATAGGACAAATACACACAAGGAAGAAGGGTTAACAAGGTGGAGCAAGTTATACCTTCGGTATTGACGACTTGCTACCGGTGTTGGGGATGATGTTCGGTGTCGCGTTGTCGATGAGCGCGGGGTGTGAATATTGTTGCGGAAGCTTGAAGTTAGTTGGGCGACACGCATGCGAAACACGAACAAGCCAATACTAAAATTAGCGAAACAAAATGGTGGTGAAAAATTTCTTGTCAGACAGGTGCGGTAGTACCGCTCAAAAAGTCCGGTAGTACCGGTGACCGGTAGTACCGTTGTGATCAGCCGGTAGTACTGCTCGTTTTGGCGGTAGTACCGCTTCGCGGATTCCTGGGCGCGTGGATCTCGAACTTAAACGCACAATCGGCCCAAAAATCCTCAAATTCGCGGAAAACTGAACAAAATTGGGGCTAGGGACACACAAAGGAGGTAGATCGATACCCCAAGCATCAGATCTATGGACCAAAACCACGAAAAACGCACCAAATCCAGAGATCGATCTGAAGGCAAATTTGGGGCTCTTTTTTGGGGATTTTCGAAAATTTTGGTGGATAGAAGAAAAATTTGTGGGGGAATTCGTGAGCAACGAAGCTCTTGATACCAATATGTTGAGGGCGAACCTCTAGGGTGGCCCGATCTTTCACGAATCCCACTCAAATCGAGGATGGAGTGCGTGGTAAGGAGGGAAGGATGAACACGATGAACTCACGCACGAAGAACGCGATGAACACACAGACGCAAAACCACGATACACACAAATAGCTCACGCTGGTGGTGACCAGTCCGGTGCAATCCCTAGGATTGGCGTCGGGCGGAGGACTCTCTCTCAAACCGGCATGGCGAGATGGGAGACTCGGTGAGATCTTGACGTCTTGGCAAAGGGACACTGATGCCAAGGCCTTGTACAACACAGAGGCACGATGCAAACTCCAACGAGGTTTGTGATATTTGGTGCTCCTTTGTCAAAGGAGCATGAGGCAAGAACTAGATAGATCCACAAGGGGTTTCCACTAATTCCAAATATCATGCCTAGGGTTTACAATAGAGGTGGGGGGCTATATATAGGCCAGCCACAAGTTCAGGGGTAGTTTAGGCAACTAAAGTAGCAAAAGGGGGCGTTACAAGGCCAAAGGGCCGAGCTAGAGCGTGTAGGCGCTAGGGTGTCCGGTAATCTGCAGGCGGTTGAGCTGTGATCTGGGTCGAATCTTGAAATCTTCTGGAAGAAGCGGTAGTACCAGGCGGGCGAAGCTTTGGCGTGAGTCTTGGTCTGTGGTAGTACCACTTCTTGAGAGCGGTAGTCTGGTGGGGTCTGAGGCTTGGGTCCATCTCTCTGCCGGGGCAAGATCTTGTCCATGGTGGCGATCACTGTCCATGAGCTGTAGTTCCCTTGTCTTGAGTAATGCCGTTCCAGAACCGGTAGTACCGAGGTTTCCTAGCAGCTGTTGGCTGCCGTGTCGCTCCTCTGGCTCGTGTCTTCGTACTTGATGATGCATAGTGTTGAGGCATGAAGTAGCAAGCCATCTAGGTGTGTATCGCAGTCACATGAGTACAAGAGCAAATTCACCTTAGCTTGGAGAAGCTTGGCTCGAGCACGAGTCATGGGTCCACTTGGGGGACTTGGTGGTGTAGATGTAGGAGCGTCCGTAGGACGGGCTGCATCACCTAGGGATCATACTTTCGCTAGTGAACACTCTCATATAAATATCTTCTCTTCATGATACTACTCTGAACTACTCTCCGGTTGGACACTCTAATCCATGGTAGGGCTATAACAGCACTCCTCAAAGTTCGTATTCCCCATCTAGATAACCCCACACTGTCACCTTGAGCGCTAGATGGTTCCAACAAACACCACAATTTCATAGAGACATCCAACTCCAAATATAACTCATAACAAGTAATTGTAATCTCTAGCCTAAGTGCCACCATGGTGTGCACGATGTCACTTTCACACACATGGGGAGAGCAGAGATCTATTAAAGCACTTGAGTAGCAACGTAGATCTACTTGATTACAAAGATCATAATATGATCATGCATAGAGAGAGAGAGATGAACACATAGCTATCGGTAGAACCCTTAGCCTCGAGGAAGAACTACTCCCTCATCATCATGGGAATCATCAACGACGATGGAGATGGTGGTGGAGTCGATGGAGATGGCTCCGGGGGCACTTCCCCGTCCCGACAGGGTGCCGGAACAGAGACTTTCTGTCCCCCGAATCTCCCCTGGAGGCTCTTCTTTTTAGGGTTTCTGCATTGGAGGCTTCTTATAGGCGAAAGGGCGATGTCAGAGGGTGGACCAGGGGCCCACACCACCTGGTGGCGCGGCCAAGGGGGGCCCGCGCCACCCTATGGTGTGACCAGTCCCCGCCCCTCTCCGTCTCGTCTTCTGGCTCCGTGAGTCTTCCGGTAAAATATCGACTTTGGCTTTTGTCTGGTCCAATTCCGAGAATATTTATTTTCTGGCTTTCCTAGAACCAAAAACAGAAGAAAACAGGCAACTGGCACTTTGGCATCTTGTTAATAGGTTAGTTCTAGAAAATGTGTAAAAGTACTCCAAAGTGTGGACAAAACATAAGAAAGTAGATATAAAACAAGCATGGAACATCAAAAAATATAGATACGTTAGCAGTGTATCAACTTCTCAAACCTGTCAGTCATAAGCTTTGAAAATTCATCGTTAAAAGCTTGGTTAGTAGAGCCAAAGATAATGTCATCTATATATAATTGGCATACAAAAAACTCCCCCTTAACCTTCTTAGTAAAAAGAGGGGGGTCAATCTGCCCAACCTCAAAACCACAGTGTAGCAATAACTCTTTAAGATGCTCATACCACGCACGTAGGGCTTGTTTAAGGCCATAGAGTGTCTTATCGAGTTTTTAGATGTGGTTAGGAAAGTTAGGGTCCTAGAAGCCCGGTGGTTGCTTAACATACACTAACTCATGCAATAGACCATTAAGAAAGGCACTTTTAACATCCATTTGCTATAATTTAAAATTATGATAAGTTGCATATGCAAGAAGGATACAAATAGACTCAAGGCGAGCCACTGGAGCATAAGTTTCTCGAAAGTCGATGCCTTCCACTTGATAGAAACCTTGTGCGACCATGCCTTGTTTCTTACAACGATTCCATTCTCATCTTTCTTGTTCTTGAATATCCACTTTGTGCCGATAACATTGCGGTATTCTCTGGGCTTCTCTACTAACTTTCAAACTTTGTTGCGCTCAAAATTGTTGAGTTCTTCATGCATAGCCACAACCCAATTCGGATCATCAAGCGCTTCAAATACCTTTTTAGGTTCCACCATAGAGATATGATCTTGATGGTCACTAAAACTTGCCAACTCTATTCTTGTGGACACCCCTCTTCTTAGATCACCAACCACTTTATCAAGTGTATGACCTCTGAGTTCTAGATTTCTTTCAGCTCAAGCTTTGCGACGAGTTTCAATTTCCTTATTGTTTCTTGGACAAAAATCTACAACATTATGGTCCTCGTCTTGACCTGTATCTCGACCTCGATCAACAGTAGGTTCAGCACTGACATTAGAAGAAGACTCTTGCCCTTGATCTTGATTCAAAATCATATCAGGAGGTTGTTGTTCTGGGATTGCAGGGCTGGATAATCCAGTCGAGGGAGGGGCTAGATAATCCGGCCTGGGAGCTTCAGATGCTTCTTGATCTTTTTTTTGACCATGAAACCGTTGGGGAAACCCCTAAGCTATTTTTTTATATTAATACCAGAAAGACCAGACCGTAAGACAGGGTCATGAAAGAATACAGAGGTATGTACAAGAAGAAGAAGCAACCTACTCAAGAAACTAAAAAGAAAATTTAAATAGAGAGGTAACTAAACAGAATGTAGCCAAGCAGAAAGCATGGCCTTGTGCATGGGTTTAACTCTGTGGACAATGAGCCCAAGATCTTGCTTGAAAACGGCCCTCCAAGTCTGAAAGCGTCGTTGCCTATCTTCAAAAAAATTCCCATTTCGGGTTTTCCAAATTCCCCACAAAGGGCATGTTGCCACCTCCAAAAAATTTGGTCCTTGGGAAGATATCTTTGCCTTCTCAAACATCACCATAATGTTTTGATCCGATGTCCAAGTAATTCCCAGACTATGCCACACTCTAGCTGCAAAGCTACAGTTAAAAAAAAGGTGTTCTCGCATCTCACAATCCTACTGACCACACATTGCACAATTGACACCGGAGTCGAGATGCCAATGATGTCTCTCTATCATGTCTCGGGTGTTTAATCTGTCCACCAGGAGGAGCCAAACAAAGACTTTTTGTTTATGTAAGCTTTTACTCTTTCATAACTTTCTGAAAATCAGGGAGACAACCATGCCCGCAAACACAAATTTGTAGTATGCCATGGATGAATATTCCCCATTCTGAGCAAGGAAAGACCAAACATCAGGCCTCATACGATCTTGGGGGTTCTGCCTGAGTGTAACCAATAGGGAAGCCACTTTCTGCAACTCTTCAAGTGCCTGTGTTGACACTGGCAATGCAAAGTGTAAAGCTAGATCGTCCAGATTACTGCAAGCTAGCATTGTGCTCAGAGATGTGTCCGTGTCCACTGCAAATGAATAAATTCTCGGGAATGATCTAGCAATAAGATCACCATGCCAGACATCCTTCCAAAATAGTATCGATCTCCCGTCCCCTGGGGAAATAGTAGTGATGCTTGCGAATATTGTGAATAACTTGCATATTGTCACGCCACCGGAAGGATCCCACTACCCCTGAAGCATGAACGGTTGTGTGTTGGTAATAGGCTTGCCACACCATATTAACCCTTGGAGTGTCACGGTGATTGAAAAAATTGAATAGGTGTTTCATTAAGAGGCCATCATTCTGAATCTCGAGATTAATCACTCCTAAGCCTCCTTTGTATTTCGGTAAGCAAACCAAATCCCATGCAGCAAGTGAGTTATGTTTGTCTCTATCTTTCTTCTCCCACAGACAATGCATGCATGCTCTATTTACTACTTTGACCACGGTTTTGTTTAATTTTAACATACACATAAAGAATGTTGGCAATGACGAAAGCACTGAATTAACAAAGGTCAATCTTCCACCGTAATTAAGAAACCGAGAGCATGCATTGAGCCTTCTTTCAACACTATCAGTTAATGGGGAAAGCTCCATTACAGTGGGTCTGGTTGTGCCCAATGGCAGGCCTAAATAGGTGAATGGCATCTTTCCTACTGAACATACAAAGAATTCAGCCAGGCAGGTGGAGAAGTATGGGTCAATGTTGATGGGCACTAGGAAAGATTTCTGAAAATTTACTTTTAAACCAGTGGCTTGCTGAAATTCCAACAAAGTTGTTCTTAGAGCTTCTAGGTGAACAAAGCTAGCTTTCATAAAAAGAAGTGTCTCGTCAGCGTATTGGACAATGGGGTAATCTTGGCAATTAAAGATAACCGGTGCCTCTAGTTTGCCCTGTGAACTGAAATCATTTACCATGTCCTGGAGCAGGTCAACACCTTCTACAAATAGGAGAGGTGAAAGAGGGTCACCTTGGCGCACCCCCCTTTTACAAAAAAAAATCTTGCCCGGCACACCATTGAGCAAGACAGCCGAAGTAGCAGACGTCAGGATATTCTCAATCCAACCTAGCATCGATCATCAAACCCTTTTCTTTCTAAAATTTGTAGAATAGCTGAATGCTCAATTAGGTCGAACGCCTTCTCAAAATCCAACTTCAAAATAATTGTACGCTTGTCCGCATGTTTGCAGTGGTGGAGGTATTTAAAAGACCATGCGAGGCAACCTTGGATAGTTCGTGACTTAATAAAACCGTACTGGTTTTTATGTACCAAATCAAGAATAATTCCTTGCAACCGGTTAGCCAGCAGTTTAGTGAGCAGTTTGAGTGCAGAGTTGAGCAAGGAAATAAGACGAAAATCATTTGGTGTTTCCGGAGAATTTTTCTTGGGGATTAATGTGATGATGGAATCATTTATGCATTGAAGAGAAATATTCTGCTCATGAAAATCCTTGCAAAGATGATAGAAGTCATGTTTGATTATATGCTAGCAGCTCTTCATAAATTTCCCATTAAAACCATCTGGCCCTGGCGCCTTGTCCGAAGACAGATTAGCAATCATCACGCCAATTTCCTCTTCAGTGAAAGGATCCGACCGATGTGCAAGATTCTGATCTGACCGTACCAAGTTCAGAATCTCAATAGGAACAGTTGTTTGCAGAGATTGTCCAAGCCTGCTCTTGAAAGAATTCCGAAGTACAGCGGCTTTTTCTTCATGCTCAGAGACTTCAGTACCATCTTGCAGGGTAAAACGGACAGTGGCCATTGAGTGAAAAAAGGATCGCCAAGATTTGCCCAACGGATGATGCATCGACTTTTCCACAGATCCTGTTTACACAACAGAACATGATTGAGCTTATTTTTTATTATATTGCTAAAATTCCGCTCTGAAATATGTAGAGGTATTTGCTCTTCTATTTCATCCAGGACCGGTCATGAGATTTTGAGGACCCAGGGTGAAACCAAAATTTTGGACCCCTTAGTATAACTTATTAAATCTATATGTGTGAAATCATGAAAAATAAATACTCAAAGTGTATAAGTAGCAATATTCAAACAAAAGTAACAATGTTTAATTTTTACCTTAAAATTTTATCTATCAATTTCTAGAACTAAAGTCAGCGACGACGTTGCAATCGATATCAATCTCTCAGTAAATTTCGCCTTTCTCCTTTTCTGAGCACCGAATTCAGGCACATTATCAATTAACCACACTGAAAATAGAAAACAATTACTAATAAGTACTCCCTCCGATCCAAATTAATTGACTCAAATTTATCAAGATACATATGTATCTAATACTAAACCATGTCTAGATACAATTGAATCTAGACAAAGTCAACTAATTTGGGTCGGAGGGAGTACTAGAATTAGGTATCAATTTTTAGAAGAAAAGTCAGCAACGATGTTGGAATCAATATCAATCTCTCCGTAAATTCCCATTTTTCCTTTTCTAAGAACGGGATTCAGGCACATTAATTACCAATTAACCACAATGAAAATAGAAAATAATTACTAATCAGTACTCCCTCCGACCCAAATTAATTGACTCAAATTTATTAAGATAGGGATGTATCTAATACTAAATTATATCTAGATATAATCGAATCTAGACAAATCTAAGTTAAATAATTTGGGTCCGAGAGAGTACTAGAATAAGGCATGGATTATCGCGCAAATCCACATAGAATTGGGACGATTTTGATACCTATCCAGGGTTGGAGTTGGACGAGTGGCTGTCTTTGCGAAACATCGGAAGCAGCATGATCGAGACGAGAGTGTCCTTGGCGGCTAGGCTCCGTGCGAAGGCTGGTGGGCGAGGACTTGGTGTGGTGATTTCTTTCCCGTTTGGTTGTTTCCGATCCAGAGTTGGATCTAGGGTAATAAGAATGGATTGGTGATTTTAAGCTTGCACGTGTGTGTGTCAAACAAAAAGAGAAGGCCAAATCTGCACCAATACTACACATCAGTTTCATTTTTTTCTTTAAATGTCTACACCTATACTAGGCCATAGCTGGGGAGGGCCCCCCCATTTTCCTGGGCCCGGGGCAGCCGCTCCTCTAGACCCTCCCCAGGGCCAGCCCTGATTTCATCCAGCATAAAAATAACTGCATTGCAGTTTGCAACAATCTCATCCATGTTGCTTATATTGCCTTTCCAAATTTTCAAAGTTTTCCGCAATAATTTGAATTTGTGTGAGATCACCTTGGCACTGTTGCCTGGACACGATAAAGACCAAATATTTGCCACCACTTCAAAGAAACCAGGCCTGCGGACCCAATAATTTTCAAAGCGAAAAATTACGGCTTTAGGGATTTTGGACACGATCTTAACTACACATGGTATATGATCGGAGGCCGGGCGTGACCGTGGGTATACTTGAGTGTTTGGAAAACAAATCGTCCAATTTGGTGTGGTGAAGAACCAGTCCAGCTGTTCCAAAAGTGGCACTGCCTGCATATTGCTCCATGTAAATGCACGACTTTTATTGACAATTCAGGCAGGCCCAAGTTGCTTATAATTTCATTGAATGTAAAAATATCATTAAGGTTAGCACCATCTCTGTTTCTATTTTCTGTGGATCTGTAGAAGTTGAAATCGCCAACAAATAACCAAAATTCATGGTAGGAATATCCATGTTCAGTAGCCAACTGACAAAATCTGAGCGTCGGGTTTCAGTACAAGGGCCATAAACATTTACCAATGTCCAAGCAAAACAGTCGGCCGTGGAGACGAAATCAATAACAACTCCAAATGATTCTTGCATACGAATAGTGCCAGTGAAAAGTTTGCTGTTCCATAGAACTAAGAGCCCACCTGAAGCTCCAGTCGATGGGACACACACAAAATGGTCCAAGCGCCTAGGCGCAAATTTACGGATAGCAGAATTATCAAATGAGGCTTTCTTTGTCTCTTGCAAACAGATGATGGAGGCCCCACTTTCTTCAAGCTTATTTCGAATTACAGGTCCCTTAGCATCAGCATTCATGCCCCTAATATTCCAATTGAACACACTCCAAATAACATTATTATTAGAAGTAGCAGACTGCATTTCAAAAGTAACTAAGGACGAGCACGGAGAAGCTTTTCTTCAGTAAGATCCTCAGGGTCCACGTCGCATTTCTCCACTCCAATCTGCTGCATCATCTGAAGTTGCAACACTGCAGGCTTTGGTGTGAGAGGAACTTGAGATGCTTTCCTGCGAGAGGGCTGATTAGGAAGAGATACTTCAACATATCCTTCTTTATCACTGCGTAAACCTCTGCGTAAACCACGCTTGGATAAATGAACAGAAGATGTACCACTTCTACCAGATGGATTGGCGATCATAGGGACTAAGGTGGAAGACATGCTTGAGAACTGATCCAAGTCCATTGGTTGCACCTCACTGGTCTGAATGTCTGCCCGAGCCAAATGCGGTGGAAGCACCACATTCTGAACTTGTCGCTCTATAACAAAAGAAGTAGATACAAAGCCAACCTTCCTAGACTGAATATCAGGGTTAACTGAAGAGAAACCTTGAGATGCCAACAGATCCAACCCACACTGTTCAGAAGTATCATTGGCCAGGAACCTGTATCAAGCCACGAGCCCAAATTCATCAATACCATGCCCTATATCAAGAAGAACAGGAGTAGAAATTAATGGCTCCAAGCACTCATTTTCTTTTGCCCATATCAGATTACCAGAAGTATCTAAAGAAAAACCTGCAAATGCCTCGGCCCATGTACGTGTAACTGGCCAGAGCATCCTTTTCACAGAGATGTTTTCAGCTGTATCCAATAAAGAGACTGTCGAAAACACCCTTTTAAGCAAAACAGAGTTGTAAGAATCTCTGAAATTACACCAGCCAGAGCCAACAGTTTTAGTAGCAGGAAGAGATTCTGTTGTGGGAAACACCGAGGCAGCCGGCAAACTCGGAGAAAAAGAATATATGTTGGAGTTAAGAAACATAATCATACTCTGAAAAGCAGATACCTCAAAGATAAAAGGTGAACTGGGTAACTGCACATGTCCTGGGACAGAGGCCAATTCAACATTCTCTGAATTGAAACTATCCGACACCAACTCCATGTTCGATAGTGCAATGTTAGAAACTCCCACCGAACCATGGGGGATTCGGGCTTCGCGCAGATCAGAGACAAGTGGGGGCGGAGGAGCAACCGATGAGGAGGGTGGTACTGCTTTAGGGGAAGTGACCAAATTAACTGGAGCCGAACTGTCCTCTCCTAAAATATCCTTACACTGAAGATTTTTAAAATCTATTCTATTGAAAGGCGCACGAAAAGCATCGCTCGTGTCCTATTATCCCTTATTTATTTTCTGGTGGGCTTCTCCTGACCACAAAATATCTACCACGCACAGACCACCACAGGAGCTCGCCGCTAAGAGGCTGAAGAGCGCCGGGGAAGGACGAGGTGAGCAGGGCCGGCTCTATGTTTTTCAGGACCCTAGGCAAAGTCGACGGCATGGACCCTTAAGGCTAACGTATATAGAGACATATTAAAAAAAATTATCATATATGTATCTACTGGCACTTTTAAAATAAAAGTTAACATCCAATCAAACATTTTATTCTCAAAATATAATAAATAGTATTTGTTGCTGGTTTGATTATCTCAAATAAGAAATAATTCCAATGATAATAAGTCAGGAGTGAGGATCAGAGCCTGCCGCTGGTGAATTGGTGATCCCCGATAGACGATAGATGACCTACGAATCTGCGATCGTCGATCGAGTCAGGGATATAGGGCCCTAGAGATCGAGGCACGGAGTCCGGCCGATTTTCGAATAGTCGAGGAGAAGATAAGAGAAGCGATATCATAAGTTCGCGACGCATCGTGACCCATGCGGCCAGCGTCGTAACGCGTTGTAACTCGTAAGCCTTGTGCCTCGTGTCGTAGTGAGCCTTTTTGATTTCCTGCTCGACGCGTTGTGTCTGGTTTTCAGGGCCCTACTCGTTTCTCGCGTCGTGGGCACCAGATGTATACCCGTATATATATACATCTTCCGTTCGCAAATAAGTGTACGTCTAGCGTTTAGCCAAGTTAAAGTTTATTAAATTTGACTAACTTTATAGATAATATAACAACATATATTACTCCCTCCGACCCATATTAGTTGGCTCAACTTTGTCTAAATTTGGATGAATCTAGACACTATTTAGTATATAGGTTCATCCAAATTTTAATAAATCCAAGTCAATTAATATGGATCAGAGGGAGTACATCAGATTAACATATCATGAAACTAAATTTTAAAACATATCTATTGGTAATAATTTAGAGTCATAAGTATCACTATATTTTTCTATAAAAATTTGTCAAACGTTGTTAACTTTGACTTAGAACAAGATTAGAAGTACATTTATTTACATACAAAGAAAGTACATGATACAAATTTTTGGGCCCCTTCCGGCCGTGGGCCCCTGGCCAATGCCAGGGTGGCGGCCCCTCAGCGCCGGCCCTGGAGGTGAGGCCGCCTCCACCGAGCACGCTAGGGGAGGCGCCGCGACGAGGAGATGGAGGAACCCCGAGCCGGAGAGGCATGAGGAAGAGGCCTCCACCGCCGAGCACGCCTCCGGGAGCCGCCGCCGTAGAGCACGCAGCCGAAGGCGCCGCCACTCGCCGCGCCGGGAGCCAAGGAGGAGGCGCGCCGACGAGCTCAAGGAGCCACGCAAGCGACGAGGAGGCCTCTATCAGCTTCCGTCGCCTTCTCTCCACGAAGGAGCCATCTATTTTCTCCGCATCCGCATCGTCGCTGTGGGGACGTTCGTAAGTTGCTCGGGGACACCGGCGGCGAGGAACGCGAGGAGGAGGCGTATGGGGGGAGAAGACTTGTCTCCAACCGTAGTAGTAGGCAACTAAGTACGGGTTAATTTTGGCAGGCTAATTAACCTGGCAAATCAGGCAACTACGAACTTGGCAAGTAGGCACTAATTAACCTGGCAATTAGGCTGATTTGAATTTGGCAATTACTCCTAATCAATATGGCAGTTAGGATCTTATTAAACCGGGCAGTTGTTAGTGCGTCAAATAGGATCTACTTAATCTGGCAATTGATCCTAATTAATCTTGAAGCTAGGATCTAATTTAATCTGACCGATTAGTATGACAACGACTTAGTATTTAACCCGGCAATTACTCGAAATTAATCCGGCAGCTACTTGTAATTAATCTGGCAATTCAAACCTAATTAATCATGCATGCAATTAGTAACACTATGTGACGTTTTCTGAAACTAATGATATATGGGTTGCATCCGTTTCTTCTTCATCGTGATGAGGATATTTTTAAAAAAACATGATGTAAAGCTGATGTTTTATTTTCTTTTTAAGTGAAAGCTGATGTTTTATCAGTTCAAAAAAATGCTGATGTTTTATCTACTAACAATATTCTAGTACTCTATATGAGAGTACAGTTTAGTTTAAAAAAGCCCATCAACATGCTAGCCCAGAAGACACGTCGCGCGAACGCTACAGCTGCAGCACAGCCGCCGCGCGGGGATCGCTACGATGCGGCGCCGCGCTATAGTCTAGTCCTTCTTTCTTATGATCCAAGAGATGACAGTAGCCACAAAGAGGAGCAACAACGCAGTCACGTACCTTGTGACCCAACCCAGAACAACCCAGGGATTTTACCTTGTTTGTGCAGGAGCGCTGAATATGACCCAGCCCCAAACAATGGAAGCATCATCGCATTGGTCCAGTCAGAGAAGAATCTTGAGGTAAGCCCAAAGGCCCCAAAGGCCTACGAGAGACAGACTCATGTCTTGGAGACTGGCTTTGGAGACCCGAAATTTTCTGATGCTCCGAGCAAAAACCTTTAAAATAGCAGTAAGTACAATGGTCCAAGATTTTACAAATAATATCCTTAGACGGAAGACCATAAAACCTTAGCGCATCAGCGACCCCGTCCTCCATATAATCCGCCTGACAAAGATCCAGGGCGCTTTCCAACTAAAACGTATCAAAGGAGTGATGACAATTAAAGTTTTTCCAAAAGTCTGGCCCCACAAATTTAGGCTTGAAGGATGGATCTTGCGGTAAGTTAGGAACCTTGCCAAAAAACTCACCAAGTTTCAAAAAAGAGCCTGCCGGACTGGAGGACGGAGAACTCATCTGCTGCGAAACATCAAAGCTTCCACGCTTAAACTTGGCTGACAATTGATCAGAAGCAACCGCTGAAACATTAACCTTAGTCACACATTCGGTTGGCTTGAGAAAATTTAAATTCTTCCTCACTGCTAGAGATCTTGAACGGCACTGATCAGAAGCGCATGGATGACCAAAATCACCAGGAATCCAACAAGCTGCAGCAGAATTTACATATGTCCAAACTAAAGCCGTATCACCTCTGAATAGGGAAAAGTGACACACAAAATCCGGCCAAACTCTACCTCGCAAACCATACACAAAGTGTCCCACTTTGCTGGAAGCCACCAAAAAACGAAACCAACGATTGCTCAGTGCAGTTTGAAAACACGAAAACCATGAACTATCACCACCAAGACAACATTGAAGAGCAAGCCCAATAGATTCTTCCGAGAGCACAAACGAAGCAGAGGAGAAGGAGACTACCAAGAAGAATTCCTTGGCATTCCCAATAGGGGAGAAGTGGACAGAGGAGTTAATCCGTCGACGCACTTGTGCTGCGACCGCGAGGCCGGGCGAGAAATCCCAATGGAGAAGACCATCCATGAAGCCGGCAGCCTAGAAGGAAACGGCCATGGCTAGCACCATTGGAGGGGTGGGTGTGGGAGAGAGGAGAGGAGCCATTTCCCCGTGCAGGTTTGATCCCCCTCCCCCTCTACATTTTTTTCTTCTTGATCTTCGCTGGTGCGTGAGCGAGTAGCAGGGCCGGATAATCTGGCCAGGACTAGTGCGTGAGGGAGTAGCAGGGTCGGATAATCCAGCCTGGGACTTCCAGCTTGATCAGACGATGAATAATCTTCAGAGGTTTGTTGTGACGGTGTAGTATTTGCTTCGGTAGGTGGAATTTGTTGATCTTGTGTAGATAAGGTTTCTACTTAGGTAGAGCATTGTCCTTCCCGATCTGCCACAAGGGTTTTCTGAATGGGGAGGTAAAATCCCACACCCATTCTTCTTATGGCATCTTGGGGTATTTCAACATCTGTATCACAAACATCAACTTGCCCCACATGGGAGCCATCATTTTCCTCAGACACCACACTAGAAGATTCTACAACAATTCTGGTGGTCTTGTTATAGACTCTATAAGTGTGGGATTCGACACCGTAACCAACAAAAATACCTTCTAAAACTTTAGACTCAAATTTAGACAAACGAACTCCTTTAATGAGAAAGAAACACTTACAACCAAACACTCGGAAGTATGATATATTGGGATTGTTACCGGTAAGTATTACGTAGGGAGTATTTTCCAAGATCTTGCGGAGGTAAAGCCAGTTTGATGAGTGACATGCAGTGGATATAGCTTTAGCCTAGAAATCATATGGGGACTTGAATTCAGCCAACATAGATCTAGCCATATCCATCAAAGTCCGGTTTTTCCTCTTTGCTATACCATTTTGTTGAGGGGTGTATGTAGTGGAATATTGATGTCTTATCCCCTCTTCATTTAGGAATTTATTCAGGATGTAGTTCTTGAATTTAGAGCCATTGTCGCTTCTTATTGCCAAAATAGGGACGTTGTGTTCACGTTGAACCTCATTGGCAAAGTCGTTCACGGTTTGTTGATTCTCACTCTTTTGCTTGAAGAATTAGACTCATGTGTACCTTGAGTAGTCATCAACAATGATAAGGCAATAATTTTTCCCATCGAGACTTGCATGAGATGGAGGACAAAAAGATCCACATGAAGGAGCTCTAAGATCCTCTCTGATGAAATAATTTTCTTTCTTCGCTGGGGAGAGTCATGCATATCTCCTTTAACACAAGCCCCGCAAACACGATCTTTGGCAAAAGAAACATTTTCTTTTAGTCCAATAATGTGGCCACCCTTGTGAATGTTTTGCGAAGTTCTCATGTTGATGTGGGCTAAAGGACGATACCATAACCAGCCCGAATAAGCACATCGGATCTGTAGTAGGTTTCCCCGAAAATTCCACCACATACAAGTCATTTTTGACATATCTAATGAAAGCGACATTTAGAGACTTGCTCCACAAGAGTACCACAATATCATCATCAATAAAAATAGCAAAGTCCATCTTACCAAGCGCACGAGCAAAAAGGAAATTATACCCAAGGGTCTCAACAAGCATGACGTCCACGACAGAGATATCATGGGAAACCACTACCTTTCCAAGACCTAATACCTTTTATTTGGACTTATCACCATAGGATACGGTTATTTGATCGCAATTAGGCCTCATCTCCGTGATGATCTCCTTGATTTCGGTCATGTGACTTGTGCATCTACTGTCAAGTACCCATTTCGACCCACCGGAAGCATAGCCCTACAAAAAAATTAATTCTTGTTGTTAGGTGCCCTTTTTCAATGGGTCCTCTCATGTTAGTAACAAGGGTCTTTGGAACCCAAATAGACTAGTCAATATAACCATCAAATGGACCAACATATCTAGCATAAACATCACCATAATAATCACGAAACAACTATTGGGGTTAGTAATTCCTGCTAAACCATCATGAGAAGTTTTATACTTTATGGTGTCATTTACTATGGTGGTGCTTGTCTTGGCTTGATTTGACTTGGCCTCCTTCTTCTTGTTCTTCTTATTATTGGTATTGGGAACATATCAAGTCCCTCCTTCCCATTGTTTGACCTTTGCTTACTCAATAGGTCATCAAGTACATCCTTATCTTTGGGAGGGGATGACTTGGAAAGTTTATTCTTCAATCTAGCTTTTTCCTCCAGAATTTCTACATGATCACACAAAATGGTAGAGGTGCTAGGAACATCATATTTAGCTAGACGAGTTTGGAGCTGATCATGAGACTCATTAAGAAGTGAGTGTTCACTCTCCAAAGCCTTGTGGGTGATGTCAAGTTCCTCTAGCTTCTCGGTTAGTCTAGCATGAGTAGCTCCAAATTCAACATTTCCCTTTTTAAAGTTTTTATCTTTAGCAATAGAATGATCATGTTTTTTTATTAGTTTTGCCACAATCTCATCATGTGATTCCTCGATGGTCTCAAGCTTCTCCTAAAGAGAAGCCCGAATCTCCTCTTCTTCCTCTAGAGCATTTTTTAAGGATGATATCTCCATTGCATCCTCTCTTTCAATTCTGCCCTTTTCTTCAAGGAGTTCTTCCAAGTGAACGATTTGGACCATTAGGGCCTCGAAATGCTTCTTGTGCTCACCTTGCAACTTAGTTATAAAATGGTCCAAAGCAATAACTTCTTCCTTAACCTTAAGACTAGTAGAATCATCCATATCAACATTCATAGTCATCTTAGGAAAGGAAGTGGTGGAAGGTGATACCTCGGAACCCCTCACCATAAGGCAAGTGACGTTCTTGTTGAAGGAGTTATCATTGGGAGAGTCGAAGAGCGAATCGGTTGGTGTAGATCTGGTAGCTATGGCTGCCACTTCTCTTGGGCTTTCATCATCTTTGCTTGTGAATGAGTACTCTTCTTGGGATACCAACACTATCTTTGGTTGCTTCTTATAAAGAACATTCTTCTTGTTTAATGGCTTCTTGCGTGGAGCTTTTGATTTTTTCTTGAGAACCAGTTTACCCCCATGATCTTCTCTATTTTGATAGGGACACTCGGTCGCAAAATGTAAATGGTCTCCACAATTGAAATAAGATCTCAGTTTTGGACCATTTTCCTTTCTTCCACTAAACCCATTCTTGCGTTCAAATTCAGACTTTGCATTAATAGGATCTTTCCTAAAGTTTCTTGCATAGAGTGCCATTTACTCACCATGAGATCGTTTGACATCCTCAGGGCAACTCATGGTAGCTATGTCAATGTTCCTATCATCTTCTTCTTGCTCAACATTATTGGCCTTCAAGGCAACATTCACACCTTTTTGCATTCCAATTGCTCGCGCACGAGCATCTTCAGCGTTCTTGGCTGCCACCTTGAATGCAGTCATTTCTTGCATAACTTTGTTGGAAGTCATTTGGTGATAATTGTGTCTTCCTTAGAGGCTCTTAAAGTCAGTGGGTTCAAATAGCATGAGAGCACTAACATAATTCCTCTTGATCCATGCATCATCAACATGTCTGGCGCCATGATTTCTAAATGTGGTGGCAATTGACTTGAGTCTTCGATACATGTCTTCATGGTCTTCACCATCCAACATGTAAAAACCTTCTGCTTGATTGCTTAGGGCATCATACCGGTTTCTCCTCATGCTCTCATTTCCAATGAACAACTCGGTGAGGGCATCACAAGCTTCCTTGGCAGTGTTGAGACGCTCAATATGTGGCATGTCCTTGGGACCCACACCAAGTTGGATCATGTGCAAAGCAGTGGCATTGAGTTGACTATCAACCACTTATCTCCTTGTCAAATTTGATGGATCTACAACATGGAATCCATTCACAACAATCTTCCACAACTCGATTGATGTACTGCACACATGAGATTTCATCAAAAAATGCCATTGATTAAAAGAAGATGCACTAAGCTTTGGTGGATCACCCCTATTGTTTATATGAGGGTGAGGGATTGGTAGATCCACTGAGTATAAGTGAAAGACCTCACTATAATCCTCCTTACCACTTCCCTTTTTGGAAGTGGAACTCCTATTTTATCTTCATCCTCCAACTCCTTTTCATCGAAGTTAGCCTTAGCTTTGTCCTTTGAAAGAGGAGTTATAGCCTCAGTGGGAGAGAGAGAGGTGATTTTGTGGGTGAGAAGATACGCGTCATCAAGTCACGTGTTTCTTGCAATTGGGTCTCCATGGTTTTAACCATGGTTGTTTCCAAGCTCTTGAGATCATCCATAGTGACCTTCTCCACATCCTCATGATCATCTCCACGAGTACCCATACTCTCTTAGGAGGTAAAGCCTGAATAAAGAGCCGACGCTCTAATACCAATTGAAATGGATTGTATGACCACCTAAAGGGGGGGTGAATAGGTGCTAATCCAAATTTTAACTCCTTTTCCGTTTTAGGCTTTACACAAAGGTAAATTCTCTAGATATGCAACTAAGATGAATTTCCCTATATGTCAACCTAACTACTAAGCGGAAACAGGCGATGAGAGGAACGAGGTAATCGTAGTGGAGCACGGGGAGACACAAGATTTGTTTTAATGCAGTACCTTCCTTCTTAAGAGAAGTACGTCTACATTGGAGGGGTGGGCGGTACTAAGACCACCATGCCACAATAGGCCTCGCCCTGTTCTCCAGTGGATCTCGCCACAACTGGCCTGATCCACCTTTCCACTATGTGGTACCCTTCGAGGCGGGAACCGGTGCCTTTACAACACTACCGGGGCACACATCCACAACTGAATTGGAGGCTCTCATGATGACAACAAGCTGCCACAATAAAACAAGTGATCAAATAATGAAACCACGATCAAGAAATTCAAAGAAACTAAGCCGAACCCGCACGATTTCCGAGGCATGCCTCTCTGAGGCCCCTCCCACCGGCTCTTGCCGGCGTCACTCCGGCGCCGTCGCACACCATATCATGGGCTCCTCTTCTCTTGATTATTCTGGTGGTGATTGGAAAATCACCTATTCTGGAAGTTCCACCGATGGTAAGTTTGTAGTTGGGTCTCTGATTCTCTCGGCTAATCGCTGGTTGGTCATTATCAATGCCAACGGCTCTCCACTTGAGGGTAGATGCATGGAAAATGGGGAGGTACTCTCGATTGGATCAGTGGTGAGGTTCCCCTCTCATCTTGCAAGAATCAATGATTTTTCGACACCATCTTCTGATTTTCTTGGGACTTCTCATGTTATAGCAGACAAGGCTGAAGATTTGAAACTTATGTGGCACGTTACAAGTTCTTCCTTGCCTTCTAATGATTTGGACAAAGCTCCTGGTTTTTTGGTCCTTTATTCTCTTGCTAAGCGAGTTGTGTTGCTTAATCAAGATAAGGTGGTGATTGATGCTAGATTCCTTCTTAAAAATGAAAAGATCTTCTCTGGTGTGACTTTGGATCTTGTGATCAAAAGAGTGGTGGTCGGTGCTCAAATTGCCGACATGGCACAAGCATCATCGGACAAGATCAACAAATGCATTTCATTGGATTTCTCTAAAGGGAAGATTTTTGAGACAAATATGTTCAAAAATTTGGTCATCACATCAATTTCTCTGGTGGATTGCGCAGAAGACCTTTCTTCCTGGTTGGCTCATTTGGTCGTGCAAACTTTAAGATTGATGTTCATACTATTGGCATTGCACTCCAAGCTTGTTTTGGTGGCCTAGCTTCAAAATTTCAAGTCAAGATCCTCCAAGATAGAACATTTAGATTCTCTGTTGCATCACGTGCTGTGGGCTTTGAAATATATAATTCTGGTACCTTCTCAGATGATATTTTTATCTTGAAGATCAACCTTTGGGGTGATGGAGGTCCAAATTGGAAATTTGAAGAGAAAGAATATTACAAAGAATTGGACAAGGATTGGATTTTTGTTTCATACAAAAAGAAAAAAAAAGCTTCAGTTTTTGATCATATTGGTTCACCAATTTCCTCGTCAACGGCCCCATGCAATAACGGTCAAATCAAAGATGATATTAAACGAGTGGTACCGGGCACGTCATTTGTGGAAATAGTGGTTAATGGGAAAGTTATTGAGGGTGCGAAATCTCCTGCAGACAACAAATCATCCTCAATTAATCTGCCTGGTGTTTTACCATTTTTGAAATTCCCTACCTTCCCTTCTTGTCCTTGGCCCGACAAATCTTACCTTAATTGGTTCAAGGCCCATGTCTCGCCGCAAGTGTCGTGGCCCAGGGTGTTTGATTGTCTTAAGGATTTTGCTCTCTCCCAAAAAAAGAAAACTCCCGAACCCCCTGCCTCCTCAACTCCCACGCCTGCAGAAACCCCAACTTCCTTGCTCCGCTCATCGCTGGCGACAACCGTTGCCGCAATGGCAAACATTCTGCTTGACCCACAAGCTTTCCTACCCCATGGCTTTGAGATTTTGCAGGTGGATGACCGGAATCGGGTCAAGAGGGTTGTGGTTCCTCGTCGACCAAGGGATCATGAACAGTATGCTATTGCGCACATTCATCCCCTTCCCCTGGTCTAGTTCCATTTGATAATATCAGAGATGTGTTGCAAGATTTCTTTTTCAATGAGGCTCGTGTTGATTTCCGTGATATCCAAGACTGTCCATTTGGCTCTGCATATGTTCAATTTACCAATGTCATTGACCGAGACCGTTTAATCGCTGCGGGTCCAATCCCTTTCAAGGATGTTGCAATCTCGTTTGCTAGGAACAATGAGGGCATTAATTGGTGTAGGACTCAGTTTAACAATGAATGCTGGGTCATGCTCCTGGGTCCTCCACTTGATCATTGGCATACTGATGATCTAAATGCTGTTTTCTCTGATATTGGTAAGGTGTTGCTTTGGGAAAGGGACCCTGAGCACAAGGGCAGGATCATTGCTAAACTTAGAGTCACTGACCTTTTGGATGTGCCTAAAAGTGTTAGATTCACCATTGGGGACCTTGTGGAAACTGAATCATGGACTTTCTCTATGGAACTTTTAAACAACAATCTCCTGGGGGGCCCACCTGATGAGGACCCACTACCTGATGATGACACTGACCCTCATCCCTTGCCTGTGGTGGGACCCATTTTGCCCCCCCTCCTCCACCACCTCCTCCACAACCTGAAGGGGACATTGGTGGATGGGACCAATGGGTTGATCCAGCACCTCAACAGAATAATGTTGGTTGGGGTAATTGGAATGCAGTTCAAGGACCTGTGTTTGCTGAGGGTGTTGACATGCCTATTGATAACCTAGATTTGCCACCTCAGGAGGCTGACAGTGTTGTTACTGGTTCCGTTCCTGTGGCCAATGTTTCTTCTGACAATGACAATGCTTCTGTCCATGGAGCTAAGGATATTGAAGTGGAACAACAGATTGTTGAAGCTAACCAAGATGTGGGCATGGGTGAGGGACTGTTTAATATTCTGCAGAAGAGGAGAGCCATCATGCTAATGAAGGGAATCAGTAGCATGACTGGATGATTGAAGACACAAACCTTCTCTCTCCCAATGTGGCACACCTGCAAGTTGGGATGACCCTCACTCCTTTTGTCAACTCCTCTGAGGTGCTATCTGCTAAGCAATCCTTCTCCAAACAAGGACTAGAACTCCGGGACAGTTTTTTTGCTCCACACATCAACAACTCCTCACCTGGCAAAGGCAGACTGCAATGTGATATCCCTGTAAGTTGGTTTAACTTTATCACCCTCATGCTCATCACTCCTGAAAATTCAGTTGGGCAAGACACTTTCTTACTTCTCCTCTTTGGGATATTATAAAGGAGCCAATTGCAGAAGAAAATAAATTTACTTTCATTATCCCTGATGAATGTGTTGGACAGATGCCTCCTCACTACCTGAATGAATCTCCATCAAACTTGATGGTGCCAAATGCTCCAACAACAAAAAAGGAGGGGAAAAGAACCTTTGGTGGACACTGAGGTGAGAAGGAGCCCCAGAATTGTGGAACTTAATGGGGGATTTAAAAGCCATGTGAATTGTTCTGATTTTAATTGTCTCACTTGCAATGCTGCTCCACCTTGTCTCAGCAATAAAGTTGTTAAGAACATTGCTGATTCGTTTTGCAAGGTTAAGGAGGGTGAACTTGAGAAAAGGCTGCTGAAGAAGAGCAGAGTCAATGATCTAACCATCAAGCCACCTGGAAAACCTAGACCAAGGAAGATTGGTTCTGACACAAACCTTTCAAGCAAGAACAAAGGAGAAGATGCTGAATCTTGTGGACAACAGTCTAAGAAGAAAGCACCTAAATAATGTTTTTAATGTCTGCAAAATATTGTCCTTTTGTGCCTAGATCAATTACCCTTGGAATCTGTTATGAGTTGTTTAGAACCATTCTGCTGCTATGCATGTTTATGACTTCAGTACCTTAGGATATTTACAAGTTTGTTTGTGTGACTACAAATCTTGTGTCACCCCAATGCTATCTCAACCTGTTTATCAATGAGTAACAATAGAAATTGGAATATTCTGAACTAGAATTTCAGAGGAATTAACTCTGAGAAGAAGTGGTTGGCATTAAAAAGTAAAATCATTGAATCTGAATGTGATATCATTTGTCTCCAAGAAACCAAGAGAGAAATCTTTGATATAAATTATTTAAAGAAATTCTGTCCAAATAAGTTTGACAGCTTTGACTTTCTACCTTCAATTGGTGCTTTTGGAGGGATCATCATCATATGGAACAGTTCATTATTTAATGGAACCAGAGCATTCCAAAATGAATTCTCCACTTCTGTCACTTTCACCTCCCAACTATCTAACTACTCCTGGACTCTTACAAATATCTATGGCCCATGTCAAGCTGATAGGAAAATTGACTTTTTGGACTGGTTTTCCAACATCATAATGCCTGATAATGTGGATTGGCTTGTCTTAGGAGATTTTAATCTCATCAGAAGACTTACTGATAGAAATAAAAGTGGGGGTGACATTAATGACACTATGCTTTTTAATGAAGCTATCAGCAACCTGGGCCTTATTGAACTACCACTGAAAGGAAGGAAATTCACATGGAGTAACATGCAGAAAAACCCCCTTCTGGAAAGACTTGATTGGTTTTTTACTTCTAGCTCATGGACAACCAAATATCCATATACTTTGGTTACCCCACTATCCAAGCCTACTTCTGATCACCTACCTTGTGTCATCTCTATTGGAACTAACATTCCCAAAGCACAAATATTTAGATTTAAAAATTACTGACTTCATCATTCTGATTTTAGACAGATTGTGCAAAATGCCTGGAATATACCAGTGAATCACCAGGACTTGGCAAAAAGGATATGTGCCAAGTTGAAAAATGTGAGGAGAGGCATCAAGATTTGGGCCAAGCAGTTACCATGCTTAAAAGACCAAATAGATAAGGTGAATGACACAATTGACCTTATGGATCTACTTGAAGAGTCTACAACATTAACCATCAATGAATGGCACCTCAGAGATATTTTGAAATCACATATTATCTCTCTACTCCA
Organism: Avena insularis; assembly: GCA_023614405.1. NCBI lineage: Eukaryota > Viridiplantae > Streptophyta > Magnoliopsida > Poales > Poaceae > Avena > Avena insularis. The sequence continues at coordinate 353,628,103 of CM042694.1, forward strand.
GAATCAAAACGCCTATTGGAAACAAAGAGGAAAAATTAAATGGGTAAAACTAGGTGATGAAAATACAAAGTTTTTTTTCACTCCAAAGCTACCATCAACTATAGGCACAATTATATATCAATGATCAAGAATGATAGTGGGCATGCATTTTTTAGTCACTATGACAAGGCTGATATACTATGGAATGATTTCAAAGCAAGAATGGGTACATCAAACAAAACTGAGATGCTTTTCAACCTTGAAGATTTCTATGGAAATGGTATGACTGATGAGATGAAGAATTCACTTGAAAGGCTTTTTCTTGACAAAGAAATTGAGGAGGTTATATCTGATTTGCCAAATGACAAGTCCCCTGGGCCTAATGGTTTTAACAATGAATTTATCAAAAGCTGTTGGTCAACCATTGGAAATGATATCAAACTGCCGATCCATGACTTCTACAATGAGAAAGTCTCTCTTGAAAGCATCAACTCATCCTACATTACTCTCATTCCTAAAAATACATGCCCTTCTACCTCTGCTGATTTCAGACCAATATCCTTATTAAACTATGTGTTCAAAATCATTACCAAACTTCTTACAAACAGACTGCAATCTGTTATTCTAGAATTGGTGCATAAAAATCAATATGGTTTTCTCAATAATAGATCTATTCAGGATTGCCTTGGATGGGCATTTGAATACCTATTCCAGTGCCACAAATCAAAGGAGGAAATCCTAATTCTAAAACTTGATTTTGAGAAGGCATTTGATACAATTGATCAATCTGCCATCATAAATATCCTCAAAGCTGGAGGATTTGGCAGGAAATGGATCAAATGGATAGGAATGATTTTTGAATCTGGATCCTCTGAAATCCTTCTAAATGGGGTGCCTGGGAAAAAAATTCTACTATAGGAGAGGTGTGAGACAAGGAGACCCACTCTCACCACTACTTTTTGTTCTTGTTGCTGACCTACTACAATCTGTCTTGAATAAGGCCATGCACATGAATCTTCTGACCCCCCCCAATAGATGGACCTCCCAACAGTGATTTCCCTGTAATCCAATATGTTGACGATACATTGGTGGTACTTAAGGCAGATGCTCCTCAATTATTGTGCTTGAAAGCCCTGCTTGAAACATTTGCAAACTCCACTGGACTCAAAGTCAACTACTTGAAGTCTAGCATGATGCTAATAAATTTATGTAATGACAGGTTGATGCATTTTGCTCAGACAATCAATTGTCAAACTGGCAGCCTCCCTTTCACCTATCTTGGATTGCCACTAAGCATTTCAAAACCATCCATGGAACACTTTCTGCCTATTGTTCAAAGAGTTTAAAGAAGACTTTGTGGTATAGCTGATTTCTTGAACTATGGAGGAAAACTGCAACTGGTAAAATCTGTACTTTCCTCACTCCCTATATTTTTCATGAGTTGTCTAGAGGTACCAATTGCCATCAAGGATCAAATTATAAAATACATGAGACATTGTCTTTGGAGAAAAAAGACTGAAGATGTTCAAGCCAAAGGACAAGCACTGGTATCTTGGGATAAAATCTATCGTCCTAAAAATCAAGGGGGTCTAGGAGTCCTAAACCTACAGATTCAAAATACTGCCCTCCTTCTAAAGAATCTGGACAAATTCTACAATCACCAGGACATCCCTTGGGTTCATCTCATTTGGGAAACCTACTACAAAAATGGAAAATTACCTGGAAGAAGCATGGAAGGATCATTCTGGTGGAAATCTCATATCATGTTAATTGATAATTTTAAAGGCATGGCTAAGTGCAATCTGAATTCAGGAAAGTCTGCCTATTTTTGGTCTGACCTTTGGCAAGATGAGTGCTTTATGAATAAATTCCCACATCTTCTGTCCTATGCTAAGACTTCAAATATCAGTGTACATGACTTCTTACATGCTGATTTCTTGGAGGACAATTTTCACCTACCTCTTTCTCAACAAGCCTACTCTGAGTTTTTAATCATGGAAGAAAGATGCCAGGAAATCATGCTAACCACTCATGGGGACATCCATGATAACTGGATTTACATTTGGGGGACAGATAAATTTGAAGTAAAAAAGGCCTACTCATCCATGATTGGCTACTCCCTATCACCTCCACACTTATCTTGATTATGGACATCCTCTTGTCAGAATAAATACAAATTCTTCTTCTGGCTTTTTCTTCTGGATAGACTGAATACAAGGAATCTTCTAAAAACAAAACAGTTCATCCTGCCTGACTACAACTGTGTAACTTCAAACTGTTACTTGGAAGAATCAGTTAACCATTTATTCTGGGAATGTACTTTTGCAAACAAATGCTGGGACCATATTTACAGAAACAGAACTGCAAACTTACCAGGATTGGAAGCTATTTTAGACATCAAAGAAAAGTTACACTTGCCATTTGCAATGGAAATCATTGTCATGGCTACCTGGGGTATCTGGATATGCAGAAATGAGAAGATATTTAATGACAAAAGACACACAATAGAAAGATGGAAAGCAATCTTCTATCAAGAGATGAGATGGATACAGTTCAGAATCAAAAGAAAATACAAGGAGAAATTCAAAACCTGGTTGAATCAACAATTAGATCAGGGATAGAGTAGATTTTCCCACTTCAGAGGTGGCTTTATATTTCCTGTTTTGATCTACCTTAGATCAATAGACTATCTGCATTTTATCTTTATAACATACTCATACCTTATAATAAAAAAATTGCAGTGGGGATTCTCCCTACTGTTTCACCTCAAAAAAAATTAATTCAAAGAAACTCTAGATAGAAATTCCCCCAAATGAATGAGAGAGGAAGTGAAGATCTCGATTGGTGATGATGTAGATCGAGGCCTCCTCCTTCGATTCCCTAAAGATCAAAGCCTTCGGGTGGTTGAAAGTGGCGATCTCGTGTGGAATCGATTTGAGTAGAGCTCAAATTTTTTGTTGGATCCAAGAGAGTCTGAAATGAAGATCTAATGGGGGTATTTGTACCCCCTCGCGAAAATCCATCATTGGAGCAAACTAGGGCTGGATAATATAGCCCAAGTTTGGCGGATAATCCGGCCAGGGCAAACCTCCGGCCTGGTACGAAGTATACAAGCCAAAAGTATGCCCCCTCTCTGCGTGACACGCCTCGAGTCCTTAGCAAAAATTCCCTACAGGCGGATTATCTGGCCCCTAGGAGGGGCGGATTATCTGTCTAGGGAAAAATGTCCGACCCTAGTCAGAGAATCCGGGGGAATCCTTCGTCGCCTCTCCACGTAACGCGTCTTGGATTCTTTTTGAAAATTCCCTAGGGTGGATTATCCGCCCCCCTTGGAGGGGTGGATTTTATCCGGCTTGGGTGAAATGTCCGGCCCTGGTTGGAGAATCCGGGGAATCCTCCCCCATACCGCGTGATGCACCTTAGCTCCCTTTGTCGATCGAGGCCGGGGCAAATAATCCGCCCTAGAACATCTGTTTTGCTAGATTTTTCTTTGTAGTTCTTTTTGGGGAAACACTACAACACTCAATACACAATTAAATAATCCTTGATATTGTTATCTAACACACAAAACTACAGGGATCATAAAATGTTCTTTAAGTTGCGTCTCTTAAATCTCAACCTGAGTTGCGCCTTCTTCCCAGGACTTGGGTTTCCTCATGCTTTTGGTCGGGTTGAAGGGAGCCAATCCATATAACTAGCCCTCGACTGACTCATCCTTGACATAGAACCATTTCTTCCGCCAATCTTGGACAAAGTCAACAAATTTGAGGTCAAAGTAGTTGACATCTTGACGGACATAGATGATAGCACCCCAACATCGTAGACAAAGGTCCTAGTCGCATTCTTGTTGACAGCAAAGAAGTGCTTCCATAGGCCCCAATGGGGATGGATCCCATGGAAACACTCACAGAGTGTGATGAAGCAGGAGAGATGGAGGATGGAATTTAGCGTGAGCTGGTAGAGCTGCACGCCATACAAAAAAGGGGATTTCTATTTTCGTGCCCCTGGTTCGTTAGTTGTAGTCAGTTTTTCCCAGACACTTAACTTTTCCTCACTTTTGCCCCTCTCCTTCTCGGAAACCCATCAAAGAGCTCGAACGACAGTTGCCATCAGGTTGACTATTGGCTGACATGTGGAGCCGTGCGGTGTGGGACCACGTGGGGTCGTTTGGTCAGGAACGCGTCAAGCCTACGTGTGGGGCAGCACCATGTGGGACTGCGTGGGGCCGGTTTGTTGGGAATGCATTATTGGGGACGTGGTGTGGGACCATGTGGGGCGCGTTTGGTGGGTACGTGCACCTTGTTGCCTAAATTGGAAGTTTTCTTTTTATTATTTTTATGATTGGCATTTTTAAGAGCACCTTTTCCCCCCTCTCTCGCTAAAATTTATGTTTTTTTGCCCAAAAAGGTAGCGAATCTAGAGAAGCTTCTCTCTTCTTTCATTGTTCCTTTTGGCCCTCGTTTTTTTCCCAATCTGTAGCAAATCTAGAGCAGCAAATCTAACTAGCACCATAAATACATTCAGTAAATAGAGCAGATATAGAGAAACAACTAATATATGATATATATAGTATGGTACTTAACGAGGTTCGACAATTAGGCTCCTCAGTAGCAGCAGCGGACAAGTTCAACACAGACAATACAAAAGAAGCTGCTTTATAGCAGAGCAACAACATCACAAGATCAGTGGCCCCTCATGGCCTCCGCCAGGAGGGCCTCTACCTCCTCCCTCTGGCACCTCCTCCACTTTTTGCTGCCCAGTCCCTTGACCTTGGGTGCCTTGGGTTTGATCTGGGGCATGTGAACCTCCTCAATGGCCACCTTCTGGAGGTTGCGGAGGTGAAGACCGAGCGCCTGGTGCTTGGCTCTAAACCCGTGGACGTTCACGGACTCGCTGTAGGTCCTCGTGTCCTTGGCATGCTTCACGAGGGAGTTGAAGTCGGTGACGTGGAGCCTCCTGGTGGTGCATAAGGGGCACCTGTAGACGTTGCCGATAAGAAGTTGTCGTACTGGTCGGACTTCAGCCTCCTCAGCACCTGACGAGTCTTGGTGTCCTTGGACTCATCGTCATTGTGGACGTCGCTGCTATCCTCCTGTTAGAAAAAACAGTATAGTGCAATAAGGACATGGTTGAGATACCTTGATTATCGGGATTGATTATTTGCATAAATTAACCGATTGAGATCCCCTGATTATTCCACAAATCTCAAACCAAATAGAATACTGATCCCAACTACGAACATGGGGATTCAAATATGAATAGGGGGATTCATCGAAATATGAGCATGGGGATTCATCAAAATACGAGATCTAACATAAGAGGTTTAGCTAATGTAAAAATACGAACAGTCGAACCCTAATAACATACGATCTAGCATCCAACGATGGGAATGGGGGAAGAACAAGGGAAGAAAACCCTAGTTACCTCCGACCATAGGTCGGTGATGCTGGTGTCATAGGGGTTCTCTGGCATGATGTAATCATCCTCCTTGTAGGGGTCCTAGCCGAGCAGGATCTACCCGAGACCGGCGCGGGCGTCCTCACCGGCGGCTACGGTGGAAGCGGGGATGGGGGTCTAGACGAGGACGACGGCTACCTTTGATGGCTCGACGGGGGCCTGTATGGGGACTAGGGCCTCCTCGCTGGCGGTCTTGGAGGCGATGATGGCCACCACACCATTCTTCTCCATAGCCGGCGTGGTTAGGGTTTTCTAGGGGGTTTGCAGAAGGTGATGGGACAGTGGAGACGGTTGAGTGAGCGAGTGATATATTAGTGAGAGTAAGGAGGCCTCTATAAAGGAGAAGGGAAGGGACATTTCGTTGCACCAGCGTGCACCGTGTAACCGAGTATGCTACTGCACCGTGCACGGCCACACGTGTCCGCTACCACCCCGTGCACCGTGACACGTGCTCCGTGAGTCACATTTTTTCCCTCGTGTCTAACCCTGGTGACTTAGTTGTTCTATGTTATACCCTTGAGTGTAACACTGGCAGTTTGGTTGTACTCAGTTTTGCCCTCCAGTACTAAAACTGCCGTATGCAATATACTCAGTTTTACCCTCCAGTGGCTGGTCAATAGAGAGCCAACGAATGGGTTTTAGCTAGCTAATTGAGTCATTTTATGCACAACAAATTCAAAAAGATCAAAATATAGTGGCATCTATCTAGGGAGTCTTATTATGTGACCTGCCACCATAAGAAATGTATATAAATCAAGTTTTAACCTAAATCACCTCTTCTCAAATCACCTACTGTCTATGAAGGTTCATGGCTTTCTACTCAAGCCTCTTCCCAAAATATCCCTCCCCAAAACATAGTTTGTCTAAATGAGGCAATAATTGTCAAACTGATGTATATTTGAATTGCAAATATTTTGATGTATGCCAAGATGTAGTTTTTGTATAAAATACGCATTTTCCATTTTTAAAATCTCTTTCTATTTTCTATTTGAATCGCTTTGTCAGTCTTGCCCTTGGTTTTTAAGTTCTACTCAGTTTTGCCCTTGGTTCTTAAGTTCTACTCAGTTTTCCCCTCTCTCTTAGTCATAATCTCTTACACCTATGCTCATCTTGGCTGCTATGCTCTAATTGGTTGAGATAGTTGTCACGCGGATCATGCCCACCAATCATTGATCCTTTGTGATAACACCTATATCTGTCAGGGGGCACCCCTCTATCCATGCAAAATAACGAGTTTGCCACCGGTACTTTAACTCCATAAACAAATGATTTTGAATATAATTTGAAGGGAAAGTGTTCAAAGGTGTATAATTTGTGCATTACATTCCACTCTATAAAAATGATAATATCTCAAGATTTTCTTAGCATAATATTATCACGTATTAAGTGTGATTTCAAAGAGTTCAAATGTGTATAATTTTCGTATATGCAAGTTTATACATTACATTCCACTCTATGAAAATGGGGAAGAAGATAATCTCTCAAATTTTTGCTAGCACATCATTATCATGTATTAAGTGTGATTTCACAGTGTTCAAAGGTTTGTAATTTTCATATACGCAAGTTTATGCATTATATTTCACTACATGGAAATGATAAATGATCAGTATTTTATTAGCACAACATTATCATGTCCTAAGTGCGATTTCAAAGAGTTCAAAGGTGTATAATTTTCGTATATGCAAGTTTATGCATTGCATTCCACTATATGAAAATGATAATCTCTCAAGATTTTTTAACACAACATTACCACGTATTAAGTGCGATTTCAAAAAGTTCAAATATATATAATTTTCGTATATACAATATGCATTATATTCCACTCTATGAAAATGGGGGAAAATGATAATCTCTCAAAATTTTGTTAGTACATAATTATCACGTATTAGTGTGATTTCATAGTGTTCAAAGGTTTATAATTTTCGCATATGCAAGTTTATACATTACATTCCACTCTATGAAAATGATAATCTCTCAAGATTTTCGTAGGACAACATTATCACGTATTAAGTGCGATTTCAAAGAGTTCAAATATGTATAATTTTCATATATGCAAGTTTATGCATTACATTTCACTATATAAAAATGAAGCTACACAAAGGGCCACCATCGCCGGAGAAGGGCCACCGTCGCCGGAGAAGAAGAAGAAAGGGGAGGCAACAACACGAGCGCGGGGCTGGCTCGGGTCACATCTTGCAACGCCAACCTGGGTAAGCGTGGGTCCGACGCTCACGTGGATAAGCTGTGGGTCCGATGCTAATCTAGATAAGTGGAGAGAGGTGTCCACTACGGGAACGAACTGAAGACGGCCCCACTTGTCAGCATATAACGACAAGGGTCCACAATGGGACCCGATAGAACGCGACCCTACTTGTCAGTACGTAACGGCGAGGGTCCACTACAGGACCCGACTGAACGCGCCCCCACTTGTCAGCACGTAACGGCAAGACTGACGGACATCGAGTTTTTAGACCTTGTGAGAGTTTCGTAGAAGGAGATGGGCAGAAGGGAGAAAAATTTAAGCGGCTAGGGAAAACTGAGTATAACTAATGAACCGTGGGCACGAAAATAGAAATCCCTACAAAAAAGGAGCACACGAAGAAATTCGTGAGCAGGAAGTGAAAGACCACGGAAAAGGAAGGAGAAGAACATTACCCACCAGACCTTCGTGGGTACGGATGTTACCTCATCACCGGGAAGCTTCAATGAGTTCTCCTTCAGGAGTCCGATCTCCTGGGCCTCGCGCAGGTCCCACATAGTGATTCACGATGGGGTCCATCCGATAACCTTCGGCTTGGCCACCATGGCATCAGCGACGGAGCTAGCTCCTTTGCTTCTCCGCATGGAGATGGCATCAAAGGTGTTGGAATACGAGCAAGTGGGCACAAGCACTAGGAGCAGCAATGGAGCAGATGTGTTGTGAGGAAGAAGAAGATATCCATCAGCGGAGGGGAGAATGATCAGTAAAAATCCCCTCCGGCGCTTATAAAGTAACTATGGGAGTGTAGAGCCGTTGGATCTAGGCAACGTATCGTCTGGGTCAAATCCGGGTTGATACGTGTTTGCAGATTATGAAGTATCAGCCGTAATGGGCACTAATTACCACGGTAATTTCGGGAGAAAATCACGTGTCCCCTCAATTTTCGTGCGGCATGGGGTCGTGCGGTCAAACCCACCGCTGACATGCCGCCCACACGTCATCAGCCTGCATCATGGGCTCACCACTGAAATGTCCCATCGTATCCTCTCCAACATAACTGAAGCACACCGTCATCATCAACAATGATGTCATGAGCAATGACGAAAAAGCATTGGGTGTGTCAGTGAAGAACTCGAATAAACTGTAGATTCAAGGACCGAGAGGAGCATTTCCTTGGATGATCAAGATTTGAGCCTATGCTCGGATGCAAGCGTCCGAACATAGCCTTGAGGGCTACTCCCATCAGGAGCAGTGACCGCGCACGCAACGGTTTTTGCAATTCAAGAAATAGAAGACCCAAGTTGAGTTCCTACTCAGATGATAAATACTTGATCCTATGCTCAGATGCAAGCATCCGAACATAGCCTCGAGGGCTACTCCCATCGAGAGCATTGGCCGTGCGCCCAATAAAAATGACATTAAACATAGAAAAGACCTGAGTCGAGAATCTCCTCCGATGATCAAAGCTTGAGCCTATGCTCTGGTACAAGTACCCGAACATAGCCTCGAGGGGCTACTCTCATCGGGAGCGATGACCGCGTACCCAAGGAAACAACAAATCCTCCTATGGAGTTGATAGTGAAGCTAATGAAGACGAACTTTGAGCCTACACTCGAATACAAACATTCGAATGTAGCCTCGGGGGCTACTCCCATCGAGAGAGCTGGCCACGCACCCGATAGAAAGGGCAAAAAATCCTCCTACGGAGTCGACAAATACAAAACCTATGATTATTACCCAAGCGTATCCTCAAATGGTTACTCCCATCAGGAGCATTAATAGCGCACTTGATGAAAAAGTAAATGAGTTGACAACTTCAGCAATGCCAATAGCCATCTTAGACCGCGTCCACCGCGATAACATGTTTGAATGTCATGTCCATGCATGAAGGTAAGACCCCAGGATCCGTCCTGTGAGGCCTGGTAATCGCACATGAATGCGCTCTGCTAGAAAACTTTCATATCAACGATATGATGAAAACTCTCGACGGGCACGTTGGGTACTCGAAACATAAAATTAGAATTTCGTACTTGATAAGACCTCCATGGCCCGAGATGAATTACGCTAGTATGTACCAAGTTCGAGTCCGGGGACATGAGCTTGAAGAAGGTTCATGATGTTTTTGTCCAAGAGAAATTAACCGGTTCCCAGTACGTCGGATGCACCAGATATCTTAATTTACAGTTTGCTTACTCGAAGATATCTTCGGGTCCAATGCCGAAAATGTCTTTGAGACTTAACCTGAATCTATGATTCGGATGGAGTCTCGGGGGATGTTGACATGGGTATGACTTATTGGGTTCCCATGATTGGTATACCTGGTACGTATCCGAGCTACGGCCCACGAGGCCCACAAGGAACCAAGATTCCTGGAAGCATCTGAAGCCCAGGAACAAGACGTGGTGGTCAACATAGAAGTGTAAACCGACAGAGTCGTAGATTTGTAAATCAAACTTGTAACCTATCCGTATTCGACTCCTAGATTGAGCTTCTCATATGAAGGCTGGGAGGAGCCGACAGAGAGGGCACCATAGCTTTCAGCAAACCACAATCCACCGTGAGTTTGATTGCATCTATCGAACCGACGACTCTGTAATCATTTTTTTCAATAATCAGACGGGCTTCAACTCCCTTGTTTGTTTGATAAGCCGACGAAATCACCATCTCTCTCTCTTTCCCAAAACCCTAAGTCCATAACAATGGGCATTACCGAGGTTACCCCTTGTCTGGTATTGACATTGACCTGAGATTGTTAGAAGAGTTTGAGGAAGGAAGATTTCATAGAACTGGGTTGTTGGACCTTAGAAAGGAAACAAGTTTCAAATATTTCCTAGTCAAAATTAGGCAGCTGACCAATATTTTGCTCAATAACAAACCAGAGAGCTTCATGAATGCTGTAATCAGGGATAATAATTATGGGTCCTTGGACCATAAGAATGTATCCATCATCTGTGACAAGTTCAGGGATGCTCCAGACAGTTTGTTTGGGAGCCTTTCAAGTAGAAACATGGCGCAAAATGCTCAGAAGAACTCGGTTGGATGCCTTAAAGATAAGGTTGAAAGATTTTAGCTAAGATTAGCTATGTTGCATCTAAAGTAAGCCGACACCATTAAGTAGAACAATCATAAGTGTTGGTAGCTGTTTTCTTTCACTTTCTTCTTTTTTTATTGTTTTTAGAACCTCTATTCCGCTCTTGGAAGTGGAGATAACATAGTTTTATCGCCTCCGATAATGCTAATATCACTTAAGGGGGATAAATATCTATTAATACCAGAATACCTAACTACTTGTGCCAAGATCAATATGATAATAAATGTCGATGAAATATAATGTGCCTTTCGCATTAAGTTTAGAAGGAGATGTAACTCTTGTTTTGTATGATGTTTATATGACAGTGATCATCCTGCTTGCTTTGCTCCAAGTGCCTCTCTTACAGTGTTGTTTCAATGTGCTAGTTTCTTGTTTTCTTACCCTGGAAGCGTAAGTCGATTTCCCTGGCCTTCAAATTGATTTTTTGGCAATAGATTAGAGGGTTATGTTTTTGAATCGGCTTGAGATGTGTGTGTGTGTTTGTGTGTCTATGTGTTTTGATTCTGATCTAAATGTCTCAAAAATGTGACTGGCCCTTACAAAATGAGTCTTTGTGTATTGTATGGTAGCATTGCATGTTATATTTGATGTAACTGAGTACACCAACAAAATTGACATATATAAGAGGGATATGTTCATGCTGCCTTGCTTCTTGTGAGGGTAGCTTATGTGATCCTCTATCCTCGACTTTAATGACTCTGATTTTGGTGTACCAATGATACCAACAGATAGGTGGTTATAATATGAAACCAACAAAAGTGGTTTCACTAAATTATCAATTTCCATTGATTTATAATGAATTTTCTAGTGGAAAAAACTCTAGTTTTAGGAAATAATTCACCAGAAAATTTCTGGAGCTCCAAAACCTATTTCCTTGGATGGTTAGGTAAGGCTTGATGTACTTGTTCACTGAGAGTTGGATTCATGTCAAGATATTTACCAGAATGCCCTCAGGAAATTCCCAAAGGAAGTTGTGTAGCTATTTTGTCTTTTTCACCAGATTAATTCTACAGAAGGTTTTGATATGATTCCAAGAGAAAAAGATGGGTACATTGAATACCTTTTTGTAGAAATTTGAATTACCCAAATTGAATTTGTAAAACTTCTGTAGTGATTTTTCTACTTGAAATACCCTAGCTAGAGATGATTAATTCACCAAAGTGGGATAGAGCATCAATAAAATTTGATCTCCTGGGTTTGGATAGACCTTAGTGTACCACATCACAGAGAGTTGGAATTAGGTCATTCCAACCCTTTGTTTGACCTTGAGAATTTCCTAAAGGATGCAATGGCTTGTTTTTGTTATTTTTGTCAAGCTAATACTACTATTCCTCTTGGCAGGGGACCAATGCCAAAAGGTGGTAAAGGACAGCACCTAACAGAGGGAAGTTAATTCACTTCATTTGGGTTTCTAGGATTTGCTAAGGAATTTATTTAGTGTAGAGGATACTTTTTAGTAGATTAATTGCCAATAAATAATAGAAATTATTTTTGGCAAAAGACCAGTTTTGCATGTTGTACAAAACACACATGAACGTAGTCGAAGCTTTATTTGGACAAAATGTGTAGTTTCCATTTTTATTTCGATTTAAACCAATGGGGGTAATTTCTGGAAATAAACAGATCTGCTAAAAAGAAAAAGAGCAGAGGGTGCGGTGGGCCGGATTTGTAAGGGAGTTGGGCCATGCTGTGGGGAATCGGCCCACCCGGGTAGCAAGACGTGTGGATCCCGTTGAAACCTGCAGAGGCCCAACAACCGTCAGCCACTAGGGGAGGGTGAAGAGGTATAGGCGGATCTCGGCCGTTCGATTAAAATGAGATGTACGGGGGTGGTTCTTCTTCCTCGCTGGGTTAGAGAAAGCAGAGGGGGAAACCCTAGCTCGCGACGGCGGTCACAGGGGCTCACCTAGCGAGCTCCCGGAGCTCGGGGAGGGGGCGGAGATGGAGCAGTCGACGACGGCGACCCGGCAGATGGGCGGCATGGTGGGTTTCCGCGCCGGGAACTGGCTCGTGCAAGGACACCCGAGAGAAACCTCGTCGGAGCTCGACGGCGCCACCAGTGGAGATGCTCCTGGGCAAGAAAAAAGAGGGTATTAGATGCGGTAGGGTGCAGGGGTTCCAGTACCATGACATGCAGGGGAGAGAAAGCTGGGGAGAGAGCTCGGGGCTCAGATCTTGTAGATGGCCGAGGGGGCTTCTACTTCCTTTCTAGGTTGATGTAGAGCAGTAGGGGAGGAAGGGGGAGCTCAGGGAGGTGATTGGAGGGGAGGGGAAGAAAATGGAGGGGCAGGGCATGCTGGGAGGGCCTCTAGCCCATTTATACCGAGGTGAGAGCTTAAGAAGGGGAAATGCCCATTTTGGACATGGAGGAGGGTAGAGCTGGCTGGTGATTGGCCTAAAGGAGAGGTGGAGAGGGGTAAGAGGGGGATCTGGTCGTGCTGAGAGGGGTAGTTGGCCTGCTGCAGCTGTATTGCCCACCAATTGAAAATACCACACTCTCTCACCCTCAAATTAGCTCCAAGCACTAGAGACAAGGGAGGGGTCAGCTACAGTGCTATTCTACAGTGTATTGTCAACCAGAGAGAGTGCTGGGGGTGTGGTGCATTGTCTTGCAGGGTTGGTGGGGGATTAGATTGATTTTTGATGCAAAAAGGCTAATTTCCCAAATCTGCCATAAGGGATGATCAAGGTTTATTTCTTGATTTTTGATCTTGACCAATTGAGATAATGATGCTGGTAGATGGGTAAGGTTAGGATGCATCTCTGGGATTTATTTGGGATTTTTCAGAAGATTAGAAGTCCACCTAATTCCATTTATTCAAAAAGTGCAGAGATGGTTTCTAGAAGCTCATTTGATAATTTTACATTGGACAAGGTTGGTTTTTGGTTTGATATGGTCCCAAATGTGAATACGCACTTAGGGGAATTTTCCCAAGATTTATTGAGGCCTAAAAGTATTTAAAACAATTATTATTCCAATTCAGCCATTTAAGAAAATGGGCAAAAAGAAATAATAAAGCTCTTCAAAAGTATTTATTTTTGAAGTGGGAATATGGGGTATGATATGTGGACCTCAATGGAGTCAAAAGTTGGGGAAGTGTTTTGGCAAAAACCAAACTTTCCTTTGTAGGAGGAGTTTTGAGATTTTGTCTATTAAAGGAAATAAATAGATTTTGAGCCATAATAATTAGGGATAATATTTGATAAATCTTGGTGACCAAGGTATATGATGTAGACAAGGTGTAGAAAGCATTTGCAAACTTGGGATTGGAGAATCCAAGTTGATTTTGGTGGAATACCCTAGATTAAGGATCTAGGGTGATGTTAATTTCATACTATCAAAACATGGGTGTATCTTGGAGTTCAGATCTCCCCTTGGGGCATGGGGTAGATGGATGGATATAACAAGTGATGCACATCAACATGGTATAGAGGTTTGAGCTTGATATTGCTTGAGTTCACCAAGATATGCTTTCAAACTTTGAATAAAATAAGCCTGCCAAAGCAGATCATCAACTAGCCTTCAAAACCTTATGGGTTTAAGAAGCACAAAGATCCACTTGAAATAAGTGAAGTAGATATTGATAGACCTATATAAGTAGAACACAAGCATGCATAGAGTTGGTCCAAAGAAGGTTGGATGATGGTGTGAGCTTCTGCCAAAGTAGGCATGTTGGCTAGATTTGCAGGAAAAGTTATTTTCTTGCCTGTAAAAGCATCAAGAACAAGTGGTTTGGAGGTTGATCTAACGAAGAGCAAGAGTGGTCCTTGGTAGTCCTTAGGAAGGTTAACAAGATGGTTCAAGTGCATTATAAAAAGTGCACAAGGGGTGAGAAAGGGAGGCATTCAAAAAGGTGATGTTGGAAATAGTTTTCCAGACTTAGCCAAATTTGGCAGATTTAGGGTTTTTTACTAGAATGGGGGTGGTGATGATTTTGATGGGATGCAAGGTACCAAAGCATCATCAAGTGTCTGATATTGAAGTGTATAGGGAGTAGAAAGGATCCATGCTTGATATTGGTCTTCATTGACTTGGAAGCTTCTAGAAGGGATATCTTCAGGATTGATCTGGTTAAGGGTTTTAGATGATCACCTAGTATCTAGAGATCAGATCCAGCTTTGTAATCTTGCTTAGGGTGTGGTGATTTGGACACCTTGATCCTAGAGAGTGAGCTCCTAGAGTAGAGCATACTACTTCTAAGCAACCATATCAAGCAGCAGATCAAGGCAACTCATCTTATACACAAATCAACTACTACTAGGGTTACCATCAAGCTTAGCTTGAGGTGAGGATGGACAATTTTGAAAGGTTGGATGTTGAATAAGGTAAGAGTCCTTCGTATCCCTACCAAGAGTAGAATTCAAAAGGTTTTATACTAGGTTTTGAAAATCCTAGAGGTAAGAGTAGTTGAAGGTTCTGTCTTGAAAACATAAGGAGATTATCTTATGTATTTCTCCATAGTTTTGTCAGTAGAAGCTACTAAAATAGTTTTGGTTACATAAGCATCTTGGCTCATGTTTTGAAATGCCAGAACATTTGAGAATATGGAAAGTAAGCCAAGACTGTTTTGGGAAGTAGCTTTTGTTAACTGGTGTGAAGGTAAGGAGTATATCATCTAATACACATGCATATGCATAAGCATAACCAAACAACAAGAAAACACTTCAGCATTAAACATGAAAAAGTTTTTGTTCCCCCTGATTTTTGCATTCTGGACAATCGGGGTTGTTGAAATTGGGATGTTACAATGAATCTCATGAATATGATTTTTATGAACTTCCTGGATAAGTTTGTCGTTGTTTTTATCCATGATATTATGATCTATTCCAAGTCAGAAGAAGACCATGAGCTACACCTGAGAACCATCCTTGAAACCCCGAGAGAGCATCAGTTATATGCCAAGTTTAGCAAATGTGAATTCTGGTTAAATGAATTAGGATTCCTAGGACATATTGTGTCAGCAGGAGGAGTCGCTGTCGATCCTGCCAAGATCAAAGTTGTTGAAGAATGGAAATCCCCAACCACTCAAACCCAAGTCCTCGCATTTCTCGGATTAGCGGGATATTACTGCAAGTTTGTTGAAGGATTTTCGAGCATCGCAGGACCTATGAACCAATTGTTGAAGAAAGATAAGAAGTTCGAATGGACGAACAAATGTGAAGCAAGTTTTCAAGAGGTCAAGAAGAGATTGATTTCAGCCCCATTTTTGATTATGCCGGATCTCAAGAAGACTTTTGATATGTATTGTGATGCATCCAAGATTGGTCTCGGATGTGTGTTGATGCAAGAAGGAAAAGTCATAGCATATTGATGTCTATGCACTTCTATTCTTGTAGACAGTTGTTGGGCCTGCAAGTGCAGAGGTTTGTAGAACAGCAGCAAGTTTCCCTTAAGTGGATCACCCAAGGTTTATCGAACTCAGGGAGGAAGTGGTCAAAGGTATCCCCTCTCAAGCAACCCTACAATCAAGATACAAGAAGTCTCTTGTGTCCCCAACACACCCAATACACATGTCAGGTGTATAGGTGCACTAGTTCGACGAAGAGATAGTAAAATACAAGTGGTATGGATATAAGACAACGGTGCCAGAAAATAGCTTGATGGCGTGGAAGAGACTAAAGGCAAACTGGAATAAAGATGAAAGCAAGCAAACATGTAACATATCTAGTTGCAAATGGTGTTTCAATGTTTAGAAACAAGGCCTAGGGATCATATTTTCACTAGTGAACACTCTCATATAAATATCTTCTCTTTATGATACTACTCTAAACTACTCTCCGGTTGGACACTCTAATCCATGGTAGGGCTATAACAGCACACCTCAAAGTCCGCTTTTCCCATCTAGATAACCCCACACTATAACCTTGAGCACTAGATGGTTCCAACAAACACCACAATTTCATAGAGACATCCAACTCCAAATATAACTGATAACAAGTATTTATGTAACCTTAGCCAAAGTGCCACACGGTGTGCACACTGTCAACTTCACACACGTGGGGATAAGCAGAGATTCATTAAAGCACTTGAGTAGCAGAATAATCTATAGATTACAAAGCTCATGATCTCATAAGATCACGCATAGAGAGAGATGAACACATAGCTACAGGTAGAGCCCTTAACCTCGAGAAAGAACTACTCCCTCATCATCATGGGAATCAGCAACGGCAATTTAGATGGCGATGGAGTCGACGGAGATGGTGGTGAAGATGGTGAAGAGGCGGCGGTGGCGCCGACGGCGGCGCGGAGGACTCCTTCCCCGCCGCCGGTATCACAGGGGAGCACCGCCCCTTAGCCCCCTTCATTCATGGCTTATTGGGAGCCCACTCCCATGGAGATGGGATCTATGGGGGAGGCAAAAACGTCGCTTTGGTGGCTGCAAATTTGTGGGTGGAGGTGTCTCCCACGAATTAGGTTTCCTCCTTTTATATAGCTTCTCGGATTCCCGTCACCCCATCTTGGACTGCAGTAAATCGGGCCTATAGGGCTGTACGGACACAGACTCAGCTAAATTTTATGTCCAAAACGTTTGTCGCGAAATTTCCAACAACTTTGTAGTTTAAGAGTTTTCCGTTTGACGCCGTATTCGACCCGAAACATGACCATCTTCAAAAAGAGTTCTGAGACAGATTTCTGAAAAATCCCAATTTGACTCCAACAAGGTTTCCACTTGTATTCTTGGTAATTCCTACACATCAAAGTGTAAAACAAGAATATTGTGCACTTTTGCAACTATTAGTACGTTAGTCCAAATAAATCATAAACTTTATATAAAAAGGAGTATCAAAATCATATTATTAGCATAAAACCATCAAAAATAATAGATACGTTATGGACGTATCACATATCTGTCCAGACAACTGAAGCAACATGACCAAAACTACCCTACCCATGACCTTGCACTAGCAGCTATAGTTTTAGCATTGAAGACATGGCGTCATTACCTTATGGGTAACCGCTATGACATTTATTCGGATCACAAGAGTCTGAAGTATATTTTCACCTACAGGAGCTGAATATGAGGCAAAGGAGATGGATAGACTTAATCAAGGATTATGACCTTGACATTCACTATCACCCCGACCAAGCCAATGTGGTAGAAGATGCTCTTAGCAGATTGCCGTGTAGATTAAACACCATGATTAAAGAAGCTCAGCCAAGTTTGCATGAAGAGCTGGAGCAGTTTAGAATGGAGCTAGTTAGCAAAGGATTTTTATCTAGCATTGAACTTCAACCCACTTTGATCAGTCAGATCAAGGAGGCGCATAAAGAAAATGCGAGTATCAACGGAATCAAGCGTCGTATCGGTACAAGGAAGGTACCCGGATTCACCGAAGATGAAGAAGGAGTTTTGTGGTACAAAGGACGTATCTGTGTGCGAGCAGATTACGAGCTGAAGCAAGTTATCATGCAAGAAGCTCATGTTACTCTTTATTCTATCCACCCCGGAGGAACGAAGATGTATCAGGATTTAAAGGAGCAATTTTGGTGGCACAAGATGAAGAGAGAAATCGGATGCTACATAGCCAAGTGTGATCTCTGTCAGAGAGTCAAAGCGGAGCATCAGCGACCCGCAGGACTTTTGCAACCATTACAGATTCCGGAATGGAAATGGGATTCTGTCGGAATGGATTTTATCACCGGTTTGCCTACTTCTAGTAGGGGAAATGACTCTATTTGGGTCATAGTTGATAGACTGTCCAAGGTAGCCCATTTTATACCTGTCAAGACCACCTACCAGAGTTCTAAGCTAGCAGAGCTGTACATTGCTAGAATCATCAGTTTGCATGGAACCCCTAAGACCATAGTATCAGATCGAGGAACCCAGTTTACCTCAAGATTTTGGTAGAAAGTCCAAGAAGGATTAGGAACCAAGCTAAATTTCAGCACAGCTTATCACCCGCAGACCGATGGACAGACTGAAAGAGTCAACCAAATATTAGAAGATATGTTGACAGCTTGTGTGTTAGAATATGGATCAAAATGGGAAGATTGCCTGCCTTTCGCAGAATTGTCATACAACAACAATTATCAAGCTAGTTTGCAAATGGCCCCATTTGAGTTCTTATATGGAAGGAAGTGCCGTACCCCCTTGAATTGGTTGCAAGTAGGAGAGAGTCAGATTTTCGGACCCGACATCCTACGAGAAGCCGAAAAGAAGGTTCACAAAGTCCGTGAACACCTCAAGACCGCCCAATCCAGATAGAAGAGTTATGCTGACAAAAGACGTCGAGACCTGACCTTTAATGTCGGAGATTTTGTGTATCTCAAAGTATCTCCCGTGAAAGGAACGTAACATTTTCAACTGAAAGGAAAGTTAGCCCCCAGATATATTGGACCCTTCAAGATTTTGAATCTCTAAGGAGAAGTATCATATCAACTGGAACTGCTAGAGGAGATGTCATCCATACATGATGTGTTCCATATCTCGTTACTTCGCAAATGCCTAGAAGTTTCGGAGAAGACCGAAGTTTTCAAGAACATCGATCACCAAGCCATAGATATCAACAAGGATCTGACGTATCGTGAGGTACCCATTCATATTTTGGAGGAAGCCTTCAGAACCACCAGGACCCAGATTATCAAGTTCCTAAAAATCCAGTGGAGTAACCATACTGAAGAAGAAGCTACTTGGGAGCTAGAAGATTACATTAGGACTGAGTTTGCAAATCTCTTTAGTTCCTAGTTTTTCTTAAATCTCGGGATGAGATTTTGTTTAAGGAGGGAAGGTTTGTAACTCCCCAAAAATGCTAATCAAGATTATCAAGTTCTAATCACCCAAGTTTAGGGTTAACAAAAACTTTTATTATTAATTTGAAAATGAGTGTATGTGTGATTTCCATTAGTGTAAGAATGAGTGCAAATTCCATGTTTGATTGCTACAAATGATAAGGAATGGTTTAAAGATGAATACTATATCATCTAGGCCAATTACAAACAAAATCCAAGGAAAAAGAAATCAAATATAAAGCAAATGATCAAATGGGCATTTTGGCCAAAATCAACCACTAGGCCACTTTGTGAGTTCCTAGAAAAGGATTTCTAACAGAAACATGTCCACTTCTTTTCACCCCTTGCTAGAACAAGTAAAAGTGAACCCAAGCCCACTTTACAAACTCACAGAAACTATTTCCAAATCGATTTAAAGGACAATTCAAAATTGAATCAAGTTCATATGGTAAGATCACCATTTTTCAAAAACCACTCAAATAAATTCACCTTGACTTTTCCAAGCAACCATGGACACTCAAGCATAAGTTTAGATCACTCACCAAAATTCATTCAAAAATTTCAAACTAAATTTCTTGCGGCCATTAAGTCGAACACCTGATAGACACAAATCCAAGTCTACCTAACTTCACTGTTTGAGTAGTGATCACTCGACCAAATGGTTCCCTCTTCACTCCCATGTCTCCCCCAGTGTCGAGCAGCACTATACCAGCACCCCTCTTTGCCGTTTGCACTAGTGCACCGCCGCCCAAAAATGGTCATCGCCGGCCGACCATGGACCGCTCTCCACAATGATCGCTACCCTCTCCCACGACGCGCAGCAGACATGCGACCATCCACCGCCACTCCCTGTCCAGCCCACGATCACATCCAGGCCCTAGACCACCCCAGTAGCGACGCGCCTAGTGTCTCTGCACCATGCCGAGAGCGTGCCAGAGCGTCGCACCCGACCGGCTCGCACAGACCGCGCCTCGCTCTCTCTGTGCACGCGCACACTCGCCATGATCACAGCTAGCTCCCAAACACCCCCGTTCGCTGCCGCGCGACCCGTAGCTCCCGTGCGCCGTCTCGAACACCACCGGTTCCGCGCAGAGCGTCGCACGCGCCCAACCAACCTATACCGCCCCGTGCCATGCCATTACGCTCATGATGACTGCCAGGGAACACCGCACCGCCCCCTACCCACAGCCACGCCGCTAGCTGCCTGTATCTGTTGGAAATATGCCCTAGAGACAAATAGTAGTAAGGACTATTATCACATTTATATAGTTTATGATTAAGTTTTATATCATGCTATAACTGTATTGAGTGGAAACATCAATACACGTGTGATATACAAACAACCAGGGGTTCCTAGTGAAACTCTAGTCACTGATTCATTGGTCAACAGATGATCATGTTTCCTGATCATGTGACATTTATGCCAGTTGGAAATGAGGTCATCTCATTCGAAGAATGAGATGATGAACCAATACCTAACCTAAACATCGTGACCCGATCATATCACGAAGTTCAAGTTACGATGATTAGAAATGGATCCTCGTAGACTATTCCTTAGACCGTGAGGCTATATCAATCACTGTCTCCCGAGAGTGCTTAGATAGCATCAAACGCCATCTGGTAAACCGGTGGTTATAAAGGTGTGTTCAGGTATTCAGAGGAAACCGTAGAGGCAATATATGTCAAGAGCAGGATTTATTTGTCCATGTGACGGAAAGATACTCAAGGGCCCACTCGGAGAGGTTATATCCAATAGCTGCGCAGCGTGTGATTAGATCACGGGGATATCACTTGTCGGAACGAGTTAAGTAGCATTGTTCAGTAACGAGATTGAACCCTACATGGTGATGTCATTGATCAGATCTCTAGCAATATAAGTATCGAATGACAAAGGGAATAAGACACGACTGTCCCGGTTCAAACGACGAAAGATCTTCGTGGAACGCACAGGGGTCACATGGCCATCCAGGTCCCTCTGTCGATCATTGGTGCGGGAGTGTCCCGACCATGTCTGGAGTGTTCCCGAACCGTAGGGTATCTCTCTTAAGGGCTTGATGATGCTTAGAGAGTGTTTATAGGATTGGTAGAATCACCGAAGAAGAGAAAGGAGAAAACCGGAAGGGTTTTCGGTAAGTCCGGAGGATGTCCGGAGTGGAGGTGGAAGGAGTTCCATGACCATGGAGATTAGATAATGTGCGAATGAATGTTAAATATTGATTTAATCATTTATTCATAATTATTTAATAAAGAGAAAAATCAATTTAATGGTCAAAGGCTTAATGGGCCAATTCTCGGAGGGGAGAGGGCCCATTAGGGAAAGGAGAGAGGGAGAAGGGGGCCAAGGGGGTGGCCGGCGCCCTATTGGGCCAGCCCCCCCGTGTGGGGCCCATGGGGGAGGCCGGTGGTGCCACCCCTCCCCCCTCCTCTCCTTTAGTCCCACCCCGGGACTTGAGGGGAGGTAGTACCTCCCCTCCCCCTATATATAGTGGGGTATTTGGCCTAGAATAATACACCCAATAATCAATAAAGGTCTCCCCACTTTTGGGAGGACCTCTAATTGATATTTTCTCTCTCCCCCTCTCTCTCTCGTGACCGTGGTCCCAAGTCTAGACTGTGCGAGCGAGAGGCATCTTCACCGCGGAGCGCCGTCGTGCTACGGGATTCGGATCCGGGAGCTCTACTTCCATCGCTTTGGATCGGGAAGCGGGAGTCATCGTCAGGCACCGGACGTGTGTAGCTCCCACGAGGTGTCACACTTGAGGCACTCAAGTCGTTGGAGCCAGAAGGAGCGCAAGGACATCATCACGACCTTGAGGTCGGCTTCGACTCGTCTACATCAACCACGCTCTCCTGAGCATTGACAACACTTTTCGGTCTTTGAGGGTAAGTTCGCAAAAAGCCCCTCCTGTTACTGTATTACTAATAGGTAAGTCCTGGAAGCTTCAGGGGTTCAGGGGCGTAGAGTAAAATTTATTGTTTTTATGCGCGGAACCCCTACAGTGGTATCAGAGCTAGATCTATGCGTAGTAATGCTAGTACGGGTAGAACACACGAGATGTAGCATGTGGGTGTTGATCTTTTAGTTGCTACCCCCCCACGTGTACTTGTGTATACCGCAGTAATGCTTGATGAAGCGGCCCCCAACCGACTTTACGCGTTCATTCGCGAGACTGGTCCACGCTTAACATACGACTTGTACCGTATAAAGAGGCTTAGGGGGGTGTCTGTCTCTCTCGCATTAGTTGGTATACCATTTGCAACGGAGGGACCCGAAAGGGGTGTAGTATAGACAACTACTTGATCAACGTTGTGCTGAAAGTTCATACATAAGAACGGTTCTTGTGCGAAAGCCCATTCAGCCACGTAAAACTTGCAAAGATAAAGTAGAGGCGTCTAACTTTGTTTTGTAGGAGGGCGTTGCTTTGTGATATGGTTGTGGCAAAGGTAAAGTAATTACCTTTTGTTGCATAGTAGTAGATAGTCACGAAGGTGTCGAACTACCACGCCGGAATGGCACCGGTATCCTGGTGCCTACGGCGTCGGAACCCTGGCGCCGGAACTCGGTGATGGCAGATGGAGATCACGACGTGAAGGACCATATCACATAGCATTTACATTCAATGTTATTGTTTGTATGTCTTATTGTGTGCTAGTATTAGATACTCGACGGTAGCCTAATAAGATGATCCCTGTTAAAATAACCAACGATTGTGTTCCCCCTTAGTGTGCACCACCAAGAAAGTTATCAAGAAAGTTCTTCGGTATGAGGCAGGCTGTGATGATCGGGTGTCAGACATATCTACGTTCGCATATAGTGGGTGCAAGCCATGTTGCATAGCGAATACACTAAGGTTGAGTTAGCGATCCTAGCACGCTAGAGAAGCGTGGCCTCGGAACGTGGATGGTCGAAAGATCGAGCACGAGTCGCATGAATGATGTGACCGACGTTTAGCGTCTACCCTTGAACCCACATTGATGGCCGTGATGATCGGGGGAGATGTGGCTGGTAGGGGTCGTGTTATCACTAGGAACCCTCTTTGGGGATAGGTGTTTCTGTGTGGAGTTATTATTAACTCATTTAATTATAAACTTAGTCTAAATTCCTTTTGCAATTATAAATGTAGATGGCTCACCGTGAATCTTACTTTGAGATTAAGGATTGGGTAAAGGGTGAGAAACTTAGACTTGATGGATCCAACTTCCCTAGTTGGCTTGTGCGCCTAGATGATCTCCTTACTAGGAATCATGTGGTAGACTACATACGCCGCACGATGGATTTGACTGAGCCAGACTACTATGAGACCCCACAAGAGCTGGCAGACCGCTACTATCGCCAAGAGATGTCCACTCACATTCATATAATAATGCGTTACGGGATGGTGGATGAACTACATCCGCTCATGGGTGATCTTGACACATATTCGATGGTGGATCAGCTGAGAGCAGAGTTCATAGGCCATGTGCGCATGTGGAAGCAAGAGTTGCTTGGAGAGTTCCTTTCCATACAGATGGAGGAGCATACATGTCTGAAGAGTCACTTGGAGCGCATATTTGATGCACACACGAGACTGGTTCACTTCGTGAATTACTGGATGGCTGATCCATTTGCGATAGACGTACTGCTTCGGTCATTACCTCCCAGCTACAAAGGACATGTCCGGAGTAGCATCATGAGTGGTGATACGGAAGCATTGGATTTCCATGAGTTCATATTACGTTTCCGGAACGTAAAGGTTGAACCAATCGCCGGAGAGGTCATCGATGACCAAGGTATATATTTGATATACAGATTTATAAATGTTATCATCTTGCAAACACACTGCAGTGTTAAGTATATCTGATACTTGTTCTGTTTTGGTGAAAACAGGTCCTTCTGCATAGAGGTGCTTGCTGGAGAGGAGGTGATGTTGCGTGTTGATGGCGAGCATGATGATGACGGCCGATGACACTCTCCCTCGACATTTATCATTTAGTTTGTGTTTTAGGATGATTAATGTAATAAAGAGATTGTGAACTTCTTTAGTGTGCCTCACACTTCTTGAGACGGTTATTCATATGAGTTTGTAACAAACAGTTGTTTTGCTTTTATGAATGATTTCTATTCGTGTTCATATCTTGGTTGATTACTTGTGAATTATCCTTGTCGTTTGAAACTAATTGATAATGCATGAACATTTGTAAAACATTAAAATGCCTTGTTTAAAATACCCAACTTAATGATATTTCATTAATGAATGAAACCATTGATTAAGCTCAAAGTTATGTGATAATATGTAAAAGTCATTCGATTTCTTATCACATATAAATCATGCCTAAGTTTGACAGAATAACTTGAACACCGTGTATTACTTGGATACAAAGTGTTTAATGAATTGTTAAAAGTATATACATATCCGATGTATTGTGTTTTAACGAAAATGGTAATTATCATTAAATGATTGTTTAAATGTGTAAAGTAAGTTTACCAAAGGAAATATGAATATGAAACTATTTGATTTGATCAAAGTGTTTCATCAACAAAGGGTATAAATGTAAAAGAGAATCCAATTACTATGATTTGATAAATAGTAATGAAATTCGAACTTATAAGAATGGCATGAAAGAAATTGTGGAATGCAAAGTGTTTTGAAACATCAAAATACAAAGCATCACAATGTGATATTAGATATCAAAAAGGGGTTGAATAGAAGGCACCGAATAAATCGTTGTAGTGTATATGTAGAGACCATTGTTTAGAAATAGTTAGCACTCAATTAGAATGTAGTGAACCATTAGAATTCGTGAAAGTTTTGGGGTTATTCGATATAACCAAAACAGAGAATAAGTCCTTGTAGCGTATTCATTGAAACTTTGAATACGAAAATCCATAGCTGAAACCAAAAGGAAAGCAAAACTTGTATTGCTTGGATTTTGCTGCATTCTTGAGAAAGCTCACTTCTAGTGATGTTTCTCAATTATGGAGCAAATGGAAAATAGTGTGAAACACGATGAGGATTCAAAACCCTGCATCAGAGTGTTGAGAAGCGCAACGGACAGCGTTCCTGAATGATTCTCTTCACAAAAGGAAAGAATCAATGATTTTGATCATTGTGTTTTTCCCTCCACTATTGTTTTTACTACATGAAGTAGGATTCAAAATGTAAATCCATATCTTGTATGGAGACATTTGTGAACAACTTGTCATGATTTTTGAAATGTGACATACCTACGAACTACTAAGGAAATAATGGTAAACTAAATTATGAAGAAATCCTCAAAGTAAAATTCCCTTGAGATTAGAAAGCATTTAGTTGCTGAATCTCACAAGTAAAATGAGTTACTTGGAATTTTCCCAAATGACTGCAAAGCCATTGTAGGAAAAGGGGGTGAATGACGAAAGCACAATTTGTCAAGTATTGGACAAATTCAGATGAATTTGATTCAAGTGTGCTAAATGTCTAGTGGATTTAAAACTAGTAAAGTACTAGTATCTCATAGTAAATCTCCAAGTTTGATATTTCATCAAAGGATTTTAAAGTTATTCAAAATAGTAAAGGAGATATGCAATTTGCATAAAATTGAGTGGGAGCTATGAAAGTCTTTCTAAAACAATATGTGATTGACATATTTTTAAGTGGGAGCAATATGAGTCTCAAATTCAAATATGTAGAACATATTTTGAGTAGGGAGCTTATAGGAGCAATTCTTAAGCGTGTTAAGGATGAAAGCGCAAATACTTATGAATAATGATTCATAAGATGTAGAAGTTGATAATAGGTGTATTATGATATTATGTAGTATTCCTTAAGGGATTCTGAAAAGTGTTTTAGAATAGAACTTAATTAAGGAACCAATCCTTAATAACTCAAATTAGGAATAGCATTAAGTTTAACATCAATGGTTGAAAGAAAGAAAAGGATGATCATCATCCACTATGTTGAGACATATGTTCTATCTTAGAAGCCATGATGGTAACTTAGCATAATACGTGGTCCAAATAAAGAACGTTTGAAAGTGATTAAGTCCGAATCATAGAACGTTGATCTAAGTTTGTCCGCAGTGTCTAGTAGAGAATTGTGGATATATTTTCCAAATCCATAAAGGATAACATATCTTAAAAGCATAAAGAGTTATGTTATAAGGGAATATGTTGGAAACTCCTGTAGATACCAATTAAAGTCAAGTAGGAAGCGAGGTGAACAAAACATCGAAAGTTGCACAGAGTGCACTAGTGTTTCGATGAATGCATTTATAATAATAGATAAGGGTACCATCTAAAGTGGTGTATAATGTTATGGCGGGGCTAGTTCGCTTTTAACGTAGAATGATGTGTCCCAGGGCACAGTGCCCATGAGAAAGCCCTCGAGGTTGATCTAACGTCACTGTAGGCTCCTGGAATCAGGCCTCGTTCTGCTGCCATAGCAATGATACATACACAAAGATGCTATCATGTGATGATAGAGTATTGATGTCAATCAAGGTGACATTAGTAAGTTGCAAAGGATTTGGGACTGTAAAGTATAGACCCAAGAATCAACCTCTTCCATGAGCAAGCATGTTCAGGATACCGGATATACGGTGCCAATAATTGAGAACAAATGCAGCTAGTGTATTTGTACTCTAGTGCAAGTGGGAGACTGTTGGAAATATGCCCTAGAGACAAATAGTAGTAAGAACTATTATCATATTTCATATAGTTTATGATTAAGTTTTATATCATGCTATAATAGTATTGAGTGGAAACATCAATACACGTGTGATATACAAACAACCAGGGGTTCCCAGTGAAACTCTAGTCACTGGTTCATTGGTCAACAGATGATCATGTTTCCTGATCATGTGGCATTTATGCTAGTTGGAAATGAGGTCATCTCATTCGGAGAATGAGATGATGAACCAATACCCAACCTAAACATCGTGACCCAATCATATCATGAAGTTCAAGTTACGATGATTAGAAATGGATCCTCCTAGACTATTCCTTAAACCGTGAGGCTATATCAATCACTGTCTCCCGAGAGTGCTTAGATAGCATCAAACGCCATCTGGTAAAACGGTGGTTATAAAGGTGTGTTCAGGTATTCGGAGGAAACCGTAGAGGCAATATATGTCAAGAGTGGGATTTGTCCGTCCATGTGACGGAAAGATACTCAAGGGCCCACTCGGAGAGGTTATATCCAATAGCTGCACAGCGTGTGATTAGATCACGGGGATATCACTTGTCGGAACGAGTTAAGTAGCATTGTTCAGTAACGAGATTGAACCCGAAATGGTGATGTCATTGATCAGATCTCGGGCAATGTAAGTATCGAATGACAAAGGGAATAAGACACGACTGTCCCGGTTCAAACGACGAAAGATCTTCGTGGAACGCACAGGGGTCACATGGCCATCCAGGTCCCTCTGTCGATCATTGGTGCGGGAGTGTCCCGACCATGTCTTGAGTGTTCTCCAACAGTAGGGTATCACGCTTAAGGGCTTGATGATGCTTAGAGAGTGTTTATAGGATCGGTAGAATCACCGAAGAAGAGAAAGGAGAAAACCAGAAGGGTTTTCGGTAAGTCCGGAGGATGTCCGGAGTGGAGGTGGAAGGAGTTCCATGACCATGGAGATTAGATAATATGTGAATGAATGTTAAATATTGATTTAATCATTTATTCATAATTATTTAATAAAGAGAAAAATCAATTTAATGGTCAAAGGCTTAATGGGCCAATTCCTGGAGTGGAGAGGGCCCATTAGGGAAAGGAGAGAGGGAGAAGGGGGCCAAGGGGGTGGCCGGCGCCCTAGTGGGCCATCCCCCCCCCTCGCGTGGGGCCCATGGGGGTGGCCGACGGTGCCACCCCTCCCCCTCCTCTCCTTTAGTCCCACCCCGGGACTTGAGGGGAGGTAGTACCTCTCCTCCCCCTATATATAGTGGGGTATTTGGCCTAGAAAAATACACCCAATAATCAATAAAGGTCTCCCCACTTTTGGGAGGACCTCTAATTGATATTTTGTCTCCCCCCTCTCTCTCTCGTGACCGTGGTCCCAAGTCTAGACTGAGCGAGCGAGATACATCTTCACCGTGGAGCGCCGTCGCGTTGCGAGATTCGGATCCGGGAGCTCTACTTCCGCAACTGCTGCTAGATCGGGGAAGCAGGAGTCATTGTGAGGCATCGGACGTGTGTAAATCCCACGAGGTGTCACACTTGAGGCACTCAAGTCGTTGGAGCCAGAAGGAGCGCAAGGACTTCATCACGACCTTGAGGTCGGCTTCGGCTCGTCTACATCAACCACGCTCTCCTGAGCATTGACAACGCTTTTCGGTCTTCGAGGGTAAGTTCGCGAAAAGCCCCTCCCGTTACTGTATTACTAATAGATAGGTCCTGGCAGCTTCAGGGGTTCAGGGGCGTAGAGTAAAATTTATTGTTTTTATGCGCGGAACCCCTACAGTATCGTCGTCACCGACGAGCCCGAGCCCATGCCACAATGTCACCTCGCGGTGTATAAATAGAGGCCCCCTCCACCTCCATTCTCCATACCAACACACTCCCCACTCCTCACTGAGCCTCCCACACTTCTCCCCGGAGCAAGGACAGCACCGCTTTGCTAGAATTTGGCCGGAGCTCGCCGCTGCAGAAGGAGAAGGGCGCTGTCGATTGGAGCCGCCCCAGGAGCTGCCGCGACCACCGTTCGAACTGCCATCGTCGACCACATCATTCTCCCCCATCGCCGACCCTAGCTGGAGCCCAGGTGTGCCCCGCACGAACCCCACCACCGTGTTAGGGTTAAAACCTCGCCGGAGCTGTTCGTCGTTGACAATGAGCCTCAGCCGTTGGATCGTCTTCTAATCGTAGTGACTAGATTGCACGATACCGTTTCGTTTAGACTAAGTCGCTGACTAGTGGGACCCCCTTGTCAGTAGCCTGCTATGCAGATTGGGCCAGCCCAGTTAGTTTCCCGCGCATGCCTGTGAATTCAAATAAGTATTTTCCAATTTAGTTAAAACCAGATTCTGTCAGTAGATTCAAAAATCAATTGAAAGAGATTCACAAAACCAAATTGCATGATTCCAATTTTGTTAGAATGATATTTAAATTATCTATCCAAGCCCGTTGGATTCATATCATTTGAAGTTAGAGATCACCTATAGTAAAAATAACAAGACAGACTTTTCCAACTTCAAACATTTTTAAAAAATCAACCATAAATGCTTTTGAGTTGATTCCAACTCTCAAAAATCACATTTGATAAGATCTATCTGAATATGTAAAAATATTTAGGTTTACATGCAGTGACATTGGACTAGTACCAAATGAATGCTATATAGGCATTTCTAGTCACTTTAATTCTATTAAGTGATAATCTTAAATTTAATAAAATATGACCAACAATTTAAATCACATTCCCATGTATTAGAATATGTGGTGATGACATGTGTCAACATGATCCCATATTTTAATTGGAGGATATTAAATCTTAAGTATTTTCAATGAGTAGAAATTACTTTTCTAAAATAAGATAAATAAGGTTTAGTCTTTATATTCATGTGATGATTGTGATGATGCTAGATCATCAAGTGTGAGCCTTAGTGTGCTAAATATAAATAGTTAAGTATTGTTTGGTGATTGTATACCTCGTATTCATTTATAAACGATAGTACCGACCCGGTATACGAGGAGGAGGAGTACTACCAAGAAGAAGAAAACTTCAATCACTGCTCTACTCAAGGCAAGCTAACACTTGCAAGTATTGTACCTATGCAAGTTAACCCTTGCAAGATAACCTAAGCAAGTTGCATTAGGCATGCTTTGGTTATACAACTTTGATTATACCCATCCCAAGTTTTACTTGCAAGATTTATTCTTTTTACTTTACCAAAGTCCTTTTCTTTTAGTTAGTACTTTGTGAGTATTGGAAAAATAGAATAGATACCATAAAGAGTATAAAACTAGGCCTAACTAGTTATATTTAGATGGCATTCCATGGCATGAGATTGGAGATTAGCACCCCTCATTAGTGAACACCCTCAACCTTAGTGGATAGTGCTAAGCATAAAAGTTGATCACTTCAGATGGGAACACTTGGTGAAAATGATTATGAAAACCTTGGAATGATGATTCATTCTATTGAAATGTTTTGACATGTGTTATGGACACACAAGGATTTCATGATGAAAATGTTGAGGCATGAGCCTTATCCCTTTTATAAAAACCGAGGGTTGGGTTCGGATGCGATACCATTCCAATTTTACCGTACAACCACAATACCTGAATTGGGTAGGGCTTAGCCAGAAGTTTATATGCCTTAGTATGGGTTCCCTTGCGGAAGAGGTTGAGCTGAGGCTACCTCTTGATGTTGTCCACCTATGCAGTGCCTAGGATGGCAGATGGCCATGGCTGGGAGGCCAAGCTCATAGGGGAGGTGCCTATACCAGGGTATGTAATTGAAAGGTTATGATTGATTATCCGCATACTAAGTATGATGATTCAGGGTTATCCCTGATGGATGTATTGAATTTTGTGGTGAAAGTGTACCACCTCTGTAGAGTGTCAAATTATTAGATTAGCTGCGTCCGTGGCCATGGACAGTTGGAGTGGCCATACTGTTCCGTCGTTAGATATTTTAAAAATGACTTGTGACTTGAACTATGATTTTGACTTGACCACAACAGAGTTGTGGATATGAAAGCTAGGTTCCCACTTAAGAGATTTAGAACATTAACTTTGTTTTCTTTACTTCTAAACTCAATTTTAGATAAACCTGGCTTTTTGCAAATAAACCTAGAGCTTAAGATTCCTACTAGAACTACCTTACTTGTTAGTGATAGTTTGCGAGTACTTAAAGAGTACTCATGGCTTTGTCCCTAGCTACTCCCGTGGCCAGACTATGAGGAGGACTACCGGGATGATGGACATCAGGAGGTCTATGACAACTAGGATCATCTCCCATCGTCAGCATTGCGTGTGACTCTGAAGATGGAGCCCCTACTACGTTTTCTTTCTGTTGCTTTGATTATATTAAGACTAGATCATGAGATACTTTATTTGTAAGACCTTATTATGGTTTGTAATGGATGATGTACTGTGATATCAATCTGTTATGTCTCGCAAAAATGGTAATCCTGGGATTGTGAGGTATGGCATAACAGACATCTGAGATTAAAAACCCGGGTGTTGACATATGGTGTGAGTACCCAATAGAATTTTCATAGCTCCCCCGGATTCCTTAATAGCTATCGTATTGTAGAATTGCTTAGCCATGCTATTAGTTGCGTGGGTGGTTTTCATGATACATATGTGTATGAGAAAAATTATGTTTTACTGTAATGAAAACCACTTAATTAATGACATGAATTGGGTCATCGAGTGTGGTTTATGGTGGGGATTGCCACCCTGGATTCAAAGAGATAATAGAGGGTCTTGATTAGTAACTTCCATGTACATCCACATGTCATATGGGCTCTGACTTGACTGAGTAAATCATGGGATCATGTCCTACCATGACTAGTAGATGCATGTATGTAGGATGGTACTGTCCGGGGTTAGGATCATGATTTTGTTTCCCAAAGATCTCGTCCCGGTCTTTTCTCAAAAGGGGTTGATTGGGTCTTGTGGGTAAAGTGTACTAGCCTCTATAGATGGTTTATGAAATAAGTACTTAGCCGTGTCCTCGGTAATGAACAATTATGAGTAACTTCTCTTGACGTAGTTGAAAAATCTCATTAATTCCAATTTCTCTAATAAAACTCTATGGGTGAACTTAATGGGTTATAGGAGCACTTGAGTGACTCAATGTGTCCATAGTTTGTATTAGGAGCTCTCGAGTGACTCGAGATGTTCTTAGTTATTTTAAAGAACTAATTTGAAAAGGTAGGGAAAACATTAATTTATGCAAATAGCCTAAACTCCACTAGCCAAAGTGTGCATTTCTATGATAGGTTGCCAATTGTGTCCATATAACACTGACATATTGCCAGTACAATTCAAAAGTATTGACCATTCATGGATACAACTTTTCATGTTGCAGGTTACTCGACGACGAGTAAGGTTTTTGTTTAGGTCGCAAATCTCCACTTAGCGTGTTGCCTGTGGTGTGATGGAGCTTTTGTCGATAGTGTATTTGTTGAACTTTGTCATTTGAGCTTGTTGTGAGTTATGCAACATTGTAATATTTATATTCTTGGATCAATTGTTGTAATAATGTGATGCATTGATACTCTTTTATTCATCAAAACTATGTGTGCTAGCTAATCGTTCCAAGGGACTAGCGCGCTAAACACAGAATCCAATCTATAATGGGTTGGATCACTTCACATCTATTTTGCCACCGCTATGTCCACAAGACCACCTCCTGCCAGAAGTACGAGCACCCTAGCGGCGGATTCACCCACGAGTCCGCCATGGATGTCGTCCTATCAACGGCTAGGGTCGAGTGCACCCACAAAGGCTGCATTAGTTTGCTGCCCTACTATGAACTCCACGAGCATGAAATCACATGCCGATATTGTAACACCCTCAGAATCGGCCCTATGCAAGTTTTAGCGAATCCCGCCAAACCCGCATAGAAACGATTCAAAGGTGCCCACCAGGCACTTGCGTGCGGGTGGAAAACGAAGTAATATCATTACACAATAGTCCACGATGGAACCCATAGAACATATATATACAACAGCGACTCAAAGAGTCAAGAATACAGATATACAATACAAAGATCCAAATCACCTGGAAAACGATATAGCGTCCGAGTACGGACAAGATGCAAATTGAGCTAAGAGCCCTGAAGAATAACCAATGGCGTCCATAACCTGCCTGTGCCAAGCGGAAGGGTAACCTGCTAACGACGCCGATCTCAAAACCTGCTTAACAAAAGGTGCCGACAAAGGGCAAAGGAAAAGAGAGCGGTCGATCGAGGCCGATTACACGGCGAGACTAGAATTCGGCGGTCCTCGCCTACATAGGTATGGTGGACTGAAGCGGCAGCGCGGCATGCACTAAACAACCTATAGAGACTCAATACAAATAGCGGCTATCAGAGAGGGGTGAGAAAGACCTATTCGGAACCATCCTGATACTACCACCAAACATACCCATCCTGGTATTTCCCCCTCGAGACCAAACGAGGAAGTCAACCGAGGAACTCACACAGTTGGCAGTTTTATTTATTCAGTTATCGTTGCAGCAATTACTAGTCAGGTATAGATAGTCATCCTGATATAATAAGCAGTGGGCAGTTTTAGTTAACCATTCCGTTGTAGTTGCAACACTTACTAGTCAGATACAATAAGCATGAGATATCCCAAACCCAGTAGTTGTTGGTACTTTTATTTGGCCATCCCGTTGCATTGAAGCTGATTACTAGTCATATCGGATACAAGTCAAATTATAACAGTAAACTTTAGTTGTAGTTGTCTATGATCGAGAAACTGTGCTCCAAGTCGTCCATAACCGCGGACACGGCTTTTCGAAAAGATTTAACCCTGCAGGGGTGCACCAAAGTATCCACACGCACTTCGACCCTTTTTGCCAGATCAGTTAACATACACCCATCGGTATGTCGGCGGGGCCTAAGTCATGACGTTTCCCAGACCCAAAGCAAATACATGGGGGCCACCCCACTAAGCTACCCGCAACGAAGTCGGCCGGTCTCCGAGACGGACTCAGGGTTTGCGTCAATGGCTGTAAACGACTGGGAATCCGAAAGTGTGACTGGGCTTGTCGATACCGCTAAAACACTCCGCAATCCTAAACAGTACAGGTGCTCCACGCACAATCTTAAATAAAGCAGTAAAGCATGGCATAAGTACAGGATAGTAATAAAGCCCCAAACTACTTGTGGCCCCCAGTACAATACTTTGAAATCAGGTACTAATCGATGGGGGTGCCCACACACCCCACCTGTGGTTAGCGCGCTCGATCTCGGAACAGGTGTCAAGAACTCGGGGTCCTACGGGACACCAGTGAGCGGTTAAAAACCAGATATTGTCTATTACCCACCGGTGCCTCTGCATTTACCTACTTTCAATTTTAGTTATTACACGGTAATTAAAACCATGATCATCTCCAACATTAAACATGCGGCAATACTCCAACAACTGTGGTACATGACGACACGCAAAAGCACTTGAGCAAGCGACTTCGACGCGCAAGTCCAACTACCTACCAATCAACAGGTAATAGGATGTGTCCAAGGCAATATAAGGCTGCAAGGGATATCACGGGTACGAAAACTAGAGCATCGCAACACAGATAGCAATAGATCAACAGGGGGAATAAATACTATAAAAGTAAGATAGGTA
Organism: Avena insularis; assembly: GCA_023614405.1. Lineage (NCBI taxonomy): Eukaryota > Viridiplantae > Streptophyta > Magnoliopsida > Poales > Poaceae > Avena > Avena insularis. Next base: position 353,662,820 of record CM042694.1, read on the forward strand.
GAAAGGGGGAGATGCTCGCCTGAAAACATTGCCGAAGGTTCGTCCAAAGGTCGGGGCAAAGCTCACATCAACTCAACAGCCTTATCCGCGAAGAAGCAAAACACTAGAATAAACACCGGATGCACTATTTAATACTACGGCAAAAGATCGGGCATGATGCATGTATGATGTATGACATGGCAAGATGCGATGCAATTAGGCAATATTAACGGAACCGGGGTCCCGGCCAATATTTAAGTGGTTCAAGTTATTTAGATACCCTGCAATTTAAATGTTGTCTTAACATGGCAAAAGATAGCACCGGTTCGCTACACAAATTTAAATGAGGCCAATATAAGACTAGAATAGCCCGCTTATAGACTCCATATTTAATTATGAGATGAATCGGCGTAATGCCCCCAACCCACATGATATGCATGCGAAATGAACCATTAATATGCAACAAGTTTTATATATAGCATTTATAAAATAGGGGCTCGGGAAAAGGTCCACACATGTGGGTCCGGAAGATCTTGGTTCGGGGTTTGAGGGTCGACTCAGGGTTTGACGGGGACGGCGAGGTTCGGATACATGATGGAGAACTTGTCGTGTCGCGACGGAGAACTTGGGTTCGGAAGGAGGTCTTGACGTCCCGATGGATCGGTCTCCGGGGTCAAAGAACTTGGCGTCCGAGAGACGATCTTGTCGCATCCGCGGTCGTCGGGTCGTGTCGTCGGTCTTGTCGTTTCACGGCGAAGATCTTGGTGTCCCGGGTCTCGCCGTCTTCGGATCCGAGAGGAAGAACTTGACGTGCCGGGATGAAGAACTTGACGTCCTTTAGTTCCATGTCGACGGTCTTGGTGTCCTAGATGGAGAACTCGGTGTATCCGTATTGGCGGCCTTGGCGGTTATCGGGTTCGGTCTACGAATCCGTGTAGATGGTCCTGGCGTTCGGGAGTCGATCTTGGTTCAGGGTTTCGGATCTTCGGGAGGGTCGGTCTTCGAACTCCGGGATCGGTCTTCGGATCTCAACATGGGTCGGTCTTGGTGACGGTCTTGTCCGATGGGGATCTTGGTTCAACATCATCGCGGTCTTCGGGTCCGAGAGGTAGATCTTGGCGTCCATATGAAGACCTTGGTGTGCCATCTCGATCATCTGTGGCCGACATCAGGTTGGCCTTGTCCGATGGGGATCTTGGAATTGGGTTTCACCCGTGTCGATCTTGGTATTGGACTCAGGTGTATTGGGAACACCAACGGTGGTCTTGGCGCAAGCACATACAGACACATGTACACTATCGCCACCATGGTACACGACTTGTCATCGTGGTCAGCACGAATCGACGACAGGTGACCAAACAGGGTCAGCGTCACCGGGCGCCTGACTGCACTCGAAGGAGCCCACGTGCACGAGGCAACATACTTGAGATGGCCGGAGCGGGCACGGCGGAGCGTGGGCCGGACACGGGCTAGAGGCGGCCAAGGGCCCCTGGCAGCGGCGGCGATCAAGGACAGAGAGACAGGGTGGGGTGGCGGTTGTTGGCGGTGGAGGAGGACCTCGTGGCGGGCGCAGGGCTCGAGATAGGGCCAAGGGTGGCGGTGAACGAGGTCGAGGTCGACAAGGCGGTGTGGTCGTCGGTGGCGCGGCCACACGCAGTTCCGGAAGAAGGCGGCGGTGCAGGGGCGAGGCCGATGCGAGGCTCGGGACGCGGCTTGAGGTGGCGGCAGCGGCCTAGACCGACGGAGGTGGCGCTGTGCTTGGTGGCAGGGGCTCGTGCGACGGAGGGGCGAGGCCGAGGAAGGCGCGGTTGAGGGCCCTGTAGAGGCCGGGGCTCTGGCGACGGCGGCGTGGATGCGCAGACGGTGGCAGGGAGCTCGAGCGGAACCTGGAGGGGCGGCCCTGGGCGGCGAGCAGCGACGGACGGAGGGCTCACGGGCAGCGGCTGGACATGAAGATGGCGGTGGTGCTCTGCATCGAGGAGGAGGACAGAGGCGGGGGTTGGGGATGCCAGGTCGAGGCAGGGAGGCGGTAGGTGGGGAATCCATCGAGGTGGGTTCCCGTGCGTGATTGTGGGGCCAGGTAGGTGGCAGGTAGCGATGGGGCTTGGCCCGTGTACCGCGCGTGCGTGGCTAGGGCAGTCGGTTGGGGCGGCGCGCCCAGGTGGGGTGGAACGCGGCCGGGTGAGCGGGAAAAAGAGGTGGGGCCAGGGAAGGGCGTTGGCCAGGGCAACGTGTGGCGGCTGGGGGGGTTAGAGGTAGGTGGGGTGAGGTGGCAGCGGCTGATGGGGTGGGATTTTGGGCCAGGGGGATGTGGCGAGCCGTGAGTGGCTGTGGTGATGTGGAGGGGGCTGGGTAGACTAGGATTGGGTAGTTTTAGGAATTTTGGAGGTGGCCGGTCAGGCTTTCGGGCCTGGCGGGCTGCCTCCTAAAAATAAAAGAAATATTTTATTATTTGAAACGGGGCTGTTGCAAACCGTTGGTAGACGTAACAAAATATTCCGGAGACCCGGGTTTTAATTTGAAATCAACACGGGACGTTTAGAAAACAAAAACAGGCTTTTCGAAAATAGTTTTATGCAAACAAATGCAAGATGACATGACGATGCTCAATGCAAGGTGGCATGATGACATGAGCATGTGGTCATGATGATGCAATGCACAAAAACAACGCGATTTTCTAGTAGTGGTTTTTGCGGGGCGCCACAATTCGACACCACTAACAATGGATCTCGCCCTCGAGATCCGCCTCATGGTACCGGGAAGAAGGGCGGCGATCTGAATCTTCTCGCATCGTGTAGATCCTCGCGACACCACTAACAAGAGGTCGTTGTCCGTGATCATCGAGAGAACACTCCGGGAAACAAAGGCGAAGGTAGAGGTATCAACCAATCAATCCACCTCTAACTTCGATAGAAAGAGAGAACCGATGCATTCTCATCCACTTCAATGTGCACAAGCGAATAGAGTGAGTAGTCGGCATGGGGGCCAATCCATCACGCACAGAAACTATTACTCTGCACAATCAGTAGAAAAGCGTGCAACCATTCTCGGAATCAGACTGAAGATCTCGACATTCGAGGTTCAGAAACAAAGGAGTGATGCAGACTCTGCATCAGATCTGGCGTAGACGATGTCATCGCGTCGGAAACACCGGAAGGCACAAGAAGGAACAGAGAGAAGTCCACCAGACGAAGGATTCCTCGGATAGCATGAAGACCAGATGTAGCTACACCGTTACCAAAGGAGGACACGAAACCCTGAAGGTACGATGGAACCCAACCACGAGAAATCCTGGACTCGAAGAGAGAGAAGAGAGCGGATTCAAAACACGCAGAGGTGAGAGGAGAGCAGCAGAGGGGTAAGGAGTAAAATCAGACCTAATCAGAACTATCCAACCGATTTTGCAAAAATAGTTTTGACACTCTACTTCGGCCGTTAGCTAGGTTATCCTACAGGCTGGACTTGTGGGGTATCGCTCATGGGCTCGATACCACTCAGTAACACCCTCGAATCGGCCCTATGCAAGTTTTAGCGAATCCCAAACCGCATAGAAAGCGATTCAAAGGTGCCCACCCAGCACTTGCGTCTTGGTGGAAAGCAGTAATATCATTACACAATAGTCCACGATGGAACCCACGAACATATATATACAACAATGACTCAAAGAGTCAAGAATACGATATACAATACAAAGATCCAAATCACCGAAAATGATATAGCGTCCAGAAATGCGGACAAGATGCAAATTGAGCTAAGAGCCCCAAGAATAACCAATGGCGTCCATAACCCTGCCAGCCAAGCGGAAGGGTAACCACCTAACGACGTCGATCTCAAAACCTGCTTAACAAAAGGGTGCCGACAAAGGGCAAAGGAAAAAGAGAGCGGTCGATGAGGCCAAGACAGCGAGACTAGAATTCGGTGGTCCTCGCCTACATAGGTATGGTGGACTGAAGCGGCAGCGCGGCATGCACTAAACAACCTATAGAGACTCGATACAAATAGCGGCTATCAGAGAGGGGTGAGAAAGACCTATTCGGAACCATCCTGATACTACCACCAAACATACCCATCCTGGTATTTCCCCCTCGAGACCAAACGAGGAAGTCAACCGAGGAACTCACACAGTTGGCAGTTTTATTTATTCAGTTATCGTTGCAGCAATTACTAGTCAGGTATAGATAGTCATCCTGATATAATAAGCAGTGGGCAGTTTTAGTTAACCATTCCATTGTAGTTGCAACACTTACTAGTCAGATACAATAAGCATGAGATATCCCAAACCCAGCAGTTGTTGGTACTTTTATTTGGCCATCCAGTTGCATTGAAGCTGATTACTAGTCATATCGGATACAAGTCAAATTATAACAGTAAACTTTAGTTGTAGTTGTCTATGATCGAGAAACTGTGCTCCAAGTCGTCCATAACCGCGGACACGGCTTTTGAAAAGATTTAACCGCAGGGTGCACCAAAGTATCCACGCGCCGACCCTTTTGCGGATCGGTTAACATACACCCATCGGTATGTCGGGGGCCTAAGTCATGACGCTTCCCAGACCCAAAGCAAATACATGGGGCCACCCCACTAAGCTACCATAGCGAAGTCGGCCGGTCTCGAGACGGACTCGGGGTTTTGCGTCAATGGTAATCGATTGGGAACCCGAAAGTGTGACTGGGCTTGTCGATACCGCGAAAACACTCCGCAATCCTAAACAGTACAGGTGCTCCACGCACAATCTTAAATAAAGCAGTAAAGCATGGCATAAGTACAGGATAGTAATAAAGCCCCAAACTACTTGTGGCCCCCAGTACAATACTTTGAAATCAGGTACTAATCGATGGGGGTGCCCACACACCCCACCTGTGGTTAGCGCGCTCGATCTCGGAACAGGTGTCAAGAACTCGGGGTCTTACGGGACACCAGTGAGCGGTTAAAAACCAGATATTGTCTATTACCCACCGGTGCCTCTGCATTTACCTACTTTCAATTTTAGTTATTACACGGTAATTAAAACCATGATCATCTCCAACATTAAACATGCGGCAATACTCCAACAACTGTGGTACATGACGACACGCAAAAGCACTTGAGCAAGCGACTTCGACGCGCAAGTCCAACTACCTACCAATCAACAGGTAATAGGATGTGTCCAAGGCAATATAAGGCTGCAAGGGATATCACGGGTACGAAAACTAGAGCATCGCAACACAGATAGCAATAGATCAACAGGGGGAATAAATACTATAAAAGTAAGATAGGTAGAAAGGGGGAGATGCTCGCCTGAAAACATTGCCGAAGGTTCGTCCAAAGGTCGGGGCGAAGCTCACATCAACTCAACGGCCTTATCCGCGAAGAAGCAAAACACTAGAATAAACACCGGATGCACTATTTAATACTACGGCAAAAGATCGGGCATGATGCATGTATGATGTATGACATGGCAAGATGCGATGCAATTAGGCAATATTAACGGAACCGGGGTCCCGGCCAATATTTAAGTGGTTCAAGTTATTTAGATACCCTGCAATTTAAATGTTGTCTTAACATGGCAAAAGATAGCACCGGTTCGCTACACAAATTTAAATGAGGCCAATATAAGACTAGAATAGCCCGCTTATATACTCCATATTTAATTATGAGATGAATCGGCGTAATGCCCCCAACCCACATGATATGCATGCGAAATGAACCATTAATATGCAACAAGTTTTATATATAGCATTTATAAAATAGGGGCTCGGGAAAAGGTCCACACATGTGGGTCCGGAAGATCTTGGTTCCGGGGGTTCGGGGTCAGACTCAGGGTTTGACGGGGACGGCGAGGTTCGGATACATGATGGAGAACTTGTCGTGTCGCGACGGAGAACTTGGGTTCGGAAGGAGGTCTTGACGTCCCGATGGATCGGTCTCCGGGGTCGAAGAACTTGGCGTCCGAGAGACGATCTTGTCGCATCCGCGGTCGTCGGGTCGTGTCGTCGGTCTTGTCGTTTCACGGCGAAGATCTTGGTGTCCCGGGTCTCGGCGTCTTCGGATCCGAGAGGAAGAACTTGACGTGCCGGGATGAAGAACTTGACGTCCTTCGGTTCCATGTCGACGGTCTTGGTGTCCTAGATGGAGAACTCGGTGTATCCGTGTTGGCGGCCTTGGCGGTTATCGGGTTCGGTCTTCGAATCCGTGTAGATGGTCATGGCATTCGGGAGTCGATCTTGGTTCAGGGTTTCGGATCTTCGGGAGGGTCGGTCTTCGAACTCCGGGATCGGTCTTCAGATCTCAACATGGGTCGGTCTTGGTGACGGTCTTGTCCGATGGGGATCTTGGTTCAACATCATCGCGGTCTTCGGGTCCGAGAGGTAGATCTTGGCGTCCATATGAAGACCTTGGTGTGCCATCTCGATCATTTGTGGCCGACATCAGGTTGGCCTTGTCCGATGGGGATCTTGGAATTGGGTTTCACCCGTGTCGATCTTGGTATTGGACTCAGGTGTATTGGGAACACCAACGGTGGTCTTGGCGCAAGCACATACAGACACATGTACACTATCGCCACCATGGTACACGACTTGTCATCGTGGTCAGCACGAATCGACGACAGGTGACCAAACAGGGTCAGCGTCACTGGGCGCCTGACTGCACTCGAAGGAGCCCACGCGCACGAGGCAACATACTTGAGATGGCCGGAGCGGGCACGGCGGAGCGTGGGCCGGACACGGGCTAGAGGCGGCCAAGGGCCCCTGGCAGCGGCGCCGATCAAGGACAGAGAGACAGGGTGGGGTGGCGGTTGTTGGCGGTGGAGGAGGACCTCGTGGCGGGCGCAGGGCTCGAGGTAGGGCCAAGGGTGGCGGTTAACGAGGTCGAGGTCGACAAGGCGGTGTGGTCGTCGGTGGCGCGGCCACACGCGGTTCCGGAAGAAGGCGGCGGTGCAGGGCGAGGCCGATGCGAGGCTCGGGACGCGGCTTGAGGTGGCGGCAGCGGCCTAGACCGACGGAGGTGGCGCTGTGCTTGGTGGCAGGGGCTCGTGCGACGGAGGGGCGAGGCCGAGGAAGGCGCGGTCAAGGGCCCTGTAGGGGCCGGGGCTCTGGCGACGGCGGCGTGGATGCGCAGACGGTGGCAGGGAGCTCGAGCGGAACACAGAGGGCGGCCTGGCGGCGGCAGCAGCAGACGGAGGGCTCACGGGCAGCGGCTGGACATGAAGATGGCGGTGGTGCTCTGCATCGAGGAGGAGGACAGAGGCGGGGGTTGGGGATGCCAGGTCGAGGCAGGGAGGCGGTAGGTGGGGAATCCATCGGGGTGGGTTCCCGTGCGTGATTGTGGGGCCAGGTAGGTGGCAGGTAGCGATGGGGCTTGGCCCGTGTACCGCGCGTGCGTGGCTAGGGCGGTCGGTTGGGGCGGCGCGCCCAGGTGGGGTGGAACGCGGCCGGGTGAGCGGGAAAAAGAGGTGGGGCCTGGGAAGGGCGTTGGCCAGGGCAACGTGTGGCTGCTGGGGGGGTTAGAGGTAGGTGGGGTGAGGTGGCAGCGGCTGATGGGGTGGGATTTTGGGCCAGGGGGATGTGGCGAGCCGTGAGTGGCTGTGGTGATGTGGAGGGGGCTGGGTAGACTAGGATTGGGTAGTTTTAGGAATTTTGGAGGTGGCCGGTCAGGCTTTCGGGCCTGGCGGGCTGCCTCCTAAAAATAAAAGAAATATTTTATTATTTGAAACGGGGCTGTTGCAAACCGTTGGTAGACGTAACAAAATATTCCGGAGACCCGGGTTTTAATTTGAAATCAACACGGGACGTTTAGAAAACAAAAACAGGCTTTTCAAAAATAGTTTTATGCAAACAAATGCAAGATGACATGACGATGCTCAATGCAAGGTGGCATGATGACATAAGCATGCGGTCATGATGATGCAATGCACAAAAACAACGCGATTTTCTAGTAGTGGTTTTTGCGGGGCGCCACAGATATGCTCCTTGCACTTGAACGGAGACGGTCTGCAACTTTGCCGCCCACCTCGAAGCGGTCCACTCGATCCAAGTGCACACGATCCAGTATGCCACCACCAAAGTGTTCTAGAAGCTGGTGCCGCTGCCGAGCGAGGCGTCCTGCCGGCTCATCCTCGTCGGGGAGCAAGACGACACCGTGTTCATCCTGACGATTGGGACGGTAGGCACTACCCCCCTCATGTCTATGGTCTGTATTAGGGTCACAATGTGCGACTTGCCGGTGTATAGGGTGAGGATGTGGGTGGAATTCCCGTCGCTGCTCTCCTGGACAGACGGCAGGAGGAGGACCAGCACCATGACGATGGAGCTCGATGCGTTGAGCTGCGCTAAGCCGGGTGACGTCGCGTTTGAGGATGTTGCGTCTTACCTAGCGGTGCTGCCGCATTACCTGGTCGGTCCTGCTACATCAAAGCAGCTGCGTTTCTTCATTTGTGTCAAGTTTTAGTAGGGATATAAGCTACTGTTAATTGGTTTAATTACAGAAAGATTGTTTGCATACTAGGAATGGTGGATTCTGTAGTAGTAGTAGTACTCTACCTCCGTCCCAAGAAACAAGGCTCCCTTGTTTTTCGTGTTTCTTGTTTGACCAAGATTTACTCTAAATATATATAAAGAATGTTGGTACAAAATTAGCATCATTGGAAAGTGTGTTTCAATACGAATTCAATGATACTAATTTTATACAATATAAGTAAAGAGGGCCAATTCGCTAATACTACCAAGTAGATGAATTATTCACTCTAATTAATTTATGCATGCACCACTAGTTTTACATGCATTAGTGCTAGATAAAAAAATAGGGGACATGATGAGACATGAAACAACATGCATTGGGAGATCGAGAGAAAAGAGAGATATCTAAATTAATGAGTCATGGGAATTAAGACAATAAAGAAAATAGGTCTTATAGCTTCTAACAATTTTAAAAAGCTCTCTGGCCTAATAATCCCAAACAGAGGTACTAGTATGTAGTAGTAGTACAATAGTGGAGTACGGTAGTAGTACTCCCCTTCGATTCATATTAATTGTCAGTGGATTGGATGTACTCCTATCTAGCACTAAAACATGTCTAGATACATCCATTTTCGTGACAAGTAAATATAGCTATTTTTGGAGTAGTAGTTCGGTTGGAAGAAATCATATTCTTTCCACATTAGGGACAATGGTTTTTTGCTAGTAGTAGTACTAGTACATAGTAGGTAGTACTATATATGTTTATATTGTACTACTCAACATACATGCAGATAATCGACAAAAGTTCATCTTGCGGTTCTACTGCTATAGTGCTACTATCAGTTTTTCATGTGCGCATTCACCATCTGTCCTTCAAGAGTACTCCACCCTTCACCAGTATAAATGAAATTACTCAAAGAAAGTCTCTACCAGTATAAAATTAATCTTCCATGGATGTTGATTGACAAGACAATTCATTGGGGGGTGGTGGGCAGGTGGCGTGCTACAATGCCTAAACCTACACTCCTACTAGCACTCTGCAGTGAAAATAAAAGAAGCAGCCGTGATTCCTTGCATTAATTCTTACCTCTGCCCCTTGCATGCCCACATTATATACATGTATTAACTTCTGTGAGTAGTAGTACTAGTAGTATCAAGCAAGGATAGACTAGAATTCAAATATATACTCGTAGGTCACATGATTTATCATTTTGAGTCTTCGTCTTATTCTTCTTCTTTGGTCTGCTTGCGCTTACCCTTGCCCTTCTTCTTTAGTTCTTTTTTTGTTGAACATTTCGAGAGTTTGTTGACCCCTCTTGAAGTTTACTATCTGCCTATATACCTCGTAGGTCGTGTATGCGTTGAGGCTTGCATACTGGATCTTCTCTTCGGTCAGGGGCATGTTCCCGCACTACTTGTGGTCCATATCCTTCTTCTTCTTCTTCATGGTTTTGTAATGGATGTCTATGAGGGCCACAGTGTAGTCATCCAAAGAATCCTTCTCATTCATGGATCCGATAGGCTTCCACCTCTCCTGGATGTCCACGAAGTTCATCACTGGCACTAGAGAACGCCTAAGCCTGATACCGTCGTTGCCAATGTCGACGCCTGCAAAATAAATGTTAGGGTTAGCAAGGAACTCTGCTAGCTTGGAGCATGGCTTGTTGGCCTGGCAGATCTAGTAGACCAGGCAATCCGTGCCCACACATAGCTGGACGACGGCAGTCTTCTGCGTTAATGATTGATTGTTGGTGTACTCGATGTCGAGGCCAACAATCTTGTCGTCCGCTTCCTCTAGGAGCTTTTGGATATTCTTGATGTAATTGTTCAACACCTACACTCTGTTGGTATACACCACATGTAGTATGGTGGTATTGCCAGGGCCTAGGAAGGAGCAGATCTTGTCGAACGGCGGCGCCATGGATGGTGATTGGCGCCTTCTTTTATTTTATAGAGGTCCGACCGGGTGACAGAAAATGAATGGGATCGAGAAGATGAAAGGAACCGCTAGGAAGATCGGGATATGCATGCATGAGCAGTTGTGGAGACGTAGGGCATGCAGTTTCCCCCGGCAACGCCTACGTACTCCTATAGAATAGAATTTATTTACGATCAGTTTTATGGACGCAGATTATTTAGGTAACTATAGGTTGATTTTTAGATGATACAAAAAGTACAAGAACCAAACACATGCGATACTTTATGAACATGGCTCGAAATTATAATTATTTTTTGAGTTTCACCTATTATAATTTTATATGAAAAATGATATGTCATACTTCTATTATCTGATTCTCACGTGCAAGCCACTTGCAACTCACAAGTTATTATATATAGTGTACGAATAACTTTGAATATTGAGCGTTGGATCAAGTCTCTCAAATCCCAACATTGCCAGCCGTTGGATCTTCTTTTCCATTTTAGCATACTTTTGATAGTCTTTAGTACAATGTATGCATATTACTACTTCAAGTTACTTACCACTCTAACTAGCCTTAGAGAATCTCTAGCATGGAATAAAATAGCACGCTATTTCATGCTATTTAGCATGCTATAGCGTATTTAGAGAGTCCACGCAATTTTTTTAAGATTTTGCTCGCTATGGAGCTATTTTTAAAATAGCTTGCTATATCGTGCTAAAACATCATAGCGTTAGCGCTATTTCAAGTATAGGATATTATTTTTTTGTTGGCGGGTGTGGAGTAAAAGAGCATATGATGAATGTGTCGACTAAGCAAACATACGATGAAAATTTTGATGTTAAACTTAAGTGATCGCGTCAAGCCGCTGCCTCCTGCAGCACCCGGCGCTGTACCTAGATTCGGCCCTGTCGGTTCTCCTCCAACTTGGATAGCACCAGAATTGATTATGCATGTACAAGTATTACTCTAGGCAATTCACTAGATGCTAAAATCCTTGATATTCATGATACACCTGTTATATTTTTTAACTTCTACAAAACGCTATTTTATAAAATAACGCATTATTAGCATGCTATAACTTTTATCTTGAGTGGAGAAAAGCCACACTAAATTAAATAGCACACTGGTATTTTTTTTCTTGATCTCTAGTGGCTTGTCTAAATTTGGTAGTCTCTTAGAGCATCTCTAATGGCTTGTCTAAATTTGGTAGTCTACATCTTCACATAGATAATGGTGTAAAAACATTCATTTTTATATGACTTTGATTTTTTAGTGGATTGTCTAAATTTAATAGTCTATATGTCTATCTACACACAAATAGTCATATACACAGCAATTCAGTACAATAAATGCTCTGATTTAGCGTGGGAGCAAGCTCGCGAGCGAACAACTTTGCTTTAGACATAGTGGCTCAGTTGTCCAAATATGGACAACGAGTAGCTAGTTTGCAGGATGTCTAAATTTTAGGCCACCGGATACACAAGCCACTAGAGACATTTTTTGGTCCGTGGTGGTGGTCTATATTTGGCTTAGACTACCAGATACACTAGCCACTAGAGATGCTCTTAGGGTGGTAATAGTGGGTACTAATAACATAGTGCTACTAGTTCATGTTACTACCTTCATGTGCGTACATAATTAAGCCGGAGGCAGAGATCATATTTTTGCAGAAATGGCTTCGGAAATACTCCATACCTATAAAGGCTAGGACCATACAGTAAACTATTTTTCTAGTCATTTTTTGAGGATGTATTTTTTCTAGTCATTGGACTATAGCTACTCCTAGGATACAATATTATTATTCTATATCTTCCACTGATGCCATTTCCCCCATAGCACTCCAAAAAACCCTAACCCCTATCTCACCTCTCGCTCCTGCACCACCGTACCGCAGCATCCCCGCCGCGCTTCGCTAGCCTACACGCCACCCAACCCCCTCTCACATCTAGCACCTGCACCACCGCACCATAATCATCTCCACCGCACTTCGCAGTCCTACACGCCACCCAACCCCTATCTCACCTCCAGCTCCTGCACCACCACATCGGAACATTACCGCCACACTTCGCCTGCCCACAAGCCACCCCAAACCCCCTATCCCATCTCCAGCTCCTACACCACCACCCTTCACCGGCCTACACGCCATACCTCGATACCATATACTCCTCACTAGTCTACCGGATCAGCAGACGTCCACTTTACCGAACCTAGTTCACTGACATCCTCTTCCATACAACCGTGTTAGTTTACCGACTCCCTCGTCCATAGCACCTGACCTGTTTCACCTAGGTCGATGTGCGCTGCATTAGATCTGATTCACGGACTCAACAGTCCACTACACCAGATCTGCTTCACCAATGTTCTTGTGTAGTGCTTCAAATCCATAATTGGTCGTAACAGAGCTGCTTCACCGGCAACGTTGTGCACTACACCGGATCTCCTTCACCTACCATCTTGTCAATCAATCTAGACCCATCAAAAACCTCCACAATCTGCTTCACCAACATCACCGTGATCTATCTGCTTCAGCGTGACTCACCACTACCGAGCACCCTCGGCGTAGTTGACGTGACCCGCAAAGATGTCGTGTAAGCGTAGATGATGTCGTGACCTAGGTAAACCAGATCAACTTGTTTATTTTAATATAGCAGGTATAAGCCTATGACAGTGAACTGCATTTCTGTATTGGTGCTAAATTAGTCTATGTTAAATCTAGGCGTTAAACTACTCCTCCTGTTTCAAGGTATAAGGCGTCCTTGTTCTGCGTGTTTTTTCTTTGACCAACAATTACTCTTCATATATATAAACAATTTTGGTAGTACAAAACTGACATCATTAGAATTTATTGGTATTATGTAGTTCATGACAAATGTTCATTCACTGAACATCTAAAGTTGCCTACCTATTCTACAAGTTCGCAAGTTATGTCATCATAATGTGCCTTTTCTTTGTCCGTTGCTACAATACTGGCTACATGTAATTTGGAGTTCATTGGTAGTTTTAAGCCACTGAACATGTAGGCTAACATTCCCTGCTCTACAAGTTCAGAATTTATGCTATTTTAATTTCAATCTGGTTGTACTAAGCAAATTATATAATTCATCACAAATTTTATGTCATTGAACTTGTTGGTTTTGCATTCCTTCTGCAAGTTATACCATTATTATTTGTTTAAATTAAGCTCCAACAGTAGCTGCGCCTATTCTGTACTACATCCGTTCTGTAAAAGAAGGCATATACTTTTTTAAAGTCAAACAATGATAACTTTGACCAAGCTCTTATAAAAATATATTAAGGGTTAATTTGTGGCATTTGCGTCTATGAACATATGTGCCCTGATGTATCGAATGGCATTGGTTTGGCATGGTAGATGTTCCTGGTATGTTCTACAAACTTGGTCAAATTTTGCATCGATTGACTTGCGAAAAATTTATACGCCTTATTTATTTTGGATTGGATGTAGTATTACATAACAAGTTTTCAGGAACTTAACATGGTTATCTGCATGCCCTACTCTATAAATTCAAGTTTCTTAATTATAATTTCTGTAGCAGTAGTATGTACCTTCTAGTAAGTAGTTCATGGCATTTAAGTCACATCACATATGGGTTTGCATTCTCTGCTCTATAAGTTCACGAGGTATACTATTGTAATGTCTATCTTGTTCATCCAAATATTAGTACAGTAACTTCCTGCTCTGTAGATTGTGACAAATTTTATGGCCACTTTTCATATTTGTTTGCAATCCTATTTCATAAGTTAAATCATTGTAATTTCTCTCTTTTTCGTGCTAAGGAGTGACTGTAACTGCATTCTATTTTGTCACCATGGCAAATTTTATGTCATTTAAATGTTTGTTTATATTCTGTCATTCCCTACTCTATGTGTTCACAAGTGATTATACTATAATGTCTATCTTGTTCTTTGTAAACAACAATAGCCACTATATGATATTATTTCCTCTCACAGGGAACATGGAGAATCGTAGAATGAATCGTCCCTACAATCTTGTAAGTGCCTATTGCTGAATGCAAATCTGTTTTATGTGAATAAGTGGCCTGAACCTATATGCAGAGGAGCAACAATAAAGTAGATGTATCGTCTATCCAAGAACTGGATGCGGTGGATGTCTTCAAAAAACAAACTGACAACAAGATGTCCTATGTCCTCCAACGGGACTGCATACAGAGAAATAGTAAGTCTCTTGTTTTTACTGAGATATGCTTAGTGTCAGATGCTTGTTTGTATGAGGCACCACATGATTCAGCTAATGATTAGAACAAGATTGACCTTAAACAAGACTGAACAAAAACCAAATGTAAATCTCTCAATTTATAATTTAATATGCTGATTTGATTTTGGTGATGATCTATTCTTTCTATATTTGACTTATGCTCATCTATCTATCTATACGTTAACTAGACCATGATTAGATGGTGGTGATTTAAGTATATCCACTTTTATGCTACATTTTCTACTATGTAACAAAGACCAAATGTAAATCTCTCGATTTATAATTCAATTTTATCACGCAATCATCGTGATGATCTATTCTTTGCTATATTTGACTCATCATCATATCTATCTATCTATCTATCTATCTATCTATCTATCTATATATGCGTCAACTAGAACATGATTAGGTGGTGGTAATTTAAGTATATCTACTTGTATGCTAATTTAGAATCTATTATAATATTTTCTACTATATTTAAGAGTTTGTATGCACTATGGAGGTAGTCATATTGTCTAGTGTTGGCACCACATGAGTTGGCCAATGGTTAGAACAAGATGACTTTTAACAGTAGTACACAAAGATCAAACGTAAATCCCTTGATTTATAATTCAATTTGCTCACTCAATCATATGGTGGAGATCTGTTTTTGTTATATTTGATGGATGATCGTCTATTATATACGTTAACTAGACCATGATTAGGTGGTGGTGATTGAAGTATATCCACTTTTATGCTAATTTATATTCTATTGTCTTCTTTATCTAAATAGGAGATCCTCTTTCCCTATTTATCTCAACATGCAAGCATGTCACATCATCAAATTCTCATATTTATTCCTGTTCTTTTCTTTGTGTAAAGAAACACCTCCAACTCACCAATAAAACAGACGATCATTCAGTTCTAGCTAGTATTCAATTGATTTCTTATTAACTAATCAGTTTTTCATGTGATACTAATCACCAAATATCGTTCCGTTAATATTTTAATTCCTAACGCAGATCTCCTTTTATTCATGCGTTATGTTTAGCATGTTCTCCAATGGTCAATGTTATGTGCATGCATTCCTTTAATACATTTTTCTCTAGATCAAATTACCATTCCTATTGTTAGAACAAATATCGTAGTAACTGATTTACCTTCTCCATTTTTGATGACGCATACCCTTCCTTTCCAACACAACCTACGTGAGAAACACATAGCCTACCACCGAGGAAAGGCTCCCACTTCTGCCGTTTCATTCATCAATCAAGGATAGAAATAAAACAGGCCGGCATGTCCCCTCCCCTCCCT
The DNA here is from genome assembly GCA_023614405.1 of Avena insularis. Classification (NCBI taxonomy): domain Eukaryota; kingdom Viridiplantae; phylum Streptophyta; class Magnoliopsida; order Poales; family Poaceae; genus Avena; species Avena insularis. The sequence continues at coordinate 353,678,683 of CM042694.1, forward strand.
TATGCACCATATTAACTTTACATATATAATTTCCCTTTAGGCCTTGCCATTCTCGCCTTGCATCCCTCCCATCGTCTCATGCTCACTGATTTGCTCATCAACGCCCCACTAGAGCCATTCCCTCATCCTCGACTTCAAGACAATTAGTCCTCTCCCCTCATGCCTCATCCTCTGATCTGAATCAGTCACCACGTACGTGCTGCAGCTCAAGGGTGTGCCTTGTGATAATTGATTAGGAAGGAAGCATCGCCGCGGTGTCTGTTTGATAGCATGCGATAAGCCACTGGAACTTTCCCCTCCCATCCCCTCCCTTATGCATTCCTTCATTTTGATAGGCGATAAGCCACTGGAACTTTCTCTTCGACAGTCTCTGTTTGTTAGTCAAAGTTGCCTGCTCCACCTACAGATGGTAATGTGCTTACCGAACTTCACAAGGTCTCGCAACTTGAGTTTCTTATATTATCCTTAAATCCTGATAAGGTTTCTACGACATTTCCTTTTTTTAGCTTCGATGGATTGGAGCCAGGGGAGGATTTTAGTCTTAAGAGAAACTAGATAATGCAATTGGGGCTTCCCTTTAAATTTGTATCTAATTACGTTTATTGCATACGTAGTATTGAAATGTCTGGCAATTAATGTTCGATTAAGTTGTACTAATTGGTTGATCAAGTCAGCATGGTTGCAAGAAAAGACCACCACTCTTATCATGTGGCTCCAACTCATCATTCCCTTTCTTTTCATGTGATTGTAATTATATCTCTTCATTTGTTGGTTTGGATGCGCGAGATGGACTTATCTCATCACAATACTAAGAAGTGTGGAACTACCATACTGATCGAAGCGTGTGAGCTATTTAGAGTATATTCCTTTACCCCACTTATTTTTCTACTACAAAATGAATGGTACCTTCATTTCATAGGTATATGTAGTATAAAATTGCATAGATGTTGATCTTTGTCCAACACACGACAATCAAGAATTTATTTTACCGTGACAATAATCACATTTACTTTAATTTATTTTTCTACGCAGAAATCATGAATACAAATAATTTATTTTAATATATTTCTATTAATTTTGGAAGTTCATTTAGGGATGAAAGAATTAACCACATGTCCCGTAGCAACGCGCGGGGTATCATCTAGTAATATTAGAGATCGCCACCATGATTGAGCTTATATGCACTATGGAGGTAGTAACATAGCCTAGTGTTATATGTATGAGACTAGTATAAATTACTTGCTCTTGGTGGGAAGTAACTTGGACTAGTAAAAATGCATGCAATACTAGTCCAAGTTGCTCTACCAACATTAAAGAGGGTCTAGATACATTCGGTTCACAAAAGCCATAACATCTTATATTTTGAAACATAGGGAGTTCTAGCTAGACTACTCATAGTAAGGTTGTTATAGCTAGTATCATCCAATATATGTTGTCAGCATCGTTGCATCATACAACTGATGATGCTCTCGAAATGACTAGCCTAGTAAAATTTAATAGTATGTATAGAGTGTACTTTTTGATTAAGAGAAGCAGAAATGTTCTCCCTTGATATAAAAAACATAATTAAGCTTTGTATGATACCCAGTTACTATATATATGTACTATAACCATCTTAATATGACCTGGAACTCTATCATGCACCTGGTGTTTGATTGCTTAATTCATTATCTCAATAGCTACTCTACATGATGCATATATAGATTCTATTGCCAATTTGATTCTTTAGTTTGCTCATGATTAAAGCAATATAATGATTTTATTAACTTAAACAATAGCAATTTCTATGAGAAATACAATGTTTGATTAATAATAAACAAGATACATTGTGCATATGTTCTGACTCATCTCTGCTGGATTTTATCTATACATCATCAGATGATCTTGCGAGTTTAATATTAGCCACCAGATAGTTCAATTGGGTATGGTTCCTGTGCATTTTTAGTTGACTTGTTATTGCAACAATACAATATTCTGTCATAGTTCCCATGGATATAATGTGGATAACAGACATCGTACACCTTTACTTGACATTATATATGTTGGATATCTTTTTTTCAAATAATCTGGCAGTTTATATGATGCACACGACGTATGATTACCCCATTTCCTATCTACCTACTCTATATGGTGCACAAAGTGCTTCTATCAAAATAATGTCATATTCTTCTTATTTTGATCTGCCACTTCATACTAGACATACCTTGTTTAAATAATTCATTGACCTTGCAAGGTTCAGAATGTATCATTTGCTTGTTTGTCCACTAGATTTTCTTGCCTAGTTATATGTACAATGATACTATCAGCAATTAGAAATACAATAGCTATAGGCACTACAAAGAAGGTTTGTGCTACTTTTTGGCTGCATCCAACTATTGTTTTGGCAGCAAATGACTCATCTCTTTGTTTCTCTTCTTTTTTTATTTATGGCCCGACGATCTAAATATTTGAATGATCTGGCTACTAAAAAGCAATGGTTGATATCTTGTTTCTCTGAAACGATACTGATAGTCTATTTAAGACACACTTGATCTATTGCTTTTTTCCAAGGTACTATCATAGTTTCCCGATGATTAAAACAGTGTCACCTTTTGTGGTTGGAGGTTCAACCATAAGTTTTCGAACTGCACACTTATCTGACTAGTTCATACTATAGACCATTTTTAAACGCTATTTTTATATTTTAGGTAAATGCTTTGTTGTCCCGACCAGTTCTAAGCAGCTGAAGGAATCTCCTGCACACATCTTTTTGTTATATTTTCTATATTTCCTTTATGCGGTGATATGATTAGTTTATGAGATAAGAGTCGAATTGCTTGATTCCCTAGTTCAGTTAGTATGTATGAGACACACATGTTGATTGCTTGATTTGTTATATTAGGACAATGCTGTAACACCCCAAAAATATTAATCAAGATTATCAAGTTCTAATCACCCATGTTTAGGATTAACAAAAACTTTTATTATTAAATTGAATATGAGTGTATGTGTGATTTGCATTAGTGTATGAATGAGTGCAATAGCCATGTTTGATTGCTACAAATGATAAGGAATGGTTTAAAGATGAATACTACATCATCTAGTCCAATTACAAACAAAATCAAAAGCAAGGAAATTCAAATATGAATCATATGACCAAATGGTCATTTTGACCAAAATTATCCACTAGACCACTTTGAGTGTTCCTAGTAAAGAATTTCTAACAGAAACATGCCCACTTCTTTTCACCCCTTACTAGACCAAGTCAAAGTGAACCCAAGCCCACTTTACCAACTCATAGAAACAATTTTTAAATCTATTTAAAGGATAATTCAAAATTGAATCAAGTGTATGTACTAAGATCACCATTTTGCAAAAATCACTCAAATCAATTCACCTTGACTTTTCCAAGCAACCATAGACACTCAAGCAAGTACTCAGAACACTCGCCAAATTTCATTCAAAAATTTGAAATTTGAATTCATGCACCATTTGGTCGAGCACCTCGCAGACAGAGAAAACCACTGCCTAACTTCTACTGTTTTGAGCAGTGATCACTCACCCAATTGTCCCCTCTGCACTCCCCTGGTCTCCCCCAACACCCAGCAGCGCAAGACACGCATCCCTCCTTTGCTGTTGCGCCAGTGTAGTGCCGCCCGAAGCACCACACCGGTCGACCAAGGATCACTGGCAGCAGCTAGTGCCGCCCTCTCCCACGACGACCAGGAGACAAGCGACCCTCCACCGCCACCCCCTGTCCAACCCTCGACCACAGGCAAGCCGTGGACCACCCAAAAACCGCCGCGCCCATTTCTCTGCTACCATGCCGAGAGCGCACCAGAGCGCCACAACCGACCAGCGCACACACGTCGCCCCTTGCCATCACCGCGCGTGCACACACTCGTCGTGACCCTAGCTACTCCCTAGACATGTCCGTTCACCGCCGCGTGGACCATAGCCACTGTACGCCATATCGAATGCCACCGCTCCAGCGCAGAGCATCGACCGTTGCCGACTAATCTCGACCGCCCCTTCCTGCGCCATTAAGCGTGTGACGACCACCCTGAAGCACCGCGTCGAACCCTACCCTCAGCCACGCCGATAGCTCGATGTACCGCCGTCAGTGGAGGAGCCAGCCCATGCCGCAATGTCCCCATCGCCGGTGTATAAATAGAGACCACCCCAGCCTCAATTCTCCACACCATCTCACTCCCTCCACTCCTCACAGAACCTCCTACACCCTTCCCTGGAGCAAGGCGAGCACCAGCCCGCCGGAATTTAGCCGGAGTCCGCCGCTACAGAGGAAGAAGGAAGCCGTCGATCGGAGCCACCCTAGGAGCTGCCGTGACCACGCCTCGAACCGCCGTCGATGACAACCCCAGTCGCCCCCATCACCGACCCTAGATAGAGCCCTGGTGAGCCTCACACGACCCCCACCACCGCGTTAGGTTTACCTTCTCGCTGGAGCTGTTCGACATAGAAGATGAATCTCAGTCGTTAGATCGTGTTCTAATCGTAAGGCTCAGGTTGAAACATACCGTTTCGGGTTAGATGAGCCATTGACTAGTGGGACCCCCCTGTCAGTAGCCAGCTGCACCAGCGCTATACAGTTGGGCTGGCCCGTTTACTTTCCCCCGTAGAGCCCGTTGATTCAAATAGGATTTTTCTAATTTAGTTAAAACCAGATTCTATCAGTAGATTCAAAAATCAATTCAAAGAGATTCACTAAACCAAATGGCATGATTCCAATTTTGTTAGAAGTATATTTAAATTATCTATCCAAGCCCATTAGATTCAAACCATTTGAAATTATAGATCACCTATAGTAAAAATAACAAGACAGAGACTTTTTCAACTTCAAATATTTTTCAAAAATCAACCATAAATTCTTTTGAGTTGATTCCAACTCTCAAAAATCACATATGACAAGATCTATCTAAATATGTAAAAATATTTAGGTTTACATGCAGTGATCTTAGACTAGTACCAAAGGAATGCTATCTAGGCATTTCTAGTCACTTTAATTGTATTAAAAAGTAAATTTAAACTTTATAAAATATGACCACCACTTTAAATCAAATTCCCAAATGTTAGAATATGTGGTGATGACATGTGTCAACATGATCCCATATTTTAATTAGAGAATATTAAATCTTAAGTATTCTCAATTAGTAGAAATTACTTTTCTAAAATAAGATAAATAAGACTAAGTCTTTATTTCATGTAATGATTGTGATGATGCTAGATCATCAAGTGTGAGCCTTAGTTTTCTAAATAGAAATACTTAAGTATTGTTTGGTGATTGTGTACCTCGTATTCATTTATAGACGCTAGTACCGACCCGGGATACGAGGAGGAGGAGTACTACGAAGAAGAAGAAAACTTCAACCACTACACTACTCAAGGCAAGCTAACACTTGCAAGTTTCATAACTATGCAAGCCTAGCACTACAAGTTAACTATGCAAGCCATCCTTGCAAGATAACCTATGCAAGATGCATTAGGCATGCTTTGGTTATGCAACCTTGATTAAAAGAATCCCAAGTTTTACTTGCAAGCTTTATTCTTTATTTTTACCAAAGTTCTTTACCTTTAGTTTGTGATTTGTGAGTATTGGAAAAATAGGATAGATACCATAAAGAGTATAAAACTAGGCCTAGATAGTTATACTTAGATGTCATTAAAAGGCATAAACTAGAGTTGGATAGTTACACATGATTAGCACCCCTCATTAGTGACTACCCTCAACTTTAGTGGCTAGTGCTAAGCATAAAAGTTGATCACTTTAGTTGGAAATACTTGGGAAAATGATTATGAAAACCTTGGAATGATAATTCATTCTATTGACATGTTTTGACCTGTGTTGAGAAACACAATGATTGATGATGAAAATGTTGAGGCATGAGCCTTGGCCCTTTATAAAACGTGATGGTTGGGTTCGGATGCGATACCATTCCAATTTTACCGTACAACCACAATACCCGAATTGGGTAGGGCTTAGCTGGAAGTTTATATGCCATAGTATGGGTTCCCTTGCGGAAGAGGTTGAGCTGAGGCTACCTCATGATGAATGCCCACCTATGTAGTGCCCAGGATGGCAGATGGCCATGGCTGGGAGGCCAACCTCATAGGGGAGGTGCCTATACTATAGTGTGTAATTGAAAGGTTATGATTGATTATCCGCATACTAAGTATGATGATTCAGGGTTATCCCTAATGGATGTATCGAATTTTGTGGTGAAAGTGTACCACCTCTATAGAGTGTCAAACTATTCGAATAGCCGCGTCTACGGTCATGGACAGTTGGAGTGGCCATACTATTCCGTTGTCAGATGTTTTCAAAAAAATGACTTGTGAATTGAACTATGACTTTGACTTGACCACAACAGGATTGTGGACATGAGAACTAGGTTCCCACTTAAGTGATGTAGAACACTAAATTAGCTTTCTTTACTTCTAAACTCAGTATGAGATAAACCCGCCTTTTTGCAAATAAAGCTAGAGCTTAAGATTCCTACTAGAACTACCTTACTTGTTAGTGATGGTTTGCGAGTACTTAAAGAGTATTCATGGCTTTGTCCCTGGATATTCCCATGGCCAGACTATGAGGAGGACTACCAGGAAGATGGACAGCAGGAAGTGTATGACAACTAGGATCATCTCCCATCGTTAGCATTGCCCGTGACTCTGAAGATGGAGCCCCTACTACGTTTACTTTCCGCCGCTTTGATTGTATTAAGACTGGATCACGAGATCCTTTATTTGTAAGAGCTTTATTATGGTTTGTAATGGATGATGTACTATGGTACCAATTCTGTTATGTCTCGCAAAAATTGTAATCCTGGGATTGCAATGTATGGCATAACAGGCATCTGGGATTGAAAATCCAGGTGTTGACAAGTTGGTATCAGAGCCATCCTGACCATAGGAAACCCTAGTTAGAATGGATGTCCGAACAAAAACTTAGTTTCAAAACAAAAGAAGTGAGTATTTATGAAAACCTATTCCCACTCTTATCCTCGAGATTCTTTCAAAAAAATTCATGTTACTCAAAAATTCTTGCAATTCCACACAAAATTTGACACACTTGACCACCTCACTAACTTGCTCACCCTAAATTCTTATAGATGGAGGTCCAGCATTGCAAGTTCTACCAGCTGGGCAATAGAGGCCACCTGATCTTTGAGAGGGATCTAGATGCACTCGCAGAGTATCTAGAGCGCCCGCACCCGGAGTTCTTTGGGGCCCAACTCAACGATCATGTAGGAGGAGATCTACAATGGCTGATAGTTGCAGATATCAGAGGCAAGATGGAAGAACCCACTTCGGAGAAGATCCAATTCAGCTTGAGGGTGAACAACTGGCTAGACGGATTAGCCAGGGCTATGCATGAAGCTCTTGCCCGTCTGTGTGGACAAAACATCAACCAGATCCAAGGAACTCGCTTTGCTCGCTACGCAAGGCGTGATTCTATGGGAATGCCCTTGGAGATGCCAGGACACCCGGAGCTGAAGCACCAGGTGGATAATCTTGACTTCATGTTGTATGATAGACAGAAGGAGTTGGAGAACGCCCGTGCCTACGCCAACCACAACCATGCCATTGCAGTCAAGAAGGACCAGACCCTCGCAATCCTCGCCAAGGAGCGCCAATACCTTCATCGTCAGCATGACAAGAAGGATCACATCATCGATCGTCTTCGCAAGAAGGTGGCCACTCTCGAGAAGACCATCCGTGAACAAGAGATTCAGCTTGAAGCGAAGGAGGAGGAAGGTGAAGATATCTAGGGAGATCTCTACTCATACCCTAGTGATGATAACGACTACCTGGAGGATGATGCCATGGAGTTCCACACTGATGATGATGATTCCAACTTCATTGATGATGATTAGATGCACTTGAGAACTACCGTAGGAATGAGTTGTATCCGGTCCCACCGTATCGTAGTTTCACAGAATGGTTCTTAAAACCATTTGTTTTCTATTTGTGTTGTGGTGTGTGTTTGTATTGTGTGTTTTGAATGAATGAATGAGAGGAAGTTGTTAGCTTGCAAAACCCGAGTCAAACTCAAAGTTTAAAGCTTTTGAAACAAAACCATGAACCTTAGATATTTCCCTCTTATCTCATTATCTATCTCAATCTTCAGATGACTCGTGGAAATCCCGGAGGAAGTAGTTCATCTCAGGACCCAATGCTGTAGATTCTGCAAATGTTAGTTTCTGACCGTGAAGCTAGTAGAGCCGAACGTCAAGCCAACCTAGCCACTCTTCAACAGATAGCTCAAATGGACCACAATAATCAAGGTCACAGAAACCAGGATAACCATGGATCCAAGATCAAGAACTTTCAGAATACCAACCCACCTATATTTAGTAAGTCTGAGGATCCCTTAGATGCTGATGACTGGCTGCAAACCATGGAGAACAATTTGGAGGTCGCAGGAGTTGAAGCCAATGAAAAAGTACTGTTTGCCACCCATTATCTGGCAGGTGATGCAAGAGCCTGGTGGAATAGCACCCGTACCATGAATGAAGGGCAAACGATGACTTGGGAAGCCTTCAAGATCAAGTTCAGTCGGACCCATGTGCCCCAAGGTTTAGTCACTAGGATGAGGGATGAGTTCAGGGAACTGAAGCAAGGGATAATGACTGTGGTCGAATACCGTGACAAATTCTTATCTTTGGCTAGGTATGCCCCTGATGAGATTAGCACCGAAGCAAAGAAGAAGGAAAGGTTCCGAAAAGGATTACATGATGAGATGCAGACTGTGTTAGTCAACATCCGTTTTGCAGATCTAGAAGAACTAGTGGACTCTGCTATCCAGATGGAAGGGAAGTTCAACCAAGCCAATGACAATCGCAAACGTCGCATGATGCACCAGCCTGGATCCCATCATACCTAGAAGTATCGCCCCAACCCGTCTGCAGGATATGCCCCAAGAAACAACAGACCCCCTATGTCCCGTCCAAACTATCCCAATCATAGTGGAGGAAACTTGAAGTATGGAGGAAACCACAACAATAACCCCGGCAACTCCAATAACATCAACCGTGCACTGCCCAAGTCCAACAACAACAACAACAATAACAACAATACTGCCCCAAGGACGGGAAGCAATGTTGTGCCTATTGCAGGAAAAGATAAGTCCTAGATTACTTGCTTTGAATGCGGAGTCAAGGGTCACTACTCCAACGAGTGCCCCAAGAAGCTTGCAGCAACCACCAATGTGAATGCACCCGCTCAGCAGCAGTGCCGTGTTTAGCCTGGAAGGAGATTTTGCCCAGGGAACTCGCTCAACCGCAACGGCCGTTGATGTCTATGCACTTCTATTCTTGTAGACAGTTGTTGGGCCTCCAAGTGCAGAGGTTTGTAGAACAGCAACAAGTTTTCCCTTAAGTGGATCACCCAAGGTTTATCGAACTCAGGGAGGAAGTGGTCAAAGGTATCCCCTCTCAAGCAACCCTGCAATCAAGATACAAGAAGTCTCTTGTGTCCCCAACACACCCAATACACTTGTCAGGTGTATAGGTGCACTAGTTCGGCGAAGAGATAGTGAAATACAAGTGGTATAGATAATTATAAGTGGTAACGGTGATAGAAGATAGCTTGATGGCGTGGAAAAGACTAAAGTAAAACTAAAATAAAGATGGAAGCAAGCAAACATGTAATAGATCTAATAGCAAACGGTGTTTTAGTGCTTAGAAACAAGGCCTAGGGTTCATACTTTCACTAGTGAACACTCTCATATAAATATATCTTCTTCATGATACTACGCTGAACTACTCTCCGGTTCGACACTCTTATCCATGGTAGGGCTATAACAGCACACCTCAAAGTAAGCCTTTCCCATCTAGAAAACCCCACACTGTCACCTTGAGCACTAGACGGTTCCAACAAACACCACAATTTCATAGAGACATTCAACTCCAAATATAACTCATAATAAGTATTTGTAATCTCTAGCCTAAGTGCCACCATGGTGTGCACGCTGTCACTTTCACACACATGGGGAGAGCAGAGATCTATTAAAGCACTTGAGTAGCAAGGTAGATCTATAGATTACAAGCTCATGATCTCAATAAGATCATGCATAGAGAGAGATGAACACATAGCTACCGGTAGAACCCTTAGCCTCGAGAGAGAACTACCCCCTCCTCATCATGGGAATCAGCAACGGTGATGGAGATGGTGGTGGAGATCGATGGAGATGGCTCCGGGGGCACTTCCCTGTCCCGACAGGGTGCCAGAACAGAGACTTTTTGTCCCCCGAATCTCCCCTTCGGTGGCGGCAGCATTGCATAACTTTTTGTGGCTGGAGGCTTGATGATTTAGGGTTTATGCATCGGGAGGCTTTATAGGCGAGAGGGGAGACCGAGGGGGTGCCGGAGGGGCCCACACCACCCCCTGGCGTGGCCTGGCCTGACCCGTGCCACCAGGTGGTGTGGCCAGCCCCTGGCTCCTCTCCGTATCGTCTTCTGGATCCGTGAGTCTTCCGGTAAAATATCGACTTTGGCTTTTGTCCGGTCCAATTCCGAGAATATTGATTTTCTAACATTCCTGGAACCAAAAACAGCAGAAAATAGGCAACTGGCATTGTGGCTCTTGTTAATAGGTTAGTTCAAGAAATCATAAGAAAAGTACTCCAAAGTATGGACAAAACATAAGAAAGTAGATAAAACCAAGCATAGAACATCAAAAATTATAGATACATTTGCAATGTATCAGCCGTCTGTTCCACATGAATGCTGAGGAAGCTCAGGAAGCGCCAGCCATCGTGCTGGGTATGTTTTCGGTTAACTCAGTACTTGCAAGAGTGTTGTTTGATTCTGGAGCATCGCACTCATTTGTTACAGAAGAATTTGCATGCACTAGTAAGATTCAACCAACAAAATTGAAGCATGTTATGATAGTTCAAATACCTGGTTCAACCACCAAAGCTAGAAAAATTTGCAAGGCTGTACCCATCAGAATCCATGGAATAGATTTTTATGCTAATCTAATAGTACTTGGAACCAAAGGTTTGGAAGTAGTAGTAGGATTGGATGTCGAAACATAAAGGATTAATCGACTGAGCCAAGAAAGCCATAACCATGACCAGTAGCACTGGAGTATCAGTAGAGCATGTATCTGAGACACTGCCCCGTCAATTCAAATGCAAAAAGAGTCTAGCCCAACCAACCCTAGACCAAGTCAGAGTAGTCTGTGAATACCCCGACGTGTTCCCAGATGACTTGTCCGGTATGCCCCTAGATCGGGATATCGAGTTCATCATTGAACTAATTCCTGGAACTGGACCCATAGCTAAGAGACCTTATAGTATGAACCCATCTAAATTAGTGGAGTTGAAGAAACAACTTGATGCTATGCTAGAGAAAGGTCTGGTTCAACCAAGCGCATCACCATGGAGATCGCCTGTTTTGTTTGTGGATAAGAAAGATGGAGGTAACTGTTTGTGCACGGATTACCGAAAGCTGAATGATGTCACCATCAAGAACAAGTACCCACTGCCGAAGATAGTAGATCTATTTGACCAGTTGACTGGTGCCAGAGTGTTTTCTAAGATTGATCTTAGAACTGGTTATCATCAACTCAAGATTCATGCAACGGATATTCCAAAGACCGCTTTCACCACCAGATATGGATTGTATGAGTACACTGTCATGTATTTTGGATTAACCAATGCCCCCGCTTATTTCATGAATCTCATGAATAAGATTTTAATGAACTTCCTGGATAAGTTTGTCGTTGTTTTTATCGGCGATATTCTGATCTATTCCAAGTCAGAAGAAGACCATGAGCTACACCTAAGAACCATCCTTGAAACCCTTAGAGAACATCAGTTGTATGCCAAGTTTAGCAAATGTAAGTTCTGGCTAAAGGAAGTAGGATTCCTAGGACATATTGTGTCGGCAGGAGGAGTCGCTGTCGATCCCGCCAAGATCAAAGATTTTGAAGAATGGAAAGCCCCAACCACTCAGACCCAAGTCCGCGCATTTCTCGGATTAGCGGGATATTACCGCAAGTTCGTAGAAGGATTTTCAAGCATCGCAAGGCCAATGACCCAATTGTTGAAGAAAGATAAGAAGTTTGAATGGACAGACAAATGTGAAGCAAGTTTTCAAGAGCTCAAGAAGAGATTGATTTCAGCCCCAATTCTAGTTATGCCAGATATCAAGAAGCCTTTTGATATGTATTGTGATGCATCCAAGATTGGCCTCGGATGTGTGTTGATGCAAGAAGGAAAAGTCATATCATATTTGTCTAGACAACTGAAGCAACATGAGCAAAACTACTCTACCCATGACTTAGAACTAGCAGCCGTAGTTTTAGCTTTGAAGACATGGAGTCATTATCTTATGGGTAACCGCTATGAGATTTATTCGGACCACAAGAGTCTAAAGTATATCTTCACCCAGAAGGAGCTGAATATGAGGCAAAGGAGATGGATAGAGTTAATCAAGGATTATGACCTTGACATTCACTATCACCTCGGCAAAGCCAATGTTGTAGCGGATGCTCTCAGCAGATTGCCGTGTAGATTAAACACCATGATTAAAGAAGCCCAGCCAAGTTTGCATGAAGAGTTGGAGCAGTTTAGAACGGAGCTAGTTAGCAAAGGATTTTTAGCTAGCATAGAACTTCAACCCGCTTTGATCAGTCACATCAAGGAAGCCCAGAAAGGAAATGCAAGTATCGATGGAATCAAGCGTCGTATCGGTACATGGAAGGTACCTGGATTCACCGAAGATGAAGAAGGAGTTTTGTGGTACAAAGGACGCATCTGTGTACCAGCAGATTCCGAGCTAAAACAAGTCATCATGCAGGAAGCTCATGATACTCTTTATTCGATCCATCCCGGAGGAATGAAGATGTATCGGGATTTGAAGGAGCAATTTTGGTGGCACAAGATGAAGAGAGAAATCAGAAGCTACATAGCCAAGTGTGATATCTCTCAAAGAGTCAAAGCGGAACATCAGAGACTCGCAGGACTTTTGCAACCATTGCAGATTCTAGAATGGAAATGGGATTCTGTCTGAATGGATTTCATCACCGGTTTGCCTACATCTAGTAGGGGAAAAGACTCTATTTGGGTCATAGTTGATAGACTGTCTAAGGTAGCCCATTTGATACCTATCAAGACCACCTACCAGAGTTCGAAGCTAGCAGAGTTGTACATTGCTAGAATCGTCAGTTTGCATGGAACCCCTAAGACAATAGTGTCGGATCGAGGAACCCAGTTTACCTCAAGATTTTGGTAGAAAGTCCAAGAAGGATTAGGAACCAAGCTGAACTTTAGCACAGCTTATCACCCGCAGACCGATGGACAAACTGAAAGAGTCTACCAAATCTTAGAAGATATGTTGAGAGCTTGTGTTCTAGAGTATGGATCAAAATGGGAAGATTGTTTGCCTTTCGTAGAATTCTCATACAACAATAGTTATCAAGCTAGTTTACAAATGGCCCCCTTTGAATTTTTTATGGAAGGAAGTGCCGAACCCCCTTGAATTGGTCACAAGTAGGAGAGAGTCAAATTTTTGGACCTGACATCCTACGAGAAGCTGAAGAGAAGGTTCACAAAGTCCACCTCAAGACCGCCCAATCAAGACAGAAGAGTTATGCTGACAAGAGACGTCGAGACCTGACCTTCAATGTTGGAGATTTTGTGTATCTGAAAGTATCACCCTTGAAAGGAATGCAACGTTTTCGTCTGAAAGGAAAGTTAGCCCCCAGATATATTGGACCCTTCAAGATTTTGAATCACTGAGGAGAAGTATCATATCAACTAGAACTGCCGGAGGAGATGTCATCCATACATGATGTGTTCCATATCTCGTTACTTCGCATATGTCTAGAAGTTCCGGCGAAGACCGGAGTGTTCAAGAACATCGATCACCGAGCCATAGATATCAACAAGGATCTGACGTATCGTGAAGTACGCATTCGTATTTTGGAAGAAGCCTTCAGAACCACCAGGACCCGGATATGATTAGTTTATGAGGGGAAAGAGTCGAGTTGTTTGATTCCCTAGTTCAGTTAGTATACATGAGACACACATGTTGATTGCTTGATTTGTTATATTAGGACAATGTTGTAACACCCCAAAAATATTAATCAAGATTATCAAGTTCTAATCACCAAAGTTTAGGGTTAACACAAACTTTTATTATTAAATTGAATATGACTGTATGTGTGATTTGCATTAGTGTATGAATGAGTGAAATTGCCATATTTGATTGCTAAAAATGATAAGGAATGGTTTAAAGATGAATACTACATCATCTAGGCCAATTACAAACAAAATCAAAAGCAAGGAAATCCAAATATGAATCATATGATCAAATGGTCATTTTGACCAAAATTATCCACTAGACCACTTTGAGTGTTCCTAGTAAAGAATTTCTAACAGAAACATTCCCACTTCTTTTCTCCCCTTGCTAGACCAAGTCAAAGTGAACCCAAGCCCACTTTACCAACTCACAGAAACTATTCTTAAATCTATTTAAAGGACAATTCAAAATTGAATCAAGTGTATGTACTAAGATCACCATTTTGCAAAAATCACTCAAATTAATTCACCTTGACTTTTACAAGGAACCATAGACACTCAAGCAAGTACTCAGAACACTTATAAATTTCATTCAAAAATTTCAAATTTGAATTCATGCAGCCATTTGGTCGAGCACCTGGTAGACACAGAAAACCACTGCCTAACTTCCACTATTTTGAGCAGTGATCACTCACCCAATTGTCCCCTCTGCACTCCCCTGGTCTCCCCCAACACCCAGCAGCACAAGACAAGCATCCCCCCTTTAACGTTGCGCCAGTGCAACACTGCCTGAGGAACTGCGCCGGTCGACCAAGGATCACGCATAACAGCTAGCGACGCCCTCTCCCACGACGACCAGGAGACATGCGACCATCCACCGCCACCCCATGTCCATCCCTCGACCGCAGGCAAGCTATCGATCACCCAAAAACTGCCGCGCTCATTTCTCTGCTGCCATGCCGAGAGAGCGCCAGAGCGCCATAGCTAACCAGTGCACACACGCCGCCCCTTTCCATCACCATGCATGCACACACTCGCCGTGACCCTAGCTACTCCCCAGACATGCCCGTTCGCCACCGCGTGGACCGTAGCCACTGTATACCATATCGAACGCCGCTGCTCCCGCGCAGAGCATCGACCATTCCCGACCAATCTCGACCGCCCCTTGCTGCGCCATTAAGCGTATGACGACCGCCCTGAAGCACCGCGTCGAACCCTACCCTCAGCCACGCTGATAGCTCGCTGTACCGCCGTCGCCAGAGGAGCCAGCCCATGCCACAATGTCCCCATCACCGGTGTATAAATAGAGACCACCCCAACCTCAATTATCCACACCATCTCACTCCCACTCCAGATAGAACCTCCCACACCCTTCCCCGGAGCAAGGCGAGCACCAGCCTGCTGGAATTTAGCCGGAGTCCACCGCTGCAGAGGAAGAAGGAAGCCGTCGATTGGAGCCACCATAGGAGCTGCCGTGACCATGCCTCGAACCGCCGTTGACGACAACCCCAGTCGCCCCCATCACCGACCCTAGCTGGAGCCCTGGTGAGCCTCACACGACCCCCACCGCCACGTTAGGTTTAGCTTCTCGCCGGAGCTGTTCGACGTAGAAGATGAACGTCAGTCGTTAGATCGTGTTCTAATCGTAGGGCTCAGGTTGAAACATACCGTTTCTGGTTAGATGAGCCACTGACTAGTGGGACCACCCTGTCAGTAGCTAGCTGCGCCAGCGCTGTATAGTTGGGCTGTCCCGTTTACTTTCCCGTGCAGAGCCCGTTGATTCAAATAGGATTTTTCTAATTTAGTTAAAACCAGATCCTGGCAGTAGATTCAAAAATCAATTCAAAGGGATTCACTGAACCAAATTGCATGATTCCAATTTTTTTAGAAATATATTTAAATTATCTATCCAAGCCCGTTGGATTCAAATCATTTGAAATTATAGATCACCTATAGTAAAAATAACAAGACAGAGACTTTTCCAACTTCAAACATTTTTCAAAAATCAACCATAAATGCTTTTGAGTTGATTCCAACTCTCAAAAATCAGATTTGACAAGATCTATCTGAATATGTAATAATATTTAGGTTTACATGCTGTGATCTTAGACTAGTACCAAAGGAATGCTATATAGGCATTTCTAGTCACTTTAATTGTATTAAAAAGTAAATTTAAACTTTATAAAATATGACCACCACTTTAAATCACATTCCCAAATGTTAGAATATGTGGTGATGACATGTGTTAACATGACCCATATTTTAATTGGAGAATATTAAATCTTAAGTATTCTCAATGAGTAGAAATTACTTTTCTAAAATAAGATAAATAAGACTAAGTCTTTATTTCATATAATGATTGTGATGATGCTAGATCATCAAGTGTGAGCCTTAGTTTGCTAAATAGAAATAGTTAAGTATTGTTTGGTGATTGTGTACCCTGTATTCATTTATAGACGCTAGTACCGACCCGGGATACGAGGAGGAGGAGTACTATGAAGAAGAAGAAAACTTCAACCACTGCACTACTCAAGGCAAGCTAACACTTGCAAGTTTCATAACTATGCAAGCCTAGCACTACAAGTTAACTATGCAAGCCATCCTTGCAAGATAACCTATGCAAGATGCACTAGGCATGCTTTGGTTATGCAACCTTGATTAAACCAATCCAAAGTTTTACTTGCAAGCTTTATTCTTTATTTTTACCAAAGTTCTTTACCTTTAGTTAGTGATTTGTGAGTATTGGAAAAATAGGATAGATACCATAAAGAGTATAAAACTAGGCCTAGCTAGTTATACTTAGATGTCATTAAAAGGCATAAACTAGAGTTGGATAGTTACACTTGATTAGCACCCCTCATTAGTGACTACCCTCAACTTTAGTGGCTAGTGCTAAGCATAAAAGTTGATCACTTTAGATGGGAATACTTGGGAAAATGATTATGTAAACCTTGGAATGATGATTCATTCTATTGACATGTCTTGACATGTGTTGAGAAACGCAATGATTGATGATGAAAATGTTGAGGCATGAGCCTTGCCCTTTATAAAAACTGATGGTTGGGTTTAAATGTGATATCATTCCAATTTTACTGTACAACCACAATACCCGAATTGGGTAGGGCTTAGCTGGAAGTTTATATGCCTGAGTATGGGTTCCCTTGCGGAAGAGGTTGAGCTGAGGCTACCTCGTGATGAATGTCCACCTATGTAGTGCCCAGGATGGCAGATGGCCATGGATGGGAGGCCAAGCTCATAGGGGAGGTGCCTATACTAGAGTGCGTAATTGAAAGGTTATGATTGATTATCCGTATACTAAGTATGATGATTTAGGGTTATCCCTGATGGATGTATCGGATTTTGTGGTGACAGTGTACCACCTCTGCAGAGTGTCAAACTATTCGAATAACCACGTCCGCGGTCATGGACAGTTGGAGTGGCCATACTGTTCCGTTGTGAGATGTTTTCAAAAAAATGACTTGTGAATTGAACTATGACTTTGACTTGACCACAACAGGATTGTGGACATGAGAACTAGGTTCTCACTTAAGTGATGTAGAACATTAAATTAGCTTTCTTTACTTCTAAACTCAGTATGAGATAAACCTGGCTTTTTGCAAATAACCTAGAGCTTAAGATTCCTACTAGAACTACCTTACTTGTTAGTGATAGTTTGCGAGTACTTAAAGAGTACTCATGGCTTTGTCCCTCGCTATTCCCGTGGCCAGACTATGAGGAGGACTACCAGAAAGATGGACAGCAGGAGGTCTATTAGAACTAGGATCATCTCCCATCGTCAGCATTGCCTGTGACTCTGAAGATGGAGCCCCTACTACGTTTACTAACATAATTTTTATTTTATTAAGGTTGGATCATGAGATCTTTTATTTGTAAGACCTTTATTATGGTTTATAATGGATGATGTACTGTGGTACCAATTCTGTTATGTCTTGCAAAAATGGAAATCCTAGGATTGCGATGTATGGCATAACAGACATCTAGGATTAAAAATCCGGGTGTCGACAAATGCCAATTTTGAAATTCTTTGACAACAAATATAGTGTTTTTTCGCCTGCTTTGATGCTCTAACTTAATATGTCTTAGTTTCAGCATGAAAATAATCTGTAGTGTTTATTCTAGAGTGGTTATGATACTCGCACATGTACGCATCGGTCAAGGATATCGACTGCTCATATTATTCCGGAAAGAGATGTACGAGGCACATCATTGATTGTTATTTGCCAATGATGCATTAGAATTATTTTACATATAAGATGGCCACCAGTTAGCTGGTACGCTATGATGACTTATTTTCTTTGTTTCAAGCTACACATGAAGCTATGGGGGCAAAAGGGAGGAATCCTACATTAAGTATTGAGGTTATTTCACAAAGCAGCAGTGACAGTGGTTATTGCTTGGATCGACCCACTATTCCAGTTTTTCTAGCACAAAGAGGTGTTACAGCTGCACTCCAAACAATTGATTTGATTCAACAAGAAATAGAGAAAATAGATGGAATAATCATGATTACACGTGAGCAGATACTGGAACTGAAAGATCGACAAGATCGGACGAACCGTCTACTTGATAATCTCTTCTACAACTATGATGGTAAGACGGTTGTTACTTGTATGGCGATGTAAGATCCATAGCAGAAACCCTATTCCAACCCATGTTTGACGATGTCTCTGTAATGCTTCATTTTATTTTTGTTGACATTCTGGTATGTAATAAATTTCATGAAAATTCCGCTGATGTAATATGGTGATCCTAGCGCCGCCATTGGCGGGCCAAAATAATAACAGAGTGTTTAAAACAAGAATTGCACCATAGATATAGAATACCAAAATATGCCGGCTAGAAGATGTGCCCAATAAACAGTAAAAGGCTGTAAGTGCCAGTTCAGAATATTGGTAGGTCTCATAAGCGGCCAAGGGCTTAAAAACGTACATGGTTAAACAACAACAAGCCAGAACAGTAAAATGCTGAACAACAAAAGGGCTGAACAGTAAAAGGGACGAACAGTAATATGCCCGAAGAGTAATAGGTCAGCGCAGTAAAAGACAGAAGAGAAAAATGACAAGAAGAGTAAAAGGCCTGAACAGTAAATGACCAGAATAGTAAAATCCAGAACAGTAAAAGGACATAAGAGTAAAAGATCTAAAAAGTAAATGACTGGAACAGTAAAAGGCCAGAACAGTGAAAGACCAGAAGATTAGAAGGACATAATAGTAAAAGGGTAAAAGGCCATAACAGTAAATGAGTAGAATAGGAGCGGACCCAACAGACTGTAGGAATAAGAACAGGTTGGCGGCAAGCCTTAACAGTACCGGACCTACTGGCACATACCGTTAATGGGCCGCATAGTATTGGACCATGGTGGTCCTTCTTTAGTCCAAAACAGTAACGGACCTGAAATCGTACGGGCCGCAGAGGACTGCACTAATAGGCCCATTTCAAACAGTGCAGGACGAACCAGTAACGTGCCATCTTTTTGTTGGGATCTCCTCATGGGCCGGCCCACTTAATAATTAGCAGGTGTTGGCTGGGTCAGGCTTCTACCACGGCTTCTGTGACCAATAATGACAGTAACTGAACGTTAACAGTGTTTTTCACGTGGTAGTTTGCATGACGTCAACAGTCAACACGGCTGGCGAACAGATCTACGATGAAACAGGTTTTCGTGGCTAAAGGGCACGGTCGAAAAAACCATGGTAGATTCTTTTGTGATGGGGCTTTTACTACGAAGGGCATCCGTCGTAGAGGATTTTTTAACCACGAAAATTGGGCCTTTAGCCAAGAAAATCATCCGTTGTAAAAGCCAACTTTTCTTGTAGTGCCGTGTCATGTACACGTCCTATGTAACCATTCTATTAGAAGAACTTTGTTTCGTTTGTTCACCTATCATATACCAAAATTGACATATATAGTGGTTGCTACATTAATCCGTCTAGAATAATTATCACTACGAAAGATCAAATCTTGTTGCAGTCAACTCCTTGAACATTGTTGTAAAATCTTTTGCAATATGTCGACTATTTTATAGATGTGAAACATCCACGTCTATTTATTTATAGATCCCAATATGATCAATAGGCTTTATGCCCTTTCGGAGGGTCTTCCAAGTTCAAAAACTTGATTTCTCGTGTATGAAAACTATCATAGATTTTCTGACTTCTAGTCATTTTATGGAGACAGGGTGATACAGTACGCCAGATCTTATTAGTAGAATTGCGGATAATTAGTACTTGCCTCTCAAGTAACATTCAGCCGTACACCACGCGCCATTGCACGAACTTGTGGCTCTATGGATATTCGCTCGACACGCACCGGATTGATCACCGCTGACTACGAAGCCGTGATCGCCAAGCCCTCAATTCTCAGTGGAAAAGCAAGCTTGACCTTGATCTACAGATGAAAACATGGTATCACACAATCCCTCGCATTAACTCTTGTATGAGCCGTGAAAAAGAGAAACAAGAAAATATTGCAATGTTTCAATCTGAATTTATATGTAGTCTACCGCGAGTACAAATATTTATAGGTAAACCAGCGGCAGGCTAGGGTTGTGATCGGTGTAGAGTCCTGAGCGATTAATCCTAGAAAAACTTTCCTATTTTTAGGTAACTACCATATGTGATTCGTGTTTGCTTCTAATTGGTGGGAATTTCCTTCCGTGAGCGGATGCCTTTTGTAGCTCTCGTATTTGAGATTGACATAGCTGAATCGAGCTAGGACTTGTCCTAGGCTCTCTCTGGCACACACAGCTAAACTGCCACGCCTCCCTCCCACTGCTTGTTTTGTGTGTGCGCTCTTGTATCGCCTCCATACGTATGATAGTCTAGCAGCATCGTGGTCTAATGTAGTAGATGTAGAATCATTGTCTGGCGGCTGTGCATCCGTTGGTGAGCATAATTCTTCTGGTATCAAATCGTCTATAACGTGAGCGCTAACATATGTAAGAACATATAATATAGGAGATTTAGGTAGTATAAATTTTTCTAAAACAGATTGATGTACGTGTTAAGGATTAAGTTCACCTGTTCTTGGAGCTGCTTCGCTCGAGCTCGTGTGATTGGACCCGTCGGCATCTCAATGTGAATGTCTTGTGCTTTGGCTTTTGTATCTTGAGAATGTGGTAATATAGTACATACTCCCTCATCATCATCCCCCACTTGAAAACGCGTCGTCCTCGACGCTGGATCATCACCTCCAAAGAATGGCGACAAATAGGCAACATTGAATGTGTAACTCACGCGTAGTCATCTCCTGGAAGCTTAACCTTGTATGCATTATCATTAATTTTCTCTAACACCTTAAAAGGTCCATCTCCTCTTGGCATGAATTTGGATTTGCGGCGTTCCGGAAAACGATCCTTGCAGTAATGCACCCATACAAGATTTCCTGGCTCAAATAGTAGTTTCTTACGTCTTTTCACTAGTAGAAACCATGCCATTAGCCCCGATTCGTAAGGACCTTTAGTTCCGGATTTCAAAGCGGGACTAAAGGTCTGGCTTTTAGTCCCGGTTCTGTTATGAACCGGGAGTAGAGGTGCACCACGTGGCCCCGTGAGCCGCGCTAGGCTGGAGGACATTTAGTCCTGGTTCGTAGCTAAAGGTTCCCTGCCGCGGTAGCGTTTTAGCCATTTGGCTGCCGCAGCAGGAGATGGGTTTTAGGGTTTTGTGTTTTTCTTTTTATTTTGTGTTTTGTGTTCAATTATTTTTCATTAGAAAAAAGTTTTCGTATACATACAGAACGCTACTACACAGTACTTATACACATTGATGCATATATATATAATATAATTTCTCTTACAAGCATACATGCATGAAAGGTCGATCATTACATGGAGTCCCAACCGGGTTCAGAGCCTGTCTATTTGATTACATGGAGATCATTACATGGATGCTTTAGGTTCTATCTAGAGAGTATTCTCCGTATGGGTCTATGACATCGTCGATAAAAAATCCAGCAAATTCCTCTTGGATTGCTAGTAGGCAGTCCTCTGGTAGGAGCTTGTCCCGCATCGCGTCCAACTATAAAGAAGGAGATCGTATGAATTAGACTCAACACAACTTTTTATAATAAAAATAAAATGTGAATATATTGTTTACTTATTCGAACAGTTTGCAAGGGTTTCTCAGTAGTGATACGAATGAACTCGCACACGTAGAATCCATATAGATTAGTCCCCGTGGCTGCCTCGCGCACTTTACAAGAATAGAATTCAATCAAATAATAACTCTAGCATGATAAATGCACATAAACTAGAATTAAATAGATGCATGAACTTAGCTCGTACTACTTACCGAGACCGATTTAAAAAATAGCTCCTCACGCCATTGACCGCAAACCGTGTTCTTGAACCGTGTCCAAACCCTACCCGACAAAGAAAATGAATGTATGAGTTAATAACTACTTGATATCCCAGAAAATGAACCAAATAAACCGATATAGTGCGATAATGGTTGAAATTACCTCTGGAGCATATCGATAATGCTGCGATAGTCTTCAATGTCTTTGTTTAGTGAGTCCATGATGTGAACTCTTCTCAAGTCAACTGAAATGCTTAGAAGAATCCAGTGGTACCTACGCAAGATTTACGTACGTCAGTAACTCATCATTTACACTGAACATCGAGTAAGCAAAAGTTAATGTGTACAAGAACTCACTTTTCGTCGTGGTAAGGAAATAGTATTTCATTACAGAAATGCTGGTTCATGAGAAACCCGAGCAAGTTTTGCTCGGTCTCTAGTGGCTTATCCTTTAACACAGCTCGATTAACTCAATGTGGGTCAATAAACCCAAATCCGTTGATATCCTTTCTTTTACATTCGAGAATCTTCAACCTGCATCATTATATATAGCGTACAAAAGAATATAGTGAGTATACTTACCGACAATGAATTGAACAAGCTGAGATAGAGACTTAATTACATAAATAAAGTAATCACTTACAAACAATAGCAACTGAGGATAGATTTGTCGAGTTCCTTTAGATTGAATAACTAAAATAATTCTATAAATTCAATAGGGACCTTGTCTTCAGCGAAGTAATGCTCTTTTCGAACATTCACTATGAGCCAATATCGCTCTTCTTTTGATACTTTCATGTACCATTCCTGCAATCGTTGCATTTTTGTTGGCATATCCCGAAACCTCTCAGAACTAACCAGAGGCTCCCCGTGAACAAATTTGGGTGCTACCTCAGCCTTGGGCATAGCACCGTGAATAATGTCAGGAATAGACATATTACATTGCTCGGCCAATATCTTAGTCGTTTCCGGATTCATAGGTTCTCCCCCATATAGTTGAGGTTCGGGTATGTGCACCTGGCATAGCATCTCTTTTGGTTCTCCGGCTACCACTCGATTGTTTTGCTTGTTTCCCCAGCTGGGGAACGTCCATTCTGATGCTTCCGCTACCACTCGATTGTTTTGCTTGTTCCCCCTGCCGGGGAACCTCTTTTGTGATGCTTCCTCTACCACTTGATCTCTTTTGTTTCAGTGTCTTCTAAAGACATCGTGTATAGTCATCTGGTCCATTAACTGAGCTTGGGATGACTGCGTCAGTAATTTCCTAAAGTGCTCCTTGGTTTCTGGTTTTATTTGGACCTCTGGCTCAGGTTGTTTCTTTTTAAAATGAGCATCCACTTTGGCCCGTACGACCGCATCGGTCTCCTCATCCGTCAGGTCGTAAGCCCTCTTGGGAGGAACCGACAGTACTCTTGGGAGGGGCGACAACTGTCGCTTTGGGCGTCGGTTATCGCTCGACGGAGCGGTGCTATTCTTCCGCTTTTGACCCTTAGTGGGTGGAGGCGGCTGCGTAGATTGACATGGACTCGTGTTGAGGTCATGGATTGTACTTGGAGGTGGTGGACTTTTACTGGGAGGAGACGGTGCCCTTGGAGGTGGACTTGGAGGTGGACTTTTACTGGGAGGAGACGGTGGCCTTGGAGGTGATGGATTGTTTCTCGCTGGAGAAGGTGGCCTTGGTGCCGAGCCTGGAAACTTGATGTATTCCTTTTTCCAAAGAATGAAGCCACTCGTGACTTCTCCCAGTGTCGTCTCCCCTTCACCTCTAGGGAAGTCAAGTAGTAGTGACTGACACAGCGGTTGAACTTCATCCACACTGACACGAGCATAGCTAGCTGGAATCGGATTGCAATGGTAGGTCGCTCCCGGTGCAGAAGGTAAAGCAAAGCCGACCGCCACCTTCATCGATATGTTCTTCAATTCAACATGCAGCTCACAACTAGTCTTCTCCTTAATTGCATCCACGGGGTACACATCCATCATTGCATCATTACCATGGCCCTCCGTGGAAGCCACGCTTCTTTTCTATTGCGATGGGCTGACCGTACTGTCTGGTGCAGGATCTTGCTGTCGGAGTCCTTTACGTTCATTAAGCTCCTTCTGATGCTCCTGTAGCATGGCTTCAAACCTTGCGAACCGCTCCGCATCCTCCTCTTTTTGCCGCTTTGTTTTTCTCGATCGACTTCTGTACATGTCAAGGTCCTCGGGAAACCCGATAGCCCATGGACAAGAAGGTCCGAACCCTCTTATTCATCCAGCCTTTTCAGGATTCCCGAGAGCCTTTGTCAGCTCATCATTCTCTCTGTCGGGAACAAACTTTCCCTCTTCAACCTCTTTTATCATTTTAATAAGATCATCTTTGGGTCCGGCAACTTCTTTGGCTGCAACAATCTCGCTTGTTTCTGGGTCATACGATGCCCCATGCCCGAGTAACCAATTTCTTGACCTCAAGGGCCAACCAGACATAGCTGTAGTGACCCCTTTAGCCGCCAGGTCGGCCTCAGCTTTATCCTACTTAGGCATGGCAGTCTTGTAGCCACTTATGCCCATATGATGGTGATATTTCTTTTTGGCTGCATTTAGCTTATTCTTTTCTGACATTTCCACAGCTCCTGCCGAGTTCTTGTATTCCACAAATGCGGCCCAGTTATCCTGCTGCATCTCTAGTGGGCCAGTGAATGGAGGAGTTTTTTTCTTCAAGACATAGTTGTGGTACAATCTTTTCTTTTAGTCCTTGAATAGTTCACCCATCTTCTTAAGAGTCCACGCCTTGACTTTCCTCGTCATTTGCTGTGTGAGCTCATCAGTCTCCAAGACTGGTCGGGTGAAATGTGTCATGAGAGAATTCCATATCGCATCTCTCGCTCTGTCATCTACAAAACTAGCCCTGGCTGGATCCCTTTTCTTTTCTGGCTTATTCCACTCTCGCGTGGTGACCGGTATGGTGTCTCTAACAATAACTCCGCATTGATGTACAAATGCATTCACAGATTCTTTGGTCTCCAACGGTTGACCCAGCGCAGAGACTGAGTCAATGTTGAAACGGACATCAGCGGGTAACTTTTGTGCCGGGCCTCTTGTCCTTGTAGAAGATTGGCCGGATGCGGAGGTCTAAGAGAACAAATATTCGTCAGTACATATATACGAATCAATTAGTGCATCTCTACTAGTGATCGATCGGTAGAGGCTTTATATACCTCGCCGGACTTTGTTATTAAGGTGTCTTCACCATGGTCTCCACCATGGTCAGCACCATCGTCTCCACTATCGTCTCCACCCTCGTCTCCTCTAGACAAATTAAGATACCGGGAGCCATTATCATAACCCCAAGTACCCTCATCTATCATGTTGAAAATCTCATCTTCATTCCCCGCAAAAAAAGAAGAAAATATCATCTTCATTTTATCTACCGTCCATAGCTTAACTAATACAGAAAAAGAATATTGCATTAAGTAAAATAATATTACAATTGTGACAACTCGGATACATAAACAAGATTACGTACTAATAATGAAACAATTTTGCATTAAGATAAAGTAAAATAATATAAGATAAAGTACATTATTAATACATCTCGCTCATATCTCGCTTATAAGATAAAGTACAATAATAATCAAACTAGCGAACTCGGCTGCTGCGTTCTGTGCCACGGCAGCTCTGCACCCAGAGTAGACGAACCATCACCAGAGAATAGCTTGTGTGAGATCCGTGAGCCTACCAGATATTGGAGAACCTAGTCTCCAAAAGATACATATATCGTCGTACGTGCTCGTCCTCCTCCCTGATACGATGACGTACTACCTCCTCGGGGGCCAGCTCCCTTTACATTGCTCCTGGACCTCGTGGATGCCACCAAAGAAGCTCCGGGTTGACGATGATACCCGGATTCCTCACCAAGGTACGAGTTCCGACAGGTAGCACCTCCCAGTGCCAACCCGCCGGAGCCCAGGCTCGGACATCCCCGGAACCGACGGAGTCCAGTAGGCTCGGACGAGGAGAGCGCGACATAACTAAATAATAGCAATAAACAATCATAAACATAAACAGTAACTACATCACTAAGTATTGCCCTAATAATACTAACCCTAAACCGAACACTAACTAAACTAAACCTAATTAACTAAGTATTCTAACTAACCCTAATCCCTAATAAACCCTAATCCCTAATAAACTAACTAATTTACCTAACAAATCCCTAATCCCTAATTAACTAATTGATCTAACTAATCTCTAATCTCTAATAATAAACTAAAATCACTAACTAAAATCTCTAACTAAAATCCCTAACTAAAAGCCCTAATAATAAACTAACTAAAATCTCTAATTAACTAATTGACCTAACTAATCCCTAATAATCAACTAAAATCCCTAACTAAAAGCCCTAATAATAAACTAACTAAAATCCCTAATTAACTATTTGACCTAACTTATCCCTAATAATAAACTAAAATCTCTAACTAAAATCCCTAAGTAAAATCCCTAACTAAAATCTCTAACTAAAATCACTAACTAAAATCCTAACTAAAATCCCTAACTAAAATCACTAACTAAAATCTCTAACTAATTAAAATCCCTAATAATACTAAACTAACTAAAATCTATCCCTAATACTACACCTCACCTGCAGGGGGCGGCGCGGCACGGCGGGACGGACGACAGCGAACGGCAAGGCGGGACGGGCGGCAGCGATCCTCCTTGATGGCGTGGACGGCGACGGTGCAGGCGGCGGCGATCCTCCTCGATGGCGCAGGCGGCGATCCTCCTTAATGGCGCGGATGGGCGCAGTGGGACGGGCGTGGCGAGGCGGGACGGGCGTGGCGGGATAGCGGCGGCACGGGCGGTGCAGCGGGACGGCACGGCGAGCTCTACAGCAGCGTCGGGAAGGTTGGGCTGCTCCAGGTCGTGGATCAACCCGAGGTGGAAGTGGGGGTATTTATACCCCAGACCTTTAGCCCCGGTTTATAATACAAAGCGGGATCCCGCTTTGTATTACAAACCGGGGCTAAAGGGGGTTTTTGGTGCCAAAAAGAAAAATGGTTATAGTTTTCAAAAAATTATGTACTATATATATCAAAATTTTCAGAAAAAGAAGATTTATAATTTAAATCTATTATCATACTTTATGATACAACTTAAATGAAATTATCTATTGTTTAATAAGTATTATATTTAGTACAAATGTTGGAAAAATAAGTTTATTATTTAAAACAGAAAAATACATATAATATACCAAAATATTCAAAAAAATAATATACTCATTAGAAATATAATATTTAATACTAAAATTAGTAACTAGGACTAAAACATATTTCGGGGGCCTTTAGTCCCGGTTGGAGCCACTAACCGGGACTAGATATTTCCCGCCATTTCCCCCGCTTCCCGCCATGTTTTCCCGCCATTTCCCCCGCTTCCCGCCATGTTTTCTCGCCATTTCCCTCGTTTCTCGCCATGTTTTCCCGCCATTTCCCTCTATATCTAGGCCGACCGCCATGTCCATCCACACATCCACACCTTCTCTCTCACAACAATGGACACCGCTTACTAGGCCTTTCTGACGCTCGAGGAGACCGAGGCACTATGCGCCTCCAGCTACCCATGCCCGCCGGGGTATCGGCTGCCCACTGGCTGGATGCTGAGCGCTGGAGGGGTTCCTGTTCCTCCTGTGCCTCAAGGTTCGGCCTACCAGGCGGCCATCACGAACCACTTCTACCTCGAGGTCACGCCGGAGCAGCGGATGGATCCCCATTGGGATCCCGACAACCTCGACACCTGGAATGCCTTCTTCTCAAACCGGCAGGAAAGGGAGCTCGCCAGGTACGAGGTTGACGGCCCGCCCCTAGTGAACCACAACGAGGCCGGTCGCCGCTTGTGGTGGGCGAAACGGACTATCGCCAGTGTGATGCGCTACATCGCCATGGGAGACCATACTCGCCTGAGGTACCCGCACTTTCACCAGCCGCATAGCCACAAGAATGGTGGTGGTGGTGAAGGCCTAGGGCGTACTGGGGTCATCATCTGGGAGCCCCCTCCTCCGTGCGTCATGAATCCAAGGCCGGATTGGTAGGTTCCCCCTCCCCCGTTGCCCCAGGCATAAGCTGGGGAAGGGCTGAGGATCCAGCCGTGTGCTACGAGCGACGATGATGACGATGACGACCCTGAAGCTGTGTACTACAGGGCTAGATATGATTATGACTAATATTTATGTTTTAATATTAATAAATGTCTGGCCACGGCAAGTGGAAATACTACCTATTGAGATCGAGACAGTTCATATCCATATATATATAAGTAGATCATTAAAAATAAAGGTTTAATAATATTGTACATCACCAACATCCACACATATCTATTGTTAGGGTTTTCTTCTAATTCGTAACGATGGAGCATCTTCCTTAACGGGATGCTTGGGTCATCCTTCACAGCGAAGGGCGGAATTTCATAAAACTTATCATAATCTTCTAACATGTCTGTCTTATCCTCCACCCCCACGATGTTTCTTTTTCCTGAAAGAAGTATGTGGCGCTTTGGCTCATCGTATGCTGTATTCTTTTGCTTATCTTTCCTTTTTCTCGGTTTGGTAGACATGTCCTTCACATAAAAACCTGAGCCACATCATTGGCTAGGATAAATGGTTCATTTCTATATTCAAGGTTGTTGAGATCCACTGTTGTCATTCCATATTTCTTGTCTACCTCAACCCCGCCTCCTGTCATCTTGACCCATTTGCACCGAAACAAAGGGACCTTAAAATAAGGTCCATAGTCAAGTTCCCATATCTCCTCTATGTAACCATAATATGTATCCTTTTGCCCATTCTCGTCTATTGCATCAAATCGGACACCACTATTTTGGTTGGTGCTCTTTTTATCTTGGGAGATTGTGTAAAATTTATTCCCATTTATCTCATACCCTTGGAATGTCAATATAGTCGAAGATGGTGACTTGGCCAATAAGTACAACTGCTCTCCAACATTTATGTCATTCATGAGATGTGTCTGCAACCAATCGCCGAAAGTCCTCATGTTTTCATCTCTAATCTAGGAGCCAGGCTTCCCCGGGTTGTTGGAGTGTATAATATTCTTGTGTTCCTCGATATACGGAGCCACCAAGGTGGAACTTTGAAGAACTGTGTAGTGTGCTTTAGTGAGAGAATGTCCGTCCATACATATCCTTGCTTTCTTTCCTAGCGTGCCTTTTCCACTAAGTCTACCCTCATGTCGTGATTCAGGAACACCGATGGGCTTAATGTCAGGAATAAAGTCAACACAAAACTCAATGTCCTCCTCTATTCCATATACCTTTGAGATTCTTCCTTCTGGCCTAGCACGGTTATGAACATATTTCTTAAGACTCCCATGAACCTCTCAAAGGGGAACATATTGTGTAGAAATACATGACCGAGAATGTTAATCTCTTCGACTAGGTGAACTAGGAGGTGCATCATAATATTGAAGAAGGATGGTGGGAACACCAACTCGAAGCTGACAAGAAATTGGACCACATCTTTCTGTAACCTTGGTAGACTATCTAGATGATTACCTTCTGAGAAATTGCATTAAGAAACACACATAGCTTCACAATGGGTACTCAAACATTTTCCGGCAGGAGTCCCCTCAATGCAATCGGAAGCAGCTGGGTCATAAGCACGTGGCAGTCATGAGACTTTAGGTTTTGAAATTTTTTCTCTGCCATATTTATTATTCCCTCTATGTTCGACGAGAAACCAGATGGGACCTTGATACTGTAAAGGAATTACAAAAAGATTTCCTTCTCTTCTTTTGTAAGAGTGTAGCTGGCAGTACCTTCAAACAGCTCTGGATGCATGCTGTCTCGGTCTTTCATACGTTGTTGGTCTTGCCATGCTTCAGGTGTATCTTTTCTCTTCCCATACATGCCCAAGAAGCCTAGCAGCGTCATGCAAAGATTCTTTGTCAGGTGCATCACGTCAATTGCAGAGCGGACCTCTAGGACTTTCCAATAGGGTAGCTCCTAAAATATAGATTTCTTTTTCCACATGGGTGCGTGTCCGACATCGTCCTTCGGAACAGATTGTCTACCAGGACCCTTTCCAAAGATTACTTTTAAATCCTTCACCATATCAAATACATCATCACTAGTACGGCGGATAGGCTTACACCGGCCGTCTGCCTCACCATTGAAATGCTTACCTTTCTTTCTTAGGGTGTGCGTGGGTGGAAGAAAACGACGATATCCCGGGTACACATTCTTCTTACATTTATCCAAATATATACCTCCAGTCTCATTTAAATAGTGTGTGCATGCATTGTATCCCTTGTTTGTATGTCCTGAAATGTTACTAAGAGCAGGCCAATCATTGATTGTTATGAACAACAACGCTCGTAGGTCAAATTCCTCCTGCTTGTTCTCATCCCACACACGTACACCTTGTCCGTGCCACAACTGTAAGAGTTCTTCAACTAATGGCCTTAGGTACACATCAATGTCGTTGCCGGGTTGCTTCGGGCCTTGGATGAGCACTGGCATCATAATGAACTTCCGCTTCATGCACAACCAAGGAGGAAGGTTATAGATACACAGAGTCATGGGCCAGGTGCTATGACTGTAGCTCTGCTCCTCAAAAGGGTTTATCCATCTATACTTAGACCAAACCAGAAGTTCCTCGTGTCTCCTGCAAAGTCTGGAAACTCTCTCGATTTTTCTCCACTGCGACCCATCAACGGGGTGTCTCAACATCTCGTCTTTCTTACGGTCTTCCATGTGCCATCGCAACAACTTGGCACGCTCTTTGTTCCTGAACAAACGTTTCAACCGTGGTATTATAGAAGCATACCACATCACCTTGGCAGGAACCCTCTTCATGCGGCGCTTGCCCTCAACATCACCAGGGTCATCTCGTCTTATCTTATACCGCAATGCAGTGCATACTGGGCATGCATCCAAATTCTCGTACTCCTCGCCGCGGTAGAGGATGCAGTCATTAATGCAAACTAAAGAGCCAGAGGAGGACTGGAGCTTCAATTTAAACAAGTGCTTGAAAAGGCCAAAGTGCGGCTCGATTCCGGGCCAGCACTCGATAAGAGTAATGAAACAGGTGATGTGGAGAATCGAGTTTGGGGACAGCTGATGGAGCTGGAGCCCGTAGAAACAAATGAGACCCCTAAGAAAGGGGTGGAGAGGCAAAGAAAGGCCGCGAATGACGAATGCAAGAAACATCACTCGAAAACCAGCGGGAGGCACAGGAATGGTCTCACCGCTGGGGACGCGCGCATCGGCGACTCCCGCAGAAATAACTCCATCCTAGCGAAGAAGACAGAGATCCGATGCCTTGATGATGGAAGGGCGCCATGCACCATTTGTCACGCGGGTGCCCGCGACCTTCTTCTTCCTGCCGGCGGCGGCGCTGGTGCCCGCAGTAGCGGACCCACCCTTCTTCTTCGTCACGGCAACGGTGGCCGCGGAATCAGCGGCAGCACCTCCTTTCTTCTTTCCCATTCTTGGCGGCGTGATGAGAACGTAGTAACTTGGAAACGAACGGAGGTGGTCCAGCGCTGTGGAGGAGACGAGCACAGGAAAGAAGAAGAACAACAGCAATGGCAATGGCAGCAAGGACGAAAAAGTGCAGATGAAAAATTACCACCGCAGCGCCGCTATTTAACCCCTGGAAGATGCAATCCAACGGTTCACAAAAACCCTACCGGACGCATGGCACGCATTGCGCTCGACACGTGGAGAAGAGAAAGCGCGAACCGTCCCCCCACTTCTACCATTACGCGTGGAAATCGAGGAGGCGCAGTTAAAAATAAGATTACGCACGCCCAGTCAAATCAAAGTCAGAAAGTGGGACCCACCACTCATCACGTCCCGTCAAAATCACTCACGCGGGCAACTGAGGTCATACAAACGTCAACACTGACGTCACCAAGGCTACGCAATGGAAAACTTCGACTATTTTTAGTCCTTGCCGGAGTCTTCGACTCCACCAAGCACTCGGGCTACTCCGTGAGGCGGCAAGCGCACCCTACGAATTTTTCTTTTCTTGTTGCAGGCACAAAGACAATCACAAAAGCAAACCCCACCACTCGAAACACAGTTCGATTATGGACATGGGTTACTCCCATAGGGAGTGCCGGAAACAAATTCGACTGAAACAAGCACGCAAAAGATGACAGCAGTTGCGAAAATATTTAGTCCCTGCCTGAGTCATCGACTGAAACAAATAAGCAAAAAGACGACAGCACTCCCAAAAGTTCTTTAGTGCCTGCCTGAGTCTTCGACTCAACCAGGCACTTGGGGGCTACTCCCATAGGGAGCGCTGGTCGCGCACCCTATGATTATTTGCACAAAAACTGTGTGTTGATAACATCCGCACTCGCAACCTTTGGCGACACCGCCTCACAAATTTTCCCTACAAAGAGACTACGTCTCCTGGGACGCCCGAATCGTCTCCGCGATGATAAAATTCGGATGCCACGCTTACGGCGTGAAGGTAAGACCTGAATAAGGCCTGGCAACGCATTTAACTGCGCACTACCAGAAATATATCCGTGCCTACAGGCACGATGAACATGCCTTGACGGACGCGTCGAGTGCTCACACCCATATAACTGGAATTCGACTCCTGTAAGACCTCCGCGGCCTGAGTCGAATTACACCAGCACTTTTCCGGATTCGAGTCCGGGGACTCGAATTTGAGTAGATTGCGTTGTTTCACCCTAAGGTGGTTAACTGATACCGATACTTCGGTTATATCAGGCACGTATATCAACAATCCCTATGACATAAATAAAAGCAGTCGAAAATGTACTCATTCAGGCACTCGAAGACTTCAAAAAAGTCCCAAGTCAAATCTGCGATTCCACTGGACACTCGGGGGCTACTGACATGGGTATACCCTACAGGTACTCGAGCTTGGTATATACGGTCCAAATACGTATAGGCCCACGGTGTCGCCAAGGCCCAGATAGAAGGACTCGAGTAACCTACGGACTCTCGATTGCTTGAAGATCAAGAAAGAGCTAAAGATAGAAAGTTTGAAAGGAAAAACCCTAACTTGTAACCGACTCGACCTGCTACCCGAGACCTTGCCTATCTATATAAGGGCTAGGAGGGGGCGGCGAGGAGCACACACGCAACCCTAGCTTCCACCAACCCTCGCCAGATTGTATCTGTGCATCGTTGTAACTTTCGACTCCCTCAATAATTCCACGAGCAGACAAGCAGGAGTAGGGACCTCTACGAGGCCTGAACCTGGGTAAATCCTTTGTCCCCTGTGTGCTTGTTTGCTAGCCGATAGATGTCTCCAGCGCTCCCTCCTCCAAAACCCAAGTCCACAACAATGGGCATTGATGTGTTAAACCCTCTTCACATAGTTTGTTAGCTCGAAACAAATATCCATCATGTATATGATACTTATCCCATGCGTTTCTAAGAGCACACAAACGATATGGTTCAACAAAATCATGGTCAGTTGCATAAAGTGCACAAATAGCTTCTAATCTAGGAATTTTAACATCAAGATTGGTTAATAGCATGTTCTTCCTAGATAGAGCATCAGCAACCATGTTCTATTTTCCCTTCTTATAGTTAATGATGTAAGGAAAAGACTCAATGAACTCAACCCATTTAGCTAATCTTCTATGCAAGTTTGATTGATCTTTCAAATATTTCAATGCTTCATGATCAGAATGTATGATGAATTCTTTTGGCCACAAATAATGTTGCCAAACCTCAAGTACTCTAACAAGTGCATACAGTTCTTTATCATAGATAGAATAATTCAAACAAGCACCAGTCAATTTCTCAAAAAATAAGCTATAGGATGACCCTCTTGCATCAAAACGCCACCTATACCTATACCACTAGCATCACATTCAACTTCAAATTGCTTCAAAAAATCAGGTAATGCAAGTAATGGTGCAGAAGTAAGCAAACGTTTTAATGTATCAAATGCAATGTCTTGAGCCGCGCCCCATACAAAAGGAACACCTTTCTTTGTCAAATCATTTAATGGTGCAGCATTGGTGCTAAAATCTTTCACAAAGCGCCTATAGAAACCAGCGAGACCGTGGAAACTACGCACTTGACTAACATTCATCGGAGTAGGCCAATTCTGAATTGATTCAATTTTAGATTGATCTACCTCTACTCCATGCTTAGAAACAACAAATCCTAGGAATATGACCTTATCTTTTGCAAATGTACACTTCTCAAGATTAGCATATAGTTTATTATCACGTAACACTTGCAAAACTTGTCTGATATGAGTGCAATGTTCAGATTCGGTGTGGCTGTATATGAGTATATCATAAGAGTAAACAACCATGAAACGACCAATAAACTCTCTCAAAACATGATTCATCAAACGCATGAAAGTACTAGGTGCATTAGTAAGACCAAACGGCATAACTAACCACTCATACAAACCGAATTTAGTTTTGAAAGAAGTTTTCCATTCATCCCCTTCTTTCATCCTAGTTTGATGATAACCACTACGCAAGTCAATTTTAGAGAAAACAGCAGCACCACTCAATTCATCTAGCATATCCTCTAAGCGTGGAATAGGATGACGATATCGAATAGTGATGTTATTAATCGGTCTACAATCAACACACATGCGCCATGTACCATCTTTCTTAGGAACTAAAATAACAGGAACAACACAAGGGCTAAGAGAGACACGAATGTACCCTTTATCCAACAATGCTTGTACTTGCTTCTGAATTTCCTTAGTTTCTTTGGGATTAGTCCTGTAAGGTGCATGGTTGGGAAGTGTGGCGCCAGGAATCAGGTCCACTTGATGTTCTATACCACGCAATGGAGGCAAACCTGCGGGTACGTCTTCTAGAAACACATCCCCAAAGTCCTGCAAAACAGAAGAGACACCAAGAGAAATAGGGGTCATGTCATTAGAAACCAATACCTCGCCCTTATACATGAGCACAAGTGGCATGGCTGTAGGATCCTCACGAAACTCTCTCATATCCTCCTTGGTGGCTAGTATCAATAACCCAGGCACTCTCACACTTTTCATTATATCACTCAATTTAGGCTCAATTACATCAGGAACAGCTGTAACACAGTCTTGCCGAGTGGTAGTATCTTCCTTCAAGTTCACCTCTATCTTCTGGCGAGAATCATTCACAATTTCTTGTGGTGTCATTGGCTGCATAGTAATCTTCTTCCCTTTGAATTCCAAGTGATATGTATTGGCTCGGCCATTGTGTTGCACATGGCGATCATAGAGCCAAGGCCGACCCAATAGTAGGTGACAAACAGTCATAGGAACCACATCAAAATCAATAGAATCTTTGTATGGACCTATTTGAAAATTCACACGTACCATATGATTTACCTTCATCTCACCAATGTTGCTCAACCATTGTATGTAGTATGGTTTGGGATGAGGTAAGTATGTCAAATTCAGTTTGGCACATAGTTCCTTACCTGCAAGATTTCTGCAGCTACCTCCATCAATAATTATCTTGCAAGCTTTGTTTGGTCCAACTAGAGCTTTTGTTTGGAACAAGTTGCAACACTGGGATTCCTCAACTGGTTGCACACTAAGTACACGTGAAGATACGACAATAGTGGGTGCACGCTCAGCATATGCATCTGCACCTTCCTCGCCGTCATCAATATCATCATCAGAAGCTTCATCTCCACTTTCTACTTCACCTTGTTCATTAACAAACATAACCTTGCTGTTTGGACAATCCTTCTTGTAGTGACCTCTACCTCCACAAGTATGGCACACCACATCACGATTACGTGCAGTAGACATGTTGGAAACCGAGCTAGCAGCAGGAGCAGCGGGTTTCCGAGCATTAGAACCAAACGAAGGTGTACTTGCTGGTTTGGCCGATGGTGTAAACGGAACAGCAGCTGATGGCGTGACTGTAGGAGGTGTAGACCTGGCCGAAAATCTACTGGAGGACGGAAAACGAGCACGTGACTTCGCCTCTTCTGCCAACTGGGATTCAGCCTCTCTAGCATGATGCAACAACTCATTCATGGTCTCATACTTGTGATGACGAACAATGCTCTTGATCGGTAACTTCAAATTGTTTAGGAATCGCTGCATGGTCATCTCAATGGACTCACGAACTCGAGCACGCTGCATAAGCATCTCCATATCCATGTACTACTCATCAACTGTCATGGTGCCTTGCTTCACTTGCGTTAATTTATCAAAAACTGATCGCAAGTAGTTGGTTCGTACGAAACGTGCCTTCATGATTTGCTTCATCTCGCGCCAATCCATCACAGGAAGTTCATTGTCCTCCCTCCTATGTTGCACAAGAGCATCCCACCAACGCAAAGCATAACCATCAAATTCAGATGCTGCAAGCTTGACCTTCTTATCTTCTGGATAGTCAAATAAGCGCCAGAGTTTCTCAATCTTCAATTCCCAGGTGAGGTAGTCTTCAGGATCAATGCAACCATCAAACTTAGGAATCGAGAATATTGGCTTGCCCAAACCATCATCAGCAGCTTGGTTGGTCACACGTGGACCACGCCCAAGATGGGCAAACCCACGACCATGAGCAGGTGCATGGACAGGGGGAATAACACGTCCCCTGCCAACATGTGGAGCAGCATCAATAGCTCTACCCTCATTGAAATCATCAAAGGCATCATCATGTTGAGGATCTTCCCTTCTATGCAAGGCGGCTGTCAAACCCTCAATGGACTGCTGCAAAGTGGTGACATTGACATTGAGCGTAGCCACTTGCGTTTGGATAGTATCAACTGTCCCAACATGCTGATCCAATCTCATATTCATATCTTGGAGATTCTTGTCAATGGCATCTGTCGTGTTAGTAAACACACGTGTCAAGTGGGATTTCAAAGCCTCATATTCACGCCAATTTACGAGCTCCTCATCCTTCTTTTTCTGCAACACAACATCATTATCACTAGTAGACATGATTAGTAGGTTAGTGCAAAAATCAGAATCTGTATGGTGGAAACTCTCACAACTCACTCACAACTAATAAGAAAGGAGATCTTACCGTTCCAAAGTGAATAGAGATGCTCTACCAAACGAAATCAAAGACTGGTGCACTTGATGTGATGAAGTGAATATCAAAGGTATAGAGAACGATCGCAGTGCACACAGGTTATTTAAGGTGGAGCTATAGGTGTGGTATCCTATCTATACCGCAAACAAGTCCTAGTGCTGATCGTACAAAAACCCAAGAAACACACATGGTGGAGATAAACGTGGCAAAGCAATTTATGAATAGGAATATTTCAATGCACAAGAGAGACGCTAGTAATAGCTCAAATAGAACAAGCACAAGATTGCTCAAACTACTAGTGCTATACACAACAAGGCCTCCCAAATTGCACACTTCTATATCTCTTTTTTTGTCAGGCGTGTAGCTCTTTTCTCTCTTTTTTATACTGATTCTCTTTTCTTTTCTCTCTTTTTTTTTGATTTTTCAACTATATTACTCAATGCAAATAAGCACAGCAACTTATAATAGAACTGGGCCGGATAGTCCGGTTGATATGCACCGGAGACTCCGGTTGGGCCGGATAGTCCGGTGTGAGTCGGCCGGATAGTCCGGTTTTGCCTGTCGAAAATTTCTGCACGGCAAACCCTAATGAGCAGCCTATCAGAGCAAAGTAACTAGTCTCGTGGGTACGTTCCTAGGCACAGATGCTGTAGATAGGCTGTGTCTATGGTATGCAAACAAAGGTACGCTATGTGGACTCAGAAAAAGATAAAACACTTGCGGAAACGGTAACGGTGGGAAACAGCGGAAAACAAGATCAAACCCTACACCTAGACACAAATGGAAACTAGACTCCTACGAGGAAAAACCTGCAGATCGGATCTACGAGAAGATACAATCAGCAACTAAAACTTGAAAATGATGCAATCTAGTCTATGGCAATAAAAAAATTGTAAGGCTTTTTCTGTATAGGATGACAACACTCTCTAATCTATGGATGGATTTGTGGATGCTTACTGAGGCAACACTGAAAATCTGATACCAAGATGATATGGGGTGGCCCGATCTTCTCAGTAAGCGGATGGCAATGATAATGGTGGATGATAGATAACTAGCCTGTAGCTATGAACTCTCCCGCTCGATCCCTGATGCCAATGCAACAGCTCTCGAACCTTGTAGGATATTCACAACACCACGCTCTTGCGCAGCCGTGACGGTAGTAGTATGCAATCTACTAATTCCCAATGGAACAACATATCACACTCAATTATAGTTGGTATATTCGAACACAGGGTAATTCCAAAGGTTCTATGAAAGAAACAACTCCAAAATATTTTAACATGGTCTAAACCCTAACTAGAGGTCGTCCCATAGCTTATAAGGGCGCCTGGGGCGAGCAGAAACCGAAAACTAAATGCATACAAGTCAAACTGATACAAACCGACTCGGACCAGATTCGGTCGGCGGGCGGACACTCCGGTCGAAATCGGCCGGACAGTCTGGTCAGGCCGGACACTCCGGGTG
Organism: Avena insularis; assembly: GCA_023614405.1. NCBI lineage: Eukaryota > Viridiplantae > Streptophyta > Magnoliopsida > Poales > Poaceae > Avena > Avena insularis. The sequence continues at coordinate 353,717,490 of CM042694.1, forward strand.
AAGTGTGCCGGACAGTCCGGTCTGGCCGGAAACTTTGAAGTTTCCGGGTGGTGTCCGGGTAGTATCTGAACTGGCATACTGAATGTCCACGCCAGTTTGCCTCTCGACCAGGCCGGACAGTCCGGGTGGATCTGGCCGGACACTCCGGTCGTGGCAGATCTTTTTGCCTTCGTCTTGATGATCTTCTCTTGCGCCTTCCTCCCGCTCCTCCCTCGCGCATCCTTGGGCGATCATCATGTTGGGCTTCTCTTGTAGCCCTTCTCCTCCTCGCTCCATGCTTGTTTCTCCAACGAACCTGATCATACATAAATGCATAGACTTAGGCAGTATAAAGTTCTCATCAATCAAAGTACCAGATTCGTTTAGGAGGAAATTCACCTGTTGTTCTAGTAGCTTAGCACGAGCTCTTGTAATAGGTCCAATTCTAATCTCATTGGACTGATCCTTTCTTGCAACAGTTGTAGCATCTTCAGTAGTCATTGGGGTAGGTGTAATTGTAGGGATGTCCTCATCATGAAGAGCTAGAAGTTGATACCTCGGACCCTCTTGCCATTAGGCAAGTGGCGTTGTTGTTGATGGCGTTCTCGTTCGGTGAGTCGAAGAGTGATGAAGGAGTCGATGTGGTGGCTATAGCAGCCACCTCGCGGGAACTATCATCATCCTCTTCATCTTCACTTGCGGAGGAGTATTCCTCTTAAGCTACCAGGACAATCTTGGGTTGCTTCTTGAAAGGGCCATTCTTCTTAATGAACGGCTTCTTCTTAGGTGCTTTAGATTTCTCTTTAAGAATGAGCCTGCCACCATTGTCCTCTCTATCTTGATATGGACACTCGGCTACAAAGTGCATTCTATCACCACAGTTGAAGCAAGTTCTCAATCTTGGGCCACTTTCTCTTCTTCCATTTGACCCATTCTTGCGCTCAAGTTCAGACTTGGCTTTGGCAGGGTCCTTCCAAAAATTCCTCGCATAGAATGCCATGTACTCACCATGAGCACGTTTGACCTCATCGGGGCATTCCATGGATATCCCCTCAAAAGCTCCTTCATCTTCCTCTTGCTCAACAACATTGGCTTTGAGAGCCACATTGACACCCTTTTGCATTCCAATGGCCTGAGCACGGGCATCTTCAGCATTCTTTGCTGCCACTTTGAATGAAGCCATTTCTTGCATGACTTTGTTGGATGTCATTTGATGATAGTTGTGTCTACCTTGTAGGCTCTTCAAATCCGTTGGCTCGAAAGGCATTAAGGCACTCACATATTTTCTTTTTATCCATGCATCATCAATGTGAGTGGCCCCATGCTTTCGAAATGTTGTTGCGATGCCCTTGAGTCTTCTATACATGTCCTCATGGTTTTCACCATCCAACATGTAGAATCCCTCAGCTTTATTACGAAGGGCATCATACCTGTTTCTTCTCATGCTTTCATTTCCAACGAAAAGATCCGTAAGAGCATCCCAAGCCTCTTTAGCTGTGTTGAGATGTTCGATGTGTGGCATGTCCTTGAGACCCACACCCAGCTGTATCATGTGGAGAGCGGTGGCATTCAACTAGCTATCCACAACTTCTCTTCTTGTTAGGTTGGTTTGATCTCCAATATGAAGACCCTCTTCAATAATCCTCCACAATTCAATAGAGGAGCTGCAAACATGAGATTTCATTAGGAATTGCCATTGATTAAAGGAGGATGCAGTGAGCTTGGGTGGATCACCCCTATTATTTATATGAGGATGAGGGATAAGTGGGTCGGGGGAATATACGTGGCGAACCTCATTATATTCCTCCTTACCACTTCCCTTCTTGGAGGTGGAACCATTAAGTTTTTCACCTTCCACATCATCATCCTTGGATCCGGTGTTACCCTTTTCCTTAGATGATGGTGTGGCAGCCTCAGAGGAGGATGGAGATGGGGCTATGGATGATGTAAGGCGAGCAATCATTTGATTCATCTCCTCCATATTAGACTCAAAGGATTTCAACAAGGTTGTTTCCAACGACTTGAGATCATCCATTGTGACCTTATCCACAACCTCATTTCCATCATCCTTGGTACCCATACTACTCTTAGGCGGTTAAGCCTGAATAAAGAGTCGGGGCTCTGATACCAATTGAAATGGATCGTATGGGCACCTAGAGGGGGGGGGGGTGAATAGGTGCTACACCAATTTTTAATACCTTTTCAATTTTAGGCTTAACACAAAGGGTAAATTCTCTAGACAAACTATTAGGTGGAATTTCCCTATATGCAAACCTAACTACTAGCGAGTAAAGAGCGAGTGGAAGAGGAATGAGTAAACCGAAGTGAAGCATGCGGAGACACATGATTTGTTTGACCGCAGTTCCTTCCTTGTTAAGGGAAGTACGTCTGCATTGGAGGGGTGGGCGGTACTAAGACCACCACACCATAATAGGCCTCACCCTGTTCTCTGATGGATCTCGCCACAAAAGGCCTGATCCACCTTTCCACTATAGGTACCTTTCCAGGCGGGCACCGGCGCCTTTACACAACTAGCGGGGCAACAACTCCACAACAACTTGGAGGCTCCCAAAATGACAACAAGCTGCCACAAGAACAAAGTTATCAAAAACAATAAACAAGATCTAAGTATTGACAAGAATACTAGATCAGGGATTTCTCCAAGTGAATGGAGAGGAGTTGAAGCGCTTGATTCTTGATGATGATGATGAACTTCTCCTCCTTCAATTCCACCAAAGATCAAGACCTTCGGGTGGTTGAAGTGGGAGATCAAGAATGAGAGCTCTTGCATAATGTCTGGACAATTTCGAATGAATCAAGAGTTTTGAACGTTGGGGAAGAAGGGGTATTTATACCCCCCTTCAAAAACCAGCCGTTGCACACGGGGCCGGATTATTTGGCCCAAGTGAGGGCCGGATTATCCGGCCTGGGGAAAACACCACCCCAGACTCGGAATATCCGGCAGAAAGTCCAACCCCTATCAGAGCGTCGCGCCGAGCTTGCCTTTGATCAACTTCTGAGGGCCGGATTATCCAGCATGGAGTGGAAAAACCGCCCCAGTTCGGATTTTCCGGGAGAAAATCCGACCGGATACCGTGCGACGCGCCTTGGCCCCTTTTGCTCGAAAACTGGGGGCCGGATTATCCGGCCCGTACGACACCCGGATTATCCGGCCTGGGGAGGAAAAACCGCCAAGTTCGGATTTTCCGGAAGAAAATCGACCGTAATTGCGGCGTGCCTTGGCTTCTTTTGAGCGATGAGGTAGGCCGGATTATCCGGCCCTTGGTGGAGCAGATTATCCGGCCCCCCTCAAAACTTCCTGCACATGAATAGTCTCCATAGTATTGTTATCTAACACGCAAAACATAGGAAAACATGAAATGTTCTTTCACCAACACGGTTCAATAGGAACTCAAATCTTCAAGAATACAACCTTTGTATCCATGGGAATGATGAGCATTATGGCCTCCTCTGGGACACTTTCCGACCTGCACTACTTAGCACATGTTTCTTAGGTTCATCAACCTAATCAAAGTTCTATTGTCCTCCCACTTAACTTTTGTGAAAAAATTCTTCTCAAGAAACTTGACATTCTAAGTGACAAGTTCTTTTGTCCTTGGTGTTTTGGAGGAATACCGAACATTTTTTTTGGAATAACCTACAAAGACATGCTTATCCGACTTTGGTTATAAATATTTTACTTGTACCAAGCATATTAAAATTTAAGACAACCCGGGTTTTATCCCAAGCCATAACTCATATGGTGTCATTTCAACGTATCATGATGGTGCTCTTTTTAGTGTAAAAGCGGTAGTCTCTAAATCTCTCATCCTTAAAACATGATGAATTTTTTATAAATGACACCTTTGATCTTAGCATGTCAAACAAGGTTTGATTTCATCTCTCGAACAGTCCATACTCCTATGGTTTATCAGAAAATGCAAATACATCGAACAATTCTTCAAATCTTAGGTGTTTTGCTACACTTGTAACTCAAATATATTCCTTTATGATCCAATCATAAATTCTTTATTTTCTTGTTACAATGATTTTCCACTTCTTCTTGAAAGTCTTTGATTTTTTTTCAAATGTTTCATACTTCTTCCTTATTAAGTAAATATACACATATATCCACCCAAATTTTCGAAGCAAGTATATGAAGTTGAAAGATCCATCACGCATGACTACACATAATGGACCATATACATCAACATGCACAATGTCTAATAAGTTAGTCATTCGTTCCTATTTGGCCTATGAACAGAGTTTCAATTATCTCGAGGAAATTCTCACTAGCGTCAATTGATAAAAATTAAAGACTCCAAAATTCCATCAACATGGAGTTTCTACATGTTTTCTTTCCAATATAATTTAAACGGCAATGTCACTCATAAGTGATCTTTTAATCATTTCTCTTACGACATTTTAGCATTAGTTTTTATGGACGTGATTTCTCCAACTAGATTTGTAAAAGTTCATCCATCTTTCATGAAATACGATAATTATTTGAACAACCTATGTTCTCATCATACCTAAACAAAATAACAATTATTAAAAAAATCTTGAAGTCATGCTTTGATGTCAACGAATAACACACTTTATTTGTTTTTGATGAACATCATCACATATTCTCTTGCTAGTTACTTAGGACATTGTAGTTCATGAATTGCATTATTCTGTATGACATTTCACACCAACCAATTCGATATCCAATACCCATGAACCACATTGTTTAACAATCAAACAATATAACCATAATATGTATATCATCTATATACCTAACCTGCACATTTCCAGTATTTTCTTTTCTATCAAATATTTTATAGATTCTCTTTCAACATTTTCTTTTCCTTTTAAAAAATCTATCAACATCAATAGTGGTTCCATACACATGACACATAGTCCAAAGCGTGTATAGTCAAATACTAATACCTTTGTACTTTCACTTTGAAGTGGATCACCACCATCAAATGTTTGGCATTCTTTCAAAATCCATTCTTTAGTAATATTTTAGTGTAGTAAACATTTTACCTACATCTTCTATTCATCCTTATCATGACAACTTTCATGATCAAGCTACTATAGCTTATAAAGGCGAATCGCGAGTATAATGTTAGTTCCCAAAATCTTTTTGGGAGATTAGGACGCCTAGTGTCTCAAACCTTCACAAATTCTCATACAATATGAGAACATGTATTTTGCTAAATTATACTCTATCATATTGGAACCAAAACATTATTTCAGATATCGCAATATCTACTACACATGATGTTTTCTGAAACAATCATTTCATGTCCTAGATAACCTTGATACTAAAACATCTTTTGAATATCAAAGATCATGGAGGAAAACATGATACTAACACTGGAATTGTTACTCTTGATTTAATACTACTTATTAAACTTCATGGAGTAAATGGATCTTGCTGAAAGTTTGCAATAGGGCTTTTAAACATTATATTGACACTCAAAAAATACAATACCAGTTCGTAAAGTAAATACCCACAATTCTATAGTTCTATCATCTCAATTATAACTAAGCATAAGGTATTAAACAGGAAAATATCATTTTGCGTCCTGAAAGTTGGGGCGCCCAGGCAACGCCGTACCCAAGTTGCCTGTAATCAGCCGCGATGACTACAGTTGGCGTGCCAAATACTTAGGGGGTCTTTATGTGCATGAATTCAACTTTACGTTTCAATACAAAATATCAGGCTAACGGTCGTCAAGTTGCGCCCCCCTATGAGTTGTCGCCGTTATGTCGCTCCCGTCGCTTAGGCGTCAATTAGGCTTGCAGCGTTGGCGCATGCATCCATTACGCGTCTTCTTTTTCCCCGGAGCTGCAATCTATGGTCGCGGCCATGGCGCAGAGCTGGGACGTGACAAACTTGCTCGGTCCCGCTCTCCTCCCCATCCCGAGTCGGAGCTCGCCCTCACCATGGCCGCAACCATGGCACAACTCGTGGACAAGAATTAGTTCCCGGTGAGATCTATCACTGTGTAGACCATGCTCGGTCCTATTTTCCTCCTCCAGAATCCGAGCTCGCCGTCACCGTGGTCACACCCGCACCAATTCTGCCACCCCTACCGAGGTCTTTGTGGTAGCTCAAGTTCTGCCATGTTGAACTTGTAAGCAAATTCGGAGCTGGGTGGCGGCAACCCATTGTTGAACCTGTAAGGAATTTGCTGAAGACTTCGTGCCATGCCAAGGTCTTCAGCTAATGCATTCGGCTTGTGCCAATGTCCATCGCCGATGTGAGATCATTTAGTTACTTCAATACGAAATTTCGACCAATTTAACTTGTTGATGTATTCCTTGACAATTATAATATAATCGAGCACTAGAAATATTTTGTAATGTGCATGAGCATGATCAGTAATATAATTGAACACTAGAAATTTTAAGACACTCCATACAAAGGAGTAGATTAATATATATATATATATATATATATAGAAGGTTCACCACAAATACCACGCGGATATATTGTCTTACATGCCACACACATGTAATAATAATTAACTAAAACAAAATAAAACAGGGACAACAACAGGAGGCCGGGACACGGAGACGCCTCGTAGGGCAGGGGCATATCAGCAGGAGGCAGGGACAGCCTAGCCGAGGGGATACAGGTCAAGTCCTGACATAATCCCAGAGGAATTTGCCGAAGGCTGTGTGCCGCGCCAAGGTAATCGGCTTATGCCTTCTGCCTCCGCCTCTAGCAACGCCCACCGCATGCTGGATCATGCTGTCGAGGTCCACGTTGATTGCTCTGCCATAGAATGGGAAAAACAGTCTCCCCCTATAGTATAAACGGATTAGCCCATACCGTAACCGCCTCAGCATGTAGCGGCTCTTTTTGTCCCTGGATTCCTTGTTATCATCCACTTCATCATCCTCCTGTTGATTTTTAAGAACATAACTTAGAACTCATACATATGATTTAATTGTATTACAACTCGAGAATTGACAACATGTATATGTAAGACAATATATCCATGGATATCAAAGAGAAAGCATCTTAGCAATAGTTTGATCAGTTCATATATCATTTCATCTCAACACAATGACAAATAATTGCATCCGAGTGTATGTAGAATAAAGATTGCGGCCTCATAAGTTTCTTCAGGGATGTCATGAGTGAACCAAGTAACAATTGCACAGCCTATATTGTTCTTGTACATCGCCCCAGGTTCACTAACTCATCCCTGAAAAAATCTGACACCAATGTATCTGCCTCTCTTTTGGGACAAATTTGAATCATTGGCCACAATAAGAAATTGAAATGTAATCATACAAAACAATATTCAGGGATATACATAGTCAGGTACAAAAACAAGCCTAAATATTGTAATTTTAAATAGAAAACCAAACAATTAATCTTCAAGTACATGTTAAAAATACTTATGATCAAAATCATTCATTTACATATGCATCATACGAATCATTCAAAGATCATAAACAAATCAAGGATCATATATGTAGTTCCATATGAGTATAAATCAAGGGCCTCATAATTTGTTTCAGAGATGGAGTTGGAGAACCAAAGTACCAATAACACAACCTATATTATTTGTGTGCATTGCTGCCTGAGGTTCACCAACCCATTCTTAAAACACGACACCATCATACGTGTCTCCCCTTGAACTCTTTTGGGGCAAATTTCAATCATCGGCCTCAGTGACAAACTGAAATGTAATTCTTATACACTATGAATACATAGAATAGATAATTCAAATATCATAGTTCTATGAATGTAGAATAAAGATTGCGGCCTCATAAGTTTCTTCAGGGATGGCGTATGCGAACCAAGTAACAATTGCACAACTTATATTGATCTTGTACATGGCCCTAGGTTCGCTAACTCATCCTTGAAAAAATCTGACACCAATGTGTCTGCCTCTCTTTGGGGCAAATTTTAATCATTTGCCACAATAAAAAATTGAAATGTAATCGTACAAAACAATATTCAGGGATATACATATGCATCATACGACGCATTCATAGATCAGAAAAATTACAAAGATTATATATATAGGTTCCATATGAGAATAAATTTAGGGCCTCATTTTTTCAGAGATGGAGTCGGAGAACCAAAATACCAACAACACAACCTATATTGTTTATGTGCATTGCTGCCTCAAGTTCACTAACCATCCCTACGAAAACGACACCATAAGATGCCCTTACACTATTTTGGGGCAAAATTAAATCATTGGGCTCAATAAGGAATAGAAATGTAATGTTATAGGCGTGTTGTGTATCGAAATCAATACTCAACTAGCAAACTCAACTAGATGACATATGAGCAGATTGGGGTTCTATGACTAGACGGATTGGGGTTTTGTGACTAGATGGCATGTCAACACCCGGATCTTTAATCCTAGATGCCTGTTATGCCATACATCACAATCCCATGATTACCATTTTCGCGAGACATAACAGATTGGATATCACAGTACATCATCCATTACAAACCATAATAAGGTCTTACACAAATAAAGGATCTTAGGATCTAGTCTTAATACAAACAAGAAGCGGAATAATAAGCGTAGCGGTGGGCTCCATCTTCAGTGTCACAGGCAATGCTGACGATGGGAGATGATCCTAGTTGTCGTAGCCGTCCTGCTGTCCATCCTCCTGATAGTCCTCCTCATAGTCTGGCCACGGGAATAGCCAGGGACAAAGCCATGAGTACTCTTTAAGTACTCGCAAACTATCACTAACAAGTAAGGTAGTTCTAGTAGGAATGCTAAGCTCTAAGTTGATTTGCAAATCTAAAATTTGAAACCTAAGGCGAGTTTAGAAACAAAGAAAGGTAAAATAAAGTTCTAAATCACCTTAGTGGGAACTTATTTTTCATAGTCACAACCTTGTTATGGTCAAGTCAAGTCACAATTCATTTCACAAGTCATTTTGAAAACATCTGACGACGGAACAGTATGGCCACTCCAACTGTCCATGACCACGGACGCGGCTATTCGAATAGTTTGACACTCCGCAGAGGTGGTACACTTTCACCACAAAATTCGATACATCCATCAGAGAGAACCCTGATTCATCATACTTAGTATGCAGATAATCAATCATAACCTTTCCTTTACACACTCTAGTATAAGCACCTCTCCTATGAGCTTGGCCTCCCAGCCATGGCCATCTACCATCCTGGGCACTGCATAGGTGGACAACATCAAGAGGTAGCCTCAGCTCAAACCTCTCCCGCGAGGGAACCCATACTAATGCATATAAACTTCCGGCTAAGCCTTACCCAATTCAGGTATTGTGGTTGTACGGTAAAATTGGAATGGTATCGCATCCAAACCAAACCATCAGTTTTTATAAAGGGCTAAGGCTCATGCCTCAACATTTTCATTATCATAAACCATTTGTGCTTCTCAACACATGTCAAAACATCTGAATAGAATGTCTCATCATTCCAAGGTTTTCATAAGCATTTTCACCAAGTATTCCCATCTAGAGCGATCAGGTTTTATGCTTAGCACTAGCCACAAAATATAAGAGTGTTCACTAATGAGGGGTGCTAATCTGCAATCTCATGCCATAGAATGACATCTAAGTATAACTAGATAGGCCAAGTTTTATACTCTTTATGCTATCTAAAAGTAAAGAACTTTGGTAAAGTAAGAAAGTAAAGCTTGTAAATAAAACTTGGGATGGGTATAAATCAAAAATGTAGAACCAAGCATGCCTAATGCATCTTGCTTAGTTTAACTTGCATCTAGTGATGGCTTGCAAGTATTAGCTTGCCAATAATAGCTTGCGTAGTTAAGAACTTGTAAGTGTTAGCTTGCCTTGATTGGTGCAATGATTGAAGTTCTCTTTGTCTTCTTCAGGGTAGAACTTCTCCTCCTCGTAGACTTGGTCGGTACTATCGTCTATAAATAAATACGGGATACACAATCACCAAACAATACTTAACTAGTCTATTTAGCACACTAAGGCACACACTTGATGATCTAGCATCATCATAAACATCACAAGATTTAAAGAACTAGTTTCATTTATTTTATTTGAGAAAAGTAATTTCTACTCATTGAAATTAATTAAAATTTATTCTCCAATTAAACTATGGGATCATGTGGACACATGTCATCACCACATAAGTTTAAGATTCTTATTTAATAGATTTAAAGTGACTAGAAATGCCCTAATAGCATTATTTTGGTACTAGTCCAAAGTAACTGCATGCAAACCTAAATATTATTACATATTCAGATAGATATTATCAAATGTGTTTTTTGAGAGTTGGAATCAACTCAAAAGCTATTATGGTTGATTTTTGACAAATGTTTGAAGTTGCAAAAGTCTCTGTTTTGTTATTTTTGCTATATTTGATCTCTAACACTAATTGATTCCAATCCAACGGGATTGGATAGATATTTTAATTATCTTTCTAAAAATAATTTGAATTATGCAATTTAGTTAAGTGAAACTCTCTGAATGGATTTTTGAATCTAGGCACAGAATCTAGTTTAAACCTAAATGAAAAACATTTATTTGAATCTATGGGCTAGCGCGAGAAAGCTAACGGGCCGACCTAGTGGCGCTCCATGGCGCAGAGGGCGAATGACAGGGGGTCCTACATGTCAGCGGCTGTTACTCAGCGAAATGGTAAGTTTTAATTTCAGCCGTGCGATTAGACGACAGATCAACGGTTGACGTTTGTCGTCTCCGGTGAACAACTCCGGCGAGAACGAACCCTAACGCGGCATGGTGGGGGTACGTGGGGGCTTACCAGGGCTCCATCTAGGCTTAGCGACGGGGGCGATCGAGCTGGTGGACGATGGTGGTTTGAGGCATGGTCGCAATGGCTCCTGGGGCAGTCGCAATCAACGACGCCTCTTCTCCTCTACTGCGGCAAGCTCCGGTGAAATTTCGGCGAACTGTAGCTCGATTGGCTCCGAGGAAAGGTCGGGGGTGGTCAGTGGTGAGAGGGGAGTGGTATGGTGTGAGGATTGAGGCTGGGGGAGGCCTCCTTTTATACGCTCGACGAAGGGACCAAGCGGCATGGTCATGCGGCGGTGGCGACATGGCTACGGGGTGCTATTTGCATGGTTGCAAGCGGCGATCGACGTAGTGCTCCCTGGCGGTCCTCTATGGCGTAAAGGCGTAGCTAGGGGCGGTGGCATTTGGTCGGGAGCATGTGATGCTCTGCGTGGCGCATGGTGGCTGCGGGTCAAGCGGCGGCGAACTGGCATGTCTGGGCGCTTCCTGGGGTCGTGGCGAGGCAGTGCACGCGAGCTATGGTCGAGGCGTGGTCTGTGCTAGCTTCTTGGGAGCGGCGCTCTGGCGCATGCTCGGCATGGCACAGAAGCGCGGGGCGCGGCTGTTCTGTGGAGGTCCATGGCCTAGAAGTGCTCGGGGAAGGGACAGAGAGGGGCGGTGTGACCTTGGTTATCTCCTAGACATCATGTGCGAGCTGGGGTTGGTCTGCTGCGAGCGGTTCATGATCGACCAACATGGAGGGGCTTGGGTGGCTCGGCACTAGCGCATACAACAATGGGGTGAGGTGCTAGGGTGCTGGTTGGGACTAGAGGGGACAAAGGGAGTGGAATGGGGCAAAATGGTGGACAAAGCATTGATCAAGAATAGTAATAGTTAGGCAGTTAATTCTATGATCACCAAGTGTTCGATAAAATGACCGAAAGAAATTTATATTCGAATTTTGGAATTTTTTTATTTGTGATCTTCACTTATTCTTGAGAGTCTCTGGTTGCTTGGGATTGTCAAGTGGAGTTGGTTTGGTGGGTTTTTGCAAAAGTGGGATCTTCACATATGTATTGGATTCAATTTTCAAATGTCATTTAAATTGCTTTTCTAGATGTTTTTGTAAGTTTGTAAAGTGGGCCTTGGTACATCTTTACTTGTACTAGCAAGGGGTGGAAAGATGTAGAATTGTTTATGTTAGGAAATGACTTCTAGGAACACCTAAAGTGGCCTAGTGGATTAAAATGGTCAAAATGACCATTTGAATTATTTAATCTTATTTGATTTCTTTTTCTTTGGATTTTGTTTGTAAATGGTCTAGATGATGTGGCATTCACCTTTGAACCATTTCACAACAATTAGAATAATCAAACATGGCATTTACACATAATTCTATACTAATGCAACATACACATGCATTCATAAAATTTTTTTATAATAAAAAGTTTTTGTTAACCCTAAATTGGGTGATTAGGAACTTTATAACCTTTATAAAAGATTTGGGATGTTACAAACCTTCCTCCCTTAAATAAAATCTCGTCCCGAGATTTAAGAAAAACTCGGAACTAAAGAGATCTGGAAACTCATTCCTAATGTAATCTTCTCGTTCCCAAGTAGCTTTTTCTTCAGTATGGTTGCTCCATTGGATCTTCAAAAATTTGATACTCCGGGTCCTGGTGGTTCTGAAGGATTCTTCCAAGATACGGATGGGCACTTCACGATACGTCAGATCCTTGTTGATATCAATGGCTCGGTGATCGATGTTCTTGAAAACATCAGTCTTCTCCGGCACTTCTAAGCATTTGCGAAGTAACAAGATATGGAACACATTATGGATGGCTGACATATCCTCTGGTAGTTCCAATTGATAAGATACTTCTCCTTGGTGATTCAGAATCTTGAAGGGTCCAATATATCTGGGGGCTAACTTTCCTTTTAGTTGAAAACAATGCATTCCTTTCAATGGCGACACTTTGAGATACACAAAATCTCCGACATTGAAAGTCAGGTCTCTACGTCTCTTGTCAGCATAACTCTTTCTGTCTGGATTGGGCGGTCTTGAGGTGCTCACGGACTTTGTGAACCTTCTCTTCTGCTTCTCGTAGGATGTCGGGTACGAAAATCTGACTCTCTCCTACTTGCGACCAATTCAAGGGGGTACGACACTTTTCTTCCATATAAGAACTCAAATGGGGCCATTTGCAAACTGGCTTGATAACTGTTGTTGTATGAGAATTCTGTGAAAGGTAGACAATCTTCCCATTTTGATCCATATTCTAGCACACAAGATCGCAACATATCTTATAAGATTTGGTCGACTCTTTCAGTCTGTCCATCCGTTTGCAGGTGATAAGCTATGCTAAAATTCCACTTGGTTCCCAATCCTTCTTGGACTTTCTGCCAAAATCTCGAGGTAAATTGGGTTCCTCGATCCGATAATATGGTCTTGGGGGTTCCATGCAGACTGATAATTCTAGCAATGTACAACTCTGCTAGCTTTGAACTCTGGTAGGTTGTCTTAACGAGTATAAAATGGGCTACCTTGGACAGTCTATCCACTATGACCTAGATAGAGTCATTTCCCCTACTAGGAGTAGGCAAACCGGTGATAAAGTCCATTTCGACAGAATCCCATTTCCACTCCGGAATCTGCAATGGTTGCAACAGTCTTGCGGGTCTCTGATGTTCCTCTTTGACTCTCTGACAGATATCACACTTGGCAATGTAGCTTCCGATTTCTCTTTTCATCTTGTGCCACCAAAATTGTTCCTTCAAATCCTGATACACCTTTGTTCCTCCGGGGTGGATAGAATAAAGAGTATCATGAGCTTCCTGCATGATAACTTGCTTCAGCTCCGAATCTGCTAGCACACAGATACGTCCTTTGTACCACAAAACTCCTTCTTCATCTTCGGTGAATCCAGGTACCTTTCCTGTACCAATACGACATTTGATTCCGTCGATACTTGCATTTCCCTTCTAGGCTTCCTCGATCTGACTGATTAAAGTGGGTTGAAGTTCAATGCTAGCTAAAAATCCTTTGCTAACTAGCTCTGTTCTAAATTGCTCCAATTCTTCATGCAAACTTGGATGGTTCTCTTTGTTCATGGTGTTTAACCTACATGGCAATCTGCTCAGAGCATCCGCTACCATATTGGCTTTGCCAGGGTGATAGTGAATGTCAAGGTCATAATCCTTGATTGAATCTGTCCATATCCTTTGCCTCATATTCAGCTCCTTCTAAGTGAAAATATACTTCAAGATCTTGTGATCTGAATAAATCTCACAGCGATTACCCATTAGGCAATGACGCCATGTCTTCAAAGCTAAAACTACAGCTGCTAGTTCAAGATCATGGGTAGGGTAGTTTTGCTCATGCTGATTCAGTTGTCTTGACAAATATGCTATAACTTTGCCTTCGTGCATCAACACACATCCGATACCAATGTTGGATGCATCACAATACACATCAAAAGGCTTCTTGATATCTGGCATAATCAATATTGGGGCTGAAATCAATCTCTTCTTGATCTCTTGGAAGCTTGCTTCAGATTTGTCGGTCCATTCAAACTTCTTATCTTTCTTCAATAATTAGGTCATAGGTCTTGTGATGCTCAAAAATCCTTCTACGAACTTGCGGTAGTATCCCGCTAATCTGAGAAATGCACGGACTTGGGTTTGAGTGCTTGGGGCTTCCCATTCTTCAACATCTTTGATCTTGGCAGGATCAACAACGACTCCTCCTGCCAACACAATATGTTCGAGGAATCCTACTTCTTTCAGCCAAAACTCACATTTGCTGAACTTGGCATACAACTGATGCTCTCTGAGGGTTCCGAGAATGATCCTCAGGTGTTGCTCATGGTCTTCTTATGACTTGGAATAGATAAGAATATTGTCGATAAACACAACAACAAACTTATCCAAAAAGTTAAGATCTTATTCATGAGATTCATGAAATAAGCAGGGGCATTGGTTAATCCAAAAGACATGACCGTATACTCGTATAATCCATATCTGGTGGTAAAGGCGGTCTTTGGAATATCCATTGCATGAATCTTGAGTTGATGATAACCAGTTCTAAGATCAATCTTAGAGAACACTCTGGCACCAGTCAACTGATCAAACAGATACTCTATCTTGGGCAATGGGTAATTGTTCTTGATGGTGACATCATTCAGCTTCCGGTAATCTGTGCACAAATGGTTACCTCCATCTTTCTTGTTGACGAACAAAACAAGTGATCTCCATGGCAATGCGCTTGGTTGAATCAAGCCTTTCTCTAGCATAGCATCAAGTTGCTTCTTCACCTCCACTAACTCTGATGGGTTCATGTTATAAGGTCTCTAAGCTATGGGTCCAGTTCCAGGAATTAGTTCAATAATGAACTCGATATCCCGATCTGGGGGCATACCGGGCAATTCATCTGGAAATATGCCGGGGTATTCACAGACTACTCTGACTTGGTCTATGGTTGGTAGGACTAGACTCTTGTTGCATTTGAATTGATGGGGCAAGGTTTCAAATACATGCTCTACTGATACTCTAGAGCTATTGGTCATGGTGATGGATTTCTTGTCACAGTCGATCAATCCTTTATGTTTCGACATCCAATCCATTCCTAGTTCTACTTCCAAACCTTTGGTTCCAAATACTATTACATTGGCATAAAAATCTATCCCATGGATTCTGATAGGTACAGCCTTGCAAATTTTTCTAGCTTCGGGGGTTGAACCAGGAATTTGAACTATCATAACATGCTTCAATTTTGTTGGTTGAATCTTACTAGTGCATGCAAATTCTTCTGTAAGAAACGAGTGCGATGCTCCAGAATCAAACAACACTCTTGCAAGTACTGAGTTAACAAAAAACATACCCAGCACGACATCTGGTGCTTCTTGGGCTTCTTCAGCATTCATGTGGAACAAACGGCCGTTGCGGTTGAGAGAGTTCCCTAGGGCAAATCTTCTTCAAGGCTGAACACGGCGTTGCTGTTGAGATGGGGCATTCACATTGGTGGTGGCTGCAATCTTCTTGGGACACTCGTTGGAGTAGTGACCCTTGACTCCACATTCAAACAAAGTAATTTGGGACTTATCTTTGGCTGCAACAGGCACGGCATTGCTTCCAGTCCTTGGGGCAGTATTGTTGTTGTTGTTGTTGTTGGACTTGGGCGGTGCATGGTTGAAGTTGTTGGAGTTGTCGGGGTTGTTGTTATGGTTTCTTCCAGACTTCACATTTCCTCCGCTACGGTTGGGGTAGCTTGGACGAGACATTGGGGGTCTATTATTCCTTGGGGCATATCCTGCAGATGGGTTGGGGCGATACTTCTGGGTATTGTGGAACCCATTCTGATGCATCATTCTGCACTTGCGGTTGTCATTTGCTTGGTTAATCTTCCCTTCCATCTGGATGGCAAAGTCGACTAGCTCTTCGAGGTCATCAAAATGGATGTTTACTAACATCGTGTGCATCTCATCATGCAGTCCGTTCAGGAATGTTTACTTCTTCTTGGCTTCAGTGTTGATCTCATCGGGGGCATATCTTGCTAAGGAAAAAAAATCTGTCACGGTACTCTACTACCATCAACCTGCCTTGCTTCAGTTCTCTGAATTCATCTCTCATTCTCGTGAATAAACCTTGCGGCACATGGTTGCGGCTGAACTTGACCTTGAAAGCTTCCCACATCATCACTTGACCGTGGTTCATTGTACTGGTGCTATTCCACCAGGCTCTTGCATCTCCTGCCAGATAGTGGGTGGCAAACAGTACTTTCTCGTTGTCATCAACTCCTGCGACTTCTAGGTTATTCTACATGGTCTGCAACCAATCATCAGTGTCCAACGGGTCTTCAGACTTGTTAAAGATAGGGGGATTGGTATTCTGGAAGTTCTTGAGTTTGGATCCATGATGATCCTGATTTCCATGGCCTTGATTATTGTGGGCCATCTGAGCGATCTGTTGTAGGGTGGCTAGGTTGGCTTGGTGCTCTGCTCTACTAGCTTCACGGTCGGAAACTAGCATCTGCAGAATCTGCAGCATAGGGTCCTGCGATGAGCTGCTTCCTCCTTGGTTTCCACGAGGCATCTGAAGAATGAGGTAGATAAAGGGGTACGAGGGAAAGTTCTAAGGTTCATGGTTTTGTTTTCAAAGCTAAAACTTTGAGTTTGAACTTAGGTTTTGCAAACTAACTTCTTATTCATTCATTCAATCAAAGCACACGATACAAACACACACACCACAACATGAAAGGAAAAACATATGGTTTTAAGAACCATTCTGTAAGCTAAGATATAGTGGGACCGATACAACTCCTTCCTACGGTAGTGATCAAGTGCATCTACTCATCATCGATGAAGACGGAGTCATCATCATCGGTGTAGAAGTCCATGGCATCATCCTCCAGATAGTCATTGTCATCACTGAGGTATGAGTGAATATCTCCCTAGATGTCCTCACCTTCTTCTTCTTGTTCTTCTTTTGCTGCAAGCTGAGCTTCTTGCTCCTGGATGGTTTTCTCGAGGTCGGCCACCTTCTTGCAAAGATGAGCGATGGTGCGATCCTTCTTCTCGCGTTGCCGATGAAGTGATTGATGATCCTTGACGAGCAGGGCAAAAGTCTGGTCCTTCTAGGCGGCAATGGCAAGTTTGTGGTTGGTGTAGGCTCGAGCATTGTCCAATTCCTTCTGTCTATCATACAACAGGAAGTCAAGATTCTCCACTTGGCGCTTCAACTCTGGGTGACTTGGCATCTCCAATGGCATTCCCATAGAATCACGCCTTGCATAGTGAGAAAAGCGAGTTCCCTGGATAAAGTTGATGTTTTGCCCACACAGACGGGCAAGAGTTTCGTGCATAGCCCTGGCTAATCCATCTAGCCAGTTGTTCTCTCACACGGTGAATTGAATCTTCTCAGAAAGGGGTGCTTCCATCTTGGCTCGAAGATCTGCAACTATCAGCCATTGTAGATCTCCTCCTGGAAAATCCTTGAGTTGAGCTCCGAAGAATTCCAGATGCGGGATCTCAAGGTGCTCTAATAGTGCATCAAGATCCCTCTCAAAGATCAGTTGGCCTACGTTGCCCAACTGGTAGAACTTGCAATACTGAACTTCCATCTATAAGAATTTTGGATGAGTAAGTTAGTGAGGTGATCAGGTAATGTAAGAATTGTTGAGGAACATGATTTTTTTTGAAAAAATCAAGGATAAGAGTGGAAATAGGTTTTCATAAATACTCACTTCTTTGGTTTTGGAAACTAAGTTTTTGTTCGAACGTCCATTCTAACTAGGGTCTCCTATGGTCAGGATGGCTCTGATACCAACTTGTCAACACCCGGATTTTTAATCCTAGATTCCTGTTATGCCATACATCGCAATCCTAGGATTACCATTTTTGTGAGACATAACAGATTGGATATCACAGTACATCATCCATTACAAACCATAATAAGGTCTTAAACAAATAAAGGATCTCAGGATCCAGTCTTAATACAAACAAGCAGCGGAATAATAAGTGTAGCGGTGGGCTCCATCTTCAGTGTCACAGGCAATGCTGATGATGGGAAATGATCCTAGTTGTCGTAGCCGTCCTGCTGTCCATCCTCCTGATAGTCCTCCTCATAGTCTGGCCACGGGAATAGCCAGGGACAAAGCCATGAGTACTCTTTAATTACTCGCAAATTATCACTAACAAGTAAGGTAGTTCTAGTAGGAATGCTAAGCTCTAAGTTGATTTGCAAAGCTAAAATTTGAAACCTAAGCTGAGTTCAGAAATAAAGAAAGGTAAAATAAAGTTCTAAATCACCTAAGTGGGAAAGTTTTCATAGTCACAACCCTGTTGTGGTCAAGTCAAGTCACAATTCATTTCACAAGTCATTTTGAAAACATCTGACAACGGAACATTATGGCCACTCCAACTGTCCATGACCGAGGACGCGGCTATTCGAATAGTTTGACACTCTGCAGAGGTGCTACACTTTCACCACAAAATTTGATACATCCGTCAGGGAGAACCCTGAATCATCATACTTAGTATGCGGATAATCAATCATAACCTTTCCTTTACACACTCTAGTATAAGCCCCTCTCCTATGAGCTTGGCCTCCCAGCCATGGCCATCTGCCATCCTTAGTATGTGGACACTTAGTATGTGGACAACATCAAGAGGTAGCCTCATCAAGAGGTAGCCTCATCTCAAACCTCTCCCGTGAGGGAACCCATACTAATGCATATAAACTTCCGGCTAAGCCTTACCCAATTCAGGTATTGTGGTTGTACGGTAAAATTGGAATGGTATCGCATCCGAACCTAACCATCAGTTTTTATAAAGGGCTAAGGCTCATGCCTCAACATTTTCATCATCATAAACCATTTGTGCTTCTCAACACATGTCAAAACATCTCAATAGAATGACTCATCATTCCAAGGTTTTCATAAGCATTTTCACCAAGTATTCCCATCTAGAGTGATCAAGTTTTATGCTTAGCACTAGCCACTAAAGTTAAGAGTGTTCACTAATGAGGGGTGCTAATCTTCAATCTCATGCCATAGAATGACATATAAGTATATCTAGATAGGTGATGGCTTAGTGTACGGCGCCAGAAAACTGCTGGTGCGGTGTTGATGTAGAGCTCGTTGGGAACCCCAAGAGGAAGGTATGATGAGCACAGCAGCAAGTTTCCCTCAGTTATGAAACCAAGGTTTAATCGAACCAGTAGGAGCAAGGAAACACCCCAAAGGTGTTGCTAGCTGAGCCTTGGCAGGGCGCCCTACCGGTGCTAGTAGCAACGTGGAGACCTACACAACACAACCACAGAACTTTGTCCCCAACTTGCGATGAGGTTGTCAATCTCACCGTGTTTTTAGAAAACAAAAGGATTAAACGTATCGAATGGAAGGAAGTAATAGTTTGCAGAAAGTAAACACAAAGCAGTAAACAGTTTATAGATTATATGTAAAGAAAAAGGACCAGGATCCATAGTTCACTAGAGGTGGCTCTCCTTAAGATAGATAACATGCTGGGTGAACAAATTACAGCGGGGCAATTGACAAACATCGAGAAAGCAATACATGCATATACTAATCATCTCGACTCCTTTGATACTTGATTGGTCATTACAACATTATACATAGACCTCCATCCAACTGCATCTATGACTAATAATCCACCTTCAGGTTATCATCCGAACCCCCTCTAGTATTAAGTTGCAAGCAACAGATTATTGCTTTACGAACTGCGTGTAAAGTAAACAATACGATTGTCTATGAACAAAGGATTGTTGTTTTCTCCCTAGTAGAAACAACACATCTAGTACCTTAGAGATTTCTGTCACTTCCCAGTTACGGAGGCATGAACCCACTATCGAGCATAAATACTAACTCTTGGAGTTGCTAGCATCTACTTGGCCAAGATAACTACTAACAACGGAAAGCATGCAAGATCACAAATAACAAAGACATGATAGAATAAATAATCAATCTGAAATAGCATCTCAATATCCATCGGATCCCCGCAAACACAACATGCAGAATTACAAATAGATGATCTTGATCATGAACGAAGCTCACAAGATCTAGACATGAAAGCACAGAGGAGGAGAACCAGCCATCTAGCTACTACATGGATCCGTAGTCCAAGGATAAACTACTCATGCATCACACCGGAGGCTTGCATGGTGATGAAGAAGGCCTCCAGGGTGAATTCCCCTCTCCGGCAGGGTGCCGGGAAGAGATTCAGATCCCTCCCGATATAGGGATGGAGATGACGGTGGCTACAGACTCTTTCGTGGATTTTTCATCGGGCACTTAGGGTTTTCATCCTGAGGGCAATATATAGGCGAAAGGGGACGCCGAGGGGGTGCCTGGGCTAGCCACACCACCCCTAGGGCGGCCAGGCCTGGCCCGCGCGGCCAGGTGGTGTGGTGGCCCCCTGGCTCCTCTCTGTCTCGTATTCTGGCATCTGATGACTTCCGAAAAAATAGGCACTTTGGCTTTCGTCCCGTCCAATTCCGAGAATATTCATTTTCTGACTTTCTTGGAACCAAAAACAGCAGAAAATAGGCAGCTGGCACTGTGGCTCTTGTTAATAAGTTAGTCCAAGAAATCATATGAAAAGCACTCCAAACTTGGAACAAAACACAAGAAAGTGGATAAAACCAAGCATGGAACATCAAAAATTATAGATACATTTGCAATGTATCAATAGGCCAAGTTTTATACTCTTTATGCTATCTAAAAAGTAAAGAACTTTGCTAAAGTAAGAAAGTAAAGCTTGTAAGTAAAACTTGGGATGGGTATAAATCAAAAATGTAGAACCAAGCATGCCTAATGCATCTTGCTTAGTTTAACTTGCATCTAGTGATGGCTTGCAAGTATTAGCTTGCCAATAATAGCTTGCATAGTTAAGAACTTGCAAGTGTTAGCTTGCCTTGATTGGTGTAGTGATTGAAGTTCTCTTCGTCTTCTTCAGGGTAGAACTCCTCCTCCTCGTAGTCTTGGTCAGTACTATCGTCTATAAATAAATACGGGATACACAATCACCAAACAATACTTAACTAGTCTATTTAGCACACTAAGGCACACACTTGATGATCTAGCATCATCATAAACATCACAAGATTTAAAGAACTAGTTTCATTTATTTTATTTGAAAAAAGTAATTTCTACTCATTGAAATTAATTAAAATTTAATATTCTCCAATTAAAATATGGGATCATGTGGACACATGTCATCACCACATATTCTAATACATGGTAATATGATTTAAAAGGTTGATCATATTTCAATAAGTTTAAGATTCTTATTTAATAGATTTAAAGTGACTAGAAATGCCCTAATAGCATTATTTTGGTACTAGTCCTAAGTCACTGCATGCAAACCTAAATATTATTACATATTGAGATAGATATTATCAAATGTGATTTTTGAGAGTTGGAATCAACTCAAAAGCTGTTATGGTTGATTTTTGAAAAATATTTGAAGTTGCAGAAGTCTCTGTTTTGTTATTTTTTCTATATGTGATCTCTAACTCTAATTGATTTAAATCCAACGGGCTTGGATAAATATTTTAATTATCTTTCTAACAAAATTTGAATCATGCAATTTGGTTAAGTGAAACTCTCTGAATGGATTTTTGAATCTAGGCACAAAATCTAGTTTAAACCTAAATGGAAAAACATTTATTTGAATCTGTGGGCTAGCGCGGGAAAACTAATGGGCCGGCGCAGTGGCGCTCTGCGGCGCAGAGGGCAACTGACAGGGGGTCCTACATGTCAGCGGCTGTTACTCAGCGAAACGGTAAGTTTTAATTTCAGTCGTGCAATTAGACGACATATCAATGGTTGACGTTCATCGTCTCCGGTGAACAACTCCGACGAGAACGAACCCTAATGCGGCATGGTGGGGGTACGTGGGGGCTTACCAGGGCTCCAGCTAGGCTTGGCGACAGGGGCGATCGAGCTGGTGGACGACAGCGGTTCGAGGCGTGGTCACGGCGGCTCCTGGGGTAGTCGCAATCAACGACGCCTGTTCTCCTCTACTGCGGCAAGCTCTGGTGAAATTCTAGGGAACTGCAGCTCAATTGGCTCCGGGGAAAGGTCGGGGTGGTCAGTGGTGAGAGGGAAGTGAGATGGTGTGAGGATTGAGGCTGGGGGAGGCCTTCTTTTATAGGCTCGACGAAGGGACTGAGCGGCGTGGTCACGCGACAGTGGCGACATGGCTACGGGGTGCTATTCACATGGCTGTGAGCGGCGGTCGATGTAGTGCTCCCTGGTGGTCCTCTATGGTGTAAAGGCGCAGCTAGGAGCGGTGCCATTTGATCAGGAGCGTCTGATGTTCTGTGCAGCAGAAGCGGCATTCGACGCGGCGCACGGTGGCTGCGGGTCAAGCGGCGGCGAACTGGCATGTCTGGGTGCTTCCTGGGGTCGTGGCGAGGCAGTGCACGCGAGCTGTGGTCGAGGCGCGGTTTGTGCTAGCTTGTCGGACGTGGCGCTCTAGCGCGTGCTCGGCATGGCGCAGATATGCGGGGCGTGGCTGTTGTGCGGTGGTCCATGGCCTGGTAGCGCTTGAGGAAGGGACAGAGAGGGGCGGTGTGACCTTGGCTATCTCCTAGACATCATGTGCGAGCTGGGGTTGGTCTGCTACGAGCGGTTCATGATCGACCGACAGGGAGGGGCTTGGGTGGCTCTGCACTGGCGCATACAACAATGGGGTGAGGTGCTAGGGTGCTGGTGGAGACTAGAGGCGACAAGGGGAGTGGAATGGGGCAAAATGGTGGACAAAGCATTGATCAAGAACAGTAACAGTTAGGCAGTTAATTCTATGATCACCAAGAGTTTGATAAAATGGCCGAAACAAATTTATATTCGAATTTTGGAAAGATTTTTGGTGTGTGATCTGCACTTATGCTTGAGAGTCTCTAGTTGCTTGGGATTGTCAAGTGGAGTTCGTTTGGTGTGTTTTTGCAAAAGTGGGATCTTCACATATGTATTGGATTCAATTTTCAAATGTCATTTGAATTGCTTTGCTAGATGTTTTTGTAAGTTTGTAAAGTGGGCCTTGGTACATCTTTACTTGTACTAGCAAGGGGTGCAAAGATCTAGAATTGTTTCTGTTAGAAAATGACTTCTAGGAACACCTAAAGTGGCCTAGTGGATTAAAATGGTCAAAATGACCATTTGCTTATTTAATCTTATTTGATTTCTTTTTCTTTTGATTTTATTTGTAAATGGTCTAGATGATGTGGCATTCACCTTTGAACCATTTTACTACAACTAGAACAATCAAACATGGCATTTACACATAATTCTATACTAATTCAACGTACACATGCATTCATAATTTTTTTTATATAATAAAAAGTTTTTGTTAACCCTAAATTGGGTGATTAGGAACTTGATAACCTTGATTAAAGATTTGGGATGTTACATGGCAAATGCATCAATCGACCGTTCGAACCATATATATACTACCCTACTTCAAGAGCAAAAGAATTTGTACACGATTGAGCAATCCTATATATGAAAAGTGAAATCTACGGCTGCGACTAGAGAAGCTAAAAATGTAGTACCTCGGACTCCTCATCAGGGACCTCCTCCTCGAACTCGTCATTTTCCGCGATTGCGTCGAAGATTTCTTGGACAGCGATGGGGTCATTGATGTAGAGCACCGGATTGCCTCCGCCTGCCGCCTGCCCCCCATCCAGATCTAGCGCTGGCACCACGATGTTGTCGGCCACCTGCTACTCGGCGGCGATGGCTACTGGCTGGACGGATGAGCTCGAACCCTCGATGGCGCGGTGACGAGCGGCCTTCATGCCCGGAGAAGACGCCTCCGCCTGCTTGGCGACGACCGAGCCATCTGCTGTTGCGCATTCAAATGGCTTCACCTCCGGCTTGTCTCCACGCGTACTCTTCATGGCGTAACTAGGGAAGGAGGTAGTGCAAGCGAAGGAGCTTCGTCGCGCGCGGTAGGTGCAGATTGGGGTTTTAGGACTAGACAGACTGGGGAAGCTGACACGAGCACATGGAAGAAGAGGGCCGAGTGGGTTTATAAACACTAGACCATTCATAGTCCTCGAGTGGACACATGTGCTGGGCAGGGGAATTGGGCTACCACGATCTCCACCTTTTTTTGGTTTCCCTTTTTTTGAAACAGCCAAGATCTATACTTTAGAGCTGCATTGAAACACGCGCATGGCAGACCTCGATTCCACTTCATGCAAGTGGCACAGAACCAATTTCTAGCAATGTTAGATCTACTCGAGGGGGGCCTTGACTCATGGAAGTTACTTGCGGTAGGGCCCATATGGAAGTGAGACTGAGAGCACTGCGTAAAAAGGGGATATGTCTTATTAAAATCAAGTGGCAATAAATTGCAGCGTCCTGTCGACAACCGTGCACTCGATGACCCTGTTGCCCTGTGCATGTGTTGCAATGGCAGTAGTAGCCTTTGTAGACTATATTAAACGTGACATGACCACTCGATGACTTTTTCCATGGACGGCATCATGTTCCTTCTCGTAGAAGTCTCGCTGAGGGAGACATACGTGCTGTCTCACGTTGTACTGTGAAGGGCACGACATGTGCAACGATCCTCGTTGGATCACATAGGATCAACTGTTGGCGCGCACAATCCGCGTGACAACTGTGACAACCAATCACGGCGTAGCAGACAGAGTGAGCACAGGTTTGGGCCTCTACGAAAGAGAGAGAGAGAGGAAAAAACTGAGTAGTATCAAAAAACGAAGGGCAAAACTGAGTAGTATAAAAATGGAAAGTGAGTGTCTTGTACAATGAAATACATCGTGGCATACATCAACTTATGCCAAGATAGACCCCTTAGAGTTTATTGGATGTGTGTTCTTCTCATAAACCACATATGGATCAACCAGAGTCATTGCATGTGTGTTCTTCCCAGAAAC
Source organism: Avena insularis (assembly GCA_023614405.1). Lineage (NCBI taxonomy): Eukaryota > Viridiplantae > Streptophyta > Magnoliopsida > Poales > Poaceae > Avena > Avena insularis. The sequence goes on from CM042694.1 coordinate 353,742,615, forward strand.
CACATATGGATCCACCAGTGTCATTGCATGTCTATACTTTTCATGAATCACAGCTAGAGTCATTGCATGTCTGTTCTTTCCACAAACCACATATGTATCCACCAGTGTCATTGCATGTTTGTTCTTTTCATGAACCACACCTAGAGTCATTGCATGTCTATTCTTTTCACAAACCACACATGGATCCACCAGTGTCATTGCATGTCTGTTCTTTCCACAAACCACAACTAGAGTCATTGCATGTCTGTTGTTTATAACAAACCACATATGGATCCACCAGTGTCATTGCATGTATGTTCTTTTCATGAACCACACTTAGAGTCATTGCATGTCTGTTCTTTTCACTAACCACACATGGATCCACCAGTGTGATTGCATGTGTGTTCTTTTCACAAACCACAGCTAGAGTTATTGCATGTCTTTTCTTTTCACAAACCACATATGGATCCACCAGTGTCATTGCACGTGTGTTCTTTTCACAAACCAAAACTAGAGTCATTGCATGTGTGTTCTTTTCACAAACCACATAAGGATCCACTAGTGCCATTGGATGTGTGTTCTTTTCATGAACCACACCCAGTGTCATTGCATGTGTGTTCTTTTCATTAACCACAGCTAGAGTCATTGCATATCTGTTCTTTCCACAAACCACATATGGATCCACTAGTGTCATTGGATGTGTGTTCTTTTCATGAACCATAGCTAGATTCATTGCATGTCTGTTCTTTTCACAAACCACACATGGATCCACCAGTGTCATTGGATGTGTGTTGTTTTCACAAACCACAGCTAGAGTCATTGCATGTCTATTCTTTTCACAAACCACACATGGATCCACCAGTGTAATTACATGTGTGTTCTTTTCACAAACCACATCTAGAGTTATTGCATGTCTGTTCTTTTCACAAACCACATATGGATCCACTAATGTCATTGGATGTGTGTTCTTTTCGTGAACCACACCTAGTGTCATTGCATGTGTGTTCTTCTCACAAACCACATAATTACCCACTAGTGTCATTGCATGTCTATTCTTTTCATTAACCACAGCTGGAGTCATTGCATGTCTATTCTTTCCACAAACCACATATGGATCCACCAGTGTCATTGGATGTGTGTTCTTTTCATGAACCACACCTAGAGTCATTGCATGTCTGTTCTTTTCACAAACCACACATGGATCCATCAGTGTGATTGCATGTGTGTTCTTTTCAGGAACAACAGCTAGAGTCATTGCATGTCTGTTCTTTTCACAAACTACAGCTAGAGTCATTGCATGTCTGTTCTTTTCACAAACCACAGCTAGAGTCATTGCATGTCTGTTCTTTTTCACAAACCACATATGGATCCACCAGTGTCATTGGATGTGTGTTCTTTTCATGAACCACACCTAGTGTCATTGCATGTCTGTTCTTTTCACAAACTACAGCTAGAGTCATTGCATGTGTGTTCTTTTCACAAACCACAACTAGAGTCATTGCATGTCTGTTCTTTTCACAAACCACATATGGATCCACCAGTGTCATTGCATGTGTGTTCTTTTCACAAACCACAGCAAGAGTCATTGCATGTCTATTATTTTCACAAACCATACATGGATCCACCAGTGTGATTGCATGTGTGTTCTTTTCACAAACCACAACTATAGTCATTGCATGTGTGTTCTTTTCACAAACCACATAAGGATCCACAAGTGTCATTGGATGTGTGTTCTTTTCATGAACCAGACCCAGTGTCATTGCATGTGTGTTGTTCCCACAAACCACATATGGATCTACCAGTGTCACATGTGTGTTCTTTTCACTAACCACAACTATAGTCATTGCATGTCTATTCTTTCCACAAACCACATATGGATCCACCAGTGTCTTTGGATGTGTGTTCTTTTTATTAACCATAGCTAGAGTCATTGCATGTCTGTTCTTTCCACAAACCACATATGGATCCACCAGTGTGATTGCATGTGTGTTCTTTTCACAAACCACAGCTAGATTCATCGCATGTGTGTTCTTTTCACAAACCACCGCTAGATTCATTGCATGTGTGTTCCTTTTCACCAACCACATTAGGATCCACCAGTGTCACTGGATGTGTGTTCTTTTCATGAACTACACCCAGTGTAATTGCATGTGTGTTCTTCTCACAATCCACATATGGATCCACCAGTGTCATTACATGTCTATTCTTATCATTAACCACAACTAGAGTCATTGCATGTCTGTTCTTTCCACAAACCACATATGGATCCACCAGTGTCATTGGATGTGTGTTCTTTTCATGAACCATAGCTAGATTCATTGCATGTCTGTTCTTTTCACAAACCACACATGGATCAACCAGTGTGATTGGATGTGTGTTCTTTTCATGAACCAGAACTAGAGTCGTTGCATGTATGTTCTTTTCACAAACCACATATGGATCCACTAGTGTCATTGCATGTGTGTTCTTTTCACAAACCACACCTAGAGTCATTGCATGTCTATTCTTTGCACAAACCACACATGGATCCACCAGTGTCATTGGATGTGTGTTCTTTTCACAAACCACAGCTAGAGTCATTGCATGTCTGTTCTTTTCACAAACCACACATGGATCCACCAGTGTGATTGAATGTGTGTTCTTTTCATAAACCATAGCTAGAGTCATTGCATGTTTGTTCTTTTCACAAACCACATATGGATCAACAGGTGTCATTGGATGTGTGTTCTTTTCATGAACCACACCTAGTGTTATTGAATGTGTGTTCTTCTCACAAACCACATATGGATCCACCAATGTCATTCGATGTCTGTTCTTTTCATTAACCACAGCTAGAGTCATTGTACGTCTGTTCTTTCCACAAACCACATATGGATCCACCAGTTTCATTGGATGTGTGTTCTTTTCATGAACCACACCTAGAGTCATTGCATGTCTGTTCTTTCCACAAACCACATACGGATCCACCAGTGTCATTGCATGTGTGTTCTTTTCATGAAACACACCTAGAGTCATTGCATGTCTGTTCTTTTCACAAACGACACATGGATCGACCAGTGTCATTGCATGTCTATTCTTTTCACAAACCACTGCTAGACTCATTGCACGTGTGTTCTTTTCATGAACCACGACTAGAGTCATTGCATCTGTGTTCTTTTCACAAACCACACATGGATCCACTAGTGTCATTTCATGTGTGTTCTATTCACAAACCATAGCTAGAGTAATTGCATGTGTGTTCTTTTTCACAAACCACATAAGGATCCACCAAGGTCATTGGATGTTTGTTCTTTTCATGAACCACACCAAGTGTCATTGCATATGTGTTCTTTTCATGAACCACACCTAGAGTCATTGCATGTCTGTTCTTTTCACAAACCACACATGGATCCACCAGTGTCATTGCATGTCTATTCTTTTCACAAACCACAGATATAGTCATTGCATGTGTGTTCTTTTCATGAACCATAGCTAGATTCATTGCATGTGTGTTCTTTTCACAAACCACATATGGATCCACCAGTGTCATTGCATGTGTGTTATTTTCACAAACCACAGCTAGATTCATTGCATGTGTGTTCTTTTTCACAAACCACATAAGGATCCACTAGTGTTATTGGATGTGTGCTCTTTTCATGAACCACACCCAGTGTCATTGCATGTCTGTTCTTTTCACAAACCACATACGGATCCACCAGTGTCATTGCGTGTTTGTTCTTTTCATTAACCACAGCTAATATCATTGCATGTCTATTCATTTCACAAACCACATATGGATCCACCAGTGTCATTGGATGTGTGTTCTTTTCATGAACCACACCTAGAGTCATTGCATGTCTGTTCTTTTCACAAACCACACATGGATCCACCAGTGTGATTGGATGTGTGTTCTTTTCATGAACCACAACTGGAGTCATTGCATGTCTGTTCTTTTCACAAACCACATATGGATGCACCAGTGTGATTGCATGTGTGTTCTTTTCACAAACCACAGCTAGAGTCATTGCGTGCGTGTTCTTTTCACAAATCACATAAGGATCCACCAGTGTCATTGGATGTGTGTTCTTTTCATGAACCACACCCAGTGTGATTGCATGTGTGTTCTTCCCACAAACCACATATGGATCCACCAGTGTCATTGCATGTGTGTTATTTTCATTAACCATAGGCTAGAGTCATTTCATGTCTGTTCTTTCCACAAACCACATATGGATCCACGAGTGTCATTGGATGTGTGTTCTTTTCATTAACCATAGCTAGAGTCATCGCATGTCTATTCTTTCCACAAACCACATATGGATCCACCAGTGTGATTGCATGTGTTTTCTTTTCACAAACCACAGCTAGATTCATTGCATGTGTGTTCTTTTCACAAACCACAGCTAGATTCAATGCATGTGTGTTCCTTTTCACAAACCACATAAGGATCCACCAGTGTCATTGTATGTGTGTTCTATTCATGAACCACACCCAGTGTCATTGCATGTGTGTTCTTTTCACAAACCACACATGGATCCACCAGTGTCATTGCATGTCTGTTCTTTTCATTAACCATAGCTAGAGTAATTGCATGTCTATTCTTTCCACAAACCACATATGGATCCACCACTGTCATTGGATGTATGTTCTTTTCATGAACCACACCTAGAGTCATTGCATATCTGTTCTTTTCACAAACCACACATGGATCCAACAGTGTGATTACATGTGTGTTCTTTTCAGGAACCACAACTAGAGTCATTGAATGTTTGTTCTTTTCACAAACCACATATGGATCCACCAGTGTCATTGCATGTGTGTTCTTTTCACAAACCACATAAGGATCCACCAGTGTCATTGGATGTGTGTTCTTTTCATGAACGACACCTAGTGTCATTGCATGTGTGTTCTTCCCACAAACCACATATGAATCCACCAGTGTCATTGCATGTGTGTTGTTTTCATTAACCACAGCTAGAGTCATTGCATGTCTGTTCTTTCCACAAACCACATATGGATCCACCAATGTTATTGGATATGTGTTCATTTTATTAACCATAGCTAGAATCATTGCATGTCTGTTCTTTCCACAAACCACATATGGATCCACTAGTGTGATTGCATGTGTGTTCTTTTCACAAACGATAGCTAGATTCATTGCATGTGTGTTCTTTCCATAAACCACGGCTAGATTCATTGCATGTGTGTTCTTTCCATAAACCACCGCTAGATTCATTGCATGTGTGTTCTTTTTCACAAACCACATAAGGATCCACCAGTGTTATTGGATGTGTGTTCTTTTCATGAGCCACACCCAATGTCATTGCATGTGTGTTCTTCTCACAAACCAAACATGGATCCACCAGTGTGATTTCATGTGTGTTCTTTTCATGAACCACAACTAGAGTCATTGCATGTCTGTTCTTTTCACAAACCACATATGGATCCACCTGTGTCGTTGCATGTGTGTTCTTTTCACAAACCATAGCTAGAGTCATTGCATGTGTGTTGTTTTCACAAACCACATAAGGATCCACCAGTGTCATTGGATGTGTGTTCTTTTCATGAACCACACCCAGTGTCATTGCATGTGTGTTCTTCCCACAAACCACATATGGATCCACCAGTGTCATTGCATGTGTGTTCTTTTCATTAACCACAGCTAGAGTCATTGCATGTCTGTTCTTTCCACAAACCACATATGGATCCACTAGTGTCATTGGATGTGTGTTCTTTTCATGAACCACACCTAGAGTAATTGCACGTCTGTTCTTTTAACTACAAGAAAAGTTGGCCTTTACAACAGACAATTTTTGTGGTTGAAGGCCCGTTTTTCATGGCTAAAAAATGTTCTACGACGGATGCCCATCGTGGTAAAAGCCACGCCACAAAAGAATCTACCACATTTTTTTTCCTGACCGTGGCCGATCGCACCCTTCAGCCACGAAAACTTGTTCCGTCGTAGATCTGTTCGCCAACCGCGTTGACTGCTGATGTCATGCAATATGCCACGTGGCACCCACCGTTAACGGTCAGTTACCACTGTTAACGGCCACGAAAACCGTGGTAGAAGCCAGGCCCAGCCAAGGCCTGCTCATAATTAAGTGGGTCGGCCCATCAAGAGAGCCCAATAAGATTACGGCCCGTTACTGTTTCGTTCGACAATGTTTGAAATGGGTCCAAAGATGTGGCCAGCAGCAGCCCACGAATGTCAGGCACATTACTGTTTCGGCCTACAAAATCCCACACTTTTCGAATACCGTGCGACCCGTTAACAGGCTGCGTCAAGTAGGCCCGATACTGTAAAAGCCCACGGTCAGCCCGTCATTGTTCTCACAGCTCGTCATGGGCCGCCTACGAACGACCCACTTTTGAGAAGGTCCAACACTATTATGGCCTTTTACTATTATGACTCGTTATTATTCTGGCCGTTTACTATTCATGTCCGTTACCATTGTGGCCCTTTACTGTTCGGGCCCGTTACTGTGCTGGTTGCCCTGCTCTGGCCTATTACTATTTAGGCATGTTACTGTTCTGGCCTGTTAGTATTTAGGCATGTTACTGTGCTGGATTGCCACTGCAGTGCCTGCTAGTGTTTTGAAACGGCTGCTACTATTTTGGCATGTTACTATTTTGGCCTATTACTGTTTCGTCCTGTTACTGTTTCGTCCTATTACTCTTTCGGCATATTACTGTTTCGGTCTATTACTGTTTCAGCATGTTACTATTCCGGTCTGTTACTATTTTGGCACGTTGCTGTTTTAGCCAGTTACCGTTGTTGTTTTGGTATGTCACTGTTTTGTCATGTTACTGTTTTGGCCAGTTATCGTTACTATTTCGGTAACTCTGAAACTTGATCGACCTAGCTGGCGTAGTTATGGTACAACCATGCGTGGACGGCGTCAACTAAATTCCTACATGGCCTATGCGAGTTATCTAGATTTTACATCAGCTACAAACTTCTTAAAAATACTACAAAATATGAACAAAAGGGAAAGAAAATTAAGCACTTCAATTGCGAATCAAGTTGATAGCAGAGCCCTCAATTTGCTTTCTCAATCCATCAACTACATCTCCCTTTGAGTGTGACAGCTACATTGGAAAACCACCTTGAGATATGATCTTGCAGTCCCCTCTTTGGTGGCGATAGCAATAATTGCAGTCTGAAACTAACTAATAACAAGTTAATACAGCAAAGAAGACAAACTACTCATAGCTAAGAATGAGCTAGATAGGAATTATAACTGCATAATACAAACTTGTAGAGAAGAAATGCAAACCATGAATGAACTATATAGTAGAGGATAGTTATGTCGTTGCCTAGGATGAATCAGAACCAGATACAAGATGTAATGGTGTGGCTTGTGAACCTATAGAACAGGACAAACAAGCAATAGACAAGTATGCCAATAATGAAATGAGCAATCAAACAAAGTGTTTCTTAGAATTTCAGTATAAACTGGCTAGGTCATTTCAGCAAATATATATGGAAGCAGTGGTATCTCCTGCAATGCAAGAGACATTGAGTGACTCAAGAATTTGCGGTGAGCTACACAATGGCATGCAATTACTGTCATAGCTTAGAATGAACCACATAGAAATTATGACCGCATCATACTAGAACTTGTTGAGCAGGAATGGAAAACACGAATGAACTATACAATAAAGAATAATTATGTCGTTGATTAGTACGAACCAGCACCAGATACAGAAAATATATAATGGCATCGCTGGTGGACCTATAGGCTATGCAAACCAACATGTTCAGTGTTGCCTTTTTGAGCTCTACGCAAAGAAAACGAAAATAGTCAGTGTTGCACCTTTTGAAGAACTAGATGGCAACAACAAAATTATAATCGAGCTAGTATGAAGAGTTTGAACGGGTACCACAGGATAGCAGAACGATGCCAGGGAAGAAATAATAGAAGGAACTTAGCTTAGGAATAACAAGATAGAGTCAGTAACTATGTAGCAGGGAATCCACACTAATATATTCCACTGACATTACATTTTGCAAGAACTACACAATAGCAGACATTTACTGGTGTACGGAGCAGCTAAGATCAGAACATGTGCATGAAAAAATAACAGACATGTGCATGACTTGATATTTGTAGAGCAGTGAATGCAAACCAACATGTCTAATGACATTGTATGTACTAGCACGAAGAATAGGCGTGCCCAGTGACTTGTATGTATGATGTCTACGCACTTCTATTCTTGTAGACAGTTGTTGGGCCTCCAAGTGCGTTTGTAGAACAGCAGCAAGTTTTCCCTTAAGTGGATCACCCAAGGTTTATCGAACTCAGGGAGGAAGTGGTCAAAGGTATCCTCTCTCAAGCAACCCTGCAATCAAGATACAAGAAGTCTCTTGTGTCCCCAACACACCCAATACACTTGTCAGGTGTATAGGTGCACTAGTTCGGCGAAGAGGTAGTGAAATACAAGTGGTATGGATAATTATAAGTGGTAACGATGGTAGAAAATAGCTTGGTGGCGTGGAAAAGACTAAGGGCAAACTGAAATAAAGATGGAAGCAAGCAAACATGTAATATATCTAATAGCAAATGGTGTTTCAGTCCTTAGAAACAAGGCCTAGGGATCATACTTTAACTAGTGAACACTCTCATATAAATATCTTCTCTTTATGATACTACTCTTAACTACTCTCCAGTTGAACACTCTAATCGATGGTAGGGCTATAACAACACACCTCAAAGTTCATCTTTCCCATCTAGAAACCCCACACTGTCACCTTGAGTACTAGATGAGTCCAACAAACACCACAATTTCATAGAGACATCCAACTCCAAATATAACTCATAACAAGTATTTGTAATCTCTAGCCTAAGTGCCACCATGGTGTGCATGATGTCACTTTCACACACATGGGGAGAGCAGAGATCTATTAAAGCACTTGAGTAGCAAGGTAGATCTATAGATTACAAGCTCATGATCACAATATGATCATGCATAGAAAGAGAGATGAACACATAGCTACCGGTAGAACCCTTAGCCTCGAGGAAGAACTACTCCCTCCTCATCATGGGAATCGGCAATGGTGATGGAGATGGTGGTGGAGATCGATGGAGATGGCTCCGGGGGCACTTCCCGTCTGGCAGGTCTTGAAGAGACTTTCTGTCCCCCGAATCTCCCCTTCGGTGGCGGCAGCGCTGCGGAACTTTTCGTGGATTTCTAATTGACTCTTTAGGGTTTTGGTATCAGGAGGCCCTTATAGGCGAAGGAGGCAAGGTCGGTGGCCAGCCAGGGGGCCCACACCATGCCCTGGCGTGGCCTGGGGGGACCCGCGCCTGGGGGGGTGGCCACCCTGTGGCCCCTCTCCGACTCTCCTTCTAGCTCCCTTAGTCTTCTGGGAAAATAGTAACTTCGGCTTTTGTCCCATCCAATTCCGAGAATATTCATTTTCTGACTTCCTAGAACCAAAAACAGCAGAAAACAGGCAACTAGCACTGTGGCTCTTGTTAATAGGTTAGTCCAAGAAATCATATGAAAAGTACTCCAAAGTTGGAACAAAACACAAGAAAGTAGATAAAACCAAGCATGGAACATCAAAAATTATAAATACATTTGCAATGTATCAATGTACTACCATGATTACAAAAATGCAGTTCACTGTGACAGGCTTGAACCTGCTACACCGCTGACAAAACAAAAATGGGTTGGATATTTGGTTAACCTTGGTCAGAGAGGTGTCTAAGCATCATCGGTACCGTGCGAGTGGCGTCTAGGTCACCGAGGGTGCTGCGGTTGTGGTGGCTATTGGCGTCGGGGAAGCAGATTTTGGGCGGTCGATGCCGGCTTGAAAGCGGTGGACGAGAGCGTCGCTGAGGCAGATCCGGTGCAGTGAATGGCGGCAGTCGTGCAGCTGGTCTGGAGAGGTGGACATGGAACTCTTTGAACTAGATCACGCCCGGTGGACACCGGTGAAGCTAATCCAGTATGGTTGGGTAGCTTTCAGTGGCGAGGAAGCAGAGCTTGGGTGGTCGATGACACCATCGGTGTGGTGAATGACACCGCAGCTCCTCGATCTGGTGGGTGAGCACCGGTGAAGCGGCTGCACGGTGGTGCACGAGACCGCAACTCAAGCCGGTGCACGTGGTGGTTGTGGAGGGGACAAATGAGCTTGGGAATTTTGGGAGGGCCGGCGGGAAAAACTGGGGGAATCAGGACCATAGAGGTGAGCAGAAAAAATAATTACGATCGTACCCCTGAACTGCCAACTTTAGCATGCCCATTTGTCGTCTGAACAATGGGTTGATTTGGAATTTTAAATTCTAAAGTTTTTGAAACGGAAGAGCGTGAAATGCTTCAAGGTCGGTGTGTTGTTTTGCCACTCGATTGAGAATTTGAATTTGGCTTGCGCCCATCTAATAATAATAATAGAAAAATGGTACTCCCCCGATCGGTGGGATATTTTGGCTCAAAGTTTTTGAAATGGTGGGGCGGGAAACGCTTGGTAGGTTGGTGATTTTGCCGCTCGATTGAGATTTTGAATTTGGCTAGCCTCCATCTACTAATAGAAAAAAGGTAGTAGACCATACGCTATCTGTCCAGGAATTCAAGGCCGAGAGTCACATCAACTGATCATCCATCAACATTTTTTGCACAGAAACTTGGATACCTTCCATTCACACAACATAGGTGGTAAATTTTGCCGCTTGACACAGAATTTAAATTTTTCTAGGGTCCGTGTAATAATATAAAAATGGTACTACCTCGGTGGGTGATTTTGCCTGAAAATCTTTGAAACAGAGGGGGTGCGAAATGCTTCGGGGTTGGTGGGTTATTTCCCCGCTCGATTATGATTTTGAATTTGGCTATCGGCCAAGTTTTTATTACTAGAAAAAAGGTTATGTAGTTCGAACGCCATCTGGTCAGGAATTTAAGGCGATACTCACATCAACTCATGCCTCCGATTCAAACGGGGTAGGCGGTAGGTTTTGACGGTCGATAGTGATTTTGAATTTAGATATTGTTGAAAGAATAATTTAAAAAATAGGTCGTTCTCCCTCTATTTCAGGGATCCAAGTCAGGGAGAGTGATTATCTACCACGTGTATGAAAATGCAGATCTCTGATACAAGAATGTTTGTTTAACATAACAACAAACAAATGTCTGAATTAGCTCTGATTCAAGCATGTGAAAATGGTGTGTAACCAAGGTCTACTAATTATTTAGGTGTCGGCACAGACTCTCCTACAGGAAGCACTAACTAAATGGTAGTACTAATTCAGATCAAATAAAAAAGCCTGCTGCAAAACAAATACTCCTAGTACAACATACTATCAAAACACAAAGACCAGCTAAAGTATATGTAGAACAAATAAAACAAGATTTCATCACGCATACACTACTATATAGAGAACACCATTTCATCATATAAAACAATGTTTTATTAGACACACATAGGCCCCCAAAACGAACATACAACTCTAATATTCCAGCCCCTGCCGCTATGACTGCAGCACAAACAAAGGTGCCACCACAGTTCCATCAGCTACGAAAATAAACAAATATCAGACTACAGCTCCAAATAACACAACCTGGGCAAACACATGCTTGCCCAAACAAGCCTTGCGTGTTCATCCGAGTGTTATTTTCATCTCCTTGATGTTGCAGTCTGAATCAGCTGTGTTGCTGACAAGACTTCCTATTCATTTCTTTGATTTAGCACTCCGAATCACATCGGTTGCTGAAGGAAATGAACAAAATGATCAGCAAAATCATAGGTGTACAAAAATGTAAGGGGTGCACATGAATGACTGCACTAACCAGGTATCATAATGTAGGGATGTAAAGTACACCAACGTTTACGAGATCTGAACTTCTTAGACTTCATGTTGTTGAGATCTAATTCGAATACTCCCTCCTTCGCCCATATAACCACCATTTCTCTATCCTCAAATGTGCAGAGTAACCTGACTGCATCTTTCCCACCATATGCCCATGATTTATCAAGGCCAAGGTGAGTATCCAACTCAACATTTATATGAGGCACCCAAGCTTCCCATTTGCCCATTGATGATCTTGCACTGCACCATGTGTTTAGACTAAAGTCTCTTATAACCGCAAGGGCAACATCTCCATTATGCCCCTTAGCGATGACAAAATTGCGTCTGGAAATATCATGTGTCTCATGGGGGCACTCAATATAACACAGTTTTGTTGTCACGTTATCGAAGGCAGTTATATATCTGGAGTTCATTGTTGTCCATTACAAAATGTCCCCTATGAGAGTTGATGGCCTGCGATTAATCTTAGCCAGCATCTCAGCAGGTTCAATCCAGTCCTCCCATTTTCCTAACGCTGATGAGTACCTCTTCACCAGTGCTTCGTTACCATTGGTTACTATACAAACAACCCAGAAATTGCTGCAACAATGTGAAGACAATTGCCCACGATTTCTCGAATGGAGAATTGTGTCGCTATCATGCTCACGTCTCCGCCAAATTGGTGGTTCTGGTATCACTGTTTCACTTCCACTGATTGGATCCCGGGCCTTTATCATGTTAGACCCTTGCAGATAATGAAGCAGCACCGTACCATTGAGACATCCGAGTACATATGGTTTGTAGGATTTATGTACTTCCACCATCCTGTTTAGCTTCTGGAAGATGGATTGGTCAAGATTATGATATGTTAAGAATCGAGCATCCTCGGAGCTATTGTTGAAAATCCCAAGTAACGACATTCCTATGTTGTGTGACAAGGTTATCCTTTTGAAATCGTTGCTTCCCATGAAGTCCATCCAACATTTTTGGGCGACTGATGCCCTTAGTATGCAGCATGGGTACGGAGGAAGCCTGACAAGAATCTGACCAAATACATCGCCTGGAAAGTCGTTGATTGTTGCATATGTTCTTCCACCGAAGCTGGTAGGATGATGCAAATAGCACAAGTGCATCGTCAGAATTAAGTAAACAGCACAATGCACAATGCATAACCCTAAAAAATAATCAAGTAAACACCACAATGCATCATACATTTTGACAGGAAAATTTATCATCGAAATTTCCTAAACTGCACCCATCTGAAAAACTACCTAAAAAGCAGAGTCTGTCAACAAAATAACCTAAACAGCACAAGCAATCAACCAGAGTAGTACAAAAGCACCGCAAAATGCTTCAGCATGTCGGAACTGGGCAAAGGGAATGAAGAACTTTTTTTAGGTCACCGGGGAGGACAGAAAGGCCCCACCTGACTTTTATGGTTTTATCATAAAGAAGAAGAGAAAAAACAGACGCAGCTTCAGTGACTTGGTGAACCCAGGTCTCACGGTAACTTTCCCCAGGATCCACCTTCCATCGTAGATCAAACGTATGACAGTAGTTCAGATTTTGAACTAAAAAGTAAAACTATTCGAAAAAATTGACAAAAAATCAGTAAATCATCGGTGCCTAGGTTTGAATCCTGTGAAAGTTTCATCCCATTCAGATCACTAGTTTGTGATTAAATAGATTTTTATGCTCCCAGTACTACTAGTTTAAACTAATATCCAGAAAAAATCCCAAAGCAGAATACACAAAAGATGGAGGAAGTCAGGGAGACAAAATCCAACGTTGAACTTACAATGGGGTCGATGAGTTCTGAGCAGATGGAGCAGGCGCCGCTGACGAATGACGAGCCACAACTGTTGACACTGAAGAAGCACGACCATGAGCTGACGCATTCCTAGCATCCCACGCAGCCGTCGCTTTGGCAGCGACAGCCAACATAGCTGAATTTGTTCTGGCAACAGCCGACGAGGATTTCGACTGTGCCTCCACTGCTTTCCAAGCATCACTTAACACTGCCCAAGACTCCGATGTGGTACAAGCATCGGCCTCCACATCCGCTTCACATGTATCTGCTGGTGCTGCTTCAACATCCACCTCTGCTTTACAAGAATCCGTCGACGCAGCAAATACATCCGCCAACGCCGATTCCATTTCCTGTAAACACCACGAGCTTATTTAGCTTGCAATGCCCAAATATAAATGCATTCTATCCTTCAGAAAGCCCATAATGGCTGGAGGTTGGGGACATACATACCAGCGAACGGCGGTGTGGTGGTGTTCAATGGTGGAGCGGCGGGGACGGTCCAGTCGAGGGAGGGCGGCCAGGCAGAGAAGGTGACGATGGGGTCGAGGGGCACATGATTGAGCTACCTTGAACTCGAAACTAACTTTCGCCCCACTATTTATTTCCTCATCTTTTGCAGGATCAGGACTGTCTGGGCGTGGAGAATCTCGAATTTCTGTCCGGGTCTCATCTGCTTCTAGAGCCGAACTGAAAAGATTGTCATCTTGCATTCCCACCTGTTCCAAGATCCGGTCGTACACCTGGCAAATCAGATCGTCGCCATCCACATCAGGCAACTGGGGGACTAAGTTGTCATCCACAAACTTTTGAAAATCAACAGCAGCATCATGAGCAACTGAAATTGATGTATTCCATCCTGCAGTCAAATCAGCTATCCTCTTAGTGGATGTGGACACTTCTTCCTTCAGGCGCCTAATCTATTTGTCCTGGTGTTTCATTTTCTCTTGAAGGCACGGAATCATGTTTCTATGAGCTTTGTATTTCTCTCGGAGATGGGCCATTGTCAAATCCTCGTAGTGACCAGCACCATTACGCCATGAGCAATATGAGTAAGGTGGAAACTGCAGATAACAAATCCAAAATTAAACCAGATTCTCATTTCAAAAAAAAAACAAATTCTCGTTTGCTCTAGGTACCCATCGAGCGGTCAATTAATATATTAGTTGAGACTATTCAACTTCTAGCTACTAAGATTTTGCCTCTTGAAAATTTTGGACCCCTTTTGAAAATGATCACATGAAATAAGGAGAGAGGGGAAATGATTTTTCTATTCTCTATGGTCAACACACAAGCTTGAGATGCACCTTAGGCTTAAAGATACTTTATAGTTTCTGATGACCCACAATTATAGGGGGTGTATCGCAGTATTTTCGGTAAGTAAGAGTATCGAACCCAATGAGGAGCAGAAGGTGCTGGCTAGTGGTATGGATCAGGAATTCTCTACATATACTTAGCAAACGAATTTTTAGGGGTTTTCAATAAACCAAGTAAACAAAGTACGAGTAAATAAAAGACAGTAGGAACAAATGCAGCAAGTGGCCCAATCCTTTATGCAGCAAAGGACAAGCCGGTTGTACTACTTAAGATGACCAAACGTTCTCGAGGACACATGGGAAGACTGTCAAGTGCTTTTGCTTCATATAGTTGATTAATCTTCTTTAGATTGCTAAGTTTTGTGTGGGTGAACCTGTGCTAATGTACCGACCTTCCTAGGACTAATACATACTTGTGATTATACCCCTTGCAAACATCCGTAAGTACAAGAAAGTAATTAAGGTAGAAACCTAACCACAGTTTAAACTCTAAGACCCTTACGTCCCTTGTGCAATGGTTTCTTAACGGGGGTTCAGGTTTCTGTCACTCCGGCAACCCCTACGATTAGTAGCCAAATATACAATGCATTCCCCTAGGCCCATATAGGTGAAGTGTCATGTAGTCGACGTTCACATGACACCACTAGAAGAAGTACACCACAACTTAAAAATCAAACCATTGAATCTTTCTCAACACAACTCCACTACTAACAACATGACTTCTCCCATGTCCTCAAGAACAAAACGAACTACTCACAAGACATCATATGGATCATGATCAGAGATGGAATAATGATGTATAACAATCTGAACATAGACAATAATTCAATGGTTCACTCAATAGCATCAACTACAAAGATTAATCAACACCGGGAAAGTTTCCCCTATGAACTATGCAGGATTCAACCCAATTGTTACAGCAATATGGAGATGCTGATGAGGGTGATGATGGTGGTGATGATGATGATGATCCCGATGAAGTCCAGCTTGATGGTGGTGTTGATGGCGACGATCTCCCCTCTCCGGGAAGGAATTCCCCCGGCAAAAATCTGTCTGCCGGAGAGATCTTTCTCTCTAGGTGTTTCTGCCCCGCAGAGGCGGCGGAATATTTCTGTGGTTGCTCCCCGAGTCTTAGGGTTTCAGGAGGATAATATACGCCAGAGGGGAGTGCCTGGAGTGAGCCAGGGTGGCCACACCACCTGCTGGCGCGGCTTAGGGCTGCCCGCGCCAGGGGGTGGTGTGGGCCTCCTGTGGCCCATCTCCAGCCCCCCTTCTGGCTTCCTTCGTCTTCTGTAAAAATAGGATTTTCCATATATTTTCCCGGATTTTCTGAACTGCGCGAATTTTGCCTCCAAACAACACCTTTTCCATCAGAATCCTGACTGCAGCGGTCCATGCTCCAAAAGCCATCAACCATGCAAAAACAGATGAAATAACATAAGTGTCACCTCTCAATACAAAATATATCAATGAATAATAGTGAATTAAGACATAGAATAGTGATGCAAAATGGACGTATCAACTCCCCCAAGCTTAGACTTTGCTTGTCCCCAAGCGAAACTGAGCTCAATAAACATGGCCTCGGGTTTATGGAGTGAAGAGTTTATAAAATAATACGGACAAGAAGCATCACATTCATCAAATACATAGATCATAATAGAAGACAACTCACTATTATATAACTCAACTTGCAATGAGTAAAGGAAACAGAATAAAGATACATAAAGTGAATCATAATTGGTAATGGCAAACTTAGCTCTTGGTCGAAGAATAGTTGATAATTTGCTGGAGCTCACAAATAACTGGTTTCCAAAGATATCTTTCAAATTAGTAAACATTAAGATAAGAGCAATGTGCAAAACAAGGAACATAAGAAACATGAATGAATAAATCATCATATGAATGAATGAAACACAACAACTCAAAATACTTGCTGAGATAGAGAGGAATAGGTTTACTGACTCAACTACAAAGTAAAAGAAAGGCCCTTCGCAGAGGGAAGCAGGGATTGCAAGTCTCATAAAGAGCTCCCAAAACTTATGATACTTACTAGCTTTCAGCTCTCATTGCCCCTATCATAGGCATCTTTAGGTGATTAAGGTTAAAGTAATCAAATATGAGGATATGCATTGACAAGTTGTAAATTGAGAATCTCATGTCCCTTGAATACGAGGGTCGCTCCTCATGCTACTCAAGTTTAGTCACCGGTAAGTTCTTGTCATCGTAAGCATATGTGTATCATAGAGAACCGCCAACGGGGTACCCCTTGCCCGATGATACGGAAGAATCCCCATATCAAAATGACAAGGCAAGCAGACAACAAGCATCTCAACAATCTTCTTATTTACCATGGGAATATGGTGCTTTTTCTCTCTTTCCTCTTTTCATAATCACTTTTTTCTTTTTCTCTTTTTTCTCAATATCGGACTCTTTTTTTATAAGAAGAATGCTTCATAGATGCTCGTTATGGTTACGCTGCAGGTTTCCACCATGTCAGCATGGATTAGACCAGCGGCCCAGGCGTTTCTCTAACACATATGCATAACTCCATGGACTTACAAGCTCCCCTTTCATTTCACACCGACGACATCCATAGACAAAAGAACATGATATCAACTAGGTACAAAGTACCCGTGCAATGTTGAAAGCGTTCCCCATGACAGCATGGTTCTGCTAATTCACAACTTACAAAGCGCAAGCATATACGCAACATAGGTGAGCACAATGGTTCAAGTTTATTAAATGCAAGAAAGTAAAGTGTGCCATCAAGTTCGTGAGAGCTTTAATCACTAATTTTCACATAACAAGTTTAATTTGGGAGGTAGATAAAACAAGAATTTACTTGGAATAGCAATAATGTTACTAGGTAGGTATGGTGGACACAAATGGCAAAGGTTTTGGTTTAAAGGAGTGGATGCACGAGAAGAATTCCCTCTCAATACAGGTTTTTGGCTAGCAAGGCTGGGTAGCAAGTACAAGAGTTGAAGGAAACAAACAAGCATACAAGTGATAAAAACAAACATGCAATCTTCCTTGTAAGCACAAAACATCTTAACTAGAGAATACTAAACTTATGAGCAAATCAAGAAAGAAAGATGATGAAATAATTTTTCTTTAGAGTACTTTTATCATTTTCATTCAACTCTCAAAAATAGTGTTGCTACTGACAAGGCCAGGTTTGCCAAAACCAACTAAATTAACTCAATTATCCCAAAGTGCTACCAATACTAACAACAAGATCAATCATATAACCACGAATTGAAAACTAATATAAGCTATGAAAAAGAGTGAATGATAGAACTTCTCATTAATATTCCATAACGGCAACTCACACCAAGGGATGCATATCTAAGGAGAGAGGGGACACTTCCATAATGCAAACCATACTACATAATAACTCCTCTATTCATGATAAGACTCTACTAAAAAGGTAAAAAGATAGAAGATAGTGATGTGATACTGCGGCACTCCCCCAAGCTAGGAACAAACCAAGGGGATGACAAACCTGATGACGAATTAC
Organism: Avena insularis; assembly: GCA_023614405.1. Taxonomy (NCBI): domain Eukaryota; kingdom Viridiplantae; phylum Streptophyta; class Magnoliopsida; order Poales; family Poaceae; genus Avena; species Avena insularis. The sequence goes on from CM042694.1 coordinate 353,761,008, forward strand.
TCCTTCGGTGGTGGTGGTAATATTTTCTTAGATGTCGTGAGGAAATCTTCCAGCATCTTGCGAAGCCTATTATTATCCCATTGAAGCATGTCCACCTTCCTCTGCAGGTCTCGATACTTATCGCAGTACTCCTTAGTGCCTCGTAGGGCTTCCGCTGATGCAGGGCAAGAGACTAAAGGTACCAGCCCCTGCTTGGGGTCTTGAAGATCCTCCTCCATAGGCTCCTTCCCTTTATCCTTGGAGGACACCATTGTGCTTCTAAACCTTCAAAGAGTATGTCCTGGCAGAAACAGATCAAAACAAAAACACGGCAAAGACACGATATACGAACCTCGGGAGATTCGGGGGGTTATATATTACGAAGTTTCATATCAAAAGGAAGGTACTGGGAGAAAACGAGTCGGAGGCGGAGTCCGGGGTGGACTCACCACCTGGTGGCGTGGCCAGGGGTGGGACCGCGCCACAGGGTGGTGTGATCCACCCTGGCTCCGTTTCCGTCCCTTTTTCGCTTCGTAGATTTCCTTATTGACTAAAAACTGCAAAAATATAGTTGGATAGTATTTTCGTGGAGCTTTCTTTATCAGAACTGTTACCTATTTGAAAACAGACTCCGCAGGTCTCTGAATTTGGTATCTAGTAGATTCTTCCAGAGTCATCACTTGAATATCATCGATATCTTCATCTTCATACACTTATTACTTGATTCATAAAACCTTTCTCTTCCTTATTACACCATTATCACCACTACCGGGAAATTTCTTTCACACAAAACTTCACACAGTTCTCATTAGCAACATTAGTATAAGTGAAGTGATAAAACCTTTTGAGTCCAACTTCAACTGAAAACCATCAAAACATAAGCTACTGAAGGAACTCCTTTCGAAAACCCAAAAATAATTCAAAAAGGAAATCGAATAAAGAAGCAAATGCAAGAGTGGCAAAAATCTGTCAAAACAGACCAACAGGTAAATATCAATTTTTTAGAAAATCTTCTGTTGCTCAAATCAAAAAGTGCAAAACTAACGAAAGTTAAATAACAACCTGGGGCAGAAGCACAAACAATTATAGCTCAATCTGACATACAGAGATCTCTCACGAATTTTTATGGTGAAGCCCAAAAATCTGTTTCAGGACAGCAACTTCCCCAAATCTTACTTCTCTCTCATTAGAGGTTGATCTTGACACAAAAACCAAACAAAACGGATAAGGAGTGGTTATTACCGAAATAATAACTTCCAAGACTCAAAGAGACAAAAACAAACTGAAAGCAAAAACAAATTGGGTTGTCTCCCAAAAAGCTCTTTCTTTAAGCCATTAAGATGGGCATGATAATTTTGAAGATGCTCACATAGGAATATGAATTGAAGTGAAAGAGAGCATTAAGAAGCAAAAACACACACACATTTAAGTCTAACCCACTTCCTATGCAAGGGGATTTTGTAAACAAACAAGTTGTTAAAACCAGAGGCTGCAAGCATAGGAAGGCAAAACAAGTGCAACATAAAGACTTTCGGCATAAAACGAGGAAACTTGATATTATTGAGATACATAAGAACACTTTTACCTCTCTCATAATAACTTTTAGTATCGTGCATAAACTTAACAATATAGCTATCACAAGGACCATCATAGCAATGATCACTTATTCTAACAGAAAACACAGGAATACTAGCCCTCATAACACTACTTTGCGAAACAATATTAGAGGTATCCTTACAAAGGATAGGGTGTCCCTCTTCTTCATATTTAGTAACAAAGTCTTTCACATTTGCTATTATATGTTCATCAACCATTTGTTTATCAGGTTGAACAGCTTTATTCATACTTTCATCTACCATACTAGCCATCATAGAATGTTCCCTTATCTTAACTAGGAAAGGAATTTTATCAATATAAAGTTTAGGTAAGACATGATTAGCAGTATAAACTTAGTATTTCTTGCAGGAACACTCTTAGCAATATCTTTATAAGGTTCATGATACTTATTCCACTTCTTTTTAGGTACTTCAATGTAGGAAGCAAAAGCCTTAAAATAAGAAGAAATAGCTTGAGAGTCTAGACCATAAGCATTTTTAAAATTTTGAAAGTCATCAGTTCCCATAAAAGATTCAATGTATTCATAATCATAATTTATACCTCACTTTCTACCTTTGTCATTCTCCCAAGCTTCAGCATTGTCTTGAATACGGTCCAGAAGATCCCATTTAGCTTCTTCTTCCATGCGAGTGAATGATCCAGCACAAGAAGCATCCAATAAATCTTTATCATATAGAGGGAGTCTTGCATAAAAGTTATTGATAATAATATTGTTGGGGAGCTCATGAATGAGACATGTGAGCATTAGTAACTTCAATCTCCCCCAAGCTTTAGTTGTACTCTCTCCATCAAGAGGCCAAAAGTTGTAGATTTGATTCCGATCTTTATGAATCTCACTAGGAGGATAAAACTTTGAATAAAAGAGAGGCACTATTTCCTCCCATTCCAGAGCTTGACCATTCTTCAGCAGCTTATACCATTCCTCAACTCTTCCTTTCAGTGATAATGAGAATAACTTCTTCTTAACTTGATCTGTAGTAATACCTGCACACTTGAACAACCCGCATAATTCGTGTATAAAGAGCAAATGATCACCGGGATGGACAGTTCCATCCCCAACATAGTAGTTATCCATAACACGATCAATAATTCTTGTAGGTATTTAAAAACATCATTCTCAGCAGGTGGTGGCTTATCTACTACCTTAGCAGTGGTAGTAGCATTACCAAATAAGAAACTCAGCGAATTATCCATAACGAAAATAAAGCAACTAGCAGAAGTAAACAATACTCACAGTAGAAGTTTCCTTTACCAGTTCCACTCTCCAATAGTGCTTCACTCCCTGGCAAAAGCGCCAGAAAATAGTCTTGATGACCCATAAGTATAGGGGGTGTATCGCAGTATATTCGATAAGTAAGAGTGTCGAACCCAACAAGGAGCAGAAGGTGTTGGCTAGTGGTATGGATCAGGAATTCTCTGCAAATACTTAGCAAACGGATTTTTAGGGGTTTTCGATAAAGCAAGTAAACAAAGTACGAGTAAATAAAAGACAGCAGGAACAAATGCAACAAGTGGCCCAATCCTTTATGCAGCAAAGGACAAGCCGGTTGTATTACTTAAGATGACCAAACGTTCTCGAGGACACATGGGAAGACTGTCAAGTGCTTTCGCTTCGTATAGTTGATTAATCTTCTTTAGCTTGCTAAGTGTTGTGTGGGTGAACCTGGGCTAATGTACCGACCTTCCTAGGTCTAATACATACTTGTGATTATACCCCTTGCAAACATCCGTAAGTACAATAAAGTAATTAAGGTAGAAACCTAACCACATCTTTAAACTCTAAGACCCTTACGTCCCTTGTGCAATGGTTTCCTAACGGGGGTTCAGGTTTCTGTCAGTCCGGAAACCCCTACGATTAGTAGCCAAATACACAATGCATTCCCCTAGGACCATATAGGTGAAGTGTCATGTAGTCGACGTTTAGATGACACCACTAGAAGAAGTACACCACAACTTAAATATCAAACCATTGAATCTTTCTCAACACAACTCCACTACTAACAACATGACTTCTCCCATGTCCTCAAGAACAAAATGAACTACTCACAAGACATCATATGGATCATGATCAGAGATGGAATAATGATGTATAACAATCTGAACATAGACAATAATTCAATGGTTCACTCAATAGCATCAACTACAAAGAGTAATCAACACTGGGAAAGTTTCCCCTATGAACTATGCAAGATTTAACCCAATTGTTACAGCAATATGGAGATGGTGATGAGGGTGCTGATGGTGATGATGGTGGTGATAATGATGATGATGATCCCGATGAAGTCTAGTTTGATGGTGGTGTTGATGGCGATGATCTCCCTCTCGTAAAGAATTCCCGACAGCAATGTAATCTGTAGAGATCTTTCTCTCTCAGTGTTTTCCGCCCTGTAGAGGCGGCGGAATCTTTCTGTGGTCGCTCCCCGAGTCTTAGGGTTTCGGGAGGATAATATACGCCAGAGGGGAGTGCCTGGAGTGGGCCAGGGCGGCCACACCACCTGCTGGCGCGGCCTAGGGCTGCCCGCGCTAGGGGGTGGTGTGGGCCCCCTGTGGCCCATCTCCAGCCCCCCTTCTGGCTTCCTTCGTCTTCTGGAAAAATAGGATTTTCCGTATATTTTCCTGGATTTTCTGAACTTCGCGAATTTTGCCTCCAAACAGCACATTTTCCATCAGAATCCTGACTGCAGCGGTCCATGCTCCAAAACTCATCAACCATGCAAAAACAGATGAAATAACATAAGTATCACCTCTCAATACGAAATATATCAATGAATAATAGTGAATTAAGACATAGAATAGTGATGCAAAATGGACGTATCAGTTTCCACTATGTATAAGGTGAACCTTAGCGGATGCCACATACTAGGTCTTATTAAGGTGTGCCTTTTATCTATATATCTACTACTATAATGGAGCAGTTTTGAATTGGATCCATATATAGCACCAATCTTGACCGTTGGGCTGTTAGGTCCAATGGTTCAGAGCAGCTAGATTGGTGTTGAATAGTACCTAGAGCAAACTCCACCATGTTCTAGAACCATCATGTCACCAACCCCAAAATTCCAAAGCACAGTAGGTTGTATTCTCAATATGTGTAGATAGTTATTATTAATAGACTTAATTTATGCATTTTGGGGGTGGTGACATGATGGTTCTAGGACATGGTGGAGTTTGCTCTAGGTACGTACTATTCAACACGAATCCAGCTTCGCTGAACCATAGGATCCAACAGCCCAACGGTCAGGATTGGTGCTATAGATCCAATTCAAAACTGCTCCACTATAGTAGTAGAGATAGATATATCTTATCTTATCTTATTATCTTACGACTATATAGTGTACGAATAACTATGAATATTGACCGTTGGATCAAGACTCGTGAATCCCAACATTTCCAGCCGTTGGATCTTCTTTTCAATTCTAGCATCTAGAAGATTCTATTAATAGTCTTCAGCATAATGAATGCTATGCACAAACCCCAAAACACACTTCTCCATCATACTAGAATCTTCTCCCTCATAGCTAATAATCGTTGACTTCTACATGATCTTATCTTATCTTATCTTACCACTATATAGTGTACCGATAACTTTGAATGTGGACCATTGGATCAAGACTCATGAATCCCAACATTTCTAGCCGTTGGATGTTCTTTTCCATTCTAGCATCTAGAAGATTCTACTGATAATCTTGAACACAATGAATGCACTATGCATAAACCTCTCAAAACACACTTCTCCATCATACTAGAATCTTGTCCCTCGTTTCTCTAGACCATGTTACCAAAACTTTCTAGTGTTAGGTAGCTAATAATCTTTGACTTCTACACATGATGATAGAAAGTACAAGGACCAAATATACACCCATACTTTATAGATGTTGATCAAATTTATAATTTTTTGTGCTTTACCAATTATAATTTTATATAGTGATGATATGTCATACGTTTACTATCTGAGCCTTATTAAGGTGTGCTTTTTTACACAATGCGGGAGTAGTATATTTCTTTGCTTAGACATATGGTCACCTCTGTCCACGTGTTGTACATTCTGAGAGAATAAAACGTTGGCAGGGGAAGAGGGCAACAACGAAGAGAAGTTGAAGACGGTTCCATGTCAGAGCAAAGTTATGATGGGTTTCTGACACGAGGTACTCCTGCGGCCTTACAGTGTACACTCTACTAGTAGTAAATTTCAGGACCTATGCACGCAAAACAAATCGTGTGTTTTCTCTGTCCTTCCCTATGCTCCATCTCTCCTCCCCTTTCCCCTCGCGCACCGGTCCGGCTAATCTCTCTCCCCTCGTCCACAGCGTGGCGCTGTGCACATGTGCCTTGGTACAGCGGCTCTGTGTCTCTGGCGTGTTCAGTAGCCACGCGTTAGTGTGGAGTAGGGACGAGGAGGAGTACATAGGAAGGAAACCACTTTGGTCCTTGGCGGCAAAAAAATTCAAACTTTTTCGGCTTTCGAAATTTTCACTTGCTTCCCAAACATCGGTAGGGAAGGTTACTCAAAAGATCAGCCAAACATCGGGAGGGAAGGAAATTTTGAACCAGTTTTGAACATTGACTATTGGATCAAGACTAGTAAATCCAAACTTTGAACATTGACCGTTCGATCAAGACTGGCAAATCCAAACTTTGCTAACTGTTGCATCTTCTTTTCCATTATTAGCATCAAGAAAGATTCTACCGATAGTCTTTAGCACAATGGACGCTAGTATGCACATACCTCAAAACACACACTTCATTGCTTAGTTTTAGGGTCCTTGTGCAAAATGCATGCATGGATTTGGATGAAAATTTCATTTTTATGAGGTCCTGGATGTAACTTGTACTTCCACTGACCGTCTTAACTCTCAAGCACCTCGCTCCTACGAGACCAACCATTAGATCAGCCATTCGCGGTACTTCTTATGTTATCTTTATCCTGTCTTATCTCTTACAATACCATACCACCATTGTATAGTGTACGAATTAACTTTGAACATTGACCGCTGGATCAAGACTACCAAATCCAAACATTACTAACCGTTAGATCTTCTATTTTCCCTTAGCATGGAGAAAGATTCTAGTGATAGTCTTTAGCGTGATGAACTCTAGTATGCGCAAACCACAAAACACACACAGTTCATTATTCAGTTTTAGGGTTATTGTGTTAAATGGATGGACTTGGATGCAATTTTCATTTTTTTCTGAGGTCCTTGATGTAAGTTGTACTTCCATCAATCGTGTTAACTCTCAAGCACCTCTCTCCTATGAGACCTACCATAGTTAAAAGAAAATTCAACCACCCCAATTATCACATAAGCTGGACCAACGGTTTCTTATACGTAATGCCCAAGTTTTTAGTACTAGGATTTTTCAAGCTTCATCCTAGCAAACTTTGCACACTTCAGTGACTTCTTGTCGATTGACCGAAATTAGATCAAACTTGAGCTACAAGTAAGTGCGATAGATTGCTCTTGAATTAAATGTATTTTTGTAGGTAGATGGGGGCATCTTCTTCTAGTAAACAGTGTCGTCGGTGTGAGTTTCTAACTATGAGGAAATAAAATCCTCAGTTTTCCGAGTGATGATGAGATGGTTCTTTTATGTAAAGAAAGTCTGAACAATATCGATCTCAATGCCATAAGCCAAGATTTTAGACATATTAAGTGGACCAACGTGTTTTACTTACGATTCCCATGTTTTATGAGTTTTCAAGCTCCCTATGTAGCTAATTAACTTTCCCCCACTCAAATGACTTCATGCCTATATTTATCGAAATTTGGTCAAACTTGAATTACAACAACTAAATTAATGTAGGTTGCTTCTAAAGAATTACAAAAAACTTTTGGAGGTGTACGCATTGGGGGCTCAGTTAATATACCAGAAAACAACCGAGAGTTTTGACAATAGGTTTTTAACTCCTTTCTAATTAAGATTTTGCATCTTGACAATTAATGAAAAATTAGCTCAAACTTGAGCTACAAGTAAGCGCGATAGATTTTTCATTAATTAAATGTCTCTTTGGAGGTAGATGGATGCATATTCTTGTAGTAATCAGTACCGCTGGTGTGAGTTTCCAACTATCAGGAAAGAACATTCTCAATTTTCTGAGTGATGATGAGATTATTGTTCGTTTTCGTAAAAAGTACGAAGGATATGAACCTGAACGCCACAAGCCAAGCTTTCAGACATATATAGTGGACCCTCATGTTGTACTTATGATTCCCATGTTTTATGAGTTTTCAAACTTATTCTATAGCTAACTTTGCCCACTTGAAATTGATTTTATGTTGATTTATTGAAATTAGTTCAATTTTGAACTACAAGTAAATTGTAGGTTGCATTGAAAGTTTTACGTTTTTTGGAGGTAACCATTGGGGGCTGATTTAATATATCACAAACCACCACCGATAGTTTATACAACCAGTTCAACTTCTTGCTAAGATTTTGCATCTTGACAATTTAACGAAATTATATCAAACTTGAGCTACAAGTAAATGCGATAGATTGCTCTTGAGTTAATTGTGTTTTCGGAGGTAGACGGGTGCATCTTCTTGTAGTAAACAATGTCGTCGATGTCAATTTCCAAATATCAGGAAATATCATTCTTAATTTTCCGAGTGACGACGAGATTGTTCCTTTCTGTAAAGACAGTCTCAAGAGTATGGATCTAAATCCCTCGTTCCTCTAGACCATGTTAAAAAAAATTCAAGTGTTAGGTAGCTAATAATCTTTGACTTCTACACATAATGATACAAAGTAGAAGAACCAAATATACACCCATACTTTATAGATGATCAAATTTATATTTTTTCCACTTTACCTATTATAATTTTATATAGTGATGATATGCTAGACGTCTATTATCTGAGCCACATGTGTAGGGCACGTGCAACTTACTAGTATCTTATCTTATCTTATCTTACCACTATATATTGTACGAATAACTTTGAATGTTGACCGTTGGATCAAGACACACGAATCCCAGCATTTCTAGCCATTGGATCTTTTCCATTCTAGCATCTAGAAGATTCTATTGATAGTCTTCGGCATAATGAATGCTATGCACAAACCTTAAAACACACTTCTCCGTCATATTAGAAGCTTCTCCCTTGTTTCTCTAGACCATGTTATCAAAAGAAATCACGTGTTAGGTAGCTAATAATCTTTGACATCTACATGATGATACAAAGTACAAGGACCAAATGTACACCCATAATTTATAGATGTTGATCAAATTTATAATTTTTTGTGCTTTACCAATTATAATTGTATATAGTGAGGATATGTCATACGTCTACTATCTTAGTCTCACGTGCAACTTACTAGTAGCTAATAATCGTTGACTTCTACACGATCTTGCCATTATATAGTGTACAAACAACTTTCAATATTGACCATTGGATCAAGACTCGTGAATCCCAACATTTCCAGTCACTGGATCTTCTATTCCATTCTAGCATCTTGAAGATTCTATTGATAGTATTCATTACAAACCACTATATAGTGTACGAATAACTTTGAACGTTGACCGTTGGATCAAGACTCGCGAATCCCAGCATTTCTAGCTGTTGGATCTTCTTTTCCATTCTAGCATCTAGAAGATTCTATTGATAGTCTTGAACACAATGAATGCACTATGCATAAACCTCTCCAAACACACTTCTCGACCATACTAGAATCTTCTCCCTTGTTTCTCTAGACCATGTTACCAACAATTTCAAGTGTTAGGTATTTAATAATCTTTAACTTCTACACATGATGATACAAAGTACAAGAACCAAATATACACCCATACTTTATAGATGTTGATCAAATTTATAATTTTTTTGTGCTTTACCAATTATAATTTATATAGTGATGATATGTCATACGTCTACTATCTGAGTCTCACGTGCAACTTACTAGTAGCTAATAATCGTTGACTTCTACACGATCTTGCCATTATATAGTGTGCAAACAACTTTGAATATTGATCGTTGGATGACGACTCACGAATCCCAACATTTCCAGTCGCTGGATCTTCTATTCTATTCTAGCATCTTGAAGATTCTATTGATAGTCTTCATTACAAACCACTATATAGTGTACGAATAACTTTGAATATTGACCGTTGGATCAAGACTCGCGAATCCCAACATTTCTAGATGTTGGATCTTCTTTTCCATTCTAGCATCTAGAAGATTCTATTGATAGTCTTGAACACAATGAATGCACTATGCATAAACCTCTCAAAACACACTTCTCGACCATACTAGAATCTTCTCCCTTGTTTCTCTAGACCATGTTACCAACAATTTCAAGTGTTAGGTAGGTAATAATCTTTGACTTCTACACATGATGATACAAAGTACAAGAACAAATATACACCCATACTTTATAGATGTTGATCAAATTTATAAGTTTTTTGTGCTTTACTAGTTATAATTTTATATAGTGATGATATGTCATACGATTTACTATCTGAGCCTTATTAAGGTGTGCTTTTTTACACAGTGCGGGAGTAGTATATTTCTTTGCTTAGACATATGGTCACCTCTGTCCACACGCTGTACATGCTGAGAGAATAAAACATTGGCAGGGGAAGAGGGCAGCAGCGAAGAGAAGTTGAAGGCGGTTCTATGTCAGAGCAAAGTTATGATGGGTTTCTGACACGAGGTACTTCTGCGGCCTTACAGTGTACACTCTACTAGTAGTAATTTTCAGGACCTATGCACGCAAAACAAATTGTGTGTTTTCTCTCTCATTCCCTATGCTCCATCTCTCCTCCCCTTTCCCCTCGCGCACCGGTCCGGCTGATCTCTCTCTCCCCTCGTCCCTAGCGTGGTGCTGCGCATGTGTGTACGGCGGCTTTGTGTCTCTGGTGTGTTCAGCAGCCGCGTGTTGGTGTGGAGTAGGGATGAGGAGGAGTACATAGGAAGGAAATAACTTTGGTCCTTGGCGGCACAAAAATTCAAACTTTTCTGGTTTTCGAAATTTTCACTTGCTTCCCAAACATCAGGAGGGAAGGTTATCCAAAAGATCGGCCAAACATCGGGATGGAAGGTAATTTTGAACCATTTTTGAACATTCATCACATCGAATAAATGAAAAACAAAAAACAAAAGTTTTACTCATGATGTCCTATCATGTCTTGTGCACCACGTACCATGAAAACTGTAATCATGTGATTAGATATGTTTTGGAAAAATAGCTTCACAATATTGTCCTACCATATGTAAGGACACTATCAGGTTTATTTCAACCCGAACAACAAAGGTCATCAAGGCCATATTGACATCATAGTTTACAATTGATAGAGTTCCCATGATAGTTTGGTAGATGGGTGCATCTTGGCGTAGTAAGCATTGTTGCATGCGGAAGTTTACAACAATTAGGAAAAAAAGAATTTCAATTTTCCTAGTGAGTACGGTGATGTTTTTTTGTGAAGAAAGTCCAAATAATATGGTTTAGAATACCACAATCCACACATACTTTAGTTGATCATGGTTCCTATCTTACTTCAGCTAAAAGTTTACATATTATGATGGATTGTGACACGCGGTACTAGTACACATACTACAGTACTACATTACGTAGTAGATTTTTTCTCTCCTTCTCCCCTCTCACCAGCCATCCACTATCCTCTCCATTTCTCCTTCCTTCCCGTGTAAGCTTTCATGCAATGATTATGCTTCTAGTCTGTGATGCAGCGGTGTAGAAAAAGATGAGGCCCACGCCATACCACCATCAATCAAGTTCGGTGACACAACTTTGTGAAGAGTATACGTATACTAGTAGTAGTACTATAGCTAGATAAGTATGTACTACTATAGACACTTAATTTTTAACGGAGGAAGTAAGAGACACCGAGTAATTCTGCATGATTCTCTTCATTTTTTGATAAAGCGGGGCGCCTCCTGAATTCTCTGGTCCGAGAAAAATCAAGAACCGACAAGTCTGGTATAATCCTTTTTTGTTGACGGGACGAGTCTGGTACAATCTATTTATGATATTTTGGGATAGTTTTCAGGATATTAACACAAGCACGACTATAAATAGACATTATAAATTGTAACAGTACGCACTCCTACTTTCACCCAAAACACCCAACCCACCGTTGCTTAGAACTCAATCTCTCTCTATTTCCTTCCAAAATGTCATATGCCAACTCTCTCCAGAACACGTCGATTGACCTGACAAATGGGAAAGGCCCCAAAACTCCACCTGGAAGCCCAGACTTAGTCGACGGGCCATATCGCCATTGTCCGACTCCTCGATGAAGAAGATAGCCACCGGCGGTCTTTTTCAAGGACACCACCACCAATGCCGAGCGACTCCGATAAGACGGAAGATGAGACTGAGGAAGAGGAGGAGTCTGAGGTCGACCTTGAGGAGGAGGCCGAAGACGACGACAGGGAGAAGGCCGAGGACGATGACGGGGAGGAGGCCGAGGACGACGACGAGGAGGTCTCTTCCTGCCCCCCACCGAAGAAGCGTGCTCGAGTGCAAAATTAAACAGTGTCCAGAGAAGAGGCGGGCAATGTACTATATCTCGTTCTACGAAGCATCTTGGCTTTGGTAAATAATGTTGTCAATGAGAGTTCCAAACTTTTAGGAAAATTCTTTTCAATTTCCAAGTGATAGGATTTGTTTTTAGTAATTAAGTACATCCGGATAATTTGGCTTAGAGTGCACTCACTGTATTCTAGCAAAATATAGATAATTTCCACTTCATGTTATATGAAAATACTTATTTCAATGTGTGTCATGATACATAGTTTTTTTTGCGGGAGGGGGTGGTAATGATACATAGTTTAAACTTAAATGGTGTCCTCTTATATTTGTGCTTGTTTGGACGAAAACTACAAACATGGATTTGGATAACTTTCGAAAAACTTGCTACACAATAGTAGAATAACCATGTATGAACATAGTTCACATTTTAAGCCAAGTTACCAATGCCAAGGTCATATCTGCATCACTCGTCCCATTTATTAGGATAAATTAATGAAAAGTAAAGAAAACAATAAAATGTTAGGAACTTATGTATGCTGTCCTCTTCCGTAAATGATAAACATGAATTTTGATAAGGTTTAAAAATACTTCTTCCCAATATGACCAGTGATGTGTTAACATATACTTGGGTTTCAAGTTAAATAATGACAAAGGTCGTGTCCATTTTGGGTAGATGGGGTGCATCTTGACATGACATACTAATGTTGTTAATTGGACTTTTCAACTTTTATGTATAGAATTTTGTTAAATTATTTTAGAAGTGCCACATATAATTATTTTTTAAAGAAAAGGAAAAGAGTATGGCTCCAAATGCCACAACACACTAAATTTTACACAAAATAGAGTATGTTTCATGGTTAACAAGTTTCATAAATTTTGAGGTGTTCTAGCTGATTTCGCATAATTAAATGACATTTTGTCTATAAAACCTAAGTAGGGAAATTTTGAACTACAAGTGCGTGATAGATTGCTTGTAAATTTATAAGAAATTCACATAGTACTAATTATTGTACCCACATGGTTATACTGAAAACCAACTATTGTTTTGAAAGATACAACTTCTTTGTATGAATTTCCATGCTGACGCATCTGACCATGTTTCAAAAAAGTGAAAGAAAATAAGGAAACATGCACACAGCCTTTTAGTAGTACTCCTATTAAAAATTCATACTTGTAAAACAGTAAAGGCGACGCTGTTAAAGTTTCAATACAAGGGACCTGGGAACCTTCACCGGCCCTCCACAATTAACCTTTCTTCCGCTTAGACTTTGTAGTAATGGCTCCGAAGAATAGAGCTCCCCGTGGGAAGAACAAGACCCAGGTGGCGGCGACAAAGGTCGTGGAGAAAAAGAAGTCATGTCGCCGGCTTTCGAATTCTGCTCTGGCCACTCCAGGTCGCAGTCTCGCACCAGGCAGCCGTAGGAAGAAGCAGGTGTCGAGGTCTGTCAAGGCCGGGCTGCATTTCCCCGTCGACCGGATCGGGCGCTACCTCAAGGAGGGTCGGTACTCCCATCTCATAGGCTTCGGGGCTCCTGTCTACCTCGGGGCTGTTCTCAAGTACCTCACCGCCGAGGTGTTGGAGCTCGCCGAGCAAGCCACGAAGGACAGCAAGAAGATCTGCATCATCCTGAGGCACGTAATGCTCGGCGTCATGAGCGACGAGGAGCTCAGCAAGCTGCTGGCCGGTGTTACCATCGCGCACAACGGCGTGCTTCCCAGCATCCACGAGTCCCTACTTGGCGATGGTACCGCGGAGGATGCAGCCAAGTTGCCCATGGCAGATGCTGCCAAGTCGCCTGAGAAGACCGCTGAGTCCCCCTAGAAGTCGTTAAGTTGTACTACTACTACTCCGTATGTGTTTGGGTTTGCTCTGTTTGCAGTTTGGTTAATCATCAGTGTCAATGTAATATTCAGATCTGTGATGCTAAGAAAAAGCTTGTGAGGGTTCTAAAAAATGATGTTTTCCTAATCTTATCCTATACTCCATTTATTTAATACTCCCTCTGTTCAGAAATATAAGACATTTTAGCTTTGTGAATCGAATATATCTAGACGACCATACACTAAAAGGCTTCTAAATACATTCATTTCACAAAGCTAAAACGTCTTATATTTCTAAACGGCAGGAGTATTACTCAGCATATTAGGTTTAGTCAAAGTCAACCGTTAGAAAGTTTAAATAGTATACTCATTGAGAAAAATCAATATACAGTAAACAATATCGTTGGTGTGAGTTTTGAACTATCAGGAAAGAACATTCAATTCTCAATTTTCCGAGAGATGACAAGCGAGGTTGTTATTTTTCGTCAAGAAAGTCCGAAGAATATGGATCTGAATGCCACAATCCAGGTTTTCAGACATATATATATTGTGGACCGACATGTTGTACTAACGATACCCATGTTTTATGTGCTTTCAAACTTCCTATTTAACTCTGCCAACTTGAATGACTTTATCCCAATTTGTCAAAATTATATTAGGTCGAATTTGAACTACAAGTAAATTGTAGGTTGCTTTGAAAGTTTCATGAAAAAGCTTTTGGAGGTACCCTTCGGGGGAGGGGGTGAATTAATATATCAGAAACCACTATGAGATTTGATGATAGGTTCAACTTCTTTCTAAGATTTTGTATCTTGATAATTTAACAAAATTAAGTCAGAATTGAGCTACATGTAAGCGCGATAGATTGCTCTTGAATTAAATGTCTTTTCGGAGGTAGATGGGTGCATCTTCTTGTAGTAAACAATATCGTCGGTGTGAGTTTCCAATTATCAGGAAAGACCATTCTTAATTTTTTGAGTGATCTCAAGATTATTCTCTCTCGTAAAGGAAGTTTGAAGAATATCGATCTAAATGCCAGAAGCCAAGTTTTCACACACATATATATATAGTGGACAAACATATTGTACTTATGATTTCCTATGTTTTATGAATGCTCAAACTCGCTACCTAACTTCGCCCACTTGAATGACCTTATGTCAATTCGTCAAAATTAGGTCAAATTTGAACTACTGCAAGCAAATTGTAGGTTACTGTGAAAGTTTTACAAAAAATCTTTTGAAGGTACCCATCAGGGGGTCATAATTAATATATGAGAAACCATCCAACGAAATTTTTGACGACAAATTGAACTTCTTGCTAAGATTTTGCATCTTGCTAGTTTAACAAAACTAGGCCAAACTTTAGCTACAAGTAAGTGCAATAGATTCCTCTTGATTTAAAAGTCTTTTTGGAGGTAGATATAGGTGCATCTACTTGTATTAGACAATGCCGCCAGTGTGAGTTTCCAACTATCTTAGGAAAGAACATTCTTAATTTTTCGAGTGATGACTAGATTGTTCTTTCCCCTAAAGAAAGTCCAAATACTAAGGATCTGAATGCCACAAGCCAAGTTTTCACACAAATATAGTGGACCAACACGATGCACTTACAATTTCCCATGTTTTATCAGTTCTCAAATTTCCTATCTAACTTCACCCACTTGAATGATTTTATGTCGATTTATCGAAATTAGATAAAATTTGGACTACTACAGGTAAATTGTAGGTTGCTTTGAAAGTTTTACAAAAAATCTCTTGGAGGTACCCATCGGAGGGAAGGGTCAATTAATATATATCAGAAACCACCGAGAGTTTTGACGACAGGTTCATCTTCTTGCTAAGGTTTTGCATCCTAACTATTTAATGAAATTAGGTCAAACTTTTCTCACTGTTTCATGAAATTAGGTCAAACTTTGCTAACCGATTAACTTTGAACATTGACCGTTGGATCAAGACTAGCAAATCCAAACATTGCTAACCGATGGATATTCTTTTCCATTCTTAGCATCTATAAAGATTCTACTGATAGTCTTTAGCACGATGAACACTAGTATGCGCAAACCTTAAAACACACAGTACTTCATTATTACTCGGTTTCAGGGTCCTTGTGCCAAATGCACGGACTTGGATGGAATTTTCATTTTTTTATGAGGTCCTTGATGTAACTTGTACTTCCACTAACCACTCGAGCACCTCGCTCTTACGAGACCTACCATTAGATCGGGCATTCATAGTACTTCTTATCTTTATCTTGTCTCTTGTATCTTACAATACCATATATACCACCACTACATAGTGTAGGGATTAATTTATTTTGAACATTGACCATTGGATCTCAAGACTGGCGAATCCAAACATTGCTAACCGTTGGATCTTCTTTTCCATTCTTAGCATCTATAAAGATTCTATTGATGGTATTTAGCATGATGAACACTAGTATGTGCAAACCTCAGAACACACAGTACTTCCTTACTCGGTTTCATGGTCCTTGTGATAAATGCATGGACTTGGATGCAATTTTCATTTTTTATGAGATCCTTGATGTAAATTATAATTCTACCCACCATGTTAACTCTCAAGCACCTCGCTCTTATGAGACCTACCATTAGATCGGCCATTCGCAGTACTTCTTATCTTATCTTTTATCTTGTCTCATATCTCTTACAATACCATACCACTACATAGTGAAGGGATTAACTTTGAACATATTAACCGTTGGATCAAGACTAGCAAATCCAAACATTGCTAACCATTGGATCTTTTTTCAATTCTTAGCATCGTTAAAGATTCGATCTATTAATAGTCTTTAGCATGATGAATGCTAGTATGCGCAATCCTAAAAACACACAATACTTCATTGCTCAATGTCAGGGTCCTTGTGCTAAAATGCATGGACTTGGATGCAATTTTCATTTTTTACGAGGTTCTTGATGTAACTTGTACTTCCACCGACCGTGTTAACTCTCAATCACCTCGCTCCTACGATACCTACCATTAGATAGGCCATTCGCAGTACTTCTTATCTTACCTTTATCTTGTCTCTTATCTCTTACAATACCATGCATACCACCACTAAATAGTGTAGGAATTAACTTATTTGAACGTTGACCATTGGATCAACACTAGCAAATCCAAACATTTCTAACCGTTGGATCTTATTTTCCATTCTTAGCATCTAGAAAGATTCTACTGATAGTATTTAGCACGATGAACACTAGTATGCACAAACCTCAAAACACATAGTACTTCATTACTCGGTTTAAGGGTCCTTGTGCTAAATGCACGGACTTGTTGGATGCAATTTTCATTTTTTGTGACGTCCTTAATGTCACTTGTACTTACACCGACAATGTTAACTCTCAAGCACCTCACTCTTACGAGACCTACCATTAGATCGGAAATTCGCAATACTTCTATCTTATCTTTACCTTGTCTCTTATTTCTTACAATATAAACCATACCACTACATATACTATAGAGATTAACTTTGAACATTAACAGTTGGATCAAGACTGGCAAATCCAAACATTGCTATCGTTGGATCTTATTTTCCATTCTAGCATCTAGGTTTGTACTCCCTCGCTCCATCCCAAAATATAAGGCGCCTAAGGATTGGTCAAAAGTCAAACCTTACTAACTTTGACCAAATATTTAGAAAAAAATATCTACATCTACAATATTGAATGGACATATTAAGAAAATATACTTTATGGTGAATCTATTGATATTAATTTAGTATTCTAAATTTTTATATTTTTGTGTATAATCATGGTCAAACTTAAAAAATGTTGACTTTTGACCAATCCTTAGGCGCCTTATATTTTGGCGGAGGGAGTACTATTCAACACGAATCCAGTTGCTCTGAACCATTGGATCTAACAGCCCAACGGTCATAATTAGTGCTATGGATCCAATTCAAAACTGCTCCACTATAGTAGTATATAAGTAGAGAGAATACAGTTTGTTGTGCAATGAAATTTTGGGGGTGGTGACATGATGGTTGTAGAACATGCATGGTGGAGTTTGCTCTAGGTACTATTCAACACGAATCTAGCTTCTCTAAACCATTGGATCCAACAGCCCAACGGTCAGGATTGGTGTTATGGATCCAATTCAAAACTGCTCCACTATAGTAGTATATATGTTGATCAAATTTATAATTTTTTGTGCTTTACCAATTATAATTTTAAATAGTGATGATATGTCATACGATTTACTATCTGAGCCTAATTAAGGTGTGCTTTTTTACACAATGCGGGAGTAGTATATTTCTTTGCTTAGACATATGGTCACCTTTGTCCACGCGCTGTACATGCTGAGAGAATAAAACATTGGCAGGGGAAGAGGGCAGCAGCGAAGAGAAGTTGAAGGAGGTTCCATGTTAGAGCAAAGTTATGATGGGTTTCTGACACGAGGTACTCCTGCGGCCTTACAATGTACACTCTACCAGTAGTAAATTTTAGGACCTATGCACGCAAAACAAATCATGTGTTTTCTCTCTCCTTCCCTATGCTCCATCTCTCCTCCCCTTTCCCCTTGCGCACCGGTCCGGTTGATCTCTCTCCCCTCGTCCACAGCGTGGCGCTGCGCATGTGTGCCTTGGTACGGCAGCTCTCTGTCTCTAGCGTGTTTGGCAGCCGCGCATTGGTGTGGAGTAGGGACGAGGAGGAGTACATAGGAAGGAAACCACTTTGGTCCTTGGTGACATAAAAATTCAAACTTTTCCAGTTTTTGAAATTTTCACTTGCTTCCCAAACATCGGGAGGGAAGGTTATCCAAAAGATCGGCCAAACATCGGGAGGGAAGGCAATTTTGAACCCGTTTTGAACATTGACCGTTGGATCAAGACTGGAAAATCCGAACTTTGAACATTGACCGTTGGATCAAGACTGGAAAATCCAAACTTTGCTAACCATTGGATCTTCCTTTCCATTATTAGCATCTAGAAAGATTCTACCGATAGTCTTTAGCACAATGGATGCTAGTATGTGCATACCTCAAAACACACACTTCATTGCTCAATTTGAGGGTCCTTCTGCTAAATGCATGCATGGACTTGGATGCAAATTTCATGTTTATGAGGTCCTTGATGTAACTTGTACTTCCAGTGACCTCCCTAACTCTCAAGTACCTCGCTCCTACGATACCAACCATTAGATTGGCCATTCGCGGTACTTCTTATCTTATCTTTATCTTGTCTTATCTCTTACAATACCATACCACCATTGTATAGTGTACGAATTAACTTCGAACATTGACCGCTAGATCAAGACTGCCAAATCCAAACATTGCTAACTGTTAGATCTTCTATTTTCGCTTAGCATCGAGAAAGATTCTATTGATAGTCTTTAGCACGATGAACACTAGTATGCGCAAACCACAAAACACACACACTTCATTATTCAGTTTTAGGGTCATTGTGTTAAATGGATGGACATAGATGCAATTTTCATTTTTTATGAGGTCCTTGATGTAAGTTATACTTCCATCGATCGTGTTAACTCTCAAGCACCTCTCTCATATGAGACCTACCATAGTTAAAAGAAAATGCAACTACCCCAATTATCACACAAACTAGACCAACGGTTTCTTATACGTAATGCCCAAGTTTTTAGTACTAGGATTTTTCAAGCTTCATCCTAGCAAACTTTGCACACTTCAGTGACTTCTTGTCGATTTAACGAAATTAGATCAAAATTGAGCTACAAGTAAGCGCGATAGATTGCTCTTGAATGAAATGTATTTTCGTAGGTAGATGAGTGCATCTTCTTCTATTAACAATGTCGTCGGTGTGAGTTTCTAACTATGAGGAAAGAAAATCCTCAGTTTTCCGAGTGATGACGAGATGGTTCTTTTATGTAAAGAAAGTCTGAACAATATGGATCTCAATGCCATAAGCCAAGCTTTTAGACATATTAAGTGGACCAACGTGTTTTACTTACGATTCCCATGTTTTATGAGTTTTCAAACTCCCTATGTAGCTAATTAACTTTTCCTCACTTGAATGACTTCATGCCTATATTTATCGAAATTTGGTCAAACTTGAACAACAACAACTAAATTAATGTAGGTTGCTTCTAAAGAATTACAAAAAACTTTGGGAGGTGTACCCATTGGGGGCTTAGTTAATATATCAGAAAATAACCGAGAGTTTTGACAATAGGTTTTTAACTCCTTTCTAATTAAGATTTTTCATCCTGACAATTTAATGAAAAATTAGCTCAAACTTGAGCTACAAGTAAGCGTGATAGATTTTTCATTGATTAAATGTCTCTTTGGAGGTAGATGGATGCATCTTCTTGTAGTAATCAGTACCGCTGGTGTGAGTTTCCAACTATCAGGAAAGAACATTCTCAATTTTCCGAGTGATTATGAGATTATTGTTTGTTTTCGTAAACAAAGTATGAAGGATATGCACCTGAGCGCCACAAGCCAAGCTTTCAGACATATATAGTGGACCCTCATGTTGTACTTATGATTCCCGTGTTTTATGAGTTTTCAAACTTATTCTATAGCTAACTTTGCCCACTTGAAATTGATTTTATGTTGATTTATTGAAATTATTTCAATTTTGAACTACAAGTAAATTGTAGGTTGCATTGAAAGTTTTATGTTTTTTGGAGGTAACCATTGGGGGCTGATTTAATATATCACAAACCACCACCGATAGTTTATACAACTAGTTCAACTTCTTGCTATGATTTTGCATCTTAACAATTACCGAAATTATATCAAACTTGAGCTACAAGTAAATGCTATAGATTGCTCTTGAGTTAATTGTCTTTTCGAAGGTAGACGGGTGCATCTTCTTGTAGTAAACAATGTCGTCGATGTCAGTTTCTAAATATCAGGAAATATCATTCTTAATTTTCCAAGTGATGACGAGATTGTTCCTTTCTGTAAAGATAGTCTCAAGAGTATGGATCTGAATGCCACAAGCCATGTTTTTAGACATCTTATCTTATCTTACCATTATATAGTGTACGAATAACTTTGAATATTGACCGTTGGATCGAGACTCGCGAATCTGAACATGTCCAGCCATTGGATCTTGTTTCCATTCTAGCATCTAGAAGATTCTATTGATAGTCTTGAACACAATGAATGCACTATGCATAAACCTCTCAAAACACACGTCTCCATCATACTAGAATCTTCTCCCTCGTTTCTCTAGACTATGTTACCAAACATTTCAAGTGTTAGTTAGCTAATAATCTTTGACTTCTATACATTATGATACAAAGTAGAAGAACAAATATATATACACCCATACTTTATTGATGTTGATCAAATTTATATTTTATCCACTTTACCTATTATAATTTTATATAGTGATGATATGTGAGATGTCTATTATCTGAGCCTTACGTGCAGGGCACGTGCAACCTACTAGTATCTTATCTTATCTTATCTTATCTTATCTTACCATTATATAGTGTACGAATAACTTTGAATGTTGACCGTTGGATCAAGACTCATGAATCCTGTATTTTTAGCCGTTGGATCTTCTTTTCCATTCTAGCATCTAAAAGATTCTATTGATAGTCTTCGGCATAATGAATACTATGCACAAACCTCAAAACACACTTCTCCATCATACTAGAATCTTCTCCCTTGTTTCTCTACACCATGTTATCAAAAATTTCATGTGGTAGCAGGTAGCTAATAATCTTTGACTTCTACACATGATGATACAAAGTACAAGGACCAAATATACACCCATACTTTATAGATGTTGATTAAATTTATAATTTGTTGTGCTTTACAAATTATAATTTTATATAGTGATGATATGTCATACATCTATTATCTGAGTCTCATGTGCAACTTACTAGTAACTAATAATCATTGACTTCTACATGATCTTACCACTATATAGTGTACAAACAACTTTGAATATTGACTGTTGGATCAAGTCTCACGAATCCCAACATTTCCAGTCGTTGGATCTTCTTTTCAATTCTAGCATCTTGAATATTCTATTGATAGTCTTCTTTACAAACCACTATATAGTGTATGGATAACTTTGAATTTTGACCGTTGGATCAAGATTCACGAATCCCAGCATTTCTAGCCGTTGGATCGTCTTTTCCATTCTAGGATCTAGAAGATTCTATTGATAATCTTCGGCATAATGAATGTTACGCACAAACCTCAAAACACACTTATCCACCATACTCGAATCTTCTCCCTTGTTTCTCTAGACCATGTTATCAAAAATTTCATGTGTTAGGTAGCTAATAATCTTTGACTTCTTCATGATGATACAAAGTACAAGGATCAAATATACACCTATATACTTTATAGATGTTGATCAAATTGAAAATGTTTTGTGCTTTACCAATTATAATTTTATCTAGTGATGATGTGTCACACGTCTACTATCTGAGTCTCCCGTGCAACTTACTAGTAGCTAATAATCGTTAACTGTACCACTATATAGTGTACAAACAACTTACTGAATATTGAGCGTTGCATCAAGAGTCGCGAATCCCAACATTTCCAGTCGTTGGATCTTCTTTTCCATTCTAGCATCTTGAAGATTCTATTGATAGTATTCATTACAAACCACTATATAGTGTACGAATAACTTTGAATTTTGACCGTTGGATCAAGACTCGCGAATCCTAGCATTTCAAGCTGTCGGATCTTCTTTTCCATTCTAGAAACTAGAAGATTCTATTGATAGTCTTCAGCATAATGAATGCTATGCACAAACCTCAAAACACACTTCTCCATCATACTAGAATCTTCTCCCTTGTTTCTCTACACCATGTTATCAAAAATTTCATGTGTTAGTAGGTAGCTAATAATCTTTGACTTCTACACATGATGATACAAAGTACAAGGACCAAATATACACCCATACTGTATAGATGTTGATCAAATTTATAATTTTTTGTTCTTTACAAATTATAAGTTTATATAGTGATGATATGTCATACGTCTACTATCTGAGTCTCATGTGCAAATTACTAGTAGATAATAATCGTTGACTTCTACACGATCTTACCACTATATAGTGTACAAACAACTTTGAATATTGACCGTTGGATCAAGACTCACGAATCCAAACATTTCTAGTAGTTGGATCTTCTTTTCCATTCTAGCATGTTGAAAAATTCTATTGATAGTCTTCATTACAAACCACTATATAGTGTATGAATAACTTTGGATGTTGACCGTTGGATCAAGACTCGCGAATCCTAGCCTTTCTAGCCATTGGATCTTCTTTTCTATTCTAGCATTTGGAAGATTCTATTGATAGTATTCGGCATAATGAATGCTATGCACAAACCTCAAAACACACTTCTCCATCATACTAGAATCTTCTTCCTTGTTTCTCTAGACCATGTTATCAAAAATTTCAGTGTTAGGTAGCTAATAATCTTTGACTTCTATATGATGATACAAAGTACAAGGACCAAATATACACCCATACTTTATAGATGTTGATCGAATTTATAATTTTTTGTGATTTACCAATTATAATTGTATATAGTGATGATATGTCATATGTCTACTATCTGAGTCTCACATGAAAGGCACGTGCAACTTACTAGTATATTTAGTGGAACAACATGTTGTCCTAACGATTCCTATGTTTTATGAGTTTTCAAACTTCCTAGCTAACTCCGCCACTTGAATGACTCTATGTAGATTCATCAAAATTAGGTCAAATTTGAACTACAAGTAAATTGTAGGTTGCTTTGAAAGTTTTACGAAAAAGCTTTTGGAGGCACCCATCGGACAGTCAATTAATATACTCCGTATTAGAAACTATATAGAGTTTTGACAAGAGGTTCAACTTCTTCCTAAGTTTTTGCATCTTGACAAACTTAAACTACAAGTATGCGTAGATACTTGTCTCGAATTAAATATCTTTTCAGAGTTAATTAATGAAAAAAGAAAGTAACGTAATAACTTAGCTAGTTACCATAACATCGCACGTACCAAGACTAGTAGTATATGATTCTACTCCCTCCGTTCAGAAATACAAGGCGCTTTAGCTTTGTGAGATGAATATATCTAGACGCCTTTTAGTGTATAGGTTCACTCTTAACCTCTACGAACCCATACACTAAAAGACGTCTAGATGCATTCGATTCACAAAGCTAAAACGTCTTATATTTCTAAACAGAGGGAGTATAACCTAATTAATTAGGCCTTTGCATGACACTACACACATGTTATCACCCACTACTAGTATGAAGATACATGTGCAAGTTACTAGAGTAGTCTAAGTTATTTAGCACTATGTGACCATCCTAAATCAGAACGGAGGTGTACGTACTGTAAGAGTATGACTTAAAGGCACCTGTCTCGCTGCGCTTCAAGCTGTTCACCACTCGTGTCAGCTCTCATTGGTCAGACGGATAAAGCCACTGACTTGTTGATTTGGTATTGTATATCGTCGATCTTCTTCCATCACTGACAGAGAATAAATTCTTCTGCCGCTTCCAGGCGCGTGCTTTCGTGGAGCTACAACCAGTAGCTCAGACGACTAGTACTCCCGCGCGGTGCTCGAGCAATTGTGACCATCGTTCATAATGGACGGGAAGCATTAGACAATGGATTTTCTTTTGGTGGATGGTTGATTATTTTTGAGAGATTTTCGACTTTTTTTCTTTATTGAACTGAGAGATGTTCGATTTTGGGTCCGGTAAGGCCGACAGGGGAGAGGAAATTGGCGGTGTGGCAGGCAAGCTTATTTGAGGTGGCAGCGTGTGGGTGTACAAATGGTACTACCATACTGGTTGCCCATTTTGTGAGCATTTTGTTGTTGTACTACACAAGAGTTCGAGAGTAGTAGTATTCCAGTTTTGGTTCCTTAATTACCGGTAGAACCTTTATGTGTTTATTAGTTACAGTAATAGTAGTACAGTAGTACTTGTTCAAAATGTGACTACACAAGATGATGAATGTAGAAGATCAAAGGATTATTATGTTCGGCAAGAGGATCTCCGAGTATACTCCAAACCGTCTCTCTGCCATGACCATTTATTTTAGAGGACAGTACAGCTCCATCCCGTGCTAGGCTAGGCCTGACCTATTTACTCGATAGGCACCAGTAAACATAGAGAAGAGAGAAAAACCACGCTCTATAGGTGGTACGATTTCAATCAATTTATTCTATTTTCCTTTGATCTCTGTCCTCTTCCTCTCCATCTTCCTGCTGATCCCCACTCGCCCACCTTTAGCACACGCCAACACCGCCATGCCGCTTTCAGAGCATCTCCGTAGCCCAGTTCGATAGGCACTGTAGATTTAGCAGAGAGAAAGAAGGCACACTTGGTTTGATTTCATTCCGCATTTCTATTTGCCTCGATCTCCATCCTCACTTCACCTCTAGCGTCCCGGTGACGGTCATTACCACTCGCACACCAATACAGGCAAGCGCCAATGCCGCCATACCACTTTAGGATCAGCTCCAGCGCCCAGTTTGATAGACTGTTTTCCATCTCGCCATGCCAGCTGCCGCTCGCTCTCTCCTCCAAAACCCCCAATCAAAACAAAATGCCATCGCCCCCACCTGCTCGAGCCCTTCCTCGGGGTGGCCCAATTGATCGATGATAGTGACACTTCTAGTGTGTTTTCTGATGGCCCCCTTGAAGAAATCTCTGCTAGATGTGACGTCATCACCGCCGCGAGCCTCGTCGCCTGCTGCAAACGTTATCTTTACTCAGCAACACATAGTGCATCCCTGTCGAAATATTATCCATTTGGTCTCCCCTGTGTTCTTTACTCTCACTCAACTGAGGTACCACATGAGTACAATGTCTTGTACCGTGACAATCGCCTGAAGCAGTTCTATAGGGGCAGCTACTATTGCGGCAGGGGCAAGCAGAAGCCACATAAGAAGTTCAGGTGGACCTTGTGTGAGATGACGCTGCTGGACAGGTCCTCCTGTGAAGCTGTGATGCCAGATTGTGAGGGTAAGAAGTGGGCAGGTGTCCACGGAGATTGGATCGCCACTGTTGGCCTCGCCTGGAACTAGGAGCTTGTGAATGTGTTCACTCGTCGCCGGATTCCTCTACCAGCGATCTTCGATTTGAGGCCACACCCGAGGTACTTAAGTTTATCGCGGCTGGTCAGCCTACTAATCTACTAAAGATAGCCATTTGCCGAGTTCCCACAGCTGCTGGGAACTATAAGGATTTCTCTGTCCTTGCCATCTTTGACACGGTAATTGCCTTCCTTGATGGTTCTCATGGTATGTGGATGGTTCTTGAGAACCAGTTTAGCATGTTCAGCTACCACGATGCAATTATCCACAATGGAGTTATCTATGCTGTAACTCAGATTGGCAATGTTTATGCATGGGATCCTCGGGCATGGGGTAAAATTTCCATCCTTAAATTTTCAAGCTTCCTCATTAAAATTTTGCTCAGCTGGCCTCTGAATGTGCTTTCCTTCTAAGGTCATGTGCGTCTTCCGGGTCCACCTGAATTAGACGGTACTCGTGAGTACAGTCCTGATCTGTGGTGGTTAGCAAGATCTCCTGATGGTGGTAGCCTTATTCTGATAAATACTGTGGGCGTTAGTGCTAGGTGGTATGACACTAGTTATCCTGTGGCTGAAAATGTTGGTTATCATCACGGCCGCAATATTCACACCTATTCTACTTGGTTTTTCTACCATGTGTTCTCGATTGACACTAGTAGGTTAATTCCACCGACGCAATGGCGGAGGGTTTTAGACCTTGGAGCATTTTCTATCTTCCTTGGATTGAACTATCCA
Source organism: Avena insularis (assembly GCA_023614405.1). Classification (NCBI taxonomy): domain Eukaryota; kingdom Viridiplantae; phylum Streptophyta; class Magnoliopsida; order Poales; family Poaceae; genus Avena; species Avena insularis. The sequence continues at coordinate 353,787,647 of CM042694.1, forward strand.
ATTACCATTCCAGTTGGCGCGGCAGGACTTGGCCCTGGAGATCTAACGAGGAGCAACTGTGTATACACCTCGCCGCATGCAGTTAGTCTTGGTGGATTTAATATTTGTCCTGAAATATGCCGCATCAGTATGAATGCTCAAGACACTGCTGTTGGTTTCTCAACCAACATTGGCTGGAATTTCCCTAAAAAAACATTGGCTGGAATTGGTGGCAGACTCTGTTGTGGTCCATCCCAAGCTTGGCCAACGCAAAGGATTAGAACCGACATAATTAACGGTTCAAGGGAGATCATATGGAATAGGGATTTGCGTATCTTGAATTATTTCCTTCGCCTTATTTGTATCGTATGGGCTCAGCCGTTAACTTGCTGTACTCTAACACTCATTTCGCCGCAATGTAGTGCAAGGCCTGCGATTTGATCAAACTCCTTCTGTATGCAAGCCATAGTTTTAGTCAGTGCGGGTTGAATATTCTGCAACTTGTTGCACCCGCACCCATTTATTATTTGTTGCACTTTCGATTTCTCAAAAAATGTGAAATAAATTTGGAACATTGGCTATGTTGTATCTTGTGCATCTACAATATTCGGTCCCACAATGAGATCTTACGTGACCTGTGTCAATGAAAAAGAAAAACCTAAGCAAACAATATCTTGTGTTCATTTGTTCATTTTGTGGTGGCCAGGCCCTGTACTAGTAATATTTTTGGGATGGAAATTTATAGATGAACTATATAAATATGATCTATGTTCATGATTTATTTCACATTTTCTAAAAACTTGGAAGTTCCACATGCAACAGCTTGTTGTCGGTGCAGCTAGTTGCAAATTGTAATTTTCATCATGGACGTATCTAGTGGCTCCAAGCGCATGGTGCATGCAGATTCTCACTAGCAGGTAGAGCCACACAAAGTCATGCACGTTGCCAGACTTGAGCGAAATCTGGTGTCGTTGCACGTCTCTCATTTTGCTGCGCGGTTGCATGCTGTACATGTGCAGTTCCATGTACCTTGTACAAGAACATATATGAACACATGCAACATGCCAAAAATACCACGGACACACCCATACTGTGCATTATATCCGGTGTATATATTTTTGGTTCTGTGCTACGAGTTCTGCATGTAGGGGAACAAGATGAAAGTACATGTGTCCATGTCATGGCTACTACTACTAATAGTAGTTGTCCTCCTATTTTCCGTTGAAAATACTAGTACACTATGGTAAAATGAAAGTTGTAAAAAGAAAACCCTCTGGTCAAACTGATATGACTAGACAATACTGCACCTCTGGTACGTAGTAAGTAGTTCTATTGTCAAATTACTAGCTGCATGGCGTGCTAGTCTAACATACAGTAAAGTCTAGGTGGCGGTGTCCTCGATGCTGCTGTTGACTAGACAGAGCAAGCAAGTAAAATCTCCTTCCTCGTTTTTTTCTTTGCCTCTCCATCTTCTTCCCTAGTCCCCACCCTGCCACGATCTCCCCCACGCTCTCTCTTCTAACGCTCCCCTCCTCCTGCAGAAAACCCCAGCCGCACTTGGCATCCGCCTAAATCCATCCGGCTGTGATGGGCGATTTGAAGCTCAGCAGGCGATGCAAGTGGGATCAACTCGGCGCCGATGATGTCGACCTCATCATTCAGCGTCTGGACATTTCCAGCACCGTCAGGCTAGCCGCATGCTGCAAGCTACTATACGATCATATCGCCAACTACGAAGGTACGAAATGGACTATTCACTATTGGAATGAACCCTGCCTACTGATGCCTCAGCCTGCTTATTGGTTCGACGAGCACTATGATGATACGAGGGTACATCGTCTGCACAACATGGTGTACAACGTGGTGCCCCTCGACCATCCTCGGTGCACCGCCATCCTGCCCTTCATGCACGAAAAATTCTGGGTTGGCACGAACGGCGACTGGCTCGCCATGGTGGACCAGCGTGGGGCCTGGTGCCTAGCGAACATCTACACCTATCGAGTAATCGACCTTCCATCGATGGATACTTGTGACCTTGCGGCCACCTCACATCCACAATATAACCTGTAATGCTACTAGCCAGCCAGGGTTCTCCCAGTTACATGTAGTCATTTCTGAACTCATTAACATTTCAAATGTTTTTTTGGCGAATCCACAGGTATGGAGAAAAGTTCAATAAGTCGTGGGATGGATATCTTGAGCTGTTGAAGATTGTAATCTGCAGAGTGCCCACATAAGCTGGGGGTTACACAGACTATAAGCTCCTTGTGTTCTTCGATGGTGAAATCGCCTACCTGGAAGGCGGTAGCAATGTTTGGAGATGTCTCGAGCATTCAGGTCTTGGAAGACGACAATACTATGATGCCATTGAACACAGTGGCCTCATTTTTGTGGTCACAAGTCAAGGCTGCACCTACTACTGGGATCCCACATCGGAAGGTAATCGTAGTTCCATGATGATACATTGCGAGTGATTCAATGAAGTTGTTCTTTAACTACCTTGTTTTACCTTTCGTATGACTGAATGAGCACATGCTTTATGTCCAAAAAAAATGAATGAACCATTGCCAGTAATGAATAGTACCAGTAATATGCCTTCCAAAAATATAGTGTATGATGGCGTCCCTGCACTACTAAGTTTGTTCATTGTCAAAATAGGAAAGGTATTATTAACGAGCATCTCAATTGTGAGCGCAACATAGTGAAGCCGGGTTTTTTTTTATCTGTTTGTACTTTCAGGCCCTCCTCGGATTGTAGGAATCACATAGGATTTTTATAGGACACCAATCTTTCCTTTTTGGATTTTGCCTTGGGATTCAGAGGAATTGTGTAGGATTTTTGTAGGATTTGGATCCTTCGAATTTTTTTTCCATAAAATGCTGTTTGATTCAAAAGAGTATAATCCTTAGGCATTCCTTCAAAGGATTCCTTTACACTCTATTTTGGAGGAAAATTTCCATCCACTCCAACCTCTTTGTACAATTCCTTTGGTCTTCCTATGCAATCAAACACCACTTGATCCAAAATACTGCAGGCATCTAATCCTACAGGATTCAAGTGGACATGCCTCCATATAAAAAAAGTGGCGCTTGCTCGTTTGAAACTTACAACAACTAGGTAACTAAGATAAGCAAGAAATCCAAATGTTCGGAATAGCAGAGTAAGAAATGCAATTCCTAATGTTGTTAATTTATTGAGTAATATTATTGTCAGGATTTTCCTATTCACACTGTTAGCATGAACAATGAAGAATGCTGGTGTTAGAATATGTATGCCAGTAATTCACTTTTTGTCTCGAATTCGGATGTTGCAGGAATCAAGGAGCTTCTGTTTGTAATCCCAGCACCTATTTTGAATGATCGGCCAGGCATGTGGTTCCTCGCTCGATCGGCTGATGGTGAACGCTTGATGATCATAATTACAACGTATGGCATGGGGGTTGCCCATGGTGAAGATGGTGAAATCATTCATCATTCTCAAAATAGGACTAACATACGCCTATATCCTACCTCTCGTGTCTACATTTTGGAAGAGGATCCTGTGTGGGCCCCCGGATTAATCCTCCGAGAATCCCTTCTATGCATACACCATGATCCAATGATCGGTAAGTCGTGGCACATAACTGACAAGTATCAAAGTCAACATCCAATTCTTCAGAGGATACATGTCATACCTTACATGCCATTATGGATACATAAATAATCATCAGCGGAACATCATCAAGCATAGAGCCCGAGCCATGCCTTAACCTACAGGCGACTGACTGGGAGAACGTCCAAGCTCGCATAGTTGTCAACTTCACCTTCTTCTCGATATCTGACAAAGTTAATAGCTAGGGACAGTGCCAGTGAGTACTTTGAATGTACTCGCAAACCACCTTAAGACAATAATAATAACAAGAGGATATGCAATATGAATGTGGTAGGAAGAGGACTCCAAGAGAGGTTCTTTTCTCAAATAGTTTCTCTTGTAGATATAACATCTACGCAGCTTTGTTGAAAACTTTTGTAAAACAGTTTGGAAACCTTTTTGAAAAGTTTTGGAAAACACTAGGACTGGGTCACCCATTTGTTTCTTCCTTGCGGTCATCTCATGACCAAAGTCCTTTCCTTCCTTTTCGACCATCCCCTAGTCAAATATTTTCCAAATCCTTTGCTTTTCTGAAGTCCTTTTTGAAATCAAAACCAGCTCCGCTCTACAGCAACCTTCCCAACCGTCTATGACCATGGACATGGCTATTCGAATAGATTTACACTGCGTAGAGGTTGTACACATTACCCACAAGATTCGATACATCCACCACGGTTCTCCGCAAATCGTCATACACCAGTATGAGGGGTTCGGATAATCAAACATAACCCGCGGAAAGTCCACTCCGACACGGGCCCTACCCTATGGTTATTTTATTTTGTGGCAAAGACGCAGTCTTCCCCCTTAGGGTTAAACTAGGGTGTCTCGGGGTTAACGCAGTCCTTCCTTCTTAGAGTTGTCGGATGATTATTTTTAAGACTGCCGCCAACCTTCTGTCTGGGGTTGAAGCCTTTAGATGTCGTCCACAAACCATGTCCTACGAGGCTCATATACTACTATTATTCTTACTTAGCCTATTTGAACCTACGGAAGTCGCGGGTCCTCTAAATGGGTTGGAACTAAGGGGTTAGTGGTCTAGTGATCCTTCAGGTGGGTCTTCAACTGAGATAGCCGAGGAGGACCTTCATGGCATCTTCTTAGATATGGACTCATTTGTCTTCTTCGAACCCCATGGGAGGATAGTTTGGTCAGCTTCTGTAGTCTTGTTGACTTTTGGGTATTCTGGTTGTCTGGATTTGGGACTTCCTTGGTACTAGGAGATTGAGTATACTTCTGACAGCTGTTGACAAGGTCTACCCTCTAAGGTTGTGACGACTAGTTGATTCCTAGAGAAGGGCGTCGGATTGGAAATCTTCCTGAAGTATCTTCGGTAGGTAGTCCTCGGGATTTGAGTGGGAAAGACGCAATATTTCCACCTTAAAGCTTTGCTAAGGTCCATTCGAGGGTGGTGTCGATCTTCTGTCTTGAAGTGTTGGCAAGATGCTAAAGAAGGTTGTATATCCTTAGGTCTTGAGTTGAGGTCCTCGACTGTCGTTCTATTTCGTGAACCTGTCCAAGGTGGTTTCCTAACAAAGCCTTATGGATTTAGCTCTAGGAAGGTTAGCGGTTAACAAGACTTCTTGCTAGATCTTCAGTCTGAGTAGAGGCATCCAGCTTCTGGGAGACTATCTTCACGTGAATTATTGGTGTTGCGTGTGCTCGTTGGCGGATAAGACTCATTGTCTTCATGCATCCTTGTCTTCAGGTTTTTGGAGTAATCTGGCTTTCTGGTGAGGCACTTCCCATTGGTTAGGATAGGATCGACTAAAATGGTTAGTATTTTTGTGGTTGTTGGAAACTCTAATATATTAGAGGTTAGTGTAGTTAGATCTTCACTTCTTGTCTTGGTTAGCCAGTCTTGTGGTTTTCTGGGGATAGGTAGGGATCCTTCGGTGGTCGATTTCCTGCTTCAACGGGATTCTTGCTATGGTTGGCAGGTGAATGATGGCGGGTAGTGTTGATGACGAGTCTTGATAGTTGAGTTTGATGATGTTTGCCATCCTGCTGAGGATGAGTCTTCGTGTTGTTCTAACTTGCGATGCTTTTCCTCTCATAACTCCCGAGGTTGGTAGGGGTCTCATTAGTGACAACTAATAGGGGGTTCCTGAGTTAGTTGGTGGGATATTGGTCCTCAAAGAACATTTTTACTATGGTCAAACAAGCCAGACATACCTACAAGGCGAACAGAGCGAGGATGTCGCAATGTCCTTCACAAACAGCACACATCAAGCAACACATGATGCACTAAGGCAAGCAAACACAACCAACTAGGGGGGGAACCAAGGAGTTAACTACTCGCGATAAAGGGGAATCCTAGTCTTAGGACTATTGCTCCTAGAGATCACGTTATTGATGTCTGGGTCACTATCTTGCGAATGAAGCCTTCGCCGTGTCATCGGACGCTTCTCGATAGTGCAGTACTTGATTTCTTCTAGTTGTGAGGATTCCACTGGTAGGGCGATGTTGTAGTATCCTTGTGTTTGTTGGTAGTTGCGTCTATTCATCTTCTCCTCATCATCTTCATCGGATTCTAGATCCTAGTTGTGTTGAAATCCTTAGGCTTGAAATTTGGACGAGAGGTAGATGAAACCATTTTTTGTAATCCTTTAAATTAGGAGAGGATAAGAAGTAGAATCCTTCGAAAAGATTTTGAGGAAATTAGTTTTCGAAAGCCGGTGTTTCCAAAATAATTTTACTGTCTAACAACCATGCTAACTAAGGTTCTCCTACAGTTAGGATGGCTCTAATACCAAGTCTGTGGGGCTCCCGGATTAATCCTCCGAGAATCCCTATTATGCATACACCACGATCCCATGGTCGGTAAGTCATGGCACATAACTAACAAGTATCAAAGTCAACATCCAATTCTTAAGCGGATACATGTCATACCTTACATTCCATTATGGCTACATAAATAATCATTAGCGGAAGTTCATCAAGCGTAGAGCCCGAGCCATGCCTTAACCTATAGGCGACTAACTGGGAGAACATCCTAGCTCGCATAGTCGTCAACTTCACATTCTTCTCGATATCTGACCAAGTAAATAGCCAGGGACAATGCCAGTCAGTACTTTGAATGTACTCGCAAACCACCTTAAGAGAATAATAATAACAAGAGGATATGCAATATGACTGTGGTAGGAAGAGGCCTCCAAGAGAAGTTCTTTTCTCAAATAGTTTCTCTTGTAGATATAGCATCTACATATCTTTGTTGAAAACTTTTGTAAAAAGTTTGGAAACCTTTTTGAAAAGTTTTGGAAAACACTAGGACTGGGTCACCCATTTGTTTCTTCCTTGCAGTCATCTCACGACCAAACTCCTTTCCTTCCTTTCCGACCATCCCCTGGTCAAATCATTTCCAAATCCTTTGCTTTTCCAAAATCCTTTTTGAAATCAAAACCAACACCGCTCTATAGCAACCTTCCCAACCGTCCATGACCGTGGACACGGCTATTCGAATAGATTTACACTCTGTAGAGGTTGTACACTTTACCCACAAGATTCGATACATCCACCGCAGTTCATCGCGAATCATCATACACCATTATGCAGGGTTCAGATAATCAAACATAACCCTTGGAAAGTCCACTCCGACATGGGCCCTACCCTATGAGTTGTTCCCCTCAAGACCAGAACGTCTAGATCCACGAACCAACTGGAGCACCCCACTCAGACCTGGAGGGGGCACTTTCAATGAAGGGCTCATAGTTCGCCCGGTCACTCACATGGGTGACTCTGCTTCCTCCAGGTGACTGCCTAACAGTTGACCCTTTTTGTAAAGGTGAGCCCGGATTTTGAGGGAGATGATCCCCCATACGTAGCAGTGAGAATTCCCATATCAGAGTGAACTACTTTGAGTTAAGCCCCGTTCCACTCCGGGGTAATGTGGTTGCACGGGTTAATTGTTCTAGCAAAACTACAAATAACCGGGTGCATTTTCGTAAACATTGTTCCTCCATCTTTTAGCATTTTATAAGACCAAAACCTTTTTATTTTCTCAAACTTCACTTGGTAGGTAAAACCTCACGAAGGTTTTGCCAAACATTTTGTAAAAAAAAATTCGGGGGTCTTCCCATCCTCTAGTTTTGCTTCGGCTAAACAGGGTCTCTAAAGGGGTATGGTGTTATACACCAGCTATCATACTAGGGACAAGTAGGTTTCACCAAGGGGTTGGACTTATTAGTACAGATGTGTAATGGTTTGGAGGAGCCAAGCCGCTACCAGATATAAATCATCAGAATATAAAACGATGCAGTTTTCATAAATAGTAGATAAAACATGCATAAGTAAAACAGTTGGATAAGGCTTATGAACAAGAAGATGGCTCGCCTGCGATCAGCAAACTAGCATTATATGTCCCTGGACTTCTTCTTAGAAAACCATAATAACCAATAATAATAACCATCTTCTTCTGGTCTCCGATATAATCGCATTTATCGTCGTTATGGATCACATGCAAGCAATAAAAGGCACAATCAACACAAAGCATACAAGCACCAATACAATACAGCAAACAAACATACAACACATTACTGAAATCAGTAGGTTTTGACTAGGTTGAGATCATAGCAATTGGAAATACTTTAATAGCCTTTGTGGATTTGCGTTTGTGATTTATTTGTAAAATACCACTTGAATAAGGGGTTTAAGGCCAAGGATTGGTTATGTATGATATCAATGTACAAAAATGATATCTACAGATAGGTATTGAAATAACAAGACCAACAAAAGTGGTTTCGTGATTTTATCAAGTACCTTTGATTTTCTATGAATTTTCTAGTGTTAAAAGCTCTAGTTTAAGGAAATAATTCATCAGAAAAGATCTGGAACTTAAATAAATTTGTGCTCCGAGTATGTTCTATATATTTGAGTTTGTGATTTTTGAGAGTTGGAATCACTTCAAAATATTTACCAGAAAGCCCTCAGGAAATTCCCAAAGTCAGTTCTACAAGATATTTGTCTTTTTCACTATATTTATTGTACAGAAGCTTTTCATATGATTCCAAAGACACATGTTAGGTACTTTGAATACCTCACTACAGGAATTGGAATCACTATTTTTTGGTATACAGAACTACTGAAGTGGTTTATTTAGTGAATACAACACATACAGAAGTATTTAATTCATTAAAAATCAACATAGGATCAATAAATAGTGTCCTCCCGAGTTTTGATAGGTACCAAAGTACCACATCACTGAGGTTTGGAATTAGGTCATTCCAACCTTTCGTTTGACCTAGAGAAATTCCTAAAGGCTGAAATGGCTTGCTTTTGTTATTTTTACTGCAGGAAAACTAGGGCTCCACTTGGCATGGGGCCAAGTCCAGTGGGTTGGCACTTCAATTAAACTCCATAAAGAGTTGGGTTTACTTCATTTGGACAAGTGGAAGTCTCTGAGGAATTTATTTACTGTAATAGATACCTTTTTGTAGATTTATTTCTAGAAATTATAGACAAACATTTTTGGACTAGGGTTGGTTCTACATGTTAGAGAAAACATACAGGAACATGAAAAAAATTGTTTCTAGGCAAAATGAGGTATTGTCCATTTTATTCTCTATTTAAACTAACTAGGTATATTAATAGATCTGAAAATGGAATTATAAAAGAAAAGGGGAAAGAGATCTGGGCCAGGCTCTAGGCGGAAACAGGCCGTGACTGTGCCGGCGGCCTAGCTTGGCATCGCGGCGCGCGGGAGGAGGAGGTTCAAATTCGCGGAGCGGGGCCTAGGTGTCAGCGACATATAGCCTCGAAGGGGTATTAGAGGATCAGGGCCGTCCGATCTACGAGGATCCAACAGCGCCGTGTCGTCATCCTTGATGGAAAGAACCTGGCGGCGGCGGAACCCTAGGGTGGTCGGGGAAGGTGGGGGGTGCTCACCTGGGGGCGGGGCAGAGCCGGGGATGGTCCAGGGTGAAGCGGCGGTCGATGACGGTCCTAGTGATGGGTGGCAGCGATGGGTTCAGCCCTAGGACGAGCCTCGCGCAAGGACGACCGAGAGGAACCTTGCTGGAGCTTGACCGTGGCAACGGTAGTGGTGGTCCTGGACCAAAATCGATGCCGGGTTGGATAGAGGATGAGGAGGGGAGCACAGTATGGTGACATGCAGAGAGAGAGGCAGTGAGGAGGGAGCTTAGCTCGAAGAGAGGGAGGAGGCCGAAGCTCCTTATTCTTCTTCTCTCGGGCCAGGCAAAGCTGGGGAGAGGGAGTGGAGTTCTGGGGTGGTGAGGGGAGAGCATAGGGGGAAAATGAGCCAAACGGGAGGCACTATGGTGGCCTGGGGTTTATAAACCAAAGGGGAGAGGTGTATGGTGGGAAAGGCCTATGGAAGAGCTAGGGCTGGTCCATGTCCTACCTATTGGCTACCAGGAGCGATGGAGAGAGGGAGTGTGGGGTTCTGGTCGAGCAGAGAGGCAGAGAGGAGGTGGGGTGGCTGCTGCAAGTTTTTAAAGAAGCTAGACAAGATATCTCAATTGTCCCCTCCCCCTCCAAAAGCAAAAGGACAAAGAGAGAGTGAAGCTACAGTGCATCTACAGTGATTTCGACCAGAGATGGAGTGCTGGTTGTTGTGGAGTTGTTCTTGACAAGTTTTGAGATGGTTTTGATGGGGTTTATCTCTATGTTTTGAATAGGTTCAAAACTTGACCAAGGTAATGGTTATGCAGGAAGTCTAGAAACGAGTATTGGATAAGATGAGGAAAATGTTATTGGGATCTAGAGGAGGTTAATACAATATTCCTATATTTATTCGAGATTTTTCAAAGGATTTAAAGTCCACTTAAGACCATTTATTCAAATAGTGCAGAAATGGTTTCTAGAAGCTCATTTGATATTTTCCCATTAGGCAGAGTTGGTTTTTGATGTGAGATGGTATTAGATATGAATCCATACCTTGAGGAATTTTCCCATGATTTATTGGGGATTAAAAGTATTTAATAAATTTATTTTCTTGTTTTTTCCATTTGAGAAAATGGGCAAGGAGAATTATTAAAACTCTTCAAAGATATTTATTTTTGAAGTGGAAGGATAGGATATGATATATAGGCCTCAAATGTTCCTATAGTTGGAGATGTTATTTGGAGAAAACCAAACTTTCCTTTGTAGCAGGAGTTTTGGAGGTTTTGTCCATTAAAGGGATTTAATTGTTTTTGGGCCACAATAGTTATGGAAAATATTTGGTAAATCTTTATAATCAAGGTAGAGGATTTACAAAAGGTGTATATAGCATTTTCAACCTTGGGTGTTGAGAATCAAAGTGAGTTTGGTGAGAAACATGAGATTAAGGATCTAGGGTAATGTTATCTTCATACCAACAAAACCTTGTTGGATGTTGGAGCTCAAAGCTCACCTTGGGTCATGCACTATATGGATAGATAGTCCAATTGGTGTAGATCACCATGGTATAGAGGTTTGAGGTTGATCATGGTTGAGCTCTCCAAGAATTGATCCCAAACTTTGAATATAATAAGGGTGCCAAGGCAGATTATCATATAGCCTTCAAAACCTTGTGCGTTTTTTAGGCACAAAGATCCATTTGGAATAAGTGAAGTAGGTATTGCTAGACGTTTATGAGTAGAAGACAACCATTCCAAGAGTTGGTCCAATGTAGGTAGGATGAGGGTGTGAGCTTCTTACCAAGTAGGCTAGTTGATAAGATTTGCAGAAAATATTATTATCTTGACTACGAAACCATCAAGGATGAGTGGCTACCAGAATGGTTTACCCAAGGGAAAGAGTGGGATTTTGTAGTTTACATGAGGTACTACAATATGGTTCAAGTGCATTACTAAAAATGCACAAGGGTTGGGAAGGAGAGGCATTCAAAGAAGTGATGTTGAAACAGTTTCTAGACTTTGTCAAATTTAGCGGATTTAGGGTTTTTGACTAGAATATGAGTGGGGATATTTTTGATGGGTTACAAGGTAACAAAGCATCATCAAGTGTATGATTTTTAAGTGTAGATTGACTAGAAAATATCGATGCTTGATATTGGTCTTCATTGACTTGGGAGCTTCTAGAATGAATGATGTCAGAAGTGATCTGGTTAATGGTTTTAGATGATCACCTATTGTCTATAGATCAGATCTAGCTTGGTTATCTTGCTTAGTGTTTGGTAATCTTAGTTTAGTTTGATCCTATAGGATTAGCTCCTATGGTAGCTCATACTACTTCATAGTGAAACCAGTCAGATAGCAGATCAAGGCAAATCATCAGACAACAGATCAAGGCAACTCATCTTAGCAAGCAAATCAATCTATTACTAGGGTTATCATCAAGCGTAGCTTGGGATAAGGATGGGTATTTTGAAAAGGTTGTGTTTTTGAAGAATATAAGAGCCCCTTGGTATTTATACCAAGAGTAGAGTTCAAAGTTTTTTTAAAAGGTTTTCAAAAGCCCAGGGGTAAGAGTATTTTGAAGGTTCAGTGTTGAAAACATAAGAAGATTATATATCTTATTGATCTCCATACTTTTGTCAATATAAGCAACTAAAATAGTTAAGGTTGTAAATGCATCTTGGCACAAGGTTTTGAACTGCCAGAACATTTGAGAATATGAAATATAAGCCAAGATAATTTTGTTAAATAGCTTTTGTCAACTAAGGGTGAGGTAAGGAGTATATCATCTAATACACAGTCAGAGACATAAACACTAACCAGCAAGTAAGCAAACACTTCATCACTTAAAAAGGAAAAAGTTTTTATTCCCCCTGATTTTTGCATTGGGATGTTACAGATCCTAGCTCTGCTGGACCTCCAGGGGTCATCGTTTGGAGGCAGGTTAACAACCTAGGGGACAACTCTCTGTTTCTTGGTCTCAATTATCCAATCATTGGAAAGATGATGAAGAAACGAGGATGCAAGGCTACTGATAGCACATTGTTCCCATTCGTGAGGAAAAACTGTGTGTACACAACATACAGGAGATTTTGCAGAATACAATTCCCTCAGATTAAACGCTGCAACCTGCAGCCAACTGAAGGTGAGCCTGTGGCAGTTATGAGCCTTCCCAAAGATGGTTGGAACTCTATGCGGCAGTCGGCAATTTGGTTTAGGCCTAGTTTAGGTTTGGTATGCTCATTGTGCCATCCCTAGACTAAGCTGTGGATCTTTATGGTGTATCATTGTGTCATCTTTTTTTGTATCGTGGTTCAACAGTTGACTGTTAGTACACTGGTTTTAGTGGCCAGCTTGAATCAGTTTATATGAGCCCTGCCATGCTTTTGCATTTAGTATTGCCTTCCACGGTATAATCCATGTAGCCGTGCTTATTTCGTAGCGTGTTTTCTGTACTATAGTTTTCAATACTGTTACTGGCTTATATATACGCGACTCGTGCATTTTTTTGAATCATTGCACCTCGTGCAGCTTTGTGTTTTGAGAGGAATATTCCTTCTTTCCTCTTAGCGAACAGGGAAAAGTAGGTCACTACTTCTTATAGGGCCACGAAACAGGCCTTAACTGGGTCGTAATTGATCTTGTCTTGGTACGCCAAAGAAGACCAAGACGCCCTAGGATGATAGCCGCAAATGTTTATACCGATATTCTAAAAAAAGAGAGTTAATGCACACCCTTCCAGAAAAGAAAAAATTGTTTACACAGACCCCATATTGTCTCTGATACATGGCATACTTTTGGCGCTACCGTGAAATTACTTGTTCAATACGGTATGTATCCTTGCTCATTCTTCTGTATGTGAAATGACCAACTCAAGCTCTGATGTGACATGCACAAGTCAAGCTCTGATGTGCTGACATTGTACTGTCTGTGCTAGTGTACAAACTAGTTGTATTATTATGTTCGAAACTGTGAACTAAATGTGCGAATTCTGAGCCTTTTTGCATGAGCACAATGCCACATGTTGGTGCTAAGTGTGGCATGTACTAACCTCATCGTACGAAAGCATACAACTTCGAGAGATCAGTTTAAGCTGGTGCTTACCCGAGCTGTCTGTGGCTGGGCAAGTCAAGGCCTCCGTGTGTCTATCGCCAACAGTTTATATGGCATGATTACAAGGTTTTGAGTACATCAAATCGATTTGGCACTTAGGCCGATTCAAAGCCACCCAAACCATCTCGAAATATATCCTTTGCTGAAAAGATGATTGCGTGCTGTAAGACTTGATATGACATGATTTTATGTCAATCAGTCAAACTCCCTCTAGTACTTTCCATGTTCAAATTCTGCTCTGCCCAAGTTCCTTGCTATGTTCTAAAGGAGATATTCCCTAGAGGCAAATAATAAATAGGTTTTTATTATCATATCTCAATTAGTTTATAATAGTTTCATATTGTGCTATAACTGTGCCAAGTAGAAACATTGGTGCAGGTGTGGTATGAAACAACCAAGTCCCTAGTAGCCTCTATTAATACTAGTCCGTTGGTCATGAGGATGATCTGGGTTTCAAGATCATGGACATTTATGCCGACTAACAACAGGATCATATCATTGGAGAATGATGTGATTGGACATTCCTCGAAGGATTGCAACTCTATCAAGTCATATAGTTCATTGTTGCAACAACTATACCTAGACTCCTTCTCCTTAGACCGTGATCTCATATTACTCACTGTTTCCCGAGGCTTCTTAGACTGCATCAAGCGCCACTTGGTAATACAGTGGTTATAAAGGTGTACGTTGGGTATTCCGAAGGAACAGTAGATGACATGTGACTGCAAGACCGGGATTTGTTCACCCACATGACGGGTAAAGATACATACGGCCAGCTTGGTGAGATTACATCCATAAATGTTGCAACATGTGACTAGGTCACAGGGATGTAATATCATGGTAACAAGAAAACATAACTTGTTGTGAACGAGATTGAACAAGGTATGGGATACCAATGATCGGATCTCGGACAAGTTGTATCGAGAAACAAAAGGAAGAGGATGCTACATTTAGCGGTTCAAACGACATTGTCATCAGGAATGCATAGGGGTCACATGGATATCCCTAGTCCCTCTGTTGATCATTGATTTAGATCATGTCTAGAGCATTCCCGAGCCGTGAGAGGATACACTTAAGGGTACGATGAGAGCGATCATTCGTAAGACAGAAGCATAGTAGAGAAAGAGAAAGTCGGAATCGTTCCGCGGAGAGATCCGAAGTTGTTTGGAGAAAGAATAAAGGAAATGACAAGAAAAGTGTTTTTGGATAAATGGGAATTTAAACGTACATTTATTATATGTTAATTATGAATTAATATATTCTAAATAATATTTCAGTTAGGATTTCTAAAGGCAACTTTTATATTAGGCCAAATCCCCAGAGGGAAATAGCCTAGAAGAAAAGCTGCAGAAAAACAAAAAGGAAAAACAGAAAAAGGGCATGTTTTGAACAGCTCTATCCACCGCACAATGCGGGCGGTTGCCTGGACCCGCTCCAGCCGGCCTGGCTTGACCCTGGCCCAAAGGAGCTCATGAGTCGGCCAGCGGGCCAGAGGCCGCCTCTTGTCCCACTGGGCGGTGGCCATGGGCGCCACGCCATGCCGGAGGCGCCTCGAACCGGGCTGGCCCACCCGGGACCTCCCCTCTCCCTCGCCTCGCATGTTGGGACGCGGTGGGCGGGACAGCCCACCCGGCAATCCGCTGCTGCCTCAGGCTACTTCCTTGCTGGGCCGTGGTGGTGCGTCTAGCCCATCCGGCTTGGCACTATTGATTGCTGGGCTAGAAGTATCTGGCCCAGCCGGCTGAGATGGTTGTTCCTGATATTTCCTTTTCCCTTTTAGTCCCACATGGAGCACCTAAGAGGGAGGACACACCTCTCTTAGCCTATATAAAGGGGTGCCCATGGGTGGGATAAAACACACCAATATTTGGAGAAGTTCTTTGGTTGACTTCCTCCTTCCCTCTCTCTCTAGCCCTTGTGACCATGGCCCCAAGTCTGGGCCGTGCGATCAAGGCACACCTGCAGTATTCCGTTACGCTGTAGGGATTCCTAGCCGGATATCAACTTCCGCACTCCCGGCGGGATCGGGGAGCCGGAGGTCTCATCGTGCACCGGATGTGTACGAAGACACGAGGCACAACACTTGGGGCGCTTAAATGTCGATAGCCGGAGCTGCTGCATGATGAAGATGAAGAAGGAGCAAGGGGTGACCTGCGAGGAGCTTCCCGACGTTGAGGTCAGCTACGAGTACGACTACTTCAACCATGTTCCCCGCAGAATGTTAACCGCGTACGGTCTACAAGGGCATGTATTCTATACGCTCCGGCCGTTACCGCATTACTACATAGATAGATCCTAGGCAGTTGTGGGGTTACATCGTGGGAAATTTTTTGTTTTCTGCTGTGATCCCCAATAGTGGTATCAGAGCTGATCTATGCGTAGGAGTGCTGTACGGACAGTACGCACAAGTTTTGTGCGGGCATTGATCCCTTAGTTGTTACCCTCTAACGTGTACTTGTTTATATCGCGGTATTGTTTGATGAAGCGGTCCGGACCGACCTTACGTGTATTCGTACGCGAGACTGGTTCCACGCTCAACATACGGCTTGTACCGTATAAGTGGCAAGCGGGTGTCTGTCTCTCATTCAATAGTTGATATAGCATTTACAATGGAGGGCCCCGAAAGGGGTGTAGTAGAGACAACTGTCGGATCCATGTTGTGGTTGGAAAGTTCGTAGTTTAGAAATGGTTCTAATGCGAAAGCCCTAACAATCACATAAAACTTGTAATAGATAAAGTAGAGGCGTCTAACTTTATTTTGCAGGGGGCATGTGATTATGATATGGCATTGGTCATCACAAAGGTAAAGTAGTTTACTTTTCTATTGGTAAGTAGTATAGTAATAGTCATCGTTGCGATGAACGACCTGGTGGAGGCGTCGTGGACTTGGCATCAAACCAAGGGCAAGATGGAGATCATGCCGGAGCGCTCGATGGAGATCAAGGCGCAAGAAAGACCATATCATATCACATTATACATATGATGTTGATACCTGTTTTACATCTTATTGTGTGCTAGTATTTAGATACTCAACGGTAGCAAATAAGATAATCCCTATTGAATTCCAATGTTCCGTGTTCCCCTTGTGTGTGCACCACCAAGAAAGTTCTTCGGTATGAGGCGCCCTATGGTGAGTAGGGGTCAGACATATCTACGTTTGCATACAGTGGGTGTAAGCCATGTTGCACAGCGAATACACACAAGTTAGATTTGGCGAGCCTAGCACGTTACAGAGACGTGGCCTCGGAACACAAGAGATCGAAAGATCGAGCATGAGTCACATGGATGATGTGATTGACATTAGTGAATGTCTACCTTTGATAATGCACTGATGGCCATATAACACGGGGGAGGTGCAGAGGATAGGGATCATGCGATCACTAAAATCGTCGAGGGGATGACAATTTTAGTGGAGACCAATTATAAATTGATCTCTTATTATAAACATAGTCTAGATGTCTGTTTACAAATATCTTAGTAGATCTTAGCCTATCCCATTGAGGTCCTTTGCGACCATGGGAATATATTGCTTAATTTGGACCTTAGAAAAAGGGTCCAACTTCATAGATTAATACCCACGCCTGAGGGATATCCTCGTAAAAGGTGATCTTCTCTTCTTGATACAATGACCATTAGGAGATAATTTGATGACTCTAGAATGTTTGGAAAAACACATAGCAATCTTGCATTAGAGTTGAGAACTCTTAGAAGGACTTGATTACAGATGGAGGTCATGGATGAAAAAGGTATATGTAAGATATACAAATTATAAATGTGGTTCTTGCAAATCTCATTGCAGTTTGCAAAGTATTTGATACTTGTCCTGCTTTGTGAAAACAGGATGATCTGCTTGGAATTGCTGGTTTTGAGGCAACGTGACTTGATGACGGCAAGCAAAACAGTTGATGGCCGACATCACCACTTTCCTCAAAGTTTGTCATTTGGATTAGTGGGCTTGAATATAAATTTGTAATCCCTGTTTGTGTGTCTTGCTTTTGGCGAGACAATTATTCATATGAACAAGTTACAAGCTAGTTTGTACTATTCTTATAAACAATACATTATGGTCACATTATGATTATAAATAAGTTATTCTCATCACTATGTTAATGATAATGGTTTAAACATTTATAAAGGATTAGAATGCTAAAAGATATCCAAATTTTAATAATGAAATAACACTACAGTTTAAGTCATTTTGGTTATTGCAGGTTCTTTATGAAAGATCAGGGTCCTAGATGCTTAATCTAGAGACTTTGCAAAACCATGCCTCTTCGGAAGAATGACTAAAACTTTGCATTCTGGTAAAACGGTGATATGTGAAGAAATGTTGAATCTTATACATAGTGATGTATCGTATTTTCAACAAGTAGTGGAAATCATTAGTTAATTGTGGACTTAAGTGAATAAGCGTATTTACTTAATGAAACATAAGTTTGAAATGATTTGAATTGTTCAAATGAGTTCACAACAATAGGAGGATATTGAAATTAACAAGAATACGAAGTCTCTTCGATTTGATCGACATGACTAAAGTATTCAAGTTAAGTTTAGCATAAAAGGAACTTGTGAAAGATGTTTCACAAATTATGATAACTAGATGAATTCAAACTATGTTGAAATATCTAAACATCATAATCATTATGTATTAAGATACATATGGTATAATATCATCACTTATAGGGGTTATAGTTATTGCTTAGAGTTAAAGATCAAAATAAGAAAACACTCATTTGAAATACAAAGGAACATCTAAAAGATTCGTGGAAACAACACCATAAGTGTTATGGCACGTTCGAGTTTCTGGAGATATCGATAAGTCGAAGTCGTGGCGAATAAACAATTCTTTGTAGAGCATTCCTTGGAAGCTATGAATGCATCGTCCACAATGGGCAAACCTGCTGTTGTCCAAAGTTGATGTGTATTAATGAAGATACAAGTGGAAGAAAGTAAAAGATCAAAACAAGGTATTTGACCTTACCTCTGAATTGTTGAGTGGCGTAGTGGAATTTGTTTCGTGAATCCAAACTCTACAAATAGAGGAGAAACCAATGATAATGATCATAAAGTTTCAGTGAATACTTTTACTAAAGAAAGTAGGATTCAACTATATATTCTACAAGATTGTGGAATTATAGTTGATTCACTTGTCATGTTTTTGAACAAGACATACCTACGATTTACAAAGAAGCGTGATGGACCTAAGTACGAGAAATGATTGGTCATTGAAATCTCGTTAGTGGAATTCTCGATTTGATGATGACCAAAGAATTTTGGAATGTCCAAGATCATCGAGAGGACCTAGATTTGAGTGGGAGCAAATCAGCTTGGCTAAATCATAATATGTAGCTGACATATTTTGCGTGGGAGCTAAGTGAAATCCCTGGATCTCAAACATGAATGTCATATTTGAGTGGGAGCGTGAAATCATTCTGGGATATGTGGACGACATATATGAATGATGTGATTGGTGTTAATAATATTTAAGTTAGATAAATAAGGATGAAGTTGAAGTTATTAAACAATAAGATCTATCAAGATAGATGGGTAAGTTTAATAAACACTGAATGTCGAATGCTTCCTGGACTTGATTCTGAAAGATGTTCAGAATGTCCTAAGCAATATTCTGAAGTAGCTCAGAACGGAACAAGGTAAGAAAGAAGTTCTTACTATATGAATCATTGAGTTAGTATTGCAACTATGGTTGAAAGAAAGAGATGTGTTGCATCTCCTATGCCTCAGTCATAGGTTCTTCCATATAACAATATTGTATACTCGACGTAATGTGACCCAAAATTTTGGTTGGTAAGACAAAGTCTTAACTGTAAGAACGTGTCTTTAAGTGATTCCTCAGTTGATCACTAAACCAGAATTAAGTTTGTACTTAAATGACAAGAAGCAAAGTAAGTGGCATAGTTGCATTTCATGCACTATGATTTACATAGATATAGAAGTATAAAAGCTCCATATGATGTGATGTGTAATGTTATGGCGGGGCTAGTTCACTTTTAACATAGAATGATGTGTCCTAGGGCCCAGTGCCCATGAGAAAGCCCTCGAGGTTGATCTAAAGTCACTGTAAGCTCCTGGAATCCTGCCTCGTTCTGCTGCCATGACTATAGTATATACACAAAGGATAGCAAAGTGTGTTTCAAAGTTTAGATGACAACGGTGAAAACGACCGTCATCATAAACACTAGAAACAAAAGTCTCACTTTGTCGCCAAACAAATGCTTTGATCCATTATAAGATAATGGAGTGGATGTCAAAATTAGGAAGACATTAATGATTTGGAAAAGACATAAATGATCTGGTAAAACATAACATGGCCATGACGTTTCCCATGAGCATGCATTATCTATAAACGCATATGGTATATGGTTTATATGAGTAAAATGCGAGCTAGTTTATTTGTATTCTAGTGCAAGTGGGAGACTTAAGGAGATATGCCCTAAAGGAAAATAATAAATAGGTTTTTATTGTCATAACTCAATTAGTTTATAATAGTTTCATATTGTGCTATAACTATGCCAAGTTGAAACATTGGTGCAGGTGTGGTATGAAACAACCAAGTCCCTAGTAGCCTCTATTAATACTAGTTCGTTAGTCATGAGGATGATCTAGGTTTCAAGATCATGGGCATTTATGCCGACTGACAATGGGATCATATCATTGGAGAATGATGTGATTGGACATTCCTCGAAGGATTGCAACTCGATCAAGTCATATAGTTCATTGTTGCAATAGCTATACCTAGACTCCTTCTCCTTAGACCATGAGCTCATATTACTCACTGTTTCGCGAGGCTGCTTAGACTGCATCAAGCGCCACTTGGTAATACAGTGGTTATAAAGGTGTACGTTGGGTATTCCGAAGGAATAGTAGATGACATGTGACTGCAAGACCGGGATTTGTTCACCCACATGACAGGTAAAGATACATACGGCCGGCTTGGTGAGATTATATCCATAAATGTTGCAACATGCGACTAGGTCACGGGGATGTAATATCACGGTAACAAGAAAACAGAACTTGTTGTAAACGAGATTGAACAAGGTATGGGATACCAATGATCGGATCTCGGACAAGTTGTAACGAGAAACAAAAGGAAGAGGATGCTACATTTAGCGGTTCAAACGACATTGTCATCAGGAATGCATAGGGGTCACATGGATATCCCTGGTCCCTCTGTTGATCATTGATTTAGATCATGTCTAGAGCATTCCCGAGCCGTGAGAGGATACACTTAAGGGTACGATGAGAGCGATCATTCATAAGTCGGAATCATAGTAGAGAAAGAGAAATTCGGAATCGTTCCACGGAGAGATCTGTAGTTGTTCGGAGAAAGAATAAAGGAAATGACGGGAAAAGTGTTTTCGGATAAATGGGAATTTAAATATACATTTATTATATGTTAATTATGAATTAATATATTGTAATAATATTTAAGTTGATATTTATAAAGGAAACTTTTATATTAGGCCAAATCCCCGGAGGGAAATAGCCTAGAAGAAAAGCTGCAGAAAAAGAAAAAGGAAAAACAGAAAAAAAGGGCATGTTTTGAACAGCCCCACGCGAGTGGGCGGTGGATAGAATCCACCGCATGTATGGCGGTTTCTGACCCGCTCAGCAGCTCGACCCGGCCCAAAGGAGCTCACAGGAGCCGCCAGGCGAAGCGGCCACAGGCCGCCACTGCCCACCACGCCAGCCGAGCCTGCACACGCCGCGCCAGGAGGGCTGCCTCCGAACCGGGCCGGCCCACCCGGGACCTCCCTCTCCCTCGCCTCGCATGCTGGGCCACGATGGGCGGGACGGCCCACTCGGCCATCCGGTGCTGCCTCAGGCTACTTCCGCGCTGGGTCGTGGTGGCGCGTCTAGCCCATCCGGCTTGGCACTATTGATTGCTGGGCTGGAAGTATCTGGCCCAGCCGGCTGAGATGGTTTTTCCTGATATTTCCTTTTGCCTTTTAGTCCCACATGGAGCACCTAAGAGAGAGGACACACCTCCCTTAGCCTATATAAAGGGGTGCCCATGGGTGGGATGAAACACACCAATATTTGGAGAAGTCCTTTGGTTGACTTCCTCCTCCCCTCTCTCTCTAGCCCTTGTGACCATGGCCCCAAGTCTAGGATGTGCGATCAAGGCACACCTGCAGTATGCCGTTGCGCTGCAGGGATTCCTAGCCGGATATCAACTTCCGCACCCGGCGGGATCGGAGAGCCGGAGGTCTCATCGTGCACTGGATGTGTATGAAGACACGAGGCGCAACACTTGGAGCGCTTAAATGTCGAGAGCCGGAGCTACTGCACAATGAATATGAAGAAGGAGCAAGGGGTGACCTGCGAGGAGCTTCGCGACCTTGAGGTCGGATACGAGTACGACTACTTCAACCACGTTCCCCGTGGAGCGTTAACCGCGTACGGTCTACTAGGGTATGTATTCTATACGCTCCGGCCATTACCGCATTACTACATAGATAGATCCTAGGCAGTTGTGGGGTTACATTGTAGGAGAATTTTTGTTTTCTGCTGCAATCCCCAACATGTTTTCTATGTATAATAAGGCGCAATATCGGTCACTTTTCTCCATTTCCAACTTCATTCTTTCGGATTCGGCGTAGGTACAGCTAGGTCAGGTGGACCATCGACCTTCAGTATAATATATGTTTACTACTCAACCTATGAAAACGAATATTTCAACCCCACTTCGGGCAAAAAACTTCCCATACTCTTGTTTCAAAAGAAAAACCCTTAATTAGCCTTTCGTGGTGAGCAGAGTATATATTTTTTAGGTTACCAACTGTATTTTTTTGGAGGATAGGGTACAAACTACATTGAATTTTCACTAAGGACCTAGCGAAAAGATTGCACATTCGACCCAACACTGGCCCAAAACCTTGCAAATTTACCCTGCCTGGTCAGGTGGACTGCCGAACCGTGACATATTGAGTACATTGAATTTTCAGTGAGGAGGTTATTAGAAAATAGTACTACATTCTACCCAATTGTGGCCCAAAACCTCGCTAATTTATCCTTCCAGGTTCATGTTGGTTGTGGGACGCCAACCCTCAACACATTATTACTTGGGTTTTTTAGCTTGAACCACACTGAAGAAGTTTCGGTAAGGAGCCCACGATAAGAAGCTAATTGGTTCACAAGATTGGACCCAAGTTATTTTTTTATCGCCCAAAATCATCTTAATTTAGTATTTCCGTGCCATTCTGATAAAGTATAGGACAAGCTTCTCCTACCCATGTTGTATTTGTACAGAGCATTTAGCATTTTTTATGGCAAGTTGTCAGGGTTGCTGCCTTTTCATTTTAAGTGATTTCAACATTTCTAAATGTAATATTTTCCAGTAGTGGCATAGATGGTCCTGGCATAGTGGCAGCACACGCGGTTCCCATTTGTTGAAGTCTTGAGTTTGATTCCTAGTTTTTTCAATATAAATATATAATATATAGTATAATCTCTGTCGTTCTTTTACATATTTTCCAGCATACACACGTTTCTTACATAGAGAAGGCTGACATCTGGGACCTAGCAACGTTGCCAAGGTCAAAACAGCGGAGTGCATCATAAACACTTTGCATTTGCAGAGACACTGACATGTTGGACCCAGTAGAGACCTTATACAGATGTTGCATCAAGCAATCAATGTTTCATTTACAGAGAGGATGATATGTGGGACCCAAGAGCATGACCTTATACAGATGCTGCATCGAGCAATGTTGCCAGTTCGAAACAGGGAGGCGCGAGCGAGGAAAAAGTTCAGCATGCGCATGTTTCTTGTAATGAGAGGCTCAAATGGGGGACCCAGCAGCATGAGCAAACGGCAGATTCGTCGAGCAACACTATCTAGTTTGGAACAGGGTAGCACTAGAGAAGAAAAAAATTCCATCATACCGATGATTGTTCTAATGTGAGGCTGACATAAGGGACGCACCAGCCTTAATAAACGGCTGATGCAGCGAGCAACGCTATCAAGTTCGAAACACGAAGGCGCGACAGAGGGTAAAAAATCCATCATACACACGTTTCTTCTAATGAGAGGATGACATGTGAGGCCCAACATCGTGATTAAATGGTAGATGCATCGAACAACGCTATTAAGTTCAGAACAGGGTAGCACGAGCCAAGGAAAAAAAATCCATCATACACACGTTTCTTCTAATGAGAGGATGACATGTGGGGCTCAAGAGGTTCGTTAAACGGTAGATGCATCGAGCAGCGCTATCAACTCGGAATGGGGTAGCGCCAGCGAAGGAAAAAAAATCCATCATACACACATTTCTTCTAATGAGAGGATGACATGTGGGTCCCAAGAGGTTGATTAGACGGTAGATGCATCGAGCAGCGCTATCAACTTCGGAACAAGGTAGCGCGAGCGAAGGAAAAAAATTCCATCATGCACACGATCCTTCTAATGAGAAGCTGACATGTGGGACCTAGCGGCCTGACTAAACGGCACACGCCTCGAGCAACGTTATCGAGTTCAAATCAGGGAGGCACGACCGAAAAGTATGGTCCGCTAGAGACACTAACGTCCGGGACCCACACGCCTCAAAATACTTCGGCGAGTCAACATCGCGCGAGGAAACAAAATCCTTGCTTCTGCCACGCGCCAGCTGAGCTTCCTCCACATTTTTAGCAGATCCGTCGTAGTAGAGGGCCACAAAACCGGAAAAAAGTTTTCCATCAGCCACGGCCGAGCCAAGAATTTCATTGCGGAAGAAGCGCCTTCAAAGACGATTGTCGGGCCAATTCGTTGCGGAAGGAAACTTTTCTTGTAGTGTTTCACAAACCACACATGGATCCACTAGTGTCATTGGATGTGTGTTCTTTTCACAAACCACAGCTAGAGTCATTGCATGTCTGTTCTTTTCTCAAACCACACATGGATCCACCAGTGTGATTGCATGTGTGTTCTTTTCACAAACCACAGTTGTAGTCATTGCATGTCTGTTCTTTTCACAAACCACATATGGATCCACCAGTGTCAATTGGATGGGTGTTCTTTTCATAAACCACACCCAGTGTCATTGCATGTGTGTTCTTCTCACAAACCACATATGGATCCACAAGTGTCATTGCATGTCTGTTATTTTCATTAACCATAGCTAGAGTCATTGCATGTTTGTTCTTTCCACAAACCACATAAGGATCCACCATTGTCATTGGATGTGTGCTATTTTCATGAACCACACCTAGAGTCATTGCATGTCTGTTCTTTTCACAAACCACACACGGATCCACTAGTGTCATTGGATGTGTGTTCTTTTCATAAACCACAGCTAGAGTCATTGCATGTCTGTTCTTCTCACAAACCACACCATGGATCCACCAGTGTGATTGCATGTGTGTTCTTTTCACAAACCACAGCTAGATTCATTGCATGTCTGTACTTTTCACAAACCACATATGGATCCACCAGTGTCATTGGATGTGTGTTCTTTTCAGGAACCACACCCAGTGTCATTGCATGTGTGTTCTTCTCACAAACCACATACGAATCCACCAGTGTCATTGCATGTCTATTCTTTTCATTAACCACAGCTAGAGTCATTGCACGTCTGTTCTTTCCACAAACCACATATGGATCCACCAGTGTCATTGGATGTGTGTTCTTTTTATTAACCGTAGCTAGATTCATTGCATGTCTGTTCTTCACAAACCACATATGGATCCACCAGTGTGATTGGATGTGTGTTCTTTTCATGAAGCACAGCTAGAGTCATTCCATCTATGTTCTTTTCACAAACCACACATGGATCCACCAGTGTTATTGCATGTGTGTTCTTTTCACAAACCACACCTAGAGTCATTGCATGTCTGTTATTTTCACAAACAACACATGGATCCACTAGTGTCATTGGATGTGTGTTCTTTTCATAAACCACAGCTAGAGTCATTGCATGTCTGTTCTTTTCACAAAGCACACATGGATCCACCAGTGTGATTGCATGTGTGTTCTTTTCACAAACCACAGCTAGATTCATTGCATGTCTGTTCTTTTCATAAACTACATATGGATCCACTAGTGTCATTGGATGTGTCTTCTTTTCATGAACCACACCCAGTGTCATTGCACGTGTGTTCTTCTCACAAACTACATGTGGATCCACCAGTATCATTGCATGTTTGTTCTTTTCATTAACCATAGCAAGAGTCATTGCATGTCTGTTCTTTCCACAAACCACATATGGATCCACCAGTGTCATTAGATGTGTGTTCTTTTCATGAACCACACCTAGAGTCATTGCAGGTTTGTTCTTTCCACAAACCACATATGGATCGACCAGTGTCATTGCATGTGTGTTCTTTTCATGAACCACTCCTAGAATCATTGCATGTGTGTTATTTTCACAAACCACACATGGATCCACCAATGTCATTGCTTGTCCGTTCTTTCCATAAACCACGGCTAGAGTCATTGCATATGTGTTCTTTTCATGAACCATAGCTAGAGTAATTGCATGTGTGTTCTTTTCACAAACCACATATGGATCCACCAGTGTCATTGCATGTGTGTTCTTTTCACAAACCACAGCTAGAGTCATTGCATGTGTGTTCTTTTTCACAAACCACATAAGGACACACTAGTGTCATTGGATGTGTGTTCTTTTCATGAACCACACCCAGTGTCATTGCATGTATGTTCTTCTCACAAACCACATATGGATCCACCAGTGTCATTGCATGTATGTTCTTTTCATTAACCACAGCTAGTGTCATTGCATGTCTATTCTTTTCACAAACTACATATGGATCCACCAGTGTCATTGGATGTGTATTCTTTTCATTAACCACACCTAGAGTAATTGCATGTCTGTTCTTTTCACAAACCACACATGGATCCACTAGTGTGATTGCATGTGTGTTCTTTTCATGAACCACACCTAGTGTCATCGCATGTGTGTTCTTCCCACAAACCACATATGGATCCACAAGTGTCATTGGTTGTGTGTTCTTTTTATTAACCATAGCTAGAGTAATTGCATGCGTGTTACTTTTCACAAACCACATATCGATCCACCAGTGTGATTGCATGTGTGTTATTTTCACAAACCACAGCTAGTGTCATTGCATTTATGTTCTTCCCACAAACCACATATGGATCCACAAGTGTCATTGGTTGTGTGTTCTTTTTATTAACCATAGCTAGAGTAATTGCATGCGTGTTACTTTTCACAAACCACATATCGATCCACCAGTGTGATTGCATGTGTGTTATTTTCACAAACCACAGCTAGTGTCATTGCATTTATGTTCTTTCCACAAACCAGATATGGATCCACCAGTGTCACTGGATGTGTGTTCTTATCATAAACCACTGCTAGAGTAATTGCATATCTGTTCTTTTCACAGACCACATATGTATCCACCAATGTCATTGCAAGTGTGGTCTTTTCATGAACCACACCCAGTGTCATTGCATTTCTGTTCTTTTCACAAACCACACATGGATCCACCAGTGTGATTGCATGTGTGTTCTTTTCACAAACCACAGCTAGATTCATTGCATGTCTGTTCTTTTCATAAACTACATATGGATCCACCAGTGTCATTGGATGTGTCTTCTTTTCATGAACCACACCCAGTGTCATTGCATGTGTGTTCTTCTCACAAACCACATGTGGATCCACCAGTGTCATTGCATGTTTGTTCTTTTCATTAACCATAGCAAGAGTCATTCCATGTCTGTTCTTTCCACAAACCACATATGGATCCACCAGTGTCATTAGATGTGTGTTCTTTTCATGAACCACACCTAGAGTCATTGCAGGTTTGTTCTTTCCACAAACCACATATGGATCGACCAGTGTCATTGAATGTGTGTTCTTTTCATGAACCACTCCTAGAGTCATTGCATGTGTGTTATTTCACAAACCACACATGGATCCACCAGTGTCATTGCTTGTCCGTTCTTTCCATAAACCACAGCTAGAGTCATTGCATCTGTGTTATTTTCATGAACCATAGATAGAGTAATTGCATGTGTGTTCTTTTCAAAAACCACATATGGATCCACCAGTGTCATTGCATGTGTGTTCTTTTCACAAACCACAGCTAGAGTCATTGCATGTGTGTTCTTTTTCACAAACCACATAAGGATCCACTAGTGTCATTGGATGTGTGTTCTTTTCATGAACCACACCCAGTGTCATTGCATGTATGTTCTTCTCACAAACCACATGTGGATCCACCAGTGTCATTGCATGTATGTTCTTTTCATTAACCACAGCTAGTGTCATTGCATGTCTGTTCTTTTCACAAACCACATATGGATCCACCAGTGTCATTGGATGTGTATTCTTTTCATGAACCACACCTAGAGTAATTGCATGTCTGTTCTTTTCACAAACCACACATGGATCCACTAGTGTGATTGCATGTGTGTTCTTTTCATGAACCACAACTAGAGTCACTGCATGTCTGTTCTTTTCACAAACCACATATGGATCCATCAGTGTCATTGCATGTGTGTTCTTTTTACAAACCACAGCTAGAGTCATTGCATGTGTGTTCTTTTCACAAACCACATAAGGATCCACCAGTGTCATTGGATGTGTGTTCTTTTCATGAACCACACCTAGTGTCATCGCATGTGTGTTCTTCCCACAAACCACATATGGATCCACCATGTCATTGGATGTGTGTTCTTTTCATTAACCATAGCTAGAGTAATTGCATGCGTGTTACTTTTCACAAACCACATATCGATCCACCAGTGTGATTGCATGTGTGTTATTTTCACAAACCACAGCTAGTGTCATTGCATTTATGTTCTTTCCACAAACCAGATATGGATCCACCAGTGTCACTGGATGTGTGTTCTTATCATAAACCACTGCTAGAGTAATTGCATATCTGTTCTTTTCACAGACCACATATGTATCCACCAATGTCATTGCAAGTGTGTTCTTTTCATGAACCACACCTAGTGTCATTGCATGTCTGTTCTTTTCACAAACCACACATGGATCCACCAGTGTCATTGCATGTCTGTTCTTTTCATTAACCACAGCTAGATTCATTGCATGTTTCTTCTTTCCACAAACCATATATGGATCCACCAGTGTCATTGGATATGTATTATTTTCATGAACCACACCTAGAGTCATTACATGTCTGTTCTTTTCACAAACCAAACATGGATCCACCAGAGACATTGCATGTGTGTTCTTTTCACAAACCACAGCTAGAGTCATTGGATGTCTATTCTTTTCACAAACCACAGCTAGAGTCATTGGATGTCTGTTCTTTTCACAAACCACATATGTATCCACCATTGTCATTGCATGTGTGTTATTTTCACAAACCACAGCTAGAGTCATTGTGTGTGTGTTCTTTTCACAAACCACATAAGGATACACCAGTGTCATTGCATGTGTGTTCTTTTCACAAACCACAGGTAGATTCATTGCATGCGTGTTCCTTTTCACAAACCACATAAGGATCCACCAGTGTCATTGGATATGTGTTCTTTTCATGAACCATACCCAGTGTCATTGCATGTGCGCTCTTCCCACAAACCACATATGGATCCACCAGTGTCATTGCATGTCTATTCTTTTCATGAACCACAACTAGAGTCATTGCATGTCTGTTCTTTCCAAGAACCACATATGGATCCACCAGTGGCATTGCTTATGTGTTCTATTCATGAACCACACCTAGAGTCATTGCATGTGTGTTGTTTTCACAAACCACATATGATCCACCAGTGTCATTGCATGTCTGTTCTTTTCACAAACCAGAGCTAGAGTCAATGCATGTTTGTTCTTTCCACAAACCACATATGGATCCACCAGTGTCATTTTATGTGTGTTCTTTTCATGAACCACACCAGTTTCATTGCATGTCTGTTCTTTTCACAAACCACATAAGGATCCACCAGAGTCATTGCATGTGTGTTCTTTTTACAAAGCACAGCTAGATTCATTGCATGTGTGTTCCTTTTCACAAACCACATAAGGATCCACCAGTGTCAATGGATGTGTGTTCTTTTAATGAACCACACCCAGTTTCATTGCATGTGTGTTCTTCTCACAAACCACATATGGATCCACCGGTGTCATTGCATGTCTGTTCTTTTCATTAACCACAGCTAGAGTCATTGCATGTATGTTCTGTCCACAAACCACATATGGATCCACCAGTGTCACTGGATGTGTGTTCTTTTCATGAACCACACCTAAAGTCATTGAATGTCTGTTCTTTTCACAAACCACACATGGATCCACCAGTGTGATTGCATGTGTTTTTTTTCATGAACCATAACTAGAGTAATTGCATGTCTGTTCTTTTCACAAACCACATATGGATCCACCAGTGTCATTGCATGTGTGTTCATTTCACAAACCACATAAGGATGCACCAGTGTCATTGGATGTGTGTTCTTTTCATGAACCACACCCAGTGTCATTGCATGTGTGTTCTTCGCACAAACCACATATGGATCCACCAGTGTCATTGCATGTGTGTTCTTTTCATTAACCATAGCTAGAGTCATTGCATGTATGTTCTTTCCACAAACCACATATGGATCCACCAGTGTCATTGGATGTGTGTTCTTTTTATTAACCATAGCTAGAGTCATTGCATGTCTGTTATTTCCACAAACCACATATGGATCCACCAGTGTGATTGCATGTGTGTTCTTTTCACAAACCACAGCTAGTGTCAATGCATGTATGTTCTTCCCACAAACCACATATGGATCCACCAGTGTCACTAGATGTGTGTTCTTTTCACAAACCACAGCTAGAGTCATTGCATATCTGTTCTTTTCACAAACCACATATGTAACCACCAATGTCATTGCATATGTGTTATTTTCATGAACCACACCCAGTGTCATTGCATTTCTGTTCTTTTCACAAACCACACATGGATCCACCAATGTCATTGCATGTCTGTTCTTTTCATTAACCACAGCTAGAGTCATTGCATGTCTGTTCTTTCCACAAACCACATATTGCTCCACCAATGTCATTGCAAGTGTGTTCTTTTCATGAACCACTGCTAGAGTAATTGCATATATGTTCTTTTCACAAACCACATATGTATCCACCAATGTCATTGCAAGTGTGTTCTTTTCATGAACCACACCCAGTGTCATTGCATGTTTGTTCTCTTCACAAACCACACATGGATCCACCAGTGTCATTGCATGTCTGTTCTTTTAATCAACCACAACTTGATTCATTGCATGTTTGTTCTTTCCACAAACCATATATGGATCCACCAGTGTCATTGGATGTGTGTTCTTTTCATGAACCACACCTAGAGTCATTGCATGTCTGTTCTTTTCTCAAACCGCACATGGATCCACCAGTGTGATTGCATGTGTGTTCTTTTCACGAACCACTGCTAGAGTCATTGTATGTCTGTTCTTCTCACAAACCACATATAGATCCACCAATGACATTGTATGTGTGTTCTTTTCATAAACCACAACTAGAGTCATTGCATGTGTGTTCTTTTCACAAACCACATCAGGATCCACTAGAGTCATTGCATGTATGTTCTTTTCATGAACCATAGCTAGATTCATTGCATGTGTGTACCTTTGCACAAACCACATAAGGATCCACCAGTGCCATTGGATGTGTGTTCTTTTCATGAACCACAACTAGAGTCATTGCATATGTGTTCTAACCACAGACCACATATGGATCCACCAGTGTCATTGGATGTGTGTTCTTTTCATGAACCTCACCCAGTGTCATTGCATGTGTGTTCTTCCCACAAACCACATATGGATCCACCAGTGTCATTGCATGTGTGTTCCTTTCATTAACCACAACTAGAGTCATTGCATGTCGACTCTTTCCACAAACCACATATGGATCCACCAGTGTCATTGGATGTGTGTTCTTTTTATTAACCATAGCTAGAGTCTTTGCATGTCTGTTCTTTCCACAAACCACATATGGATCCACCAGTATGATTGCATGTGTGTTCTTTTCACAAACCACAGCTAGTGTCACTGCATGTATGTTCTTTCCACAAACCACATATGGATCCACCAGTGTCACTAGATGTGTGTTCTTTTCACAAACCACATCTAGAGTCATTGCATATCTGTTCTTTTCACAAACCACATATGTATCCACCAATGTCATTGCGAGTGTGTTCTTTTCATGAACCACACCCAGTGTCATTGCATGTATGTTCTTTTCACAAACCACACATGGATCCACCAGTGTCATTGCATGTCTGTTCTTTTCATTAACCACAGCTAGATTCATTGCATGTTTGTTCTTTCCACAAACCACATATGGATCCACCAATGTCATTGGATGTGTGTTCTTTTCATGAACCACACCTAGAGTCATTACATGTCTGTTCTTTTCACAAACCAAACATGGATCCACCAGAGACATTTAATGTGTGTTCTTTTCACAAACCATAGCTAGAGTCAATGCATGTCTGTTCTTTTCACAAACCCCATATGGATCCACCAGTGTCATTGCATGTGGGTTCTTTTCACAAACCACAGCTAGAGTCATTACATGTGTGTTCTTTTCACAAACGACATAAGGATACACCAGAGTCATTCCATGTCTGTTCTTTTCACAAACCACAGCTAGATTCATTCCATGCGTGTTCCTTTTCACAAACCACATAAGGATCCACCAGTGTCATTGGATGTGTGTTCTTTTCATGAACCACACCCAGTGTCATTGCATGTGCGCTCTTCCTACAAACCACATATGGATCCACCAGTGTCATTGCATGTATGTTCTTTTCATGAACCACAACTAGAGTCATTGCATGTTTCTTCTTTCCACAAACCACATATGGATCCACAAGTGGCATTGCATGTGTGTTCTTTTCATGAACTACACCTAGAGTCATTGCATGTTTGTTCTTTTCACAAACCACATATGATCCACCAGTGTCATTGCATGTCTGTTCTTTTCACTTACTACATCTATAGTGAATGCATGTTTGTTCTTTACACAAACCACATATGGATCCAACAGTGTGATTGTATGTGTGTTCTTTTCATGAACCACACCAGTTTCATTGTATGTCTGTTCTTTTCACAAACCACATAAGGATCCACCAGAGTCATTGCATGTGTGTTCTTTTTACAAACCACATCTAGATTCATTGCATGTGTCCCTTTTCACAAACCACATAAGGATCCACCAGTGTCATTGCATGTGTGTTATTTTCATGAACCACGCCCAGTTTCATTGCATGTGTGTGATACATTACAAATGTATCTATAATTTTTGATGTTCCAACTTTGGAGTACTTTTCATATGATTTCTTGGACTAAGCTATTAACAAGAGCCACAGTGCCAGCTGCCTGTTTTCTGCTATTTTTGGTTCCAAGAAAGTCAGAAAATGAATATTCTCGGGATTGGACGGGACAAAAGCCAAAGTGCCTATTTTTCCGAAAGGGATCAAGTGCCAGAATACGAGACGGAGAAGGGCCTGGGGGCCACCACACCACCTGGCCACGCGGCCAGGCCTGGCCCACGCTAGGGGGTGGGGTGGCCGCTCCCGGCACCCCCTCGACCTCTCCTTCCACCTATATATTGCCCTCGGGACGAAAACCCTAAGTACTCGATCAAAAATCCATGAAAGAGTCTGTAGCCACCGTCATCTCCATCCCTAGATTGGGAGGATCCAAGCTCTTCCCAAAGACCCACGGAGAGGGGAATTCACCCTGGAGGCCTTCTTCATCACCATGCAAGCCTCCGGTGTGATGCGTGATTAGTTCATCCTTGGACTACGGATCCATGTAGTAGCTAGATGGCTGGTTCTCATCCTTTGTGCTTTCATGTTTAGATCTTGTGAGCTCCGTTCATGATCAAGATCATCTATTTGTAATTCATACATGTTGTGTTTGCGGGGATCCGATGGATATTGAGATGCTATTTTAGATTGATTATTGATTCTATCATGTCTTTGTTATTTGTGATCTTGCATGCTTTCCGTTGTTAGTAGCTATCTTGGCCAAGTAGATGCTATCAACTCCAAGAGTTAGTATTTATGCTCGATAGTGGGTTCATGCCTCCGTAACTGGGAAGTGACAGAAATCTCTAAGGTACTAGATGTGTTGTTGCTACTAGGAAGAAAACAACAATCCTCTATTCATAGAACAATCGTATTGTTTACTTTACACGCAGTTCGTGAAGCAATAATCTGTTGCTTGCAACTTAATCGGAGGGGTTCGGATGATAACCTGAAGGTGGATTATTAGTCATAGATGCAGTTGGATGGCGGTCTATGTATTATGTTGTAATGCCCAATCAAGTCTGAAAGGAGTCAAGATGATTAGTATATGCATGTATTTCTTTCTCGGTGTTTGTCAATTGCTCCACTGTAATTTTTTCACCCAGCATGTTATCTATCTAAGGAGAGCCACCTCTAGTGAATTATGGATCTCGGTCCTTTCTCTTTACATACAATCTACAATCTTTTACTACTTTGTGTTTACTTTCTGCAAACTTTTACTTCTTTCCATTCGATACGTTTAATCCTTTGTTTTCCGCAACACACTTTGAGATTGACAACCTCATCGCAAGTTGGGGACAAAGTTCTGTGGTTGTGTTGTGCAGGTCTCCACGTTGCTACTAGCACCGGTAGTGCGCTCTGCCAAAGCTCAGCTAGTAACACCTTTGGGGTGTTTCCTTGCTCCTACTGGTTCGATTAAACCTTGGTTTCATAACTGAGGGAAAACTTGCCGCTGTGCTCATCATACCTTCCCCTTGGGGTTCCCAACGAGCTCTACGTCGAACGACGAGCACATCAAGATCTTTCCGGCCGCTGCTCGGGAGTCAAGGACATCTTCACAAGGGGAGTCCCTCATAACCAATCTCTTTACTTTGTTGTTTTTGTTTTGCTTAGTTTCTTTTTGTTTTGTTTGCTTGTTTCTTTATCAAAAACACACAAAAATTAGTTTTACTAGTTTGCTTTCTTATTTCAAAAACACAAAAAAATTAGTTCCTTTCTTAAGTTTCCACTATGTCTAGCCTTGCTCCAATCACTATCTCACCCGAGGAAATGATTTTTACCTTTAAACAAGGAATTGAGGAAAGTTTTAAAGAAGCTTGGTCTAGAATCTCTGATCTACATGAAAAAACTGAGCCTAAAATGACTTAAAGCTTGTTCCTTAGCAGTTTTTACCTTGGAATTGCTCTTTGCTATAGATATGCTTTAGATGTTGTTGTATGAGGAGATTTCCTCCAATGTAATGAGGATGATGCTATTAATGCTATAAAGAAATTTATCCTCACTTACAACTTGCCTAGCCAAACTGATATTTCTTTCGCAAGAATATTTGCTAGATTGAACACTCTTGAGACTAGCACTACTAGCTTAAAAGATTGCTATAATACGCTTAGGGAGCATCACAATTATGTTCCAATAAATTCTGAACCATCTAAGTGGCTCCCTACAGTAAAGATTGAGATAAACACTAAAACTTTTCAAGCCCGCTGCGATATCATGTCTGAATTTTGTCTTATGCCCAAAGATATTTATGAATCTTTGAATCTTTGGGGGCTTACTGAAGGAGGAAAAGAAATATCTCTTGCTAATAATGCTACCATATTACCTATCGGAATAGCTGAAGGAGTGTTTACAAAGATCCTTGGGAAAATGATTTC
This sequence comes from Avena insularis, assembly GCA_023614405.1. NCBI lineage: Eukaryota > Viridiplantae > Streptophyta > Magnoliopsida > Poales > Poaceae > Avena > Avena insularis. The sequence goes on from CM042694.1 coordinate 353,822,838, forward strand.
TACTGATTATCTTGTTATTGAATGTGCAGGAAAAGGACAAATTACACTTGGAAGGTCCCTATTAGAACTCCTTGAAGCAATAATAGATGTGGGAAAGGGGACCATGCTCCTTTCTTCTCCACCAAACAATCACATTTTCCCAAAGGTTAAGAATAAAAATAAGAGAGTTAAGGGCAAGAAAGTTGGTTATAATGCTTCTTCATTTGAGAACACTTGATTCTTTCTTTGCTTCTTAGGCCTAACTTAAAGGCGTTAAAGAAAAGTACTTATTAGGAGATAACACAAAAGTTTTAGACGAGTCTTGGAAGTTATTATCTCTGTAATAACCTCCCCTTATCCTTTTTATTTGCTTTTTGTGCCAAGAGTAACCCCTAATGAGAGTGAAGTAATGATTGGAAAAGTTGCTGTCCCAAAACAGATTTTTGTGCTTCACCGTAAAAATTCGTGAGAGAGCTCTGTATGTCGGATTAAGCTGTAATTGTTTGTGGTTCTGCCCCAGGTTGTTATATAACTTTTGTTAGTTCAACACTTTTTGATTTGAGCAACATAAGGTCTTCGAACAAATTCGTCTTTACCTGCTGGTCTGTTTTGACACATTTCTGCCATTTTCTGCATTTGCTTCTTGTGGGTTCCTTTTTTGAGTTATTTTGGGGAACTGAGCTTTTTAAGGAAAGTGCTGCAGTATCTAGTGTTCTAATGGAAGTTTATTTGGTGTTAGAACTGAACCTTAAGACTTATTTATCTTGAGTGCACTAATGTTGCTAATAAAGATTGTGTAAAGTTTTGTATGAAGAAAAATTTTCAAGTGTATGGAAGGAATGAGTAATGAGATGAAGGATGGACTAAAGCTCAAGCTTGGGGATGCCACGCGTGTCACCCCAAGAAATATCCAAGAAGTACAAGCGTCAAAACTTGGGGATGCCCAAGGCTGGGCATCCCCTTCTTCATCAATAAAAAATCCCAGGTTTCTTCCAAACGCTTCATTTTTATTGTTTCATGCACAGTTGTGTTGTTCTTGGAGCGTCTTCTTTTCGTTTTCGTTTTGGTTTTTCGTTTGCTTTTGTTTGCTTAGTTTTCTGAATAAATTGGTTGGACCCCCTCTTTCATACATTGGTTTGCAAATGGTTTGGTTTGGTTTGGAAAAGAGTAGGAAAGTTCATACTTATGTGGTAAAAAGAGCTTGTTTTTAACTGTGGCATGTGCTTTGTCATGCCATGCTTGATATTGTTTTGGCTTTATGCTTAGTATTCTTTGTTGTAGCATGACTTGTTATAAACAATTGAGATTGCTTAATGTGCCTTGGATGAATCATGCGTTGTTTTAGCATATTAAAGCATAATATAGTGGTATTCTCCTTTGATGCTTTATTTGGGTTGACTTGGCGCATGCTCACACCATGTTATGACTATCTCAAGTCACCATAGCCTTTATGATCCTTTAGTTTTCAAATTGTAGTATCACTTTATGCTTTGATCAATGATGTTTTGTCGCTCTTCATGATTATGGCCATTATTGCTCTCTTAGTTTGTCACCCCGCCTTTTTGCTAGCCTCCACAACCAAGTATGAGTTCCACTCATGCATCCAACTCCCTAAACCAAGTTATTCCAAAGAGTCCACCATACCTACCTACTAGCTTATGCTATTCCAAGTATATTCATGCTTTTGTTTACCTTCCAAATTAAACTTGTTATGAGAAAACTAGTGATTAAAGCTCTCACGAACTTGATGGCACACTTTACTTTTTGCCTCTAATAAACTTGAACCATTGGGTCCTTCTTTGTTGTGTATATGCTTGCGCTTTATAAGTTGAAATTAGCAGAACCATGTTTCATTGGGAACTCTTTCAACATTACACTTGTACTTTGTACCCTGTTGATATCATGTTCTTTTGCTTACGGATCCCGGCGGTGTGAAATAAAAGTGGAACTTGTAAGATCATGGAGTTTGTATGTGTGTTAGAGAAACGCCTAGGCCGATAGCCTAAGCCATGCCTAATCATGGTGGAAACTTGCAGCATCACCATAATGAGCACTCTATGAAGCATCCTCAATAAAAACCTATGCAAATAGCAAATAAAAAGATCGCTGAGATGCTCATTGTCTGCTTGCCTTGTCATTTTGATTATGGGAAAGCTCCCGTATCATGTGCAAGGGGTACCACGTTGGCGGTTCTTAATGATACACATATACTTACAATGACAAGAGCTTACTCGTGACTGAAGTTGAGTAGCATGAGGATCAGTCTTCGTAAGTAAGGGGCATGAGATTTCGGTTTATAACTTGTCAAGCATATCCTCTTAATTGTGTCACTTTAACCTTAATCACCTTCAAGATGCTTATTATAGGGGCAATGAGAGCTGAAAGCTATAAGTACCATATTTTTTGGAAGCTCTTTATGAGACTTGAATCCCTACTTCCTTTTACAAAGGCCTTTCTTCCACCATAATATTGAGTCTCCACCTTCTATCTTTATGCACCTACTTTGAGAGCATAGTGGCCATTCTTAGTTCTATGTGCATTGTCTCAAGACTAGTTGATTGATGCATAACTTGATATTGCTTGTTTTAAACTATTGTATCTAGTCACTTTTATGAACTTTGAAGGTGTCCTATGCATTTATATTTTCTACTCTATTGAGGGACAAGCTGAATACTATTATGCCATGCTTTCTTTATGTGAAACAAACAAACGTCTTGCAAAGCATGTTATTCATGAATCTTTTGTTTGTGCCTTTTCATGTTGCATCATAGTTTCTTTGCTTATTGCTAGAACTTTGTCTTTCATGTTATGATTGAAGTACTATGATCCTAGCTTTGAATGTTTTACAAATACTTTGATCAAGTCTTTGATGGTGTATGTCACCTCAAAAATTATTCTTTCTTTTTATCACTTACCTACTCGAGGACGAGCAGGAGTTAAGCTTGGGGATGTTGATACATTGCAAATGTATCTATAATTTTTGATGTTCCATGCTTGGTTTTTATCCACTTTCTTATGTTTTGTTCCAACTTTGGAGTACTTTTCATATGATTTCTTGGACTAACCTATTAACAAGAGCCACAGTTCCAGCTGCCTGTTTTCTGCTGTTTTGGTTCCAGGAAGTTCAAAAAAAGAATATTCTCGGAATTGGATGGGAGAAAAGCCAAAGTGCCTATTTTTCCGGAAGGGATCAAGTGCCAGAATACGAGACGGAGAAGGGCCTGGGGGCCACCACACCACCTGGCCGTGCGGCCAGGCCCGGCCTGCGCCAGGGGGTGGTGTGGCCGCTCTCGGCACCCCCTCGGCCTCCCCTTCCGCCTATATATTGCCCTCGGGACGAAAACCCTAAGTACCTAATCAAAAATCTACGAAAGAGACTATAGCCACCGTCATCTCCATCCCTAGATCGGGAGGGATATGAAGCTCTTCCCGGCACCCTGCCGGAGAGGGGAATTCACCCTGGAGGCCTTCTTCATCACCATGCAAGCCTCCGGTGTGATGCGTGAGTAGTTCATCCTTGGACTACGGATCCATGTAGTAGCTAGATGGCTGGTTCTCCTCCTTTGTGCTTTCATGTTTAGATCTTGTGAGTCTGCTCATGATCAAGATCATCTATTTGTAATTCATACATGTTGTGTTTATGGGATCCGATGGATATTGAGATGCTATTTCAGATTGATTATTGATTCTATCATGTCTTTGTTATTTGTGATCTTGCATGCTTTCCGTTGTTAGTAGCTATCTTGGCCAAGTAGATGCTAGCAACTCCAAGAGTTAGTATTTATGCTCGATAGTGGGTTCATGCCTCTGGTAATCCGGGGAAGTGACGGAAATCTCTAAGGTACTAGATGTGCTGTTACTAGGAGAAAACAACAATCCTTTGTTCATAGAACAATCGTATTGTTTACTTTACACGCAGTCAGAAGCAATAATCTGCTTTCTTGCAACTTAATACCGGAGGGGTTCGATGATAACCTCAAGGTGGATTATTAGTCATAGATGCAGTTGGATGGCGGTCTATGTATTATGTTGTAATGCCCAATCAAGTCTCAAAGGAGTCAAGATGATTAGTATATGCATGTATTGCTTTCTCGGTGTTTGTCAATTGCCCCGCTATAATTTGTTCACCCAGCATGTTATCTATCTAAGGAGAGCCACCTCTAATGAACTATGGATCCCGGTCCTTTCTCTTTACATACAATCTACAATCTTTTACTCCTTTGTGTTTACTTTCTGCAAACTTTTACTTCTTTCCATTCGATAGGTTTAATACTTTGTTTTCCGCAAAACACGGTGAGATTGACAACCTCATCGCAAGTTGGGGACAAAGTTCTGTGGTTGTGTTGTGCAGGTCTCCACGTTGGTACTAGCACCGGTAGTGCGCCCTGCCAAAGCTCAGCTAGTAACACCTTTGGGGTGTTTCCTTGCTCCTACTTGTTCGATTAAACCTTGGTTTCATAACTGAGGGAAAACTTGCTGCTGTGCTCATCATACCTTCCTCTTAGGGTTCCCAATAAGCTCTACGTCGAACGACGAGCACATCAGTGTGGTCTTCTCACAAACCACATATGGATCCACTAGTGTCATTGCATGTGTGTTCTTTTCATTAACCACAGCTAGTGTCATTGCATGTATGTTCTTTCCAGAAACCACATATGGATCCACCAGTGTCATTGGATGTGTGTTCTTTTTATTAACCATAGCTAGAGTCATTGCATGTCTGTTATTTCCACAAACCACATATGGATCCACCAGTGTGATTGCATGTGTGTTCTTTTCACAAACCACAGCTAGTGTCATTGCATGTATGTTATTTCCACAAACCACATATGGATCCACCAGTGTCACTGGATGTGTGTTCTTTTCACAAACCATAGCTAGAGTTATTGCATATTTGTTTTTTTTCACAAACCACATATGTAACCACCAATGTCATTGCATATGTGTTATTTTCATGAACCACACCTAGTGTAATTGCATGTCTGTTCTTTTCACAAACCACACATGGATCCACCAGTGTCATTGCATGTATGTTCTTTTCATTAACCACAGCTAGAGTCATTGCATGTATGTTCTTTCCACAAACCACATATGGATCCACCAGTGTCATTGGATGTGTGTTCTTTTAATGAACCACACCTAGAGTCATTGCATATCTGTTCTTTTCACAAACCACACATGGATCCACTAGTGTGATTGCATGTGTGTTCTTTTCACAAACCATAGCTAGAGTCATTGTATGTCTGTTCTTCTCAGAAACCACATATGGATCCACCAATGACATTGCATGTGTGTTCTTTTCACAAAGCACAGCTAGAGTCATTGCATGTGTGTTCTTTTCACAAACCACATAAGGATCCACCAGAGTCATTGCATGTCTGTTCTTTTCATGAACCACAGCTAGATTCATTGCATGTGTGTACCTTTGCACAAACCCCATAAGGATCCACCAGTGTCATTGGATGTGTGTTCATTTCATGAACCACAGCTAGAGTCATTGCATGTGTGTTCTTCCGACAAACCACATATGGATCCACTAGTGTCATTGGATGTGTGTTCTTTTCATGAACCACACCCAGTGTCATTGCATGTGTGTTCTTCCCACAAACCACATATGGATCCACCAGTGTCATTGCATGTGTGTTCTTTTCATTAACCACAGCTAGAGTCATTGCATGTATATTCTTTCCACAAACCACATATGGATCCACCAGTGTCATTGGATGTGTGTTCTTTTTATTAACCATAGCTAGAGTCATTGCATGTCTGTTCTTTCCTCAAACCACATATGGATCCACCAGTGTGATTGCATGTGTGTTCTTTTCACAAACCACATCTAGTGTCATTGCATGTATGTTCTTTCCATAAACCACATATGGATCCACCAGCACTAGTAGAAAAAGGACCTTTGGTTCGGGCACTAGTCCCGGCCATGGCTGGGGCCGGGACTAATGGTCCGAACCGGACAGCCCGAGGTCGTCGAATTCTGTGTCCCGGTCCATAAGAGGCCACTAGTCTCGGTTTGAGACACAAACCGGAACTAGTGGGTCTGGGCACGTCCGCGTGGTCCTGGCAGAACCATTAGTCCCGGTTTGTGTCTCAAACCGGGACTAATGGTCCGGCCTATATATATGCACCCAGCCCTCCACTCTCTCCTTTTTTTTCCTATGTGAGGTGGGTATAACTTTGTGCTAGATTTTTTTCTTCATATGCACTAGAGGTGTTCGGTGAAATGCCTGTTAGAGCGATGCCACTTGAGTCCACACAAGACAAAACATGATATGAGGTGCCAGAGCGACACTTAAGGTTTGTCCTCTTTGTTTTGAAGTTTCCTAAAAGGTTAGCAACTATTTTCTCGTTTTAACCGTGCGGTACTAATTTAAGCATCGTGATTGCGTTTGATATATATGCATGGTTGTATGATGCAGATGAGCCACCCATGGATGTACGGTGACCGACGCTCTGACGCTTACAGAGAAGGTGTGCATTCTTTTCGCCCTGTGGCCGAGGCGAACAAGCGGCGGGATGGTCTTATGTGTTGTCCATGTGTTGAATGTCGGAATGAGCAGGCTCACACTTCCTCAAGAGTCATTCAGAGCCACCTGCTTCGGTCCGGTTTCATGTCCGGCTATAATGTTTGGACCAAGCATGGAGAAAGAGTGGTTATGATGGAAGACATCAATGAAGAAGAGAACGATGATGACAACTACCGATCTATGTTCCCTGAATACGATGATACCGCAGTTGAAGATAAATAAGAAGAAGGGGGTGAAGAACGGGAACCAGATGAGCCCGTTGATGATTTTGGTCGGGTCATTAGTGATGCAAGGCGAGACTGCGACACAGAAAAGGAGAGGTTGCAGTTCGAGAAGATGTTACAGGACCACAACAAATTGCTGTACCCAACTTGTGAAGATGGCCAGAAGAAGCTGGGTAGCACACTGGAATTGTTGAAGTGGAAGGCAGAGACCGGTATGACTGACTCAGGATTTGAAAAGTTGCTAGTAATAATGAAGAAGCTGCTTCCAAGAAATAACCAATTGCCCTCCAAAGACGCACGGCAAAGAAACTTGTCTGCCCTCTAGGATTAGACGTGCAGAAGATACATGCATACCCTAATGACTGCATCCTCTACCGCGGTGAGAAGTACGAGAATATGGATAAATGCCCGGTATGCACTGCATTGCGGTATAAGATCAGAAAAGATGACCCTGATGATGTTGAGGGCGAGCCACCTAGGAAGAGGGTTCCTGCCAAGGTGATGTGGTATGCTCCTATAATACCACGGTTGAAACGTTTGTTCAGAAATAAAGAGCATGCCAAGTTGTTGCGATGGCACATGGAAGATCAGAAGAAAGACGGATGTTGAGGCACCTGCCGATGGTCGGCAAGGAGAAAATCGAGAGACTTCCGGACTTTGCTGGTGACGCAAGGAACTTATGGTTTGGTCTAAGTACCGATGGCATGAATCCTTTTAGGAGCAGAACTGCACAAAGACCTGGCCCGTGACTCTATGTATCTACAACCTTCCTCCTTGGTTGTGCATGAAGCGGAAGTTCATTATGATGCCAGTGCTCATCCCAGGCCCAAAGCAACCCGGCAACGACATTGATGTGTACCTAAGGCCATTAGTTGATGAACTTCTACAGTTGTGGGCCAAACCAGGTGTACGTGTGTGGGATGAGCTTAAATAGCAAGAATTTGACCTACAAGCGTTGCTGTTCGTAACCATCAATGATTGGTCTGCTCTTAGTAACATTTCAGGACAGACGAACAAAGGATACAATGCATGCACGCACTATTTAGATGAGACTGAAAGTATATATCTGGATAAATGTAGAAAGAATGTGTACCCATACAATCGTCGTTTTCTTCCGCCCAGTCATCGCTTAAAGAAGAAAGGCAAGCATTTCAATGGCAAGGCAGAAACCCAGACGAAGCCTGTCCCCCGTAGTTGTGCTGATGTATTTGGTATGGTCAAGGATTTGGATGTAATCTTTGGAAAGGGTCCTAGAGGACAACCTGTTCCGAAAGACACCGACGGACACGCACCCATGTGGAAGAAGAAATCTATATTTTGGGAGCTACCCTATTGGAAAGTGCATGAGGTCCGCTCTGCAATCGACGTGATGCACCTGGCGAAGAATCTTTGCATGAATATTCTAGGCTTCTTGGGCTTGTATGGGAAGTCAAAAGATACCCCGGTAGCACGGAAGGACCAGCAACATCATAAAGGACGAGAAGGCAAGCATCCAGGGCAGTTTCAAGGGCTTGCCAGCTACGCTCTTACCAAAGAAGAGAAGGAAATCTTTTTTGAAGTCCTTTTCAGTATCAAGGTCCCGTCTAGCTTCTCGTCGAATATAAAGGGAATAGTAAATATGAAAGAGAAAAAATTTCAAAACCTAAAGTCTCATGACTGCCACGTGCTTATGACGCAATTGCTTCCGGTTGCATTGAGGGGAATTCTACCAGAAAATGTTCGACTAGCCATTGTGAAGGTATGTGCATTCCTCAATGCAATTTCTCAGAAGGTAATCGATCGAGAAAGTCTATCAGGGTTACAGATTGATGTGGTCCAATGTCGGTCACTTGAGTTGTTGTTCCCGCCATCCTTCTTCAATATTATGACGCACCTCCTAGTTCACCTAGTCGAAGAGATTAGAATTCTCGGTCTTGTGTTTCTACACAATATGTTCCCCTTCGAGAGGTTCATGGGAGTCTTAAAGAAATATGTTTATAACCGTGCTAGGCCAGAAGGAAGCATCTCCAAGGGCTATGGAACAGAGGAGGTCATTGAGTTTTGTGTTGACTTTCTTCCTGACCTTAAGCCGATTGGTGTTCCTGAATCTCGGTATGAGGGGAGGATGACTGGAAAAGGCACACTAGGAAGGAAATCAATGGTATGTAGGGACGGGCATTCTTTCACTCAAGCACACTACACAGTTCCACATAATTCCACCGTGGTGGCTCCGTATATCGAGAAACAAAAGAATATTCTACGCTCCGAAAACCCGGGGAAGCCTGAAACCTTGATTAAAGGGGAACACGAGAAGAATTTTGGCAGTTGGTTGCAGACACATCTCATGAATAACACCACTGTTGGAGATGAGTTGTACTCGATGGCCAGGTTACCATATTCGACTATATGTACTTTCCAAGGGTACGAGATAAATGGGAATACATTTTACACGATCGCCCAAGATAAAAAGAGCACCAACCAAAACAGTGGTGTCCGCTTTGATGCAACAGATGACAATGGGCAGAAGGACACATATTATGGGTACATAGAGGAGTTCTGGGAACTTGACTATGGACCTACTTTTAAGGTCCCTTTGTTTCGGTGCAAATGGGTCAAGCTGACAGGAGGCGGGGTACATGTAGACCAAAACTACGGCATGACAACAATGGATCTCAACAATCTTGCGTACATGGATGAACCATTCGTCCTAGCCAACGATGTGGCTCGGGTTTTCTATGTGAAGGACATGTCTACCAAACCAAGAAAAAGGAAAGATAAGCAAAAGAATACAGAATACGATGAGCCAAAGAGCCACATAGTTCTTTTAGGGAAAAGAAACATCGTGGGAGTGGATGACAAGACAGACATGTTAGAAGATTACAATAAGTTTCATGAAATTCCGCCCTTCAAAGTGAAAACTGACCCAAGCATCCTGTTAAATGATGAAGATTCTCCATGGCTACGGTGCAGAAGAAAACCACAACACTAGATGTTGGTGACGTGTAATAATGTATTAAACCTTTTATTTGAGACATAAATCTATGTAATGTATTAAACCTTTTATTTGAGACATAAAGGTCCCCTTTCATGTAATACATCTTGATCAATCAAACTAGATGTTGACGACCGGGTTCTGAGCCGCGGGAGGTGATCACCCAAAGAGAAGGAACCCACAAACACTAAGGATACATAGCACAACTGAAAATTAAGATACATAGCACAACTGAAAATTAAGAAACATGCCTAATGTTGGAGTGATTCTGTCATGCTCCTGCCTAGCCCTATAATACGCGCCACTGTGGTCGCCGAGTCGCCGCGCCAGCTGCCGTTGCCGCCGGGTCGCCGTAGTCGAACCTTGAAGGTTGGGCACGCGTGGGCTGGATTTGAGGGTACCGCAGGCTGGGGTTATTGCCGGTCGTGTTGTAGGACATGACACTCTGGAGAGTCCGACCGCGCCACCACAGCCGACGGCCGTCCTCGTTGAAGTTCTAAGGAGGTGGGTCGTCCTCCTCGTGCCTGGCGAGCGCCCTCTCACGCCAATTGATGAAGAAGGCTTCCCAAGTCAGGAAATAGTCGGGATGCCAGTTGGGATTCCCCCGCTGCTCTGGCGTGGGCTCGAGGTAGTACTGGTTCGTGATGGCCATCCGGCGCTCCACACCTAGAGGGATAGGAGGGACCAGCACGCCTCCGGCGCTCAGCATCCAGCTGGTGGGGACGCGGTAGCCCGGTGGGTAGGGGTAGTTCGAGGCGCAAAGCGCCTCCGCCTCCCTGGGGGTTAGAGTTATGGTGGAAGCCATAGGAGAGAGTGGAGAGAGGCGACAGATATGAGTCTAGATGTGCTATGGCAACGACCAAGCCTACATATATATAGTGAGAAATGGCGGGAAGTCAGAGGAGGGAAGCGGTGGAAAAGACGGGAAGAAAACGGGCAGGAAAAGATAAGGCGGGAAGAAATAAGGCGAGAAGAAACAGACCTTTAGTACCGGTTTCGCGTGAATTTTTTATCAACCGAGACAAAAGGGTCTTATTTTTTGTAATAAAATAATTAAAAAAATGCGGTCGAAACCTGAAACTGGGACTAAAGGGGAACAAATATGACATTGATTTCCATGTTGAGATACATATGTGCGCCGAAACCCGAAACCCCAACAGTCGCCGTATGATATTCTTACAGTAAACTTGCAATTTTAATTCATAAACAGGTTCTAATCTTTCTTGTGATTCCGTAGTCATATTATTTGCAATTTTCTGATTAGTAATTATTTTCTTATGAATTTATTACTCCAGAAAGGGTATTAATCCTATTTAAATAATCATGATAAATACTTACAGTAATATTCCAAAAAGGGTATTAATTCATAAAATTGGCGCGCGTGGCCCCCGGTCTAGGGTTTCGTCGGAGGAAGACCACTAGAGCGTCGGAATCACATGAAAACTTGCATGTGCCCCTAGGATATGTGTGAGAGTGGTGCAAGGTTGGTAGGTGCCATGTGTAGGCCCCAGGTCTGACCCCCTTCCCGGACATGCGTTAACACTTAGTGAAATCCTGGATCTGTACGTGAAAACTCCCACCGCAGGACAACCGGGTCCTGGAATGTGGCAAAGTTGGCCCAACATTTGCTCTCCATGTACATATGTCCTAAACAAACCAAAACAAATAGAAAGGTCCACCGCGCTACCCTCGTACGGAGAAATCTATAGGGTAGACGATCTGGGGCCTCCGGTCTAGGGTTTCGCCGGAGGAAGACCACCGGAGCGTCGGAATCACATGAAAATGGCAAAATGGTTAATAGTTTGACTCGTTAGAATAATTATTTTATAAAATAGAAAATGCTACACACCGAGACTAAGGTGCTAAACCCTAAACCCTAAATATAATAGTTAAACCTGAAACCCTAAACCCTAACCCTAACCCCTAAACCCAAAACTCTAATCCCCAAACCCGAAACCCTACCCCTAAACCCTAAACCTTAAACCCAAAACTCTAAACCCTAAACCCAAAACCCTAACCCCTAACCCCTAACCCTAAACCCTAAACCCGAAACCCTAAACCCTAAACCCTAAACCCTAAAATATTGTAAACTTTTATTAGATTTAATAATATTGATATATAGTAGTTTATTTAATAACATAGTATGCAATAAGGCGGGAAACACAGGTTGTAGTCAATTTTTTTAAAAAGGGGCCTTTAGTCCCGGGTTGTGGCATGGCCCGGGACTAAAGGGTGCTGTTGGCGCGCACCCCGTGGGCAGTGCTGAAAAGCCTTTAGTCCCGGCGCGAGCCACAAGCCGGGACTAAAGGTCATACCTTTAGTCCCGGTCCGTGGCTCGCCCCGGGAGTAAAGGCCCTTCAGTCCCGGTGCGAGCCACGGACCGAGACTAAAGGTTCATCCACTTAAATACGCGCCGCTTCGCTCCCCCAATATCCATCTCCACACTCTGCAGACGCGCGCGAGGATGACGAGGACGCCGGCAGGCTGCCAAAATTTGGACTGCCTCTGCGCCTCTCTAGCCTCTCCGCTTTCTCGCTTTCTCCTCCAGAGATTCTCATCCCACCAAGGCCTCCTTCCCTCGTCCTCGCCGTGCCTCCTCCATCGTCCCTGGCCCCGGTGAGCCTCGCCGAGGTAATCTCCTCCCACAAGGCCTCCAGCCTCCTCCAGCCCGGCGAGCCTCGGCGGCGCCTGACCATGCTGCCTCTCTGCCTCTGCCACCGGCCACTTTTTTTTAATTTTGTGTATCTTTTTTTATAATATATTGTATATATATTATATGTTTTTTTATAGTATATTATAGATATAGTATATTGTATATATGTTTTTTATAGTATATTATAGATATAGTATATTGTATATAGTATATTTTATAGTATATTATATTATAGATATAGTATTTTGTATATATGTTTTTTTATTTCATGTATCTTTTTTTAATGTTAATAATTATTACTAGTATATAGATATAGTATATATATATGTTTGTGTATAGTAATAGAGTATATATAGTATATATATATTTTATTTCTTGTATCTTTTAGATATAGAATATTGTAATATAATAGATATAGTATATTGTATATATATGGAGTATAGTATATATGTGTATAGTATATATGGAGTATATATGTTATTAATAGATATAGTAGATATATGTTATTCTCGCGGGCCCCCCGGAGATAGGGTTAGGGTGGTGGTGCTCGCGGGCCTCGGACTTAGGGTTAGGGTGGTGGTTCTCGCGGCCCCCGGACTTAGGGTTATGGTGGTAGTGCTCGTGGGCCCCTGGACATAGGGTTAGGGTGGTAGTGCTCGCGGGCCCCCAGACATAGGCTTAGGGTGGTAGTGCTCACGGCCCCCCGGACTTTTTGTATATAGGAAATATATTTTTGTATATAGGAAATATTTGTATATAGGCAATATTTGTATATAGGAAATAATATTATGTGCATCTCGCATTTTGCAGAAACTATGGATCCACCTAGTCCAATGCGCAGAGACCTAGCACAAGAAGAAATTCTCGAGGATATGATCAACGACGGCCCCCATGTTGATCCACCTGAATCTCCGTCGATATATCTGAACCCCTCTGGTGAGGGTGAGGAGGTCGACCGAAATTATCAGGGAGAAGCCGACGGCTCCATTGATGCAGAAGCCGACGGCCTCGGTGGAACCTTAACGAAGTCCGGCGAGGTATATATATGAAGTCCGGTGATTAGTAGATGCATTAATTGAGTTGTATATATATATATAAATTGACGAATGTTTCTTCTCTTAGGCCTCCACATCGTGCAAAAAATATTCCAAACGAGGCCCGGCCAAAAATTTGGACGCATCTACGTGTTATACAATTATGGTGGTATGAGCACGGGGTGAACCGTTGGAACCCAAAAAGGATAAAAGTGTATTTGTACAACAATGCAGAGTTATGGTTAGGGATCGCATCCCGATCACCGTTCGAGAGTGGAATAAGACCAAAGGGGTGGAAGAGGATGAGTATGTCGCCGACAGGTACAAAGAGGGCCTTTGGAATGACCTCATGACACATTTCACCCTGCAGAATGTGAGGATGATACCAACACAGCTGCATTGAGGAAGAAAGTCAAGCAGTGGAGTCTTACGAAGATGGCCGAACTATTCAAGAATTGGAAGAAAGCATTATGGCAAAAGTATCAGAAGACGAAGACTCCTCCTAAATTTGAATGCTATCTAACGAAGAAGCAGGCTAACTAGGATGCATTTGTGAAGTACAAGGAGTCATAAACTGCTATGGAAAAGTCGGAAAAAACAAGAAAAATGCCACGATGAAGAAATATCACCATCACCTGGGGCCAGAGGCTACGCGGCTGGCATACCAAAGTGGGATGCTAAAGAGAATGAGCTGCTTGCCAAAGGGATCACTCCAGAACCAATACGCGAAGAATGGGATCTGAGGGCAAGGAATTGGTTCCTTGGGCATGGGAGTGAGTATGACGAAAGTACAGGGGACCTTATTTGAAGTCACGAGATTAGGATACCCCGGGATACATGGCAGAAAGTGGTGAAGGAGATTAAAGCGGGGACAACAAAGTTCTGTCCCGATAGAGAGAAACACTTGCTGACAAAGGTCCTCGGGAATGACGAACGCGGAGGACATGTATGAGGCCTTGGCCCTAGTTATACGTGGGAGATGGGGTTTCCCAAAGACAGAGATACTTATAGGAGCCGAGAGAGAGCAAAGAGGCGACGGCAGGAGGAGGAGGGAGACAGGTTCACCGAGTTGCTAGGAACACTTCGAATGCATCAGCAACAGATTGACGAACTTTGAGGAGCAGCGCGCCTGCAAGATCCTATACTCGATATTACCGCCGTCCCATCTCAGCGGAGAAGCAGCATGACTGAATCGGAGGTCCCTTCTGACGATGCACGCATGGTAGATGGCGGTCCCGGCTACCCCGTGGATGGAATCAAGGAGCAGGCATCTTGTTAGCTCCATCAGAAGGTGAAGAACCTATCCATCAAGGTGGCAGTCGGATGTGCTTTACCTTGTCCACCTGGCGCACGCTGGCATGGCCGTGAGATTCCAGTTGGCTATGCTAAAGTTGCTGTGGATGAAATTGCAATGGGGTGGGAGTCAATGGAGCTTGACATCCTGGACCTAAAGGTGAGAGGACACTCGGAGAAGTACTGGGTGGTATCATTCTATGGGACAAGAACAACATCAAGCTTCCAGGCTGGACGCCAAAGCCAACACCGCCTCCGAGTCGTCGCATGTCACCTTCACCTCCATCACCTCCAAGAAGCCCACCCCATGACTATGACCACCACAACCCGAGTCCAGCTCGATCTCCGACGCAGCCTCCGATTAGTAATAAACGACGTAGCAGCCCAAAACGACAAATGTCGCCCCTCCCAAGAGTACCTCATAAGAATCTTCCCATCAGACCTTACGATCGTACTGACGAGGAAAATGCAGCAATCATAAAGGCCCATCGTGGCGCGCATTTTCAAAAGAAGAAACCCGAGCCCGCCTCGGTATACACCGAGAAGCAAAAAGCATATGCACATTCTTTTCTGAACACAAAATCGCAGTATGAGTTGCACCATAAGCCAGATGACTATGTACGCACACTTCGAAAGGAAGCAAAGAAGAGCAAATCAAGTAGAAGTGCAAGCGGGAGCAAATCATCAGGTCAAAGTGCAACCGGGAAAAGAATGGACGCCCCCACTGAAACAGGCCAAAAAATCGATCCCACCCCTCTAGGTGTTATCCTATGACACTCCCCAGCAGGATATGGAAGAAGCTAAGAAGCTTGCGGCCGCTATGAATGTGACTGTTGAGGAATTGCTAGGTGCCCAAGACGACAAGTTACCCAAGGCTCAGGTAGTCCCTACATATGTCCCAGGGAAGCCTCTGGTCAGCTTTGAGCAGTTCCAACAACTGCCAACACAAATGCCGAGTTTACATAACTGGTACTTGAAAGCCTAAAGCAGGAGAGAATAATGATCGTGGCGAAAGTCCCACATGACTACTACTTCCGAGAAGAAGAGGTCCATGTTGAGTTTCTAGAACTCTTCCAGTTATACAGTTTCGACGCCCTCGATAAAAGTCTCATGAGTTGCTATTGTCTGTAAGTTGTTGAATTCATTATCTATATATAAGTTGTTCATTTTTTCAGTTGTTCAGTTCATTGCATATAATTATCCTCATTATATCCTTTTATACTCTATTATTATGCAGAATGAAGATCATGGAATGTAAAAGAAGGTCACTCTTTAGTGTTGGGTTCATTGACCCAGATAAAATACATTGTAAGATGCTAAAGGATAAACCCGAGGAGACGCAGGAAAACCTTCTAAGGTTTCTAACATAGCAACATTTCTGTGACCACATAGTGTTTCCTTACAATTTCCGGTGAGGGTCTCACTATGTTGTACACATTCACTTTTTCTTACTCGATGTTAAATGTAATTAATGAGTTACTAATGTATATATAAACGTGTGCAGTTTCCACTGGATTCTCATGGACATTCAACTTGATAAGGGAAGAGTTAAAGTCATGGACCCATCGAAGAGACCCCTGGAACAGTTTAGGGACATGCAGGACATGCTCCAAAGGTAATTTCCGTGCTACATCGGTCTCTTTATTTGATTTCCTGAGATATCACATGATAAATAACTCATTCATTCATTTTCTTTGCCGGGCAGGGTTTGGAGCATGTTCAAGAGTAGGGTTAAGGGTTCCTTTAGTAAGGAGCTGACGTTTGCTCCGGTCTTGGTAAGTAATACGTGATATGTTCGTGCATCTCTTTACTTCTAGTTTCAAGACAATTATGATGCTAGATTATAATTTTGATTGAATTCTATTTTCGTAAAGTGCGCGAGGCAGCCACAGGGGAAGAATCTATGTGGATACTACGTTTGCGAGTTTATTCGCACGTTTACCACTAAGCATAATGATAATAGAGTCGACGTAAGCAATACATTCACAACATTATTTTATTACCATCACTTTTTGTTATCATGATTGATATTCATATTGATCTCCTTTTCTTATATAGTTCGAGAGAATGCGGGATCATCTCCTACCAGAGCAACACGTACTAGGAATTGTTGAAGAACTGGCAGGATTCTTGATGAACGAGATGATAGATGACACCGGGGAATTTAGCGTGAATAGGCGCTACCGATGATCCCCGACCATGTAATTAAATCGTCGAATTGTGATCTGCATGTAACTATCATGATCATGTATATATTTGTATGCTCGATCTTAAGAGAAGTTATCTTATGTACGCACGAACGTGTATGGTATGTGATAGCGTAGAAAACTATTTTTGAAATGAAAAAGAGAAAAAAGATACAAATTGAATTCTCTGCCGCGGCAGAGAAATTTCCTAAACTTCTGCCGTGGCAGAGAACCATTTTTCCCAGTTTGTAATACAAACCGGGACTAATGGGGGGCACCCAACGCACGCAGAGACGGCCATGTGGATACCCATTGGTCCTGGATGGTAAGCGGTCCGGGACTAGTGGGGGGCCTTTAGTCCCGCCCCTCTAGTCCCGGTTACCAGGACCGGGACTAAAGCCCCTTACGGGCCGGGACTGGAGGCCCTTTTTCCACTAGTGCAGTGTCACTGGATGTGTGTTCTTTTCACAAACCACAGCTAGAGTCATTGCATATTTGTTCTTTTCACAAACCACATATGTATCCACCAATGTCATTGCATGTGTGTTCTTTTTACAAACCATGGCTAGAGTCATTGCATGTCTGCTCTTTTCACAAACCACTAATGGATCCACTAGTGTGATTGCATGTGTGTTCTTCTCACAAACCACATAAGGTTCCACCAGTGTTATTGGATGTGTGTTCTTTTCACAAACCACATGAGCATGTGTGTTATTCTCACAAACCACGTATGGATCCACCAGAGTTCATTGCATGTGTGTTCCTTTCATAAACCACATATGGATCCACTAGTATCATTGCACGTGTGTTCTTTTTATTAACCATAGCTAGAGTCATTGGATGTCTGTTCTTTTCACAAACCACATGGATCCACTAGTGTTATTGTATGTGTATTCTTCTCACAAACCACATCTAGAGTCATTGCATGTGTGTTATTTTCATGAACCATAACTAGAGTTAGTGAATGTCTGTTCTTTCACAAACCACACATGGATCCACGAGAGTAATTGTATTGCCTGTTCTTTTCACAATCCATAGTTAGAGTCATTGCATGTGTGTTCTTTACACAAACCACATATCACCAGTGTCATTGCATGTGTGTTCTTCTCATAAACCACATATGGATCCTAACCTGAGGAGAGCCCTAAACTTAGCCCCCCAATGGTGGCCGTTAGACCGGGTCTTCTAGAAGGCAAGCCCTAACATAGTTGTTCTGCATGATGATTGTTACATACCGTTCGATTAGGGCGCTTGGACGATTGGGATTGTCTTTGTTAGAGCGATCCGCAAGTAGGCTGTTCTGTGGCATGATTGGCCATGCTTCCTGCCCGCTTGCTCTGGACAAACTGGGAACACCGGGCGGTCCCCTTTTGCCAGTGTCACAACTCACGAGTTCAGTGGGCCATATTCCAGTGTCACGTCCCCATTACTTCTCTTCCTCCCTGTACTTCTCTTCCTTCCCCTCGAAGCCACTTTCCCCACTTCTCTCCCATCCTGCCGTAGCCGCAAGCCGATGGCGCCTCCATCTATCTCTCCGGCAGCCACCCCATGCCCTCTCTCTCTCTCGCCATGGGTTCAAGGGGAGACGGTGAGGAAACGCGTCGTGATGAAAAGGATGGTGATTTCAATGTGAGTCGTCTCATCTCTATCTCTATCATCTATGGCCAGTTATCTATTTGAGTTAGATCTACTCTGTTTACTCATGCGCGTATGATGTGTTAGGCCAACCAGACGCTGTATGACTCCAACTATCACGGTTTAGCGGATGAAGACAGTCCTCTGCTATGTAAACATGGATATGTGGCCGCTAAATTTGTAGCGTTCAAAGGACGAAACGTAGACAGGAGGTTTTTACGGTGTCAAGGACATCGTGCAATGATGCAAGGCGAAAGTTGCAGTGTTGTCAAATGGGTAGATCCGGAGTGGCCCAAATTGATGCAGAAAATGCTGGACAAACTATGAGATATGACTGTTGAGTTGAAAGAATCCGTAGTCAGCTCACTTCTTGACAATGTTGAGATGAAGCTATGGAACCCAGTTGACACGACCAAGCTTAACAGAGATCTCAGGAGGGTGCAAGACAAGGTTAGCAAAGTCGAGAAGGAGAGGGACGTGGCGTTGGCCCTAAAGGCTAAAGCAGAGCAAGAACTGACTCAAACAAGGAATGATCTTCACCAAGCCAAAGTCCTGCAGTTCACAACTACGAGTATTGACAAGTGCATGAGGAAAAATGCAGAGAAACAATTGAAGATGTGCAAGGAAGATGCTAAAAGGAAGGAGCAAACGATTTGATCCTTGCTATCGTAGGAAGATGCGCATCGGGCTAAAATTAGGAAGATCAAGGAGATGTGTGATAACTAGTTCTATTTAGCTTGAGCTCCATGCCTTTTTAAGTGGTAATAGTAGTACTTGTTGACCTAGCGGTCTGAACTAGTGGTCCCAGAGACTTGGGAGGAAAAAAATTGGTCGCCTGTTAATCTGTCTTAACCTTGCATTACTTCCTTTTGTGTGATCATGGTGGTGTTCTGACATTGGTGGTTGATGTCTACGCACTTCTATTCTTGTAGACAGTTGTTGGGCCTCCAAGTGTAGAGGTTTGTAGAACAGCAACAAGTTTTCCCTTAAGTGGATCACCCAAGGTTTATCGAACTCAGGGAGGAAGTGGTCAAAGGTATCCCCTCTCAAGCAACCCTGCAATCAAGATACAAGAAGTCTCTTGTGTCCCCAACACACCCAATACACTTGTTAGGTGTATAGGTGCACTAGTTCGGCGAAGAGATAGTGAAATACAAGTGGCATAGATAATTATAAGTGGTAATTGTGATAGAGAATATCTTGGTGGCGTGGAAAAGACTAAAGTAAAACTGAAATAAAGATGGAAGCAAGCAAACATGTAACAGATCTAATAGCAAACAGTGTTTTAGTGCTTAGAAACAAGGCCTAGGGATCATACTTTCACTAGTGAACACTCTCATATAAATATATTATCTTCATGATACTACTCTTAACTACTCTCCGGTTGGACACTCTAATCAATGGTAGGGCTATAACAACACACCTCAAAGTAAGCCTTTCCCATCTAGAAAGCCCCACACTGTCACCTTGAGTACTAGATGAGTCCAACAAACACGGCAATTTCATAGAGACATCCAATTCCAAATATAACTCATAACAAGTATTTGTAATCTCTAGCCTAAGTGCCACCATGGTGTGCACGTTGTCACTTTCACACACATGGGTAGAGTAGAGATCTATTAAAGCACTTGAGTAGCAAGGTAGATCTATAGATTACAAGCTCATGATCTCAATAAGATCATGCATAGAGAGAGAGATGAACACATAGCTACCGGTAGAAACCTTAGCCTCGAGAGAGAACTACTCCCTCCTCATCATGGGAATCAGCAATGGTGATGGAGATGGTGGTGGACATCGATTGAGATGGCTCCCGGGGCACTTCCCCATCTCGGCAGGGTGCCAGAACAGAGACTTTCTGTCTCCCGAATCTCCCCTTCGGTGGCGGCGGCGCTGCAGAACTTTTCTTGGATTTCTGATTGACGATCTAGGGTTTTGGCATCAGGAGGCTCTTATAGGCGAAGGATGCAAGGTCGGTGGCCGGCCAGGGGGCCCACACCTTGCCCTGGCGCAGCCTAGGGTTGCCCGCGCCTAGGGGGTGTGGTCAGGCCCTGGCCCCTCTCCGACTCTCCTTCTGGCTCCGTGAGTCTTCCGAGAAAATAGGAGCTTTTGCTTTTGTCCCGTCCAATTCCGAGAATATTCATTTTCTGACTTTCCTGGAACCAAAAACAGCAGAAAACAGGCAACTGGCACTGTGGCATCTTGTTAATAGGTTAGTCCAAGAAAGTCTATGAAAAGTACTCCAAAGTTGGAACAAAACACAAGAAAGTAGATAAAACCAAGCATGGAACATCAAAAATTATAGATACATTTGCAATGTATCAACATCCCCAAGCTTAACTCCTGCTCGTCCTCGAGTAGGTAAGTGATAAAAAGAAAGAATAATTTTTGAGGTGACATGCACCATCAAAGACTTGATCAAAGTATATGTAAAACATTCAAAGCTGGGATTATAGTTCTTCAATCATAACATGAAAGACAAAGTTCTAACAATAAGACAAAGAAACTATGATGCAACATGAAAATGCACAAACAAAAGATTCATGAATAACAATTCTTTGCAAGACGTTTGTTTGTTTCACATAACGAAAACATAGCATAGTAGCATTCAGCTTGTCCCTCATAGAGTAGCAAATATAAATGCATAGGACACCTTCAAAGTTCATAAGAGTGACTAGATACAAATAGTTTAAAACAAGCAATATCAAGATATGCATCAATCAACTAGTCTTGGGATAATGCACATAGAACTAAGAATGACCACTATGCTCTCAAAGTAGGTGCATAAAGATAGAATGTGGAGACTCAACATAAAAGTAAAAGAAAGGCCTTCATAGAAGGAAGTAGGGATTCAAGTTTCATAAAGAGCTTCCAAAAATTATGGTACTTATAGCTTTCAGCTCTCATTGCCCCTATCATAAGCATCTTGAAGTGATTAAGGTTAAAGTGAACAAACTATGGTGTACATGCTTGACGAAGTATAAGTTAGAAATCCTATTTCCCTTGTATACGAGGGTCGCTCCTCATGCTACTCAAGTTTAGTCACCGGTAAGTCCTTGTCATTGTAAGTACATGTGTATCATAGAGAACCGCCAACGGGGTACCCCTTACCCGATGATACGGAAGAATCCCCATATCAAAATGACAAGGCAAGCAGACAACGAGCATCTCAGCAATCTTCTTATTTCGCATGGGAATATGGTGTTTTTTCCTCTCTTTCCTCTTTTCGTAATCTCTTTTCTTTCTTTTTCTCTTTTTTCTCAACATAGGACTCTTTTTTTATAAGAAGAATGCTTCATAGACAGCTCATTATGGTTACGTTGTAGGTTTCCACCATGTCAGCTGATGACCCACAAGTATAGGGGGTGTATCACAGTATTTTCGATAAGTAAGAGTGTCGAACCCAACGAGGAGTAGAAGGTGCTGGCTACTGGTATGGATCAGGAATTCTATGCAAATACTTAGCAAACGGATTTTTAGGGGTTTTCAGTAAAGCAAGTAAACAAAGTACGAGTAAACAAAAGACAGTAAGAATGAATGCAGCAAGTGGCCCAATCCTTTATGCAGCAAAGGACAAGCCGGTTGTATTTCTATAGATGACCAAACGTTCTCGAGGACACATGGGAAGACTCTCAAGTGCTTTCGCTTCATATAGTCGATTAATCTTCTCTAGCTTGCTAAGTGTTGTGTGGGTGAACCTGTGCTAATGTACCGTCCCATCCAAGAATTAATACATACTTGTGATTAAACCCCCTTGCAAACATCCCTAATGGGGGTTCAGGTTTCTGTCACTCCGGCAACCCCTACGATTAGTAGCCAAATACACAATGCATTCCCCTCGGCCCATATAGGTGAAGTGTCATGTAGTCGACGTTCACATGACACCACTAGAAGAAGTACACCACAACTTAAATAACAATCTATTGAATCTTTCTCAACACAACTCCACTATTACCAACAATAATTCTCCCATGTCCTCAAGAACAAAGCGAACTACTCACAAGACATCATATGGATCATGATCAGAGATGGGATAATGATGTATAACAATCTGAACATAAACAATAATTCAATGGTTCACTCAATAGCATCAACTAAAAAGAGTAATCAACACCGGGAAAGTTTCCCCTATGAACTATAGCAAGATTCAACACAATTGTTACAACAATATGGAGATGGTGATGAGGGTGCTAATGGTGATGATGGTGGTGATGATCCCGATGAAGTCCAGCTTGATGGTGGTGTTGATGGCGACGATCTCCCCTCTCCGGGAAGGAATTCCCCCGGCAGAAATCTGTCTGCCAGAGAGATCTTTCTCTCTCGGTGTTTTCCGCCCCGCAGAGGCGGCAAAATCTTTCTGTGGTCGCTCCCTGAGTCTTAGGGTTTTGGGAGGAAGATATACGCCAGAGGGGAGAGGCTGGAGCGGGCCAGGGTGGCCACACCACTCCCTGGCGCGGCCTGGGCTTTCCCGCGCCATGGGGAGGTGTGGGCCCCCTGTGGCCCACCTCCACTCCATCTTCTGGCATCTTGAGTCTTCTGGAAAAATAGAATTTTCCGTATATTTTCCCGGATTTTCTGATCTTCACGAATTTTGCTTCCAAATAGCACCTTTTCCATCAGAATCCTGAGTGCAGCGGTCCATGCTCCAAAAGTCATCAACCATGCAAAAACAGATGAAATAACATAAGTATCAGCTCTCAATACGAAATATATCAATGAATAATAGTGAATTAAGACATAGAATAGCTCTTGGTCGAAGAATAGTTGATAATTTGCTGGAGTTCACAAATAGCTGGTTTTTCAATGAAAGCTTTCAAAGTAGTAGACTTCAAGATAAGAGCAATGTGCAAAACAAGGAACATAAGAAACATGATTGAATAAATCATCATATGAATGAATGAAACACATCAACTCAAAATACTTGCTGAGATAGAAGGGAATAGGTTTACTGACTCAACTACAAAGTAAAAGAAAGGCCCTTTAAAGAGGGAAGCAGGGATTGCAAGTCTCATAAAGAGCTCACAAAAATTATGATACTTACGAGCTTTCAGCTCTCATTGCACCTATCATAGGCATCTTTAGGTGATTAAGGTTAAAGTGAGGTCCAATCTGAGTTATATGCTTGACAGACTATAAACTGAAAATCCCAAGTCCCTTGAGTACGAGGGCCGCTCCTCATGCTACTCAACTTTAGTTACCGGTAAGTTCTTGTCATCGGGGTACCCCTTGCCCGATGATACGGAAGAATCCCCATATCAAAATGACCAGGCAAGCAGACAATGAGTATCTCAGCAATCTTCTTATTTACCATGGGAAAATGGTACTTTTTTCTCTCTTTCCTCTTTTCATAGTATCTCTTTTTTTTCTTTTCTTTTTCTCAATAGCTATCTCTCTCTTTTTTTATAAGAAGAATGCTTCATAGATATCATTATGGTTACGCTGCAGGTTTCCACCATGTCAGCATGGATTAGACCAGCGGCCCAGGCGTTTCTCTAACACACATACATAACTCCATGGACTTACAAGCTCCCCTTTTATTTCACACCAACGACATCCGCAAACAAAAGAGCAAGGTATTAATTGGGTATATATTTACAAGTGTTGAAAGCGTTCCCCGTGACAGCACGGTTCTGCTAATCCCCAGCCTATAATTTGCAAGCATATAACTTTCATGGAGAGTTCACAATGGTTCAGGTTTATTAAGTGCGGAAAATAAAGTGTGCCATCAAGTTCGTGAGAGCTTTAATCACTAACTTTCTCATAACAAGTTTAATTTGGGAGGTAGACAAAACAGGAATTTACTTGGAATAGCAATAATGCTACTAGGTAGGTATGGTGGACACAAATGGCAAAGGTTTTGGTTTAAAGGAGGTGGATGCACGATAAGAATTCCCTCTCAGTACAGGTTTTTGTCTAGCAAGGCTGGGTAGAAAGTACAAGAGTTGAAGGAAACAAACAAACATACAAGTGATAAAGACAAACATGCAATCTTCCTTGGAAGCACAAAAGATCTTAACTAGAGAATACTAAACTTATGAGAAAATCAAGAAAGAAAGATGATGGAATTATTTTTCTCTCGAGTACTTCTATCTTTTTCTTCAAAAAGGGTGTTGCTACTGATCGAGCCAGGTTTGCCAAAACCAACTAAATTAACTCAATGATCCCAAAGTGCTACCAATACTAACAACAAGATCAATCATATAACCATGAATTGAAAACTAATATAAGCTATGCAAAAGAGTGAATGATAGAACTTCTCATTAATATTCCATAACGGAAACTCACACCAAGGGATACAAATCTAATGAGAAAGGGGACACTTCCATAATGCAAACCATACTACATAATAACTCCTCTATTCATGATATGACTCTACTAATAAGGTAAAAAGATAGAAGATAGTGATGTGATACCGCGGCACTCCCCCAAGCTTGGAACAAACCAAGGGGATGCCAAACCTAATCACGAATTACTCCTTTGGTGGTGGTGGTATCCTCTCGATGAGCTCTCTGATCAGTTTCCCCAAGTCCTCAATCTCGAAGGTGAGAGTACGAATCAACTCCGAGTTGTGCTCAATGCGGCCCATAATCATTTCAGTTTGTGGATCCCAGCTCTTGTGATTCTTCTTCCATTCTTCCCACTTGGAGTCTTCTTTTCCTGCATGGTTATGGGTAAAGGTATGGAAGGTACTCTTGGTGTTTGGAGAGGGTATCCTTGGTGCCAAACAGTGACGCGGAGGCTTCCCTCCAGTTGACATCCGTGCCGTCCTTCTGATCTTGGTAGGTTTCACCACTCCAATGCTTGCAATGGTGGTGCCGGTGTGCGGACGTCGGCCTTGCTCCTCTTCACCTTCACTCTTGATCTCCTTCTCCGTCCTGGGGTCTTGGAGGTCTTCCTCCATGGGCACCTTCCCTTTATCCTTGGTGGACACCATTGTGCTTCTAAGCTCTCAAAGAATATGTCCTGATAGAAACAGATCAAAACAAAAACACGACGAAAACACAATATACGAACCTCGGAAGATCCAGGGGGTTATATATTACGAAGCTTCATATCAAAAGGAAGGTACTGGAAGAAAACGAGTCGGAGGCGGAGTCCGGAGTGGCCTCACCACCTGGTGGCATGGCCAGGGGTGGACCCGCGCCATGGGGTGGTGTGGGCCACCCTGGCTCCGTTTCCGTCCCTTTTTCGCTTCGTAGCTTTCCTTATTGACTGAAAACTGCAAAAAATATAGTTGGATTGTATTTTCGCGGAACTTTTCTTACCAAAACTATTACCTAGTTGGAAACAGACTCTGCAGGTTTCTGAATTTGATCCTCAATGAATTTCTCGGGAGTTATAACTTGAAAAGCATCAACATCTTCATTGTAAGAATCTCCAGCAATATAGCGTTTGAGTCGCTGTCCATTCACTACTTGTGTAGTATTATCTTTTAGAGAAGAAATTTTTATTGCTCCTGAACGGTATACTTCTTCAATGATGAAAGGTCCTTCCCATTTTGATAGTAGCTTACCTGCAAAAAATCTGAGACGAGACCTATACAATAGAACTTTCTCACCAACATGAAATTCTCTCTTAAGTATTCGCTTGTCATGCCATCTTTTAACTTTTTCTTTAAAGAGCCTAGCATTCTCATAGGCTTCACTCCTCCATTCATGTAAAGAGCTTAAGTCAAAAAGTGTTTTCTCACCAGCTAGCTTACAATCTCTATTTAGTTCTTTCACTGCCCAGTAAGCTTTGTGTTCTAATTCTAGGGGTAAGTGGCAAGCTTTCCCATAAACCATTTTGTAAGGAGACATTCCCATAGGATTTTTGTAAGCCGTTCTATAAGCCCATAAAGCATCATTCAACTTCTTAGCCCAGTTTTTTCTAGACCTATTAACAGTCTTTTGCAAGATAGATTTAATTTCTCTATTTGATAACTCTACTTGCCCGCTAGTTTGGGGGTGATAAGCTGAAGCAATTCTATGATTAACATCATACTTAGCGAGGGTCTTTCTAAAACCGCCATGAATGAAATGAGAACCCCCATCAGTCATGAGATACCTAGTCACTCCAAACCTAGGAAAGATAACGTCCTTAAGAATTTTTAGAGAGGTTTCCCCGTCGGCACTTTTCGTAGGAATTGCTTCTACCCACTTAGTAACATAATCAACAGCAACAAGAATATGAGTGTAACCCTTCGAAGGAGGGAAAGGACCCATAAATTCGAATCCCCAACAATCAAAAGGTTCAATAACTAGAGAGTAGTTCATAGGCATTTCATTGCGTCTAGAAATATTACCAACACGCTGACATTCATCACAAGATAAAACAAATTTTCTTGCATCCTTAAAAAGGGTAGGCCCATAGAAACCTGATTGTAATACCTTTTGTGCAGTTCTATCTCCTGCATGATGTCCTCCATAGGCGCTCCCGTGACATTTACGCAATATCTCTTTTTGTTCATACTCTGGAACACATCTTCGCATAATACCATCAACCCCTTCTTTGTATAAGTGTGGGTCATCCCAAAAATAATGCCTCAAATCATAAAAGAACTTTCTTCTTTGCTGAGCTGTAAAAGTTGGAGGCAAATACTTGGAGACAATAAAGTTAGCATAATCAGCATACCAAGGGCTTCCTCGCGAGTTCACCCCTACTGCGGCTAATTGTTCATTTGGGAAACTATCATTAACAGGCATAGGATCAAAAGAGATGTTTTCCAAATGAGATAAATTATCAGCTATAGGATTTTCAGCACCCTTTCTATCTACTATATGTAGATCAAACTCTTGTAAAAGCAGTACCCATCTAATAAGCCTAGGTTTAGCGTCCTTCTTTGTCATAAGATATTTAATAGCAGCATGATCAGTATGAAAGGTTACTTTTGAGTCCACAATATAGGGCCTAAACTTATCACAAGCAAAAACAACAGCTAGAAAGTCCTTTTCAGTAGTAGCATAGTTCCTTTGAGCAGCGTCTAAAGTCTTACTAGCATAATGGATAATGTTTAGCTTTTTATCAATACGTTGCCCAAGGACAGCACCTACAGCAAAATCACTAGCATCACACATTATTTCAAAGGGTAAACTCCAATCAGGTGGTTGAACAATAGGAGCTGTAGTTAAAGCCTTCTTAAGAGTTTCAAAAGCTTCCTTACAATCATCATCAAAAACGAAGGGTACATCTTTTTGAAGAAGATTAGTAAGGGGTTTTGATATCCTAGAAAAGTCTTTAATAAACCTTCTATAGAAACCAGCATGACCAAGGATACTACGAATACCTTTGATGTCTCTTGGGCATGGAATCTTCTCAATTGCCTCAACCTTAGCTCTATCAACTTCTATGCCTCTTTCAAAAACTTTATGGCCAAGAACAATCCCTTCGTTAAACATGAAGTGGAATTTCTCCCAATAAAGAACAAGATTAGTTTCTTCACATCTCTGCAAAACTTTATCAAGGTTGTGCAGACAATTATCAAAAGAATTTCCGTAGACAGAAAAGTCATCCATGAACACTTCTACAATTTCCTCACAAAAGCCATGAAAGATAGCAGACATGCACCTTTGGAAAGTAGCAGGAGCATTACATAAACCAAAAGGCATACGTCTATAAGCATAAGTTCCATAAGGGCAAGTAAAAGTAGTTTTTTCTTGATCTTGTTGTTTAACAGCAATTTGAGAGAAACCAGAATAACCATCAAGAAAACAAAAATGGGTCTTTTTAGACAATCTTTCCAACATTTGATCAATAAAAGGAAGTGGGTAGTGGTCTTTGTTAGTAACTTTATTGAATTTCCTAAAATCGATGCACATCCTATAGCCTACTACTATTCTTTGAGGAATAAGCTCATCGTTATCATTAGGGACAACGGTAATACCTCCCTTTTTAGGAACACAATGAACTGGACTAACCCATTCACTATCAGCAATAGGGTAAATAATACCAGCATCAAGGAGTTTCAATACCTCATTCCTTACCACTTCCTTCATCTTAGGATTTAAACGTCGTTGGTGCTCCACTACTGGCTTCGCATCTGGTTCTATGTTGATAGAATGCTGACATATAGTAGGTGAAATCCCTTTCAAATCATCCAGAGTATAGCCCATAGCTCCTCGGTGTTTCTTCAAAACTTCCAATAATCTTTCTTCTTCCTCCCCTGAAAGTTTAGCGCTAATAATAACAGGATATATCTTTTTATCATCAATAAAAGCATATTTAAGATCATCAGGGAGAGGTTTTAGATCGAAAACCGGATCCTTTTTAGGTGGCATCATGGTACCCAACTCTTCTACATGCAACTACATGCAAGTCATGCTTAAGTATCACAGGTTGATCTCGAAGAATCATGTCAATCTCATTCCTTTCTTCCATGAAGATTTCACTTGCATGTTCTTCCATAAATTGCCGCAAAGCATTATTAGGAGCAAGATAAATAGAAGCAAGTTGTTCAACCGTAAAATCCTCATTATGGTTTTCCTCTTCGCAAGGTTCTTTAGAAAATTTCGAAAAATTAAACTCATAAGATTCCCCATCAAACTTAGTCAAGATTTTCTCCCTCTTGCAATCAATAATAGCTCCACAAGTACTCAAGAAAGGTCTACCAAAAATGATAGGATAGGTTTTACTAGCAGCTGAACCGAGTACTAGAAAATCAGCAGGGTACTTAATCTTACCGCAAAGAACTTCCACGTCTCGCACAATACCAATTGGAGAGATGGTCTCTCTATTAGCAAGGTGAATAACCACATCAATCTCTTCCAACTCGCAAGGACTGATCTCATGCATAATTTCTCTGTAAAGCTCATAAGGAATAGCACTAGAACTTGCACCAATATCACATAAACCATAATAGCAATGATCACCAATTCTAACAGAAAGCACAAGAACACTTGCCTTTTTAGTTCTATTAGGATGTGAAACAATATTAGAAGCATCCTCACAAAAGACTATGTGCCCATCTTCTACGCTTTTAGTGACAAGGTCTTTCACAATTGCTACCACAGGTTCAATGTTTATTTGTTCATCAGGTTTTGTAGTTCTTTTTTCACCTTTGGTGATTACATTAGTTATCATTGGATGATCCTTTACCTTTTTGGGGGAGGGAATCTTCTCGATATAAGGTTCAGGTAAGATAGGGTCGATGATGCAATACTCATCACTTCTAATAGGGGCATAGTCAACAATATCTTTGTAAGGTGCATGGTACTTGTTCCATCCCCTTTTTGGAATTTCGATATAGGAAGCAAAAGCTCAAGCAATTCGTAATAACTTGCAAATCAAGACCATAAGCATTACTAATATTTTGAAAGTCATCAGTTCCCATAAAAGATTCAATGCATTCATAATCATAATTTATACCTGACTTTCTACCTTTGTCATTCTCCCAAGCTTCAGCATTGTCTTGAATACGATCTAGAAGGTCCCATTTAACTTCTTCTTCCATACGAGTGAATGATCCAGCGCAAGAAGCATCTAATAAATCCTTGTCATGTAGAGGGAGCCTTGCATAAAAGTTATTGATAATAATATTGTTGGGGAGCTCATGAATGGGACATTTGAGCATTAGTAACTTCACTATCCCCCAAGCTTGAGCTATACTCTCTCCATCAAGAGGCCAAAAGTTGTATATTTGATTCCGATCTTTATGAATCTCACTAGGAGGATAAAACTTTGAATAAAAGAGAGGCAATATTTCCTCCCATTCCAGAGCTTGACCATTCTTCAGCAGCTTATACCATTCCTCAGCTCTTCCTTTCAGTGATAATGAGAATAACTTCTTCTTAACTTGATCTGTAGTAATACCTGCACACTTGAACAACCCCCATAATTCGTGTATAAAGAGTAAATGATCACCGGGATGGACAGTTCCATCCCCAACATAGTAGTTATCCATAATATGATCAATAATTCTTTTAGGTATTTTGAAAACATCTTTCTCAGTAGGTGGTGGCTTATCTACTACCTTAGCAGTGGTAGTAGCATTACCAAATAAGAAACTCAGCGAATTATCCATAACGAAAATAAAGCAACTAGCAGAAGTAAACAATACTCATAGTATAAGTTTCCTTTACCGGTTCCACTCTCCAATAGCGCTTCACTCCCCGGCAACGGCGCCAGAAAATAGTCTTGATGACCCACAAGTATAGGGGGTGTATCGCAGTATTTTCGATAAGTAAGAGTGTCGAACCCAACGAGGAGCAGAAGGTGCTGGGTAGTGGTATGGATCAGGAATTCTCTGCAAATACTTAGCAAACAGATTTTTAGGGGTTTTCGATAAAGCAAGTAAACAAAGTACGAGTAAACAAAAGACAGTAAGAATGAATGCAGCAAGTGGCCCAATCCTTTATGCAGCAAAGGACAAGCCGGTTGTATTTCTATAGATGACCAAACATTCTCGAGGACACATGGGAAGACTGTCAAGTGCTTTCGCTTCATATACGCGATTAATCTTCTCTAGCTTGCTAAGTGTTATATGGGTGAACCTGTGCTAATGTATCGTCCCATCCAAGACGTAATACATACTTGTGATTAAACCCCCTTGCAAACATCCGTAAGTATAAGAAAGTAATTAAGGTAAAACCTAACCACAACTTTAAACTCTAAGACCCTTACGTCCCTTGTGCAATGGTTTCCTAACGGGGGTTCAGGTTTCTGTCACTCCGGCAACCCCTACGATTAGTAGCCAAATACACAATGCATTCCCCTAGGCCCATATAAGTGAAGTGTCATGTAGTCGACGTTCACATGACACCACTAGAAGAAGTACACCACAACTTAAATAACAATCTATTGAATCTTTCTCAACACAACTCCACTACTAACAACAAGACTTCTCCCATGTCCTCAAGAACAAAGCAAACTACTCACAAGACATCATATGGATCATGATCAGAGATGGGATAATGATGTATAACAATCTGAACATAAACAATAATTCAATGGTTCACTCAACAGCATCAACTACAAAGAGTAATCAACACCGGGAAATTTTCCCCTATGAACTATAGCAAGATTCAACACAATTGTTACAGCAATATGGAGATGGTGATTAGGGTGCTAATGGTGATGATGGTGGTGATGATGATCCCAATGAAGTCCAGCTTGATGGTGGTGTTGATGGCGACGATCTCCCCTCTCCAGGAAGGAATTCCCCCGGCAGAAATCTGTCTGTCGGAGAGATCTTTCTCTCTCGGTGTTTTCCGCCCCGCAGAGGCAGCAGAATCTTTCTGTGGTTGCTCCTCGAGTCTTAGGGTTTCGGGAGGAAGATATACACCAGAGGGGAGAGGCTGGAGTGGGCCAGGGTGGCCACACCACTCCCTGGCGCGGCCTGAGCTTGCCCGCGCCATGGGGTGGTGTGGGCCCCCTGTGTCCCACCTCCACTCCATCTTCTGGCATCTTGAGTCTTCTGGAAAAATAGAATTTTCCGTATATTTTCCCGGATTTTCTGATCTTTGTGAATTTTGCTTCCAAACAGCACCTTTTCCATCAGAATCCTGACTGCAGCGGTCCATGCTCCAAAAGTCATCAACCATGCAAAAACAGATGAAATAACATAAGTATCACCTCTCAATATGAAATATATCAATGAATAATAGTGAATTAAGACATAGAATAGTGATGCAAAATGGACGTATCATCAGCATGGATTAGACCAGCGGCCCAGGCGTTTCTCTAACACATATACATAACTCCATGGACTTACAAGCTGCCCTTTCATTTCACACCGACGACATCCATATACAAAAGAGCATGATATCAACTAGGTACAAGTACCAAGTGCAATGTTGAAAGCGTTCCCCATGAAAGCATGGTTCTGCTAATTCCCAACAAATAAGTGCGAGCATATACAACACAAAAGACACAATGGTTCAAGTTTATTAAGGGCAAGTAAAGTAAAGTGTGCCATCAAGTTTGTGAGAGCTTTAATCACTAGTTTTCTCATAACAAGTTTAATTCGGAAGGTAAACAAAAGCATGAATATACTTGGAATAGCATAAGCTAGTAGGTAGTTATGGTGGACTCTTTGGAATAACTTGGTTTAGGGAGGTGGATGCATGAGTGGAACTCATACTTGGTTGTGGAGGCTAGCAAAAGACTGGGAGCGACAAACTAAGAGAGCAATAATGGCCATAATCGTGCAGAGCGACAAAACATCATTGATCAAATCAT
Organism: Avena insularis; assembly: GCA_023614405.1. Taxonomy (NCBI): domain Eukaryota; kingdom Viridiplantae; phylum Streptophyta; class Magnoliopsida; order Poales; family Poaceae; genus Avena; species Avena insularis. The sequence goes on from CM042694.1 coordinate 353,855,500, forward strand.
AAAGTGATACTACACTTTGAAAACTAAAGGATCATAAAGGCTATGGTGACTTGAGATAGTCATAACATGGTGTGAGCATGTGCCAAGTCAACCCAAATAAAGCATCAAAGGAGAATACCACTATACTATGCTTTAATATGCTAAAACAACGCATGATTCATCCAAGGCACATTAAGCAATCTCTATTGTTTATAACAAGTCATGCTACAGCAAAGAATACTAAGCATAAGGCCAAAACAATACCAAGCATGGCATGACAAAGCATAGGCCACAGTAAAAAACAAGCTCTTTTTACCACATAAGCATGAACTTTCCTACTTTTTTCCAATCCAAACCAAACTATTTGAAAACCAATGTATGAAAGAGTGGGTCCAACCAATTTATTCAGAAAAATAAGAAAACCAAGCAAATGAAAAACCAAAATGAAAATGAAAAAGAAGACACTCCAAGAACAACACAACTGTGCATGAAACAATAAAAATGAAGCATTTGGAAGAAACCTGGGATTTTTATTGATGAAGAAGGGGATGCCTTGGGCATCCCCAAGCTTTGACGCTTGTACTTCTTGGATATTTCTTGGGGTAATACGCGTGGCATCCCCAAGCTTGAGCTTTAGTCCATTCTTCATCTCATTTCATCATTCTCTCCATACACCTGAAATTTTTCCTTCATACAAAACTTCACACAATCTTTATTAGCAACATTAGTGCACTCAAGATAATAAGTCTTTAGGTTCAGTTCCAACACCAATAAAACTTCCATTAAAACACTAGCTACTGTAGCACTTCCCTCAAAAAGCTCAATTCCCCAAAAGAACTCAAAAAGGAACCAACAAGAAGCAAATGCAAATAATGGCAGAAATCTGTCAAAACAGACCAGCAGGTAAAGACGAATTTTTTCGAAGACCTTCTGTTTCTCAAATCGAAACGTGTGGAACTAACGAAAGTTATATAACAACCTGGGGCAGAAGCACAAAAATTCACGCCTCAAAAGGACGTACAGAGATTTTACACGAATTTTTATGGTGAAGCACAGAAATCTGTTTCGGGACAGCAACTTTCCCAATCATTACTTCACTCTCATTAGAGGTTACTCTTGGCACAAAAAAGCAAATAAAAATGATAAGGAGCGGTTATTACTGAAGTAATAACTTCCAAGACTCATCTAAAACTTTTGGGTTATCTCCCAATAAGTACTTTTCTTTAACGCCTTTAAGTTAGGCATGATAGTTTGAGAAGATGCTTTCATAAGAAATATGAATTGAAGTAAAAGAGAGCATCAAGAAGCAAATTCAAAGCATATTTAAGTCTAAGCCACTTCCTATGCATAGGAATCTTGTAAAGAAACAAGTCATTAAAGCACAAAGAAACAAACATAGGAAAGCAAAACAAGTGCAACTTCAAAAATTTCAACATAAAGAGGGGAAACTTAATATTGTTGAGACACATAAAACCATGTTTCCCTCTCTCATAATAACTTTCAGTAGCATCATGAATAAAAGTAACAATATAACTATCACAAGAAACATTCTTATCATGATCCACATACATAAAATAATTAATACTCCCCACATAAACATAGTCATTTTTATTAATTGTAGTGGGAGCAAATTCAACAAAATAGCTATCATTATTATTCTCATCACCATAATAATCAAATATAGGAGGCATATTGTAATCATAACTAATTTTCTCCTCAATAGTAGGTGGACTAAAAATATCATATTCATCATTGTAATGATCATATATTGGAGGTTTGGTATCATCATAAGAAATAGAATAGCTATCTTCCAAAGATGGGGAACTAAAAAGATCATTTTCATAAGAACTAGCTTCCCCAAGCTTAGAAATTTCCATAGCATTAGCAATAATGGTGTCCAAAGAATTCATACTAACAACATTGCTATTAGCATGCAAATAAAGTTCCATAGGTTTTTTAATTTTCTCTTCAAACACTTCATGTCCTAACTCAAGATAAATACTATAAAGCTCTCTAATTTTTTTGTTGTTTTCCATTAAGCCTAACGAGTGAAAACAAGAAACAAAAAGACAAAATTGCAGAATCTAAAGGAAATAACTTCGAGCACTCACACCGGAGGATGTGAGTACCTTTTACCTTACCTCCCGACGGCGCCTTTAAAATAGGCGTTTGCGTGGAGGTTCTTCTTCTTTAATCCCCGGTGTGAATACCTTTTACCTTACCTCCCCGCAATGACGCTGAAAATAGCTTGATGTCTACGCACTTCTATTCTTGTAGACAGTTGTTGGGCCTCCAAGTGCAGAGGTTTGTAGAACAGCAGCAAGTTTTCCCTTAAGTGGATCACCCAAGGTTTATCGAACTCAGGGAGGAAGTGGTCAAAGGTATCCCCTCTCAAGCAACCCTGCAATCAAGATACAAGAAGTCTCTTGTGTCCCCAACACACCCAATACACTTGTCAGGTGTATAGGTGCACTAGTTTGGTGAAGAGATAGTGAAATACAAGTGGTATAGATAATTATAAGTGGTAATGGTGATAGGGAATAGCTTGGTGGCGTGGAAAAGACTAAAGTAAAACTGAAATAAAGATGGAAGCAAGCAAACATGTAACAGATCTAATAGCAAACGGTGTTTCAGTGCTTAGAAACAAGGCCTAGGGATCATACTTTCACTAGTGAACACTCTCATATAAATATATTATCTTCATGATACTACTCTTAACTACTCTCCGGTTGGACACTCTAATCCATGGTAGGGCTATAACAACACACCTCAAAGTAAGCCTTTCCCATCTAGAAAGCCCCACACTGTCACCTTGAGTACTAGATGAGTCCAACAAACACCGCAATTTCATAGAGACATCCAACTCCAAATATAACTCATAACAAGTATTTGTAATCTCTAGCCTAAGTGCCACCATGGTGTGCACGCTGTCACTTTCACACACATGGGGAGAGCAGAGATCTATTAAAGCACTTGAGTAGCAAGGTAGATCTATGGATTACAAGCTCATGATCTCAATAAGATCATGCATATATAGAGAGATGAACACATAGCTACCGGTAGAACCCTTAGCCTCGAGAGAGAACTACTCCCTCCTCATCATGGGAATCAGCAATGGTGATGGAGATGGTGGTGGAGATCGATGGAGATGGCTCCGGGGGCACTTCCCCGTCCCGGCAGGGTGCCGGAACAGAGAATTTCTGTCCCCCGAATCTCCCCTTCGGTGGCGGCGGCGCTGCAGAACTTTTCTTGGATTTCTAATTGACGATCTAGGGTTTTGGTATCAGGAGGCTCTTATAGGCGAAGGAGGCAAGGTCGGTGGCCGGCCAGGGGGCCCACACCATGCCCTGGCGTGGCCTAGGGTTGCCTGCGCCTGGGGTTTTGTGGCCAGGCCCTGGCCCCTCTCCGACTCTCCTTCTGGCTCCGTGAGTCTTCCGGGAAAATAGGAACTTTGGCTTTTGTTCTGTCCAATTCCGAGAATATTCATTTTCTGACTTTCCTGGAACCAAAAAACAGCAGAAAACAGGCAACTGGCACTATGGCATCTTGTTAATAGGTTAGTCCAAGAAAGTCTATGAAAAGTACTCCAAAGTTGGAACAAAACACAAGAAAGTAGATAAAACCAAGCATGGAACATCAAAAATTATTTATACATTTGCAATGTATCAGTGGTTTGTTTAAACGTAATCTACATGGATTGTGCCGCATGCAAATTGCATAGCCACAATTTATAAAGTGGAAGCATGTACACCCAGTTAATGGAGATCCAGGAGCTTCGCCAGATGCAGGGGATGCAGGAGCAGGGAGGCGGTGAGATAGACGGGCTCAGGATTAGGCTAGAAAGTGGTATCGATTTCCTCCTCATCTGGGCATTATCGGTTGCCATTGTTGTTTATGTTGCCATCTCGTTGTGCAGTAGCTGAAATAAGTTGCTACTTCGTGGAGTGTAGCAGCTTAAATAATTTATTTCTGTGCCACTTACATTCCATGGAATTTGGAGACCTCCTGCTCCTCAGCAAATGTGGAACTGGTACTGCGTGTTTTCAGATAGTAGTAGCACAATCGCAATTTCGGATTCAACTACTGACTCGGGCTTTTTCAAATCCTAAGTCACGGTACATTTTACTCTAAGAACATGGGTAGATTGTTTCGCCCAGCAAAGTTCCACACACAGAGCTCCAGAATTTAACCAAATTACATATATAGGTTCAAGTTCAACACATTACTATGCATCTTCATTGCCAGCAGCCTTATTCTGCAGCCTGGGTGCCAAGCCTTTACGTCCACTGCCTTCTTCCTCTTCCTCGGTGCCAATTTTCTTAGCTTCACGTACTCTACATCGCTAGGACAATCAGCACCAGAATCGTGTCCAACATCATCTTTCCACTCGTTTCTATTTTCTCCAGGCAGCAAAATGACTAACCTAGCAGTCATGTTTCTAACCTTGTGGCGCTTCCTGTCAAAGAAACATGACTGTTGCATAACTTCCCAATATCTACAGAGTAAATAAAACAAAAATTACAATTCAGCACAAACATGCGAACCCCAAGAGACTTTTGCTTACCAGGAGCTAATTGGATTCGAGCGACCACCATGTCCAAGAATAGAAGGGCGACTCCCAGTTGCAGTAGCTTCCACATCTAGTACATCACAATTCAGCTCAAACATGCAAGCCAAAGCATACCTTTTCATCAACCCAATTAGCTGACTGTCACACGTTACAGGAACCATGATGCCACGTTCATCCATGAAGCTGACTTTGCAGTCTGCTTCAGCCATAATTCATCATGATTACGCAGAGCAGCAACCATACCAGATATAGTGCAGATCTGTGCAGGCGCTTCTTCCATCGTGATACAATGGTGTCCATACCACTTCCCTTCACCCTTGCTGATTTAGAGTCGTACCTGAAGAGGACTATAGTAACCAGGTAAGGGTGGTCCCCACGGAGATCCCACTTGACAGAAAACTATGGACAAAATATGTTTGTCAGTGTTGGGCTAACAAACAATTTTAGGTTCAGTAGCCACCTAGCAGTTATAATTAGTGTGAATAGCAAAGATAAGGGTAGCTCACCCACATGAAGCCAAAACTTCTTCTTCCTTGGTAGTAGGATCTGCCATCCTTCGAGCTGCTCGGCTCGTCGGCCGCGGAGGCGGGCTAGAGCCTCGCAACGACGGCTACGACATGCGCCCTTGGAGCTCGGGATCAGCGACTGGGCACAACAACTTGGCGCCGGAAGTCAAATGTTCGAAGGGTTTGTCCTGCGGGGAGGGTGGATTTCGACGCCGCTGGTGCTAGGGGAAAGGAGGGACTGGATTTGTGAAATTGGTCAACGCATCCAATCCACTTAGTTCCTCGATTCTCCTAAGAGGTTGCTGCATTGGTGCTCACGTCATGGACAGATGACCGACATGTGGGTCCCTACCGTCTACTTCACGGGGCAGTTTAACGGAATGTTTCAATTTGGCAGGAGTGAGATGAGTTTGCCTCGAAATGGCCCCTCTGAGTAGTTGGCATCCCAACTTTACGAAACACGGCAATTACAGGGAACTTGGGTACCGCCATGCGCTCGCCCAGGAACTTTCGGGCCGCAAACCAATAATCCCATTAAACAGATGCCAATGACTACAACAAATTATGCAAATTCACTTAGATTTACTTTATGATAAATTGAGTTCAACTTTAATCATATTAATATATGAACTCCCACTCAAAACCAACATCCCACGAGTCATTTTGGTGATTACATCAACTAGATCCACTACACCAAGATCAATCATCATGTGAATTGGTGCAGCTTCAAAGGCGAGCATCACTATGGGTATCATATCAATTATATGACTCATGCTTTACCTTTCAGCTTCAAAGAACACACTTTGTCTTGATATTTAAATGAGGTATTATCTTTTAATTCTACTAATACAAGAAAAAAAGATGCAAACAAACATCATATGCAAAAAAGTGATATGATATAGTTCTTGCACTTGGTCACTATCTTGTGCATCATGGTATGATATCCATTATTCCATTCATGTAATACCGAGGTAAATGGTTTTTACAGTTTGGTTTGTTATAATTTCCAAGAGTATCAAACTATACTTCAAACTATAACATTACCATATCATAACACTTGCCTAGCAACAACTAAACTAGATGCTTCTAATTTATCCTTTGCATATTTTGGAGATAGACTCGTTCTTACCTACGGACATGGAACCATAATGATGATAGTCAAATTATTATAAACCCAATGTAAACAAGATATTGACTATAGTAGGAGAGACAGACACCCGCAAGCCACTTATGTAAAACTAGTTGCATGTAAAGCGTGGAACAAGTCTCATGTGCGAGGACATGTAAAGTTCGCCCGGGCTGCTTCAGACAACTATGCCACCAATATCCAAAATAAATAAAGGATGCAATAAAATGATCATTAGCGCACATATATTCATATGTGTTCTACCCGTGCAAAGCATCTATGCATAGATCAGGCTCTGATACCACTGTTGAGTTCACATCATAGAAAACAAAAAAATCCTACGATATGAAGAACTAACCACCAAGATCTATCTACCTAGATAAATCAACAGGTGGATCTACATCCATAGAGATCTTACCCTCGAAGACCGAAAAGATTTATTGATGAAATATGATTTCGTAGATGATGTAGTCGTGCACTTGCCAAACTAAATATCGAGTTGAAATCTAGTGCCACAAACTAGCAGTGCATCCATGATCGCACACACGTACATCACTCCAACCTCTGAGTCCTCGCTCTAGCAAAGCAGCGGAAGCAGTAGATACTTCTAGAGAAACCATCGAGAACATGTACTTCGCTAATCCGAAGCCATGGGAAACTTACTAGAGGAGGAGAGAGATCCTTCATGAGGAGGTGTTGCAAATGGAGAGGAGCCATGGGGCTCCTTTTGTAGAGGAGGGGCGCAGCGCCATTGCTATGGTTGGCCGGCTATGGTGGGTGCCCCCACCTCTCCCTCATTCATGTGGGTGGAGATTCCACTAAGCCCACTCACATCAATTTCAACTCCACTCACTTTGAATTTAATATCCACTTGTTTAAATGCATTTTCTCTTTAAATAAAACACTTTTATTTATTTTATTCTGACTTTTGTTAATTACTTTAATTAACAAACATCTGCATAAAACCTCTTACAATACTTCGATATTACATCTGAAACCATTTTCAACAAGTTGAACCAAAACAATTCTGGTGTCCATCGAAATAATCCCAACGCTTTCAAATCCTTTCTCTAGTATTATATGTGCTCAAATTGGTGTCGATATACCTTAAATGTTTCACCCTACGGTTCACGAATAATGCAGACATGACCAAGACCCCTATCCGATCAATAACCAGCAGCGGGACCTGGAGATTCGTACTGACTCCCACACATTTAACGATGACTCTAGTGATCATGAGAACCTTTGAAGTCGTAAATAAATCCCCTTGTCTCGCGATATACTACGTGTCCGAGATTCGACCATCGGTATCCCCATACCTAGTTTAATCTAGTTACCGACAAGTACTCTTTTCTTATTCCCGTGATATAACATTCTTAGTGATATTATCACTTGCTTGCAAGCTATGTAAATGTGATATCACCGAGAGGGCCCTGAGTATATCTCTCCGTCATCGGGATGGACAAACCCCAGCCTTGATCCATGAACCTCTACATAACACTTTCGAAGTATCTGAACCCACCTTTATTATCACCTTGTTATGGTGTGACATTTGATGTTATCAGGTTACCTTCCGGTGTTAGTGATTGACATAATCTCATGGTCTAAGGACTAAAGTTACTTTGAAAGATGTTATAAAAATGTAAACATAATGATTTTGATCATATTACTATACTTTGGGTGAATGTTCATCACATCATTCCACCAATATTGTGACCTCGTTATTAACAACATCCAATGTCCGTGAGCAGAAAACCTTGATAATCTTGTTAATCAATGAGCTAGTTTATATGATAGGCATAACTAGGAACACTATTTTTGTTTACTAAACACACATGTATTAAGATTTCCAATTAACACAATTATAGCATGAGAAATAAACTTTTATCATAAACATGGAATAAGATAATTACCACTTTATTATTGCCTCTCGGGTATATTCCCATCACTAACTACGACTATATATACATGACTTTGATTCTAATTACGACTATATATTATTATTTATGCTCCCATGAGTTTGATTCTCACTATGACTATATATATACACATTTGACATCCGACTATTTGTGTAAACAACACACTCCAATTTGGTGCATCAAATTGGCTATATTTCTAAGACATATTGTATGAGAAGACACACAAGTAGTTTAAATCTAAAGCTCTCAGTTGTACTCTGTAACACCCTCAAATCATCCCTATGCTGATTTTAGCGCTTCCCGCCAAACCCGCATAGAAACGATTCAAAGATGCCCACTAGGCACTTGTGTGTAGGTGGAAAACAAAGGAATACCATTACACAATAGTTCACGATGGAACCCACAAGAACATATGTATACAAAAATGACTCCTTGAGTCAAGAATACAAATATACATTACAAAGATCCAAATCACATTGAAAACGATACCACATTCGAGTACGGATAAGATGCAAATTGGACTAAAAGTCCTGAAGAATAACCAATGGCGTCCATAACCCTTCCTAGGCCAAGCCGGAAGGGAAACCTTGATAACATCGTCGAACTCATACCTATCAAAGAAAAAGGGGTGCCAAAAAAGGGAAAAGTAAAAAAAGGAGCGGTCAGTAGTGAGGCAAGTACACGACGAGTCTTAGAATTCGGCGGCTCTTGCCCATATAGGTATGGTGGGCTTAGCAGTAGCAAATAATGCACTAAACAACCTACAGAGACTCGATACAACTGCCCGCTATTAGAGAGGTATAAGAGAGACCTATTCGGAACCAACCTAATATTAACACGAAACATACCCATCCTAGAGTTTCCCCCTTGATACCAAACGAAGAAGTCCTTCCGAGGAACTCACATAGTTGGTAGTTTTGTTTTAGCATTCCATTGAAGTTGCAATACTTACTAGTCAGATATAGATAGCATATGACTTTCCAATATTACCAGTTGTTGGCACTTCTAATTAACCATTCCGTTGTAGTGGAGCTAATTACTATTCATGCCAAAGTAAAATTTATAGCACTACTTTAGTTTGAGTTGTCTATGGTCCAGATATTATGCTCCAAGTAGTCCATAACCGTGGATATGGCTTTTCGAAAAGATTTACCCTGCAGGGGTGCACAAATATAAACACATGCACGATCAAACACGGGAAGAACCAAATAAAAAGTACTGAGGCATCAGAACAAAGCATTCACATGATTCTAAAATGATTTGGGGGGCCACCCCACTAAAATACCCGCAACAAAGTTGAGAGGCTCAAAGATGGACCTAGGGTTTGTGATGACGACTTTAAACGACTAGTTACCCAAAAGTGTACGGGGTTCCAAAAATAGTAAAATAGTAAATCGCTCTCCTCGAGCAATAGTAGTTTGTGGCCCCAAAAATAAAATGTGAATCAATCTCAGGTGAAGGGGATTCATGGGTCTACATGTTGATAGTGCGATAGGCAAGGAACATGTGTCAAGTACTCGGGTCTTAGGTGGACACAAGTGGGCAGGATAAAAACCAGATCTCAACTATTTCCCACTGGTGTCGCTTTATCGATTATATCTACTCTCAACAATTTAATTATCAAGTTGTAAGTAGAACCATGATTATCTCCACCATTAAGCATGTGCCAACCATCCAACAGCTATGGAACTCGACGTCTCGAACCAACACCTGTGCAAGCAACTATGACTCGCAAGACCAACTATCTACCAAAACATTGGGCAATAGGATGTGACCTAGGAAATATAGGCTGCAGGGAATGTAAATGGTATGAAAACTAAAGCATGGCACACGGATAGCAATAGAGAGAAGTAAAGACATAAAGAGAAAATAGGTAGAAGGGGGAAGAATGCTCTCTTGGGAACCATAGCTACATATACATATCCGAAGAACTTGTTGAAGCTCACAACATATCATCGTCCTATCCAAGAAGAAGCAAAGCACTAAAAGAAACAAGCGATGCAACAACTACAACTAATGTAGAAGAACCGGCATGATCATGATATGATGCATGACATGGCAAGCTAATTATGCAAAACATGTTGAAAACATGTTGAACCGGTATAGCACATTGATGATACAATATTAGTGCGACATTTGTAGCAATAAGGAATCAATTCCAATTTTATTTGTCCATTTTATTAATGATTTTCCTTGTAGTAACATATTATAAATGGATGAAACAAAATGTTAATGAATGTATGGATAAAATAGTTAGATGGGGCTTGTCTCTCTTATTGATTTAGACATATTATTTATCAAATTCGGGATTACGGTTTAAAAGATATGGATTTATTAATAAAAGGCATTTAAGAGCATTTAAAAAAATTCGAAATTTTTATTTATCCAAAATTTATTTTGGATGTCATATTGTTAATTCTTGCATTTTTCTGATATCAAAATATATATAATTTTTATTATTTCAAAATTAATGATTAAAATATATGAATATATTTAGGTATAAACATTTTCTGGAATTTTTGATATTTAGAAAATCGTTTGGAAACTTTTTGTACCGAGGCATGGTCTAGCCACAGTTAATGACAAGAGGGGCTGGATTTTGAGTGGGCTGCTACACGCGCGGGGTGGATGGGGCTGATGCGTGGTGGAGCTGGGACTATGGCTTGAAGGTTTAAAAGTTTAGGGGATTTTTTTTATAAAAGCATTCGGAGGATTGGGTTGGATTACTGAAGAAACTAAAATTTTGAACACACAAAAACTGCTAGCCGAGTCCAAGTTTGGAAAATGATTCCCATGTTTGTGATGCTCCATTTTGCGAATGGTTTGCTCCAGCGGAGAGAGGGTACATTGTAGGATAGATGTACACGAATAAAACCACCAGAGGTCGAGGGAGGAGGACACGAGGTCGAAGGAAACAGAGGGGTTTTGAACTGTCAAAGCGGACAGAGAATGGGGTACCTCGGACAGGTTTTTGGCTCAATCTTCGACAGAAGAAAGTGAGGTTGCTAGCATCGGATCGGGGCATGGTTGGTTGCGTTGGAGAATGGGGATACACACATAGTCCAAGAGCACCCGCTGGGAGGCACTATGGGCGAATCGATCTTGCGGCAAAGGCGTGCGGACACAAGCTGGTGCTGCTATATAGAGGCGGCGAGCAGCACGACACGACGATGGCACGGTGGTTTCGGGGCAGGATGGTGACAAAGGCGAGCTGTAGGGAGATGCAGGACTATGAGGCGTGGCTCCAGGACATGGTTGGCGAGGTCAAAGGCGCTAGGAACAATGTGGATCTACAAGGTTGTCGGCGGACCGTGGCATGCACAGGCTATTCGATCAAACGATCTCTAGCATGGGGACGAGTTAGCATGCATGGGGATGTCTACTAGGCAGAGGAGAGGTCACTGTGTACCTCTACACTAGCCGATCTAGGCGAGGTAGTGGAGATCATGCAGGCGGCTCGTGCTTTTACAGCTGTAGGTGCTCACGGACATGGCGGCGCTGGGGCATCTCCGGTGGCTCCAAGGCATGTTCACCATGTCCAGGCATCATAGAGGAACAAGGGGATTCCACTGCTCCTCGTGGTTCGTCCTGGGATGCTGCAGAACGTTAGTTGAAGTGGTGGCCGGCTAGGGTTTGAGTTGGCCATGGTGGAAGGAGGAAGAGGCTGGGGCTTGGGTTATAGATCTCGATCTGGGGTGGTGCTGGGTGCGTGGGGTGGTGTCTCATCAGCAGATAAGAGAGAGAGGCACATGGGTGGCTTGCTTGCAAAGGGAAGAGAGGGAGGTGGCTCTCTTGGTTAGGTCTCTCCCTCTTGTTCTATCTTGGTGGTGTCATGGCAGATGCCATGGGTAGGCTAAAGATGGAGCCAATCGAATCTAGTGGTATCCGTGGAGGGATAGTGCGGTGAATCCACACACGAAGAACACAAGAACTCAACACACAATGTACCAAAGTTTGAGGCTCTCCTGTGGAGATAAAACTCCTACTCCTGCTCTAGATCTTATATTATGATCTCTGGACTAATACAAGTGATCCTCGAGCTGTATCGAAGATAGGAAGAAGATGAAGTGCTTGTACTCTCTTCTCACTCTAGGGTTTTCCCGTAGTGCAAATTCCCCGACCCTTTCCTTGGAGGCCCTGGCTCACCTTGTAAAGGGGTGGCCAGGTTACATCTAGGGCTTACGTGGCGCGGATATTCCTTGAAGATGCTTGTCTCGAAATAGTAGTTCGGTGCCTGCCTGTCCTCTATCGCCAGCCTCTGCGCGGCAATGGCTCAGAGCCCATGCGGTTTGACCGTTGGGGTCAGATGTTATCACATCCATGACCCTTTGTTCTGTCTCTGCTCCTTTGGCCTTTGTCTCTAGTGCTTGTCTCTCCCTAGATTCCCGTGAGAGAGAGAAAAGCGCTGACCTTGGGCTAGCTCGCTCCTTCTTGAGAAAACCATCCCATGACTCAACCCTAGTCTGAGTAACTCGTCCAAGATGATACTTGAAAATATGAAACAACCTAGACATTGTGCCGACGTACCATATATGTTGGTCGAGTCTCCCAGTGCTATCCAACCTTGGGTAACCCGACCGTAACTCGGCCGACCCTTATATACCTCAGACAGCTCACGCCTTAGCCTGTTTATGACTCAGTGGACTTTGTCCTTGTACCTCAGCTTGACCCTACCTGGGGTTATCCCCGAACATTAGTCCCCAAAGCTGGTGCTATCTTAGCAGCTTTAGCTGGAAAGGCCACATTAGGTTCAAACTATCCGGATCTTTGTCCGTGTTGCCAACATACATATATGTCGGCTTATACCGAGTTTAACTCGGCTACACCACTTGGTTACTTGGTGTCTAATTTGACAATTCTTGGCTCTATCCGAGATACATCTCGTTGGCCGAGTCATAGTGTACTCGTCACCTCATCCTACGTGTAAAGTAATCATTGCCCTTTGCCTCATTTTAAGGGCCATGGCAACATTCACTACCATGGACTGTCAGTGTTTACTATAGCCCATCACATCTTGGAGTGCCCCCTCTATTACTGTAGGGGCCACGACGCGCTGTTACACTTCTGTGATGTGTAAATGTGTGTGTGGCACGATCCTGTGTGTCGGTTCGCGCGATAAAAGCGCACATCGTGGGGCTAGTGGGCATAAGCGACCCCACTACCCACGATGCATGGCATTGATAAATAGGGGAGTGGGGGAACCCTCAGTTACTTTCCCCCACTCGTGCTTCCTCTTCTTCTTCCTCGCGCCACAGCTGCTACTCTCCGCACTTGTGACTGTGCTGCCCCATTGCTTTCTCCACTCCGTTGATCCACCGCGGCATCGCTCCTCTCTACCGCTACGGGGCCACATCAATCCTTGACTCTCTCCCCCGAAGAAAGCACCGTGTCGGAGTGGAGCGATATAGAGATAGCACCACGAGATGTGGCCGCCACCGACGAGCATGAGGAGGAGGGTACCATCCTCGAGCGTGGAGCCTGGGATAGCTCCAATGTCACCCAAACGGAGATCGACTAGCTGCAGCGCACGTGCCGGATTCCTCCAGAGGTCACCTGCCGCCTCCCGGCAACGAGAAAATCCCCGTCGTCGAGGAGGGTGAGTTCTTAGTTTTCGTGGCCCACTTTGCTCGTGGCATTGGCCTTCGAGTGAGAGATTTTGCCAAGGATTTTTTCGAGACTTTTGGGATCCAACCTCACCATCTCCTGGCAAATGCCATAGCTTCCCTCTCTGCTTTTATCTCCGGCACTGAAGGATACCTCGGCCTCTGGCCCAACATCCAAATATGGGCCAAGTTCTTCCAGATTTACGCCAATGTTGTCCCCAATAAAGATCTCCGTCCTGGCGAGAAATCTCTGACCTAGTGTGGGGCTGCATGCATTTGACCCCGAAAAAGCTCCATCTTTCCCCAGATCACAGGGCTCGACTCGTGCAAGAAATGGTCGAGGACATTCTTCTATGTGAAGAATGATACTGATACTGACATGATTCAGGTCCCCGCCTTCTCAGTAGGCTTCCCCATGAAGCACAACTGGGACCTCGACCCAAAGAAGAACAATCCTCTTGTCAACTTGGTTGAGAAGCGCCTCATTGAGCTAATGGAGGTCGGGTTATGCGGCGATAACTTGATGGCTACTTTCATTAGTAGATGAGTTTGCCCCTTCAGCTATGCAGCCACAAGATTTTCCATATGAGTGGTCGCCTTGACCTGAACCATGTCTCCACGGTCGAGTTATCCAATGCTCAAATCCGCAAGCGAGCCTAGTCCATTTTCAAGACGGACATGACCGAGACATGGGAGTGGGGCATGAAGCCCTTCAACCGAGATAACCCCGTACCCCAGGTAACTTTCCCTGAGTCATACTTGCCGAGCTATGAGCTATGTTGGCACACTTGCTTATTTGATCTCTTTGCGTTCCTTTGTGCATAAATTCCTCTAGAAAACCATCGAGGATACCTCGATTGCTGCCCTCAAATGCAGAAAGGATCACGAAACCTCGGATTCGGAAGAGACAGACTGTGAGGAGTGCATGCCTATCCCGGACCCAGCTCCGGCCGACCCTCTGGTAAGACTTCTTTCTTAAGGGACTGGCCGGATGATGACGATGAGGATGATTGTGAGATTCTTGAGGTATTTGATCCAATGCCCCTCTCATATGCCTACCCAACTGATTCTACCCTAGCTAACTCAGCTGGTTAGGAGCATAATATGTCTCCCATTGCCGTGGGAGGCCAAGGTATGGTGAAGAAGCGCGCCATGATCTCAGCTCCACCGGCTGAACCTGCTAGGGCCGAGAAAAGGTGTAAGAGATCCACCAAGAGACCTCCACGGTAAAAGGCACCTCCCACTGTTTCCTCGCAAGTTTATTCTCCCGAGTTATCTGTGTATTTCTTGTTTCTCTCTTTCTGTATCTCTTGTTTCTATCTACCTCGTTTGATTCATATGTTCTTATTATTTCTCTTGGTAGTGCTCCTTTGAACATTCCCCGGAGTGGATCTAGCATGGCCTCTCCAATTCCTAGGTCGACGTATCCCCCACCACATGATGATTCTCAGGTTCCCAGCCCCGTTCGAGATAACACCCCTCCCGTGTCAGATAATAGTTCACCTCGATGGGAGGGTGAAAGTGTCAGTCCAGGTGGAGGTTACGCCCTAGAGGATACAGCCATGCTGGATCAGCAGGGTGACTCATCTGCCTCGGAGAGATAGATAGAAGATCATGGCGCTTGTACGAACTAGTTTCGACCGAGGTGCCGGTAACCCCGACACCAATTCAACATCAGCCCCAATCGCAAATAGCCGCTGCGTTAGCTTTAACCCAACAACATCAACCACCACCAGCATTGTCCGAGTCTCCCAAGACTCCGCCACAAGACCAGCCTCGGTGAAGCCCATAGGCCAAATCCCAGCAAACTTCACAATCTCAGCCTCTGCAAACCTCAGCAACTGAGCCTCGGCTAGGTACCTCCTAGCAGTGAGCCAATCCACCTGCCAAGCAAAAGAAAGGAGGGGATGGTACCAAGGCGACCAATAAGAAGGCTAGGGAAGCATCCTTGCAACCATCCATTGCCACAATGCTACAGAAAGGTGCTTCTCCTTCTGACTCGACCACGGGAAAGCAACTTACATTGCACACAAGCCTAGCTGCTACGATGGCCACCCAGAGAGCTTCTGTTGGGAAGGGCTTAGTCTTGACCTGAACCCCAAGCGGTGAAAGCCTCGGCTCTCTGGTTGAGTACACCGACAACTGGAACAGCACTGATTACGGCGAGGTTAGCTCTGCAAATCCTCTGGCCCAGATTAGTGACAGGATGTTCAATGCTAGCCAAGCTATTGCTAAGGCTGGGAAGATGATGTAGGTAAATATCTCGGCTACACTTTGTACTTGTAATAGATAATACATACTCATTAGTCCCCGAGCCTCTGGGGGAGTAAGATATTACTCGGCCGGATGCTCCCCTAGGGTAACAATTAGTAAGTTAGCCTCTGATCTTACCATATCCAAGGTGTTTTTAGTCGAGTCATTTTAACTTAGTCAAGATTCTCTTTAGAATCAGATATCTAGCCACCTAGATTCGGATCAAGTTTACTCAGTTCAAATCTTGAGTAGAATCAAATATCCAGCCACCTAGATTCGGATCGAGTTTACTCGGTTTGGATCTTGAGTAGAATCAAATATCCAGCCACCTAGATTCGGATCAAGTTTATTTGGTTCGAATCTTGAGTAGAATCAAATATCTAGCCACCTAGATTTGGATCGAGTTTACTCGATTTGAATCTTGAATAGAGTTGAACATTGATTTTTCTCACTGACTAATAATTGTCTCTTTCAGATCTCAAACAACAGGCGCACTGCCGAGTTTCAGAGACTCCTCTTCACGCACATGGCCCTCTCCACCAAGCATAAGAAATTGTTGCTTGAGCTGAAGAACAAATCTAAGTTCTTGCTTTATTGCTCCCAGTGCTCTTTTTGTTCTTTCTTAACCGAGTTAACTTATGACTCGTTTTTTGCCAGCCGAGGTGGAGGCCCAAAATAAGGAGCTATAGATGCAGGTTGCCAAGCTAGAACGTATTTTTCCTCTTGCCCCTTATCCTATGCACCTCTCCCTTCTGGCTTGGCTTTTAATTATACCTCAACTCGGCCGGGTAAGAAATCCTTGCAGTGTATCATCAAGATTGCGTATCCATGCCTGAATTGATGATTCATTTTCTCAAACTAGAAGGACAACATCAAGCTCAGTTGAAGGAGAAGGACAAAGAGATCTCTCGGCTCCGTGTGGAGAATGAAATATAAAACAACTCCAGAAAACTAAGCTTGACAAACTAGATCAGGAGTTCATCAAGGAGACGAGCCGACTCATCGGTCAAGTTTGAGTCAATGAACACCATGCTCATAAACCTCTAGAAGAAAAAAGCTACTTGGTTGGCTTAGCTGGCTCAGTTCAATGGCATTATAGCTCGTGAGTTTCCTTTTGCTAACTTTTCCCTTTATTGCCGAGGTCTCCCTTTTACTCTTATTATTCTATCTGAGTTGCTCATTTGTGCTCATCCTCTTAGGTGATTTCCCCTAATCCAAGATCCGTGCTGCCACTGCTATCCGCAAGTTCCAGGAGAAGAAGGCTGAGGCTAGTCCCTTCCCCGAAGAGTAAGACATCGATGATTCCTTGGTTGGCCTCTTGGGAAGCCTCGGACCTATGAAAACCTATGGTGTTGAACTTATGGATACTAACATCCGAGTATTTCATGTTCTCGGGCTAGAAGACCCCGCTCCTAAGAAAGTCACACAGCTTGTCAAGAAATTAATGGACTGCGAGACACAGGTCAATTTATGGAGGGAATCTGCTGCCCACGCTGGTGCCGACACATCCTTGTACTTTGTGCTGTCATGGTATGAAGGTATCAATCTAGATACTCTTCAGAACATGTGCACTGGTTCATCGTGGATAACTGATCCAGAGTTCATCCAACATCGCCAAGCTCGAGCCTACCAACTAATCCAATATGCCAATGTGCATGGATGGAACGAAGGGCTGAGCTTCCTCGATGAGGCCGATGACGAGTACGTCAAAAAGGGCACTGGCGAAGATAAACAGAACCCGAATGACCACGAGGCTAACTCAGATGATGAAGAAGAAGCCAAGGTTCCCAACCTAGAAGCTGTCGTTCCTCCTCCAGCTGCTTTTGATCCGACCGCTGCTGCTCCTTAAGCATATAAACTTTGAATTTGGTTAAATCCCCGGTATGACGGGCGCACATGTATTAAACATTTGAAGTTATTTTGCTAGTGCTAAGTTTTTTATGTCGGATCCTTTTGGGTGGACTCCCCGAGTTTCTTTTCTTGTTTGCTCAATTTGGTGATCCTGCTCATGTCTACCATTTTTTGGCGTTCGACTTATGAGTCCGAGACCAGAAAATCGAATTAACAATACTCAAAACCACAAGAATTATCTCAGAGTGTTTTGGCATAATAATAAACTAAATACAGGGGTTAGTCCAAAAAAAATGTCGTCTCGCACTACAAGAAAATTTGGCTTTCACAATAGACAATTTTCGTGGTTGAAGGCCCATTTTTCATGGTTAAGAAGTCTTCTACGACGAATAGACTTCGTGGTAAAAGCCCCGGCACAAAAGAATCTACAAATGTTTTTTCGACCATATAGGATCGCACCCTTCAGCCACAAAAAACGTGTTCCGTCATAGATCTGTTCGCTAGCCGCGTTGACTGCTGACGTCATGCAAACTGCCACGTGGCCACCGTTGTTGACAGTCGGTTACCAACGTTAATAGACACAGAAACCGTGGCAGAAGCTAGGCCTAGCCAAGGCCTACTAATTCCTAAGTGGGTCGACCCATGAGGAGAGCCCAATAAGAATATGACACATTACTATTTTTTCATGCACTGCTTGAAATGGGCACAATAATGCAGCCAGCAGAGCCTGCCAACTTTCAGACCGGGTACTTTTTTGGCCTACAGAAGGCCCAATTTGGTCCAACAACATGCATCCCATTAGCATCCTGTGCCTGGTTGGTCCGGTACTGTTAAGGCCTGCGGTTTTCCCATCACTTTTCTCGTAGCCCGTCATGGGCCGCCTACTAACGACCCTTCTTTGAGATGGTCCTTTATTGTTCTAGCCTTTTATTGTTTTAGTTGTTAATGGTTCAGGCCACAAGCGGCCTGTTACTGTTCTATACTGGTAATTTTGTCGGCATGTTACTGTTCTTGTCTGGTATGTCCACGGCCTATTACTCTTTTGGCTTTTTATTGTTGCAGCCCTTTACTATTGTGGCCTGCTACTATTCTGACCCGTTAATCCTCTAGCATGTTATTATTCTGGTCTTTTACAG
The DNA here is from genome assembly GCA_023614405.1 of Avena insularis. Classification (NCBI taxonomy): domain Eukaryota; kingdom Viridiplantae; phylum Streptophyta; class Magnoliopsida; order Poales; family Poaceae; genus Avena; species Avena insularis. The sequence continues at coordinate 353,874,443 of CM042694.1, forward strand.
TTTCTTGTCTTTTACTATTGTGGCCTGTTACTTTTCTGGCCTGTTTCTGTTTGGACACGCTGCTTCCTGGCCTGTTACTATTCTGGCCTATTAGTGTTGCGGCCTATTACTGTTACTAGTTTCCACATGTGGGTCGGCCCATTACGTTTACTGTCTTTTATAGTTTTGGCCTTTTTGAAGCCCATGTCAATATCATAAAACGTGTATAATTCGCAAGCATCTTTTAATGTTCATCAACGGCCCAATACAAGACGGGCGAAAAACAAAGCCCGATACTATTCCCTAATCGACCTAGTTGGCGTAGTTATGGTACCGCTTACCGCCATGTGTGGACGGTATCAACTAAATGCCTTAATGGCCTATGCCAGTTATCTAGATATTACATCAGCTGCAAACTTCTTAAAAATTACTACATATTATCAACTCAAGGGAAAGAAAATTCGGCATTTCAGTTGAGAATCGAGTTGATAGCAGAGTCCTCAATTTGCTTTCTCAATCTATCACCCGCATCTTCCTTTGAGTGCGAGAGCAACAATTGCATCCCCTCGTTGGTGGCACAGCAATAATTGCAGTATGAAACTAAGTAATAACAAGTTAATACATCAAACAAGACAAACTACTCATTTGACTGATATGACATGAGCTATGAACTAGATTTTACAGCAGCTGAATGGTTCAATTGTTGACCAACACGCCAAAGAAACAGGAAAAGCAAGCACATATTAAACAAGTGTGCCTACCATGAAAAACGAGCAATCAAACAATGTGTGTGTGTGGCTTAGAATTTCAGCAAATATAAACTAACCAGGTTATTTCAACAAATATATATGGAAGCAGTTGTATACCCTAAAATGTAAGAGGCGTTGGGTGACTCGGAATTTGCGATGAGCTACACAATGACATGTAGTTACTATCGTAGCTAAGAATGAACCAGGTAGAAATTATAACCGCATCATACGAGAACTTGTAGAGCAGGAATGCAAACAATGAATGAACTATATATAGTGGAGGATAGTTATGTCGTTGCTTAGGACGAACCAGAACCAGATGCGAGATATAATACCGTCGCTCGTGAACCTGTAGAACAGGACAAACACTCATTAGACAAGTGTGCCTATAATGAAATGAGAAATCAAACAAAGTGTTTCTTAGAATTTCAGCAAATATAAATGAGCCATGTCATTTCAGCAAATATATATGGAAGTAGTGGTATTTCCTGGAATGCAAGAGATGTTGGGTGACTCACAATTTGCGGTGAGCTATACAATGGCATGCAGTTACTGTCATAGCTAAGAATCAACCAGATAGAAATATAATGGCATCATAAGTGAACTTCTAGAGCAAGAATGCAAACCATGATTGAACTACATACTAGAGGATAATTATGCCATTTCTTAGGATGAACCAGCACCAGATAAGGAAATAATGGTGTCACTTGTCAACCTATAGAAGAGGCTATGCAAACCAACATGTTCATTGTTCCATTCTGGGCTCTATGCAACAAAAAGAAAATAGTTAGTGTCGCAACTTTTGAAGAACTAGATGGCAACAACAAAATTATAATCGAATTAGTATGAAGAGTCTAAATGGGTACTACAGGATAGCAGAACAATGCCAAGGAGGAAATAATAACAGGAACTTATCTCAAGACGAACCAGATAGATTTAGTAACTGTGGACCAGGGAATCCATACTAATATTTTCCACTGATTTTACATTTTGCAAGAACTACATGATAGCAGGCAATTACTGTTGTTCGGAGTATAGCTAAGAACATGTGCATGACTTTAAAATTTGTAGAGCAGCGAATGCAAACCAACATGTCTAGTGACCTACTCCATAGTATGTAGCACGAAGAATAGGTGTGCTCTTTGACTTGGTGTACAACACGATTACAAAAATGCAGTTCACTGCAACAGGCTTGAACCTGCTGTGCTGCTAGCAAAACAAAAAAGTTTGGTTACCATGGTCGGATAGGCTTCTAAGAATCATCCATACCGACGCAGGTGACATCCTTGTCACCGAGGGTGTTGCGGTTGCGCCGTCTATTTGCATCGGGGAAGCAGATCTTAGGTGCTCGATGTCGGGTTGAGTGTGGTGGACGAGGGATAATTGGTGCACTACATAGTGGTTTAGGTACGGTATGGGTGGGGAGGATGCCGGCGGGATTGAAGTAGATATTGGGCAGTCATTGACGGATTCAACATCGTAGACGGGAAAGTGGGAAAAGGAAATCAGCTGCGGTGGAGGACGACGAACTCGGTGACTTGGATCGGGTGTGCTGGACGTTGGTGAACCGGCAATGGTGCTTTGGTTGAGACCGCAGCTGATACAGCTCCGGTATACTGTTGGGTGAGGAGTGCATGGTGTCGAGTTCCGGTGGGCAAAGCCAACCAGAGAAATGCTGCAGGAGGTTCTGGGCACAAGAAATTTCACTCTGTTTCAAATGGAGGGGCACGAGGCAGTGGGGACCACATGATTTTGGTATTGTGTGAAACAGAGGGACACGAGAAATTTCGCAGTGTTTGAAATGGAGGGGCGCGAGGGAGTGGGGACCACATGATTTTGGCCGTCTAGGAATCTTGTCCGTCCATCCCAAATCAATGGGCCAGAGGGGATACCTTCCCTTTGAAGGCTCTAGCACGGACTTCTATGCAAGTAATCGCTGGGAGTCCCAGAGTAGACTATAGGGGTAGATGTGTAGGTTACTATAGTAGCAGACCATTAATCAGGCTAGATGGGGAGCATGTGATTTTGGTGCACCATCAGTTCAAACTTTTACTTATGATGTTCAGGAGTGAATGCATACAACTCAAAAAAACTACTTACATGATTACGTGCATGATATTATTAGGATACTGAGTTGCATGCATCATGTAGTAATGAGTGGATTCTATTGGGTTGATCATATTACTCATATTCTCTCTCCGTATATGCGTTGATCACAATCTAGTTACCGAGTTGCATGCATGTGCGCACAAGCTTCATATCTTTTGTTGAGTGACAATCCTTTTTTCGTGCGGTCAAGGCCCCCGTCTGCAGATGACTCTCGCTAATCAACGCAACTCACACATACTGTAGTTTGCAATCATAACCAGAATTCTAATGAAATCAGACTAGTAACTCATAAGCACAATTACATTATTGTTTTAGAAGTGTATCTTACGTAGTAGTAGTAGGAATATCATCTAGGGAGACAGGGTTCAGCGTCTAGCAATCTTGTCCATCCAATCCAAAATCAATGGGTCAAAATAGATACCTTCCCTGCAAAGGCTCTAGCGCAAATGCCTATGAAAGGAATCGTTGGGTGTCCCTAGGTAGACTATAGGGGTAGTTGTGCTTGTGATCCAAAGTACTCCAAACAATAGTTGGGTGTCCCTGACGCTGACGGTGCATTTTATTTTCTACTACAGTACTAGATAGACACAACCTCTTGATAGTATATGTTTGAACGGTAGAGCAGTTGAGTAAGAAAAAGATTCCCTGAAGCGAGTCTAGTACTACTATACACAATGTCTAGTGCAATAAAAAAATGAAAAAGGAACCAGAAAAGAGAACAAGGTTGAACAAAACTTGTAAGTTAAGAGAAAGTCCAACAGCACGCCTACATTTTGTCCCCTATGTGTGTATATGTACGGGCCTCCCCTAAAGACTGGTCATAGTGGAGAGTAACACAGACTATAACATGCCTAAGTTATTAGTCTATGTTAATAGAGGAGTAGTTCATTTATTAGGTAATAGACTAATTTTACCTTGGTATGTGTGATTAACTCACTGCCACATAAGCAATTTTACTGAGTTGGACCCTTAGTTACCCATGAAGTTATTTTCACTATGACTATCCTGAAAAGATTTTTCCCCTAAATTTTGCTTATCTCTAGAAGCAACCCTATATTATCTCCCCTATATCATAACCACAATATTTTAATAGGGAAGAGCAAAAAAAATCATCCAATAACTCACTCGTCGACGTAGGGGACACATATAGGGGAGGTAGAATAGTTGATAGTATTACTAGACACTATATCCCTACACATCTGACAAAGTAGAAAGTATGACCAAATTTAAAGATCACTCATTGACGATTTAATTATTTTGATTTATCACACGTACTCTCCCTCCATCCTAATATTTTTGAAAATGCCCTCCATCCTAATTAAAAAGGATGTCACATATTTGACTAAATTTGAATGTATATGTACACTAAACATTGACTAGTATACACCAAGTATATCGTTACAAAAGCTCCATAGAGCACATTCGATTGTTAAGAGTGCAATATAATTATACAAAGATGGATGATAAAAAACGATCCATGCACCCAAAAGAAAAAAAGAGGACCACCGGAAGTCTTCTCCCTTCCTAGTTCCTACTCCAATACAAAATCTTTCACTGTCTCAGATTCGGTGATTGCAACAGAGTGGCTGCCCTGCGGAGGCACAACCTCGATGATATCCGCAATGGTCGCGACCTCGACAGCCAACATGAGATGGATTCTCTCTTCCTACTTAGCGGGGCGTGACCTGGACGATCTCCACAATGGTAGTTGCTGGTTGCGAAGCTCCATGATTTCCTTCTTCAAATTTTTGCACACAGCGTGAAGCATCGAGGAGTCATGCTCATAAGATCATGCGAGCTTCATTTGAAAAGACAAATCGGCTCAGAGGCGATCACACTCTAGGTTGAGCTCGGAGTTTTTGTGCAAAATGTTGATGTTATGGCTGTTGATTTCATCTACTTTGGCCGAGATCTCACCCTGACTTCTTGCACCGAAAATGCATCATCACTAAGAGAGCATCGAGTGCATGCATAGAAGAACATAAAATGCCAATCCATGTATAGTGACTACAGTAGATCTCTTCTTTGACTGAGAGCGGGCATGACGACATCGTACGCATATGAGATATCCGTCATGCTATCGACCCATGGGGTGGAAAATTCGATGCTCGAGCCGCCTGCCCTAGAAGATGTACAGAGACAGTTCAATAGTAGGAGAAGACAGCCCAGGAATCAACGGAAATACAAACCTACCCGGACTCTTGGTCCCCATGATAGCCGCACTTTGGATACATGCGTGAAGACGAGCCCTCGCCCCATGGCCAGTCTCCTTTTTTGGTCCAAGCTTGCAGGTCACCCTACCGGCGGGATTTCTCCACGTCTCTAACCATCGTCATCTTGCTGTTCTTCCGATGAGATAGGTTATTTTGTGACATCGCTGGATGAATAAGTAAAGAATAAAGGGAGGAGCACTGGAAGAATATAGTTTCTATGAAGGCAGAGCGAGGTAGTACTAGTAAGAGGAGAGAGGAGAGTGAATAGTGGAAGCAAAATATCAAGGTCTAGGTCTCGTCGCCGCCCTTTGAGCAATCTCGTTGGTCCATCCAATACCTAGCGGGCAGGATCAAGGCTCTGCCGTAGTAGCAAGGAAAACCTAGGTGTACCGGAGTAGACGAGAAAATATCTAGTGATACCATCCTCTATATGATACCATGATACTAGTTCTAAGAAATCAAATTTGCAAGTTTAAAAAAAATCGAAAATACAATTTATATGTTCACAAGGTGTGTGTTCACAGTTTCTAAAATTTTCGAAACCAAATTCGAAATACACACACAGAAACGAATAAGACAAATTGACAGGTGAATAGTGTCATTTGTGGTATTGTCTTTTTGTGATTCTATTTATATTGATTTGTCATTTTTTCTCTACATGTATTTCATATTTAGTTCTGAAAATTTTAGAGTCTATCAACACACATCATGTGAACCCTCATAATTATTTTTTAATTTTTTAGAAACTAATTTTTTGTTTCTTAGGACTGATATCACGGTATCATATAGAAGGTGGTATCACTAGATATATTATCCGGAGTAGACTATGGGTAGGCCATCATACGAGCGATCGAGCTACTAGCTATAAATATTTACAACCCACCCAATATTCTATACAAGTAGTAATAATGTCTTGTCAAAGCAGTAGACAAGATTCCATCCGAGAGACGTGTTTTTTACTTGCTTGTTTAGCCAGTACGTGCGATGGAGTAACTCATAAAATAGGTTTTTTATTGTTTCTTTCAAATCAGATGAGTGGATCCCCTATCTGGTCTAAATGCTGGAGCAGATTTTATTTTCTTAGTGTATCCACTATGTTGGCGACAAGCTATCCATAAGGAAAAAATGGATAAGGAGTTTGACATACGTAGTGGAGCCTATCCATGAGCTCAAAAACATAAAGGTGACCCTTGAGGATAGTCCATAAGCATTAAAATATTATTATGAGGTACAAATAGCAATACCAACAAATTCCAATCACAATAATGTGTGAGATGGCAGCTGAGTCCTAGCTGATGGACAAATATGGCTAGATACATAGTGGTGCAATCAATTGGCTTATACTATACGAAGTAGGTCCCATCTTAAGGATTGGTTTTTTCCAGCCAGTCTAGTAAATTTCTACTATTAGTTTCGGACAAAAAAGTCTAGTGCGTACATTTCTTAACCATGTTTAGTAACGGCTCACGTTGTGCTTGATCATAGTAGTACTAGTAGTAGTAGTAGTCATATTGAATATACTTAGGGCTTGATGCATAATCATCACAAACAGTCACCAAAAGATTGAATAGCAAATTTAAAGTTAACTGAGGGCTTCTTTGGATAACATGATTTCAAAACACAAGAATTTGACTGGGTCACAGGTACAAAACAATGGATTGCAAAACAGAGGAATTAGCTTTCTTTGGGTCACAGGATTTGAAAACACAAGATAACAAGGTCAAAGGTACAAAATAGAGGAAATCTGCAGACTTAAAGATATTTTGATGAAACATAGGAAACACGTAGGAAAATAGCCTCAATTCTACGCGAATGAGTGTAAAAAAGTGGATGTTGAAATTCTTATGGGATTGGGGTGTAGAAATGCAATCCGTATGAATTTTGGAGGTATAATTCCTTTCATCCGAAGGGCTTCCTTATGAAAAAAAATTCTATGGGTCTAATTCCTCCAAAATTCCTTTGATAATCCTTCGATCCAAAGAGGCCCTTAATCAAGATTTGTGTGATCACAACAGACGAACACGTTCAAATCATGGAAAGCAGCAAAGGTAGCCCACACTTTGTCCAGGACGATCTGATCTTTGTTGCGGTTGGCATGGACAACCCACTTGCGTTCCTTGCATGCTTGGACCACCACTAGTTGTGGGTAGGGGCGTCCCTACACGTAAGTCTTGAAGTAAGTCGGGATGATAAGAATATACAAGTCATGCTAGACTAACTGGATGTAGAAGTGCTTAGGACGATGCGCGGTGGCATGGTGTCCGACTGACCTAGGGCGACTTCTCGGTTTGGCAGAACTAGCGACCGACCTAGCAGCACTTGCCCTTGCCAAGGCCTCCACTCTCCTGCCCGGCAGCTTCAACTCCCTTGGTATGATGGGAAGAGCATATTCATAGCCACCTAGGACTGGAGCATTCCATTCAAGAATGTAGTCTAATTTCGGCATTACAACTGGGCCGTCCTACATGAAAATTACCATTGATTCAGTCATTTGGAATTACCAAAACACCACAATGCATTGTATAAATTGACTAAAGATCACAATGAGTCATTGCACCATCAAAATTACCGAAACAACACAAGGTATCAGGTAAATTCAATTGCCTACAGAGCACAATGCATCATCAGAATCACCTAACCCGATGGGTCCTCAAAATTATCTGAAAAACTACTAGAAGACATACCACTTAATTAGATTGATTAAACAGCACAATGCATAATCTTGATGGATAAAACATCACAATGCATTATCTGGATAGATAAAACAGCATATATGTAGTACATCGTCAAAAATACCAAAACAACACAAAGTATCATGTAATTAAATTTAATAAACAGTGTCTGAATAATCAAAATTACTTAAACAGATGGGTCATTGAAATAATCCGAACAGTTAGAAGGCATATCATTTAATCCTAAACAGCAGAACGCAGATCAAAATGGATGAAACAACACAGTAAAGAGACAGGACACAATGCATCATAAAAAATACCAAAACAACACAACACGTCATGGAAAATTCCTAAACAGCACAATGCATCATCTAAGTACCAAAACAGAACCCTACATCATTGTCATCAAGAATATTCCATAACTAAGCAGAACAACACAAAAGTCTTTTATCAAGAATATGACATATAAAGAACATCACAAAAGACAATTATCAAGAATATGACATATAACTAAGCAGTTCAACAAAGGACCTGCAGTACATGTTGCAAAAATCTAACTAGATGCACGTTGGACTTGGGTTAAAGCCCCAATCCTCCAGATCTAACCTCGTTGCAGTTGGGGGGGCGAACTTGCATAGAGGTCGATGGGTTGATCAGATGAACAGGGGGACACTGATGAAGAACCAGCCACATACACCAAAGAAGCATAGACAATCGCGGATGAAGGGGGAGCCACCGATAGAAGTTTCACCGTGTACACTCTAAAATTTGGCACATTGGGAATGAGAGTCCAAACTACAGACAAAAAGGACGTGTTCGCCGCTGCACGAGCATTTTGTCCCAACGCACGTGGCGCAAGAGTCTTGGACGACTGCTCGACGGGAGATGAGGGTTTTGGCACGGACAACTGAAACCCTAAGGGTGACGGACACCTCACCTTGGGCGTGACGTGAACACACGTGAAAGGCAAATGACGCTTCAGAAAAGATGTTGCGGCAGGAGGAATCGAACAAGCCACCTACAGCTCTGAAGTAGAGCTTGATGAGGACCCCCAGCTCAACCACAGACAAAGGTTTTGGCATTGGTTTCATCAAAGCAATGGTTGGGTTAACGATTGAGAGTTGAGAGGTGAGTGTGGGAATGCGATTGCGAGAGAGGGAATGGTAGGGGAGCAGTTAGAGAATGGTAGTGGGTAACCCTCTATCCACTTTAGTAGTACCGTATTACAAAAAAAGAACTACATTTAACATATCATCACTTTTTGATAAACTAGTTTATTTCTTTGAACCGACTAAAATAGTGGGTACCCTTTAGGTTTCAAACTTCCATCTAGTACTTGATAGTAGTAAGTACAGTACAATACGTTGTATACCCTACATGGTAGTATAGAACATTTTTTTAGATAGAGAAAATTGCACGATCCACTATCTTTTCATCGCACTTTTGCACAAAACCCTTGGTGGACGTCATTTTTGCATATTTTAATAGTTTTTGGCCTAATATGTATAAATTTGGCCAGTTAGTCTTGTAATGACCGATTTAATCCCATCGGTAGCAATACTGACAAGTTGTCCCCGAATGTCATTGCTCCCGTTCACACACAAAGATCGAATGATGCTAAAAATTGGATATTAACGATATTTATCACCCACAATACTTTTTGGATGCATGTAGCTAGGATGTAAGAGACTTATTTCATATGACACATCAATTTTTACGTAAAGGTACCAAAATATTTGTCCATCGCACATTGAATTTGTGAAGGCTTTATTTGGTCATAATAAACTTGTTTTTGAACATAACTTGGTCGTACATAACATTTGACGTTTCATTCACATAACCAAATGTCCATCGAAGAGTTTATTTTAAAGTGTTGGACGAATGATATATGTCTGTTTATTACACCTCACACAAAAGTGCTCCGATTTATCATAAACTTTAAGTAGATAATTATTGTCCTGAGATTTATTTTCTTGAGATCAAGCAGGGTGAATATGGCTCGGAATGCCACAAGCTCTGTTTCCAGACAAATTTTATACATGTTTCACTTACGATTATGAAGTTATTTGAGTTATTAAGGTTTCCTAGCAAACTTCACACTCCTAAACTAATTTAAGATGATTAATCAATGTTTGATAGAATTTGAACTATAAGTAACTACTAGATTGATCTTAAAGTTATACAAGTCTCTTTTGAAGATACCCACCCAGGCTGTCAATATATCGGAAACCAATGAATTTTTTGAATTCAACTTCTTGCTAAGAATTTGCATGTACAAAATTTGACTTTTATTTGAAAACAATAAAAAAACATTGCATGATGTCCTCTGACTTATACTACTTGCCGTGAAAAATGATTATTATCAAGAGAGTTCACATCATTTACAAAACAAATAACTGAAAATATGGCCTTCCATGTATGAACATCCTTAGGCTTCAAGCTGAAAGACAAGATAAATGGCCATATATATGTACACCATACTTTATGGTAATGTTCCCATATTTGGTAGATGAGTGCATCTTGGCATGGTGAACAATAATGCTACCAGTACTAGGAGTTTCCAAAATTTAGGAACAAAAAACCATTTTTAAATTTGAACTACAAGTAAATGTGATAGAATGCTCTTAAAAATTTACAAACATCCTTTGAGTCTTTATGGTACCGAGAAGGTCAATACTTCAAAAACCAACAAGAGTTCTGTAGGATTAAAGTTCTTGCTATGAATATGCATGTTGACAATTTGATCCTCACTAGCTGTGAAGAAAAATAATGAAAACCCTAAAAATGAAGCCTTCTTCATGGCGTCCTCTTGCGTGTACTACTATTTACAATGAAAAATAATTAATAACTGTGAGTCATCATAAATTACAAAAAAATAGTTACACAATATATGGCCCATAGTGTATGAACATTCTTGGGTTTTAAGACGAATGACAAAGGTAACAACCATATGCACACTGTATTGTCTTGTATAGTATTGTCATGTTCCCATATTTGGTAGATGTGTGCATCTTGGGAAGGTTAAAAATGGTGGCAACCAAAGTTTCCAACTTATAGGAACAATAATACTTTTATAATTTTTGAAGCGACAAGATTTTTTCTATAAGCAAGTATGAAGAAAAATGGCTCAAAGTACCACAACAACAACCCTAGTTTTTAGACAAAGCTTGGACCTTGATAGACTTTCAATTGATTACCAAGTTTTATGAGTTCTCAAGCTTTCTACCCAACTGTTCTCCTTGCTTAATTTTAGGGTGCTTCTTACTAAATGTATGGATGTCGATGTAATTTTACCTTTTTAGGTCCTTGATGTAAAATGTAATCCAACCGTCGATGTAAAATTTGAACCTAAAATCAAGTGGTAAAAGTTAAATGTATTTAATATTATTAGTTGTAAATGAGTATAAACATTCTTGGAGTTTCAAGCCGAATGACCAAGGTCATGGGCATGTCTACATCATACTTTAAGCTAATGATGATCCCATATCCAATAATTTGCATGCCGCCAATTTTTTCCATATATTCCAAAAACAAACGAAAAGGATGTGGTATGAAGAGTATGGCTCGATCAGCTGCTCTCTCGAGAAGGAGCCGAACCTGACTATTTTACTTGCTTAATTTTAGGGTAATTCGTGCAAAATGTAAGGACCTCGATGTAATTTCCCTGTTTTTAGGTCCTTGATGTAAACTATACTCCCACCGTCCCTGTAAAATTCGAACCTAAAAGAAAGTGATAAAATTTAAACGTATTTAAGCTTAGTTGTGAATGAGTATGAACATTCTTGGATTTCAAGCCAAACGATCAAGGTCATGGCCATACCTACATCATACTTTATGCTGATGATGCATGATCCCATATCCAAGAATTTGCATGCCACCAAATTTGGCCATATTTTGAAAACAAACAAAGAGGAAGTAGTATGAAGAGTATGGCTCGAGAAGGAGCAAAACATGACTGTTTTCCATGCTTAATTTTACGGTGCTTCATGCGAAATGTATGGGCATCTATGTAATTTTATCCTTTTTAGGTCATTGATGTAAAGGTACTCCTACCGTCCGCGTAAAATTCGAACCTAAAAGCAAGTGGTAAAATTTAAACGTATTTATGATTAGTAGTTGTCGATGAGTATGAACATTCTTGGATTTCAAGACGAACGACCAAGGTCATGGCCATACCTACATCATGTTTTATGCAAATGATTCATGATCCCATATCCAACAATTTGCATGCCACCAAATTTGGCTCTCTCGATAAGGAGCAAAACATGATTGTTTTCCCTACTTAATTTTAGGGTGCTAAATGTATGGACCTCAATGTAATTTCCCCCTTTTTAGGTCCTTGATGTAAAATGTACTCCCATCGTCTGTGTAAAATTCGAACATAAAATCAAGTGGTAAAATTTAAACGTATTTAAGACTATTAGTTGTCGATGAGTATGAATATTCTTGCATTTCAAGCCGAACGACCAAGGTCATGGACAAATCTACATCATACTTTATGCTGATGATGATCCCATGTCCAAGAATTTGCATGCCGCCAAATTTGGCAATATATTTTGAAAACAAACAAAGAGAAAGCAGTATGAAGAGTATGGCTCAATCAGCTGCTCTCTCGAGAAGGGGCTGGACCTGACTATTTCCCTTGTTTAATTTTAGGGTGCTTCGTGCTACATGTGAGGACTTCGATGTAATGTTCTCCCTTTTAGGTCCTTGATGTAAATTGTACTCCCGCCGTCCGTGATGTTCCCATATTTGGAGTAAATGGGTGAATCATGGCATGGTAACAATGTTGCCACTCAAAGTTTCCAACCATTAGGAAAAGAAAAAAATCAATTTTCCAAGTGACATGAGTGTATTTTCTGTAAACCAAGTAGGAAGAATATGTATTTTCCGTAGAAAAAACAAAGAGAAACTATGAGCACAAAGGAGGCAGCTCGAGAGAGTAGCGAGGAGGAGGAGGAGTTGAAAGCGGTCCGATATCAGAGCAAAGCTGTGATAGCTTCCTGACACGAGGTACACGGTACAATCACCTTATAGTACTAGTAGTACAGAACTAGTAGTAAATTTCAGGACCTTTACTATATATGCACACAAAACAAATTGTGTTTTCTCTCTCCTACACTACATCATCACCCCTGGCTAGATGATCTCTCCCTCGTCCAAAACGTGGCACTACGAATGTGTGTTGACCTGCCTTGTCAGCGGCTCCGTGTCAGTATCAGGCGTGTTTTGTTGGTGTGCATAAGAAGGGACCATATTGGGCCTTGGCGGCAAAAGGTACAGTACTCATACTATTACTATTAGAGTCGGAGTTTAAACTTACCCGATTTTGAAATTCTCTTCCTTCCCAAACATCCCGAGGGAAGGTTATTCAAAAGATAGTGCTGCACAAGAGATTGTTTATACTGTATGTAGTACGTCCCATCGCATTCGACGCACTCCATTATGATCTCGCCAGCTTTACCACTACTCCGTAGTACTCCATTCTCGTTCCATTTCACACCCTGTGAAGAGGAAGCCACCAAGCACACCCGCAGCACGCTGGTTCGAAAGTAGTACAGTAGGAGTAGTACGAAGGGTATGGCTCAGTCACTCGCTCGAGAAGGACCTGGACACGATTGCTTTTCATTGCTTCATTTTAGGGCCCTTTGTGCTAAATGTATGAACCTCTATGTATTTTTCTATTTTTTAGGTCTTCGATGTAAACTGTACTCCACCAACCTTCTCAAATTTTAACTAAAAGTAAGCGCGATAGATTGCTCTTAAAATTTCCCAATTTTTTTTTGAAGCTAAGCAGGAATTCAGTACATCGAGAACCACTGAAAGTTTTGAAAAAAATCATGTTCTTGCTAAGAATACGCATCCCAACAAAGTTGACACGATTTTGATAACATTTCAAATAAAGAATAAAAAGTATAATATTTTTTGTGGCATCATATTACGTGTATCCAAAAACACGTGTTATAAAAAGTATAATACAAACATTATTATTTATTCTTTGGTTTCGATAATTGTTTATGTTGATGATCCCATATCCAAGAATTTGCATGCCAACAAATTTGGCCATATTTTGAAAACAAACGAAGAGGAAGTGGTATGAAGAGTATGGCTCGATCAGCTTCTCTCTCGAGAAGGAGCCAGCCCTGACTGTTCTCCTTGATTAATTTTAGGGTGCTTCGTGCTAAATGTATGGATTTCGATGTAATTTTACCTTTTTAGGTCCTTGATGTAAAATGTACTCCCACCGTCCGTGTAAAAGTCGAACCTAAAAGCAAGTGGTAAAATTTAAACATATTTAAGATTATTATTTTTCAATGAGTATGAACATTCTTGTATTTCAAGCCGAATGACCAAGATCATGGCCATACCTACATCATACTTTATGCTAATGATTCATGATCCCATATCAAAGAATTTTCATGCCGCCAATTTGGCCATATTTTGAAAACAAACAAAGAGGAAGAAGTATGAAGAGTATGGCTCGATCAGCTTCTCTCTCGAGAAGGAGCCAAACCTGACTGTTTTCCTTGCTTAATTTTAGGGTGCTTCGTGCTAAATGTATGGACATTGATGTAATTTTACCTTTTTAGGTCCTTGATGTAAAATGTACTCCCAACATCCGTGTTAAATTTGAACATATAAGCAAGTGGTAACATTTAAATGTATTGAAGATTATTAGTTGTCAATGAGTATGAACATTCTTGCATTTCAATCCGAACAACCAAGGTCATGGCCCTATCTACATCATACTTTATGCTGATTGATATGGGGTGGCCCGATCTTCTCAGCAAGCACTTGTTGATGGTGATGGTGGATCATAGATAACTTGCCTGTAGCTATGAACTCTCCCGCTCGAACCCTGATGCCAATGCAATAGCTCTCGAACCATGTAGGATATTCACAACACCACGCTCTTGCGCACGTAGCCGTCAACCACGAACGGTACTATGCAATCTACTAATTCCCAATGGAACAATAGTTCACACTCAATTGCAATTGGTAGAATTCGATCACAGGGTAATTCCAGAGGTTCTATAAAGAAACAACACCAAAATAATTTTAACATGGTCTAAAAACCCTAACTAGTACGCCCTCATCTATTTAAGCGTCTGTGACGCGGCGGCCTAAGGTGGGATCCGAGTTGGTCCCACCCAACTAGATATAAACCGACCCAAAAGGGTTCGGCCTCAATTGTCTCTGCCGTGGCGGAACTTTCACAGTTTCTCTCATTGCGGTAGCCTGCGTAGCGAGCCGTACTTTTTTTCTGTCACGGCAATGGTCAGGCGTAAAACGGGTGCGTTCTCTGCCATGTAGAGAAGTCCCTCCGTTTGTTGATCTTCGTCTTGGACAGCTCCTTGCGCTTCCTCCCTCTCCTCCCTCGCGCATTCTTCATTGATAAACACGCCATGTTCCATCAGCTCCTCGCTCCGTGCTATGCCTTCTTTTCCTAAGTACCTGATCATGCAATAATTCAAAGACTTAGGTAGTATAAAATTATCATTAATTAAAACACCAGGTTCATTAAGAAACAAGTTCACCTATTGTTCTAGTAGCTTAGCACGAGCTCTTGTAATTGGTCCAATCCTTATCTCATTGGATTGATCCTTCTTTGTAGCAATTGGAACATCATCATTAGCAATTGGGGTAGGTGTAACTGTAGGGATGTCCTCATCATCTTCCCTCTTCAAAAGGTGTCGACACTCCAAGGTCTTCTCCAGCATATGGTGATAAATCAACAACGTTGAAACTATTGCTAGCTCCACCAAATTCCTCAATAGGTATGTCCACCGAGTAGGAATTATCATTAATCTTGGCTAGCACCTTGTAAGGACCAGCACCACGTGGCTTCAACTTGGACTTGCGAAGTAATGGAAATCTAACCTTGCGCAGATGCACCCAAACCATGTCTCTAGGCCTGAACAACACTTCCTTCCTTGCTTGATTCCTTGCAGCAGCAATGTTCTTGCCTTTCTTCTCAATAGCCTCTAGAGTCTTCTCATGTATTTTCTTCACATAATCAGCACGCTTTGATGCCTCCATATCAACTCTCTCATGTAATGGCAAAGGCAACATATCAAGTGGCCTCAATGGCTTGAAGCCATACACCACCTCAAAAGGAAAAAAGCTGAGTAGTTGAATGCACAACCCTGTTGTAGGCAAACTCAACATATGGCAAACACTCTTCCCACTCCCGCAGATTCTTCTTTATCATAGTCCTTAGCAGCTGTGACAATGTTCGATTCACCACCTCCGTTTGATCATCTGTTTGGGGATGGCATGTAGTACTGAACAGCAGCTTCGTTCCTAGCTTCCCCCATAAGGTCTTCCAAAAGTAGCTCATGAACTTCACATAACGGTCAGAAACAATCGTCTTAGGTAGTCCATGTAATCTCACGATGTCCGTGAAAAACAGGTTAGCAACATGCGACCCATCGTCGCTTTTGTGGCAGGCAATAAAATGAGCCATCTTAGAGAACCTATCCACTACCACAAATATAGAATCATGACCTCTCTGAGTTTTAGGTAGATCTAGCACAAAATCCATACTAATGTCTTCCCATGGAGTAGTAGGTGCAGAGAGAGGTGTATACAAACCGTGAGGCTTCAGCTTAGATTTCGACTTGTGGCATGTAATACATCGGCTCACAAATCTGTACACATCATGCCTCATCTTGGGCCAATAAAAGTGATCAACAAGCATGAGCAATGTATTCTCACGTCCAAAGTGACCCATCAAACCACCAGCATGTGATTCCTACACTAAAAACAAACACAACAATGATTCTAGAATACATAGTTTGTTAGCTCGAAACAAATAGCCATCATGTATATGATACTTATCCCATGCGTTTCTAAGAGCACATAAATGATATGGTTTAGCAAAATCATGGTCATTTGCATAAAGTGCACAAATAGCTTCTAATCCAGGAATTTTAACATCAAGATTGGTTAATAGCATGTACTTCCTAAAGAGAGCATCAACAACAACATTGTCTTTTCCCTTCTTCTAATTAATGATGTAAGGAAAAGACTCAATAAACTCAACCCATTTAGCTAATCTTCTATGCAAGTTTGATTGAGCTTTCAAGTATTTCAAAGCTTCATGATCAGAATGTATGATGAATTCCTTTGTCCACAAATAATGTTGCCAAACCTCAAGTACTCTAACAAGTGCATACAATTCTTTATCATAGATAGAATAATTCAAATGAGCACTAGTCAATTTCTCAGAAAAATAAGCTATAGGGCGACCCTCTTGCATCAAAACGCCACCAATGCCTATACCACTAGCATCACATTCAACTTCAAATTGCTTTGAAATATCAGGTAATGCAAGTAATGGTGCAGAAGTAAGCAAATGTTTTAATGTATCAAAAGCAATGTCTTGGAACGCGCCCCATACAAAAGGAGCACCTTTCTTTTTCAAATCATTCAAAGGTCCAGCAATGGTGCTAAAATCTTTCACAAAGCGCCTATAGAAACCAGCTAAGCCGTGGAAACTACGCACTTGACTTACATTCATGGGAGTAGGCCAATTCTGAATTGATTCAATTTTAGATTGATCTACCTCTACCCCATTCTTAGATACAACAAATCCCAGAAATATGACCTTATCTTTTGCAAATGTGCACTTATAAAGATTAGCATACAATTTATTATCACGCAACACTTGCAAAACTTGTCAAATATGAGTACAATGTTCAGTTTTGTTGTGGCTGTAGATAAGTATATCATCAAAGTAAACAACCACAAAATGACCAATAAAATCTCTCAAAACATGATTCATCAATCGCATAAATGTACTAGGTGCATTAGTAAGACCAAACAGCATGACTAACCACTCATACAAGCCAAATTTCGTTTTGAAAGCAGTTTTCCACTCATCCCCTTCTTTCATCCTAATTTGTTGATAACCACTACGCAAGTCAATCTTAGAGAAAACAACATCACCACTCAATTCATCTAGCATATCCTCTAAGCGTGGAATAGGATGACGATATCGAATAGTGATGTTATTAATCGCTCTACAATTTACACACATGTGCCACGTACCATCTTTCTTAGGCACTAAAATAACAGGAACAACACAAGGGCTAAGAGAAACACAAATGTACACTTTATCTAGCAATGCTTGTACTTGCTTCTGTATTTCCTTAGTTTCTTTGGGATTAGTCATGTAGGGTGCACGGTTGGGACGTATGGCTCCAGGAATCAAGTCCACTTGGTGTTCTATACCATGCAATGGAGGCAAACCTGTGGGTACATCTTCTAGAAAAACATCTCCAAAATCCTGCAAAACAGAAGAGACACCAAGAGAAACAGGGGTCATGTTGTTAGAAACCAATACCTCACCCTTATACATGAGCACAAGTGGTATGGCTGTAGGATCCTCATGAAATTCTCTCATATCTTCCTTGGTGGCTAATATCAATAGACCAGGCACTCTCTCACTTTTCGTTATATCACTCAATTTAGGCTCGATTACATCAGGAACAGCTGTCACACAATCTCGCCGAGCTATAGGATCTTCCTTCAAATTCACCTCTATCTTCTGGCGAGAATCATTCACAATGTCTTCTGGTGTCATTGGCTGCATAGTAATATTCTTTCCTTTGAATTCCAAGTGATACGTATTGGCTCGGCCATTGTGTTGCACATGGCGATCATAAAGCCAAGGCCGACCCAATAGAAGATGGCAAACAGTCATAGGAACCACATCAAAGTCAATAGAATCTTTGTATGGCCCTATTTGAAAATTCACACGTACCATATGATTTACCTTCATCTCACCATTGTTGCTAAACCATTGTATGTAGTATGGCTTCGGATGAGGCAAATATGTCAAATTCAGCTTGGCACATAATTCTTTACTTGCAAGATTTCTGCAGCTACCTCCATCAATAATTACCTTGCAAGCTATATTAGGTCCAACTAGAGCTTTTGTTTGGAACAAGTTGCAATGCTGGGAATCATCAATAGGTTGTACACTAAGTATACGCGAAGATACGACAATAGTTGATGCACGCTCAGGATAAGCATCGGCACCCTCCTCGCCATCATATGCATCATCGTCATCAGCTTCATCTCCACTCTCTACTTCACCTTATTCATTAACAAACATAACCTTGCTGTTTGGACAATCCTTCTTGTAATGTCCTCTACCACCACAAGTATGGCACACACATCGCGAGTACGCGTAGTAGACATATTGGAACCCGAGCTAGCAATAGGAGAAGCGGGGTTCCGAGCATTAGAACCAAACGAAGGTGTACTTGCTGGCTTGGCCGATGGTGTAAAAGGAGCAGCAGCTAGTGGCGCTACAGTAGGAGGTGTAGACTTGGCCGAATATCTGCTGGAGGACGGAAAACCAGCACGTGACTTCGCCTCTTCTACCAACTGGGATTCGGCCTTTCTAGCATGGTGCAACAGCTCGTTCATTGTCTCGTACTTGTGATAACACACAATTCTCTTAATTTGAAGCTTCAAATTGTTGAGGAAATGCTGCATTATCATCTCTCGTGATTCACGAACATTAGCACGTTGCATAAGCATCTCCATCTCCATGTAGTACTCATCAACTGTCATTGTGCCTTGCCTCAACTGTGTAAGCTTGTCGAACACTGATCGCAAGTAATTGGAGGGGACAAAACGATCCGTCATAATGGCCTTCATCTCAACCCAATTCATCACAGGAAGTTGATTGTCGTTCCGTCTATTCTGCACAATAGCATCCCACCAACACAAAGCATAACCATCAAACTCGGAAGCTACAAGCTTGACCTTCTTGTCTTCTGGATAATCAAACAAACGCTAGAGCTTCTCAATCTTCAACTCCCAAGTAATATAATCCTCAGGATCAAGAGAGCCACTAAAAGAGGGAATTGAGAACTTGGGCTTGCCCAAACTATCATCAGCTGGATTGTAAACAGCTGGGCACGTCCAACAGGAGCATACCCACGGCCATAAAGAGGGGCAGCCAAAGGTGCAGGGGGATTGGCATGTCCCCTGCCATGATGTGGGATAGCATCAGCCGCACTACCCTCATCAAAGTCCTCAAACACATCATCATGTTGGTGTGCGTGTACTGGTTGGAGTGTCACTTGAATAGCCTCAATTGAACGCTGCAAGGTGGCAAACTTGACATTCATTACCGTCAACTGAGTCTGAATATTATTCTTTGCTCTAGTATTATTCTCCACGGCATCTTGTATGTCGGTGATATTCCTATCAACAGACTCACTCCAAGTAACAAGCTCCTCAAGCTGCTTTTTCTGTGACACAACTTCATCATCACTCAAAGACATGATTAGTATGTTAGTGCAAAAATCAAAATCAGTATGGTGGAGACTCTCACAACTCACTCACAACTGAAAAGAAAGGAGATCTTACCATTCCAAAGTGAATAGAGATGCTCTACCAAATGAAATCAAAGACTGATGCACTGATGTGATGAAGTGAATATCGAAGGTATAGAGAAGGATCGCAGGGCACATAGATTATTTATGGTGGACATATAGGTATGGGATCCTATCTACACCACAAACAAGTCCTAGTGCTGATTGTACAAAAACCCAAGAAACACACACATGGAGAAAAAAATGTGGCAATGCAACTATGAAGGGTGTTGCACTACTCTCGAGAGACACTAGCAAAGCTCAAAGTAAACAGGCACAAGATTGCTGAATCTACCGCTGCACAAAGATATCACTAGGCCTCTTGCTCAAATCTCCTTTTCTTTTTCTCTTTCTTTTGTATAGCTTCTTTTTATTTTTGCCTTTTCTTTTGCTATATTCACTTTCTTTTTTTTAATATCACACATGGCCAAATTACAAAGTACATCACCAAAATCCTAAGAGTAGCCTGTAGGAGCGGCAACTAGTCTCAATGGGCAAGTTCCTACACCTATGTAATAGAATGGCTGTGGCTAAGGTTGAAGGAAAAGTGCAAATTCACACTTTGTAAAAATTCCTGTGATGGCAGAAAAACTGACCAAAATCGTTTTGTGATAGAAAATCCTGCCGCGACAGAAAAACACGTCAAAAACGTGCCGCGACAGCGAATCCGAATCGTGGCAGAACAGGACTCGCGGTAGGAAAACAGGCTGTTTCCGTGCCACGGCAGAGTCAGTAGGACATTTTTTTTAAAAATTATGACTCGGCCAAGAATAAATAACTAGGACTCTTAGATTAGATCGGAACAAATCTACGAAGAACATATCTAGATCTAAACTAAAGGATGAACATGACCAGCAACTACTACTCGTCTACGATGCAATCTAGTCAATGGCAATTCTTTTTGTGGGGCTTTTTTGTATAGGATGAAAAACAAGATCTAATCTATGGATGGATTTGTGAATGCTTACCGAGGAAACGAGGAAAACTGATACCAAGATGATATGGGGTGGCCCGATCTTCTCAGCAAGCACTTGTCGATGGTGATGGTGGATGATAGATAACTAGCCTGTAGCTATGAACTCTCCCGCTCGAACCCTGATGTCAATGCAACAGCTCTTGAACCTTATAGGATATTCACAACACCACGCTCTTGCGCACGTAGCCGTCGACCATGAACGGTAGTATGCAATCTACTAATTCCTAATGGAACAACAGATCACACTCAATTGCAATTGGTAGAATTCGATCATAGGGTAATTACAGAGGTTCTATAAAGAAACAACTCCAAAATAATTTTAACATGGTCTAAAAACCCTAACTAGTGCGCCCCCATGTATTTAAGGGTCTGGGAGGCGGCGGCCTAAGGTGGGATCTGGGTTGGTCCCACCCAACTAGATACAAACCGACCCAAAAGGGTTCAGCCTCAATTGTCTCTGCCGTAGCAGACTTTCAGCCGGTTTCTATGTCGCGGCAGCCTGCCGTGGCAGAGCCGGACTCGGTTTTCCTGCCCCGACAGCCTGCCATGGCAGAAAACGGGTGCATTTCTCTGCCGCGGCAGAGAAGTCCCTCTATTTGTTGATCTTCGTCTTGGACAGCTCCTTGCGCTTCCTCCCTCTCCTCCCTCACGCATTTTTCATTGATCAACACGCCATGTTCCATTAGCTCCTCGCTCCGTGCTACGCCTTCTTTTCCTAAGTACCTGATCATGTAATAATTCAAAGACTTAGGTAGTATAAAATTATCATTAGTTAAAACACTAGGTTCATTAAGAAACAAGTTCACCTGTTGTTCTAGTAGCTTAGCACGGGCTCTTGTAATTGGTCCAATCCTTATCTCATTGGATTGATCCTTCTTTGTAGCAATCAGAACAACATCATTAGCAATTGGCGTAGGTGTAACTGTAGGGATGTCCCCATCACTGATGATGATCACATATCCCAGAATTTCATACTACTAAAATTGGCCATATTTTGAAAATGAACAAAGAGGAAGTACTATGAAGAGTACGGCTCGATCAGCTGCTCTCTCAAGAAGGTGCCGAACCCGACTTTTTTATTTGCTTAATTTAAGGGTACTTCATGCTAAATGTATGGTCCTCGATGTAATTTCCCCCTTTTTAGGTTCTTGATGTAAAATGTACTCCCACCGTCTGTGTAAAATTCGAACCTAAAAGTAAGTGGTAAAATTTGAACGTATTTAAGCTTAGTTGTCAATGAGTATGAAAATCTTGGATTTAAAGCCGAAAGACCAAGGCCGTGGCCATATCTACATCATACTTTATCTTGATGATGATCCCATATCCAAGAATTTGCATGCCGCCAAATTTGTCCATATTTAGAAAACAAACAAAGAGGAAGTAATATGAAGAGTATGGCTCAATCAGCTGCTCACTCGAGAAGGAGTCAAACCCGACTGTTTTCCTTGCTTAATTTTTGGGTGCTTCGTCCAAAATGTATAGATCTCGATGTAATTTTACCTTTTTAGGTCATTGGTGTTAAATGTCTCCCACCACCGTCCGTGTAAAATTCGAACCTAAAAGTAAGCACGATAGATGTAAATATTTACCTTTCTATGTAATTTTCTATTTTTTTAGTTCTTCGATGTAAACTGTACTCCCACCGACCTTCTCAAATTTTAACTAAAAGTAAGCGCGATAGATTGCTTTTAAAATTTTCCAAAAATCTTTTGAAGCTAACTAGGAATTCAGTACATCGAAAACCAATGAAAGTTCTGGAAAATTCATGTTCTTGCTATGCATCCGCATCCTGACTAAGTTGACACGGTTTTGATAACATTTCAAATAAACAATAAAAAGTATAATATTTTTTGTGGCATCATGTTACGTGTATCCAGAAACACGTGTTATAAAAAGTATAATACAAACAATATCATTTATTCTTTGGTTTTGATAATTGTTTATGTTGATGATTGATGGCTCTGAAATATAGCCATCTACGTCCACATTTAAACTGGATATTAATCATATTTTTGATGAAATATCTCTCTAAACCCTGTCTCTAATGCTAATATTCATATGGGTATGCAATCCCTCAAAGATACGATATTTCCTTCAATCAGAAGAAACCAGGAGCCGTCCAACGAAGGCAGACGCCATAACGACCAACTATATGGCTAGAGCAAAAATTCCGACCATATAGCTCTGGTCGTATAGTTGGTGCCGCCACCGTTAGGTCAAACAGAATAACTTTCGTGAAGGGACCCCTATATAAAGAATCCTCAGGCGACGGGAAAACTCTCTCGCACGGGTCCTCCAGTTCCCTTGTCATCTCTCACTCCGCCAAAAAGCCGCCTCAGATCTCCAAACCCTTCTCTATGTATATAGCCATACACCACCACTTCTAATAGTAGATCTCTTCTCTGATTGGCGACATTGTAAGACTATTGCTATCAATCTTATGATTTTGATTACAATGTTTGTGATAGTTGATCTCATGTCTATGTGTGAGTAATTGTCCTTGGGCTAAGGGCTTCGGCCTAGCCATGTAGCAATTGTGCATGTTATTTATCATAGGTGGGATCGTGTATTAGTTTGTATGACATGACGATTATTGTATCCTCTCTTGCCTCAATCTAAGGACTTGCCAGGTACACAAGACCCCGAGGGTTGAGCCAGGTATAGGGAGTAGGAGTGATGACTGATCTGCAGGTTGGGAACCCCAGTGACAAAAGGGGTAGTACGGCTATATGTGAGGGGTTTGTTTGGGATTAACAGTGACATACGATGCATATAATGAGTTCTCTTTATTCTATGGATGAGACTAGTAGGTTATTGCTATAAGCGGTTGCGGAGGAAATAGCAATTATGGATGCACTGCCCATATATAATCTATCTTGCTCTAATAAGTACACACATACTTTATTTCTATCTTTTATTCCCATCGGATGTTTTGCAAAGCTACAGGTGAAACCGAACGCCCTAGGCCCTCTCTCTCTATCATCGACAACAACAAAAAGACGCAAGCTACTGGTCCGGTAAAAACACAAAAGGTATTCTAAAACTCCCGATGGTCCGTTAAAGTAACTTCACTATGCATTCACTTCCTGTGGATTCGATAACCTAGGTCTACTAGGGAAAAGGAGCTATACTACATCCGTAATCCGGATCGAAGGTATCAACCCTTTTTCTAGCGCCATTGTCAGGGAAGCAATAGCTACCCTGGTGAGGTTATTAGGAATCTTGCTAGTTTTAATTCTTGTTTTTAGTTTTGTTAGTTTGCTATTCAGTCTTTATTTGATAAACCAAAAAAAATTGTTAGCCTTTAAATTCTTGTTTTTATTGTTATAATTATTTGTCTAAGAAAACCCAAAAACATAGGAAGTATGGCCGAAAAGAATCTTGGGGAGTTTGCTACTCCCAATAATGATTATTTGCGTACTTCTATTACTCGGCCAGCAATTACTGCTGATGATTATGAAATTAAGCCCCATTACTTAAGTTTGGTTCAACATAATCAATTTGGAGGCTCTGCTCTTGAAGACGCATGTATGCACTTGAATACTTTCACTAAAATATGTGATATGATGCATATAAAAGACGTTGACCCTGATGCGGTCAAATTACATCTATTTCCTTTCTCTCTAAGAGGAAGAGCTAAAGAATGGTTGCTATCTTTGCCTAAAAATACTATTACATCATGGGTGGGATGTACTTCTTTATTTATGACTAAATATTTTCCACCTGCAAAGACTACGCAACTTCAATCTAATATTACTGGTTTTAGACAGGAAGAGCGTGAGCCATTAGCGCTTGCATGGGAGAGGATGAAAGAATTCCTAAGAAACTCTCCTAGTCATAGGATGGAATATTGGTTAATCCTCCATTTATTTTATAATGGTCTTAATCCTGTATCTAAGTCTATGCTTGACACTGCAGCTAGAGGACCATTTATGTGTAAATATATTACCGAAGCAAAGCAGCTGATAGACAATATGCAAGACAACCATGCCCAATGGCACGTGAAAATATCAAACACGAAGAAGGTGAACTCCGTCCCACCACAAGAGAACGAAGATCTCAATGCTAAGTTGGATGAGCTCATAATAGCCGTTAAAGGCAAAGAGACCCAGGTAAGAGCCACCCCCGAAGCAAATATTGAAGAAATAGACTCCGTAGCTCGTAATAATTATAATCTTGCTTGGAAGAAGAGTTACAGTCCTAACTTTCAGAAACATTATGCTAGTCCTGCAGGTAATTCTAATAATAATATGGGAAATAATAATGGTAGTCTCCAAGAAGCACTTAAGTCTTACATAGACCCACAAAATGAACAAAATAATATTTTAGTTAAAATCATGGAGAACCATGATGCTATGCTTGCTAAATTATCTAAGCAAGTTGTCAGTTTGAGAAATGATTTGCAGGCTCTTCAAGAAAGAACAAGGATCGTTGAGGCATGGCTAGGTAAGATAACCGAGAGTCAAACTCTCATTCTAGTTAAATTTGCAGGTAAAGCTGAGCCCAATCCTGTTGAAGAACTCAAAATGATGAGAATCCAAAGGGAGGATCCTGAAGAACTTGATTATAGTAATGCCCCTTCACCAAGCTACACCATCGAAGATCTCGTAAAAAGGATCAACGTCAAAATTCTGGTAAGTGAAGGTAATGATGAAGCCATGTATCAACACTTTGTTGATAAAGTAGCAATTAAGGTACGCGAGCTTGAAGAAGAATACAAGAAAATTGCTGAAAAGTTACCTGTTAAACTAGATAACATATTTGAGCCGACTATTATGATAAAGATTGTAACCAATGAGATAGCTGCACTTTGTGATCTAGGTTTAAGCGTCTCAACAATTCCAAAGAGTCTTTTTAACAAGTTAAATCTTGGCTCCTTTGAAATTACTGAGTTAAAATTGCATCTAGCAGATTCTACCTATAAACAAGCTATAGGGATTAAGGAGAACACTTTAGTTTACATCAAAGGTTGTCCTGCTCTAATTGATTTTGTTGTTGTTGACATGCCTGAAGATACAGTTGCTCCTATAATACTTGGATGTCCTTTCTTAAGAACTATAAAGGCTTTAATTAATCTGCATGAGAGATGTGGTGCTTATTACTTGCATATTGCTGGAGCTGGGCGTATCTACCCCGCTCCTATGCCGAATGGTCTTTTCTATATGGAGGTAGGACGTTTGTTATATGATTTGCGGGTTGAGCAACACCAACCCGAGGAGGAGATTCCAGAGGAGGATGAGGACCAAGAGGAGGAGCAAGAAGTTCCTTATCAAGAGGAGCAGCCACAAACCCGGTTCGTCACATACCAAGATTTCCAAGGACTTGGAGGGACTGTGGAGAGGATGTATAGCCTCTCTTTGAACCTCACAGAATCAACAAGTAACCTATCAACTCAATTTGCAAACTAGAGTAACGATTTTTTCCCGCCACCACAATGATTCGAAGGGCTTGCAAAAGCCTAAGCTTGGGGAAGTTTCCTCATGTATCTTTATTTGGTGTTTATTTGCTTTTATTTAGAGGTTGTGTTTTTATTTGAGTTTATAAGCACTCGTGTTGGTTTCCACAACACCTTATTTTTAGTTCTTTCTATATGCTTTCGAAATTTTCTAGCCGAGCTTTGCTGCCAATTTTCTATTCTTTAAATTTCCTGTCTTAAAAACCACAAAAATATTTCTCCATTTTTACTTATTTTCACTTTTTCTTTTCTTTCCACCTCGAGGTCTTCATATATTTGCAGGAGAGTGATCGACTTCGAGTTTCCAAGAAACAAATAAAAAAGGAAGAGAGAAGTGGAATCAAACATGAGAGGTATGCCTTATGACTCCCCACTTTTCAAGTTTTAGAAACCCATGCTAGTTAGTATTGAATATCGAGATATTATATTGGTGGAGTGAGTCTTTGTATTGTAGTAAGATTTTTGTTTTCATGGGTATTTAATTGGGTATGTTTTTCTCCAGCTCTCTCGTAATTAACCAAGTCTTGCCTAAAAATTGCTAAACAATTGTAATAACAAAAAGTCTCACAATTGAAGGCTTGGGTGTTGTAGTGCATAATCTTGAAGGCTTATTTCTAAAGACACTCAACACCACTGAAAAATTTATTGACTTAATAGCTCTCTTGGAAAGGATTTGTTTGAAATGTTTAGCGGTTTTTGTGAGCATACCAAAGTTTGACTCGTTAATCATAAAAATGATATAGCTTTGTGCGTGTCTAAATTCATGGGATGCTAACAACTCCGCTGGCCTACGAACGATCTTGATGGAGGAAACTCCTAGCTTTCGGCTATGAGTTGATTAAACACTTGTAGCAGCAACGCTAGAGTGGGTAAAATTCTTGGCACTCTAATGGCTATGAAATATAGCCATCCAACATCCACATTTAAACTGGATATTAGTCATATTATTGATGAAATATCTTTCTACATCCTGCAACTAATGCTAATAATCAGAGGGGTATGCAATCCTTTGTTCTTGTATTTTTCCTATGTAGATAATGTCGTTTAAAGGAGGGAATCACTACATTAAACTCAAAGATACGATTTTTCCTTCGACCAGAAGAAACCAGGAGCCGTCCAGCAAAGGAAGACGCCGTAACGACCAACTATACGACATGAGAAAAAATTCCGATCGTATAGCTCTGGTCGTATAGTTAGCGTCACCACCGTTAGGTCAAACAGAACAACTTTCATGAAGGGACCCCCTATATAAAGAAGCCTCAGGCGACGGGAAAACACCCCGCCGCCGAGTCCTCTAGTTCCTCTGCAATCTCTCGCTGCGCCAAAAAGTCGCCTCAGATCTCCAAACCCTTCCCCATCTCCATATCAATACTTCACCACTTGTAATAGTAGATCTCTTCTCCGATTGGCAACATTGTAAGACTATTTCTATCAATCTCATGATTTTCATTACAATGTTTGTGATTATTGATCTCATTGTAGCACCCCGGTAAAACCACTAATAGAAAATCGTGTGTTATTTTTATTTTTGTGCATCTTCATTCATCATTTCGCATCAGATTAACTTGTTCATGCAATACATCTCACATTTGCACCATGCCACCTTTGCATTTTACTTCACGTCATTTATCAACATGGTTTCTAATCTTTCTCATCATGTTTATGCACCTCTAAAATTCTTGCCTGATCTTATGTCCTATTACAATTCCCTCTCTCACTCTCCTATTCTTTTACCTGTTCTATATGTATGTGTGCATCTGTTCTTGTTAATCTCAAAATCCTAAACACTATTTACCTCCTCTATTTGAATTCTCGTATGTAACATAGTTTCCTCTCTTCTGTTTTGATTATTTCCTCTCATCCATTATTTTGAAAATCCAAAACATATATATTTTTATTATAAGTCTCATGATAAGTTGGGTTTGTGTAAAACATTGCAGCTCCTCTTTTCTCTATCATTTTATAAACCTTCAAATAGAACTGAATTCCATTTGTGGTTGAAGTTTGAAATTAAATAAAAGTTTTAAATAGAATAAAAGAGAGAAACCAAACTCTGACAGCCCACTTTCCTCAGCCTTGAACCCAGTAGTAGAGCAGCCGAAGCCAGCTTTCTTCTCCACCGAAGCCCATCTCTATCCCCAGCCCGAGTCCAACAACTCCCCTCCTCTGATCCTATTTGTCTTCTCGCAAGAAAGGAGGGCAGCGTGCTGCAGCACATCACCACCACAAGCTCCCTTCTCCTTTTGATTCCGAATCGAGGCAGTCCCCATCCAACCCTAGCGGTTTTCCTCACCTCGCGCCACTGCCTTTTCCCCCTCCACCCTCTCATGGATGGCGCTTGAGTAGTCTGCCATCTCGATGCCGTGGCACCCGCCGAGCGCTGCTGATGCCGGGAATCCACTACACCGAGACGCCACCGTCCGCTGGGAAGCTGCAGGAGGAGCTGGAGCAACCCCGGTTCGCCGTCCCCGTCAATCTTCTGGAGTGCTTCTTCATTGTCTTCCTGGCGATTCAGTCCCCATCGCTGTCAGAGTAAGGTGAGAGACGCCCCTATTTTGTCTCGGTCGATGCAAGCACGTACATACATCTCCTTGCGCTGAACACAACATGAACACGCAACGTCATCAGTAGCTGGACACTATTGTCGCCTCCACCCGCTTTTGGACATGATGCTTAGCAGCAAGTCCGTGTCGACCAAGCCTAGATCATAGTTGCGTGTGCTCCCTTTTTAAATCCTACAGTACTTCACATGTGAGTTGCCTCTATGCATGTGTGTCGCGCTAGCTAATTTTTCTCAATCGCTTTGTTTCAGCTGCTAGTCTATGTGACCTGAACGAATTATGTATATGTTGTCAAAGTAAGCTGAATCTAATCACCTACAAGATTAAGCATACATAAACTAGCTGACCACATACCTTGTACCTACCGACAACCTGAGACCTTATGTCGCCCCCCTCCTGCTACAAGTTTCACAACTCCTTTATTTTGATCATCTTCATGATAGTTTACCCATAAAAGTCGTGTGCGTGTACGTAATGTAAAATCTGAACCGTAGATTAAATTGAGGTGTGTCCTTGTAATCTCTAATCTGAACTGTAGTCAAAATGGTGCCACTCTTTGACTCTGTCCTGTTGCTCCGGAGATAAAATCTTCACAACCTCATATTTTATTCCACCACTTTTATTTCTTTCTGGTCATTAATTTGTTAAATTCGTATGTTATAATCCATAGTACTTTTTCTAAAAAGTTATATATGATTTGGGATCATAAAAATATAAGGAATATGAATGTGCTCTCCATATCTCTCTCTTTGCATCCTGTATGTTCTTTAGTGGTAGTTCTACATTTTCATCTAATAATATCATATGGAATATGTGAGAATAATTATAGTGGATTTCCCAATTCCATTTAAATTTGAGTAGCTCAACTATGACATGCTTCCCTTGACAATAAAATTTAATTTTGATTAATAGAAAAATAACTTGGACTACATAATCAATTGTGGAGATTCCGATTATGCTTTCTATTGCTAAGTGGCATCGCATCATGTCATGTCATGCATACATATCATAAACATGTCGGATCTTTTGTCGTAGCCTTAAATATTGCATCCGATGTTTTCTTTTAGTGCTTTGCTTCTTCACGGATTAGGCTAATGAGTTGATGCGAGTGTCGACCCGATCTTCGGATGAATCTTCGGCTATGTTTTCTAGGCGAACATTCTCCCCGTTTCTACCTATTTTGCATTTATACTCTTTATTTCCTCCTGTTGATCTATTGCTATCTGTGTTGTGATGCTTTATTTTCCGTGCACCATTTATACTCCTTGCAGCCTCTATATTGTCATGGCCACGTCCTATTGCCTGTTGTTTGATAGATAGTCGGCCTTGCGAGTCATAGTTGCTTGCTTATGTGTTGCTTCGCGTCATTGTCGTTCCACCGTTGACGGCAAGTTGACACATGATTAATGGTGGAGATGCTTAATGGTGGAGACGCTTAACAGTGGAGATGATCATGACTTTAATTACAACTGGATATTAAAATGCTGGGAATAGATATAACTAATGCAGAGGCATCGATGGGCAATAGATGTTATTTGGTTCTTCCACGCTCACTTGTGTCCCGTAGGACCCCGAGTACTTGATACCTATTCCTTGCCTATTCGCACTATCCACATACGGGAGACTCTATGAATCCCCCTTTGCCTGAGCTTGATTCACACTTTATTTCTTGGGGCCATAAGTAGTTTGGGGCTTTATTACTATCCTGTACTTATGCCATGCCTTACTGCTTTATTTACTATTGTGCGTAGAGCACCTGTACTGTTTTGGAACGTGGAATGTTTTCGTGGTATCGACAAGCCCAGTCACACTTTCGGGTTCCTAGTCGTTTACAGCCATTGTCACAAACCCTGGGTCCGTCTCGGAGTTGGCCAACTTTGTTGCGGGTAGCTTAGTGGAGTGGCCCCCTGAAATGATTTATGAATCCTGTGATTGCTTTGTCGTGAAAGCCTTGTTGGGTTTTGATTTGGTTTTTCCGAGGTTGATCGTGTGTGTGTTGCTATTTGTGCACCCCTGCAGGGTAAATCTTTCTGAAAGCCGTATCCGCGGTTATGGACGACTTGGAGCACAGTATCTCGATCATAGACAAGCATAACTAAAGTAGTGCTATAAATCTGACTTAATATGTGACTAGTAATCAGCTTCACTATAATGGAATGGATAATAAAAGTGCCAACAACTGGTGGAACTGGGGTGTATCGTGTCATGTTATACCTGCCTAGTAAGTATCGCAACTCCAATGGAATGAAATAAAAGTGCCAACAACTGCTGGGTTTGGGATGTCACATGCTAATTATATCTGACTAGTAAGTACTGCAACTACAACTGAATGGTTAACTAAAACTGC
Source organism: Avena insularis (assembly GCA_023614405.1). Lineage (NCBI taxonomy): Eukaryota > Viridiplantae > Streptophyta > Magnoliopsida > Poales > Poaceae > Avena > Avena insularis. Next base: position 353,905,899 of record CM042694.1, read on the forward strand.
CCACTACTTATGCTATCAGGATGACTCATGCTATCTATATCTGACTAGTAAGTGCTTCAACTATAATGGAATGAATAAAACTGCCAACTGTGTGAGTTCCTCAGTTTGACTTCCTCGTTTGGTCTCGAGGGGGAATACCAGGATGGGTATGATTGGTGTTAGTATAAGTTTGGTTTCGAATAGGTCTTTCTTATCTCTCTCTAATAGCCGACAGTTTATCGAGTCTCTATAGGTTGTTTAGTGCATGCTTCGTTGCCGCTTCAGTCCACCATACCTATGTAGGCGAGAGCCAGCGAATTCTAGCCTTGCCGTGTACTGGCCTCAGTACTGACGCTCCTCTTTTTCCTTTGCCCTTTGGCGGCACCCCTTTTGTTTTAGCAGGTTTGAGATCGATGTCATTAGCAAGGTTACCCTTTCGGCTTGGCCTGGGCAGGGTTATGGACGCCATTAGTTATTCTTCAGGGCTCTTAGCTCAATTTGCTTCTTATCCGTACTCAGATGTTGTATCGATTTTTTATGTGAGCATCCTCTCAAACTATCATGCCTGAAGATGATAATATGTCCATTATTCTTGGGAGACCTTTTCTTAATACTGCAGGAGCTGTTATTAATTGTAATCAAGGAAAGGTGACTTTCAGTGTTAATGACAAGGAACATACTGTCTATTTCCCCAAGAAGATTGAAAGGACTTATGGTTTGAATTCAATTGAACATGTTGAGGGCATTCAAGTTGGAGAGACATATTGTCCCATACCAAGATAAAAATTTGAAACTATTATGATTGGAACCATTGCTATCAAGGTTGAGGTAACATAATCATTAGTGGAATACAAAGTTTTGTCTCATATGAAATTGTTTTGGTAACAAGACCTGATCAACCTTGTTAATAAAAGGATTTCATTGAACAAAACAATGTTTTCACCATGATTATCTCCGCTTACTTTATTCTATCCATTTTAATTTTGCTTATGCCTAACTTAAAGGCGTTAAATAAAAGTACTTATTGGGAGATAACCCAAAAGTTTTAGATGAGTCTTGTAAGTTATTACTTCAGTAATAACTGCTCCTTATCCTTTTTATTCGCTTTTTGTGCTAGGAGTAACCTCTAATGAGAGAGAAGTAATGATTGGGAAAGTTGTTGTCTCGAAATAGATTTCTGTGTTTCACCGTAAATATTCGTGTAAAATCTCTGGACGTCTTTTTGAGGCATGCATTTTTGTGCTTCTGCCCCAAGTTGTTATTTAACTTTCGTTAGTTCAACACTTTTTTATTTGAGCAACAAAAGGTCTTCGAAAAAATTCTTATTTACCTGCTGGTCTGTTTTGATAGATTTCTGCCATTTTCTGTATTTGCTTCTTGTTCGTTCCTTTTTGAGTTCCTTTGGGGAATTGAGCTTTTTGAGGGAAGTGCTACAGTAGCTAGTGTTCTAATGGAAGTTTATTTGGTGTTGGAACTTAACCTTAAGACTTATTATCTTGAGTGCACTAATGTTGCTAATAAAGATTGTGGGAAGGAAAATTTCCAGGTGTATGGAAGGAATGAGTAATGAGATGAAGGATGGACTAAAGATCAAGCTTGGGGATGCCAAGTGTGTCACCCCAAGAAATATCCAAGAAGTACAAGTGTCAAAGCTTGGGGATGCCCAAGGCATCCCCTTCTTCATCAATAAAAATCCCAGGTTTCTTTCAAACACTTCATTTTTATTGTTTCATGCACAGTTGTGTTGTTCTTGGAGCGTCTTCTTTTTCGTTTTCGTTTTGGTTTTTCGTTTTCTTGGTTTTCTTAGTTTCCTGAATAAATTGGTTGGACCCCCTCTTTCATACATTGGTTTTCAAATAGTTTGGTTTGGTTTGGAAAAGAGTAGGAAAGTTCATGCTTAAGTGGTAAAGAGAGCTTGTTTTTGACTGTGGCCTATGCTTTGTCATGCCATGCTTGATTTGTTTTGGCTTTATGCTTAGTATTATTTGCTGTAGCATGACTTGTTATAAACAATTGAGATTGCTTAATGTGCCTTGGATGAATCATGCGTTGTTTTAGCATATCAAAGCATAGTATTATGGTATTCTCCTTTGATGCTTTATTTGGGTTGACTTGGCGCATGCTCACACCATGTTATGACTATCCCAAGTCACCATAATCCTTTATGATTCTTTAGTTTTCAACTTGTAGTATCACTTTATGCTTTGATCAATGATGTTTTGTCGCTCTGCATGATTATGGCCATTATCGCTCTCTTAGTTTGTCGCTCCCAGTCTTTTACTAGCCTCCACAACCAAGTATGAGTTCCACTCATGCATCCAACTCCCTAAACCAAGTTATTCCAAAGAGTCCACCATACCTACCTACTAGCATATGCTATTCCAAGTATATTCATGTTTTTGTTTACCTTCGAAATTAAACTTGTTATGAGAAAACTAGTGATTAAAGCTCTCATGAACTTGATGGCACACTTTACTTTTCTTGCCCTTAATAAACTTGAACCATTGTGTCGTCTATGTTGTATATGCTTGCACTTATTTGTTGGGAATTAGCAGAACCATGCTGTCATGGGGAACACTTTCAACATTGCACGGGTACTTGTACCTAGTTGATATCATGCTCTTTTGTATATGGATATCATCGGTGTGAAATGAAAGAGGAGCTTGTAAGTCCATGGAGTTATGTATATGTATTAGAGAAACGCCTGGGCCGCTGGTCTAATCCATGCTGACATGGTGGAAACTTGCAGCATAACCATAATGAGCTGTCTATGAAGCAATTCTTCTTATAAAAAAAAAGATTCCAATATTGAGAAAAAAAGAGAAAAAGAAAAAAAAAGATATATGAAAAGAGGAAAGAGAGAAAAAAGCACCATATTCCCATGGTAAATAAGAAGATTGCTGAGATGCTCGTTGTCTGCTTGCCTTGTCATTTTGATATGGGGATTCTTCCGTATCATCGGGCAAGGGGTACCCCGTTGGCGGTTCTCTATGATACACATGTACTTACGATGACAAGAACTTACCGGTAACTAAACTTGAGTAGCATGAGGAGCGGCCCTCGTATTCAAGGGACATGACATTTCTAACTTATACTTCGTCAAGCATATACACCATAGTTTGTTCACTTTAACCTTAATCACTTCAAGATGCTTATGATAGGGGCAATGAGAGCTGAAAGCTATAAGTACCATAATTTTTGGAAGCTCTTTATGAGACTTGAATCCCTATTTCCTTCTATGAAGGCCTTTCTTCCACCATTATATTGAGTCTCTACCTTCTACCTTTATGCACCTACTTTGAGAGCATAGTGGCCATTCTTAGTTCTATGTGCATTGTCCCAAGACTAGTTGATTGATGCATACCTTGATATTGCTTGTTTTAAACTATTTGTATCTAGTCACTTATGAACTTTGAAGGTGTCCTATGCATTTATGTTTGCTACTCTATGATGGACAAGTTAAATTCCATTATGCTATGTTTTCTTTATGTGAAATAAACAAACGTCTTGCAAAGCATTGTTATTCATGAATCTTTTGTTTGTGCCTTTTCATGTTGCATCTTAGTTTCTTTGTCTTATTGCTAGAACTTTGTCTTTCATGTTATGATTGAAGTACTATGATCCCAACTTTGAATCTTTCTGGAATTGGACGGGACCAAAGCCGTAGTGCCTATTTTTCCGGAAGACTCACGGAGCCAGAATACGAGACGGAGGAGGGCCAGGGCCTGGCCACACCCCCCGCAAGCGCGGGTTGGGCCTGGCCGCCCCAGGATGCCCCTCGGTCTCTCTCTTCGCCTATAAGTTGCCTTCTGACCTAAAAACTCAGGGGGTTGATGTTTTTCCAGAAGGAGTTCCGCTACCACCACCACCAGATTCCACGAAACAGCACCAGAAACTCCGTTCTGGCACCCTGCCGGGACGGGGAATTGGAGGAGATCATCACCATCGCTCCTCCATCGACCATCCATGTTTCCCCCATCCATGAGTGAGTAATCCCCCGCTGTAGGCTATGGGGATGGTAGGGATTGGAAGAGATCGTTCAGGTAATGGCATCAGATTGTTAGGGCATGGTGCCTAGTATCTTTTATTAGTGCTTTATGACTTTGTTGCGACTTGTTATGCTTAATGCTTGTCACTAGGGTCCGAGTGCCATGATTTCAGATCTGAACATGTTATTGATTCATTATGATAGTATTGTTTTTGGTCTTATCTACAAGTTGTATACACACATTGTTGTCCGGAACCAATGGCCCCAAAGTGATAGAAATCGGGATAACCGGAGGGAATGACTTTGATGTGAGGATCACATGTGTTCACGGAGTGATAAGGGGTGGCCCAATCTTCTCAGTAAGCATATGGCGATGATGATGGTGGATGATAGATAACTAGTGCGTAGCTATGATCTCTCCCGCTCGATCCCTGATGCCAGCGCAACAGATCTCGAACCTTCTAGGATATTCACAACACCACACTCTTGCGCACGCAGCCGTGACCACGAACAATAGTATGCAATCTACTAATTCCCAATGGAACAACAGATCACACTCAATTATAGTTGGTAGATTCGAACACAGGGTAATTCCAGAGGTTCTATGAAAGAAACAACTCTAAAATATTTTAACGTGGTCTAAACCCTAACTTGTGACGGCTACGGAGGTTTATATGAGGGTTGGGGCGTCCTCCCCTCTAAACGGGCCTAAAAACAGCCATAACTTGGCCCAAACTGACTCGGTTCGACTCAAACTGATACATACCGACCCATATATGGGTTCGGCCTTATTGGCACGCAGTCCAAACGCGTGGAACACCTCAAACATGTAATTCTGGGTGCGCCATCTCTCTCTCTTACTCATACGTGATTTCCTCATTGCCTCCTAGTGCGCATGCCTCCCGCTCCTCCCTCGCGCACTTGTTGATATTGGAAATCAGCGCTTGTCCTTCTTGCTGCAACTCTCCTCCTCCTCGCGCAACGCTTGTGTTATCACTAAACCTGATCATACAAAGATGCATAGACTTAGGTAGTATAAAGTTCTCATTAAGTAAAACATCAGGTTCAATTAGGAATGAATTCACCTGATAGTCATTATTGATTTGACTCAATATTTCCTTCCAGTTCAGGCAGTCAGAATCATCATAATCCCTGTATATATCCTCATCATCCTCCCTTTCTTCATGAAAAGCCATCCTCGGCTTTAGGTAAGCTGAAAGTGGGAGAAACAAAAAGAACAACGTGTACGCAAAGTATATGTATATATAACATGTTGTATTATTGTTGTTCACATGAAAAGTATGTCCAGTATACATCAAGCAACTTAAATCGCAGGTATAAGTGAAGTGCAAAGAATCATGATCATGGTAAAAAACAACTAAATAGATAGTCATGTTCTTAAATATTAAATTCAGTTTTCTCAAAGAAGATCTATGATCAAATTTGTGAACAAGATCAAACCAATTCAATATGTCTGAAAACCAAATTGAATCATGCCATGCTTCAACTGCGCTACTCTGATTATTATGAACATGATCATGTTGTCCAACATGTAAAATGCAACTCAATTTGCAAATATAAGTGAAGTATAAAGCATTAGCACAACTAGACAACGAATTTTGGGACAAACACAACAAATATGAAAACTTGGATTCTATTCTAGCAAGATTACAATGATCCAACATAGGTAAAATTACTTGTGTTGGCTGCATTTTATCAACTACACCTGACTTTAGTTTCATATTATCACAAATTTTAGCATATATCCCACAACACAAAATCGTCGACACACAACATGTATGGATGAAAACAGCATGTTTCAGTTCAGTGATTCGATCACAAGTAATGCATATGTGATCCACAAGAAAATTTTCATGCATGCTATATTCACCAATCAGATTGAAAGTGAAACAAGGAGAATATGTGCTAGAATTCAGAAATGAAATTTCAGAAATCTTATACATAGCACAACTCATACTCATAGGTTCATTTAGCATGATGGAATACACAATATCAGCAGGTGGTATTCGAGCAAGTATTTCCTTATGTGTTATCAGTACCACATGATCAAAATTTGAATTTGGTAAACTATCACATGATGCTGAAACAGTAATGCAAGGCAAATCACAAGGCGACTTCAGTAATGGAATAGACTCACAATATGTCGCACATGTTGGCTGAAGCTCCAAATTAGTACCAATGTCATTAACAATCTTCCCAGCTGTAGTAGGTACTACGACATCCTCCTCAAGTGACAATACTAGATCGTGTGATGCAGGTTGTAAAATAGACGGCTCCCTTTCTTCAAAAGCAACCTGCACATCACAAGATACAACACTAGGAGTAGACATGATTACGTTAGTAGACAACTCACATGTCTCATTAGTGTCCACTCTCAAAATTTCTGGAATAGGCTATTTGTAGTTGTTCAAAAACATAGAACGTAGAAATTGCTTGAAATCTTCCCAAAGAATTTTTTTACCCATGACACCATACACAATCCTTGCATCCTTCCACCAACGAGCTACCTCTTCATCCACACGTCGGTGAGCAAGAATGTATTCTATATGACCATTAAACTTGCTATCGAAAGTACGACATCTCGCAAAACGAAATCCCATATCAATTTCCCAAATCTGATATTCTGCGGGTGTGGCGGAACTTTCCAATCGCCACTTGATTGTAGTTGGATCATATGACATGCCAACCACAATAGCTAAATAGTCATGGTAAACATCATCTAATTTCTGCATCACATCAACACTAGTAGAAGTCATGATTAGTACATTAGTGCAAAAACACAAAATTGTTTTGGTGGCACACTCACAACTCACTCAAAAACTGACAAGAAAGCAGATCTTACCGTTCCAAAGTAAATAGTGATGCTTACCAATTCGAAATCAAAGATTGATGCACTGATGTGATGAAGTGAATACCAAAGGTATAGAGAACGATCACAGGGCACACAGGTTATTTATGGTGGAGCTGTAGGTATGATATCCTAACTACACCGCAAATAAGTCCTAGTGCTGATTGTATGACAAAGACCCACGGAAACACACACGGTGGAGATAAATGGGGAAATTGCAACTATGAAAATGAGCTCAATAAAGTGAGGTATGTCGGAGGAACGCTCGCGTTGCAATGCACAAGGAGAGACGCTAGCAATGTCTCAACAAAACAGGTACAAGATTGCTAAACTGAGTAGCCCGTAGAGCACTAAGCACGCTAGTCTCGTAGGATAGTTTTAGACACAAAGAAAGGCTTACTAAGGCTCACAAGGATAGGTACGCTATGTGGACTCAGTAAACAAAATAAACAAAAAAAGAAAAAAAATTGACCTGAGAATTGGTCTCTGCCACGGCAGAAAACGGCATAAAATCCTGCCGCGGCAGGATGGCGGCAGAATTTTTTTTTCTAGTACTAGCACAGACTGGTCTGTGGTAAGGCGACGGTCCGAATTTTTTTTTCGGATTTTTTTGCGCTTTCACGCTACAGCACAGACGCGTCTGCGGTCAGGCGTGAGGCAGCGAGTTTTTTTTTTGCCTTCAGCCTGAAGCAAACTCAGTACAAGTCTAGATCCGATCGGTCTGCTTTTTTTTCTCCTTCTTTCAAACGGATCTACAACCTGAGACTAAAAGAAAACAGATCTACTAGATCTAAGACTCAAGAACACGACGAACAGTCTAGAAATAGTCTAGGGACTCCGACAACGGATCAAAAACAGATGAAAACTAGACAAAAACTATGACTCAGATTTAGAAGAAAGGCTACACAAAAGGATTACAATCAGCAACTAGAACTCAGGAACAGTGTTATCTAGGCTATGGTAACGAACTATGAATCCTAATATTTTTGCGTGGCTTTTTCTATATAGGACAAAAACAACTAATCTATGGATGGATTTGTGGATGCTTACCGAGGCAACACTGGAAATCTGATACCAAGATGATATGGGGTGGCCCGATCTTCTCAGTAAGCGGATTGCGATGATGATGGTGGATGATAGATAACTAGTGCGTAGCTATGATCTCTCCCGCTCGATCCCTGATGCCAGCGCAACAGATCTCGAACCTTGTAGGATATTCACAACACCACACTCTTGCGCACGCAGCCGTGACCACGAACGGTAGTATGCAATCTACTAATTCCCAATGAAACAACAGATCACACTCAATTATAGTTGGTACATTTGAACACAGGGTAATTCCAAAGGTTCTATGAAAGAAACAACTCCAAAATATTTTAACGTGGTCTAAACCCTAACTTGTGACGGCTACAGAGGTTTATATGAGGGCTGGGGTGTTCTCCCCTCTAAACGGGCCTAAAAACAGCCATAACTTGGCCCAAACTGACTCGGTTCGATTCAAACTGATACATACCGGCCCATATATGGGTTCGGCCTTATTGGCACGCAGTCCAAACGCCGTGGAACACCTCAAACATGTAATTCTGGGTGCGCCATCTCTCTATCTTACTCATACGTGATTTCCTCATTGCCTCCTAGTGCGCATGCCTCCCGCTCCTCCATCGCGCACTTGTTGATATTGGAAATCAGCACTTGTCCTTCTTGCTGCAACTCTCCTCCTCCTCGCGCAACGCTTGTGTTATCAATAAACCTGATCATACAAAGATGCATAGACTTAGGTAGTATAAAGTTCTCATTAAGTAAAACATCAGGTTCAATTAGGAATGAATTCACCTGATAGTCATTATTGATTTGACTCAATATTTCCTTCCAGTTCAGGCAGTCAGAATCATCATAATCCCTGTATATATCCTCATCATGGAGTGTTAATGCTTTGTGCCAGTGCTCTATTAAAAGGAGCACCTTAATTGCTAGTAGTTCCCTTGAGGCCCTGCTGCAAACGGGCTGGCAGGACAAAAGATGTTGTGCAAGTTCTCATTGTGAGTGCGTATGACTATATATGGAACACATTCCTAGGATTATCTAGTACTTGGATGCTTTATCTTATTTATCTGCAATTGCCCTATGTCCTGATTGCTATGTGAATTGTCTTGTCCATGCAACGCCCGTCCATCCATTCCTATGCCTACCTTTTCGAATCCTCACATTTCGCTATTGTTACTCATCTTTACTTTCTTGCTGTTGCTACTTTGCTATTCCTACTACAAAATTGTTGCTCTTGATAAACTGTTGTGAGCAAGATTGTTTCAAGTGTGCTGAATTGACAACTCGGTTGTTAAGGCTTATAAATATTCTTTGGCTCCCCTTGTGTCGAATCAATAAATTGGGTTTCACTTCCCTCGAAAATACTGCGATGCACCCCCTATACTTGTGGGTCATCAGCAGTTGCGGAGGCAATAGCAATTATGAATGCACTTCCCACATATAATTTATCTTTCTCTAACAAGGACATGTATGCTTTATTTTTATCTTTTATTTCCATCAGATGTTTTGCATAGCTAGAGGTGAAACCGAACACCCTAGGCCCTTTCTCTCCATCATCAACAACAACCAAAAGACGCAAACTACTGGTGTCGTGGTGTGGAACACGGCAGTACCATCGGGGATGGCATGAAAGGGGACAATCAGGATGCTATCGGTGGATACTTGTAATGGGTTGGGCACAGATACTGCAAACACAGCGATGTACCTAGGTTCGGAGCCCTCTTGGCGAGGTAAAGCTCATACTCCTGCAAGGATCCACTATCAAGGCGCGAACGCCCAGTACAGATGCTCCTTGAGCTGTTTTCCTGGCTACTCCTTGCTAGAAGAAGAAGAGGAACTACTCCACTTGTCCAATCTAGAGAACTTCTAACTTGTAATTGTCTACCTAGAACCCTATCACTACCTCCCATTATATACTGGTTGAGGAGGCAGTTTACAAGACGGGTTCTAGGGTTTACTATTTGTATATGGGCTTTACAAGGTGGGCCGGATGGACAGGGACGAACGGTAGGCCCGGGACCAGTCAAGCCTCCAGTACAGGGGAGGACAGCGCTACAGTGTCTGGTGCCCTTGCTTTACTCATCAGCCGGCTCTTTATCCGTCAGCTAGCTCTTTATCCGTCAGCCCTAGCTTTCCTCGTCAGCCCTAGCTTTCCTCGTCAGCCTCCAGCTTTGGCGCGGTTGTCCGGTAGCGCCGACCGGGCTAGCCAGCCTGTCCGGTCAGAGGCGCGCTCAACAAGGAACGTCACTCCCACCGTACACTTCCCAGCGGATCCAAGGCGGCCGGCTAGGAGCGGCCTCCCAGCCGGTTCTTCTGGCTACCTGGCTAGACGGGCTAGCTGGGGAAACTTGGATGCGAAGCGGATGGAGAGTTCCACCCGGCTGTGGTTCCTTGTCCTAGATCCAGACGGCTAGAGCTCCTTGGAGCCGGCCGGTTGGTCCCGTCTTGGCCTACCCGGGGGTCATCCCCCCGACACTAGTCCCCGAGCGTGTTAGGACTTTGCCCCGTAGAGAAGTTCTTGTGTGCTCATTTGGTCGAGTTTGAAATGATTGTTGATGCAGAGACTTTGTCATTTTCTTTTGTCTTGTAGCTTTTGTCTTGTAATGGCTTGAGATTCTTCACTGTTTCCCGGCTGGGGTTTATCGGCTACAGAGCCGATGGCCCCACCCATAGGGTGTGAGCGGTGATCCCCTGGACTAGCTGTCGCACCCGGCCAGGAGAGGGATCACCAGTTTGCTATCATTGTTGCTTGCGTCAGCCACTCCTGCCACTTCTGATGCGCGTCGGATCATTTTGACCCCTTGGTCTGCCGCATCAGTTTTTGGTAACCGCATGCACGTCTTCATCATTGCGGTTTCTCGGGGATCGTCGGCATGGCTTGCCTCCCGTAATAATGCCTGCGGGATATTCTGTGCGCGTTGTGTTGGCGCACGCGATCCGCCCCGAACCGTCGTGGGGAAGTGGGGCAGTTGCCTGCCACGTGGTGGGGAGGGAGGGCAACTGTCGCAGCTCTTCTTCCCTGATAAATAGGGATGCCATGGAGCGGGGTCTCCTCACTTCTTCTTCCTATTTCGTGATGACGGCCCCGCGCGCCTCCAACACGGCTACCTTCCCCAACAATATGTTGCCGAACATCGCCAGTGGGTGGTGCGGCTCCTACGTCACGGAGGAGTTGGTGCCGAAGTACCGGCGGGAGAAGTTCCTGCCACCGGAAAACTTGGAGAGGCACCACGTCGCGCCGGAGGACGAGCGGGTGCCCAACCCTCATCCCGACGAGGCTGTCGTTTTCCTCGCCCACTTTGATGGGGGAATACCAATCAGGGTATGCCCACGAAGTGGAGTCGCCAGCTGGAGCGAGCCGACTGAAGCCAAGCCCGGAGCGGGTCGACTCGCCGAATACGGCGACTGCCGTATACTGGACGTCACGCCGACTGAAGGCCTAACCTAGAGACTCCAATATAAAGCCTATTAGCACAATTTGTAAACCCTAACTGGCTGCATATATAAAGCCACTAAGGGCACCGCTTTGGGGGATATCTCTCACATCATATTAGACCTAGTCTCTCTCACCACCTCCGACGAGTCCATGTAAACCAATCTATGATCATATACTGCATTGACAGCAGGACGTAACGATCCTCCATCGAGGGGCCGTGAACCTGGGTACATCGTGTGCCAATCTCGCTTCCAGATTCTCCTACGTCACCTTGCCCTTTCCTCTATATAAGCTACCCTGTAGCATCTGCCGTGGTCAATACCACGACAGTTGGCGCCCACCATGGCGCAAGTGGTGCTTGGAGGTGATAATCCGAGCGGGATCCCTTGTCAGCTGTGGTGGCCAGATCGCACCTGACCATGTTGTTCAAATAACTGCTATCTCGAGACTCAAGAGGATTGAAAGCTGATTGGTCTCGTCGGATACAAGATTGGTTCCATGGCAGCCGCAGTTGAGTCTCTAATTCTATCCCATCTTGTTTTGATTATTTTACCGATTGATAGTTTCTATCACATGCACTGATCGTGTTGTATGATAATTGGAATTGGGACATGTCGCATGCAGATGCCGATTTTACACTGTCCGGTTTCAATCTCCTCTATCTCATTAATTATTCTATAAATTAATTATTATACTTGATCTAATCTTGCATGCACGTCGGATTGAGCCAAGAATACACGACGGGATTTGTCGACATGGTCCGTTTGGCAGTCGGCGACTGCATTGTTAGAGCAATAAAATCTACTGTTGCAGCTAAGCATTTGTTTTACACGCCATCATGGCCGGCCGGGTCGGCGGAGATCGACGGGCAACTCCACACAGCTACGCGGAATTTTCAATGAGTCAACCCTTTTCCTTTTGATATCGGCTACTGATTATTTTATTCAGTATCATATTTATCATGTACCTTGATGTTTATTTTTGTGAACATGAAAGTCCGATCGACAGAACATGCCCCCTCATCGCGCGGCACCTACTCCTCCTACTCAGCGCACGGGGCTCGACGGTTTCATCACGACTGATTTCTCCAATGACCTTCGTCCGCCTCGTGGACCATGCCCACCACATCGAATCCACCATGGCACGACTCCGCCATGCCGCGACTCCGTCCGCCGTGACGACTCTGCCTCGTCGCCTCCGACAAATATCCGGTTGACACCGTCATGCGTCTAGCTAAACGTCGTACTCGGGGACTCGTGACTCGCCCCTCGCGGAATCTCCACGCTCGGGGGAATCGCCTCGCCATCGCGGGCTCGTCATCGCGGACTCGCCATGTCCAGCGACTCGCCCACCGCATATTCGCCGTGCTCTAGGACTCGCCCTCCGCAACTCCCCACGGTCACGGACTCGCCATGTTTGGCGACTCGCCACACTACTGGCTAAATGCCGCGTCGCCTTTGCCATAGCGCGACCCCCGTCCGCCCCGCGACCATATGCCCGCCGTGTCGACTCCGCCAAAGCGTGACCTCCCTTCGCCAAAGTGCGACCTCCGTCCGCCGCGTCGACCCCATGTCCATCGCGTCGACTCCGCCAAAGCACGACCTCCGTCCGCCACGTCGACCCCATGTCCGCCGCGTCGACTCCGCCATAGCGCGACCCTCGTCCGCCGCGCGACCATATATCCGCCGCGTCGACTCCGCCAAAGCGCGGCCTCCCTTCGCCAAAGCGCGACCTCCCTCCGCCGCGTCAACCCCGTGTCTGCCGCGTCGACTTCGCCATAGCGCGACCTCCGTCCGCCGCGTCGACCCCGTGTCCGCCGCATCGACTTTGCCATAGCGCGCCTATACTTCTGCTACGCTGAATGTGTATGCCACGCCTGCTAAGGGCCCCTCATCATTCGAGTCGCCAGAGAGGATCGCATGCCATGCTGCATGGACTCACCACTGGGCATCTCTTCCCCCCGGAAAAAACCAGTTCGCCTTTGTCAACCTTTGAAAGAGCAACTCGCAATGGCCAAGTAGTGCGGACGAGGACTCGCAAACCGAGCATCGGATCGTCCATAAAAAACGCTAACCGAGAGCCATCATTGGAGTCGCCTTGCTCGACTGGCCTTCCGGGCCGAGACAAATGGCAGCACCATGTCCTCCTCAACCTTAGACAGTGCGACTCGCATGGCCAAGTATTGTGGACGAGGACTCGCAAGCCGAGTCTCGGATCATCCAGGAAGAACGCCAAGCCGAGAGCCATCTTTGGAGTTGCCAAGAGACTGGACCCCCAGGCCAAGATGAGAGACTCGCTAACAAAAACAGCGCAATCAACGTCATCACAGACTCGCAATCATCACGGACTCGCCACACTCGGGGACTCTCCCCTCGCGGACTCGCAATCATCGCGGACTCGCCACACTCGGGAACTCTCCCCTCGTGGACTTGCAATCATCACGGACTCGCCACACTCGGGGACTCTCCCCTCGCGGACTCGCAATCATCATGAACCCTCCCCTCGCGGACTCGCTTACCGCGAACTCTCCCTACACGGACACACCATGCTCGGCAACAACCACTACTATTTTCAGAATATGCATCTCTAAAGAGCCTCAAGTCGCCTCTACAAGCCAACTTGAGCCTCGGGGACTACTCCTAGGCATACTGTGTGTGCGCGTGGTTCCATGACCGCGGCTCACTACGCTTGGGGACTCGCCACCACGGACTCGCTCTCGCGTACTCGCCTCGCTCGAGGACTCGCCACCGCAAACTCGCCCTCGCGTACTCAACACGCTCGGGGACTCGACACCGCGGACTCGCCCTCGCTACTCAACATGCTCGGGGACTCGCCACCGCGGACTCGCCCTCGTGTACTCAGCATGCTCGGGGACTTGCCACCACGGACTCGCCCTCGCGTAATCAACACGCTCGGGGACTCGCCACCGCAGACTCGCCCTCGCGTACTCAACATGCTCGGGGACTCGCCCCTCGCGGACTCGTCTCGCGTATTCCCCTACACCGACTTGGCGACTTCACCATCAATGATTTGGTGGCCTCTACGTCCTCTACGACAGCAAGTTGACAAGGCGTTGGCCAAACTTCTCCAAGGGCGACTCCGTCCAATGACGACTCGCCCGACGCGTCGATTCGGCTTGGCGATTGGGCTACATCATGAGCTATTTCTCTATTTCAGAAGCTCGCCAATGACTCACCATCAACTCCACCCTGGAATCACCTGCGCCAATTCGGTGGCTTGAAGTCATCGCCGAGTCCTTGACGCGCTCGGTGACTACTAATGGGGGAATACCAATCGGGGTATGCCCACGAAGCGGAGTTGCCAGCTAGAGCGAGCTGACTGAAGCCAAGCCCGGAGCGGGTTGACTCGTCGAATACGGCGACTGGCGTATACTAGACGTCACGCTGACTGAAGGCCCAACTTAGAGACTCCAATAGAAAGCCCATTAGCACAATTTGTAAACCCTAACTGGCTACATATATAAAGCCACTAGGGGCACCCCTTTGGGGGATATCTCTCACATCATATTAGATCTAGTCTCTCCCACTGCCTCCGGCGACTCCATGTAAACCAATCTATGATCATATACTGGATTAATAGCAGGACGTAGCGATCCTCCATCGAGGGGACGTGAACCTGGGTACATCGTGTGCCAATACCGCACCCGGATTCTCCCACATTGCATTGCCCTTTCCTCTACGTAAGCTACCTTGTAGCATATGCCGTGGTCAATACCACGACACACTTTGCACGCGGCCTTGGGCTGCCGCTTAGCAGGTTCGTCCTGGAGTTACTGGTCTCCTTTGACCTCCAGCTCCACCACCTCGGAGCCAACGTCGTGGCGATGTTGGCGCATCACGCAGCGTGCTGCGAGGCATACCTCAGTGTCCGCCCGACGCCGTGAATTTTTTGAAGTTTTTCTACTTCAAGGTTCAAGTGGTGGGCAAGGGTGGCCCGCTGACGGAGACGGGTTGTTGTGCCATCTACCCACGGCTGTCAGCGGTGATGCCGTGACTGGAGCTCCCAAACACCGTCAAGCTGTGGCAGCGTTCGTATTTTTACGTGCGCAATGCCACTGAGGTAGACTAGATCAAAATTTCGGTCTTCTCGAACGTTCCTTCCACCCGGAAGGCCTGGAGCATCCAGCACTTGGGTGCCCAGGGAGACATCGACCGGATGGCCGCCCGGTTGGCGGTCCTGGTGGAGAAGGAACGGCTCACCGCCCGGGACATCCTGCTGTCCTGGATGGTGAGTCGCGTGCTTCCCTGCAGCAGCGGTCGCACAAGATGTGCCATCTCTTCGGCCATCTGGATCCCACCAGGGTCTCCCGGCTGGACGTGCCGTACGCGGCCCTCCGCGAGTGGCTTGCCACCATCTCGAAGGAGGTGCTGGCGGAGGAATGGGAGTTCTCCTGCCGGCCGTACCACCACGGCCGGCTTCCGACGAAGGTATGCCATTTTTCCCCTTTTCTGGGTGAATTTTTCTCGAGGGATTCTTGCTTCGTGCCTCTTATCTTCCCTTGTTGAGCAGCTTTTTATGGCGCAGCTAGCGGAGGACGGGATGGGGGACGGCGAGCTCCCCAACTTCTCTGCGGGCTACAAGCCCGCAAAGTACCCGCAGATGGAGCCGGAGCGGTTCCCCATGCGGGCTGACGAGGGCTGTGAGTTCCCACCCGGTGAGAACTTTTTCCTTGTCCTTGCCTGCCTTTCTCCCACTGTGTTTTAGCCATGAACTTGATATTTTGGTTGTGTGTTGGAGCATCCGTGCACGGTGAGGATGTGGACCTGGCCGAGGCCGCCGCGCCCAGGGCAAGGGGGAAGCGAGCCGCCTCGACCAGCACCACGCCGGCTGGGGGTGCCGCCAAGAAAATCCGCCGCCCTAGAGCCGCGGCCACCATGCCAAGCGTAGCCGGGTACGTGCTCCTTTACTCCTTATTTCGCCCTTGTCCTTCCTGCAGCAAGGTGATGGCTTTGCCCAGCTCCGCGACCGTCACCACCGCGTCCACCCCTCCGCCTGCTGGGGATGGTGGTGCGCCAGCTGCGACGCTCGAGGTTGCGCCTGCTGCGCCGGCTGGGGCTGATGCGGACGCGGCGGAGGTGGTGCCGCCGGCTGCGCCCGCGACGCTGTACCGGGTCGGTGCCGTCCTCCCGTCTTGCCGATGCTCTCCTGCCTGGGCGTAGTGGTGCGGACGTGCCTCCCCCTGGCCCGATTGTGGGGGATGACTCTGGCGCCTACCAGGTGGAGGAGTCGGTTTAGGTGCCACCACCAGAGGTCCCTGCCTAGCCGGTGGGTGGGCCCTCCGCGGCCACGGGGAGCGACGATGACCTCTAGGTCACCGGCTGGACGCCGGCTCGGGCTGCGCCGCCACTAGACGCAACCTTGGCGCAGCTGTCGGGGGCAGCACCCCTGGCTGTTGGCCAGGCCCACCAGCTAGTGGAGGCGCTGGAGCAGAGGCTTGGCCAGGCCAAGGCACTGGGGGCCTCCATCGACGTATGTGTCCTTCTGCCGATTTTGATGCTTTTTCACCGTCTTGTGCTGCAGCTGGCTCTTTTTTGGTTCTTACTTCTCTCTCTTACGCAGAGGGATCTTGCCGACGCCGCCAAGACCTCACGGGTTCTGGGCCACAAGATTGCTTGCTCTGCCGTGTCTTCCTGATTGCGCGGCTTCTTGCACTTCTTGTTGACTATTGGGTACCCTCCTGCAGCTCTTCTGGCGTACCGGGACCGCGAGGTGGCCAGGCTGAAGGGGTGGTTGCTCGGCTGGAGGAGTCCAACAAGGCTTGCCAAGACCAGATCGCCAAGCTAGCTGCGCACCAACAGTAGATGGAGATCAAGGCTGGCCAAGCCAAGAAGGTGGCGAACACCCGGAGTGAGGCGCTAAAGAACTTGGAGACACTCTATGCCACCCAGGAGGATGCTCTCAAGGCTTATCGGGCCAAGGAGATGGCAGCGCTGGGGGAGCTTTGCCAGATTGCCGAGATTGTCATCAGTAAGTGTTCTCAAACTAGACCAGCACTTTCATTTGTCTTGCGTGGCCGATATTGATCGCTGTCCCTTTTCCTGGGTACATCTCAGTATCCTGAGGCAACTGACCAGGCGCTGGCGCGCATCCCCGAGATGGATCCAGAGAGGGATCTCCACCCGAGGGAGCTGGTGATGGTTGTCAGCGAGGAGGCGAACCGGCTGCATGCCGCCTCTCTCGAGGTCTACGACTATGTTTGGCCTGACACCGTCCAGCCGGCCACCATGGACGCTCTGGCCGACCGGCTTTCGGGTGCTCCAAACCTCATGGACATGGCTCGGGAGTGGGCGGCACACGGTGGCACGGAGATGGGGCTGGCCCTGCTGAAGTCCTGGTACCCGGAAGTGGATCTGCGGAGTCTCTCTCACGGATTTCGCCAAGGGACTAGATACAAGCAGCTCCGCGTCGAGGTTCCTGATATCTGCGCCTATGGCGTGAAGATAGGGAGCTTCGTCGAGCTAGACCAGGATTTCATTGACCCGGCTAGCATGGAGCCATACCACTTCAGCCTGGACGTGGCGCGTACTGAAGCTCCGGTTGCGCCTAGGACCGTCTCGGCCGACATTGCCTCCAGCAGCCAAACCCCAGCCGATGCCTCCGGCCCTTCTGCCAATCAGCCAGCTTGATCCCGGGTATGCCGGGAGTAATTGTGGATGAAAAACTTGTGATTTTGCGTTGGTGAACAACTGTCTCTATTCTGTATGGAACTCTGGTGGGAGCATCGCTTCCCTTTGGATATTTGCTCGTGCTTTTCATTTCCACTTTTTGTTTTGCATTTGTTGCATGCTTCTTTCTGTGTGGGGGCACGCGAGCGCACCCACAGGGTGTAGTCCCCGAGGTTCGGGCCGGCTAGAGAATACAACCGGGTCGAAGCTCGTTTATATTGTTGTCTGTCTGCAGGTTTCTGTGTGGGGGCGCACGAGCGCACCCACAAGGTGTAGTCCTCGAGGTTTGGGCCAGCTGGAGAATACAACCGGGTCGACGCTCCTTCACCTTCTCCTCTGCCGCCTGGAACCTATTAGCACATCATGAGAAAACACACTAGAGGTAGAGGGTAAGTCGTTAGAAATCAAAGTGGTCTCACATGACCTATCAGCTACCACTCTCAACTCACTAGGTGTATCACTCATGCCCTCCAAGTGGAAGCACTCAATCTCAATGATCACAAAGCAAAACAAGTCAATCCACAAGAGGAAATATGTACAAAGAAACACACATGGTGGGATAAATGGGACTTGTGCGACGGAGAAAAACTGAGTGATGAGGACATCCATACTATTCCACTATCTCCTACTCCTATTCACAATGAAGATGTTGCTGCAAAGAACAAGTCCAATGAAATCGGGATTGGACCCATTACAAGAGCTCGTGCAAAGCTGATTGAGCAATAGGTGAATTCACTCTTAACTGAACCTAATGTTTTACTTAATGAGAACTTTATACTACCTAAGTCTATGCATCTTTGTATGATCAGGTTTATTGATAACACAAGCGTTGCGCGAGGAGGAGGAGAGTTGCAGCAAGAAGGACAAGCGCTGATTTCCAATATCAGCAAGTGCGCGAGGGAGGAGCGGGAGGCATACGCACTAGGAGGCAATGAGGAAATCACATATGAGCAAGAGAGAGAGATGGCACACCAAGAATTACATGTTTGAGCTGTTCCACGACATTTGGACTGCGTGCCAATAAGGCCGAACCCATATATGGGTCGGTATGTATCAGTTTGAGTCGAACCAAGTCAGTTTGGGCCAAGATATGGCTGTTTTTAGGCCCGTTTAGAGGGGAGGACGCCCCAGCCCTCATATAAACCTCCATAGCCGTCACAAGTTAGGGTTTAGACCATGTTAGAATATTTTGGAGTTGTTTCTTTCATAGAACCTCTGGAATTACCCTGTGTTCGAATCTATCCACTATAATTGAGTGTGATCTGTTGTTCCATTGGAAATTAGTAGATTACATACTACCGTTCATGGTCATGGCTGCATGCGCAAGAGTGTGGTGTTGTGAATATCCTACAAGGTTCAAGAGCTGTTGCATTGGCATCAGGGATCAAGCGGGAGAGATCATAGCTACACACTAGTTATCTATCATCCACCATTACCATCGTCAAGAGCTTGCTGAGAAGATCGGGCCACCCCATATCACTGAGCTAAGAACCAAATGATGACCTAGCAAACACTATAAGCTCGTGTTGCACAAGTGCAAGGAGACACGCTAGTTCGATTGCAATAAATTGGTGGGCTACAAGATATGCACAATAAGTACCACCTATTTGATGTTCATCGAGCTTGCGCTTCCTATTCTATGAGGCACTTGTTTCTTTCTTTTTCTTTCTTTTCTTTTTCTTTTTCTATTTTTTTCTCCTTTTCTTTCTTTTTCACTTGTCCCTTCCTTGTGCCAACAACTATACAAGATAACTATATGAGATAGCACGCTCACAACTTTTGCTCGGAATTCTACAAGGTATCAAATGTGCATATCCCAAGCAATCATAGGATGAACTAGTCTCAATAGGTGTTTGTTTAACGCAAAGATAGTGTAGCTCACAAAGGAAAGCAAGTGGGGAGAAGTCCCGGAATTTTTATACCTTTCCTCGCCGATCTTCACCCTTTATTGGTGGATTCCGCCTTTCTAATGGAATTTGGATGGAGTATATAGCATGAACTATGGATATGATGATGTAGAGCTCTTTCTCCTCTTCAAAACGAGCTAAAGAACACCAAAATCCGAGTTCGTATGCAAAAGTTATGCTCAAAACGGTGAAATGGTTTTTTCTGTCTGCAGGGGGGGCGGACAGTCCGGTGCACGCGGGTGGAGATTCCGGCCAATTTATGCCGGATACTCCGGTCCGTTTTGGCCGGACAGTCCGGTCCGATCGAACTAGAACTTGCAGAACACGAACGGGACGAGTTTTGGCGGAAAAACTCGAACTAAAACCTCAAATTGATGGGGAAAATCAAGGAATTAGGCTATGGAAACGCAGGGGAAGGTAGATCAACAAGTTTAGCAAGTAATCCACGGATCAAAACCTACCAAAACACGCTCAAATCACAGATCGATCCAAAACACGAATTGGGGCTATTTTTGGTGGAAATTTCAAATTTATGGGGAAAAGACCAAATCGATGAGGAATCCGTGGCAACCAAAAGCTGCTGATACCAGATGTTATGGGGTAACCCCGTGGGTGGCCCGATCTTCATGGATCTCGTGGTCAAATCGATGGGAAAGCGAGGGGAAAGGGAGAAGGTAGCGGAAGCGGACACACACCTCGCGAAGAACACGATGAACACATGCAAAACACACACGATACAAGGCCGATTGCTCTCACCGGTGGCCACCGGTCCGATAGAATCCTCACAAGGAAAGATCGGTCAACGTGCTCCCTCGATCCCGCGTGGAGAGGGAAGAACACCTTGGAGAGGGTCTTGACATCTTGGCAAAGGGACACCGATGCCAAGGCCTTGTACAACGAGGGAGGCACGATGCAAACTCCAACAAGGTGGTGACTATAGTCGATCCCCTTTGGTAGAAGGGGATGAGGCAATACTAGAGATTCCACAAAGGGGGTTTTCTTTAGTCTATCATCTATGCCTAAGGGATACAATGAGGGGTGGGGGCTCTATTTATAGGCCAGCCACAATTTCAGGGGTAGTTTGGGCATAAAACTAGGGTTTGGTGCGAAATAGAGGGGTACATGGGCCAAGGGCCCAGCTGTTGGCTCGCAGGCCCATCACTTGGGCCGGACAGTCTGGGTCAGAGTGACCGGACAGTCCGGGGTGGCCAGACACTCCGGGTAGTGTCCAAACTGGCCTTCTGAATGTCCACGCCAGGTTGGGGCTGGGGCAGGCCGGACACTCTGGCTGGTTTCGGGCGGACACTCCGGCTCAGTCAGCTTTAGGACCGGTGTAGCTTCAGGGCTCGTGGGTCGACACGGCGGGGGTTCATACCTGATGATGCACAGAGTAGTGGTATGAAGTAGCAAGCCATCTAGGTGTATGTCAAAATCACATGATGAGAGGAGCGAATTCACCTTATCTTGAAGGAGCTTGGCTCGGGCACGGGTCATCGGTCCACTTGGGGGACTCGGTGGTGTAGATGTAGGAGCGTCCGTAGGACCGGCCGCATCACCTTGTCATTTTGATATGGGAAAGCTCTAGTATCATGGGGCAAGGGGTACCCGTTGGCGATTCTCTATGATACACATGTACTTACAATGACAAGAACTTACTTGTGACTAAAGTTGAGTAGCATGAGGTTCGGTACTCGTAAGCAAGGGGTATGAGATTTTCAGCTTATAACTTGTCAAGCATATCTGTTGGAAATATGCCCTAGAGACAAATAGTAGTAAGGACTATTATCATATTTCATATAGTTTATGATTAAGTTTTATATCATGCTATAACTATATTGAGTGGAAACATCAATACACGTGTGATATCCAAACAACCAGGGGTTCCCAGTGAAACTCTAGTCACTGATTCATTGGTCAACAGATGATCATGTTTCCTGATCATGTGGCATTTATGCCAGTTGGAAATGAGGTCATCTCATTCGGAGAATGAGATGATGAACCAATACCCAACCTAAACATCGTGACCCGATCATATCACGAAGTTCAAGTTATGATGATTAGAAATGGATCCTCGTAGACTATTCCTTAGACCGTGAGGCTATATCAATCACTGTCTCCCGAGAGTGCTTAGATAGCAACAAATGCCATCTGGTAAAACGGTGGTTATAAAGGTGTGTTCAGGTATTCGGAGGAAACCGTAGAGGTAATATATGCCAAGAGCGGGATTTGTCCCTCCATGTGACGGAAAGATACTCAAGGGCCCACTCGGAGAAGTTATATCCAATAGCTGTGCAGCATGTGATTAGATCACGGGGATATCACTTGTCAGAACGAGTTAAGTAGCATTGTTCAGTAACGAGATTGAACACGACATGGTGATGTCATTGATCGAATCTCGGGCAATGCAAGTATCGAATGACAAAGGGAATAAGACACGACTGTCTCGGTTCAAACGACGAAAGATCTTCGTGGAACGGTCAGGGGTCACATGGACATCCAGTCCGCGCAGGGGTCACAGTGTCCCGACCATGTATGGAGTGTTCCCGAACTGTAACGCTTAAGGGCTTGATGGTGCTTGGAGAGTGTTTATAGGATCGGTGGACTCGCCGAAGAAAAGAAGGGAGAAAACCGGAAGGGTTTCGGTAAGTCTGGAGAATGTCCGGAGTGGAGGTGGAAGGTGTTCCATGGCCACGGAGATTGAATAATATGTGAATGAATGTTAAATGTTGATTTAATCATTTATTCATAATTATTTAATAAAGAGAAAATCAATTAAAAGGTCAAAAGGCTTAATGGGACAATTCCGGAGGGAGAGGGCCCATTAGGGAAAAGGAGAAAGGGGAGAAGGGGCAAAGGAGAGGGCGGCTGGGCCTAACCCCCCCCCCCCCGCGCGAGGCCCACTAGGTGGCCGGCGGCCACCTCCTCTCCCCTCCTCTCCTTTAGTCCCACCCTGGGACTTGAGGGGAGGTAGTACCTCCCCTCCCCCTATATAAAGTGGGGTATTTGGCCTAGAAAAATACACCCAATAATCAATAAAGGTCTCCCCACTTTTGGGAGGACCTCTAATTGATATTTTCTCTCTCCCCATCTCTCTCTCTCGTGACCATGGTCCTAAGTCTGGACTGCGCGAGCGAGAGACATCTTCACCGCGGAGCGCCGTTGCGCTGCGAGATTCTGATCCGGGAGCTCTACTTCCACAAATGCTGCTGGATCGGGGAAGCGGGAGTCATCGTCAGGCACCAGACGTGTGTAACTCCCACGAGGTGTCGCACTTGAGGCACTCAAGTCGTTGGAGCCAGAAGGAGCGCAAGGACTTCATCACGACCTTGAGGTCGGCTTCGGCTCGTCTACATCAACCACGCTCTCCTGAGCGTTGACAACGCTTTTCGGTCTTCGAGGGTAAGTTCGCGAAAAGCCCCTCCCGTTACTGTATTACTAATAGATAGGTCCTGGCAGCTTCAGGGGTTCGGGGGCGTAGAGTAAAATTTATTGTTTTTATGCGCGGAACCCTACAGTGGTATCAGAGCTAGATCTATGTGTAGTAATGCTAGTACGGGTAGAACACACGAGATGTAGCGTGTGGTCCTTGATCTTTTAGTTGTTACCCTCCCACGTGTACTTGTATATACCGCAGTAATGCTTGATGAAGCGGCCCCCAACCGACTTTACGCGTTCATTCGCGAGACTAGTCCACGCTTGACATACAGCTTGTACCGTATAAAGTGGCTTAGGGGGGTGTATGTCTCTCTCGCATTAGTTGGTATACCATTTGCAATGGAGGGCCCCGAAAGGGGTGTAGTATAGACAACTACTTGATCAGTGTTGTGCTGAAAGTTCGTAGGTAAGAACGGTTCTTGTGCGAAAGCCCATTCAGCCACGTAAAACTTGCAAAGATAAAGTAGAGGCGTCTAACTTTGTTTTGCAGGAGGGCTTTGCTTTGTGATATGGTTGTGGCAAAGGTAAAGTAATTATATTTTGTTGCATAGTAGTAGATAGTCACGAAGGTGACGAACTACCATGCCGGAATGACACCGGTACCCTGGTGTCTATGGCGACGGAACCCGGTGACGGCGGATGGAGATCACGACCTGAAGGACCATATCACATAGCATTTACATTCAATGTTATTGTTTGTATGTCTTATTGTGTGCTAGTATTAGATACTCGACGGTAGCCTAATAAGATGATCCCTGTTAAAATAACCAACGATTGTGTTCCCCCTTAGTGTGCACCACCAAGAAAGTTCTTCGGTATGAGGCAGGCCATGATGATCGGGTGTCAGACATATCTACGTTCGCATATAGTGGGTGCAAGCCATGTTGCACAGCGAACACACTAAGGTTGAGTTGGCGAGCCTAGCACGCTAGAGAAGCGTGGCCTCGGAACACGGATGGTCGAAAGATCGAGCACGAGTCACATGAATGATGTGACCGATGTTTAGCGTCCACCCTTGAACCCACATTGATGGCCGTGATGATCGGGGGAGATGTGGCTGATAGGGGTCGTGTTATCACTAGGAACCCTCTTTGGGGATAGGTGTTTCTGAGTGGAGTTATTATTAACTCATTTAATTATAAACTTAGTCTAAATTCCTTTTGCAATTATAAATGTAGATGGGCTCTTTTGTGTTGACAGCTAAATGGTTAGAAGGAGAGAAGCTCAGATTAGATGGATCGAACTTCTCCATCTGGGTTGCCAGTCTCCATGTTCTCCTTAGCGAGAACGATATGGTTGACTACATACTCGACGGGATGGATCTGGATCCATCCACAGACCTTGAGACCCCAGAGGAGCGGAAAGACCGCTATCTCCGTTGGGAGATGGCCTCCTATATTTCAGTTGTGATGCGTTTCAGAATGGTGGACGAGCTGTGGCCTTTCGTGGGTGATGTCAACCCTCGTTCGGTGATGCTACAGCTTAGGACACATTTCGTGGATCAGACACGCATTTGGGAGCATGAGTTGATGGGAGACTTCCTCTCCATTGAGATGGAGGAGAACTCGTCACTGGACAGCCACTTACAGCACATGCATGATGTGTATATGAGGCCAGCATACTTCCTAGATGTCTGGATTTCAGGCTCTTTCGCAAATGTTGTTGTGCTGCGGTCGCTGCCGCCAAGCTACCAAGCACAAGTGAGGACTTGCGTAATGAGGGGCGACACGGAAATGGAGTTACACCGGTTCATGACACATCTCAGGAATGTGTTGGTTGAACCAGATGTCGCTCAGGTCGTCAACGCCAAGGGTATATATTTGATATACAGTTTTATAAATGTTACAATCTTGCAAACACATTGCAGTGTTAAGTATATCTGATACTTGTTCTGTTTTACTGAAAATAGGTCCTTCTGCATGAGAGGTGCTTGCTGGAGAGGAGGTGACGTTGCGTGTTGATGGCGAGCATGATGATGATGGCCAACGACACTCTCCCTCGACATTTATCATTTAGTTTGTGTTTTAGGATGATTAATATAATCCAGAGATTGTGAACTTATTTAGTGTGTCTCACAGTTTGTGAGATCATTATTCATATGAGTTTGTAACAAACAATTGTTCTGCTTTTATGAATGATTTCTATTCGTGTTCATATCTTGGTTGATTACTTGTGAATTATCCTTGTCGTTTGAAACTAATTGATAATGCATGAACATTTGTAAAACATTAAAACGCCTTGTTTAAAATACCCAATTTAATGATATTTCATTAATGAATGAAACCATTGTTTAAATTCAAAGTTATGTGATAATATGTGAAAGTCATTCGATTTCTTATCACATATAAATCATGCCTAAGTTCGGCAGAATAACTTGAACACCGTGTATTACTTGGATACAAAGTGTTTAATGAATTGTTAAAAGTATATACATATCCGATGTATTGTGTTTTAACGAAAATGGTAATTATCATTAAATGATTGTTTAAATGTGTAAAGTAAGTTTACCAAAGGAAACATGAATATGAAACTATTTGATTTGATCAAAGTGTTTCATCAACAAAGGGTATAAATGTAAAAGAGAATCCAATTACTATGATTTGATCAATAGTAATGAAATTCGAACTTATAAGAATGGCATGAAAGAAATTGTGGAATGCAAAGTGTTTTGAAACGTCAAAACACAAAGCATCACAATGTGATATTAGATATCAAAAAGGGGTTGAATAGAAGGCACCGAATAAATCGTTGTAGTGTATATGTAGAGGCCATTGTTTAGAAATAGTTAGCACTCAATTAGAATGTAGTGAACCATTAGAATTCGTGAAAGTTTTGGGGTTATTCGATATAACCAAAACAATAGCGAATAAGTCCTTGTAGCGTATTCATTGGAAACTTTGAATACGAAATCCATAGCTAAAACCAAAAGAAAAGCAAAACTTGTATTGCTTGGATTTTGGTGCATTCTTGAGAAAGCTCACTTCTAGTGATGTTTCTCAATTATGAAGCAAATGGAAAATAGTGTGAAACACGATGAGGATTCAAAACCCTGCATCAGAGTGTTGAGAACCGCAACGGACAGCGTTCCTGAACGATTCTCTTCATAGAAGGAAAGAATCAATGATTTTGATCATTGTGTTTTTCCCTCCACTATTGTTTTTCACTACATGAAGTAGGATTCAAAATGTAAATCCATATCTTGTATGGAGACATTTGTGAACCACTTGTCATGATTTTTGAAATGTGACATACCTACGAACTAGTAAGGAAATAATGGTAAACTAAATTATGAAGAAATCCTGAAAGTAAAATTCCCTTGAGATTAGAAAGCATTTAGTTGCTGAATCTCACAAGTAAAAGGAGTTACTTGGAATTTTCCCAAATGAGTGCAAAGCCATTGTAGGAAAAGGGGTGAATGACAAAAGCACAATTTGTCAAGTATTGGACAAATTCAGATGAATTTGATTCAAGTGTGCTAAATGTCTAGTGGATTTAAAACTAGTAAAGTACTAGTATCTCATAGTAAATCTCCAAGTTTGGTATTTGATCAAAGGATTTTGAAGTTATTAAAAATAGTAAAGGAGATATGCAATTTGCATAAAATTGAGTGGGAGCTATGAAAGTCTTCCTAAAACAATATGTGATTGACATATTTTTAACTGGGAGCAATATGAGTCTCAAAATCAAATATGTAGAACATATTTTGAGTAGGGAGCTTATAGGAGCAATTCTTAAGCGTGTTAAGGATGAAAGCGCAAATACTTATGAATAATGATTCATAAGATGTAGAAGTTGATAATAGGTGTATTATGATATTATGTAGTATTCCTTAACGGATTCTGAAAAGTGTTTCAGAATAGAAGTTAATTAAGGAACCAGTCCTTAATAACTCAAATTAGGAATAGCATTAAGTTTAACATCAATGGTTGAAAGAAAGAAAAGGATGATCATCATCCACTATGTTGAGACATAGGTTCTATCTTAGAAGCCATGATGGTAACTTAGCATAATACGTGATCCAAATAAAGAACGTTTGAAAGTGATTAAGTCTGAGTCACAGAACGTTGAGCTAAGTTTGTCCGCAATGTCTAGTAGAGAACTGTGGATATATTTTCCAAATCCATAAAGGATAACATATCTTAAAGCATAAAGAGTTATGTTATAAGGGAATATGTTGGAAACTCCTGTAGATACCAATTGAAGTCAAGTAGGAAGCGAGGTGAACAAAACATCGAAAGTTGCACAGAGTGCACTAGTGTTTCGATGAATGCATTTATAATAATAGATAAGGGTACCATCTAAAGTGGTGTATAATGTTATGGCGGGGCTAGTTCGCTTTTAACGTAGAATGATGTGTCCGAGGGCATAGTGCCCGTGAGAAAGCCCTCGAGGTTGATCTAACATCACTGTAGGCTCCTGGAATCAAGCCTCGTTCTACTGCCATAGCAATGATACATACACAAAGATGCTATCATGTGATGATAGAGTATTGATGTCAATCAAGGTGACATTAGTAAGTTGCAAAGGATTTGGGACTGTAAAGTACAGACCCAAGACTCAACCTCTTCCATGAGCAAGCATGTTCAGGGTACTGGATATATAGTGCCAATAATTGAGAACAAATGCAGCTAGTGTATTTGTACTCTAGTGCAAGTGGGAGACTGTTGGAAATATGCCCTAGAGACAAATAGTAGTAAGGACTATTATCATATTTCATATAGTTTATGATTAAGTTTTATATCATGCTATAACTGTATTGAGTGGAAACATCAATACACGTGTGATATACAAACAACCAGGGGTTCCCAGTGAAACTCTAGTCACTGGTTCATTGGTCAACAGATGATCATGTTTCCTGATCATGTGGCATTTATGCCAGTTGGAAATAAGGTCATCTCATTCGGAGAATGAGATGATGAACCAATACCCAACCTAAACATCATGACCCAATCATATCACGAAGTTCAAGTTACGATGATTAGAAATGGATCCTCGTAGACTATTCCTTAGACTGTGAGGCTATATCAATCACTGTCTCCCGAGAGTGCTTAGATAGCATCAAACGCCATCAGGTGTGTTCAGGTATTCGGAGGAAACCGTAGAGGCAATATATGCCAAGAGCGGGATTTGTCCGTGCATGTGACAGAAAGATACTCTAGGGCCCACTTAGATAAGTTATATCCAATAGCCGCGTAGCATGTGATTAGATCACAGGTATATCACTTGTCGAAACGAGTTAAGTAGCATTGTTCAGTAATGAGATTGAACACGACATGGTGATGTCATTGATCGAATCTCGGGCAATGCAAGTATCGAATGACAAAGGGAATAAGACACGACTGTCCCGGTTCAAACGACGAAAGATCTTCATGGAACGCACAGGGGTCACATGGCCATCGAGGTCCCTCTGTTGATCATTGGTGGGGGAGTGTCCAGACCATGTCTGGAGTGTTCCCGAACCGTAGGGTATCACGCTTAAGGGCTTGATGATGCTTAGAGAGTGTTTACAGGATCGGTAGAATCGCCGAAGAAAAGAAGGGAGAAAACCGGAAGGGTTTCGGTAAGTCCGGAGAATGTCTAGAGTGGAGGTGGAAGGTGTTCCATGGCCACGGAGATTGAATAATATGTGAATGAATGTTAAATGTTGATTTAATCATTTATTCATAATTATTTAATAAAGAGAAAATCAATTAAAAGGTCAAAAGGCTTAATGGGCCAATTCCGGAGGGAGAGGGGCCATTAGGGAAAAGGAGAAAGGGGAGAAGGGGCAAAGGGGAGGCCGGCTGGGCCTAGCCCCCCTCCCCACCACGCGGGGCCCACTAGGTGGTCGGCGGCCACCTCCTCTCCCCTCCTCTCCTTTAGTCCCACCCCTGGACTTGAGGGGAGGTAGTACCTCCCCACCCCCTATATAAAGTGGGGTATTTGGCCTAGAAAAATACACCCAATAATCAATAAAGGTCTCCCCACTTTTGGGAGGACCTCTAATTGATATTTTCTCTCTCCCCCTCTCTCTCTCTCATGACCATGGTCCTAAGTCTGGACTGCGCGAGCGAGAGACATCTTCACCGCGGAGCGCCGTCGCGCTGCGGGATTCGGATCCGGGAGCTCTACTTTCGCAACTGCTGCTGGATCGGGGAAGCGGGAGTCATCGTCAGGCACCGGACGTGTGTAACTCCCACGAGGTGTCGCACTTGAGGCACTCAAGTCGTTGGAGCCAGAAGGAGCGCAAGGTCTTCATTACGATCTTCAGGTCGGCTTCGGCTCGTCTACATCAACCACGCTCTCCTGAGCGTTGACAACGCTTTTCGGTCTTCGAGGGTAAGTTCGCGAAAAGCCCCTCCCGTTATTGTATTACTAATAGATAGGTCCTGGCAGCTTCAGGGGTTCAGGGGCGTAGAGTAAAATTTATTGTTTTTATACGCGGAACCCATACAATATCCTCATATTTGTTCACATTAACCTTAATCACGTAAAGATGCTTATGATAGGGGTAATGAGAGCTGAAAACTAATAAGTACCATAATTTTTGGAAGCTCTTTATGAGACTTGAATCCCTGCTTCCTTCTCTGAAGGGCCTTTCTTTTACTTTTATGTTGAGTCTCCATCTTATATCTTTATGTACCTATTGAGAGAGCATAGTGGTCATTGTTAATTTAATGTGCATTGTCCCAAAAATTATTGATTAATTCATAACTTTGATATTGCTTGTTCCTAAACTATTTGTATCTAGTCACCCTTATGAACTTTGAAGGTGTCCTATGCATTTATTTGCTATACCAAGAGGGACAAGATGAATACCATTCTCTTTATGTTTTC
Source organism: Avena insularis (assembly GCA_023614405.1). Taxonomy (NCBI): domain Eukaryota; kingdom Viridiplantae; phylum Streptophyta; class Magnoliopsida; order Poales; family Poaceae; genus Avena; species Avena insularis. The sequence goes on from CM042694.1 coordinate 353,936,059, forward strand.
TATATGTGAAACAAACAAACGTCTTTCAAAGCATTGTTATTCATGAATCCTTTGTTTGTACATTTTCATGTTGCTATGTCTTATTGTTAGAACTATATCTTTCATGTCTATGTTAGAGTACTATGATCCCAGCTATCAATGTTTTACAAATACCTTGATCAAGATTGTGATGGTGCATGTCACCTCAAAAATTATTCTTTTTTATCACTTACCTTGATAGGGTAAAGGTGCATGATCTTTCGATGAGACGATATTTGTCGATTATGGTGGAGGTCGACATTGACGATCCGACTAAAAACGTGCGAGGCGTTGTGCCTTAGCAATCGATACACCAACTTCCGAGGCTATTGATCACGCCGGAGCTAGATCAACCTGATCACGAGGATCAATCCCTGCAAGCAATCGAAGAACCATCAAGAATTATAGATGCAATCAAGATGTTGTGAATATAGATGAAAGCTTTATTGAAGAGGTGGGATTCTGTCTGTGCGTAGTACAAAAGGTCGGTTTGACACTTGTGCCTATGGCGAAGAGTAGCTCATGGCTAAGTCTTTTACTAAACAAAATCCGAGTCTAAACGATGACCTAATGGGAGTATATATGGAGGAACAGAAGGGAATTTCGGCCAGCCTTGGGGAGGAGGTCGAAATCCATCTCCAGGCCAGTTTCCTTCCCTATATGGACTCTAAAAGTTCAGCCCCTTTATTTGGACAAAAATTACATGGGCCTGGCCCATATTTAAAGGTGACGCAACACCATCTAATCACATGGATGAAAATTTGAAATGTGTAGCTCTCTAGTTCGTCCATGTCTTCATCTTTTCATTATGGTGGCTTCAAAGTTCTGAAATCTTCACTTGCAGCATCATCCTGGATCCTCACACGATTGATGCCATCATCTCCATGCATGATCATGCTCCAATTCTTGTCCCTCTCATCCATGCTAGGCCCATCATTCCTAAGTAACATACACACATCTGATTTGTTGAGGGCAAACCTCTAGGATGGCCCGATCTTTCACGAATCACACTCAAATCGAGGGTGGAGTGCGGGGAAAGGAGGGAAGGATGAACACGACACACACACGCACAAAGAACGCGATGAAAACATAAGCAAAACCACGATAAACACCAATAGCTCATGCCGGCGGTGACCGGTCCGGCGCAATCCCTAGGATCGGCGTCGGGCGGAGGACTCTCTCTCGAACCGGCACGGCGAGATGGGAGACTCGGTGAGATCTTGACGTCTTGGCAAAGGGACACTGATGCCAAGGCCTTGTACAACACGGAGGCACGATGCAAACTCCAATGAGGTTTGGTGATATTGGTGCTCCTTGGTCAAGGAGCATGAGGCAAGAACTAGATAGATCCACAAAGGGGTTTCCACTAATTCCAATATCATGCCTAGGGTTTACAATGGAGGTGGGGGACTATATATAGGCCAACCACAAGTTCAGGGGTAATTCGGGCATTAAAGTAGAGTTCTGGGCGAAGTAGAGGGGTACATGGGCCACAGGTCCCAACTAGGCTCGCAGGCCCATCTTCAGGCCGGACACTCTAGTCGAGTTCGGCCGGACACTCCGGGGTGGCCGGACACTCTGGGTAGTGTCCGGGTAGTGTCTGAACTGGCCTTCTGAATGTCCATGCCAGGTTGGGGCTAGGGCAGGCCGGACACTCCGGCCGAGTCGCGTCGGACACTCCGGCTAGTTCCTGGCGGACACTCCAGTTCAGTCAGCTTTAGCTCAGATGCAGCTCCAGGGCTTGTGGGTCGATGCAGTGGGGGTTCATACCTAATGATGCACAAAGTAGTGGTATGAAGTAGCAAGCCATCCAGGTGTATGTCAAAGTCACATGATGAGAGGAGCGAATTCACCTTATCTTGAAGGAGCTTGGCTCGTGCACGGGTCATCAGTCCACTTGGGGGACTCGGTGGTGTAGATGTAGGAGCGTCCGTAGGACGGGCCGCATCATCTCCCCCCCTTGGGAAAGAGTCGTCCTCGACTCTTCATGGTTGTCATCTTGAACATCTCCATGGTAGGGTGAGAGATCCTTGACATTGAATGTATTGCTTGCAAGGTACTTAGAGGTCGGTATGTCGATGATGTAGGCATTGTCGTTGATTCTTTTGAGACCTTGAAGGTACCATCTCCTCTTGGCTTGAGCTTGGAGTCACGTTCCTTGGGGAAGCGGTCTTTGCTTAGGTGTATCCACACGAGATCACCTTCTTCAAATATCATCTCGTTCTTGTCCTTGTTTAACCTTGAAGCTTGGCGAAGGACTTGTTGTTCGATAGTAGCTCTTGTTTCTTCATGAAGCGTCTTCATAGCTTGTGCGTGCTTCTCGACGTCCATGTTCATGCGCTCGTGGAGAGGTAGTGGTAGGATGTCGAGCGCGGTGAGGGGCTCGACACCATAGACGATCATGAATGGACTCATCTTGGTTGTTGAGTGCTTGGCACGGTTGTAGGCGAACTCGGCGTGAGGAATGCATTCCTCCCAATCCTTCAAGTCTTTCTTGATCAGCATATGTAGAAGAGTTCCGAGGCTTCGGTTGACAACTTCGGTTTGACCATCAGTTTGAGGATGCAACGCGGATGAAAAGAAGAGCTTGACGCCTAGCTTGGCCATGAGTGTCTTCCATAAGTAGATCATGAATTTGACGTCGCGGTCGGAGACGATTGTTCTTGGCACACCGTGAAGACGGATGATTTCCCTGAAAAACAGATTTGCAACATGTGAAGCATCATCGGTCTTATGGCACGGTATGAAGTGTGCCATTTTGGAAAAGCATCCACAACAACAAATATAGAATCATGACAATGCTAAGATCTAGGCAATCCTAACACGAAATCCATGCTAATGTCGGATCAAGGTGTATGAGGAATAGCCAATGGCATATAAAGACCATAGGGATTAGCTTGCGACTTAGCTTGGACACATGTCGTGCATCATTGAACGTAGCGCTCCATGTTGCGCTTCATCTTGGGCCAAAAGTAGTGAGTGGAGAGCATGTCCAATGTCTTGTTACGGCCAAAGTGACCCATGAGGCCTCCACCATGAGATTCTTGTAGAAGCAAAAGTTGGAGCGACGATTTCGGAATGCAAAGCTTGTTTTGTTTAAAAAGAAAGCCCTTATGCAAATAGAAATCATCAAATCCTTTGTCAATGGAGCACTTTGTGAAAATTGGTTCAAAGAACGGGTCAGAAGCATACCAAGATTTTATTTCCTCAAGACCCAACACGTTGATTTCAAGTCTCGTAATAAGGCTTGTGTGCTTGCAAGACAAAGCGTCCGCAACTACTTTATCTTTGCCCTTCTTATACTTGACTATGTACGGGAAAGACTCCATGAACTCAACCCACTTAGCGTGTCTCTTACTCAAGTTGGCTTGGCCTTTGAGATATTTCAACGACTCATGGTCGGAATGTATGATAAATTCTTTAGGCCATAGGTAGTGTTGCCACACTTGAAGGACACGAACTAAGGCAAAAAGCTCTTTGTCATAAATTGGATAATTAAGGCGAGCACCATCGAGTTTCTCGCTATGGTAGGCTATAGGACGTCCGTTTTGCATAAGGACTCCTCCAATGCCAATACCAGTAGCATCACACTCTTCCTCAAAAGTTTTTGTGAAATCCGGTAACGCAAGGATAGGTGCTTCGGTGAGCCTCTTTTTAAGTTCATCAAAAGCTTTTTGTTGTGCTTTTCCCCACACGAAGGTGACATTCTTTTTCGTCAACTCGTTGAGAGGACAAGAGATGGTTGAAAAGTCTTCCACAAAGCGACGATAGAAACCGACCAACCCATGAAAACTTCGGAGTTCACTCACATTTGTTGGGATGGGCCAATATCATATGTCCTTTACCTTGGAAACATCAACTTCAATTCCCTTCGAAGAAACGACAAATCCAAGAAAAATCAACTTGTCTTTAGCAAAAGTGTAACACCCTCAAATCGGCCCTATGCAAGTTTTAGCGCTTCCCGCCAAACCCGCATAGAAACGATTCAAGGACGCCCACCAGGCACTTTCGTGCGGGTGGAAAACGAAGTAATAACATTACACAACAGTCCTCGATGGGACCCACAGAACAGATATATATACAACAACGACTCAATGAGTCAAGAATACAGATATAATATACAAAGATCCAAATCACCTTGAAAACGATAGAGCGTCTGACTACGGACAAGATGCAAATGGGGCTAAGAGCCCAGAAGAATAACCAATGGCGTCCATAACCCTGCCCAGGCCAAGCCGGAAGGGTAACCCTGCTAACGACGTCGAAACCTGCTAAAACAAAAGGGGTGCCGACAGAGGGCAAAGGAAAAAGAGGAGCGTCAGTACTGAGGCCAGTACACAACGAGGCTAGAATTCGGCGGCTCTCGCCTACATAGGTATGGTGGGATGAAGTGGCAGCGCAGCGGCACTAAACAACCTATAGAGACTCGATATAACTGGCGGTTATCAGAGAGGGATAAGAAAGACCTATTCGGATCCAACCTGAAGCTATCACCAAACAAACCCATCCTAGTATTTCCCCCTCGAGACCAAACGAGGAAGTCGGACCGAGGAACTCACACAGTTGGCAGTTTTACTCATTCCGTTATAGTCGTAGCACTTACTAATCAGATATAGATAGCATGAGTCATCCTGAAGCATGAGTAGTGGGCAGTTTTAATCACCATTCCGTTGTAGTTGGAACATTTACTAGTCAGATATAATCGTCCTGAGGAATCCCAAAACCCAGCAGTTGTTGGCACTTTTATCACATTCCATTGGAGTTGCAATACTTACTAGGCAGGTATAGCATGTCACAAAACAACCCAGATCCACCAGTTGTTGGCATTTTAATATCCATTCCATTATAGTTGCATCTGATTACTAGTCACATATTAAGTCAAATTTATAGCACTACTTTAGTTATGCTTGTCTATGATCGCGATACTGTGCTCCAAGTCGTCCATAACCGCGGAAACAGCTTTCAGAAAGTTTTACCCTGCAGGGGTGCACAAATAGCAACACACACTCGATCAACCTCGGAAAAACCATCTCAAAACCCAACGAGGCATTCACGACAAAGCGATCACAGGATTCAGAAATATTTCAGGGGGCCACCCCACTAAGCTACCATAGCGAAGTTGGCCGGCTCCGGAACGGACCCAGGGTTTGTGTGGACGGCTGTAAACAACTGGGAACCCGAAAGTGTGACTGGGCTTGTCGATACAGCGAAAACGTGTCACGATCCTAAACAGTACAGGTGCTCCACGCACAATCGTAAATAAAGCAGTAAAGCATGGAATAAGTACAGGATAGTAATAAAGCCCCAAACTACTTTGTGGCCCCAAGAAATAGAAATGAATCAAGCTCTGGCTCAGGGGGTCCATAAGGCCTCCCGGATGTGGATAGTGAAAAAAATCAAGGAACGGGTATCAAGTACTCGGGGTCCTACGGGACACAAGTGAGCGTGGAAGAACCAAATAACATATATTGCCCACCGATGCCTCTGCATTAGTTATATCTAGCATTTTATTAGTTGTATTTAAAGTCATGATCAGCTCCACCATAAACATCTTCACCAACAAGCATCTCCAGCCATAACATCTGCCAGCCTTTCAACAACTGTGGTACTTGACAACACGAGATCGCACCTGAGCAAGCAACTACGACTCGCAAGGCCAACTATCTACCAGACACGGGTAATAGGAGGTGTCCAAGGCAATATGGAGGCTGCACGGGGTATAACTGGTGTACGGAAACTCAAGCATCGCGACACGGATAGCAATAGATCAACAAGAGGAAATAAAGACTATAAATGCAAAATAGGTAGAAGGAGGAGAGATGCTCGCCTAGGAAACACCGTCGAAGGTTCATATCCGGAGAACTTGTCGATACTCGCATCCACTCATCGGTCTTATCCGCGAAGAAGCGAACACTAGAAGACACACCGGATGCAATATTTAATACGATGGCAGAAGATCCGGCATGATTATGATATGATGCAGATGCGGTGCAATTTAATATGCGGCAGTATTAAGCGGAACCGGGGTCCCGACATTTAATTAAATGGTTCAAATTATTTAAAACGCCCGCAATTTAAATGTTGTCTCGACAAGGCAAGAACATGCCTTCGGTTCACTATACAAATTTAAATGAATACAATATAAGACTAGAAACGCTCTCATATAGTCTCCATATTTATTTTTGGTGAATCATCAAAATACCCTCAAGCACCCACAAAATGTATGCCAACATGCTAAATTAATATGCAACAAGTTTATGTCATATATTATAAAAATAGGGGTCTCGGAAAAAGGGGATCACATTAGGGTTCGGCGAACTTGGGCTCCGAGGGGTTCGGGGTTCGACAGGGTTCGACGGGGGAACGGTTCGACAGAAACGGTCTCGGACAACGGAAGGAGAGCTTGGCGTTCCGGGAAGGAGGACTTGGTGCTCCGAGATGAAGTGCTTGTCGTTCCGGTGGCGATCTTGACGGTCGTCGGATCCGAGAAGGAGATCTTGGTGTTCGGCGGCCTCAGGCATCGGGTCCGGGAAGAAGTACTTGTCACATCCGTGGTCTTCGGGTTCGGTCTTCGGATCCATATCGGCGCGCTCGGGGTCTTGGTCATCTGATGCGTGTAGCACCTCATGACGTTCAGGAAGGCGATCATGTTGTCCCGACCTTGTTCGATGTCGAACTTGCTCTGGTGGTCGTCGTACTAGTCCGATGAAGATCTTGTCGTGGCTAGCCTTGGAGGAAGAGGGCTGTACGCGGAACTCGTAATAACACAAACACACGCACGTCCACATATGTGCACCGATGAACAACAGAATCCTGCGAACAACACATAAATACGAACCCCGCAGGGACATGGCGGTGACGTCAGCAGGGTGGACGCCTACTGCGGGAGACGCTGCTTGGCCGGGAGGAGATGCGAACACGGTGGGTCTTGGCGGCGAAGACGACCATCGCAGGCGGCGGAGGCCGGCTTCCTGGGGCGCCACGGCAAGGGAGCAGCAACGCTAAGTCGGAGGGCCGGAGCTGTGCTGCCGGAGGGCCAAGCGGCGGCGCTCACACGGCAAGGAGTGGAGCGGGGCGCGGGGACGCCGGGGGCGACGCCTCGCAGAGAGGAAGCCGGCGGCAAGGCTGTCGGGCTCGAGGCGGCATGGGTCGTTCTCGCGAGGAAGGGAGAGGCATGGGCGTGGCCGAGGTCGTCGGCGACCGGGGAGAGGAGGACGGAGGGAGGCGGGGAAGAACTCCGGCTGGCAGCGAAGCTTCGGTGGCGGCTCTGGAGACGTTGCAGGGAGGCTTGGGCGGGCTCGGCGACGCCAGACGGTGGCGAAGACCAAGGCGGGGATCCGCGTGATCTGTAGAGGAAAGAGGCGGGAGGAGGTCGGAGTGCTCATGGTTCTTTGGCGTCCCGCCGACGGAGGCGGTGGTTGGGGCGAAGGCCAAGGAGATGAGGGCGCTATGAAGGAAGGAGCTTAGGCGGGCGGGGATGCGGGAGACCGAGCGGTGGCGGCGGCTTGCCGGCGCGGGGGCTGAGGAAGGTGGCCGGCGAAGGGGGGTGGCGGCTGGTGCAGGCGCAGGAGGCGGCCGGTCGAGGTGGATTGCCAAGTGTCTGGACGGAGAGGAGGTCGGCCGGCGGTTGGTGGCGTCCTGCGGGAGGAAGGAGAGTGCGGGGGGGAAGGGATTGCGTGGTGGGTGGTGGGCCAAGTGGGCGTGAGGCACGAGGGGAGCGGGTCAGGGGTGGCTGTCGGTGGGGTGGGGCCCGGTGAGTTGTCCGCTTCTGGCAGCGATCACCGAGGGAAAAGGTGGCGTCTTGTGCTGGGCGGAGGTGCCAAGCAGCACGCGTGTCTTGGCGTGGGTGTGTGTGTGGCTGGTTCGGGGATGGATACGGAAAACTGGGAGGAGGGAGTTGGTGGATGGGGATTGGATAGGGGGATGAGGTGGCGCACCGCGAGTGGTGGGAGTGAGGTGGCCGGCGGAGAGAGAGAGAGAGGCTGGCAGGATGGTAGGGATTAGGTGGGGTAGGGATTAGACTAGGGTTTTGTTAGGCTAGGATTAATTTTGGAGGTGGTCGGCTGGGCTTCGGGCCTGGCGGGCTGCCTCCTAAAAATAATTAAATATTTTATTTATTAAAAACGAGGCTTTTGCAAACCGTTGATAGACAAAACAAAATATTCCGGACAAGTCCAGTGTTTTTGATTTGAATTATAGACAGGGTATCTAGAAAACAATAATAGACTTTTCGAAAATTGTTTAAGACAAAACCATGCATGATGATGACGATGCTCAGATGCAATGTGGCATGATGACATGATCATGCGGTCATGATGATGCAATGCACAAAAACAACGCGATTTTCTAGTAGTGGTTTTTGCGGGGCGCCACAATTCGACACCACTAACAAGGGATCTCGCCCTCGAGATCCGCCTCGTGGTACCGAAAGAGCTGGATGACCGGATCTTCTTGCTTCGTGTAGATCCTCGCGACACCACTAACAAGAGGTCATTGTCCATGATCGCCGAGAGAACACTCCGGGGACAAAGGGCGAAGGTAGAGGTATCCATAACCAGAGCCACCTCTAACTTTCATGGACGGAGTAAAATTGCTGGATCCACCGATTCGATATACAAAAGCAAATGATAAGAGTAGTCGGATGGTGATCATTCCATCGCGCACCCAAACCATTACTCTGCACACGAATAGGAGAATTATGCAACCAACTCTCGGAATTAGACTGAAGATCTCGACAAACGAGATTCGGAACAAAGGGGTGATGCATGCTCTACATCAGATCTAGCATAGATGATGTCGTCGCGTGGAATACCACCGGAATGCACAAGAAGGAACAAAGAATGGTACCACAGATAAAGGATCACTCAGATAGCATGAAGACCGGATGTAGAAACACCGTTACCCAAAGGAGGAGGCGAAACCCTGAAGGTGCGACGGAAACCCAACCACGAGAAATCCTGGACTCGAAGAAAAGATAAGAGAGGAGATTCAAAACACGCAGAGGTGAGAGGAGAATAGCAGAGGGGTAAGGAGTAAAAACAAACCTAATCAGATCTATCCAACCGATTTTGCAAAAATAGTTTTGACACTCTACTTCGGCCGTTAGCTAGGTTATCCTACAGGCTAGACTTGTGGGGTATCGCAACTGCTGAGCTCTGATACCACTCTGTAACACGCTCAAATCGGCCCTATGCAAGTTTTAGCGCTTCCCGCCAAACCCGCATAGAAACGATTCAAGGACGCCCACCAGGCACTTTCGTGCGGGTGGAAAACGAAGTAATAACATTACACAACAGTCCTCGATGGGACCCACAGAACAGATATATATACAACAACGACTCAATGAGTCAAGAATACAGATATAATATACAAAGATCCAAATCACCTTGAAAACGATAGAGCGTCCGACTACGGACAAGATGCAAATGGGGCTAAGAGCCCTGAAGAATAACCAATGGCGTCCATAAGCCCTGCCCAGGCCAAGCCGGAAGGGTAACCCTACTAACAACGTCGAAACCTGCTAAAACAAAAGGGGTGCCGACAGAGGGCAAAGGAAAAAGAGGCGTCGATCGAGGCCAAGACAGCGAGGCTAGAATTCGACTCGCCTACATAGGTATGGTGGGCTGAAGCGGCGTGCAAGGCACTAAACAACCTATAGAGACTCGATATAACTGGCGGTTATCAGAGAGGGATAAGAAAGACCTATTCGGATCCAACCTGAAGCTATCACCAAACAAACCCATCCTGGTATTTCCCCCTCGAGACCAAACGAGGACGTCGGACCGAGGAACTCACACAGTTGGTAGTTTTACTCATTCCGTTATAGTCGTAGCACTTACTAATCAAATATAGATAGCATGAGTCATCTTGAAGCATGAGTAGTGGGCAGTTTTAATCACCATTCCGTTGTAGTTGGAACATTTACTAGTCAGATATAATTGTCCTGAGGAATCCCAAAACCCAGCAGTTGTTGGCACTTTTATCACATTCCATTGGAGTTGTAATACTTACTAGGCAGGTATAGCATGTCACAAAACAACCCAGATCCACCAGTTGTTGGCATTTTTAATATCCATTCCATTATAGTTGCATCTGATTACTAGTCACATATTAAGTCAAATTTATAGCACTACTTTAGTTATGCTTGTCTATGATCGAGATACTGTGCTCCAAGTCGTCCATAACCGCGGACACAGCTTTCAGAAAGTTTTACCCTGCAGGGGTGCACAAATAGCAACACACACTCGATCAACCTCGGAAAAACCATCTCAAAACCCAACGAGGCATTCACGACAAAGCGATCACAAGATTCAGAAATATTTCAGGGGGCCACCCCACTAAGCTACCCGCAACGAAGTTGGCGGCTCGAACGGACCAGGTTTGTGTGGGGACGGTAAGAACTGGGAACCCGAAAGTGTGACTGGGCTTGTCGATACAGCAAAAACGTGTCACGATCCTAAACAGTACAGGTGCTCCACGCACAATCGTAAATAAAGCAGTAAAGCATGGCATAAGTACAGGATAGTAATAAAGCCCCAAACTACTTTGTGGCCCCAAGATGGGGGGTCCATAAGGCCTCCCGGATGTGGATAGTGCGAAAAATCAAGGAACAGGTATCAAGTACTCGGGGTCCTACAGGACACAAGTGAGCGTGGAAGAACCAAATAACATCTATTGCCCACTGATGCCTCTGCATTAGTTATATCTAGCATTTTATTAGTTGTATTTAAAGTCATGATCAGCTCCACCATAAACATCTTCACCAACAAGCATCTCCAGCCATAACATCTGCCAGCCTTTCAACAACTGTGGTACTTGACAACACGAGATCGCACCTGAGCAACTCGACTACAAGGCCAACTATCTACCAAACACGGGTAATAGGAGGTGTCCAAGGCAATATGGAGACTGCACGGGGTATAACTGGTGTACGGAAACTAAAGCATCACGACACGGATAGCAATAGATCAACGGGAGGAAATAAAGACTATAAATGCAAAATAGGTAGAAGGAGGAGAGATGCTCGCATGGGAAACACTGTTGAAGGTTCATATCCGGAGAACTTGTCGATACTCGCATCCACTCATCGGTCTAATCCGCGAAGAAGCGAACACTAGAAGACACACCGGATGCAATATTTAATACGACGGCAGAAGATCCGGCATGATTATGATATGATGCAGATGCGGTGCAATTTAATATGCGGCAGTATTAAGCGGAACCGGGGTCCCGACATTTAATTAAACGGTTCAAATTATTTAAAACCCCCGCAATCTAAATGTTATCTTGACAAGGCAAGAACATGCCATCGGTTCGCTATGCAAATTTAAATGAAGACAATATAAGACTAGAAACGCTCTCATATAGTCTCCATATTTATTTTAGGTGAATCATCAAAATACCCTCAATCACCGACAAAATGTATGCCAACATGCTAAATTAATATGCAACAAGTTTATGTCATATATTATAAAAATAGGGGTCTCGGAAAAAGGGGATCACATTAGGGTTCGGCGAACTTGGGCTCCGAGGGGTTCGGGGTTCGACAGGGTTCGATAGGGGAACGGTTCGACGGAAATGGTCTCGGACAACGGAAGGAGAGCTTGGCGTTCCGGGAAGGAGGACTTGGTGCTCCGAGATGAAGTGCTTGTCGTTCCGGTGGCGATCTTGACGGTCGTCGGATCCGAGAAGGAGATCTTGGTGTTCGGCGGCCTCGGGCATCGGGTCCGGGAAGAAGTACTTGTCGCATCCGTGGTCTTCGGATTCGGTCTTCGGATCCATATCGGCACGCTCGGGGTCTTGGACATCTGATGCGTGTAGCAGCTCATGACGTTCGGGAAGGCGATCATGTCGTCCCGACCTTGTTCGATGTCGAACTTGCTCTGGTGGTCGTCGTACTAGTCCGATAAAGATCTTGTCGTGGCTAGCCTTGGAGGAAGAGGGCTGTCACGGAACTCGTAATAACACAAACACACGCACGTCCACATATGTGCACCGATGAACAATGAACCTCGCGAACAGACATAAAAGAACCCGCAGGGACATGGCGGTGACGTCAGCGGGGTGGACGCCTACTGCAGGAGACGCTGCTTGGCCGGGAGGAGATGCGAACGCGATGGGTCTTGGCGGCAAAGACGACCATCGCAGGCGGCGGAGGCCGGCTTCCGGGGCGCCACGGCAAGGGAGCGGCAACGGTGAGTCGGAGGGTCGGAGCTGTGCTGCCGGAGGGCCAAGCGGCAGCGCTCACACGGCGAGGAGCGAAGCAGGGTGCGGGGACGCCGGGGGTGACGCCTCGCAGAGAGGAAGCCGGCGGCAAGGCTGTCGGGCTCGAGGCGGCGGGGGTCGTTCTCGCGAGGAAGGGAGAGGCAGGGGCGTGGCCAAGGTCATCGGCGACCGGGGAGAGGAGGACGGAGGGAGGCGGGGAAGAACTCCGGCGGTGACGGCGCGGAAGCTCGGTGGCGGCGGCTCGTGGAGACGTTGCAGGGAGGCTTGGGCCGGGCTCGACGACGGCCGGAGTGGACGAAGACCAAGGCGGCGGGGATCCGCGCGATGCGGAGAGGAAAGAGGCGGGAGGAGGTCGGAGTGGTCGCGGTTGCTGGCGGCGTCCGCGCCGACGGAGGCGGTGGTTGGGGCGAGCGCTGGGCGGGGAGATGAGGGCGGCGGCGCTGCAGAAGGGGAGGAGCTTGGAGGCGGGGGGCGGGGATGCGGGAGACCGAGCGGGCTGAGGAAGGTGGCCGGCGACTGGGGTGGCGGCTGGTGCCGGCGCAGGAGGCGGGCGGTCGAGGGGGACGGCGCGGCGGCCTGACGGAGAGGAGGTCGGCCGGCGGTTGGTGCGTCCTGCGGGAAGAAGGAGAGTGCAGGAGGGAAGGGATTGCGTGGTGGGTGGTGGGCCAGGTGGGTGCGGGGCACGAGGGGAGCGGGTCAGGGGTGGCTGTCGGTGGGGTGGGGCCCGGTGAGTTGTCCGCTTCTGGCAGCGAGGGGGCGCGCGCAGCTGGGCGGGAAAAGGTGGCGTGCGGCGCGCGGGTACGGGGTGGGGCCAGCACGCGCGTGTACGTGCGCGTGGGTGTGTGTGTGCGGCTGGTTCGGTAGGGGCTGGAAGCTGGGCGGGAAAAACTGGGAGGAGGGAGTTGGTGGATGGGGATTGGCCAGGGGGATGAGGTGGCGCACCGCGAGTGGTGGGAGTGAGGTGGCCGGCGGAGAGAGAGAGAGAGGCTGGCAGGGTGGTAGGGATTAGGTGGGGTGGGGATTAGACTAGGGTTTTGTTAGGCTAGGATTAATTTTGGAGGTGGTCGGCTGGGCTTCGGTCCTGGCGGGCTGCCTCCTAAAAATAATTAAATATTTTATTTATTAAAAACGAGGCTTTTGCAAACCGTTGATAGACAAAACAAAATATTCCGGACAAGCCCGGTGTTTTTGATTTGAATTATAGATGGGGTATTTAGAAAACAATAATAGACTTTTCGAAAATAGTTTAAGACAAAACGATGCATGATGATGACGATGCTCAGATGCAATGTGGCATGATGACATGAGCATACGGTCATGATGATGCAATGCACAAAAACAACGCGATTTTCTAGTAGTGGTTTTTGCGGGGCGCCACAAAAAGTGCACTTGGGAAGATTAGCATATAGCTTTTCATGTCGAAGGATTTGCAAGACTTCCTTGACATGTGTTATATGGTCCTCAAGTGATTTGTCATAAACAAGAATATCATCAAAATAGACAATAACACTTTTTCCAATTAGAGAACGCAAGATATGATTCATGAGACGCATGAAGGTGGATGGGGTATTAGATAAACCAAAGGACATAACCAACCATTCATAGAGACCAAGTTTAGTCTTGAAGGCGGTTTTCCACTCATCACCTTCAGCCATGCGTATTTGATGGTAACCACTACGAAGATCAATTTTCAAAAAAATAGTGGCTCTACAAAATTCATCAAGCATGCCATCGAGACGTGGTATGGGATGTCGATAACGCACGGTGATAGCATTAATTGGACGGCAGTCCATGCATAACCGTAACATATCATACGTTTTTGGAACAAGTATCACGGGTACGGCACTTGGACTAGTGCTAACTTGGATCAAACCTTTGGAGACGAGTTGGTTGATTTGACGTTCAATCTCCTTTGTCTCCTCCGGGTTCGTGCGGTAAGCGACGCGGTTGGGAAGAGGTGCATCGGGGATGAGGTCAATGCGATGTTCGATGCCTCGAAGAGGAGGTAGTCCATGTGGAAGCTCTTTGGGGAACACATCCTTGAATTCCTGCAAAACATTCATCAAAGATGGAGGAACATTGGTTAATTCATTAGTTCCTTGTGCTAGTCCCTTGCAAAGGAGGACATAGTGCAAGATGGATGGGTTGTTCCGAACATCTCTCATCTCACTTTTGGTGGCAAGGAGAACACTCTTAGTTTTTCCACTCGAGTTTGGCTTGTGGCTCTCACTCACTATGAGGTGGTTCTCTCTCTCACCGCTCTTCTCACAGGTAGGTGTTGTGCTTTGCGCCCTCGCTAAAGCCTTTGCATTGTCCGCAATTATTTGGCTAGGAGTCATCGGTTGCAAAACACATGTTTTGTTGAGCCATTTGAAGGTGTATACATTGGTGTGACCATCATGTTGAGCAGCCTTGTCATGTTGAGAAGCATGTGGCAAACTGTCATAGGAACCACATCACACTCCACCGTATCTTTGTAAGGACCAATGGCGAAGGAGACCGGTACGGTATGCTTGATTTTCACGGACCCTTGGTCACTTAGCCATTGCACGTGGTAGGGGTGCTTGTGCGGATGGAGGGTGAGGTTGAGCTTCTCACACAACTCGGTGCTAGCAAGGTTTTGGCAACTCCCTCCGTCAATGATCACCTTGATAGATTTGCCATTGATGCCGGCTCGTGTTTGGAAGATATAGGAGCGTTGGTCCTCATGCTCTTGTGCTTGAGTGGTCAAAATCCTTATGACGACAAGCGATGGACTTGCGTCATGTTCACACATGAGAAGTTCTTGGTCATCTTCCACTCGTTGCCTTGCCATTACTTCCTTGACTCGGGCATCAAATTCATCTTCACTCAAGTACTCTTCATCACCATTGTCATGGATGAACAAGACTTTCTTGTTTCCACATTCGGCCGACTTGTGTCCTTTACCTCCACACTTGTAGCATTCACCATTGAAAGGTGTATCACTCTTTGCTTGTTTGCCACTTGGGGGAAGTTTTCCTTGAGGAAGTGTGGGCTTGAAGGAAGGCTTGGTGGTACTTGAGTAGCTTCCATTGAATGTTGTTGGTGTAGCGGTTGAAGCTTGCTTGTAGGAGAAGTATGTCTTGGGCTTGTTGTACTTTATATCCTCTTGCATTTGACGTTCAGCCTTTGTTGCGATGTGCACAAGCTCAACCATGGTGTTGTATGTTTGGAACTCGACAATGCGCTTGATTGGGTGATTCAAGCCAATAAGGAAACGTGCCATTGTTTGCTCCATGTGTTCATCAATGTTGGCGCGAATCAAGTTGAATTTCATTTCCTTGAAGTACTCTTCCACGGTCTTTGTCCCTTGACGAAGCGCTTGAAGGTTGTTGAAGAGGTCACGCGTGTAATGCGCGGGGACGAACCGGGATCTCATGTGAGCCTTCATGTCATGCCAAGTTGTGATTAGTGGCTCTTGCCTTGCATCACGAGCAACTTGAACTTGTTCCCACCAAAGGTTGGCGTAATCATCAAACTCAAGCGAAGCCATGGTGACCATCTTCTCATTGCTATAGTTGTGCATGCGGAAGATCTTGTCGACCTTGAGTGCCCACGAGAGGTATTCTTCGGGGTCATTGGATCCGGTGAACTTCGGCATTGTGAACTTGAGCTTGCCAAATGTTTCTTCCTCATTGCGGTCATGGTAGCGATTGTTGCCATGTTGATGATGGTCTTCATCTTCCATGTGATCGTTGTGACGAGCATGTTGACGATCTTGTGGTTTAGGAGGTGGAACTTGGTTCTCGTGACCTTGTTGCGGGGCTTGCTCTTAATATTGTTGTGGAGGAGCTTGCTCTTTCTCTTGGCGCGGTTTTTGGCGGTGTTGAGGTGCTTGGGCCTCATGGTGACGAGGGGGTGGAGCCTCTTGACGCGGTTGACGATGAAGGGGAGGCTCGTTTCTCGGTTGGTGATGTTGGTTAGGCACATGGGCCTCACGGCGAAGATCATGGTCATGAGCATCTTGACGTGGTGGGTGTCGCTCAACTTGTATCACTTGACGCTCCAAGTTTTGTTGGGGTGGAGGAGGCGCCTCGTGATGACCATGGTGTCGTTGTTGATGTTCATGACGGTGGTGACGAGTAGGGGGATCTTGGAGAGCCTCACGTCGATGACGAGCTTGATTCTCCAAATTGGAGTCATCACTTGTTGTGTCAAGTATGTGTCGCGGTCGATGGTGGTAGAGTTGCGGTTGCTCTTGTGGTTGCTCTTGTTGGAGCACTAATGCCCTTGCGTGATGATGGTGAGCTTCTTGCCTTGCTCGTGGCCTTGAAGAGAAATCACCATCATAGCTTGACGTTGTGGCGTGCCGTGGGGAAGGTACATAGTTCGAAGAGCTTCCATCTTCAACCACGGGGGCATCATTGCGTCTTGGAGCACTTTGATGTAGATCTTGTGGAAGAGGTGCATGACGATGCGAAGAACTTGAAGAGCTTGATGCGCGTGAACGTGGTCTTGCCATTCCGTCGATGAGGCGTCGAAGATTGTCATTTGTTTCGGTGACGGAGCGTTGAAGCGCTTCATTTTGGTGGCCGAAGTTGTGATGCATTGCGTGCATTTGTCGTTCGAGGTCGTCGAAGCGGTTGTCGATGTTCTTGAACTCGGCTTGCGCCTCGCCAAATTGTTCATCTTGTCGCGTCTCAAGGGCTACGTAACGTCCACGAAACTCTTGTCAAACGATGAAGTGACTTGCGTGCGTCATGTACGGTCCTTGATCTTCTTCTTGGGGAGGTGGTTGGCACGACTCACTGTGCCTATCCATCATGCAAAACACACAAGTATTGTATATGGAAGTGGAATATACAAGTATTGTGTTAGCCTTGTACCTCACCTTGGGGATTGCACCAAACTAGAAACCACAAGTGAGAGCTATAAGCGTGCAAAGTGGAATTGCAAAGAAAACTCACACTAAAGAAAGAACTAACTCTCAAAAGCTTGTTGGTAGTAGGTTAGGATTGTGGAAAGCCAAAGAACCAACCAAAAGAAAAGGGATAGTCAAAAGTGGGTAAAATCCAACAAAACTCAAGTCAAAGGCGAAGGTCAACAACTCAAAAGGGGTGACGGAAACCTATGACTATATACACACACGTGGAGATAGTTGGGATTGACACGACTATGAAAATGAGGAAACAAAATGTCCTAACAAAGACTAAGCTTGTTGTCGTGCCAATGCAAGGAGAGACTGTGGCTCGTTTGCAAAAAAAGAAAAATGAGCAACGGATTTGTGCACTTGCCTTGGGCGCTCTTCTTTCTCTCTTGCTTACAAGCTTTGAGTCTCTCTTTTGCAAGGGGAGACTATTTTTCTTTTCCTTTTGCTTTTTATCTTTTTCTTTCTTTTTTTCTTTTTTTTGCTCTCCCTTGATGCTACCTAGTCACACTTGATATTGCTCTTGCGGCCGAACACTCCGGGGTGGCCGGACACTCTGGGTAGTGCCCGGGTAGTGTCCGAACTGGCCTTCTGAATGTCCACGCCAGGTTGGGGCTGGGGCAGGCCGGACACTCCGGCTGGTTCCTGGCGGACACTCCGGTTCAGTCAGCTTCAGGGCTCGTGGGTCGATGCGGCGGGGGTTCATACCTGATGATGCATAGAGTAGTGGTATGAAGTAGCAAGCCATCCAGGTGTATGTCAAAGTCACATGATGAGAGGATCGAATTCACCTTATCTTGAAGGAGCTTGGCTTGTGCACGGGTCATCGGTCCACTTGGGGGACTCGGTGGTGTAGATGTAGGAGCGCCCGTAGGACGGGCCGCATCATGATTTAGGCAGCATCATATTCTCATAAATATTAGGAATAGTTCCTAGAAATGAAAATACCTTATAATTTAGTTGGCGTGCACGAGCTCTTGTGAGAGGTCCTTGGAATTGTGGAACGTGAGGAAGTGTGGCTGTAGGTGCAACAGTTGTATCAATCGTAGGTATGTCCTCATCATCCTCCCCTTCTTGAATTGAAGTCGTCCTCTACGCAGTCTCATCTTCTTCTCCAAAGTATGGTTTCAAATCTGCAATGTTAAATGAGGGACTTACCGTGCCCATCTCTGCAGGAAGCTCAAGTTTATATGCATTATCATTCATTTTCTCTAACACTTTAAAAGGACCAGCAGCACGTGGCATTAATTTAGACTTGCACAAATCAGGAAAACGATCTTTGCACAAATGCAACCAAACTAAATCTCCCACATCAAACACAATATGCTTGCGTCCTTTATCACCAGCAACTTTATATTTAGCATTCATACGTTATATATTTTCCTTAGTAATCCTATGCAACGTAAGAATCCGTTCAGCATGTTGTGTAGCATCAAAATTATGTTGCACCGAAGATGGAATAGGTAATAAATCAATAGGTGCACGAGGAACAAAACCATACACAATCTCAAAAGGGCATAACTTAGTTGTAGAATGCACAGAATGATTGTAAGCAAATTCAATATTAGGTAAACAATCTTCCCACATTTTTAAGTTCGTCTTTAAAACAGCTCGTAACATGGTAGACAAAGTTCTATTAACGACTTCAGTTTGTCCATCAGTTTGGGGATGACATGTAGTACTAAACAGCAACTTAGTCCCCCACTTAGCCCATAAACATTTCCAAAAATGGCTAAGAAATTTAGTATCACGATCTAAAACAATAGTATTAGGCACACCACATCCCGAAAGAATAATTCAGCAACATGAGCAGCATCATCACTCTTATGACAAGGAATAAAGTGTGCCATCTTAGAAAATCTATCGACAACCACAAAAATACTATCCCTCCCCTTCTGTGTTCAAGGTAATCCTAAAACAAAGTCCATAGAAATATCCTCCCAAGGTACACTAGGAACAGGAAGAGGCATATATAAAACATGTGGATTAAGGCGTGACTTAGCTTTTTGACATGTTGTGCAGCAAGCAATAAACCTCTCAACATCCCTTCGCATGCGTGGCCAAAAGAAGTGTGTAGCAAGTACGTCTTATGTCTTCTTTACTCCAAAGTGACCCATCAATCCTCCTCCATGCTCCTCCTGCAACAACAAAAGACGAACGGAACCTTCTAGAATGCATAGTTTGTTAGCACGGAACACAAACCCATCATTGAGGACGAATTTGTTCCAAGTTCTACCCTCTATACAATGCTGCAAAACATCTTTAAATCGACATCTTTCATATATTGTTCTTTAATAGTTTCCAATCCAAAGATTTTGAAGTCAAGTTGAGATAACATGGTATAACGACGTGACAAAGCATCAACAATAATATTATCTTTACCCTTTTTGTGTTTAATAACATAAGGAAAATATTCAATAAGTTCAACCCACTTTGCATGACGTTTATTCAACTTAGCTTGACTACAAATATGCTTCAAAGATTCATGATCAGAATGTATAACAAATTCTTTAGGCCATAAATAATGTTTCCAAGTTTTTAATGTCCGAACAAGAGCATATAATTCCTTATCATAAGTAGAATAGTTCAAACTAGCTCCACTCAATTTCTCACTGAAATATGCAACAGGTTTTCCCTCTTGTAACAACACTCCTCCCAAACCAATTCCACTAGCATCACATTCCAACTCAAAGGTCTTATTAAAATCAGGAAGTTGGAGTAAAGGAGCATGTGTAAGCTTATCTTTGAGTAGCATGAAGGCTTCTTGTTGTGCATCGCCCCAAACAAAGGGCACAACTTTCTTAGTAAGCTCGTTCAGCGGCGCTGCAATGGAACCAAAATCTTTGACAAAGCGCCTATAAAATCCAGCGAGGCCAAGGAAGCTCCTCACTTGTGTGACTGTTTTGGGTTGTGGCCAACTCGAAATTGCTTCAATCTTGGCGGGGTCAACTTCAATACCCTGTGCTGTAACAACATAGCCAAGAAAAGCAACTCTATCCGTGTAAAAGGTGCACTTCGCAATGTTACCAAACAAACGTGCAGCACGTAAAGCATCAAAAATAGCACGTAAATGTTCCAAATGTTCTTCTACAGATTTGCTATATATCAATATATCATCAAAATAAACCACCACAAAATTTCCAATAAAAGCAAGTAAAACTTAATTCATTAATCTCATGAAAGTGCTGGGAGCATTAGTTAAACCAAAGGGCATCACTAACCACTCATATACGCAAAATTTAGTTTTAAATGCAGTTTTCCATTCATCTCCTAACTTCATACGAATCTGGTGGTAATCACTATGCAAATCAACCTTAGAGAACATGGTAGAGCCACTCAATTCATCAAGCATGTCATCTAAACGAGAATATGATGACGATATCGAATAGTAATATTATTGATTGCTCTACAATCAGTACACATGCGTGAAGAACCATCTTTCTTTGGTACCAAAATAATAGGAACAACACATGGACTAAGAGACTCACGAATATCACCCTTGTCAAGAAGTTCTTCAATTTGTCGCTGAATCTCTTTCGTCTCCTCCGGATTGGTACGATATAGCGCACGATTGGGCAAAGATACTCTAGGAATCAAATCAATTTGGTGCTCAATTCCACGAATAGGTGGCAGTCCTGGAGGTACATCTTGTGGGAAAACATCCTCATACTCCTGCAAAATGTTAGAAATAGCAGGTGGCAACGAAGGAGGAATCTCCTCAGCCGAAAACAACACTTTTTTGCAAATGATAGCATAACATGTAGTAGTACTCACATCAATTTCATCATATTTGCTAGCTAGCAAACAAGTACTTTTCAAACGAATTTCATTAGCATGTTTTGGATCAGATTTAGAAGTACTTGGAGAAGGCATAAGTTCCTTAGAAACAATCTGATTTTCGCTCAGCTTTTTCCCCTCATTATGTGCTCTACTAGCTCTAGCAAGATCATCTTTTAAAATACTTTCAGGAGACATGGGAAGTAACACAATTTTCTTATTATTATGAACAAGAGAATACTGATTTGTGCTACCATAGTGTATAGAATTTGTATCAAATTGCCATGGTCTACGAAGTAAAAGAGCACATGCTTGCATAGGAACAACATCACACTCAACATAATCAGGATATGCAGCAATAGTAAAATGCACACGAACTGTACGTGTTACCTTAACCTTGCCGCTGTTATTAAACCATTGAATGTGATATGGACGAGGATGAGGTCGTGTTGTGAGAGAAAGCTTTTCAACCATCTCCATGCTCGCTAAGTTGTTGCATCTCCCTCCATCAATAATAATGCGAATACAACGATCTTTAACCACACCTTTGGTATGGAACAGATTATGGCGCTGGTCAGGCTCGCCCTTGGTAATTTGTGCACTCAAGACTCACTGTGCAATTAAACTTGGGTATTTCTCCGCATGTTCCGCAGCCATATATTCAGAATCTTGCTCCGTGGGTGATGCAGCATATTGCTCATCATATGCAATAAGAGCCAAAGTATCTTCATCATAATCACTGGCGGAATCGTATCCACCATCCTCAAGAGCAATCATCACACGAGAGGAGGCACAATCACGTGCAAAGTGACCAAGTCCACCACATGTGCGGCACTGAATTTGGCTGGACTTGCCCGTAGATGCCATGGAGGACGCAACACTCGGGGCTGGTCCCGTAGTAGTCTTTCGTGAAGCAAACGGAGGTGGTGTTGATGCTGCAGATCTCGTGGATGTGGTCGCTAGAGGTGTAGGTGCAGCAGCCCGTGACGCCGAATTCGATGATCTCCAAGTAGAACGCCCTGCAGAATAATTAGTTTGTATCGCCTCGCGTCGATTCCGCACTTCACGTTCAGCATTGCAAGCAAGATGGAACAAACGGGTAATAGTGTGATAAGATTTATATCGAAGAATGGTCGGAATTTCCTTATTTAACCCACCTACAAATCGTGCCATTAACTTCATTACCCTCCTCTATACCACAACGCAGCATGCCAGTTTGCAACTCCTGATAGTAATCCTCTACAGAATTTTTGCCTTGATCTAGACGTGCTAATTTGGTAAGCATGGAACGCTGATAATATGGTGGAACAAAACAAATACGCATAGCATGTTTTAAAGCATCCCACGTAGTGATTGGATTAGCATGATTAGCACGACAATATTCAGACCACCATATGGAAGCAAAACTAGTGAACTCACAAGTAGCAGCACTAACACGTCTATCCTCGGGATAATTTAAGCATGCAAAACGCTGGTCTAATTCTAATTCCCAAGAGAGGTATGCATCAGGATTATAGCGACCATTAAACGTAGGAACATTTAATTTCAGTTTAGCAACATGGTCATCATCACGTACCAACAGAAAAGGGGGTGGACGGTGAATGTGGGGATTGTATTGCCTAGGACGACCAGCTGGCTGATCAACTGTGAAGTCGTCCGCATACTCGCCCTCATCCTCATCTTCCCCGTAATAATCATCCAACTGAGCATCACGGGCCTGTGTGACGCTCGTAGCTCCTGCAACGCCAGCAGCAGCACCCGCAGTCAAAGTTTGCGTCGGATGTTTGAGAATGTGTTGTGCACGTCCCAACAAGTAGGGTGTAGGAGCCACGTGAGTCGGCTGTGCAGGAGGCGCGCGAGCCGTCGGTGGTGGAGGTAAGCGTGCTAGCACCTCCTGGAATTTAGCGTCGAGTTTGGTGGTGAAGGCGGTCTCGAGTCCCTCAAGTTGCTCCATCGTGTCAGTAAAACGCTTGTCCACATCCTACATATGGTCAGCCAAAAGTGTGGTGACATGAGCCTGCAAGGCTTCACCCTCCAGTGGCTGTGTCTCGGTGTTTTCTGGTGGCATGATTAGTACGCAAAAAGCACAGGTATATAATAGAGATACAACAGGAACAGTGGTGGAAAGCGCTTAATCTGTCAAGCAAACCAAGAATCTTACCCGTTCTTACCCTGCAGCAGGTAGTGAGCAGCAACCGTCGTGATCAGGATTCAGGAAGATTGAATAGAGCGATTGCCAGGTGGTGTCAACGCACGGTGTAGGAATATGTGGAGTTCTGGGTCATTGCAATATCTGTAGACACAATTTCAAAACAGCAATGCAAGGTTGAATAACAGCTCAACGACGGTACTGTGCTGGTCCTAGACTATCCCAAGCTAGAGACACGAGCCTAGAACACTACGAGTCACGCTACGACACCGAAAAGCAACAGGCACCAGTGCTCTGAACAGCACGCGAATGAGGCGCAAATTACTAATATGGAAAGTGTCTCAAAACGATCAGCAAAGTGGAATATCAGGATAGGCTCAAGATTTTTTTTTGAAATTTCTAAAAACTGCACGAAACTGCTCTGGAAAGCGTGTAGACACCAAAAACTTTTCACTATAATGGCGTATAGCTCAAAACAATCCCAGAAGCCTAAAAACAGTATAGGCCGAATATTTTTTGCTCTCCCCTCCTCTTCCCTTCTGGCCGAAACTTTCTGGAACTCGGATCAAGTTGCAACTCGGATTGGATCTACAATGATGGAAAGCACGAATAAGAAAACAAAAACAAACCTAACTGGACTAGAACAAGGATATGTGGTGGCGAAGGCGGTATGTGGGCGTGGGGTTGTAGCAAGTGTATGGCGGTGGTGATAGCGGAATTGGTGGTGATGGCGGAAACGATGGTGGAGGTGGTGATGATTGTGACCAGAACTCGAAACTCTAAAGATCTAGATCTAAAACCAGCACTGGACACGATGATGCAGACTAGAACTCAACAAAGCAAATACTGAAAAGAAACAATGCAATAGGCCCGAAAGTGTTTCTAGGATACAAATCTAACCCTAATTTGTTGCCTTTTTATGGTTTATAGGAAGAAGAACAGATACAATCTAAACTATGAAAACTGTAAGATCTCACCGAGAAACCCAAAATCTGATACCACTTGATAGGGTAAAGGTGCATGGTCTTTCGATGAGACAATATCTGTCGATTATGGTGGAGGTCGACGTTGACGATCCGACTACAAACGTGCGAGACGTTCTGCCTTAGCAATCGATACACCAACTTCCGAGGCTATTGATCACGCCGGAGCTAGATCAACCTGATCACGAGGATCAATCACTACAAGCAATCGAAGAACTAGCAAGAATTATAGATGCAATCAACATATTGCGAATATAGATGAATGCTTTATTAAAGAGGTGGGATTCTGTCAGTGCGTAGAACAAAAGGTCGGGTTTACACTTGTGCCTATGGCGAAGAGTAGCTCGTGACTAAGTCTTTTACTAAACAAAATCAGAGTCTAAACGATGACCTAATGGGAGTATATATGGAGGAACAGAAGGGAATTTCGGCCAGCCTTGGGGAGGAGGTCGAAATGCATCTCCAGGCTGGTTTCCTCCACTATACGGACTCTAAAAGTTCAGCCCCTTTATTTGGACGAAAATTACATGGGCCTGGCCCATATTTAAAGGTGACGCAGCACCATCTAATCACATGGACGAAAATTTGAAGTGTGTAGCTCTCTAGTTCGTCCATGTCTTCATCTTTTCATTATGGTGGCTTCAAAGTTTTGAAATCTTCACTTGCAGCGTCATCCTGGATCCTCACACGATTGCTGCCATCATCTCCATGCATGATCATGCTCCAATGCTTGACCCTCTCATCCATGCTAGGCCCATAATTCCTAAGTAACATACACACATCTGATTTAGGCAGCATCATATTCTCATGAATATTAGGAATAGTTCCTAGAAACGAAAGTACCTGATAATTTAGTTGGAGTGCACGAGCTCTTGTGAGAGGTCCTTGGAATTGTGGAACGTGAGGAAGTGTGGCTATAGGTGCAACGGTTGTATCAACCGTAGGGATGTCCTCATCATACCTACTCGAGGACAAGCAGGAGTTAAGCTTGGGGATGTTGATACGTTGTAAACGTATCTATAATTTTTGATGTTCCATGCTTGTTCTGTATCTACTTTCTTATGTTTTGTCCACACTTTGGGATATTTTTATACATTTTCTGGAACTAACCATTAACAAGATGCCACAGTGCTAGTTGCCTATTTTCTGCTGTTTTTGGTTTCAGAAAAGCTAGTAAGGAAATATTCTCAGAATTGGACCGGACAAAAGCCAAAGTCAATATTTTACCCAAAGCAACATGGAGTCCGAAGGAGGGACGAAGTGGCACACCAGGGCGGCCACACCTGGTGGTGGAATAGCCTGGGGGGCGCCACCAGGGGGTGTGGGCCCCCTGGTGCTTCACCGACCTTGCCCTTCCGCCTATAAAAGCCTCCCGGGACGAAAACCCTAAGTACCGGATCAAAATCCCATAGAAATCCATGGAAGAGCTTGTAGCTACCGCCATCTTGATCCCAGATCGGGAGGATCCGAAGCTCTTGCCACCACCCTGACAGAGGGGAGAGATCACCCTCGAGGCCTTCTTCATCACCATGACTACCTCCGGTGTGATGCGTGAGTAGTTCATCATTGGACTACGGGTCCATTTAGTAGCTAGATGGTTGGTTCTCCTCCTGCTATCATGTTTAGATCTTGTGAGCTCCGTTCATGATCAAGATCATCTATTTGTAATCTTACATGTTATGTTTGCGGGGATCTGATGGATATTGAGATGCTATTTCAGATTGTTTATTGATTTTATCATGTCTTTGTTATTTGTGATCTTGCATGCTTTCTGTTGTTAGTAGCTATCTTGGCCAACTAGATGCTAGCAACTCCAAGAGGGAGTATTAATGCTCGATAGTGGGTTCATTCCTCTAGTAATATGGGGAAGTGACAGGAATCTCTAAGGTACTAGATTTGATGTTGCTACTAGGGAGAAAACAACCATCCTTTGTCCATAGGACAATCGTATTTTTTACTTTACACACTTTGCTTAATGAAATTATCTATTGCTTGCAACTTAATACTGGAGGGGGTTCGGATGATAACCTAAAGGTGGATTATTAGTCATAGATGCTGTTGGATTATGGTCTATGTATAATGTTGTAATGCCCAATCGAATCTCATAGGAGTCAAGATGATTAGTATATGCATGGTATGCTTTCTCGAGTCTGTCAATTGCCCCACTATAATTTCTTCACCCAACATGTTATTTATCTTAAGGAGAATCACCTGTAGTGAACTATGGACCCTGGTCCATTCTTTTACCATTGATAAACCATATACTATTTACTGTTTAATGTTTACTGTTTACTTTCTGCAAGCAATTACTATCTTCCACACAATACATTTAATCCTTTGTTTTTAGCAAAACCGGTGAGATTGACAACCTCACTGTAAGTTGGGGCAAAGTTCTGTGGTTCTGTTGTGAAGGATTCCAAGTTGGAAACAACACCTTGAGGTGGTTTCCTTGCTCCTACTGTTTCGATAACCTTGGTTTCGGAACTGAGGGAAAACTTGTTGACTTGCTCATCATACCTTCCTCTTGGGGTTCCCAACGAGCTCAATATATTTTGAGCCATCAATGATCTGGAGGCCAAACTACGGATTGCTGAGGAGGCTTTGGAGGAGGCAAAGCAGAAAGCGCAAACTGATGCCGAAGAAGTGGCCAAGCAAGCCGCTATCCGAGATGAAAGTCTTCGAGAGCGGCTGGAGGCCCTTAATGCTTCTTTGACCTGTACGTCTTTTGTCTTGTGTGGCTTTATTTGAAATCTGAGGCTTTATTTGATTTCCTTTCTTTGGTCATCAATATTTTCCCTATTTTCTTTACCTTCAAAATTGACTTGCCAAAACCTGATGCTGCACAAAGGCAATAAGGTTGATCCTTTGTCGGATGTTGTTAGCACCTTGGAGGCCAACATCATTCATGGGCGCAACCTCCTTGTCCGCTCCCGCCGTGCCTTCAAAAGCCTTCATGCCGAAATTTTTCCAACCATGGAGGTGCCGAATAACTTGAATGATCTTGTCACTGTCTAATGTGCTGACCCTAGCCCCCTTGTTGGTTATAGCCTGATGCAGTCAAAGAGTGGTGCCGAAACTTCGATGGCCCTGGCGATGGCGCACGGCGAGAAGGACGACTGGGAGAAGGTTAGCTCCTATGTCCCAGTCACCTCCACTGTCCAAGAAGTTGACTTGAAGCCTCATGTTAAGAGGGCCAGAAAGTATTCCCGACTGCTTTTGGGCCTAGTCTCAGGCTCGGAGAAGCTGGTTGCTCCTTCTTCGACGGGCGCTCCTTCTTCGGCTGCTCCTATCGTTCCTGTAGCTAGTGTTCCTTCTGCTAGTGCTACTTTGTCTTTGAAGGAAAAGGCTTCATAGGCTTTGTTTTGTAATTTTTATTGTATCTCCCTTGCCGTTATTGTAATGAACCTTTAACTTATCCAGCTGCCTCTTGCTTCCTTTTTACAAGAAAGCAACTTTTGAATATATGCGTATGAGTTTGCTTTTATATGTTGAATGTTTCATATCTTTCATGTCTTGCTATATTTTAAATGAATCTTCGGCTCCTTCTTGGTCCGCGCAACTGTCGGATGCAAATCCATCCTCATCTATAGTGGGCATAACCAATACCGCCATTCTGCATACGGTGGACCCGCCATGGTACACTAAAAAATTGAACAGGTGAAAAAACTTGAAGGAAAATTTCGGGTTATTCAGTCAATGGTAGATGTTGCTCAATCTAAGAAACGCTAGGCCCTCGATCGCGAAGCTTTTTTCTTGGAGGAAATTTCCAGGGCAAGTGAGAAGCTATTATGTAAGTCTTCTTCCTATTTTTTCTGTTGCTCCTTCTGGCTTGTAGGAAGTCAATGTTTTCTCCTGATTTGTAGGCATTCGATTGTGCGAGAGGGAGGAAACCCAACGTCTGCACAACTGAATGCAAGCTCTTGTGTCTGCCTCCCGAGCTTCTGAGACAGATTTTTGGACTGATCATCGCTATGCTTATACTGTGGCGTTGCTTCAGGACCGTCTATCAGAGGTTGAGCAGTTTGTCGAGTGCTGCCGCAGATCGCTGACCCTTATTTATAATGCCATGTTTCCTTGGGATCCTCAGCCTCAGACCTTGGCGGATTTACTTGTGAAGTTTCAACAAGGTGAAAAGATTCATCATTTCGTGAAGCCTCAACTTGTGGCGGATGCCAAGCTCGCGCTTTCTTGGGTACATGTGGATCATCCGACACTAGACTTGGATGTTGTATCTTCATGGCTACCTCCCCCTTCCGATGGTGGCCTTGTTGATATGGCGTCTCATTACACCGTTGCTCGTAGACCTGCCATTAGGATTGTTCGAAGATGCTTGGAGGCAGACGAAGAATTTTTTGTTAATTTTCCTATTTGATTGCTTGCTTGTGCAGCCTTTGTACTTTGTAGAAGAAATATTATATAGAGCTACTTTATACTTGTCAAAAGGGTCATATGTTTTATACGAGATTTTCATTGTATATTGTATTTTTTTTAGGATCCGACGAACTGATGTCTTCCTTCATGTGCCATAGAAATTTGTATGCTGAGAAGTACTTTCTTTATTCATTGATAAACATAAATGGATACATTGCGAGGGCGTGATCGCCTGGCCATTGGCCTTTATTGAATATAAAGTGTGTCAAAGTTAAGTTTTTCTTTAGGAACTTCGGCTTTTGTTCTTGGGGTTCTTCATCATGCTCTGTGTTGGTATGTGGGGTGCTCTCGTCTTTTCGACGAGTTGGTCTTCCTATGCGGGACCTATAGTGGAGGCCGCATATGTTGCTTTTGCGAGACCGTTGTGCGCTTCTTGTAATGACTCCTCATCTGCTATTTTCAGCTGTCCAAGTTATGTCTCCATCCCGAAAGATTCTGATATTTTGTTGAATTCCCGATCATAGCTATCCGAGCGACTGAAGCTTCCTTTTACTGTTATGACCCCGTTGCGGGCTCGAATTTTTAGCACCAGATATGCGTAGTGAAGCACTACCATGAACCTAGCGAAAGCTGGTCGTTCTAGGATCGCATGGTACCGAGATGGCCAGTCCATGACTTCGAACTCTAGCTTTTCGTGCCTGAAGTTATTCTTTGATCCGAAGACTACGTTGAGGTGGACTTTGCCCAATGGAATTTCGGCTTTTCCTGGAACTATCCCGTGGAAAGTTGTATCTATGGATACTAGATTTGTCATGGACCAATTCATAGCCCGTAGAGTTTTGGTGTAGATCAGGTTGATACTGCTCCCTTCATCCAAGAAAACCTTGCTCATGTTGAACCCGCCGATTTGTGCTTCTACTATTAGCACTGACTGGCCTGGTTGAGGGACCCGTAGTGGATGATCAGCTCTACTGAAGGTAATTTCTTGTTCTGACCAATGGGGATAATCAGGTGTAGGAGGTGGCTTTGTTACTGCCATGTTGACTTGTCTAGTGACCAACTTCTGTGTTCTGTTGGAGGGCCATCCCTTTTGGATCATTGACATTGCTCGTTTTGACCTAGGATATTCTTCATCTTGATGTGTTGTGTTTTGTGGTTGTCCTGCTGGGGGTGCCCCTGCGGTGGCGGTGGCGCGCCGATAGCCAGAGCGCCAGGCGCGGTAGCATAGCCTCGGTTTCCTGCTTCCGTTGCCCTTGCGTTGCATAGCTCTTGCATTTTTAGGAACGTTCGGCAGTCCTTTACGAGGTGATTTGATAATTTTTTCCCTGCCGAGTTGATGTAGAAGTGCATATTGCACGGTCCTTCCAACATTTGTCCTGCTGACATAGGTGGGTCTCGATTCGTCGGCTGGTATTGTTGCTGCGGCTGACCTCCACTGATGTTGTCCCTGTTACCACGGTATCCGTTGTTGTAATCATCGCTTCGTCGGTTGTCCCTTCCAGAGAAACTGGCTGCAACGTAACTTGGTGTACTGTACCCATCGTTGGTCCGTCGTCTTTGATCGTTATTGTGCCTGTCCCTATCTTCTTCAGGTGAATGGGCTCCTTTGTTGTGTACTGCGTCTTCTCCATCGGCCCAACGATTGGCTATGTCCATTAGCTGGAAAATTGTCTTTGGATTGGTTCGTCCTAGTTCTTCAATAAATTCCTGCTGATGAAGTCCATCGCTGAAGGCGTCGATTGCTCTTTCATCGGATATGGCTTCAGCCGAATTTTTTATGATGTTCCACCGTTGGACGAAAGCCCGTATTGATTCTCCTAGCTTTTGCTTGCAGGCCCGCAATTGCTCCAAAGACATGGGTCGCTAGAATGTGGACTGGAAATTCCTGATAAATTTTTCCTCAAGATTGTTCCAACTACTGATAGAATCTTCGAGTTGTTTTAGCCAGGAGCGTGCCGTGCCGGTTAGGTGCAGCTGCAAGCTTTGCATTGTTGTAGCTTTGGATCCACCTTGTAGCCTGACGGTTGCCAGATAATCTGTTAGCCAAGCTTTAGGTTCTTGGAGACCATTGTACTTTTGACGATCTTGAGGTACCAGAGTCTTGCGAACCCATCAGGTAAAGCAACTGGCTCTGCATAGTTCTTGCTCTTCCTTGCTTTCGCCGTCGTGATATCTTCGGGTGCTACGCTCTTCTCTGGATCGGTGGATCCTTTGCTGAGTGATGTCGTTTCTTGCATTGTTTCATGGCTCTGACTCTAAAAAGTGGACCCGTTGTGGCGATCGAGATCGTCGGGTGTGTCCCACTTGCCGAGGGCTGCTACGATGGTGTGGGGATCTATCAAGCTATCGCGTGGTTCCTTGATCTGTTTGCACGAGGGATGCTCCTACCATGCCGAGATTCATCAGGGTGGAGCGGTGGAGGGCCGCGCGAGGATCGTGGGGTGTGGGTTTTGTTGTAATTAGATATGTTTGTGCAGCCACAATGGCTGCCTGGGCTGTTTTTTGCCTTGATATTTCTAGCCTGGTATATTGACATGAATGATAGATCAAAGTCTCGGATTAGTCCGCTCCTCTCTGCTTCGGGGATATTCTCCAACCTAGATGTTCCTCTCCTTGGCGGTACTCCTCCTGTTATGCTCCTTGATCCTCAAGTGGAGCTTAACTGCGCTCATCATAGGCTAGCTTCGTCAGCTAATCTTTTCCTTTCATCAAGTTGCCTCTTCATCCTGAGTAGGTCTCTCTTCTTATGATGAAGCAGATATTGGTATGCTAATAGATCCTCGTGTGAAGCGTCCGCTATCATCCGAACCACTCCAGAAATTTCTTGCTTTGCTTTTTGCCATGCCGCTGTGGGTAGTTGATACATTGCAAATGTATCTATAATTTTTGATGTTACATGCTTGGTTTTATCCACTTTCTTGTGTTTTGTTCCAACTTTGGAGTACTTTTCATATGATTTCTTAGACTAACCTATTAACAAGAGCCATAGTGCCAGCTGCCTGTTTTCTGCTGTTTTTGGTTCCAGGAAAGTCAGAAAATGAATACTCTCGGAATTGGACGGGACAAAAGCCAAAGTGCCTATTTTTCGGGAAGGGATCAAGTGCCAGAATACGAGACGGAGAGGGGCCAGGGGCCGGCCACATCACCTAGCCGCGCGGACAGGCCTAGCACGCGCCAGGGGGTGGTGTGGTGGCTCCCGGCACCCCCTCGGCCTCTCCTTCCGCCTATATATTGCCCTCGGGACGAAAACTCTAAGTACCCGATCAAAAATCCACGAAAGAGTCTGTAGCCGCCGTCATCTCCATCCCTAGATCAGGAGGGATCTGAAGCTCTTCCCGGCACCCTGCCGGAGAGGGGAATTCACCCTGGAGGCCTTCTTCATCACCATGCAAGCCTCCGGTGTGATGCGTGAGCAGTTCATCCTTGGACTACGGATCCATGTAGTAGCTAGATGGTTGGTTTCTCCTCCTTTGTGCTTTCATGTTTAGATCTTGTGAGCTCCGTTCATGATCAAGATCATATTTTCGTAATCCATACATGTTGTGTTTGCGGGGATCCGATGGATATTGAGATGCTATTTTAGATTGATTATTGATTCTATCATGTCTTTGTTATTTGAGATCTTGCATGCTTTCCGTTGTTAGTAGCTATCTTGGCCAAGTAGATGCTAGCAACTCCAAGAGTTAGTATTTATGCTCGATAGTGGGTTCATGCCTCTGGTAATCTAGGGAAGTGACAGAAATCTCTAAGGTACTAGATGTGTTTTTGCTACTAGGGAGAAAACAACAATCCTTTGTTCATATAACAATCGTATTGTTTACTTTACACGCAGTTCGTAAAGCAATAATCTGTTGCTTGCAACTTAATACTAGAGGGGGTTCGGATGATAACCTGAAGGTGGATTATTAGTCATAGATGCAGTTGGATGGCGGTCTATGTATTATATTGTAATGCCCAATCAAGTCTCAGAGGAGTCAAGATGATTAGTATATGCATGTATTGCTTTCTTGGTGTTTGTCAATTGCCCCGCTATAATTTGTTCACCCAGCATGTTATCTATCTAAGTATAGCCACCTCTAGTGAACTATGGATCCCAGTCCTTGTCTTTTACATACAATCTACAATCTTTTACCGCTTTGTGTTTACTTTCTGCAAACTTTTACTTCTTTCCATTCGATACGTTTAATCCTTTGTTTTCCACAAAACACGGTGAGATTGACAACCTCATCGCAAGTTGGGGACAAAGTTCTGTGGTTGTGTTGTGCAGGTCTCCACGTTGCTACTAGCACCGGTAGTGCGCCCTACCAAAGCTCAGCTAGTAACACCTTTGGGGTGTTTCCTTGCTCCTACTGGTTCGATTAAACCTTGGTTTCATAACTGAGGGAAACTTGCTGCTGTGCTCATCATACCTTCCTCTTGGGGTTCCCAACGAGCTCTACATCAACACCGCCACCAAGCATTTTTCTGGGCGCCGTGCATTCAGCCATCAAGCATTTTTCTGGCGCCGTTGCCAGGGAGTCAAGGACATCTTCACAAGGGGAGTCCCTCATAACCAATCTCTTTATTTTGTTGTTTTTGTTTTGCTTAGTTTCTTTTTTGCTTT
The DNA here is from genome assembly GCA_023614405.1 of Avena insularis. NCBI lineage: Eukaryota > Viridiplantae > Streptophyta > Magnoliopsida > Poales > Poaceae > Avena > Avena insularis. The sequence continues at coordinate 353,969,073 of CM042694.1, forward strand.
GTTTGCTTGTTTTGTTCTTCAAAAACACAAAAAAATTAGTTTTACTTGTTTGCTTTCTTATTTGAAAACCCAAAATAAATGACTACTCTTGAAAACACTAAGTTGTGTGACTTCACTAGCACCAACAACAATGATTTTATGAGCACACCTATTGCTCCACCTGTGGCTAAAAATACTTTCTTTGAGATAAAACCTGCTTTGCTCAATCTTGTTATGAGAAAAGTATTTTTTGGTATTGTTAATGAAGATGCTGCTTCCCATCTAAATAACTTTGTTGAACTTTGTGAGATGCAAAAGCATAGGGATATAGATGGTGATATTATTAAACTGAAATTGTTTCCTTTCTCTTTGAGAGGAAAAGCTAAAGAATGGTTGAATTCCTTAACTAGGAATAGTATTGATTCTTGTACTAAGTGCAAAGATGCTTTTATTGAAAAATACTATCCTCCTGCTAAGATTATATCCATGAGAAGTGAAATAGTGAAGTTTAAACAGCTTGATAATGAGCATGTTGCTCAAGCTTGGGAAAGAATGAAATCTTTGGTAAAGAATTGTCCCACTCATGGACTGACTGCTTGGATGATCATCCAAACTTTTTATGCAGGATTGAACTATTCTTCAAGGAACCTATTGGATTCTGCTGCTGGAGGTACCTTTATGACCATCACTTTGGGTGCTGCAACAAAACTTCTGGACAATATGATGGTTAATTATTCTGAATGGCATACTGAGAGAGCTCCACAAGGTAAGAAGGTAAATTCTGTTGAGGAAACCTCCTCCTTGAGTGACAAGATTGATATTATTATGTCTATACTTGTTAATGGGAAAGCCCATATTGATCCAAATAATGTTCCTTTAGCCTCTTTGGTTGCTCAAGAAGAGCAAGTTGATGTGAACTTCATAAGAAATAACAACTTTGGCAACAATGCTTATGGTAATAATGCTTATAGGAACAATTTTGGTAACAACAATTATAAGCCATATCCTCCTAGTGAAGGAAGAATTTTAGAAGTTGAAAGAGCCACTAAAAACTTCATGCAAATGCAATATGAGCAAAATAAGCTATTTACTAAAACTATGGAGGAACAATCTATCATTTTGAAGAACATTAGCCATCAACTTGAGAGTCTAAATAGGGAAATTCCTAGTTTACAATTGAAACTCTCTAATGCTGAAAGAAATATATCATCTCTATCTGAAGCTCAATCTTCAATGATTAATAAAATGGCTGCTAAACCTGAAACTAATGAGAATCCCTTTGCAGCTACTAATGCTATACAAGTAAGAATTGATGAAAATGTTAGACTATTAGCTAAATTACATGCTAAGTGGGAAAGAGAAGATGAAATTGCTAGAAACATTAGTGTTTCTACTATTACCACCACTAGTGTTGAGGCTAGCAATAGTTCTACTACTTTAGATGATAAATTTGATTTTGATCTTGATGGTTGCAACATCTCTGAAGTTATTAAGTTCCTATAAAAGCTTGCTAAAAGTCCTAATGCTAGTGCTATGAACATGGCCTTTACAAAACACATTACTGATGCTCTCATAAAGATTAAAGAAGAAAAGATGAAACATAAAGCTTCTATTCCTATAAAACAAGAAGATGGTTGGGAACCCATCATTAATATGAAAGTGAATGACTTTGATTTCAAAGCTTTGTGTGATCTTGGTAGTAGTGTTTCTATTATGCCTAGAAGGATTTATGATATGCTTGATTTGCCTCCTCTTGAAGATTGTTATTTGAATGTCCCACTTGATGATAATGCTAAAAAGAAACTCATGGGGAGTCTTAATGATGTTCTTATTATGGTTAACGATTCCTATGTCCCCGTTGATTTCTATGTTTGGGATGTTGAATACAATGCTTCTTGTCCTATTACTTTGGGAAGACCTTTTCTTAGAACTGTTGGTGCCATCATTGCTATGAAAGAAGGCACCATTAAATATCAACTCCCACTTAAGAAATGTATAGAACACTTCTCTAAAAAGAGAGAAAAGATTTCTTTTGCTTCTCCTATGAAAACAAAATTTGGTCTTAATGCTTCTTCATTTGAGAACACTTGATTCTTTCTTTGCTTCTTATGCCTAACTTAAAGGCGTTAAAGAAAAGTACTCGTTGGAAGATAACCCAAGAATTTTAGATGAGTCTTGCAAGTTATTACCTCTGTAATAACCTCTCCTTATCCTTTTTATTTGCTTTTTGTGCCAAGAGTAACCTCTAATGATAGTGAAGTAATGATTGGGAAAGTTGTTGTCCTGAAACAGATTTTTGTGCTTCACCGTAAAAATTCCTGAGAGAGCTCTGTATGTCGGATTGAGCTGTAATGTTTTGTGATTATGCCCCAGGTTTTTATCTAACTTTAGTTAGTTCAACACTTTTTGATTTGAGCAACAGAAGGTCTTCGAAAAAATTCGTCTTTACCTGTTGGTCTGTTTTGACAGATTTCTGCCATTTTCTGCATTTGCTTCGTGTTGGTTCCTTCTTGAGTTCTTTTAGGGAATTGAGCTTTTTGAGGGATGTGCTACAGTATCTAGTGTTCTAATGGAAGTTTATTTGGTGTTATAACTGATCCTTAAGACTTATTTATCTTAAGTGCACTAATATTGCTAATGAGATTGTGTGAAGTTTTGTATGAAGGAAAATTTTCAGGTGTATGGAAGGAATGAGTAATGAGATGAAGGATGGACTAAAGCTCAAGCTTGGGGATGCCACGCGTGTCACCCCAAGAAATATCCAAGAAGTACAAGCGTCAAAGCTTGGGGATGCCCAAGGCATCCCCTTCTTCATCAATAAAAATTCCTGGTTTCTTCCAAACGCTTCATTTTTATTGTTTCATGCACAGTTGTGTTTTTCTTGGAGCGTCTTCTTTTTTGTTTTCGTTTTGGCTTTTAGTTTGCTTGGTTTGCTTAGTTTTATGAATAAGTTGGTTGGATCCCCTCTTTCATACATTGGTTTGCAAATAGTTTGGTTTGGTTTGGAAAAGAGTAGGAAAGTTCATGCTTATGTGGTAAAAAGAGCTCGTTCTTGACTGTGGCTATGCTTTGTCATGCCATGCTTGATATTGTTTTGGCTTTATGCTTAGTATTCTTTGCTGTAGCATGACTTGTTATAAACAATTGAGATTGCTTAATGTGCCTTGGATGAATCATGCGTTGTTTTAGCATATTAAAGCATAGTATAGTGGTATTCTCCTTTGATGCTTTATTTGGGTTGACTTGGCACATGCTCACACCATGTTATGACTGTCACAAGTCACCATAGCCTTTATGATCCTTTAGTTTTCAACTTGTAGTATCACTTTATGCTTTGATCAATGATGTTTTGTCGCTCTGCATGATTATGGCCATTATTGCTCTCTTAGTTTGTCGCTCCCAGTCTTTTGCTAGCCTCCAAAACAAGGTATGAGTTCCACTCATGCATCCAACTCCCTAAACCAAGTTATTCCAAAGAGTCCACCATACCTACCTACTAGCTTATGCTATCCCAAGTATATTCATGCTTTTGTTTACCTTCCACTTGTTATGAGAAAACTAGTGATTAAAGCTCTCACAAACTTGATGGCACACTTTACTTTTCTTGCCCTTAATTAACTTGAACCATTGGGTCCTTCTTTGTTGCGTATATGCTTGCGCTTTATAAGTTGAAATTAGCAGAACCATGTACCATGGGGAACGCTTTCAACATTGCACTTGTACTTTGTACCCCGTTGATATCATGTTCTTTTGCTTACAGATCCCGGCGGTGTGAAATAAAAGTGGAACTTGTAAGATCATGGAGTTTTTATGTGTGTTAGAGAAACGCCTGGGCCGCTAGCCTAAGCCATGCCTAATCATGGTGGAAACTTGCAGCATCACCATAATGAGCACTCTATGAAGCATCCTCAATAAAAACCTATGCAAATAGCAAATAAAAAGATCGCTGAGATGCTCATTGTCTGCTTGCCTTGTCATTTTGATTATGGGAAAGCTCCCGTATCATGTGCAAGGGGTACCCCGTTGGCGGTTCTTAATGATACACATGTACTTACAATGACAAGAGCTTACTCGTGACTGAAGTTGAGTAGCATGAGGATCGATGTTCGTAAGTAAGGGGCATGAGATTTCGGTTTATAACTTGTCAAGCATATCCTCTTAGTTGTGTCACTTTAACCTTAATCACTTCAAGATGCTTATGATAGGGGCAATGAGAGCTGAAAGCTATAAGTACCATAATTTTTGGAAGCTCTTTATGAGATTTGAATCCCTACTTCCTTTTACAAAAGGCCTTTCTTCCACCATTACATTGAGTCTCCACCTTCTATATTTATGCACCTACTTTGAGAGCATAGTGGCCATTCTTAGTTCTATGTGCATTGTCCCAAGACTAGCTGATTGATGCATAACTTGTTATTGCTTGTTTTTAACTATTGTATCTAGTCACTCTTATGAACTTTGAAGGTGTCCTATGCATTTATATTTGCTACTCTATTGAGGGACAAGGTTAATACTATTATGCTATGTTTTCTTTATGTGAAACAAACAAACGTCTTGCAAAGCATGTTATTCATGATTCTTTTGTTTGTGCCTTTTCATGTTGCATCATAGTTTCTTTGCTTATTGCTAGAACTTTGTCTTTCATGTTATGATTGAAGTACTATGATCCCAGCTTTGAGTGTTTTGAAAATACTTTGATCAAGTCTTTGATGGTGCATGTCACCTCAAAAATTATTTCTTTTTATCACTTACCTACTCGAGGACGAGCAGGAGTTAATCTTGGGGATGTTGATACATTGCAAATGTATCTATAATTTTTGATGTTCCATGCTTGGTTTTATCCACTTTCTTGTGTTTTTTTCCAACTTTGGAGTACTTTTCATGTGATTTCTTAGACTAACCTATTAACAAGAGCCACATTGCTGCCTGTTTTTCTGTTTTGGGTTCCAAGAAAGTCGAAATGAATATTCTCGAATTGACGGACAAAAGCCAGAGTGCCTATTTTTCCTAAGAGATCAAGTGCGAATCACGAGGCGGAGAGGGGCCAGGCAGCCACACCACCTGGTCACACGGGGCATGGCCCGTGCGAGGTGGTGTGGTGGCCCCGGCACCTCGGCCTCGGGGCGAAAACCCTAAGTACCCGATCAAAATCCACGAAGAGTGCAGAGTCATCTCCATCCCTAGATCGGGAGGGATCTGCTCTTCCGCACCCTTCCAGAGAGGGGAATTCACCCTAGAGGCCTTCTTCATCACCATGCAAGCCTCCGGTGTGATGCGTGAGTAGTTCATCCTTGGACTACGGATCCATGTAGTAGCTATATGGCTGGTTTCTCCTCCTTTGTGCTTTCATGTTTAGATCTTATGAGCTCCGTTCATGATCAAGATCATCTTTTTGTAATCCATACATGTTGTGTTTGCGGGGATCCGATGGATATTGAGATGCTATTTCAGATTGATTATTGATTCTATCATGTCTTTGTTATTTGAGATCTTGCATGCTTTCCGTTGTTAGTAGCTATCTTGGCCAAGTAGATGCTAGTAACTCCAAGAGTTAGTATTTATGCTCGATAGTGGGTTTATGCCTCTGGTAATCTGGGGAAGTGACAAAAATCTCTAAGGTACTAGATGTGTTGTTGCTACTAGGGAAAAAACAACAATCCTTTGTTCATAGAACAATCGTATTGTTTACTTTACACATAGTTCGTAAAGCAATAATATGTTGCTTGCAACTTAATACTGGAGGGGGTTCGGATGATAACCTGAAGGTGGATTATTAGTCGTAGATGCAGTTGGATGGCGGTCTATGTATTATGTTGTAATGCCCAATCAAGTCTCAAAGGAGTCAAGATGATTAGTATATGTATGTATTGCTTTCTCGCTGTTTGTCAATTGCCCCGCTGTAATTTGTTCACCCAGCATGTTATCTATCTAAGGAGAGCCACCTCTAGTGAACTATGGATCCCGGTCCTTGTCTTTTACATACAATCTACAATCTTTTACTGCTTTGTGTTTACTTTCTGCAAACTTTTCTTCTTTCCATTCGATACGTTTAATCCTTTGTTTTCCGCAAAACACGGTGAGATTGACAACCTCATCGCAAGTTGGGGAAAAAGGTATGTGGTTGTGTTGTGCAGGTCTCCACGTTGCTACTAGCACCGGTAGTGCGCCCTGCCAAAGCTCAGCTAGTAACACCTTTGGGGTGTTTCCTTGCTCCTACTGGTTTGATTAAACCTTGGTTTCATAACTGAGGGAAACTTGCTGCTGTGCTCATCATACCTTCCTCTTGGGGTTCCCAACGAGCTCTACATCAACACCGCCACCAAGCATTTTTTAGGCACCGTGCATTGAGCCATGAGTAGTCGAAGAGTTTGCCTCTCGCCTCCACGTGGTTCTTCTTCTTCTCGATTTACGCAATTAACTGTTGGGTCTACCCCGTTTCCTTGGCTTCCTTCGTTGTCGTGATCTACTGCATTGTGGCTTGAAAGAATATCATCGGGGTTAAAAATTGGGTAACCGTTGGAGTCTTGCTGGGTCGAGGCGCCTCCGATGATCACGCATACTTGGTGTTGAGTGACATATGGAATAGTGACGTCAACGTATGAACCGAGGAAGACACTGTCGGGTGAACCAGTGAAGTCCATCAATTTTTGTTCTGGGTAGATTTCTGCCATCCTAATTCCGAAGTCGATGCTTTCATCACTTTCTTCGGATCTAGTATTCTTCAGGCTTGCTTCACATGGTGAGGTTAACTGTGGATCTGATCCGAAGGAGATATTGTCATAGAGACCACCAAGGTCCCCTAGATCCGTCTCGATTTGCTCGCTTTCATCGCCTTCTTCGATCTGTGTTGTGGCGTCCATGGAGGACCCGACGGATGATGTTGGTACTGCTGTAGGCGTAGTTTTTTCCACCGACGGATCTGATGTGATCAGGGCCGAAGGGTGCGATTCTTGCGGGTCTTCTACTTGGAAGTGTAAGCTTCCGATGATTAGATCGGATCCGCCGTTGAAATTGGCGGGTACTAATATAGTGGTGGGCAGGTGTGGATCTGCTTTTGTTTGGTTGATGTGTTCAGGTTTCCCACAGACAACGCCAATTGACGAGGGGTAACCTCGGCAATGTCCATGGTGAAGGACTTAGGGTTTCGCAAAAAAGAGAACGATGGGGATTTCATCGGATGTCAGGGAAACAATGGAGTCAAAGTTGCCTGAATATTTGGAAATCGCATTGTTACAAGTTTCTGGGAGTTTTCGGTACCCTCGCTTGTGCTTCTCCCGTCCTATATATAATAGGCCGGGTCTCAAAGCTGTATGCGGATAGGTTTCATATTCGCGTAATTACAACACCAACACAATGTCAGTTCATAGTCTCTTTCCTAATACAATCAAAGTCTTTGTTGGCTGCTTCCTTGGGCTATCATCTGAAATCTTCATGGGCCGGAAGCCTTTTACCCAGTATAGGGTAGTAAATCATAAGCATCCGAGTAATCATACCTATGTCAGACCACCTCTATGTTTCTTTGAGGATTTGCGCCAAGCATATCTGAAGGAACAAGGGGAACAACACCTGAAAAGAAAGGAACAAACACACATTGGCGTAAGTGTCGTTGAGGCCGCGAAGAGGAGTCGGGACGAGGTTTTCATCGCTGATGGGCTAGCCGACATTGGCGAGGAACTTGATCTTGGGTCAGTAGTCGCTGATGGATATATGCCCTTGTGGAGTGTTGTGTAAGTTGGCCTCGAGATGGGTAGCGCGATGCTTTTTGTTGTCCCAAAAGAGGTTTTCAATGGAACTAGGGAGAATGATGATGCCGAGGAGGTCGGTGGAGATGGAGAGGACAGTGAAGTCGTCACGTCCCCAATCGGAGGTGGGAGAGCTGTCGGAGGGAGTGGCACCATCGGTGCCGATGATGTGCACTGAGAGTTCGTAGTGGTCGAGAGCAACAAGAACGAGCTCCCTCCAGTTGGTGTAGATGTCAGCATTAATATCAAGGGTGATTGGAACGTGAAGCTTTATGGAGATGGCATAGGTGGATGTGTTTGGCATGGGAGGAGTGGGAAGAGATAGAGTTTGGTGCAGTGGTGTATCGGAGAGGAGTTTTCGTTTCTCGGCAGCTTCGGTGGCTTGGCAGGAAAGATCGTCCTCACGTGTATTGAATTCATCTTCACGGGCCTTGAGCTCACCCTCCTTGGCTTCAATTTCATCTAGGGTTTTGGTTGAGGAGAGGGAGGGAGGAGGATCCAGCTAGGGTTTTGGGGAGGGTAGCGGCAGCTAGGGTTTAGGACCGTTCCACTCTGATATTATGCAATGACGTAATCTTGAGTTGCTTGATGCCCACTTTGAGTAGATCCTCCTCTTTATATAATGCACGGTTACAACTTCCTGCCGCGGTAGAGTTTTTGCGAGCCGCGGCAACATTTTTGCTTGCTGCCGCACCCACGGCATCCCATTTTTCTGCCGCGGCAACCTCCCCGTCAGCGCGTCACGCCACGCCGCCCACTCCAACAACCCCACCTACACCTGCCATGCTACCGCCCACTCATTCCTCTGCCTCGCCACCCTCTGTTGGCTCACTTTTATCCACGCCATCAACACCTTCCCGTCCTATTCATCACACTTGTCGTACCACTGACAAGCTTCCACCTTCTCCTAATCATCTTAGTTTTCCTGTCACCATGACTTCTCCACTCCCTCACAACTATCTCACTGCTCTCGGCCTCACTTCTTGGCGCCAAGCCATGAAGGAGGAGTATGATGCCCTAATGGCCAATGGCACTTGGACTCTTGTCTCTCGTCCTCCACGTTGTAACATTGTCAACGGTAAATGGATTTTCCACCACAAGTACAACTCCGATGGTTCTCTTTCCCATTACAAAGCACACTGGGTAGTGTGTGGCTTCACCCAAGAACCTACAGTCGAGTTCGATAGAACATTCAGTCCAGTCGTTAAACCTAATACTATTCGTGTTGTTCTCTCATTAGCCATTTCTCAGTCTTGGCCTATTCATCAACTGGACGTTAAAAGTGCCTTTCTTCATCGTCATTTGGATCAGGAGTTTTGCCGTCTCCTCAAATCCCCGATACGTTTGTCGTCTCCTCAAATCCCTATACGGTTCAAAACAGGCCCCACACACCTTGTTCCATTGATTTGCTACCTTTCCTCGCTCCATTGGGTTTCTTGAATCGAAATCTCATGCATCCTTGTTCACTTTTCATTGTGCTAATGATACTGCCTATCTTCTTTTGTATGTCGATGAGATCATTCTTACTGCCTCCTCTTCAGCTCTTCTCCGTTCTATAATCCTCACATTCAACAATGAGTTTGCCATGAAAGATTTAGGGCCTCTTCACCATTTTCTTGGTATTTCTGTTACACGTACACCCACTAGCCTACACCTTTCTCAATGTCAATACATTCTAGATGTTCTATCACGTGTTGTCGTGTCCGATTGTCATTCATCCTCTACATCTATCGATATAAATCCTAAGCTACCCTCATCCACCGACTCCCTTGTCAGCGACCATTTTCTCTATCGTAGTCTCGTTGGTGCTCTTCAATATATCACCCTCACACGTCCAAAAAGATTGTACGCTATCCAACAGGTCTTCCTACACATGCATGACCCTCGAGAACCCTATTTTCTTCTTATCAAACATATCCTTAATTTGGTGCCTCAAAGGTACATTTGATCATGGTCTCTTTCTCACTCCTACCAACTCCCACTCCTTGGTTGCCTACTCCGATGCCGATTGAGCTGGATACCCTGACACCCGCTGGGCAGTGTCAGGTTACTATGTGTTTTTGGGTGATAATCTCATTTGTTGGTCCTCTCGCATCAGCCTACAGTCTCTCGATCTAGCGATGAGGATGAATATCGTGATGTTGTAGTTGCCTTGGCTGAAACATGTTGGCTCAGAAGTCTTCTACGGGAGTTGCGGCGCCCTGTTACTAGTGCTACATTTGTGTATTGTGACAATGTTGGAGATGGACCGTTTGGATGTTCCCGGTGTAGATGCCCTCGGTGTATGCATGAGAGCGACGATGACCGTCAGCGACCTATAATCGTACATGACTCGGCCCATCCGTACTGTTCTCGATCCAGCGCTGCAGAGTGTTATTTGTTTGAAAAGCTAGCAGCTCAAGTACGTCACCTCTTCCTGGCCGGTGCTTTTGGCCTCGTGCAACTCAAACGTACTGCCAAATAGTAACCTGTAAAAGTCACTGGTAGACACCACTCGGGCTCGGTAATGGCCTGGTGGCACGACTTGTGCCCTATCTAGCTAGGTACCAAACTTACGGCATGTAACAGTAGCACTATTGTACTGCAAATTACTTTAAACCTACCACAAGAATTAACCATGGGAGTTTGCAGGTCCCACGACTATGAGGAGCACCGAGCCGAAACTTACCGCGACAAGCAAAACAAAATCGGACGGAAACAGGCGTCCAGCAAAAAAAAAAATAGGTCTAACCGTTTCCTCACATCAGGAGAACCAGAAGAACCATTCTAAAAATCCCGCATATCCTTGGCCGATCCAGCAGAAATGTGAATTTCACAAAGACACGGAACCATTTTTTTTAAACTAAATCTTGGCTGTTTTCTATTTTCTTGGGTCTACGGCGCTCTTAGCCAATGTTTTCCACAAAACTTTCAAATCCTTGGACAGATTTAACATTTATGGATTAGTTCCTATGAAAGTTAGTCCATGCTGAATTTAACATTGAACACGAGGTGGATTAGTTGGCTAGAGCAATAAATTTCATGGAGTTTTTTTGAACAACTTAATGTTGAATACCCATAGTCAAAAACATGGGCACGTCACTTTGGCTCTACCTACTTGCGTGGCTGCTTGGGTCTGGTCTGAACTTTTGAGAGCGAGCAGAGAGATTGGCACACGTAATGGGCGAGTAGGCTTGAGACTGAACCTGGGCTTCAAATAGGCCTCTGATGTCCGACTATTTTTTCAACATCTCAAACACTCTAGAATCTTGTATTTATGTACTACCAAAGCTTGCCAATTATACAATCTAGAAATAAACATTAAAATAATTATATGTAGAATATATATGAATCCATATGTCGCTTACATGAACGCGGTACAATAATCAATGAAAGAAAACTATTACTCTTTTTTATTTGGTGATTCTGAGCAGCTCATTAGAATATTTTGACAGATGCCCTGTCAAAATTAGAAGAAAAATAAACTAATACCCTCGATTAAGTGACAATTAGTTCTGCATGAACAATGTACGAAGATGAAAAAAATAGAAAATTTATAGCAAAGAATAATGTAACTCTACTAGATATAATTCAAAATGCTAGTTAGATTAGATTATAGCATCGAACATTTGTCTCACTAAAAAATAGCAATGTTTATGACTAAATGAGTTATAGATAAGTAAAAATATTTAGTATAAATTTATGAGGACCGTTAAATCTAACAAGATCGATTAACACCATTCTAAAATGTATCAAAAATGGAAATCAACAACAGTTACTAATAAGTAAAATACTTGTACATTATCTAAGCTTCTTCGCATTGTTGCAATTTCTCTATTTAGTTTTTTGTGTCTTGATAAAAATTAAATAATGTAATATCTATACAAAAATCAACTAAGTTGTTGGATTCATGTCGTTTTTTGACAATTTTTTCTTCAAACCATGCTCAATATCTCACAAGGAAAGTGACAGGTTTGTTTATTTCTCTCTTAATCTGTCGTATCACAATATCGTAATGTATGCACTTCTCGTAAATTCTGGAATATGTATGATACTTGATTGCTCCTTCACTCAACCACAGTGTCATCTAATGGCTTTTGACAGAAACTTTTCCCGATGTGCACAAGCACACACTTTTCCCGATGTAGCTACACACGAGTAACCTTGTCGATGACTCAGAGATGGACGGTGAATTCTTTATTGCAATGGCATGCTCCCATGGCCATCATGTCATTGTCATTGGAGGCACGGCGTGTCGACCAATATATATTTCTATATTCGAGAAAACAATTGGATGATAACAACGACTTGAACCTTGACACGAGATACCGGTTAATCAATCTGAAAGGCTCAACTCATCTCTTCTATCCATAATATATGCATCTTCTTCTCTGAGAACACACGCACACATACACTAAATCTAGAAGATATTTACCTTTGCAGAGGCACATCTCTGTTGGGTGACAGAAACAACAATATTTTTCAACATTCACAGCAGAGATGCATCTAAATTCCAAACAAATTGACATACAAACCACGCCACTAACTATGACCAATAACATACTTGTCTAACATTGGGGCCTCTGCACCGATGCATTGTGGAGACGCATCCAAATTCCCAACGAAATTGGGAAATAAAACCATCCGAAAGATCTGGGTCCCTCTGGGCTCCTCCCTTGGGCTACACGCGAGTGGGCCAGCAGCGTGCGTTTTTATTTTCTTTATTTTTTTATTTTCATTTTCTTTGGTTAAAAAGGCCCAATTTGTCAGCGTGCGTAGTCTCGTGAGGGTATCTAAATTTTGAACCGTCTGCTGGTCCAACCTAGGAAACCCAAATCAATTTTTATTTAAATTTTGAGACCAATATTTATGGTACCTATAGTTTAAATTTTGAATTATACAAGTATTATTGAAAAAAGTAATATATAGCTCCACAATAAAAAAACTGCCGATCTCCTAGGAATGGACATTCAACATGATCTACCACCGGGGAAAAATGTTAGATGGCCTTGGACATGTCAAAAAAAATCACCTTCTTTGGAAAAATCCAATCAGAATTCAAGTTGCTTCATTCAAATAATGGAAAATCAAGTTTTTTCATAAAACCTTAAAATCTCTAGTTGGAGAAGTTATTTGCAATCACTACGGGTAAAAATGCCGCTGCCGTGTAGACACGACTTTGCCGTGTGCCAAATGGACTGGAACACAGAAAAGTTTGTCTTTGTCGTATGCAAACTAGAAGGCACACGGCAAAGTACGCGAACATGGCAAATTTCTGAAAAAGAACACGGCAAATAAATATACACGGCAAAGACCCACAAAAGAACACGGCAAAGAAAATACACTCGGCAAAGTCAATAGCGGCACACGGCATAGGTGTCATCACGGCAACAAGGTGGGACCCGTGACCCCACATGTCCACTTGACGGGAAGGAGCTAACGGCTGCAGACGGTGGGCTCTTTGTCGTGTGCCCTCGCCGGTCCTTTGTCGTGTGTATTTCACAGTATACACGGCAAAGAGCCTTTGTCGTGTGTATTCCTTATTATACACGTCAAAGTCCTTTTTTTTTCTCTTAAATCATAAAAAAATCATTCTATTTCAGAAAAATAGAAATAATATACCAAAATTTGCAGAAAAATAAGATCTATCTATCTATACTCAAATATTAGATATTTATGTTGAATATAAATCTTCATGCTCGCCCTTTTGACCATAGTTTAAAACAGGCATAAACAATTAAAAAATGATCGAAACAATGTGAAACCTCCGCGTGAATTCATATTATGTGACATAGTTGAGAGAAAAAATATCAAATTTGGTATATTGATTATGTCTCAAAAAACCTTAACAAAATGACCTATGTCATTCGAGAATTTCTAACTTTCGATTCAAATGATCAATGTTATGGCCAGAATCATGACATAGTTTGTGATAATGTGTCCATATTATGCATACATGTATCATGAGATCGTGAACAATGTTGCATGAGAAAGTTTTCCTTTTCGTCGCACGAAAAAGCCATTTTCTATTTTTAGAGCGCAAAAATCAGGTTGTTTTGTGAAACAACACCAAACAGTGAATACAAAAATGCTACCACTCATTTTTCAAAAATACTAGACCACCAGACATAGACAATGCCCCAACCGGATATTCGTAAACCTTTCCGTCCACCCCTGGTGAAAAAGACAATATCTGCCGAATCAGCAGGAAGTGAATCAGATATGAACTGCAGGTATATGATCTGATGTCATGACGTCCTCAGTATGTGCTGATGTCATGATGTCCTCAGTATGTGCTTCTTGCCGGAATATCCATGCAACATATGTACATACATGCAAGTCCATGTATACGCGCTGCATGTATGTCCTTCACGTGAAGGCTACTAGCCACTAGCGAGGCCATCCCAAGCCACTACTTGCCCACCGTTAATCCTTCTGACCACCTCCGTCAAATGCCGGCCAAACAATAGAACATTTTAATACTTTCTATTCACCCCTATTCCGATTACACAAGTTAATACTCCGATATCCCATGAAAATACATAATCCTTTTCTTGTACTTCCTCCTATCTAAATTAATGGTCTCGGATTTATCTAATTAAAGAAATAGATGCATAATGCATTCCTTGGCTCGTACACCTCCCGCGTTTACTAGGCGATAATGTCCGTTGAGTCGACATGACTAAAATGACTTGACTGTTTTTAGCCAAAAAAACCAGGTAGGCCGTTGACGACACTACAGGAATCCTAGAGTTTCTTAGAATTGTCTGAGAGCCGCTGGGTCAGAACTATGCCACGGGTTTATGTTGGTTGGCCCCAAATGACATGGAAATTTCTCGACATCCATAGAATCTGGTATAGCTACGGATGGCCTGACCTACACTCTAATCCAGCCAACCTAAATGTCGTTATTCAGAAGGTCATTAGTTTTTTGATTCAAAATTGCTGTCCTCTACATCCAAGAGATGCACACAATGCACATCGTCTAAAAATCAAAGGCATCGACAAGTCGCCCAACATCGAGCAAATGGCACAACCGGTCCGGCAGACCCTCAACACGTACCAGCATACAAGCTCTAGAAGTCTTCGCCACCGCCGTCTTCCGCATACCTATCTTCAGGCGAAAACAATGCACTGGTCATGCTAGGCCTGCCATCAACGCCACCATGAAGCCAGATGGCTTCACCACCCTGCGCGTGTTCATCATCTCGCGGACGTCGCCGAGACCCGCTGGACCATGCTGCCGAGACTCGTCGTCGTAGATGGTAGACACCACGCCATTCCACCTTGGTCCCCACGCGATGATATACTAGGTATACTCGTATATATGTACATGTTAACACCTATCCATATAATGAGAAGTGAACCGCCGGCAGTAGTCAAGCCATGCGACCCACATACACTACTAGGAAAAGGGTTACAAGTACATCGCATACCTGTGGCGCACGAGCTAGGTGGTGTCCCCGAGGTAAATAGTCGTGGCGCACCTCCTAGAGATGCCCCACGAGTAGGTCACTTTCCCGTTGCGCATGTTCTCCGAGGTGCGCCACTACTAGTGGTGCACCACAGATAAGTTTGGGCGGGATTCGAATTCAAATCCCCACCCGGACACCTACCCCCTCTCCTTCTCTTCTCCTCCCCTTCCCCCTCCAATTCTGCTGTCCTTCTGCTCTCCTCCTCCTCCGTCCTCCTCGTCCTCCTCCCCTTGTACCCTTCTCGTTCTTCTCCACCTCCACCTTCCCTTTCTCCTCTCCTTCTACTCCTTCCCTTCTACCTTCTCCTTCTCCACATCCCATTTCTTCTCTCCTTATCCTCTCATCCCCCTCTCTTTCTTCTCTCCTTATCCTCTCCTCCTCTCTTTCTTCTCCCTTCTCCGCTGCTCCTCCCGTTCTCCTCTCCTCCACCCCTTCTCTTTCTCCTCTACCTTCGGTCGCGCCGCACTACTCCGACCTCTCTGACCGCGCTGCCCTACTCCGACCGCCACCTCCGACCCCTCGGCCTGCCACGTACCACACGTACCCGCTCAACGACGACGAGGATTGGCGCGGTCACGACCTCCTGCACCTACCTGCGGTTGTAGGTTGTGGTCGCAGCCACACCCGAGCTCCGGCGAGGCGACATGACCACCTGACCAGGTGGTGCGCCACGGCTAAATTTTACCCGTGGCACGAGCCTATTGGCGCACAGTTCGCAACAGATGTCCAAAATCGGTGTGCCACACATGTGAATTTTCCTAGTAGTGATATTGCTTATTCTATTATGGTTTTAGAGCCTAAAAGCTCTTGACCTAACCCGCCACCACCGTGAGCTCATGCTTCCTCCACATCTTCGATGGTCACAGACTCCTCTGTTGCATCACGGCGGCGCCCTTGCTACCCCTCAAGACGATCTCCACTGCGCCTGCATCGATGCCTCTCTTTTTGCTGCCACTCGCTTTCCCCACCACGAGCCAATTCATGTACATCTATGAAATCTTCACTCCGCCACTCGTTTCCACGTCGTCAAGCGCTCCATCGAGCGGTTTCTCCCTGCCAACTATGCGGGACCTCCAGCTGGGGCGTATCATCCAGGCTCGTACGCCGGATACTCACCTGTTGCCTATTCTAGGTATCCACCCAGTGTACTCACACTTGTAGGGTGTCTGGCCAGCTTCCAAACCCCACCCGACAGTCATGCAGGATATCAGGTACCGTCATCATCTACTTCTCCTAGACACTAGCCACTGCCGGGAGCACCGGGCATCTCCCTTGGCCTCCAAGGTCTAGGACCGTCCATGGAGTTACCTCTAATCATCAACATCAGCTCGTCCATCACCATCTGTGCAACGAGCGAGAACTACATGATATGGAAGGACCAAGTTGGTCCTCTCCTTTGAACCCAAATCCTAATGGGATACATCGATGGTTCATTCCCGTGTTCGGTTGCACACACCATCGTTGGTCGTGACGGCGTCTTAGTGCCGCAGCCCAACCCTCTACACCAACACTTGGTCCGATAGGATCAGGCTTTCCTTTCTGCCTTCGTCTCTTCCGTGATGGAGGGCGTTGTCAGTATGGTGATGTATGCCGCTACCTCACAGGAGACCCTTGGCGGTGCCTTTTCTGCCGCCACTATTGCTCGCTGCACCGGTACGTATTCGCTAGCAGATGGCTGAGATCAAGAAGAGGGACTCTACCATGATAGCCTAATTTCACAAGATGAAAGCCCTCCCCGATGAGCTAACGAGCATGAGACAGCCGCTTTGCGACATGAAATTCATCTCCAACCTGCTCACTGGTCTTGGGCGACCTCTACGCACAACTCAATGCCACAGAGCACCGTCAGACATCTCGTCGCGCAGAAACGGGCATGAACAATCCGGCGCCCCACGTCTCCTCCGCCCAGGATTTCCGTATGGTATAGTTGCCGCGTACATTGCACCACGAGGTGGTGGTTTCTGCCCCACCTACCGGTCGAACGCATGTGATGTAGCTCGTCCTATGGACGCTCCTACATCTACACCAACAAGTCTCCCAAGTGGACCCATGACTCGTGCCCGAGCCAAACTCCTACATGCTAAGGTGAACTCGCTCCTCTCCTCATGCCAATTTGATACGTCCTTGGATGGTGTGCTACTTCATGCAACTACTCTATGCATCATCAGGTACAAAGCCCCTACACATCACCAAGCACCCAAGGATGAAGAACAAGGAGCAGATTGTGAAGCAGAAGCCGCTGGAGCTACTCAGACTGGAGTCTCCGGTCTGCGCACACTGGAGTCTCCGGCCTGCCAAAGTCTCCGGACTGAAGACACCGGAGACTCCGGCCCTACCTCCGGTCTGACCCCCTACACCAGGCCCCGGGACAATCTGAGTGCCCCTCTGGAGGCTGGTCTGGAGGCTACACCGGAATCTCTGCCCTAGACCGGAGTCTCTGGCCTGCACACTGGAGTCTCCGGTTCGACCGATGCCAGGCATGTAAAGGCCTTTGGGCCTGCGGCCCATGTACCCCTTAGTCCGTCCAGAACTTGTCTTTTATTCCTAAAGTACCTCTATTTAAGTGGGTGGCCTATATATAGTCCCCCACCTCCATTGTAAACCCTAGGCATGATATTTGGAATTAGTGGAAACCCCTTATGGATCTATCTAGTTCTTGCCTCATGCTCCTTTGACAAAGGAGCACGAAATATCCCAAACCTCGTTGGAGTTTGCATCGTGCCTCCGTGTTGTACAAGGCCTTGGCATCGGTGTCCCTTTGCCAAGACGTCAAGATCTCACTGAGTCTCCCATCTCGCCATGCCAGTTCGAGAGAGAGTCCTCCGCCCGTCGCCGATCATAGGGATTGCGCCAGACCGGTCACCGCCAGTGTGAGCTATTGGTGTGTATCGTGGTTTTGCGTGTGTGTGTTCATCGCGTTCTTCGTGCGTGAGTTCATCATGTTCATCCTCCCCTCCTTCCCCGCACTCCATCCTCGATTTGAGTGGGATTCGTGAAATATCGGGCCACCCTAGAGGTTTGCCCTCAACATATTGGTATCAAGAGCTTCGTTGCTCACGAATTCCCCCATAAATTTATCTTCTATCGACCAAAAATTTGAAAATCCCCAAAAAAACAGCCCAAATTTGCCTTTCGATCGATCTCTTGATTTGGAGTATTATTTGTGGTTTTGATCCGACCAAACCTTGTATTAGGAGTTGGTCCATCTTTATCCTGCGTTTTCCCTGCCCAATTTGGCCAATTTTTCGCGGATTTGAGGACCCAAGGCATGGATTTCCGCTCAAGAACACGAGCAGTTCGCGATCTGACTCCAGACCGGAGTCTCCGGCCTATCCACACCGAAGTCTTCGGCATGGACCAGAGTTTCCGGCCTGAAACCCCGGAGTCCCCGGCCCTGACGCCTGATTTTGACAGTTTTGCCTCTAATCTTGCATTGGCTAATTTCCTCTTGTTTGTTTGTGCCCGTGTGCATGTCGCCAACTAACAGCAAGCTTCTACATCGATGATGCGCTCGACAATCGACGTAGAGTTTGTTGGGAACCCCAAGAGGAAGGTATGATGAGCACAGCAGCAAGTTTTCCCTCAGTTATGAAACCAAGGTTTAATCGAACCAGTAGGAGCAAGGAAACACCCCAAAGGTGTTACTAGCTGAGCTTTGGCAGGGCGCACTATCGGTGCTAGTAGCAACATGGAGACCTGCACAACACAACCACAGAACTTTGTCCCCAACTTGCGATGAGGTTGTCAATCTCACCGCGTTTTGTGGAAAACAAAGGATTAAACGTATCGAATGGAAAGAAGTAAAAGTTTGCAGAAAGTAAACACAAAGCAGTAAACAGTTGTAGATTGTATGTAAAGAAAAAGGACTGGGATCCATAGTTCACTAGAGGTGGCTCTCCTTAGATAGATAACATGCTGGGTGAACAAATTACAGTGGGGCAATTGACAAACACCGAGAAAGCAATACATGCATATACTAATCATCTTGACTCCTTTGAGACTTGATTGGGCATTACAACATAATACATAGACCGCCATCCAACTGTATCTATGACTAATAATCCACCTTCAGGTTATCATCCGAACCCCCTCCAGTATTAAGTTGCAAGCAACAGATTATTGCTTTACGAACTGCGTGTAAAGTAAACAATATGATTGTTCTATGAACAAAAGATCGTTGTTTTCTCCCTAGTAGCAACATCACATCTAGTACCTTAGAGATTTCTGTCACTTCCCCAAATTACCAGAGGCATGAACCCACTATCGAGCATAAATACTAACTCTTGGAGTTGCTAGCATATACTTGGCCAAGATAGCTACTAACAACGGAAAGCATGAAAGATCTCAAATAACAAAGACATGATAGAATCAATAATCAGTCTAAAATAGCATCTCAATATCCATCGGATCCACGCAAACACAACATGTATGGATTACAAATAGATGATCTTGACCATGAACGGAGCTCACAAGATCTAAACATGAAAGCACAAAGGAGGAGAAACCAACCATCTAGCTACTACATGGATCCGTATTCCAAGGATGAACTACTCACGCATCACACCGGAGGCTTGCATGGTGATGAAGAAGGCCTCCAGGGTGAATTCCCCTCTCCGGCAGGGTGCCAGGAAGAGCTTCAGATCCCTCCCGATCTAGGGATGGAGATGACGGCGGCTACAGACTCTTTCATGGATTTTTGATCAGGTGCTTAGGGTTTCCTTCCCGAGGGCAACTTATAGGCGGAAGGAGAGGCCGAGGGGTGCTGGGGTCGGCCAAACCACCCCCTGGCGCGGGCCAGGCCTGGCCGTGCGGCCAGGTGGTGTGGCCGGCCCCCAACCCTTCTCCGTCTCGTATTCTGGCACTTGATCCCTTTTGGAAAAATAGGCACTTTGGCTTTTGTCCCTCCAATTCCGAGAATATTCATTTTCTGACTTTCCTGGAACCAAAAACAGCAGAAAACAGGCAGCTGGCACTGTGGCTCTTGTTAATAGGTTAGTCCAAGAAATCATAATAAAAGTACTCAAAAGTTGGAACAAAACACAAGAAAGTGGATAAAACCAAGCATGGAACATAAAAAATTATAGATACATTTGCAATGTATCAACATCCCCAAGCTTAACTCCTGCTCGTCCTCGAGTAGGTAAGTGATAAAAAGAATAATTTTTGAGGTGACCTGCACCATCAAAGACTTGATCAAAGTATTTGCAAAACATTCAAACCTAGGATCATAGTACTTCAATCATAACATGAAAGACAAAGTTCTAGCAATAAGCAAAGAAACTATGATGCAACATGAAAAGGCACAAACAAAAGATTCATGAATAACATGATTTGCAAGACGTTTGTTTGTTTCACATAAAGAAAACATAGCATAATAGTATTTAGCTTGTCCCTCAATAGAGTAGCAAATATAAATGCATGGGACACCTTCAAAGTTCATAAGGGTGACTAGATACAATAGTTTTAAACAAGCAATAACAAGTTATGCATCAATCAACTAGTCTTGGGACAATGCACATAGAACTAAGAATGGCCACTATGCTCTCAAAGTAAGTGCATAAAGATAGAAGGTGGAGACTCAATATAATGGTGGAAGAAAGGCCTTTTGTAGAAGGAAGTAGGGATTCAAATCTCATAAAGAGCTTCCAAAAATTATGGTACTCGTAGCTTTCAACTCTCATTGCCCCTATCATAAGCATCTTGAAGGTGATTAAGGTTAAAGTGACACAACTAAGAGGATATGCTTGACAAGTTATAAACCGACCCTCATGCTACTCAACTTCAGTCACGAGTAAGCTCTTGTCATTGTAAGTATATGTGTATCATTAAGAACCGCCAACGGGGTACCCCTTGCACATGATACGGGAGCTTTCCCATAATCAAAATGACAAGGCAAGCAGACAATGATCTCAGCGATCTTTTTTATTTGCTATTTGCATAGGTTTTTATTGAGGATGCTTCATAGAGTGCTCATTATGGTGATGCTGCAAGTTTCCACCATGATTAGGCATGGCTTAGGTTAGCGGCCCAGGCGTTTCTCTAACACATATACAAACTCCATGATCTTACAAGTTCCACATTTATTTCACACCGCCGGGATCCGTAAGCAAAAGAACATAATATCAACGGGGTACAAAGTACAAGTGCAATGTTGAAAGCGTTCCCCATGAAACATGGTTCTGCTAATTTCAACTTATAAAGCGCAAGCATATACGCACCAAAGAAGGACCCAATGGTTCAAGTTTATTAGAGGCAATAAAGTAAAGTGTGCCATCAAGTTCGTGAGAGCTTTTATCACTAGTTTTCTCATAACAAGTGAAAGGTAGACAAAAGGATGAATATACTTGGAATAGCATAAGCTAGTAGGTAGGTATGGTGGACTCTTTGGAATAACTTGGTTTAGGGAGTTGGATGCATGAGTGGAACTCATACTTTGTGGTGGAGGCTAGCAAAAGACTGGGAGAGACAAACTAAGAGAGAAATAATGGCAAAATCATGCAGAGCGACAAAACATCATTGATCAAAGCATAAAGTGATACTACAAGTTGAAAAATAAAGGATCATAAAGGCTATGGTGACTTGAGATAGTCATAACATCGTGTGAGCATGTGCCAAGTCAACCCAAATAAAGTATCAAAGGAGAATACCACTATACTATGCTTTAATATGCTAAAACAACACATGATTCATCCAAGGCACATTAAGCAATCTCAATTGTTTATAACAAGTCATGATACAGCAAAGAATACTAAGCATAAAGCCAAAACAATATCAAGCATGGCATGACAAAGCATAGCCACAGTCAAAAAAAGCTCTTTTTACCACAAAAGTATGCACTTTCCTACTCTTTTCCAAACCAAACCAAACTATTTACAAACCAATGTATGAAAGAGGGGGTCCAACCAACTTATTCAGAAAACTAAGCAAACCAAGCAAACTAAAAACCAAAATGAAAATGAAAAGGAAGACGCTCCAAGAAAAACACAATCGTGCATGAAACAATATAAATGAAGCGTTTGGAAGAAACCTGAGATTTTTATTGATGAAGAAGGGGATGTCTTGGGCATCCCCAAGCTTTGACTCTTGTACTTCTTGGATATTTCTTGGGGTGACACGCGTGGCATCCCCAAGCTTGAGCTTTAGTCCATCCTTCATCTCATTACTCATTCCCTCCATACACCTGGAAATTTTCCTTCATACAAAACTTCACACAATCTCATTAGCAACATTAGTGCACTTAAGATAAATAAGTCTCAAGGTTTAGTTCTAACACCAAATAAACTTCCATTAGAACACTAGATACTGTAGCGCTTCCCTCAAAAAGCTCAATTCCCCAAAAGAACTCAAGAAGGAACTAACAAGAAGCAAATGCAGAAAATGACAGAAATCTGTCAAAACAGACCAGCAGGTAAAGACGAATTTTTTCGGAGACCTTCTGTTGCTCCAATCAAAAAGTGTTGAACTGACGAAAGTTAGATAACAACCTGGGTCAGGATCACAAAAAATTACAGCTCAATCTGACATACAGAGCTCTCTCAGGAATTTTTACGATTGAGCACAGAAATCTGTTTCAGGACAGCAACTTTCCCAATCATTACTTCACTCTTATTAGAGGTTACTCTTGGCACAAAAAGCAAATAAAAAGGATAAGGAGAGGTTATTACAGAGGTAATAACTTCCAGGACTCAACTAAAACTCTTGGGTTATCTCCCAACAAGTACTTTTCTTTAACTCCTTTAAGTTAGGCATGAAAATTTGAGAAGATGCTCTCATAGGAAATATGAATTGAAGTAAAAGAGAGCATCAAGAAGCAAATTCAAAACACATTTAAGTCTAACCCACTTCCTATGCATAGGAATCTTGTATGCAAATAAATGCACAAATAACAAAGTGACAGGCATAGGAAGATAAAACAAAAGTAACTTCAAAACTTTCAGCACATAGAGAGGTGTTTCATTACCATAAAAACTTCTACAACCATATTTTCCTCTCTCATAATAATTTTCAGTAGCCTCATGAATAAACTCAACAATATAACTATCACATAAGGCATGCTTTTCATGATCTACAAGCACTAGAGCTTTATTATAAACATTTTCAAAAGAATCCTCGGGAACATAACAATCACCCTCCTTTGATAAGCATGGGGGACAATCAAATAATGTAAGGGATAAAGAGTTACTCTCATTAGAAGGTAGGCATGGGTAGATCCATTCTTCCTCCTTTTGTCCATCACTCTCCTCCTCTTTTTCATCTAATGAGATTTCAGGTTCAGCAATTTCTTCTTCCATGGAGGTTCTACCAGGCGGTGGTTCATCTATTACCTTAGCAGTCATAATACTGTGCCCAAATAGGAAACTGAGTGAGCTATCCATAATGAAATAGTGATTGGAGCAAAGCTAGTCATAAAGGCAACTTAAGAAAGGAACTATTTTTTTTGGTGTTTTTCCAAATAAGAAAGCAAACTATTAAAACTAATTTTTTTTGTGTTTTTGAAGAACAAAACAAGCAAACAAGGCAAAAAGAAACTAAGCAAAACAAAAACAACAAAGTAAAGAGATTGGTTATGAGGGACTCCCCTTGTGAAGATGTCCTTGACTCGCTTGATGCGCCGACGACGAGAGCTCGTGGGAACCCCAAGAGGAAGGTATGATGAGCACAGAAGAAGTTTTCCTCGATATGAAACCAAGGTTTAATCGAACACCAGCAAGGAAACACCACAAAGGTGTTACTAGCTGAGCTGCGAGCGCACTACGGTGCTAGTAGCAATGTGGAGAGCACAACACAACCACAGAACTTTGTCCCCAACTTGCGATGAGGTTGTCAATCTCAAAACAAAGGAAACGTGATCGAATGGAAAAAAGTAAGGTTTTAGAAAGTAAACACAATTATATAAGAAAAGGATGGGATCCATACTAGAGGTGGCTCACATGCTGTGAACAAATTACAATTGACAAACAGAAAGCAATACATGCATATACTAATTATCTTGACTCCTTTGAGACTTGATTGGGCATTAGCCATCCAATCTATGACTAATAATCCACCGGTTATCATCAACCCCTCTAGTATTAAGTTGCAGTGTAAAGTAAACAATTAAGATCGTTGTTTTCTCCTAGTAGCACACATCTAGTACCTTTAGTCACTTCCCAGTTACATGAAGGCATGACATAACTCTTGGAGTTGCTAGCATCTAGGAAAGCTAATAAAGACATGATAGAATCAATAATCAATCTGAAATAGCATCTCAATATCCATCAGATCCCCGCAAACACAACATGTATGGATTATAAATAGATGATCTTGATCATGAACGGAGCTCACAAGATCTAAACGTGAAAGCACAAAGGAGGAGAAACCAGCCATCTAGCTACTACATGGATCCGTAGTCACGGGAGAAACTACTCATGCATCACACCGAAGGCTTGCATGGTGATGAAGAAGGCCTCCAGGGTGAATTCCCCTCTCCGGCAGGGTGCCGGGAAGAGCTTCAGATCCCTCCCGATCTAGGGATGGAGATGACAATGACTCTGAACTCTTCGTGGATTTTGATCGGGTGCTTAGGGTTTCGTCCGAGGGCAACTTATAGGCGGAAGGAGAGGCCGGGGTCTTTGGGGTCGGCCACCCCCTGGCGTGGGCCAGGCCTGGCCGCGTGGCCAGGTGGTGTGGCCGGCCCCCAGCCCTTCTCTGTCTCGTATTCTGGCACTTGATCCCTTCCGGAAAAAATAGGCACTTTGGATTTTGTCCCGTCCAATTCCGAGAATATTCATTTCCTGACTTTCATGGAACCAAAAACAGCAGAAAACAGGCAGTTGGCACTGTGGCTCTTTTTAATAGGTTAGTCCAAGAAATCATAATAAAAGTACTCCAAAGTTGGAACAAAACACAAGAAAGTGGATAAAACCAAGCATGGAACATCAAAAATTATAGATACATTTGCAATGTATCAATCGACAACTCCCGCGCTCATCGACACCACGGCCACGAACATCATCCCGCACCACCGACGCCAAGTTCATCATCTCCAATGAAGGTATAACTTGCGTCACCTTGTTAACCCCTATCTTCCTTTGTGTGTACCTATCCCATGAGAGTGGCTCATCTTGTGTTTTCTTGAGCATTGTGCATTTGTCCTTGGATAGTGAGAGTGCAAGAGCAATATTAAGTGTGACTAGGTAGCATCAAGGGAGAGCAAAAAAAATACAAAGCAAAAGAAAAAGAAAAAGAAAAATAGTCTCCCCTTGCAAAAGGGAGTCTCAAATCTTGTAAGCAAGAGAGAAAGAAGAGCGCCCAAGTCAAGTGCACAAATCCGTTGCTCATTTTTCTTCTTTGCAAACGAGCCACGGTCTCTCCTTGCATTGGCACGACAATGAGCTTAGTCTTTGTTAGGACATTTTGTTAGCTCATTTTCATAGTCGTGTCAATCCCAACAATCTCCACGTGTGTGTATATAGTCATAGGTTCCCGTCACCCCTTTGAGTTGTTGACCTTCGCCTTTGACTTGAGTTTTGTTGGATTTTACCCACTTTTGACTATCCTTTTTCTTTTGGTTGTTCTTTGGCATTCCGAAATCCTAACCTACCACCAACAAGCTTTTGAGAGTTAGTTCTTTCTTTAGTGTGAGTTTTCTTTGCAATTCCACTTTGCACGCTGATACATTGCAAACATATCCATAATTTTTTATGTTCCATGCTTGGTTTTATCTACTTTCTTATGTTTTGTCCACACTTTGGAGTACTTTTCATATGATTTCTTGGACTAACCTATTAACAAGAGCCACAGTGCTAGCTGCCTATTTTCTGCTGTTTTTGGTTCCAGGAAAGTCAGAAAATGAATATTCTCGGAATTGCACGGGACAAAAGCCAAAGTCAGTTTTTCACCGAGGGATACCTGGAGCCAGAATACGAGACGGAGAGGGGCTGGGGCCTGGCCACACCACCTGGTCGTGCGGCCAGGTCTGGCCTGCGCCAGGGGTGGTCTGGCCGCCCCAGGCACCCCCTCGGCCTCTCCTTCCGCCTATAAGTTGCCTCTGACACGGAAACCCTAAGTACCCGATCAAAATTCCACGAAAGAGTCTGTAGCCGTCGTGATCTCCACGAAACAGGGATCTGAAGCTCTTCCCGGCACCCTGCCAGAGAGGGGAATTCACCCTGGAAGCCTTCTTCATCATCATGCAAGCCTCCGATGTGATGTGTGAGTAGTTAATCTATGGACTACGGGTCCATGTAGTAGCTAGATGGCTGGTTTCTCCTCCTTTGTGCTTTCATGTTTAGATCTTGTGAGCTCCGTTCATGATCAAGATCATATTTTCGTAATCCATACATGTTGTGTTTGCGGGGATCCGATGGATATTGAGATGCTATTTCAGATTGATTATTGATTCTATCATGTCTTTGTTATTTGAGATCTTGCATGCTTTCCGTTGTTAGTAACTATCTTGGCCAAGTAGATGCTAGAAACTCCAAGAGTTAGTATTTATGCTTGATAGTGGGTTCATGCCTCTGGTAATCTAGGGAAGTGACAAAAATCTCTAAGGTACTAGATGTGTTGTTGCTACTAGGGAGAAAACAACAATCCTTTGTTCATAGAACAATCGTATTGTTTACTTTACACATAGTTCGTAAAGCAATAATATGTTGCTTGCAACTTAATACTGCAGGGGGTCGGATGATAACCTGAAGGTGGATTATTAGTCATAGATGCAGTTGGATGGTGGTCTATGTATAATGTTGTAATGCCCAATCGAATCTCAAAGGAGTCAAGATGTTTAGTATATGCTTGTATGCTTTCTCGATGTTTGTCAATTGCCCTGCTGTAATTTGTTCACCCAACATGTCATCTATCTTAAGGAGAGCCACCTCTAGTGAACTATGGACCCCGGTACTTTCTTTTACTATCAATCTACAATCAACTGTTTACTGCTTTGTGTTTACTTTCTACAAACTATTACTTTCTTCCACTCGATACGTTTAATCCTTTGTTTTCAGCAAAACCGGTGAGATTGACAACCTCATCGCAAGTTCGGGAAAGAGTTATGTGGTTGTGTTGCGCAGGTCTCCATGTTGTTGCTGGCACCGGTAGTGCGCCCTGCCAAAGTTCAGCTAGCTACACCTTTGGGGTGTTTCCTTGCTCCTACTAGATTGATAACCTTGGTTTCATAGCTGAGGGAAAACTTACTGTTGTGCTCATCATACCTTCCCCTTGGGGTTCCCCAACGAGCTCGTTAATACACGAGTTAGCAAGTACTTTTTCTGGCACCGTTGCCGGGGAGTCAAGGACATCTTCACAAGGGGAGTCCCTCATAACCAATCTCTTTACTTTGTTGTTTTTGTTTTGCTTAGTTTATTTTTGCTTTGTTTGCTTGTTTATTTATCAAAAACACAAAAAAATTAGTTCCTACTATAGTTGGTATTTTCGTTGGTCTGTTATTGTCTTGCTTTATCATGCTTACTATCCATGGTTGGTTTCTTTGAAACTGAATCTAATTGGCAAGGTGGGTTCATGGAAGAACAAAAATATTATTATAAGGAACACCTCTTGTCACAAAAAGGGAAACTCTTGTGGGAACAAATTGATAAATTGAATACCATTGCTAGAAACGCGTGCTCTACTTATAATGTTACTTATTGCGTTGATAAATCTTATTGTTGTAGGAGGTATAAACACCTCCCTTTTCAATGTGAGTATAATGATAATGTTACCATATCTTCTTATGTTAAAGGAAATTATGACTTTTATGATGTGGAACAAATTGAAGAATTTATTGCTTGGAAGGGTGCATTTGAACTTGCTAGTTTGCTTCAAAATACTGATGATGCACCTTATAAATACGAGGTTTATGATATACTTCAATTTTGCCTTGATAATTACAAGGAAGAAAATGGCTATATTCTTGAATATCTTAATAGATGCTCTCCACCGGCGGAAGAGACTAATGCCTTGCAGGAGAATATGGAAGAAGAAATTGCTGAGACTGGAAGCTCATTGGATGAAAAAGAGGAGGAGAGTGATGATCAAGAGGAGGAAGAATGGATCTACCCATTCCTACCTTCTAATGAGAGTATCTCTTTACCCCTTACAATATTTGATTGTCCCCCATGCTTACTAAAGGAGGATGAATGTTACGCTCCTGAGGATTCTTTTGAAAATGTTTATAATAGAGCTCTAGTGCTTGTAGATCATGAAAAGAATGCTTTATGTGATAGTGATATTGTTGAGTTTATTCATGAGGCTACTAAAAATTATTATGAGAGAGGAAAATATTGTTGTAGAAGTTTTCATGGTACTGAAACACCTCTCTATGTGCTGAAAGTTTTGAAGTTACTTTTGTTTTATCTTCCTATGCCTGTCACTTTGTTCTTTGTGAGTTTATTTATGTATAAGATTCCTATGCATAGGAAGTGGGTTATACTTAAATGTGTTTTGAATTTGTTTCTTGATGCTCTCTTTTACTTCAATTCATATTTCTTATGTGAGCATCATCAAAATTCTTATGCCTAACTTAAAGGCGTTAAAGAAAAGTACTTATTGGGAGATAACCCAAAAGTTTTAGATGAGTCTTGGAAGTTATTACCTCGGTAATAACCGCTCCTTATCCTTTTTATTTGCTTTTTGTGCCAAGAGTAACCTCTAATGAGAGAGAAGTAATGATTGGGAAAGTTGTTGTCCCGAAACAGATTTCTGTACTTCACCGTAAAAATTCGTGTAAAATCTCTGTACATCTTCTTGAGGCGTGAATTTTTTTGCTTCTGCCTCAGGTTGTTATCTGACTTTCGTTAGTTCAACAATTTTCGATTTGAGCAACAGAAAGCCTTCGAAAAAGTTCGTCTTTACCTGTTGGTCTGTTTTGACAGATTTCTGCCATTTTTTGCATTTGCTTCTTGTTGGTTCCTTTTTGAGTTCTTTTGGGGAATTGAGCTTTTTGAGGGAAGTGCTATAGTAACTAGTGTTCTAATGGAAGTTTTATTGGTGTTGGAACTGAACCTGAAGACTTATTATCTGGAGTGCACTAATGTTGCTAATAAA
Source organism: Avena insularis (assembly GCA_023614405.1). Taxonomy (NCBI): domain Eukaryota; kingdom Viridiplantae; phylum Streptophyta; class Magnoliopsida; order Poales; family Poaceae; genus Avena; species Avena insularis. Next base: position 353,998,273 of record CM042694.1, read on the forward strand.
TATTGTGTGAAGTTTTGTATGAAGGAAAAATTTCAGGTGTATGGAAGCAATGAGTAATGAGATGAAGAATGGACTAAATCTCAAGCTTGGGGATGCCACACATGTCACCCCAAGAAATATCCAAGAAGTACAACCGTCAAAGCTTGGGGATGCCCAAGGCATCCCCCTCTCCATCAATAAAAATCCCAGGTTTCTTCCAAACGCTTCATTTTTATTGTTTCATGCACAGTTGTGTTGTTCTTGGAGCGTCTTCTTGTTCGCTTTCATTTGCTTGGTTTGCTTAGTTTGCTGAATAAATTGGTTGGACCCCCACTTTCTTACATTGGTTTTCAAATAGTTTGGTTTGGATTGGAAAAGAGTAGGAAAAGTTCATGCTTAAGTGGTAAAGAGAGCTTGTTTTTGACTATGGCCTATGCTTTGTCATGCCATGCTCGATATTGTTTTGGCTTTGTGCTTAGTATTCTTTGTTGTAGCATGACTTGTTATAAACAATTGAGATTGCTTAATGTGCCTTTGAAGAATCATGCGTTGTTTTAGCATATTAAAGCATAGTATTGTGGTATTCTCCTTTGATGCTTTATTTGGGTTGACTTGGCGCATGCTCACACCATGTTATGACTATCCCAAGTCACCATAGCCTTTATGATCGTTTAGTTTTCCACTTGTAGTATCACTTTATGCTTTGATCAATGATGTTTTGTCGCTTTGCATGATTATGGCCATTATTTCTCTCTTAGTTTGTCGCTCCGAGTCTTTTGCTAGCCTCCATAACCAAGTATGAGTTCCACTCATGCATCCAACTCCTAAAACCAAGTTATTCCAAAGAGTCCACCATACCTACCTACTAGCATATGCTATTCCAAGTATATTCATGTTTTTGTCTACCTTCCAAATTAAACTTGTTATGAGAAAACTAGTGATTAAAGCTCTCACGAACTTGATGGCACACTTTAATTTTTTGCATTTAATAAATCGGAACCATTGCGTCCATCTTTGTTGCATATATGCTTGTGCTTTATAAGTTGAAGTTAGCAGAACCATGTATCATGGGGAACGCTTTCAACATTGCACTTGTACTTTGTACCCAGTTGATATCATGTTCTTTTGCTTATGGATCACGTCGGTGTGAAATAAAAGGGGAACTTGTAAGATCATGGAGTTTGTATGTGTGTTAGAGAAATGCCTGGGCCGCTAGCCTAAGCCATGCCTAATCATGGTGGAATTGCATCATAACCATAATGAGCACTCTATGAAGCATCCTCAATAAAAACCTATGTAAATAGCAAATAAAAAGATTACTGAGATGCTCATTGCTTGCTTGCCTTTTCATTTTGATTATGGGATAGCTCCTGTATCATGTGCAAGGGGTACCTCGTTGGCGGTTCTCTATTATACATATGTACTTACAATGACAAGAGCTTACTTGTGACTAAAGTTGAGTAGCATGAGGTGCGGTCTTCATAAGTACGGGGCATGAGATTTTGGTTTATAACTTTTCAAGCATATCCTCTTAGTTGTGTCACTTTAACCTTAATCACCTTCAAGATGCTTATGATAGGGCCAATGAGATCTGAAAGCTATTAAGTGCCATAATTTTTGGAAGCTCTTTATGAGACTTGAATCCCTACTTCCTTCTATGAAGGCCTTTCTTTTACTTTTATGTTGAGTCTCCACCTTCTACCTTTATGCACATACTTTGAGAGCATAGTGGCCATTCTTAGTTCTTTGTGCATTGTCCCAAGACTTGTTGATTGATGCATACCTTGATATTGCTTGTTTTAAACTATTTGTATCTAGTCACTCTTATAAACTTTGAAGGTGTCCTATGCATTTATGTTTGCTACTCTATGAGGGACAAGTTGAATGCCACTATGCTATGTTTTCTTTATGTGAAACAAACAAACGTCTTGCAAAGTATTATTATTCATGAATCTTTTGTTTGTGCCTTTTCATGTTGCAACATAGTTTCTTTGTCTTATTGCTAGAACTTTGTCTTTCATGTTATGATTGAAGTACTATGATCCCAGCTTTGAATGTTTTACAAATACTTTGATCAAGTTTATGATGGTGCATGTCACCTCAAAAATTATTCTTTCTTTTTATCACTTACCTACTCGAGGACGAGTAGGAGTTAAGCTTGGGGATGTTGATATGTTGCAAACGTATCCATAATTTTTGATGTTCCATGCTTGGTTTTATCTACTTTCTTATGTTTTTTCCACACTTTGGAGTACTTTTCATATGATTTCTTGGACTAACCTATTAACAAGAGCCACAGTGCCAACTGCCTGTTTTATGTTGTTTTTGGTTCTAGGAAAGTCAGAAAATGAATATTCTCGGAATTGGACGGGACAAAAGCCAAAGTCAGTTTTCCACCGAGGGACACCTGGAGCCAGAATACGAGACGGAGAGGGGCTGGGGCTCGGCCAGCGCTAGGGGGTCGTCTGGCCGCCCCAGGCACCCCCTCGGCCTCTCCTTTCGCCTATAAGTTGCCTCCGATACGGAAACCCTAAGTACCCAATCAAAATTCCATGAAAGAGTCTATAGCCGCCGTCATCTCCATCCCTAGATCGGGAGGGATCTGAAGCTCTTCCTGGCACCTGGAGAGAATTCACCACAGGCTTTCTTATCATCATGCAAGCCTCTGGTGTGATGTGTGAGTAGTTCATCTCTGGACTACGGGTCCATGTAGTAGCTAGATGGCTGGTTCTCCTCCTTTGTGCTATCATGTTTAGATCTTGTGAGCTCTGTTCATAATCAAGATCATCTATTTGTAATTCTGCATGTTGTGTTTGCGGGGATCCGATGGATATTGAGATGCTATTTCAGATTGATTATTGATTCTATCATGTCTTTGTTATTTGTGATCTTGCATGCTTTCCGTTGTTAGTAGCTATCTTGGCCAAGTAGATGCTAGCAACTCCAAGGGTTAGTATTTATGCTCGATAGTGGGTTCGTGCCTCTGGTAATCTGGGGAAGTGACAGAAATCTCTAAGGTACTAGATGTGCTATTGCTACTAGGGAGAAAACAACAATCCTTTGTTCATAGAACAACCGTATTGTTTACCTTAAACGCAATTCATAATGCAATTATCCGTTGCTTACAACTTAATACTGGAGGGGGTTCGGATGATAACCTGAAGGTGGATTATTAGTCATAGATGCAGTTTGATGACGGTCTATGTATAATGTTGTAATGCCCAATCGAATCTCAAAGGAGTCAAGATGTTTAGTATATGCTTGTATGCTTTCTTGATGTTTGTCAATTGCCCCGATGTAATTTTTTCACCCAACATGTCATCTATCTTAAGGAGAGCCACCTCTAGTGAACTATGGACCCTGGTCCTTTCTTTTACCATCAATCTACAATCAACTATTTACTGCTTTGTGTTTACTTTCTGCAAACTATTACTTTCTTTCACTCGATACGTTTAATCCTTTGTTTTCAGCAAAACCGGTGAGATTGACAACCTCATCGTCAAGAGGCTCACGATCATGATCTTCGCCGTGAGGCCATGTGCCTAACCAACATCACCAACCAAGGAACAAGCCTCCTCTTCGTCGTCAACCGCGTCATGGGCTCCACATCCTCAACAACATCTAGGGGCCCAAGTGCCTCAACATCGTCAACAACCGCGCCAAGAGCAAGAGAAAGCTCCTCAACAACAATATCAAGAGCAAGATCCACAACAAGGTCGCGAGAACCAAGTTCCACCTCCTCAACCACAAGATCATCAACAAGGTCACCAAGCTCGTCGCAATGACCGCAACAATGAAGAAACTTTCGGCAAGCTCAAGTTCACAATGCCCAAGTTCACCGGATTCAATGACCCCGAAGAATACCTCTCGTGGGCACTCAAGGTCGACAAGATCTTCCGCATGCACAACTATAGCAACGAGAAGATGGTCGCCATGGCTTCACTTGAGTTTGATGATTACGCCAACCTTTGGTGGGAACAAGTTCAAGTTGCTCGTGATGCAAGACAAGAGCCGCCAATCACAACTTGGCATGACATGAAGGCTCATATGAGATCCTGCTTTGTCCCCGCGCATTACACGCGTGACCTTTTCAACAACCTTCAATCGCTTCGTCAAGGGACAAGGACCGTGGAAGAGTACTTCAAGGAAATGGAACTCAACTTGATCCACACCAACATTGAAGAGCGCATGGAGCAAACTATGGCACGTTTCCTCATTGGCTTGAATCACCCAATCAAGCGCATCGTCGAGTTCCAAACATACAACAACATGGTTGAGCTTGTGCACATTGCAACAAAGGCTGGACGTCAAGTGCAAGAGGACATCAAGTACAACAAGCCCAAGACGTATTTCACCTACAAGAAAGCTTCAACCGCTACGCCAACAACTTTCAATGGAAGCTCCTCAAGTACCTCCAAGCCTTCCTTCAAGCCCACACTTCCTCAAGGAAAACTGCCCCCAAGTGGCAAACAAGCAAAGAGTGATACACCTTTCAATGGTGAATGCTACAAGTGTGGAGGCAAAGGACACAAGTTAGCCAAATGTGGAAACAAGAAAGTATTGTTCATCCATGACAATGTTGATGAAGAGTACTTGAGTGGAGATCTTTCTCTCTCGGTGTTTTCCGCCCCGCATAGGCGATGCAATCTTTCTATGGTTGCTCCCCGAGTCTTAGGGTTTCGGGAGGTTGATATACGCCAGAGGGGAGAGCCTGGAGTGGGCCAGGGTGACCACACCACCTCCAGGCGCGGCCTAGGGCTGCCCGCGCCAGGGGGTGGTGTGGGCCCCCTTGGCCCATCTCCACTCTGTCTTCTGGCATCCTTGGTCTTCTAGAAAAATAGGATTTTCCGTATATTTTCCTTGATTTTCTGATCTTCGCGAATTTTTCCTCCAAACAGCACCTTTTCCATCAAAATCCTGACTGCAGCGGTCCATGCTCCAAAAGTCATCAACCATGCAAAAACAGATGAAATAACATAAGTATCACCTCTCAATACGAAATATATCAATGAATAATAGTGAATTAAGACATAGAATAGTGATGCAAAATGGACGTATCAACTCCCCCCAAGCTCAGACTTCGCTTGTCCTCAAGCGAAACTGAGCTCAATAAACATGGCCTCAGGTTTATGGAGTGAAGGGTCGATAAAAGAATACAGACAAGAAGCATCACATCCATCAAATTCATAGATCATAATAGAAGACAACTCACTATTATATAACTCAACTTGCAATGAGTAAAGGAAACACAATAAAGATACATAAAGTGAATCACAATTGGTAATGGCAAACTTAGCTCTTGGTCGAAGAATAGTTGATAAATTGCTAGAGTTCACAAATAGCTGGTTTTTCAATAATAGCTTTCAAAGTAGTAAACATCAAGATAAGAGCAATGTGCAAAACAAGGAACATAAGAAACATGATTGAATAAATCATCATATGAATGAATGAAACACATCAACTCAAAATACTTGCTGAGGTAGAAGGGAGTAGGTTTACTAACTCAACTACAAGGTAAAAGAAAGGCCCTTCAAAGAGGGAAGCAGGGATTGCAAGTCTCATAAAGAGCTCCCAAAAATTATGATACTTACTAGCTTTCAGCTCTCATTGCCCCTATCATAGGCATCTTTAGGTGATTAAGGTTAAGGTGATCAAATATGAGGATATACATTGACAAGTTGTAACTTGAGAATCTCATGTCCCTTGAATACGAGGGCCGCTCCTCATGCTACTCAAGTTTAGTCACCGGTAAGTTCTTGTCATCGTAAGCATATGTGTATCATAGAGAACCGCCAACGGGGTACCCCTTGCCCGATGATACGGAAGAATCCACATATCAAAATGACAAGGCAAGCAGACAACAAGCATCTCAGCAATCTTCTTATTTACCATGGGAATATGGTGCTTTTTTCTCTCTTTCCTCTTTTCATAATATTTCTTTTTTTTTCTTTTTCTCAATCTCTATCTCTTTTTTATAAGAAGAATGCTTCATAGATACTCGTTATGGTTACGCTGCAGGTTTCCACCATGTCAGCATGGATTAGACCATGACCCAGCGCTTCTCTAACACACATGCATAACTCCATGGACTTACAAGCTCCCCTTTCATTTCACACCGATGACATCCATAGACAAAAGAACATGATATCAACTAGGTACAAAGTACCAGTGAAATGTTGAAAGTGTTCCCCATGACAACATGGTTCTGCTAATTCACAACTTACAAAGCGCAAGCATATACGTAGCATAGGTGAGCACAATGGTTCAGGTTTATCAAGTGCAAGAAAGTAAAGTGTGTCATCAAGTTCGTGAGAGCTTTAATCACTAATTTTCACATAACAAGTTTAATTTGGGAGGTTGATAAAACAAGAATTTACTTGGAATAGCAATAATGCTACTAGGTAGGTATGGTGGACACAAATGGCAAATGTTTTGGTTTTAAGGAGGTGGATCCACGAGAAGAATTCCCTCTCAGTTTGTGGATCCTAGCTCTTGTGATTCTTTTTCTGTTCTTCCCTCTTGGAGTCTTCTTTTCCTGCATGGTTATGGATAAAGGTATGGAAGGGATTCTTGGTGTGTGGAGGAAGTGACCGTGGAGCCAAACTGTGACGGGGAGCTTTCCCCCAGTCTGCATCTGTGCCGTCCTTCTAACCCTGGCATGTTTTCTCACCACTCCAATGCTTGCAATGGTAGTGCCGGTGTGCGGATGTTGGCCTTGCTCCTCTTCATCTTCACTCTTGATCTCCTTCTCCTTCCCGGGGTCTTGGAGGTCTTCCTCCATGGCCTCCTTCCCTTTATCCTTGGCGGACACCATTGTTCTTCTAAGCTTTCAAATAGTATGTCCTGGCAGAAACAGATCAAAACAAAAACACGACGAAAACACGATATACGAACCTCGGGGGATCCGGGGGTTATATATTACGAAGTTTCACATCAAAAGGAAGGTACTGGGAGAAAACGAGTCGGAGGCAGAGTCCGGGGTGGACTCACCACCTGGTGGCGCGGCCAAGGGGGGGCCCACGCCACAGCCACCCTGGCTCCGTTTCCGTCCCTTTTTCGCTTTGTAGCTCTCCTTATTGACTGAAAACTGCAAAAATATAGTTGAATTGTATTTTCGCGGAACTTTTCTTACTAGAACTGTTACCTATTTGAAAATAGACTCTGCAGGTCCTCGATGAATTTCTCCGGAGTTATAACTTGAAAGGCATCAACATCTTCATTGTAAGAATCTCCAGCAATATAGTGTTTGAGTCGCTGTCCATTCACTACTTGTGTAGTATTATCTTTTAAAGAAGAAATTTTTATTGCTCCTGAACGGTATACTTCTTCTATAATGAAAGGTCCTTCCCATTTTGATAGTAGCTTTCCTGCAAAAAATCTGAGACAAGACCTATACAATAGAACTTTCTCACCAACATGAAATTCTCTCTTAAGTATTCACTTGTCATGCCATCTTTTAACTTTTTCCTTAAAGAGCCTAGCATTTTCATAGGCTTCACTCCTCCATTCATCTAAAGAACTTAAGTCAAATAATCTTTTCTCACCAGCGAGCTTACAATCTCTATTTAGTTCTTTAACTGCCAAGTAAGCTTTGTGTTCTAATTCTAAGGGTAGGTGACAAGCTTTCCCATAAACCATTTTATAAGGAGACATCCCCATAGGATTTTTGTAAGCAGTTCTATAAGCCCATAAAGCAACATTCAACTTCTTAGCCCGGTTTTTTCTAGACCTATTAACAGTCTTTTGCAAGATAGATTTAATTTATCTATTTGATAACTCTACTTGCCCGCTAGTTTGGGGGTGATAAGCTGAAGCAATTCTATGATTAACATCATATTTAGCAAGGGTCTTCCTAAAACCACCATGAATGAAATGAGAACCCCCATCAGTCATGAGATACCTAGGCATCCCAAACCTAGGAAAGATAACATCCTTAAGCATTTTTAGAGAAGTCCACCCGTCAGCACTCTTTGTAGGAATGGCTTCTACCCACTTAGTAACATAATCAACGGCAACAAGAATATGAGTGTGACCTTTCAAAGGAGGGAAAGGACCTATAAAGTCGAATCCCCAACAATCAAAAGGTTCAATAACTAGAGAGTAGTTCATAGGCATTTCATTGCGTCTAGAAATATTACCAACACGCTGACATTCATCACAAGATAAAACAAATTTTCTTGCATCTTTAAAAAGGGTAGGCCAGTAAAAACCTGATTGTAGCACCTTTTGTGCAGTTCTATCTCCTGCATGATGTCCTCCATAAGCACTACCATGACATTTACGCAATATCTCCTTTTGTTCATATTCTGGAACACATCTTCGCATAATACCATCCACTCCTTCTTTGTATAATTGTGGGTCATCCCAAAATAATGCCTCAAATCATAGAAGAACTTTCTTCTTTGCTAAGCTGTAAAAGTTGGAGGCAAATACTTGGAGACAATAAAGTTAGCATAATCAGCGTACCAAGGGCTCCTCATGAGCTCACCCCTCATGAGCTAACTGTTCATTTGGGAAACTATCATTAACAGGCATAGGGTCAAAAGAGATGTTTTCCAAACGAGATAAATTATCAGCTACAGGGTTTTCAGCACCCTTCCTATCTACTATATGTAGATCAAACTCTTGTAAAAGCAGCACCCATCTAATAAGCCTAGGCTTAGCGTCCTTCTTCGTCATAAGATATTTAATAGCAAGATGATCAAGTATGAATGGTGACTTTTGAGTCTACAATATAGGGCCTAAACTTATCACAAGCAAAAACAACAGCTAGAAATTCCTTTTCAGTAGTAGCATAATTCCTTTGAGCAGCGTCTAGAGTCTTACTAGCATAATGGATAACGTTTAACTTTTTATCAATACGTTGCCCAAGGACAGCCCCTACAGCAAAATCACTAGGATCACACATTATTTCAAAGGGTAAACTCCAATCAGGTGGTTGAACAATAGGAGCTGTAGTTAAAGCCTTCTTAAGAGTTTCAAATGCTTCCTTACAATCATCATCAAAAACGAAGGGTACATCTTTTTGAAGAAGATTAGTAAGGGGTTTTGATATCCTAGAAAAGTCTTTAATAAACCTTCTATAGAAACCAGCATGACCAAGGATACTACGAATACCTTTGATGTCTCTTGGCCATGGCATCTTCTCAATTGCCTCAACCTTAGCTCTATCAACTTCTATGCCTCTTTCAGAAACTTTATGCCCAAGGACAATCCCTTCATTAACCATGTAGTGGCATTTCTCCCAATTAAGAACAAGATTAGTTTCTTCACATCTCTACAAAACTTTATAAAGGTTGTGCAGACAATTATCAAAAGAAGTTCCATAGACAGAAAAGTCATCCATGAACACTTCTACAATTTCCTCACAGAAACCATGAAATATAGCAGACATGCACCTTTGAAAAGTAGCAGGAGCATTACATAAACCAAAAGGCATACGTCTATAAGGATAAGTTCCATAAGGGCAAGTAAAAGTAGTTTTTTCTTGATCTTGTTGTTTAACAGCAATTTGAGAGAAACCAGAATAACCATCAAGAAAACAAAATGGGTCTTTTTAGACAACCTTTCCAACATTTGATCAATAAAAGGAAGCGGGTAATGATCTTTCTTAGTAACTTTATTGACTTTTCTAAAATCAATGCACATCATATAGCCTACTACTATTCTTTGAGGAATAAGCTCATCATTATCATTAGGAACAACGGTAATACCTCCTTTTTTAGGAACACAATGAACAGGACTAACCCATTCACTGTTAGCAATAGGGTAAATAATACCAGCATCAAGGAGTTTCAATACCTCATTCCTTACCACTTCCTTCATCCTGGGGTTTAAACGTTGTTGGTGCTCTACTACTGGCTTTGCATCTGGTTCGATGTTGATAGAATGCTGACATATAGTAGGTGAAATCCCTTTTAAATCATCCAGAGTATAGCCCATAGCCCCTTGGTGTTTCTTCAAAACCTCCAACAACCTTTCTTCTTCCTTTCCTGAAAGTTTAGAGCTAATAATAACAGGATATATCTTTTTATCATCAATATAAGCATATTTAAGATCATCAGGGAGAGGTTTTAGATCGAAAACCGGATCCTTTTTAGGTGGCAACGTGGTACCCAAGTCTTCTACAGTCAAGTCATGCTTTAGCATCTGGGGTTGACGACGGAGGATCTCGTCAATCTCATTCCTTTCTTCCATGAAGATCTCACTTCCGTGATCTTCCATAAATTGCTGCAAAGCATTGTTAGGAGCAAGAGAGATAGAAGCAAGTTGTTCAGCTCTAAAATCCTCATTATGGGTTTCCTCTTCGCAAGGTTCTTTAGCAAATTTCGAAAAATTAAACTCATAAGATACCCCATCAAACTTAGTCAATATTTTCTCCCTCTTGCAATCAATAATAGCTCCACAAATACTCAAGAAAGGTCTACCAAAAATGATAGGATAAGTTTTACTAGCAGCTGAGCCAAGTACTAGAAAATCAGCAGGGTACTTAATCTTACCACAAAGAACTTCCACGTCTCGTACAATACTAATTGGAGAGATGGTCTCTCTATTAGCAAGGTGAATAACCACATCAATCTCTTCCAACTCGCAAGGACTGATTTCATGCATAATTTATCTATAAAGCTCATAAGGAATAGCACTGGAACTAGCACCAATATCACATAAACCGTAATAGCAATGATCACCAATTCTAACAGAAAGCACAGGAACACTAGCTTTTTTAGCTCTATTAGGATGTGAAACAATATTAGAAGCATCCTCACAAAAGACTATGTGTCCCTCTTCTATGTTTTTAGTGACAAGGTCTTTCACAATTGCTACCACAGGTTCAACGTTTATTTGTTCATCAGGTTTTACAGTTCTCTTTTCACTTTTAGTGATTAAATTAGTTATCATAGGATGATCCTTCACCTTATCTGGGAAGGGAATCTTCTCGATATAAGGTTCAGGTAAGATATGATCAGTAATGTAACACTCAGTGCTCCCAACAGGAACACATTCAACAATATCTTTACAAGGTGCATGGTATTTATTCCATCCCCTTTTTGGAATTTCAATATAAGAAGCAAAAGCTCTCAAGCAATTCGTAATAACTTGCAAATAAAGACCGTAAGCATTACTAATATTTTGAAAGTCATCAGTTCCCATAAAAGATTCAATGCATTCATAATCATAATTTATACCGGACTTTCTACCTTTGTCATTCTCCCAAGCTTCAGCATTGTCTTGAATACGGTCCAGAAGATCCCATTTAGCTTCTTCTCCCAAGCGAGTGAATGATCCAGCACATGAAGCATCCAATAAATCTTTATCATGTAGAGGGAGCCTTGCATAAAAGTTATTGATAATAATATTGTTGGGGAGCTCATGAATGGGACATTTGAGCATTAGTAACTTCAATCTCCCCCAAGCTTGAGCTGTACTCTCTCCATCAAGAGGCCAAAAGTTGTATATTTGATTCCGATCTTTATGAATCTCACTAGGAGGATAAAACTTTGAATAAAAGAGAGGCAGTATTTCCTCCCATTCCAGAGCTTGACCATTCTTCAGCAGCTTATACCATTCCTCAGCTCTTCCTTTTAGGGATAATGAGAATAACTTCTTCTTAACTTGATCTGTAGTAATACCTGCACACTTGAACAACCCGCATAATTCGTGTATAAAGAGCAAATGATCACCAGGATGGACAGTTCCATCTCTAACATAGTAGTTATCCATAACACGATCAATAATTCTTGTAGGTATTTTGAAAACATCATTCTCAGCAGGTGGTGGTTTATCTACTACCTTAGGAGTGGTAGTAGCATTACCAAATAAGAAACTCAGGGAATTATCCATAACGAAAATAAAGCAACTAGTAGAAGTAAACAATACTCACAGTAGAAGTTTCCTTTACCAGTTCCACTCTCCAATAGCGCTTCACTCCCAGAGCAGCTTTAAAATAGTCTTGATGACCCACAAGTATAGGGGGTGTATCGTAGTATTTTCGATAAGTAAGAGTGTCAAACCCAACGAGGAGCAGAAGGTGTTGGCTAGTGGTATGGATCAGGAATTCTCTGCAAATACTTAGCAAACGGATTTTTAGGGGTTTTCGATAAAGCAAGTAAACAAAGTACGAGTAAATAAAAGACAGTAGGAATAAATGCAGCAAGTGGCCCAATCCTTTATGCAGCAAAGGACAAGCCGGTTGTATTACTTAAGATGACCAAACGTTCTCGAGGACACATGGGAAGACTGTCAAGTGCTTTCGCTTCATATAGTTGATTAATCTTCTTTAGCTTGCTAAGTGTTGTGTGGGTGAACCAGTGCTAATGTACCGCCCCATTAAAGACTAATACATACTTGTGATTAAACCCCTTGCAAACATCCGTAAGTACAAGAAAGTAATTAAGGTAGAAACCTAACCACAGCTTTAAACTCTAAGACCCTTACGTCCCTTGTGCAATGGTTTCCTAACGGGGGTTCAGGTTTCTGTCACTCTGGCAACCCCTACGATTAGTAGCCAAATACACAATGCATTCCCCTAGGCCCATATAGGTGAAGTGTCATGTAGTCAACGTTCACATGACACCACTAGAAGAAGTACACCACAACTTAAATATCAAACTATTGAATCTTTCTCAACACAACTCCACTACTAACAACAAGACTTCTCCCATGTCCTCAAGAACAAAACGAACTACTCACAAGACATCATATGGATCATGATCAGAGATGGAATAATGATGTATAACAATCTGAACATAAACAATAATTCAATGGTTCACTCAGTAGCATCAACTACAAAGAGTAATCAACACCGGGAAAGTTTCCCCTAAGAACTATAGCAAGATTCAACTCAATTGTTATAGCAATATGGAGATGGTGATGATGGTGGTGATGATGATGATGATGATCTTGATGAAGTCCAGCTTGATGGTGGTGTTGATGGCGACGATCTCCCCTCTCTGGGAAGGAATTCCCCCGGCAGAAATCTGTCTGCCGAAGAGATCTTTCTCTCGGTGTTTTCTGTCCCGGAGAGGCGGCGGAATCTTTCTGTGGTCGCTCCCCGAGTCTTAGGGTTTCGGAACTTGATATACGCCAGAGGGAAGAGGCTGGAGTGGGCCAGGTTGGCCACACTATTTCCAGGCGTGGCCTAGGGCAGCCCGCGCTAGGGGGTGGTGTGGGCCCCCTGTGGCCCATCTCCACTCCATCTTCTCGCATCCTTGGTCTTCTGAAAAAATAGGATTTTCCGTATATTTTCCCGGATTTTCTGATCTTCGTGAATTTTGCCTCCAAACAACACCTTTTCCATCAGAATCTTGACTGCAGCGGTCCATCCTCCAGAAGTCATCAACCATGCAAAAATAGATGAATTAACATAAGTATCACCTCTCAATACTAAATATATCAATGAATAATAGTGAATTAAGACATAGAATAGTGATGCAAAATGGACGTATCAACAACATGTGTTCAAGCTAAGTCGCAAGCTAATCCCTATGGTCTTTATATGCCATTGCCTATTCCTCATACACCTTGGTCCGACATTAGCATGGATTTCGTGTTAGGATTGCCTAGATCTAAGCATGGCCATGACTCTATATTTGTTTTCGTGGATCACTTTTCCAAAATGGCACACTTCATACCGTGCCATAAGACCGACGATGCTTCACATATTGCAAATCTGTTTTTCAGGGAAATCGTCCGTCTTCACGGTGTGCCAAGAACAATCGTCTCCGACCGCGACGTCAAATTCATGAGCTACTTATGGAAGACACTCATGGCCAAGCTTGGCGTCAAGCTCCTCTTTTCATCCGCGTCACATCCTCAAACTGATGGCCAAACCGAAGTTGTCAACTGAAGCCTCAGAACTCTTCTACGTGTGTTGATCAAGAAAAACTTGAAGGATTGGGAGGAATGCATTCCACACGCCGAGTTCGCCTACAACCGTGCCAAGCACTCGACAACCAAGATGAGTCCCTTCATGATCGTCTATGGTTTCGAGCCCCTTACTACGCTCGACATCCTACCACTACCTCTCCATGAGCGCACCAACATGGACGTTGAAAAGCCCGCACAAGCTATGAATAAGCTTCATGAAGAAACAAGAGCCACTATCGACCAAAAGGTCCTTCGCAAATCTTCAAGGTTAAACAAGGACAAGAAGGAGATGATATTTTAAGAAGGTGATCTTATGTGGATACACCTAAGCAAAGACGGCTTCCCCTAGGAACGCGACTCCAAGCTCAAGCCAAGAGGAGATGGTCCCTTCAAGGTCCTCAAGCGAATCAACAACAACGCCTACATCATCAACATACCGACATCCAAGTACCTTGCAAGCAATACATTCAACGTCAAGGATCTCTCACCCTACCATGGAGATGTTCAAGATGACAACCATGAAGAGTCGAGGACGACTCTTTCCCAAGGAAGGAGCTGATGCAGCCCATCCTATGGACGCTCCTAAATCTACACCAACAAGTCCCCCAAGTGGACCCATGACTCGTGCCCGAGCCAAACTCCTACAAGCTAAGGTGAACTCGCTCCTCTCCTCATGCCAATTTGATACATCCTTGGATGGTGTGCTACTTCATGCAACTACTCTATGCATCATCAGGTACGAAGCCCCAACACATCACCAAGCACCCAATGATGGAGAACAAGGAGCAGATTGTGAAGCAGAAGCCGCTGGAGCTGCTTAGACCGGAGTCTCCGGTCTGCGCACACCGGAATCTCCGGCCTGCCAAAGTCTCCGGCGTGAAGACACCGAAGACTCCGGCCCTACCTCCGGTCTGACCCCCTGCACCAGGCCTTGGGACAATCTGAGTGCCCCTCAAGAGGCTGGTCCGGAGGCTACACCGGAATCTCCAGCCTAGACCGGAGTCTCCGACCTGCACACCGGAGTCTCCGGTCCGACCGACGCCAGGCATGTAAAGGCCTTTGGGCCTGCGGCCCATGTACCCCTTAGTCCGTCCAGAACTTGTATTTTATTCCTAAAGTACCCCTGTTTAAGTGGCTGGCCTATATATACTCCCCCACCTCCATTGTAAACCCTAGGAATGATATTTGGAATTAGTGGAAACCCCTTGTGGATATATCTAGTTCTTGCCTCATGCTCCTTTGTCAAAGGAGCACCAAATATCCCAAACCTCGTTGGAGTTTGCATCGTGCCTCCATGTTGTACAAGGACTTGGCATCGGTGTCCCTTTGCCAAGACAGCAAGATCTCACTGAGTCTCCCATCTCGCCGTACCGGTTCGAGAGAGAGTCCTCCGCCCGTCGCCGATCCTAGGGATTGCGCCGGATCGGTCACCGCTAGCGTGAGCTATTGGTGTGTATCGTGGTTTTTCGTGTGTGTGTTAATCGCGTTCTTCGTGCGTGAGTTCGTCGTGTTCATCCTCCCCTCCTTCCCCCGCACTCCATCCACGATTTGAGTGGGATTCGTGAAAGATCGGGCCACCCTAGAGGTTTGCCCTCAACAGCATGGCCCCAGCAATCTTAAGCCAATGCCTCCTACCCCCAGCACTCCTAGCAAGCCCAACAATGGGGCGCACACATGTTGTTTGCAAACTCTGCGGTATTCCTCACCACACCGCTGCAAAATGTTACAATTTGTTGTGAATACTATCATATCATCCTATTACATATTGGAATATGATGTTAGACGTCTTTATTTATTTTACATTCCATACAATTATTTAAGTAAACAATAATGAATAAGTAATAATAATATTGAATTCGAATAAAAATAAAATAAATTTTATTTATTTTACCTTTTTCAATTTAATATTGAATAATTCATATCTACAAATCCGTAAATCGTAATTCGACAAATATTATATCCAAATTGGTGAGAAAAATGAGAGGAATCTAAATATGACAACCCTACCATCTATTTAATTATGTATCATATCTTTTCAACACTAGACCAACCAAAACTATGTCAGGATTCATGAAACACCCCTTTTTTGCACTCGAAAAATAGGAAATAGCTTTTTAGTGCGATGAAAAGGAAAAATTGCATTGGATCTGTAATGAAATAGCATATTGCGAACCTAAAATGATTTTTATAAAAAACATGAGCATCAGATCATGTACCTAGTCAAAATCCGACCCACTTCCTGTCGATTCGGCAGGTGACATGGGTATACCCTACAGGTACTCGAGCTTGGTATATACGGCCTGAATACATAAAGGCCCATGGTGTCGCCAAGGCCCAAATGAAGAACTCGAGTAACCTACGGACTCTCGATTGCTTCAAGGACAAGAAGAAGCTAGAGATAGAAAGTTCAAAGGGGAAAAACCCTAACCTGTAACCGACTCGATCTGCTACCCGGGACCTAGCCTATCTATATAAAGGCTAGGAGGGGGCGGCGAGGAGGACACACGCAACCCTAGTTTTCACAACCCTCGCTAGATTGCATCTGTGCACCATTATAATCTTCGATTCCTTTGATAATTCCACGAGCAGACAAGCAGGAGTAGGGACCTTGACGAGGCTTTAACCTAGGTAAATCTTCGAGTCCCCTGTGTGCTTGTTTGCTAGCCGATAGATGTCTCCAGCGCTCCCTCCTTCTCCAAAACCTAAGTCCATAACAATGGGCATTGATGAGTTAAACCCTCGTCAATTGGCGCCGTCTGTGGGAACTAGGAGTGCTGATGTTGCGGCTTCTTCGGCTCCATCAACCGCGATCTACAACTCCGCAACAGCGGAGATTCGCCAGCTCTTCAGCATGTTCGACTTCACAGTCCACACGCCGGCCACTCGCCCGGCTTTTGAGTCCGTGGGCGACGGAATCAGCCGGGCACTCGGGAGCTTCCGCTTCCAAGTTGGTCAGATGGGCACGCTCCGCATGCCTGACCAGCCGACGATGCCGTCGATTGCCCCAGCATCGTGGTTCCCTCCATCGATTGGCACCCTCAGTGAGCTCAACGCCCCGACAATAGTCGAGAACACAGTCAGCGACAACAGTCGCGACTCCGATCTGAGCGATCTGGCAACTGAAGATGGAGCCTATGGCTCCGGATCTGAGAGCTGCGGGAACAGCAGCTTCCCCAATCACTTCATGTGCGTTGTCATCAACGCAGGCGACACCCAACCACGACAACACGGGCAATCGTGGTAACGAAACCGGCCCGCCTCTCGGTGGCAACGGCGGCAACGGTGGCAATCGCATCCCCGTTAACAATGGAGGAGCAGTCGAGCCTCCGACCATAACAAATGAGCAAACCGGTGAACGCGTCGCGATCAGGCTCAACGAGCAGGAGTGGGCTTGCTGCCGCGAGGCCTTACGAGGCGGCCCTCTACCCTTCGGATCTCCACAAGAACTGCTAATGGGCTATCACTGGCTCCTGAAGGAAGAATTTAAGCACCAAGTGCAAACTATCGTGCAACTCGAGGCGCGTAAAAAGACGGCGGACGAGTCGAGCCTTCGACGTGTTGGGCTCTCCTCCCACGGAGGATCCTCCTCAAAGGGCAACGAGTACCTCGCAAACAAGAGGCGATCTCGGATGGCCCATCTCACCGAGCAAGAGCGCATAGAAGCTACAAAGGTCCTCGACTTCAGCTCTATGAAAGTCGATACACGGGGCAACGTGGTCCCCAAGACGTCGTAGGCCGCGGTGATCGCCACCATGTACCTCCTCAACAATCAGCCGCCAGCTGGAGATCCCCGAGCCGCTATGCACCGATCTACGATCGCGGGCTTGGGACTAGTCGAAGCCGCCCTCGACAAGGAGCCAACACCGGAGCCGAAAAAAGGCAAAGCGCTACTCCTCGCCCTCATCCAGCGATGACAGTCACGACCTGTCTCGACGTCGCCGCTCACGGCGACACGACCACGACTATGATGCACGCGACGACCTCACGCAGCGCAAGATCGACAAATCTAGGGCGCGATGTGCTCGGTCGATAGATTCCGAAGACGAGGATGTGGAGCTCTGTGGCACCAGATGCTTCAGCAGGGCCATCAGGCAAAAGCGAATGCCCAAGGGGTTTAAACTCCCATCGGAAAACCCAAAGTTTGACGACCTACAGGACCCAAAGATCTGGCTGGAAGACCACATCTCCTCCATCAGGCTCCATGGCGGCAGTCGAAGCACGGCCATGCAATGCCTACAGCTGCAGCTGCAAGGCGCCGCCCGAGCATGGCTCAACAACCTCCCACGCGGATCCATTCACAGTTGGGATGAGCTGGTTTACAGTTTCGTGCGCAACTTCAAGGGCACCTACAAGTGGCCTGCATCAATCGAAGAGCTGAGATGCTGCCAGCAAAGATCGGGCGAATCGCTACGCTCCTACATCCAAAGGTGGTCCATCATCAAGAACTCCGCAGAGAACATCTCGGAGGATCGCGCGATTGACGCATTCAACGGCGGCGTCCGCCGAGGAGGAGCTGGAGGAGCTCAAAGCCCAAGACCATCGACCACCTGATGGAAATCGCAAATCGGTGGGCTGATGGAGAAGATTCAGTGAAAAATCGCGTTCACTCTGACGAGGAGGCAGAACTCGAGCGCAGACACGACCACCGAGGCAAACGCCGCATGCGCATCTACAATGACCGCGATGACGTCAACATGGTCGCAGTTGGCTACGCCAACAGACGCGACGATAACCGCAACAGCGGATACCGCAGCGGTGGGTACTGCGACTCCGGGAAAACCACGCAAGTGTGGCAACACCGCAATCGTGATGAGGCACCCGCGACATCCATTGAATACAAACTGTCCAGGCCATGTACGGTGCACTTCTACATCGACAAGCATGATGGAAAGAAGAAGTCCAGCCACCTCCTCAAGGACTACCGCGAGTTCCTCAAACTACATGAAGGATTAGCTCGGATGAACCGCAACGCAGTCGAAAGAGGCTACGGAGCCGCTCCAGGCGCCGTGGCACATGGCGCTCCTCCGCCACCACCTGGACTACCCCCAAACGCAGCTGCGCCGGACCAGCACCAGGGCGGCGAGCCCTACCCACGGGCCATGGGTACCATGATGATCCAAAAGGGACGCCCCTCCAACAGGGTGTAGAAGGCCATCACTCGCCAAGTCAACTTGGCCACAAACTCGCCACCATCTACCACTGAGTACCTCAGCGGAAGCGAGTCCTGCATCACCTTCCACAAACGCGATCATTCGCCCCAAGTACCTCGTCCAGGCCATTGCCCCCTCGTACTCGAGGCGCAAATCGGAAGCTTCGACATGAGCCGCGTCTTCATGGACGGCGGAAGCGGCATCAACCTTATATTCGCGAGTACCTTGCGAGGAATGAGGATCCCTCTAACTTGCCTAGAGGCCTCAGACACAACATTCCACGGCATCGTCCCAGGAAAAGGCGTATATCCCCTGGGCAAAATCAACCTCGACGTCATCTTCGGCACGCCGAAAAACTTTCAGCGTGAGCGCATCAACTTTGAGGTCGTCGACTGGCCCTCACAGTACCACTGCATCCTCGGACATGTCGCGTTCGCTAGGTTCATGCTGGTACCACACTACGCCTACCTGCAGATGAAAATGCCAGGTCCCAATGGCGTCATCACAGTCAACGGGAGCTTTGAGAGGTCCGACAGTTGTGATAGGGAATTCAACAGAATTTCCTAGTCTTTTGGCATGTAGGAAGAACTCGCGAGACTAAAGGAGTCGACAGACAACAGTTTGCCTCCCCTAGGCCGGCCAAGCTCGCATGATCTATCTTTTGACTCATCAGTGCACACAAAGAAAGTGCAGGTCCACCCATCGGATCCTGCCAAAACGGCCCTCATCGCCAACAACTTGAGTCCCGCATAGGAACTCGCGCTCGTCGAATTCCTCCATGAGCACTGGGAAATCTTCGCCTGGTGTCTAGCGGACATGCCAGGAGTTCCTAGGGAATTCGTCGAGCATGCACTCAACGTCAACCCAGACGCAAGGCCAGTCAAGCAAACAATACGGCGATTATCTGAGCCACGGCCAAAGGCAGTCGGAATGGAGATCAACGGACTCCTCGATGCCAAATTCATACGCGAGATCAAGGAAAGCACTTGGCTCGCCAACACAGTGCTGGTACCAAAAAAGGACACGTATATCCTGCGGATGTGCGTGGACTTCACCTCTCTGAACAAGCATTGTCCAAAGGATCACTTCCCGCTACCGCGAATCGACCAGATCATCGACTCCACCATGGGATGCGAGCGCCTCTACTTCCTCGACGCCTACTCAGGCTATAATCAGATTCGAATGAAGGAGGAAGATCAAGAAAAAACAGCATTTACAACGCCCTTCGGTGTGTTCTGCTACAACACAATGCCCTTCGGGCTAAAAACGCAGGAGCCACCTACCAGCGGTGCATGCAGGCTTGCCTCAAGGACTAACTTGGTCGCAACATTTAAGTCTATGTCGACGACATAGTAATCAAGACCAAGGAGTAAGCCTCCCTAATCGACGATTTGCGTGAAACCTTCGCCAACCTCGACCACTACCAGATCAAGCTCAATCCGGACAAATGCGCCTTTGGCATCTCATCTGGGCAACTACTCGGGTATCTCATCTCCGCGAGAGGAGTCGAGGCAAACCCGAAGAAAATAAAAGCCATACTGGCCATGGAGAAGCCAAAAAACATAAGGAGCATCCAGCAGCTGGCTGGGCGAATCGCGGCCCTCAGTCGGTTCATCAGTCGGATGGGTGAAAAGGCACTGCCCTTCTACCAACTCCTCCGCAAAGCCGAAAAGTTCGAATGGACCAACGAAGCACAGGAGGCATTCGAAGATCTCAAGCGATTGCTATCCACCTTGCCAGTACTAGTGACCCCCCAAGAAAGGGAACCGCTGTTACTTTACATCTCCGCCACCAACCAGGTGGTCAGCATAGTGCTCGTCGTCGAGCGAGCCGAGGAAAACAAGGTCCATGGTGTACAGCGCCCAATATACTACCTCAGCGAGGTCCTCACGCCAACAAAACAGCGGTACCCGCACTACCAGAAGCTGGCGTACGACGTCTTCATGATCGCCCAGCGACTGCGCCATTACTTCCAGGAACACCCAATCGTGGTGGTCAACGACGCCCCGTTGGGGCATATCCTCAATAACCCCGATGCTACGGGACGAGTCGCGCTTTGGGAAATAGAATTGTCTCCATGAGACATTACATACGAAAAGCGCGACGCAATCAAGTCGCAAGTTCTTCCTGACTTCCTCATGCACTGGATGGAGAACCAGCTCCCTGAAAAACTAGTTATGTCCTACCTCTGGACAATGCACTTCGACGGATCCAAGCGGAAGGACGGAGCAGGTGCAGGTGTCATACTGACATCGCCTCAAGGGGACAAGCTGAAGTACATCCTGCGAATACAGTTCACCGCCTCCAACAACGAAGCTGAATACAAGGCCCTGCTACACGGGATGAGGATGGCAAAAGCCTGCAGCGCCAAAAGGCTCATCATATACGGCGACTCCAAGTTAGTCGTCAACCAAACAATGCATGAGTGCGACGCGCTGAATGACAACATGATCACCTACCGCGACCTCTACGACACACTCGAAGGGGACTTCGACGGATGTGAGCTACGGCATGTAGGCAGCGAAAGCAATGAAGAGGCAGACGCACTCGCCAACATAGGCTCCACCTGCACTCCCATACCACCTAGGGTATTTCTCGAGCGCATCTGCGAATGCTCCATCAAGCCAAAGGTAGCAGAGAAGAAAACAAGCGCAGCAACGGACTCGGGGGCTACGCCACCCAATGAGACAATGGCACTCGACGACCTGGAGCTGGATACAAGACTCGAAGGACCAATGAGCGTCATGATGATCGAATCATCCTGGACTCAGCCGTACATCACGTACCTCCTCAGCAAAAGGCTACCGGACGATCCAACTGATGCACGACACATTGCGCGGCGATCCAAAGCATTCGCTGTTATCAACGGCGAACTATACAAGCGCAACATCATAGGAGTACTCCAGCGATGCGTCTCCACGACTGATGGAAGAGCTGTTCTCCTCGACATCCATGAGGGAACCTACGGACACCACGCTGGCAGTCGTGCCCTCGTGGCCAAAGCTCTGCGGGCTGGGTTCTACTGGCCTATGGCCATGCGCGACGCCAAGGACATCGTCCAGAAATGCCACGCGTGTCAACGATTCGTGGACAAACCGCACGCACCTGGCGTAGAGCTCCGGCCAATCCCATAGGCCTGGCCCTTCGTGCAATGGGGACTCGACATGGTCGGCAAGCTCCCCAAGTCCTCACGAGGAGGTTACGTCTACCTCCTAGTGGCAGTCGACAAGTTCACCAAATGGATAGAGGCCATGCCAGTAACAAATCAATCAGGGCACAGCGCAGTCAAGTTCTTCGAATCCATCGTCTTCTGCTTCGGAGTGCCACACAGCATCATCACAGACAATGGAACGAACTTCATATCCAAGGAGTTCCAAAAATTCTGCGAGAATCTGGGAATCAACATCAGCTACGCCTCGGTAGCACATCCACAGACCAACGATCAGGTTGAAAAGGCGAACGGGCTCGTCTGCGGCAGCATCAAGAAGCGACTCCTCCGGCCACTCGAACAAGCCGCGGGTTGCTGGCCAGACGAATTGCAATCCGTACTTTGGAGCCTACGTACAAATCCAAACAGTGCAACGGGCTACACCTCATTCTTTATGGTGCACGGGGCCAAAACGGTGCTACCCGCCGAGGTACGGTACAAGGCGCCGCGCGTGGTCGCTTACAGCGAGCATGAGTCATCCCTTGCACTCGAAGACTCTGTCGACCTCCTTGACGAGGCAAGGGAAATCGCCGCCAAAAGATCAATGATCTACCAGCAGAACCTGCGCAACTACCACAGTAGGAGGCTACGCCCCAGATCCTTCGTCGAAGGTGACCTGGTCCTACGACTGAAGCAGCAAGGACATCTCAAACTCGAGTCCCCCTGGGAGGGACCATACGTGATTACAGAAGTAATCCTAGGTGGCGCCTATCGCCTTCAAGATTTAGAGACAGGAGTCACATACTCCAACCCCTGGAACGTCACGCGGCTGCGACGCTTCTACCCTTAGTCGTTTTTACTTTTACATTGCAAATAAGGCACTCAGCCAAGGCTACTTAGTCACACATTGTACTTCGTACTGTCTCGCGAATAAATAAAGCTAAGTGCCCCAAAACTCTGTGTTCTCCTTTATTCTTTCGCAACTTATCCACTCGGGAGCTGCGCACCCTATACATATCTGTTCTACGAACTAAAACGCGATATTCCTGAGTAGCTGGCACATCAATCGAAACCCTTGACACACAACAACCCAGTTGCAACGCATCTGACAGGTTGACAAGGGAATGAGATAGACGCATGGCCAGGCTAACGAAAAGGAATCGCATAGTGCGGCGCACTCATACATACTAAAAACAAGCTCTCTCATACATTATCAATAATCAGTTATGCACATCATTTCCTACGAACTTTACAACACCGATACATTTATGTGCAGGATACAAACTAAACCACTACTGCAACAAGAGAACGTTGGTCTGTTCCTCGAAGAAGTCAACAATCTCCTCTGCTGGGCGATCCACCGCCTGATAATGCTGCACCATATTCCAAGCAGAACCCGCTGGTGGCGCAGGTGGCCCAGCCGCAATCGCCACAACGTCTACATCAGGCCCATGCAGTCGTACAAGCGATAGAGCGGCCTTGGCACCGGCCACCAACTGTTGCCTTACACATTTGCAAACCGCAACCAGGTCTTGGAACTTGGCAAGGAGGGCCAGCAGGCTCGATGGAGCAACATCCAACGGAAACATCGTCCGATAAACGTTCTTGAAGCATGACTGCGACTTCTTCAGAAAGTGCAGCACTCGCGACGCACGATCCTGCAGGGTCGCCAGCGCAATCACATGATCATGATCCACCCAGAAGTATCCACTCTCCTGAAGTTTCTCTTGAGTTAGATCATGCATGCGAATAGCAATCCTATCCTTCTCATCCTGCGGATGGCGCGCGCTGACAACTATACAAAGGAACAACGGAAGCATAAGGACAACACACTATTGCGAGTGACTACAAGGAAAAGATAAGAGTAAGCAAACTAACACTTAAATTGGTCGCCCCAGCTGCGTCATCTCCCCTAGAAGATACTGTTCTCGAGCGGCGGCCTTCTCTGCCTTTAACTTCCATACATCCGCGTTACCGCGGAGCACGGGCAATTCACGCCCAACTGAAACGCGATCACGCAGTCGCGAAAGCAGCGACAACTCATCCACCCTGGAACACGGTGGTGCCAAAGTATCATCAAGGGACGGCGAATCCTGAGGTTCCCTTAAAGGATCACTTGATGTACCCTACCACAAGCCAAGCAAGAAGCAATAAGAGGATCAAATCGACACAACAGACAAAAGATTCGAGTGCATTCAGGATTGGCAAAAGTATCAGCAGATACACTCGCCAAAGGCATGTTCTTGACAAAATACATAAACTAATCAACTATTACACAGCTACTGAGGAGCGATTGACTTCTTCGACTTTGACGGCTTCGGGGGCCTCATCGAGTCTGTGGCGGTATCAGATGCCACTGACTTTCCGCCAGCCCTGATGCCGTAGCCTTTGCCGCCTTCTTGGCTCGCTGCAGCTCCTCAGAGTACTTCGCAACTGTGTTAATCAGCTGTGCCCATATTTGCCACAGGCAGTCGCGAAGGGAGCAAAGACTACTTGCTGTCCGTCCGCGCTAATGGGCATCGCCCTCGAAACCGCTGTAGGATCAACTTCGAGTCCATGAGCCTACACCATGGCGAGTGACATTGACGCGCCAGCCGCACGGTGCGAGTTCTTGAAGCTTGCAGGAACACCCCCGGCAAGAGACTCCACCAGCTCATTCATGTTCTCGATTAGCTCAGCCTTGGGCATCAACTCCTCCCGGAGGCGACTGGGCACACCCTTGGCCTTGGAGAGCATATCTTGAACAGCGGCGCTGCGGTCCTCGACTGCTGAAAGCGCACCCGCCAAGGCATCATCACGGCAGAGGGCCTGAGGGTCGAAGCTCAAATCGCCAGCATCTGAACATAAACCCACACATGGACACTAAAATCAACGCCAGCGGCAAAAATCGAACAAAGAACGATAAGGATATCCAAGCAAGGTACCTGAGAGGGTCTTGGCAATCGATAAAAAGTGTTCTTCAAACAACTTCTCCCTGGCTGCGATGGAGGCACGCAGATCCTCTTCGCGCCTTTGCGCCTCGTTACGCGCCGCGATTGCCTCATCGCGGCCCTTCACAGCCACGGCAAGTGTCTTCTCCATGGTGGCGGCGTTGCGCAGAAGGGCATTATGTTCAGCTACAAAACAAAAAGGGACTGACTATCAGTCGATTACATAGTAACGATGCAGAAGAAGGAGAAGTAAAGAGCACTTACTTTCTACCACGCGATGGCGCGTCTCCAGCATTACATGCTGGCGGCCCATCGCAAGCACCTGCTCCGCCAAGTGAGCGGCTTCCTTCACAAGGAGCTATCGCAAAAGGAAACACAACAAAGGATCATCAGAAGCCATAGAAAACATTGACTACAACATCAAAAAGAAGAAATCCTACACTTACATGATCCTCCAATGACTCCGAAGTCGATTGGCGCGCAGTCATCCGGGCAACCATCCGATGCTCCCCATCATGCAGAGAGCTGGAAGAGTTGTGCCTGGAGTGGGCCGCCAATGGAGGAGAAGGAGCACACTTGACCTCTTTCTTGGCCCTTGAGGTTGCGGCTCCCGATTCTTTCAAAAATTGGACGTCGCCAGAAGATGACGACGCCTGCTGGCTGGAAGACAAAACCAACATCAAGAAAGGGAAAAATCTAGAGAAGAACCAAAAAGGGCAACTAGAAAACTTACCAATCAAACTTATCAAAGTCAAAAGTTAGCTCCCCCGACTCTAATGAGGACTCCTTTGGCAGTCGCATCTTCTTGCGAGAAGATGGCGCCACGGCACTCACGGGAATGGCAGGGATCGGCGACTCCGCACCAATGCCTGCACCTTCCGGAGTCGAGGGAGACGATGCATCGGAATCCTTGCTGCGCGAACGCTTGCGAGTATCTGGACTACCCGACTCAGGGGCTTCCTCCTCCACATCAGATGGGACGGTCGACTCCGACTCGTCCTCTTCCAAGGCTTCGTGAGGGATAACCCCCTCAGGAAGAGGGGGCATACAGGGTGACACCGCCCAATCCTGCATACAGACCACAATTCAGCATAAAGCAAAGAAACAACAAAGAAACAATCAACAAACTAAGCTACTACGTAGCACAACTGTACCTCAGGAGGAGGGTTAGAAACGTCGAACGGAGGAACGACTGGTTCATTGGGGAGCACATCCTTGACGGTGTACTTGGTCACCAGTCGAACCCTCTTATCTACTTCACTCGCGGACATGCCATCAGCAGACACGCATCGTCAGCACCAGCCCACTGAAACATGGGGTGGACTCTGGCCTGCAGGGGCTGGACGCGACGGCGCAACCACGTGCGAATGAGGGCGCAGCCTCCCTCCTCTTTGCCTATGCGACTCTCGAGGTCGCAGGCGCGCTCGTACATCACATCTGTCTCCACGGATTCACCAGGAATGACCACATTCATCCAGGAGCGCCTCCTCTGGCATGGCGTCGTGGGGTCGAAGGGTGCGAGTCCAAAGTGTTCTCCGTCAGCCTTCTCGTCACGGATGTAGAACCACTTGTCCCTCCACCCTTGGACGGACATCGCCAGCTTGATGTCGAAGTATGTGGCGGATGGATCGACGTGGATTCCGCAACCACCTACATCGTAGACTACGGAGCCAAACGCTGATTGCCACTTCAACTTGAAGATGCGCTTGAAGAGGCCGAAATGCGGCTCGATTCCGAGCCAGCACTCGCAAAGAGTGATGTAGCAAGCTACGTGGAGAATGGAATTGGGGACAGTTGATGGAGCTAGAGCCCGTAAAAGCAAAGAAGGCCCCTGAAGAAAGGATGTAGGGGCAACGAGAGGCCGCGAATGATGAATGCTAGGAACATCACTCGAAAACCGGTAGGAGGAGAGGGAGTTACCTCGCCGCCGGGGACGCGCGCGTCGGCGACTACGGCGGACAACACGCCGTCTCAGCGAAGAAGACGAAAATCAGAGGAGTTGATGACAGATGGACGCCACACGCCATTTGTGACGCGGGTGCCCGTGCCTTTCTTCTTCCCGCCGGCGGTGGTGCTCGTGCCAGCAGCGGCGGAGCCGCCCTTCTTCTTCATCGAACAGCGGCAGCCACGGAATCGGCCGCCGCACCTCCTTTCTTCTTCCCCATTATGCGGCGGCGATGCGACCGGAGGAAGTAGCTGGGAAATGTGCGGAGCTAGTCCAGCGCCGCGGAGGGAAAAGCTCGCAGAGAAAGCAGAGGAGCAGCGGCAATGTCGATGAAGGCAAAGGATGAAGGAAAGCAGATGTGAAATTTACCGTCGCAGCGTTGCTACTTAACCCCTGAAAGATGCAATCCAACGGCTCAGAAAAACCCTACAGGACGCGTGGCGTTCATCGTGCTCGACACGTGGAGGAGCTGAAACGCGAACCGTCCCCCCACTACTCCCATTACGTGCGGAAATCGAGGAGGCGCGGTTAAAATAAACATTACGTACGCCTAGTCAAATCAGAGTAACGGAGTGGGACCCACTGATCGTCATGTCCCGTCAAACTCGCTCACGCGGGCAACTGAGGTCATGAAATCGTCAGCACTGACATCAACAAAAACAATGCAGCAGAAGATTTTGACTACTTTAGTCCTTGCTCGAGTCTTCGACTCCACCAAGCACTCGGGGGCTACTCCCATAGGGAGCGTTGGTCGCGCATCCTATGATTTTTCTTCTTCTTTTATAGGAACATGAACAATCAAAGCAAAAACCCAATCACTCGAAGCACGGGTCGACTATGGACATGGGTTACTCCCATAGGGAGCGCCGGAAGCAAAATTCGACTGAAACAAGCAAATAAAAGACGACAGCAGTTGCAAAAGTTCTTTAGTCCATGACTGAGTCTTCGACTCAACCAGGCACTCGGGGGCTACTCCCATAGGAAGCGCTGGTCGCACACCCTATGATTATTTGTACAAAGTAATGTGTGTTGATAACATCCACACTCGAAGTTTATGGCGACACCGCCTCATAATTTTTCCCTACAAAGAGACCGCGTCTCCTGGGTCACCCGAATCGTCTCCGCGATGATAAAATTCGGATGCCGCGCTTACAACGTGAAGATAAGACCTAAATAAGGCCTGGCAACGCATTAAGCTGCGCACTACCAAAAATATATCCATGCGTACAGGTATGATGAACATGCCTTGACGGACGCGTCGAGTGCTCACACCCATATACTGGAATTCGGCTCCTGTAAGACCTCCGCGGCTTGAGTCGAATTACACCAGCACTTTCCGGATTCGAGTCCGGGGACTTGAGTTCGAGTAGGTGGCGTTGTTTTACCCTAAAGTAGTTAACTGATATCGATACATCGGTTAAAATCAGTCACGCACATCAACAATCCCTATGACATAAATAGAGCAGTCGAAAAATGTACTCAGTCATGTACTCGAAAGGCTTATTAAAGTCTCCAGTCGAATCTACGATTCTACTGCACACTCGGGGGCTACTGACATGGGTATTCCTACAGGTACTCGAGCTTGGTATATACGGTCTAAATACATAAAGTCCCACGGTGTCGCCAAGGCTCAAATGAAGAACTCGAGTAACCTACAGACTCTCGATTGCTTGAAGGATAAAAAGAAGCTAGAGATAGAAAGTTCAAAGGGGAAAAACCGTAACCTGTAACCGACTCGATCTGCTACCTGGACCTAGCCTATCTATATAAAGGCTAGGAGGGGGTGGCGAGAAGGACACATGCAACCCTAGTTTCCACAACCCTCACCAGATTGCATCTGCACACCATTGTAATATTCAATTTCTTTGATAATTCCACGAGCAGACAAGCAGGAGTAGAGACCTTTACGAGGCATGAACCTGGGTAAATCTTCGAGTCCCCTGTGTGCTTGTTTGCTAGCCGATAGATGTCTCCAGCGCTCCCTCCTTCTCCAAAAACCCAAGTCCATAACAATGGGCATTGATGAGTTAAACCCTCGTGAGCAGGAATTTGTCTTTTTCATTAGGGTTGGACGGAAAGGTTTATGATACCCCGGTTGGGACATTGTCCATGCAAGGTGGTCTAGTATTTTTGAAAAATGGGGTGTTACCATTTTAAAACTTTCATTTGGTGGTTGCTTCACAAAATACCCTGTTTTGGGCACTCGGAAAATAAAAAATGGTTTTTTGGGTGCGACAAAAAGGAAAACTTTCACGTGCAACATTGTTCGCCATCCCACGATGCACGTACGTGCACAATATGAGCACATTATCACAACTATGGCACGATTCTGACCATAATATTGGTTATTTGACCTGAAAGCGAGCAAACCTCGATTGAGATAGGTCACTTTGTGAAGGTATTTTTAGACACAATCAATATACCAATTTTAATATTTTTTCTTACAACTATGTCACATAATATGATATCATGCAAAGGTTTTGTATTGTTTTGATCTTTTTTAATTTTTATCTCCGTTTCAAACTATCGTCAAACTTTCTAAAACGGTGGGCATAATGATTCTTAGCTCGGGGTCGAGTCTCGCTAAACTTGTATTAGATCTCTGATTAAATAGCATATTATTAATCTAAAAATATTTTTTCTAAAAAATTATGAGCATCAGATCATGTGACTTACTTTCTATCGATTCAGCAGGAATTTATCTTTTTCACGACGAGAGGATGAAAAAGTTTAACATACCCCGGTTGAGACATTGTCCATGAAAGATGGTCTACTATTTTTTAAAAATGGGGTGGTACTATTTTTAAACCTTCATTTGTGGTTGCTTCACAAAACACCCTGTTTTAGGCACTCGAAAAATGGAAAATATGTGATACAAAAATATTTGTATTGTTTTTATATTTTTAGACAAAAATATATAATATTTGACTTTAAATAGATAGATATTATTTTTCTGCAAATTTTGATATATTATATGTATTTTTTGAAATTGAAATGATTTAGTTATAATTTTCCTAAGTTTAATGTGGCAAAAAAGAAAAATAGCTACGCCGACGGCAAATAGGTGTGAAACCTGTAGACTTGACGCAGTCGCATCGCCGTCACACCTAATGACCTACGCCGACGACTGCCGTCGGCCTATCCATCATACGCCGACGGCCGCACAGCCCAACTGCCGAGCACGTCCACCTGCACCGACGGCCCCAATATTTTGCCATCTGCGTTGAACACGGCCGTCGGCGTAGCTCATTATTCCCGTAGTGTGCTAGCCTGAATAAATGACAACAAATTGTTCCAATTGATGCAAGCCGATCCCCATGATCGGACGTACGTTTAGCAGAAAAGCTACCGGCGAGCATCGGTACGTTCTCCAGTTACCGGATATACTGCTCAAAATACCATCCGAGAATCTTCAAAAAATTAAAAGTTCATCCAAAATTCCTTAAACTTGAGAAAAATCTAAATTACCGGACCCCGAATAAAGACTGATATTTCTTCATACCGTTAGGTTCCAGAACAAACCAGGTTTCGGCGAAATCTAGGAATTTGTACATTTCTACTTAATTAAATGATTTCACACCAATCGATGGGCTAGATAGCCGAAACCAGCCTATGAAACTTGAGCAGTTGAAGGAAGAAAAATACTCTAGGCTAGCCTTATTGACCAGTCAGTATGTAGCAGCTATTTTGTTTTGAGAAATAGAGTACAGCGAGCTACTTTGACACTTTAATCATGCTGGAAAAAAACACGGAAAACAAAAGCTCAACCCGACAGCAGGGCTCCTCGCTTGACAGCCTTTTTCTGTTTGTGTCGATATGTGGGCGTCGTTCATGTAGCATTTATTTCTAGCTCATACCCATATATGTTTGGTTCTTTTCAGATAAACCTTAATACTGACCAAGTCGTTCCAGCCTATATTATTTGAAGACAATTTGTACTACAATATTAGATACCAATCTTACACACTAAAGAATACCAGGAGTAACAGAACAATACATGGACACTACTAAAAAATAGGCCTTTGGTACGGAGGATTGGTCCTGGTTGTGTTTGAAACCGGAACTAATATTCCGGACCCAACGGCTAGAAACGGCCACAGGCCCGGCCACCTCTAGTTCCGGACTAAGATTAATGTGATTCTTATATCATCTTCTTCCCTGCTCGAGCCACACTCCATTTTTAATCTGTTTCTTCTCTCTGTTTCCTCCATTGAGCTCGAGTTTATCCCCAATTTTTTCACAAGATTTGATGGTGTCCTATCTATCCAAGGGTTCTAAAAGGTAAGCAACTTTATCCTTTCATCTTTTATTGCTAGTTTAGCTCATTTCATGCTCTAGAACTAGTGGGATTTGTGGGTTTACTTTGGGAGTAATTTTTGCAATAATAACATTTGGTCACTATTTTACTTTGGTTTTAATGTGATGAACTTGTATTAATTAGGTCACTTCGCTATTTATAATGTTGTGTAATGGTTTGTGATATACTTAATTATATAATGCAGATTTGGCCACACTCCCTCCCGAGCTCGAGTTCATTCACTTTTTTCACACGATTTATCAAGATTTGGCGGCGCCCATCTATCCAAGTGTTCTAAAAGGTTACCAACTCCATCCTTTCATCTGTAATTGCTAGTTTCGCTTATTTCATGCTCTCGAAGTAGAGAGATTTGTAACCACTTCATCTTCAAATTCTGGATGGATATAAACAAAATAACATCATCATTATGCATAGATAGATATATGTACCATAGTAAACAATAATAATCACAAAATTATAACAAAAATAGGGTTAATTCAAAAAAGCTTCATAGGAAGATACGCTAGCTCAATAGTTCTTTGAGAAGCTCCGCAAGATGAATATATGGGAGTGCCTCTATGACGAGATCCTCGAAGATGTCCGAGGATAGGATCCTAAGACAACTTCGAGAAGCTCCGCCTTAGTGGTGTCCTTGTCGCACCATCTTGTAGTTTATAATTTCTCTAACTAGATCAATACGCTCGAGAGCTAACAAATTTCACATATATGGAAGTCCCTCTATGGCGAGCTACTCGAAGATGTGTGAGGACGGAATTCTAAGACATCTTCAAGAAGCTCCATCGTAGTGGTGTCCCTCTCACACAACATCTTGCAGTTTATTACTTCACCAGGATGCATCTTTCCTATTTATAGATTAAACACCACAAGTGTCGGCACTCACCCATGACATAGTGCCACCACCCACTGGATACTGTCTCCACTAACGGCACAGTATCGACACTCACCCATGACATAGTGTCACCACACACGATTAAATAATGAATTCTAATCGTTTAGTCCCGGTTGGTGTCTCCAACCGGGACTAAAGGTCCATCTTTAATGTCGACACTCACGGCCTAGTGCTTCCACTCACGGCATAGTGTCGACACTCACCTATGACATAGTGTTGCCACCCACAATTAAATAAATCTAAACGTTTAGTCCCGGTTGGCTTCTCTAATTGGGACTAAAGGTCCATCTTTAGTACCTGTTGGAGACACCATTCGGGACTAAACGGGCCCGCGCCAGCCCCAGCATGCCATAACCCCTTAAGTCCCGGTTGGTGTCTCCAACTGGGACTGAAGATCCACCAACCGGGACTAAAGATGGAGTAGAATGTTTTAAAATCAGTGCATAGTATTTACAGATGGAGTAGAAATTTTAGACCAATACAAATTTTAACATTGTGATTGCGTTTCATGTACATATATAATACAGATGAGCCGGCCATGGATGTATGATGACTGACGCTCTGGGGAGTTCATTCAAGGCATGCATTCTTTTCTCGTTGTGGCCAAGGCAAACAAGCGGAATGTTTTATGTGTTGTCCATGTGGTGTCTGTCGTAATCAGAAGGAATACTCTTCCTAAAAAGTCCTTCACGGCCACCTATTTCAATCCGGTTTCATGTCCGACAATTTCTCATAAGATAATCAATCCAGAAAGTCTACCAAGGTTACAAAATAATGTGGTCCAGTGTCTTATCAGCTTCGATTTGGTGTTCCCACCATCCTTCATCAATATTATGACGCACCTCCTAGTTCACCTAGTGGAAGAGATTACCATTCTCGGTGCTGTATTTCTACATAATATGTTCCCCTTTGGGAGGTTCACATGAGTCTTAAAGAAATATGTTCATAACCTTGATAGGCCAGAAGGAAGCATCTCCAAGTGCTATGGAACACGAGAGGTTATTGAGTTTTGTGTTGACTTTATTCCTGACCTTAAGACGATTATTTTTTCTGAATCACGACATGAGGGGAGACTGAGTGGAAAAGACACACTAGGAAAGAAAGCAAGGATATGTATGGACATGCATTCTTTCACTCAAGCACACTACACAGTTCTGCAAAATTCCACCTTGGTGACTTCGTATATCGATGAACACTAGAATATTGTATGCTCCAACAACCTAGGACAATCTGACTCCTGGATTAAGTTTGAACACATGGCGACTTTCGGCGGTTGGTTGCAGACACATCTCATGAATAACACCACTATTGGAGATCAGCTCTACTTGTTGGCCAGGTCACCATCTTCGACTATATTGACTTTCCAAGGATACAAGATAAATGGAAATACATTTTACATGATCGCCCAAGATAAAAAGAGTGCCAACCAAAACTGTGGTGTCCTCTTTGATGCAACATACGACAATGCGCAAAAAGACACATATTATGGTTACATAGAGGAGATATGGGAACTTAACAACGGACCTTATTTTAAGGTCCCTTTGTTTCGGTGCAAATGAGTCAACCTGACAGGAGTCAGGGTAAAGGTACCGGCTGTACGGAATGACAATAGTGGATCTCAATAATCTTGTGTATAGAGATGAACCATTCGTCCTAGCCAATGATGTGGCTCAGGTTTTCTATGTGAACTACCAAACCGAGAAAAAGGAAAGATAAGCAAAAGAATACATCATACGATGAGCCAAAGCGCCACATAGTTCTTTCAGGGAAAATAAACATCCTGGAAGTGTAGGACAAGACAGACATGTCAGAAGATTATAATAAGTTTCATGAAATTCTGCCATTCACAGTGAACACTGACCCAAGCATCCCGTTAAATAAGCAAGATGCTCCATGGTTACGGACTAGAAGAGAACCCCCAATACTAGATGTGGATGTTGGCAATGTATAATAATGCGTTAAAAGTTTTATTTAATAGTGTTCTCGATATGAACTAACTCTCGATAGGCAGTTGTTGATTCATAAGGAGAAGTAGTATTGCAATTCACTGTGGCCAGTTAAGATTATTCCCTCTCCTTGTGTGTCATACTAAGGTCTACCTGCTTACCAGCAGCATTAGCCATTATACTTTCTCATAACAAATGGTTTTGGTTTAGTTATTGAAATTCAAACATTTTTCATGTTGAAAGTTTTGTCAGATTTGAAAATATGCAGAAGTTATTCAAATTCATATCCAAACAATTTTCAAATATCCAAAAGATGGCAGCTTAGGAAACAATATATGAAATATTATATTTTTAATGGGTAGATTATATTATTGTGATCATTTTGGTATATTATATGTACTTTTCTGATTTTTAAATAATAATTTTTTTTCAAGCTTTATACTTAATAGAATATTTGTTAAACAATAAATTATTTCATTTAAGTGGTATAACAGAATGATAATATATTTAAATTATAGATCTTCTTTTTCTAAATTTTTTGATATATTATACATAATTTTCTAGATTATAGTATGATAGATATTGATTTCATAATATTTACTAATTTTCTGGATAATATAAAAAAACATATTACAAAATCCCATTTAGTCCCGATTTAAAACACCAACCGGGACTAAAGGTCTGCCTCGTGCGCGGATTCCTGTGGGCAGCCAAAAAACCTTTTGTCCCGGTTGGTGGCTACAAGCGGGACTAAAGGTAGCTACAAAACGAGACAAAAGGACCTTTATTCCCGGTTCGTAGCTGTAACCGGAACTAAAGGGTTTGGGGTATATATACCATGGACCCTCCCCGGTTGCAGCTTGCAACCGATACTTAGCAAATCCAACGGTCCGGGCCGCAGAGGAGAGCTCGAACCGCCGCACCACCAACAACTCCAAGGAGGAGGAGGGCAATGTCGTTGTTGTCGTTGTTGTAAGGAGGAGGAACCACCATGCCGAGGAGAGGAACCGCCACACCGTCGTCTGCAAGGAGGAGGAGGGCTTCGCCGATCTGCAAGGAGGAGGATGGAGCCACTCGTCCTTGTCTCCAACCACCCCCAAGCCCTTTCGAAGCCACTACCGGCCTCAAGGTACATCTCTGATTCCTCCCCTTCCTTTTCCCCGTTCCGTCGTTGCCATTGGATTCGAGTTCAACCTCGTCGGAGTTCTTTGTGTCCGTTGGAGTTCTCTGCACCGCCGTCCCTAGATGGGCTAGGATGGGCCGTAGCTGGGCTGTGAGAAGGGATGGGGAGAGAGAGAGGGACCAAGTGGCTAGGGTTTGTGTTTTTTCTAGTAAATGCTGCAACTTTGCAAACATCATAGAAAAAGAAGTACTCATCATAATGCAAATAATATGTCGTTGGATTCTGAAAAATGAGTAGTATTTGATTCTGGGATAAAATTACGAGTTTACCATACAAATATTTTCTGATATATTAAAAGGCATATTGTAGTATTTTAATTTTATGAATTAATATGAATAAATCCCCTATTGAATGGATCTAATTAATGCAATAACTGGTCCAAGGGTTGGGGTATATATATACCACGACCCCTCCCCGGTTGTAGCTAGCAACTAGGACTTACCAAATCCAACGATCCACGCCGCTGAGGAGAGATTGAACCGCCGTGCCGCTAGCAACTTCAAGGAGGAGGAGGACACTGCCATCCTTGTCATCATCGCAAGGAGGAGGAACTGCTATCCTCGAGGTCCGAGGGTTTAGGGTTTGCAACCACTGCTGCCGCCAGCAACCGCAAGGAAGCTTTATGGTTTTAGAGTTTTAGGGTTTGTTATTGAGAGTTTTATCTAGAGAATTGTAATAGATAGATGAATTCTAATAAATAGATGATTTTATTTGTTATAGATGATTTGATTGTAATAGATAGATTTATAAACTTGTATAATTCATAGAATATTCTCTATTTATCAGAAAAATATGAATAATATACCAAGATGTTTAGAAAAATGAGATCCACATTATAGCATCAAAATCATGCATCATTGCAATTATAATGATCGCGTTAGTAGAGCACTAAAACAACCTTCTCATATGCATATGGGGTTTCGAGGAATGCTATACTCAGAGCATCCCAATTGTAATATTCTTTTATTTTAATGCAAAATTGTTTTATCTTTTTTCTATATTAGTTAAGTTGTGGATGGTAGAGACGGTGATAGCGTAAAGGCGCCCAATCTTTCGATGAGACGATATCTGTTGATTATGGTGGAGGTCGATATTGACGATCCGACTACAAACGTGCGAGACGTTGCGCCTTAGCAATCGATACACCAACTTCCGAGGCTATTGATCACGCCGGAGCTAGATCAACCTGATCACGAGGATCAATCACTACAAGCAATCGAAGAACTAGCAAGAATTATAGATGCAATCAACATATTGCGAATATAGATGAATGCTTTATTAAAGAGGTGGGATTCTGTCAGTGCGTAGAACAAAAGGTCGGGTTTACACTTGTGCCTATGGCGAAGAGTAGCTCGTGACTAAGTCTTTTACTAAACAAAATCAGAGTCTAAACGATGACCTAATGGGAGTATATATGGAGGAACAGAAGGGTATTTTGGCCAACCTTGGGGAGGAGGTCAAAATCCATCTCCAGGTCGGTTTCCTCCAATATACGGACTCTAAAAGTTTAGCCTCTTTATTTGGACGAAAAATACATGGGCCTGGCCCATATTTAAAGGTGACACAACACCATCTAATCACATGGACGAAAATTTGAAGTGTGTAGCTCTCTAGTTCGTCCATGTCTTCATCTTTTCATTATGGTGGCTTCAAAGTTCTGAAATCTTCACTTGCAGCGTCATCCTGGATCCTCACATGATTGCTGCCATCATCTCCATGCATGATCATGCTCCAATGCTTGCCCCTCTCATCCATGCTAGGCCCATCATTCCTAAGTAACATACACACATCTAATTTAGGTAGCATCATATTGTCATGAATATTAGGAATAGTTCCTAGAAACGGAAGTACCTGATAATTTAGTTGGCGTGCACGAGCTCTTGTGAGAGGTCCTTGGAATTGTGGAACATGAGGAAGTGTGACTGTAGGTGCAACGGTTGTAACAACCGTAGGGATGTCCTCATTATCCTCTCCTTCTTGAATTGAAGTTGTCCTCGACGCAATCTCATCTTCTTCTCCAAAGTATGGTTTCAAATCTGCAATGTTAAATGAGGGACTTACCGTGCCCATCTCTGCAAGAAGCTCAAGTTTATATGCATTATCATTCATTTTCTCTAACACTTTAAAAGGACCAACATCACGTGGCGTTAATTTGGACTTGCGCAAATCAGGAAAACAATCTTTGCGCAAATGCAACCAAACTAAATCTCCCACATCAAACACAATATGCTTGCGTCCTTTATCACCAGCAACTTTATATTTAGTATTCATACGTTCTATATTTTCCTTAGTAATCCTATGCAACGTAAGAATCTGTTTAGCATGTTGTGTAGCATAAAAATTATGTTGCACCGAAGATGGAATAGGTAATAAATCGATAGGTGCACGAGGAACAAAACCATACACAATCTCAAAAGGGCATAACTAAGTTGTAGAATGCATGGAACGATTATAAGCAAATTCAATATGAGGTAAACAATCTTCCCACATTTTTAAGTTCGACTTTAAAATATCTTGTAACATGGTAGACAAAGTTCTATTAACTACTTCAGTTTGTCCATCAGTTTGGGGATGACATGTAGTACTAAACAACAACTTAGTCCCCAACTTAGCCCATAAACATTTCCAAAAATGGCTAAGAAATTTAGTATCACGATCTGAAACAATAGTATTAGACACACCATGCAAGCAAACAACATCGCGAAAGAATAATTCAACAACATGAGCAGCATCATCACTCTTATGACAAGGAATAAAGTGTGCCATCTTAGAAAATCTATCCACAACCACAAAAATACTATCCCTCCCCTTCTGTGTTCGAGGTAATCCTAAAACAAAGTCCATAGAAATATCCTCCCAAGGTACACTAGGAACAGGAAGAGGCATATATAAACCATGTGGATTAAGGCGTGACTTAGCTTTTTGACATGTTGTGCAGCGAGCAATAAACCTCTCCACATCCCTTCGCATGCGTGGCCAAAAGAAGTGTGTAGCAAGTATGTCTTCTGTCTTCTTTACTCCAAAGTGACCCATCAATCCTCCTCCATGCGCCTCCTGCAACAACAAAAGATGAACGGAATCTTCTGGAATGCATAGTTTGTTAGCACGGAACACAAACCCATCATTGAGGATGAATTTGTTCCAAGTTCTACCCTCTAGACAATGCTGCAAAACATCTTTAAAATAGGCATCTTTCATATATTGTTCTTTAATAGTTTCCAATCCAAAGATTTTGAAGTCAAGTTGAGATAACATGGTATAACGATGTGACAAAGCATCAACAATAATATTATCTTTACCCTTTTTGTGTTTAATAACATAAGGAAAAGATTCAATGAATTCAACCCACTTTGCATGACGTTTATTCAACTTAGCTTGACTACGAATATGCTTCAAAGATTCATGATCAGAATGTATAACAAATTCTTTAGGCCATAAATAATATTGCCAAGTTTGTAATGTCCGAACAAGAGCATATATTTCCTTATCATAAGTAGAATTGTTCAAACTAGCTCCACTCAATTTCTCACTGAAATATGCAACAGGTTTTCCCTCTTGTAACAACACTCCTCCCAAACCAATTCCACTAGCATCACATTCCAACTCAAAGGTCTTATTAAAATTAGGAAGCTAGAGTAAAGGAGCATGTGTAAGCTTATCTTTAAGTAGAATGAAGGCTTCTTGTTGTGCATCGCCCCAAACAAAGGGCACATCTTTCTTAGTAAGCTCGCTCAGTGGTGCTGCACTGGAACCAAAATCTTTGATAAAGCGCCTATAAAATCCAGCGAGGCCAAGGAAGCTCCTCACTTGTGTGACTGTTTTGGGTTGTGGCCAACTCGAAATTGCTTCAATCTTGGCGGGGTCAACTTCAATACCCCTTGCTGTAACAACATAGCCAAGAAAAGCAACTCTATCCGTGCAAAAGGTGCACTTCGCAATGTTACCAAACAAACATGCATCGCGTAAAGCATCAAAAACAACACGTAAATGTTCCAAATGTTCTTCTACAGATTTGCTATATATCAATATATCATCAAAATAGACCACCACAAAATGTCCAATAAAAGCACGTAAAACTTCATTCATTAATCTCATGAAAGTGCTGGGAGCATTAGTTAAACCAAAGGGCATCACTAACCACTCATATAAGCCAAATTTAGTTTTAAATGCAGTTTTCCATTCATCTCCTAACTTCATACGAATCTGGTGGTAACCACTACGCAAATCAACCTTAGAGAACATGGTAGAACCACTCAATTCATCAAGCATGTCATCTAAACAAGGAATATGATGATGATATTGAATAGTAATATTATTGATTGCTCTACAATCAGTACACATGCGTGAAGAACCATCTTTCTTTGGTATCAAAATAATAGGAACAACACATGGACTAAGAGACTCACGAATATGACCCTTGTCAAGAAGTTCTTCAATT
The DNA here is from genome assembly GCA_023614405.1 of Avena insularis. NCBI lineage: Eukaryota > Viridiplantae > Streptophyta > Magnoliopsida > Poales > Poaceae > Avena > Avena insularis. The sequence goes on from CM042694.1 coordinate 354,038,065, forward strand.
TGTTGCTGAATCTCTTTCGTCTCCTCCGGATTGGTACGATATGGCGCACGATTGGGCAAAGATGCTCTAGGAATCAAATCAATTTGGTGCTCAATTCCACGAATAGGTGGCAGTCCTGGAGGTACATCTTGTGGGAAAACATCCTCATACTCCTGCAAAATGTTAGCAATAGCAGGTGGCAATGACGGAGGAATCTCCTCAGCCGAAAACAACACTTCTTTGCAAATGATAGCATAACATGCGGTAGTACTCACATCAATTTCAGAAATATCAGATTTGCTAGCTAGCAAACAAGTACTTTTCAAACGAAATTCATTAGCATGTTTTGGCAGATTTAGAAGTACTTGGAGAAGGCATAAGTTCCTTAGCAACAATCTGATTTTCGCTCAGCTTTTTCCCCTCATTATGTGCTCTACTAGCTCTAGCAAGATTATCTTTTAAAATACTTTCAGGAGACATGGGAAGTAACACAATTTTCTTATCATTATGAACAAGAGAATACTGATTTGTGCTACCATAGTGTATAGAATTTGTATCAAATTGCCATGGTCTACGAAGTAAAAGAGCACATGCTTGCATAGGAACAACATCACACTCAACATAATCAGCATATGCAGCAATAGTAAAATGCACACGAACTGTATGTGTTACCTTAACCTTGCCGCTGTTATTAAACCATTGAATGTGATGTGGACGAGGATGGGGTCGTGTCGTGAGAGAAAGCTTTTCAACCATCTCCATGCTCGCCAAGTTGTTGCAGCTCCCTCCATCAATAATAATGCGAATACAACGATCTTTAACCATGCCCTTGGTATGGAACAGATTATGGCATTGGTCAGGCTCGGCCTTGGTAATTTGTGCACTCAAGACTCGTTGTGCAATTAAACTCGGGTATTTCTCAGCATGTTCCGCAGCCATATATTCAGAATCTTGCTCCATGGGTGCTGCAGCACATTGCTCATCATATGCAATAAGAGCCAAAGTATCTTCATCATAATCACTGGCAGAATCATATCCACCATCCTCAAGAGCAATCATCACATGAGAGGAGGCACAATCACGTGCAAAGTGACCAAGTCCACCACATTTGCGGCACTGAATTTGGCTGGACTTGCCCATAGATGCCATGGAGGACGCAACACTCGGGGCTGGTCCCGGAGTAGTCTTCCGTGCAGCAAACGGAGGTGGTGTAGATGTTGCAGATCGCGTGGATGTGGTCACTGGAGGTGTAGGTGCAGTAGCCCATGACGCTGAATTCGGTGATCTCTAAGTAGAACGCCATGCAGAATAATTAGTTCGTATCGCCTCGCGTCGATCCTGCACTTCACATTCAGCATTGCAAGCAAGATGGAACAAACGGGTAATAGTGTGATAAGATTTATATCTAAGAATGGTCTGAATTTCCTTATTTAACCCACCTACGAATCATGCCATTAATGCTTCATTATCCTTCTCTATACCACAAGGCAGCATGCCATTTTGCAACTCCTGATAGTAATCCTCTACAGAATTTTTGCCTTGATCTAGACGTGCTAATTTGGTAAGCATGGAACACTGATAATATGGTGGAACAAAATTAATACGCATAGCATGTTTTAAAGCATCCCACGTAGTGATTGGATTAGCATGATTAGCACGACAATATTCAGACCACCATATGGAAGCAAAACTAGTGAACTCACAAGTAGCAGCACTAACATGTCTATCCTCGGGATAATTTAAGCATGCAAAACGCTGGTCTAATTCTAATTTCCAAGAGAGGTATGCATCAGAATTATAGCGACCATTAAACATAGGAACATTTAATTTCAGTTTAGCAACATGGCCATCATCACGTACCAACAGAAAAGGAGGTGGACAACGAATGTGGGGATTGTATTGCCTAGGACGACCAGCTGGCTGATCAACTATGAAGTCGTCCGCGTACTCGCCCTCGTCCTCATCTTCCCCGTAATAATCATCCAACTGTGCATCTCGGGCCTGTGTGACACCCGTAGCTCCTGCAACACCAGCAGCAACACCCGTAGCCGAAGTTTGTGCCGGATGTTTGAGAATGCGCTGTGCACGTCCCAACAAGTTCGGTGTAGGAGCCACGAGAGTCGGCTGTGGAGGAGGCGCGCGAGCCGTCGGTGGTGGAGGTAAGCGTGCTAACACCTCCTGGAATTTAGCGTCGATTTGGTGGTGAAGGAGGTCTCGAGTCCCTCGAGTTGCTCCATCGTGTCAGTAAAACGCTTATCCACATCCTACATATGGTCATCCAAAAGTGTGGTGACGTAAGCCTGCAAGGCTTCACCCTCCAGTGGCTGTGTCCCGGTGTTTTCTGGTGGCATGATTAGTATGCAAAAAGCACAGGTACATAATAAAGATACAACAGGGACAGTGGTGGAAAACGCTTAATCTGTCAAGCAAACTAATACTCTTACCCGTTCTTACCCTGCAGCAGGAGGTGAGCAGCAACCATCGTGATCAAGCTTCAGGAAGATTGAATAGAGCGATTGCCAGGTGATGTCAATGCACGGTGTAGGAATATGTGGAGTTCTGGGTGGCTGCAATATCTGTAGACACAATTTCAAAACAACAATGCAAGTTGAATAACAGCTCAACGATGATACTGTGCTGGTCCTAGACTATCCCAAGCTAGAGACACGAGCCTAGAACACTACGAGTCACGCCACGACACCGAAAAGCAACAGGCACCAGTGCTCTGAACAACACGCGAATTAGGCGAAAAACACTAGTATGGAAAGTGTCTCAAAATGATCAGCAAGGTGGAATATCAGGATAGGCTCAAGATTTTTTTTTGAAATTTCCGAAAACTGCACGAAACTGCTCTGGAAAGTGTGCAGACACCAATTTTTTTTAACTATAATGGCGTATAGCTCAAAACGATCCCAGAAGCCTAAAAACAATATAGGCCAAAACTTTTTTTTCACTTTGGAGTATAGGCCGAATTTTTCACTTTGGAGTATAGGCCGATTTTTTTTGCTCTCCCCTCCTCTTCCCTTCTGGCTGAAACTTTCTGGAACTCGGATCAAGTTACAACTCGGATGGGATCTACAATGATGGAAAGCAAGAGTACGAAAACGAAAACAAACCTAACTGGACTGGAACAAGGATATGTGGTGGCGGAGGCGGTATGTGGGCGTAGGGTTGTAGCAAGTGTATGGCGGTGGTGATAGCGGAATCAGTGGTGATGGCGGAATCGGTGGTGGCGGTGGTGATGACTGTGACCAGAACTCGAAACTCTAAAGATCTAGATCTAAAACCAGCACTGGACACGACGATGTAGACTAGAACTCAACAAAACAAATACTAAAAAGAAACGATGCAATAGGCCCGAAAGTGTTTCTAGGATATAGATCTAACCCTAATTTGTTGGCTTTTTATGGTTTATAGGAAGAAGAACAGATGCAATCTAAACTACAAAAACTGTAAGATCTCATCGAGAAAACTGAAATCTGATACCACTTGATAGGGTAAAGGTGCCCGATCTTTCGATGAGACGATATCTGTCGATTATGTTGGAGGTCGACGTTGACGATCCGACTACAAACGTGCGAGACATTGTGCCTTAGCAATCGATACACCAACTTCCGAGGGTATTGATCACGCCGGAGCTAGATCAACCTGATCACGAGGATCAATCCCTGCAAGCAATCGAAGAACCAGCAAGAATTATAGATGTAATCAAGATATTGTGAATATAGATGAAAGCTTTATTGAAGAGGTGGGATTCTGTCAGTGTGTAGTACAAAAGGTCGGTTTGACACTTGTGCCTATGGCGAAGAGTAGCTCCTGGCTAAGTCTTTTACTAAACAAAATCCGAGTCTAAACGATGACCTAATGGGAGTATATATGGAGGAACAGAAGGGAATTTCGGCCAGCCTTGGGGAGGAGGTCGAATTCCATCTCCATGCCGGTTTCCTCCACTATACGGACTCTAAAAGTTCAGACCCTTTATTTGGACGAGAAATACATGGGCTTGGCCCATATTTAAAGGTGACGCAGCACCATCTAATCACATGGACGAAAATTTGAAGTGTGTAGCTCTCTAGTTCGTCCATGTCTTCATCTTTTCATTATGGTGGCTTCAAAGTTCTGAAATCTTCACTTGCAGCGTCATCCTGGATCTTCACACGATTGCTACCATCATCTCCATGCATGATCATGCTCCAATGCTTGTCCCTCTCATCCATGCTAGGCCCATCATTCCTAAGTAACATACACACATCTGATTTAGGCAGCATCATATTCTCATGAATATTAGGAATAGTTCCTAGAAACGAAAGTACCTGATAATTTAGTTGGCGTGCACGAGTTCTTGTGAGAGGTCCTTGGAATTGTGAAACGTGAGGAAGTGTGGCTATAGGTGCAACGGTTGTATCAACCGTAGGTATGTCCTCATCAGACGGTGAACAACACATGTTGGATATGATACTTGTGGGTGGAGGTTATTACGATGCATCAAACGACGGTGGAGATGATGGACCACGATATCTTAACTTGTCTAGTGATGGAGCAGACGACGATGGAGACGAAGATTGTGATGACGCCTTAACAAAGTCCGGCGAGGTATCTAAAGCCTTTGATGATCACTAATAGGTGCATTAGTTGATTTGTATATATATATATACTAACGCATGTTTCTTCTCTTAGACCTCCGCATCGGGCAAATCTACTAAAAGGAAATGAGGCCCGACCAGAAAGATGGCTGATGGTGTGCGTCTCACAATTGAATCAGTCTCTAAGTAGGGCCAACCGTTGGAGCCCAAAGAGAGCGCATCTGCATTTCTAAATCAATGCAGAGATATTGTTAGGGACACCATCTCAATCGCCACACGAGATTGGAATAAGCTAAAAAAAAGGATCAAGTTCGAGCTAGTTTTGTTGATGACAGAGCCAAAGATTGTCTTTGGAATTCGCTAATGAAATATTTCACCCTACCAAGCTTGGAAACTGATGAGCTAACTGATACGTTGCTAATGTATCTATAATTTTTGATCTTCCATGCTTGTTTTATATCTACTTTCTTATGTTTTGTCCACACTTTGGAGTATTTTTATACACTTTCTTGGACTAACCTATTAACAAGATGCCACAGTGTCAGTTGCCTGTTTTCTGCTGTTTTTGGTTGCAGGAAAGTCAGAAAAAGAAAATTCTCGGAATTGGACGGGACAAAAGCCAAACTTATTATTTTACCGGAAGACTCACGGAGCCAGAAGATGAGACGGAGAGGGGCCACAGGGTGTCCACACCACCCCTTGGTGTGGGCAGCCCTAGGCCACGCCAGGGCATGGTGTGGGCCCCCTGGCCGCCCACCGACCTTGCCTCTTCGCCTATAAGATGCCTCCCGATGTAACAACCCTAAATTGACAAGCCTCTAGCCACGAAAAGTTCCGCAGCGCCGCCGCCACCGAAGGGGAGATTCGGGGGACAGAAAGTCTCTGTTTTGGCACCCCGCTGGGACGAGGAAGTGCCCCCGGAGCCATCTCCATCGATCTCCACCACCATCTCCATCGCCGTTGTTGATTCCCATGATAAGGAGGGAGTAGTTCTCTCTCGAGGCTAAGGGTTCTACCGGTAGCTATGTGTTAATATCTCTCTATGCATGATCATATTGTGATCATGAGCTTTGTAATTAAGTAGATCTACTTTGCTACTCAAGTGTTTTAATAGATCTCTGCTCTCCCCATGTGTGTGAAAGTGATAGCGTGCACACCATGGTGGCACTTAGGTTAGAGATTACAAATACTTGTTATGAGTTATATTTGGAGTTGGATGTCTCTATGAAATTGTGGTGTTTGTTGGAACCTGTGCTCAAGGTGACAGTGTGGGTTTATCTAGATGGGAAAAGCAAACTTTGAGGAGTGCTGTTATAGCCCTACCATGGATTAGAGTGTCCAATCGAAGAGTAGTTCAGACTAGTACCATAAAGAGAAGATATTTATATGAGAGTGTTCACTAGCGAAAGTATGATCCCTAGGCCTTGTTTCTAAGCATTGAAACACCGTTTGCAATTAGATCTGTTACATGTTTGCTTGCTGCCATCTTTATTTCAGTTTGCCTTTAGTCTCTTCCACACCATCAAGCTATTTTCTGGCACCTTTACCACTTATAATTGTCCATACCACTTGTATTTCACTATCTCTTCGCTGAACTAGTGCACCTATACACCTGACAAGTGTATTGGGTGTGTTGGGGACACAAGAGACCTCTTGTATCTTGATTGCAGGGTTGCTTGAGAGGGGATACCTTTGACCACTTCCTCCCTAAGTTCGATAAAACTTGTGTAATCCCCTTAAGGGAAAACTTGCTGCTGTTCTACAAACCTCTGAACTTGGAGGCCCAACAACTGTCTACAAGAATAGAAGTGCATAGACATTAAGCTATTTTCTGGCACCGTTGCCGGGGAGGTAAGGTAAAAGGTACTCACATCCTATGGCTACTAAGCTATCTTCTAGTACTTTAGCTAGTGTGTGAGTGCTCAAAGTTATTTCCTTTAGATTCTGCAATTATATCTTTTTGTTTCTTGTTTTTATTTTCACTAGTTAGGCTTAATGGAAAACAACAACAAAATTAGAGAGCTTTATAGTATTTATCTTGAGTTAGGACATAAAGTGTTTGAAGAGAAAATTAAAAAACCTATAGAACTTTATTTGCATGCTAATAGCAATGTTGTTAGTATGAATTCTTTGGACACCATTATTGCTAATGCTATGGAAAAGTCTAAGCTTGGGGAAGCTAGTTTTTATGAAAATGATCTTTTTAGTTCCCCAACTTTGGAAGATAGCTATTCTATTTCTTATGATGATACCAAACCTCCAATATATGATGATTATAATGATGAATATGATATTTTCAGTCCACCTACTATTGGGGAGAAAATTAATTATGATTACAATATGCCTCCTATATTTGATGATTATGGTGATGAGAATAATAATGATAGCTCTTTTGTTGAATTTGCTCCCACTACAATTAATAAGAATAACTATGCTTATGTGCAAAGTAATAATGATTATATGCATGTGGCTCATGATAAGAATGTTTTATGTGATAGTTATATTGTTAATTTTATTTGTGATGCTACTGAAAGTTATTATGAGAGAGGGAAACATGGTTTTTATGTGTCTCAACAATATTAAGTTTCCCCTCTTTATGTTGAAAGTCTTGAAGTTGCACTTGTTTTGCTTTCCTATGCTTGTTGCTTTTTGCTTTCATGACTTGTTTATTTACAAGATTCCTATGCATAGGAAGTGGGTTAGACTTAAATGCTTTGAATTTGCTTCTTGATGCTCTCTTTTACTTCAATTCATATTTTCTATGTGAGCATCTTCTCAAACTATCATGCCTAACTTAAAGGCGTTAAAGAAAAGTACTTATTGGGAGATAACCCAAAAGTTTTAGATGAGTCTTGGAAGTTATTGCTTCAGTAATAACCTCTCCTTATCTGTTTTATTTGCTTTTTGTGCCAAGAGTAACCTCTAATGAGAGAGAAGTAAAGCTTAGGAAAGTTGTTGTCCCGAAACAGATTTTTGTGCTTCACCGTAAAAATTCGTGTAAAATATCTGTATGTCGTTTTCATTCGTGAATTTTTGTGCTTCTGCCCAAGGTTATTATCTAACTTTCGTTAGTTCAACACTTTTCGATTTGAGCAACATAAGGTCTTCGAAAAAATCGGTTTTTACCTGCTGGTCTGTTTTGACAAATTTCTGCCATTATTTACATTTGCTTCTTATTGATTTCTTTTTGGGTTCTTTTTAGGGAATTGAGCTTTTTGAGGGAAGTGGTACAGTAGCTTGTGTTTTAATGGAAGTTTTATTGGTGTTGAAACTGAACCCAAAGACTTATTATCTTGAGTACACTAATGTTGCTAATGAAGATTATGTGAAGTTTTGTATGAAGGAAAAATTTCAGGTGCTAAAGAAAGAATGATGTAATGAGATGAAGAATGAACTAAAGCTCAAGCTTGGGGATGCCACCCCGTGTCACCCCAAGAAATATCCAAGAAGTACAAGCGTCAAAGCTTGGGGATGCCCAAGGCATCCCCTTCTTCATCAATAAAAATCTTAGGTTCTTCCAAACACTTCATTTTTATTGTTTCATGCATAGTTGTGTTGTTCTTGGAGCGTCTTCGTTTTCGTTTTTGGTTTTGGTTTGCTTGGTTTGCTTAGTTTGCTTGAATAAATTGGTTGGACCCCCTCTTTCATACATTAGTTTTCAAATAAGTGTGGTTTGGATTGGAAAACAGTAGGAAAAGTTCATGCTTAAGTGGTAAAAGGAGCTCGTTTTTGACGGTGGCCTATGCTTTGTCATGTCATGCTTGATATTGTTTTGGCTTTATGCTTAGTGATTTTTTGCTGTAGCATGACATGTTATAAACAATTGAGATTGCTTAATGTGCCTTGAAAGAATCATGTGTCGTTTTAGCATATTAAAGCATAGTATTGTGGTATTCTCCTTTGATGCTTTATTTGGGTTAACTTGGCGCATGCTCACACCATGTTATTACTATCCCAAGTCACCATAGCCTTTATGATCCTTTAGTTTTCGACTTGTAATATCACTTTATGCTTTAATTAATGATGTTTGGTCGCTTTGCATGATTATGGCCATTATTGCTCTTTTAGTTGGCCGCTCCCAGCCTATTGCTAGCCTCCATAACCAAGTATTAGTTCCACTCATGCATCCAACTCCAAATAAAACCAAGTTATCCCAAAGAGTCCACCATACCTACCTATTAGCATTTGCTATTCCAAGTATATTCATGTTTTTATCTACCTTCCGAATTAAACTTGTTATGAGAAAACTAGTGATTAAAGCTCTCACGAACTTGATGGCACACTTTACTTTTCTTGCCCTTAATAAACTTGAACCATTGTGTCGTCTATGTTGTATATGCTTGCACTTATATGTTGGGGATTAGCAAAACCATGCTATCATGGGGAACGATCTCAACATTGCACTTGTACTTTGTACCTAGTTGATATCATGCTCTTTTGTCTATGGATGTCGTTGGTGTGAAATGAAAGGGGAGCTTGTAAGTCCATGGAGTTATGTATGTGTGTTAGAGAAACGCCTGGGCCGCTGGTCTAATCCATGCCGTCATGGTGGAAACCTGCAGTGTAACCGTAATGAGCTGTCTATGAAGCATTCTTCTTATAAAAAAAGAGTCGGATATTGAGAAAAAGAAAAAAAGAAAAAAAAGAGATATGAGAAAAGAGGAAAGAGAGAAAAAAGCACCATTTTCCCATGGTAAATAAGAAGATTGCTGAGATGCTCATTGTCTGCTTGCCTTGTCATTTTGATATGGGGATTCTTCCGTATCATCAGGCAAGGGGTACCCCGTTGGCGGTTCTCTATGATACACATGTACTTACTATGACAAGAATTTACCGGTATCTAAACTTGAGTAGCATGAGGAGCGGCCCTCGTATTCAAGGGACATGAGATTTCCAACTTATACTTTGTCAAGCATATACTCCATAGTTTGTTCACATTAACCTTAATCACTTCAAGATGCTTATGATATGGGCAATGAGAGCTGAAAGCTAAAAAGTACCATAATTTTTGGAAGCTCTTTATGAAACTTGAATCCCTACTTCCTTCTGTGAAGGCCTTTCTTCCACTTTTATATTGAGTCTCCACCTTCTATCTTTATGCACCTACTTTGAGAGCATAGTGGCCATTCTTAGTTCTATGTGCACTGTCCCAAGACTTGTTGATTGATGCATAATTTTGATATTTCTTGTTCTTAAACTATTTGTATCTAGTCACTCTTATGAACTTTGAAGGTGTCCTATGCATCTATGTTTGCTACTGTATGAGGGACAAGCTGAATGCCAATATGCTATGTTTTCTTTATGTGAAACAAACAAACGTCTTGCAAAGCATTGTTATTCATGAATCTTTTGTTTGTGCCTTTTCATGTTGCAACATAGTTGCTATGTATTATTGTTAGAACTTTGTCTTTCATGTTATGTTGAAGTACTATGATCCCAGCTATCAATGTTTTACAAATACTTTGATCAAGTTTATGATGGTGCATGTCACCTCAAAAATCATTCTTTCTTTTTATCACTTACCTACTCGAGGACGAGAAGGAGTTAAGCTTGGGGATGTTGATACGTTGCTAACGTATCTATAATTTTTGATGTTCCATGCTTGTTTTATATCTACTTTCCTATGTTTTGTCCACACTTTGGAGTATTTTTATACACTTTCTTGGACAAACCACTTAACAAGATGCCACAGTGCCAGTTGCCTGTTTTCTGCTGTTTTTTGGTTCTAGGAAAGTCAGAAAATGAATATTCTCGAAATTGGACGGGACAAAAGCCAAAGTTATATTTTACCGGAAGATGCCACAGTGCCCCCTGGCCACCCACCGTCCTTGCCTCTTCACCTATAAGATGTCTCCCGATGCAAAAAACCTAAATTGACAAGCCTCCAGCCACGAAAAGTTCCACAACACCGCCGCCACCGAAGGGGAGATTCGGGGGACAGAAAGTCTCTGTTTCGGCACCTTGCCGGGATGGGGAAGTGTCTCCGGATCCATCTCCATCGATCTCCACCACCATCTCTATCGCCGTTGCTGATTCCCATGATGAGGAGGGAGTAGTTCTTTCTCGAGGCTAAGGGTTCTACCAGTAGCTATGTGTTCATCTCTCTCTCTATGCATGATCGTATTGTGATCATGAGCTTTGTAATCAAGTAGATCTACTTTGCTACTCAAGTGCTTTAATAGATCTCTGCTCTCCCCATGTGTGTGAAAGTGACAGCGTGCACACCATGGTGACACTTATATTTGGAGTTGGATGTCTCTATGAAATTGTGGTGTTTGTTGGAACCATCTAGTGCTCAAGGTGACAGTGTGGGGTTATCTAGATCGGAAAAGCAAACTTTGAGGAGTGTTGTTATAGCCCTACCATGGATTAGAGTGTCCAATCGGAGAGTAGTTCAGAGTAGTATCATAAAGAGAAGATATTTATATGAGAGTGTTCACTAGCGAAAGTATGATCCCTAGGCCTTGTTTCTAAGCATTGAAACACCATTTGCAATTAGATCTGTTACATGTTTGCTTGCTGCCATCTTTATTTCAGTTTGCCTTTAGTCTCTTCCACGCCATCAAGCTATTTTCTGGCACCGTTACCACTTATAATTATCCATACCACTTATATTTTACTATCTCTTTGCCGAACTAGTGCACCTATACACCTGACAAGTGTATTGGGTGTGTTGGGGACACAAGAGACTTCTTGTATCTTGATTGCAGGGTTGCTTGAGAGGGGATACCTTTGACCACTTCCTCCCTGAGTTCGATAAACCTTGGGTAATCCACTTAAGGGAAAACTTGCTGCTATTCTACAAACCTGTGCACTTAGAGGCCCAACAACTGTCTACAAGAATAGAAGTGCTTAGACATCACTAACACTGGAACTGGCGTTGAAAGTCAGGGAGTGGGCTCTTATGAAGATTGCCACACAATTCCGTAACTGGAAGAAAAGATTATACCGAGAGTATGTCAATGCAAAAAAATCTCTAGAATTCACTAGCGCACTTGTTTGTAGAATAGCAACAAATTTCCCTTAAGTGGATTACCAAAGGTTTATCGAACTCAGGGAGGAAGTGGTCAAAGGTATCCCACTCAAGCAACCCTGCAATCAAGATACAAGAAGTCTCTTGTGTCCCCAACACACCCAATACACTTGTTAGGTGTATAGGTGCACTAGTTCGGCGAAGAGATAGTGAAATACAAATGGTATAGATAATTATAAGTGGTAACGGTGCCAGAAAATAGCTTGACGAATAGGAAGAGACTAAAGGCAATCTAAAATAAAGATGGAAGCAAGCAAACATGTAACAGATATAGTTGCAAACGGTGTTTCAATGCTTAGAAACAAGGCCTAGGGTTCATACTTTCACTAGTGAACACTCTCATATAAATATCTTCTCTTTATGATACTACTCTGAACTACTCTCTGGTTGGATAACTCTAATCCACGGTAGGGCTATAACAACACACCTCAAAGTTCGCGTTCCCCATCTAGATAACCCCTCACTATCACCTTGAGCGCTAGATGGTTCCAACAAACACCACAATCTCATAGAGACATCCAACTCAAATTATACTCATGACAAGTATTTATGTAACCTTAGCCAAAGTGCCACATGGTGTGCACACTATCAACTTCACAAACGTGGGGATAAGCAGAGATTCATTAAAGCACTTGAGTAGCAGAATAGATCTATAGATTACAAAGCTCATGATCTCAATAAGATCACACATAGAGAGAGATGAACACATAGCTACCAGTAGAGACCTTAGCCTCGAGGAAGAACTAATCCCTCATCATCATGGGAATCAGCAACGGTGATGGAGATGGTGGTGGAGATCGATGGAGATGGCTCCGGGGGAAATTCCCTATCTCGGCAGGGTCCCAGAACAGAGACTTTCTGTCCCCCGAATCTCCCCTTCGGTGGCGGCGGTGCTGTGGAGGTTTTCGTGGCTTTCTCCCGGATTATTTAGGGTTTCTGCATCGGAGGCTTCTTATAGTAAAGGAGGCCTAGGGGTGCCGAGGCAGCACCCCAGTGCGGCCAGGCCATGCGACTAGGGGGTATGGCCCCCTCGAGGCCCTTCTCCGTCTCGTCTTCTGGCTCCGTGTTCCCTTCAGTGAAATATTGACTTTGGCTTTTATCCCGTCCAATTCTGAAAATATTCATTTTCCAGCTTTTCTGAAACCAAAAATAGCAGAAAACAGGCAACTGGCACTGTGGCATCTTGTTAATAGGTTAGTTCTAGAAAATGCATAAAAGTATCTCAAAATGTAGACAAAACATAAGAAAGTAGATACTAAACAAGCATGGAACATCAAAAATTATAGATACGTTTACGACGTATCAACATACCCAAGCTTAACTCCTGCTCGTCCTCGAGTAGGTAAGTGATAAAAAAGAATAATTTTTAAGGTGACATGCACCATTACAATCTTGATCAAACCATTTGCATGCATTGAAAGCTCACTACAAGATATGTGTTAACTAGTGACCTTTTCTTAACGACCATGATTTTTTTGGTCATAGATCTATGACCATTTCGAATCAGTTGGTCGTAGATAAAAAAACTATGACCTTTTTCGATAGGAAGATCATAACTTGCTTACACTAATTGGTCATAACATAGATAACATGGTCTATGACCTTAATTTTAGGCAACCACGACCAATTTAAATGGTCGTAAATACTATGTATGATTACTTTAAAAATAAATATCGCCACCTCAGCAAGTTGGTCTACGTGTCATGCACATGTGTCTAACGTGTCCTACCCATGTGTAATTTTTTATACTTAATATCCACACATTTTGACCGGTTAACCAAGCAGACCATGCGTGCAAATTAAGCAAAAATAGGGGCATGGGGGGCTCGAACCCGCGAGCTCCAGTGATGTGGCCCAACATACGGAAACCACCTTTGGTCCACATCATGCCACGCTAATCATCACTCCAAAGGTGAACTCCTTCCATGCTTTGCCTTTCGTTGGTTATGATGCGAATGAAATCCTACTTGAGACAAGTGCCCATGATGTGACTAGGTCCATGAACATGACGACAAGAGGATGCAGCAAGGATGGTCGTGAAACCAAGACACCCAAGCAAGAGGCCTGGAAGAGAAGACGCAAGAAGCTGCTGAAGCAGGACCGGAGTCTCCGGATCAGCAGACCAGAGTCTCTGGCCCGTCTCTGGACCGAGCCCCGAACTTGCGCCTGGGACAGTCTGAGACCCCCTCCGGAGGCGACACCGGAGACAGACCGGAGTCTACGGCCCACACCGGAGTCTCCGGACCGAGCATCATGGGCCTGCGCGCCTCCAGCTGGGCTTGGCCCACGTAATGCCCCAAACTCCCCCTTTTATGCCTGAAGTACCCCTAGCTCGTGGCTGGCCTATATATATGCACCCACCCCCTACTTTGAACCCTAGAATAGAATGGATGATGAATTGAGGCATGTGCCTAACCCTGGATGGGATCCCCCTCTCTATAGTTTATCTATGAGTTGTACAAGGCCTTCTTAATTGAAGTCGTCAAGGCGCTCTTCTAGTTCATGGTCTCTCCCACATACGGATTCTAGTAGTGCTAGGTCTCTCCCCTTGGGATTCTACTTGGTTGCTACTCTCTCCCTATGTGTGATTCTATCAAGAGCTAGACAATCTCTCTCATGGGATTCTGCCTTTGGTCTCTCCCTTGAGATTCTATTGGGTTGGTGGTTTGGGCCAACGAGAGCAAACCGGAATTGTATCGGGAGTGGTGTGCGTTTGTATCGATTTCCCCTTGCGTGTTCATCGTGTTCTTCGCTTCCTCCCCCAATTTCCCCTCAAATCTATGAAGATCGGGCCACTCCAAGGGTAAATCCACAAGGAGACCCATAACAACTGGTATCAAGATCTTTTGGTTGCCATGGATTCGAGTTTGTGTTGAGTTTCTAGCCACTAATTTCTTTTTTCTTGCCTAAATTCGAAAATTTCCACCAAAAATAGCCATATTCGTAATTTGGATCGATCTGGATTTTGAGAGCGTTTTGGTAGGTTTTGATAGATAGTTCTGCTGCTATACTCATTGATCTACCTTCCTTTGCGTTCCCATGGCCTAATTCCTTGATTTCCCCATCAATTTTGAGGTTTTGGATCGAGTTTTCTGCCCAAAATCGCGCCACGGACGAGTTCTGGACATTCTGGAAGTCCTAGACCGGAGTCTTCGGCCCAGGACCGGAGTTTCTGGTGTAAGTGAACTCAGACCGGAGTCTCCGGACTCCCAGACCGGAGTCTCCGCCCCTCCTGCAGACAGAAAAACCGTTTCACCGTTTTGCGCATAACTTTTGCATTCGAACTCGGATTTTGGTGTTCTTTAGCTTGTTTTTAAGAGGAGAAGGACCACTACACGATCATACACGTTGTTCATGCTATCTAATTCAACCAAATCCGTGAGCAAGGATGGATCCACCAAATAAAGGGTGAAGATTGATGACGAAAGGTATATCAATTCCGCGAATTCTCCCCACTTGCTTTACTTTGTGAGCCACACTATCTTTGCGATACAACAAATACCTATTGAGACTAGTTCCTCCAATGATTGCTTGGGCTTTGCATATTTGACCTTGTAGAATTCCGAGCAAAAGTTGTAAGCGCTATCTCATAGAGTTATCTTGTATAGTTGTTGGCACAAGAAAAAGCAAGTGAAAAAGAAAAAGCAAAGCTTCTAAGAAAAAGGAAAAAAAAGAGAAAATACAAAAAGAAAAAGAAAGATACAATTGCCATAGGGAATAGGAAGCGCAAGCTCGATGAACATATTGTAGGTGGTACTTATTGTGGAAATCTTGTAGCCCTCCAATTTTGTGCAATCGAACTAGCGTCTCTCCTTGTACTTGTGTGGCATGAGCTTTTAGTCTTCGCTAGGCCTTCATTTGGTTCTTAGATCACTTTTTCCGTCACACAAGTCCCGTTCATCCCATTGCGTGTGTTTCCTTGATCTTAATTGTTATCTTGTGGATCGACTTGTTTGCTTTGGATCATCGTGGTTCTCTACTTGCCTTTACATATCTCGATTTTCGGTTGTTCCAAGTTGCATGCCATTTGACCTACCTAAGCTCCTCATAAGCCATGTGTGTTTGGTGTTTCTTGTGTTTTTGGATACGACGTCACTTCTCCTTTGCATTTTGGTAGCTCTAGGTCCTTACCATTGATCCAATACTATCTACAAGGTGAGCTAAGGCGTAGCATCTTTCAACCCAATTTCCACTATATCACACATGTTCTTGTGAGCACAATGTCTAGGGACTCCGAAACCGATGAGGAAGGATCCATGATGATCCACGGCAACGACGACTACGCAAGCATAGATGACATGATGGAGCACTACACCGACATTGGCTCCGCATGCTTGGAGGACTTGGAGTACTACACCGACAATGACTCCCCAAGCATGGAGCACATGGACCACCATGAGGACTTCGACTTCTCATTCATGGAGGACATAGAACACTTCATCGACTGTGATGGCAACATCCTCATGAGCTTTGATGAATTCTTCCACAACTTGGAGACCGAGAACTTCTACACCATGCAAGCGGAGGCACGTCTCCAAGAGGACAACAACGACAAGCTCTTCAAGTCGAACCCATCAAGAGGAACTCTATACCCCGAGGGTTGTCCATCAAGATATCCATCAAGCCCAAGAAGGCGTGACAACTCAACAAGCGCCAAGACACTTGAACCAAGACAAGTGCGTCGCCACCAACAAAAACTCAAGAGCATCCATGATATGTGCTATACAAGCTCAAGACGGCGTACAAGTCCTCTCCGCCATGAGAACAAGGAAGCAAGCTACCGTCCACACCATCAACCTACATCGACAAAACAAGTTCGACATGAGGTGCCCAACTACAAGAACATCATCGAGACCACTTCTCCTTCGACGAAGACCACTACTCAAGATTCAAGACCCTCAAGAGAGAAGACATCATATGACGTTGGTGCTACCTCACGGATAAAGAAGGACACCAAGAAAATGCATCGTCACCAAAACCATGAAGCTCCCAACACCAAGAACATCATCGACAAACCTTCATCAAGGAAGCCCCCTATACAAGCTACAAGATCGTCAACAAATGAGAAGGACGCTATGGATCTCTACTTCGCCAAGTTGGATGAATCCTTCAAGATGTCCTCTCATGAAGTTGACGCCTTCAAGACATGGTGCAAAGCCTTGGATGATGACAAGCGTTGTGGTACAACCATAGAGGTGAGATATGATACCTCGGATGGCGATGCGAGTGCCAAACTTAAGGCATTCATCTTTGGAGGCGATAAGGTTGAGGATGGTGAGCATGGGATTTTCCCTTCACCAACGGAGGCGCTTGGAGTTGAGGAAACCGAGCCTATTTCCATATGCTTGAGTGATAATGTTGTACCAATCCCATGTGAGCTTGAGAGCCACTTAGCCCACTTGAGTGAGAGCAAAAGTGAGTTGAGTGACTCCACCATATGTGAGATTGTGTGCTTCCACTTTGAGGACATGAGTGATACACCTAGTGAGTTGAGAGTGGTAGTTGATAGGTCAAGTGAGGCCATTTCAATTTCTAACAACTTACCCTCTACCTCTAGTGTGTTTCTTCATGATGTGCTAGGTACCTTGGAGGATGAGCCACCAAGCTTGGCGACGATGGTGCCTACTATTGAGAAGATGTACATGGTGGATGAAGATGATGCCATCCCCATATATGATGAAGAAGTTGCCCACATGGAGGCTGCTACTACCACAACACCCACTTCACATGAGAGGTACGAACAAGGTAACAATATGGGTGTTGATGATGCCATGCTCCCACTAGTGGACATGATGAACTATGAGGATATGCATGCTATGGACAATACTTATGACATTTCATATGCTTCATTCATGTTCCCATGTGATACTTTGCCTTTGCATAATGTTGATCATGTGGAATTATTTGAGTGCGATGATATTGCCATAGATATGCCATGCTACAAATCCTTCTTCTATCCTACAATTGTTGCGACAAACTTGATGAACAATTGCTCTTTCCCTATGTTTGTCAGCAACCATACTCGTACCATGGAAATGCTTGATCATGCATGTCCTTCATTTTCTCCCGTTGTTGCTTGCAATAATGATCATATGTTTCATATTGAGATCTCCCCCATAGCTTTCTCAAATTTTGGAGATTTTGATACTTGCCATGTTAAGCATGTTCCCTCCTTTTGCTCGCATAATCACCATTCTTTCTATAATATCTTGCTTGACGCTAATGGTGACGTGCACAAAAGAAGATGCATCATGATGGATGATGTGTTCATGTAACATGCACACACATTCTTCCTTTTGTTCATGTTGTGTGTAGGTACCCACATTCCAATGTCAACCTCGATTGAGCACGAGTTGACAAAACGAGCGCTAGAGAGCATCCATCAAGATATAAAGGGTACATCTCCTTCCTTACAAGATGCTGACAAGATATCGTCGAGGTCGACTCTTTTTCAAGAGGGGGAGATGATGTGGCCCAACATACGGAAACCACCTTTGGTCCACGTCATGCCATGCTAATCATCACTCCAAAGGTGAACTCCTTCCATGCTTTGCCTTTCGTTGGTTATGATGTGAATGGAATCCTACTTGAGACAAATGCCCATG
The DNA here is from genome assembly GCA_023614405.1 of Avena insularis. Taxonomy (NCBI): domain Eukaryota; kingdom Viridiplantae; phylum Streptophyta; class Magnoliopsida; order Poales; family Poaceae; genus Avena; species Avena insularis. Next base: position 354,056,265 of record CM042694.1, read on the forward strand.
ATGTGACTAGGTCCATGAACATGACGCCAAGAGGATGCAGCAAGGAAGGTCGTGAAACCAAGACACCCAAGCAAGAGGCCTGGAAGAGAAGACGCAAGAAGCTGCTGAAGCAGGACCGGAGTCTCCGGACCAGCAGACCGGAGTCTCCGGAATACCACACCGGAGTCTCCGGCCCGTCTCCGGACCGAGCCCCGAACCTGCGCCTGGGACAGTCTGAGACCCCCTCCGGAGGCGACACCGGAGACATACCAGAGTCTCCGGACCCCGCACCGGAGTTTTTGGACCGAGCATCGTGGGCCTGCGCGCCTCCAGCTGGGCTTGGCCCATGTAACGCCCCAAACTCCCCCTTTTATGCCTAAAGTACCCCTAGCTCGTGGTTGGCCTATATATATGCCCCCGCCCCCTACTTTGAACCCTAGAATGGAATGGATGATGAATTGAGGCATGTGCCTAACCCTGGATGGGATCCCCCTCTCTATAGTTTATCTATGAGTTGTACAAGGCCTTCTTAATTGAAGTCGTCAAGGCGCTCTTCTAGTTCATGGTATCTCCCACATATGGATTCTAGTAGTGCTAGGTCTCTCCCTTTGGGATTCTACTTGGTTGCTACTCTCTCCCTATGTGTGATTCTATCAAGAGCTAGCCAGTCTCTCTCATGGGATTCTGCCTTTGGTCTCTCCCTTGAGATTCTATTGGGTTGGTGGTTCGGGCCAACGAGAGCAAACCGGAATTGTATCGGGTGTGGTGTGCGTTTGTATCGATTTCCCCTTGCGTGTTCATCATGTTCTTCGCTCCCTCCCCCCAATTTCCCCTCGAATCTATAAAGATCGGGCCACTCCAAGGGTAAATCCACAAGGAGACCCATAACATCCAGATTCAGCGATGTGCTACCTCCACCAACCACTGCAGTACTCACTAATTTCTGCCAGAATTTCCCTACGACTGTCCTTAATACAGTTTGCCACATCGTTGGGCCTTAGCTCCTCTACGGACTTTGGCATTCATTTTCTTTTACTCCGCCGAGTGGGCCTAGGGACATTAGAAGGCCGATTTAGGTGCAGAACTTAGGTTGGGCCTTGATTGCTGGTGGGTTCGCATGGCTTGCCCTCTAGATTTTTTTCTCTTTATTTGTTTCTGAATTCTTTTGTATCTTTTTATTCATAACTCCAAATAAAGTCAAACAAAATTCAGAGAATTTGTAAAATTTCACAGAACATTTTAAGTGCATTATGAAACACTTATAAATTTCAGGAAAAATAAAAGGACATATTTTTCATATAAAACCTTAATAGGTGTAAATATAGATTTTGAATCATGGTTTTGACAATAGGGGTTTGAAATTGAAAATTTTCAACTAGGGGATAAGCCTATCTAAAATTGCATTAGATCTTTGAAGAAATAGCATATTGTGAAGCTAAAAATGATTTTTATAAAAATCATGAGCATTAGATAATATACATGTGGTTCAAATCGGACCCACTTCCTACCGATTCAGCAGACATTTGTCTTTTTCACGAGGGGTGCACGGAAAGGTTTGATATATCCCGGTTGGGACATTGTCCATGTAAGATGGTCTATTATTTTTGAAAAATAGGGTGGTACCATTTTGAAACTTTTACTTGGTAGTTTCTTAACAAAACGACCGTTTTTGACACTTAGAAAATAGAAAATGGCTTTTTCGTGCAGCGAAAGGGAAAACTTCCTCCTACAACATTGTTCTCCATCCCAAGATACATGTGTGTGCACAATACATGCACATTATCACAAACTATGCCATGATTCAAGTTATAACATTGGTAATTTGACCGGAAAGCCAAGAAACCTCGAACATGATAGGTCATTTCTGAGAAGGGTTTTTCGAGATATCTATAATATACCAAGTTTGGTATTTGTACTTGAAACTATGTCACATAATACGACACCACGGGAAGTACTTACCTTGTTTGGACCGTTTTTGAATTTCTTATGCCTATTTCAAACTATGGTCAAAATAGCGAGCATTAAGGTTCTTAGCTAGGAGATGGTCCTTGCTAAACATGCATTGGATCCCTAAAGAAACATCATATTGTGAGTTTAAAAATGATTTTTTCAAAAAATCATGAGCATTATATCATGTACCTGTAGTTCAAACCGGACCTACTTCCTACCGAATCAGCAAACATTTGTCTTTTTCACCAGGGGTGGACGGAAAGGTTTGAGATACCACGGTTCAGACATTGTCCATGTAATACGGTCTAGTATTTTTTTTAAATAAGGTGGTAGCATTTTGAATAAGCACTTTGGTGGTTGCTTCACAAAACGCCTTGTTTTTGGCACTCGGGAAATGGAAAATGCATTTTTCGTGCGACGAAAAGGAAAACTTCCTCCTATAATATTGTTCGCCATCCTAAGATGCACATGCGTGCACAATATGGGCATATTATCACAAACTATGTCATGATTCTGACCATAACATTGGTCGTTTAGACTGAAAGCCATGAAACCTAGAACAAGATAGGTTATTTCTGTGAAGGTTTTTTCGAGATGCAATCAATATACCAAGTTTGATATTTTTTCCTTGCAACTATTTCACATAATATGACACCACGCGAAGGATTTACCTTGTTTGGACCGTTTTTGAATTTCGTATGCCCGTTTCAAACGATGGTCAAAACGACAGGCATTAGGGTTCTTAGCTAGGGGATGAGCCTCACTAAAATTGCATTGGATCTATGAAAAAACATCATATTGTGAGTTTAAAAATGTTTTTTTTAAATCATGAGCATTAGATCATGTACCTGTAGTTCAAATCGGACCCATTTCCCACCGATTCGGCATATATTTGTATTTTTTGCTAGGGATGGATGGAAAGGTTTGATATACCACGGTTCAGACATTGTCCATGTAATATGGTCTAGTATTTTTGAAAAATATGGTGGTAGCATTTTGAATGAGCGCTTTGGTGGTTGCTTCACAAAACGTCCCATTTTTGGCACTCGGAAAATGAAAAATATATTTTTCGTGCAACGAAAAGGAAACCTTTCTTCTACAAGATTGTTCGCCATCCCAAGATGCACATGTATGCACAATATGGGCACATTATCACAAACTATGTCGCGATTCTGGCCATAACATTGGTCGTTTGGCTTGAAAGCCATGAAACCTCGAACAAGATAGGTCATTTCCGTGAAGCTTTTTTCGAGATGCAGACAATATACCAAGTTTGGTATTTTTCCTTGCAACTATGTCACATAATATGACACCACACGGAGGATTTACCTTGTTTGGACAGTTTTCGAATTTCTTATGCCCGTTTTAAACTATGGTCAAAACGGTGGGCATTAAGGTTCTTAGCTAGGGGACGAGTCTCACTAAACTTGCATTGGATCTATGAAGAAACATCATATTATGAGTTTAAAAATAATTTTTTCAAAAAATCATGAGCATTAGATCATATACCTTAGTTCAAATCGGACCCACTTCCCGCCGATTCAGCATACATTTGTCTTTTTCGCCAGGGATGGATGGAAAGGTTTGAGATACCACGTTTCAGATATTGCCCATATAATATTATCTAGTAATTTTGGAAAATATGGTGGTAGCATTTTGAATGAGCACTTTGGTGGTTGCTTCACAAAACGTCCCGTTTTTGGCACTCCAAAAATGGAAAATGCATTTTTCGTGCGGCGAAAAGGAAAACTTTCTCCTGCAATATTATTCGTCATCCCAAGATGCACATGCGTGCACAATATGAGTATATTATCACAGACTATATCGCGATATTGCCCTTAATATTGGTCGTTTGACCTGAAAGTCATGAAACCTTGTTTGGACCGTTTGACCTCAAAGCCACGAAACTTCATACTCGATATCTATTTTTGTGAACACTTTTCTAAAGCATTTGAAAATATTGAAAGTTTATTATTTTACCTAGATGTTATGTACTTACGCCGGTTTCCAGACACAGTGATAGAGCCAGCCAATCACAATAGAAAATCACACTATCCACGGATCAACCAACCAAAGCAGATCTCGGCCGTTCACGTGACATCCATCCAACACTCCCCTCTTATAAATATCGCACGCCTCCCAATCCTGTTCACTTTGGAATGATCGAGACGCCCTAGTTCCAACAGTCTGCCCCGTAAAAGTGCTGAGGGGTATTTCCGTAACATCCTCTCCCCAAACCTAATCCCCCACGCTCCTCTCACCTCGTCCTAGACCCCGCCGCCACATCCTCCATCTCTCGCTTGACAGTCGATAGTCTCCCTCAAAAAAATAAACCCTAGTCCCCCAAGCCCCTCGCACCTTTGCTCCCCGCCACCGCTTCGCCCTACCGCTGGTCTACAAGGTAGGCGACATCCCTCCAACGAGGAATCAACGACGGCGCTCGGGGAGCTCGGACGAGGAACCAACAACGGCGTGATGTCTTCCTGAGCGGTACGAGAGGAACTTCGTGTGATGTCTTCGTGTGCGGCTAGGAACGACGCACAATCACCATGGATCTCGACCAAATCTAGTGGACGGGCGCCACAAGATCTTATTCTTCTACTGTAAGTCACAACCCACCCTGATCCCCTCCCTCCACTCTCTCGCTCGCTTAAAAATCTCACCTCATTTCTCTCCTTTGCTAGCTTGGAGTGGAAGGGAACAAGCCCATGTTCGAGAAGTTTGCGGCTGATGGCATCTAGTCCCGTGGGTCATGAGCATGACCTCTCGGCGTCCTGCTTCCATGGTTCGACAATATCAGCTCGGCCTCCCTCGCCTGCGACGGCCGGATCTCTAGATGCGGGACTCGATATGTCGATCCAAGGTCATGGACAAGCTCCAATCATGGAGGCGGTAAAGGAGTAGGGCGGGACATGCTGATGGAGAAACTGAGATGGGTTCGCCATGAGGGCCTGTAGATCTTCTCCATCGACATCCAGCCTGGCGGAGGCCTTCACTCCCCCATGGGTGGGGGCAACCAGAAGGTTGATTTTTTCTCTTCTGCTCTGATTTTCTTCGTTGTCATTTGAGCTATAGAGACCGGGGATTTCCATCTTGGTTGTTCCAAGCGTAGGTTTTTTTCCAACCGTGAATTGGTGTCAAGGTTCAAGTGTGGATGGGAATGCTAGTGCGAGCTTGTGGGTTGTAGCCGTAAATGTTGCTGGGATTGAATTACTGAACACTGTACCTATGTTTGGAGTATTAGGAGTACTAGGAGTAGGAGTGAACCAGCTATGATGGAATAACCATTACTTCAGGGACATTTTTTCACTATAAATTCCTCTTGTATTCGTGTGTTCCTCTTGATACAAACGTTTCACTGTACTAGGAGTAGGAGTGAACCAGGATTTTTTTATTGTACTAGGAGTAGGAGTAGGAGCGAACAGGGATATTTTTCCGGTTCAGATTATATTCAGTAGTGTCAATACTCTTTGTAGTAGTAGTGGTTGTACTCGAAGTGTCTTTTTTTCTTGTTCAGATTATATTTTCGGTTTGGTTTTACTCTGATATTATCTTTGATCATGAGTACTGTACTTAGCTTGTGAAAACTCTGCCATGATGGGAAATGCTGAGCAAGTTGTACTGATGGGAAAATAATAACAATAAATAGACAGTACGTGTACTCCTGATTTTAGTAGTCATTACTGTAGTTTATTGTTTATTGTTTGACTGGAGTATATCCTGGGAGTAGGAGTACTTGTTGATTTCAGTATAATGTTCAGTATATCCTGAGAGTAGGAGTAGTTGCTGGTAGTAGAAGAGAAATTTTGCTTGATCTTAGATGTTCTGAATATTTAGAGACTGAATGCACTTGTACAATAACAATATTTGATTATTCTGTAACAACAATTACTTCTTGTCTGTTCATATTCCTAGAGTATGAAACTAGAAATAATATTACTGCATTTGACTATACAATTATTTCTTGACATCTCTTTAATTACTCCTGCAGTACATGTTTCATAGCTAGCAGATATTTCCTATATTGAGACTAATAATGTGCCTTTTTCTCTCTGTTCTAGGAATTCCAGCCCAAAAAATTCTAAGAAGTCAAAGGCCCAGTCAGCAAAAAGTATCTAGTTACTATAAGTATACTGCTAGTTATATTGTAATAGTCAAAATATCTTGGCTGCTATGATCTATGTAAAGCCTGTAATAGACTATCCTCAGATGTTATTTTGAAGAGTTTCACTTCAAAATAGCACATTAATATTTTTGTTGGTGTTTTTACATTCATGGTTGGTGTGAAGTATGTCCTTATTGTAATACATGTTCTAATTGTTATATTTTCATTTCTAAAAATTAATGTTATTTGGGCTCTGCTCATTGAAATATTGATTATTTACTATCTGGACGTTTGAAACAAATGAAAAGCCAGTTGGGATCTAAAAAGGCCAGGACCCAAAATATTGGACTGGATCAATATATAAATCTGGAAAAAATGTTGAAAATTAAGAATAATTGGACCGTAAAAAGGCCAACGCCTAGGAAATGAAATGGCCAGAATGTTGAGCCTCACCATAATTCACAAGAAAAATAAAAAAAAAAAGCTAGAATTGTTGGGCTTGGCCCATGTAGAGCACCACATTGGACTAGGCTAGAACCTGCCAGTTGGATCTGACATGGACATGCCAAATTACTCATGACCAAATTGTTTGGTCATGGACACTATGAGCATGTATTTTGGTCATAACTGGCCATGACCAATTCAAAAAAAAGGTCCTTAGCTGTCTATAGTGATCCTCGCTATATGACCTACTTCTTTTGGTCATAGAAAGGTCATAGATGAATTATTATGACCTTTCTATGACCAATATTTAGGGTCACCAGTTAACACATTCCTTGTAGTGGCTGGGATCAAAGAACCCTAAACATGAGCATGAACGATGAAGTTCTAACAATAAAACATAGCAACTATGTTGTAACATGAAAATGTATAAACAAAAGATCATGAATAACAATGGTTTGAAAGACATTTGTTTGTTTCACATATAGAGAACATAATAAGAATGGTATTCAGCTTGTCCCTCATGGTGTAGCAAATCATAAAGGCATAAGACACCTTCGAAGTTCATAAGGGTGACTAGATACAAATAGTTTAAGAACAAGCAATATCAAAATTATGAATCAATCAACAAGTTTTGGGACAATGCACATTAAACTAAGAATGACCACTATGCTCTCTTAATAGGTGCATAAAGATAGAAGATGGAGACTTAACATAAAAGTAAAAGAAAGGCCCTTCATAGAAGGAAGCAGGGATTCAAGTCTCATAAAGAGCTTCCAAAAATTATGGTACTTATTAGCTTTGAGCACTCATTGCCCCTATCATAAGCATCTTTAGGTGATTAAGGTTAAAGTGAACAAATATGAGGATATGCTTGACAAGTTATAAGCTGAAAATCTCATGCCCCTTACTTACGAAGACCGTTCCTCATGCTACTCAAGTTTAGTCACAAGTAAGTTCTTGTCATTGTAAGTACATGTGTATCATAGAGAACCGCCAACGGGGTACCCCTTGCCCGATGATACGGAATAATCCCCATATCAAAATGACAAGGCAAGCAGACAATAAGCATATCAGCATCCTTTTATTTCCTATTTGCATAGGTATCTTTTTTCTCTTGTTCTCTTCTCTTTTTATCTTTCCTATTTGCATAGGCTTCTTTTTTTCATAAAGAGGATGCTTCATAGATTTCTCATTATGGTTAAACTGTAGGTTTCCACCATGATTAGGAATGGATTAGACCAGCCGTCCAGGCGTTTCTCTAACACATATACGAACTCCATGAGCCTTACAAGCTCCCCTTTCATTTCACACCATCGGGATCCATAAGAAAAAAGACATGATATCAACTAAATAAAGTGCAATGTTGAAAGCATTCCCCATAACAGCATGGTTCTGCTAATTCCCAACTTACAAAACGCAAGCATATACGCACAATAGATGGGCACAATGGTTCAAGTTTATTAAGTGCAAGAAAAGTAAATTGTGCCATCAAGTTCGTGAGAGCTTTAATCACTAATTTTCACATAACAAGTTTAATTCGGAAGGTAGATAAAAACATGAATATAATTGGAATAGCAAATGCTAGTAGGTAGGTATGGTGGACTCTTTGGAATAACTTGGTTTTATTTGGAGTTGGATGCATGAGTGGAACTCATACTTGGTACATATGGAGGCTAGCAAAAGACTGAAGCGACCAACTAAGAGAGCAATAATGGCCATAATCATGCAAAGCAACACAACATTATTAATTAAAGCATAAACTGATATTACAAGTCGAAAACTAAATGATCATAGAGGCTATGGTGACTTGGTATAGTCTTAACATGGTGTGAGCATGCGCCAAGTCAACCCAAATAAAGCATCAAAGGAGAATACCACAATACTATGCTTTAATATGCTAAAACAACACATGATTCTTTCAAGGCACATTAAGCACTCTCAATTATTTATAACAAGTCATGCTACAACAATAATCACTAAGCATAAAGCCAAAAAAAATCAAGCATGACATGACAAAGCCTAGGCCATAGTAAAAAACAAGCTCCTTTTATACCACTTAAGCATGAACTTTTCCTACTCTTTTCCAACACCAATCGACTTATTTGAAAGAACTCACAAAGATAATAATAAATAAAGATCAGTGAGCTTGTATCACAAATCCAAAAGGAAGAACTAAAAAGTTCTAAGCTGAAAGCACAAGAAAACTAAGGCTAAACACAGTGCTAGCAAAAGACAACACTCACAAAACAATAAGAATAAGAACTAGAGTGTTCTAAACAATGAAAGCTGAGTGTGTCTCTCTCCAAAAGAAGTGCTGGGATCCAACCAACTTATTGCAGCAAAGAAAGCAAAAGAAAACTAAAAACAAAAACAAAGACGCTCCAAGAACAACACAACAGTGCATGAAACAACAAAAACGAAGTGTCTAGAAAGACCTGAGATTTTTATTGATGAAGAAGGGGATGCCTTGGGCATCCCCAAGCTTTGACGCTTGTACCTCCTGAATATTTCTTGGGGTGACACGGGGTGGCATCCCCAAGCTCGAGATTTTGTCCATTCTTCATCTCATTACATCATTCTTTCCCTACACCTGAAAATTTCTTTCATACAAAACTTCACACAATCTTCATTAGCAACATTAGTGCATTCAAAAGATAATAATCCTTTGGGGTTTAGTTTTAAAACAGCAAAAACTTTTATTAAAAGCACAAGCTACTGTAGCAATTCCCTCAAAAAGCTCAATTCACCTAAAAGAACCCAAAAAGAAATCGATAAAGAGGCAAATGCAAATAATGGTAGAAATCTATCAAAATAGACCAGCAGGTGAAAACTGATTTGTTCGAAGACCTTCTGTTGCTCATATCAAATAGTGATAAACTAAATAAAGTTAGATAACAACCAGGGGCAGAAGCTCAAAAAATTACAGCTCAATCCGACATACAGAGATTTTTCATGATTTTTTACAGCGAAGCACATAAATCTATTTAGGGACAACAATTTTCCCAAGTCTTACTTCTCTCTCATTAGAGGTTACTCTTGGCACAAAAACCACACAAAAAGGATAAGGAGAGGTTATTACTAAAGCAATAACTTTCAAGACTCAAAAAAAGACTCCTAAAGAAATTTGGGTTATCTCCCAACAAGTGCTTTTCTTTAACGCCTTTGAGCTAGGCACGATAATTTCGATGATGCTCACATAATAAATATGAATTAAAGTAAAAGGGAGCATCAAGAAGCAAATATAAAACACATTTAAGTCTAACGCACTTCCTATGAAAAATAATCTTGTAAAGAAACAAGTCATGAAAGCACAAAGCAATAAGCATAGGAAAGCAAAACAAGTGTAACTTCAAAATTTTCAACATAAAGAGGGGAAAATTAATATTCTTGAGATACATAAAACCATGTTTCCCTCTCTCATAATAATTTTCAGTAGCATCATGATTAAAATTAACAATATAACTATCACATAAAACGTTCAATATGTTGAGGGCAAACCTCTAGGGTGGCCCGATCTTTCACGATTCCCTTTCAAATCGAGGATGGAGTGCGGGGAGAGGAGGGAAGGATGAACACGACGAACGCACGCACGAGGAACACGATGAACACACACACAAAACCACGATACACACCAATAGCTTACGCCGGTGGTGACCGGTCCGGCATAATCCCTAGGATCGGTGTCGGGCGGAGGACTCTCTCACGAACCGGCACGGTGAGATGGGAGACTCGGTGAGATCTTGACATCTAGGCAAAGGGACACCGATGCCTAGGCCTTGTACAACGCGGAGGCATGATGCAAACTCCAACGAGGTTTGGGGATATTGGTGCTCCTTAGTCAAGGAGCATGAGGCAAGAATTAGATAGATCCACAAAGGGGTTTCCACTAATTCCAATATCATGCCTAGGGTTTACAATGGAGGTGGGGGACTATATATAGGCCAGCCACTTAAACAAGGGTACTTTAGGAATAAAAGACAAGTTCTGGACGGACTAGGGGTTACATGGGCCGCAGGCCCAAAGGCCTTTTCATGCCTGGCGACGGTCGGACCGGAGACTCCGGTGTGGTGGACCGGAGACTCTGGTATGGGTCGGAGACTCCGTTCGGTCTCTGGACTGGCCTCCGGAGGGGCCTTCAGATTGTCCCAGCGCCTGGTTCCGGGGGCAGCCGGAGGTGGGTCTAGAGAATCCGATGTCTTCAAAGGGAGACTTTGTGGTAGGAGACTCCGGTGTGGCAGCCGGAGACTCCGGCCCAAAGCAGCTCAAGCTTCACGCTCTGCTCCTTGTTCTCCATCCTTGGGTGCTTGGTGATGTGCCGAAGCTTCATACCTGATGATGCATAGGGTAGTTGCATGAAGTAGCATGCCATCCAAGGAGGTATCAAATTGGCATGGGGAAAGGAGCGAGTTCACCTTAGCTTGTAGGAGTTTGGCTCGTGCACGAGTCATGGGTCCACTTGGGGGACTTGTTGGTGTAGATGTAGGAGCATCCGTAGGACATGCTGCATTAGTTCCCCCCCTTGGGAAAGAGTCATCCTCGACTCTTCATGGTTATCATCTTGAACATATCCATGGTAGGGTGAGAGATCCTTGACATTGAATGTATTGCTTGCAAGGTACTTGGAGGTCGGTATGTCGATGATGTAGGCGTTGTTGTTGATTCTTTTGAGGACCTTGAAGGGACCATCTCCTCTTGGCTTTAGCTTGGAGTCAAGTTCCTTGGGGAAGCGGTCTTTGCTTAGGTGTATCCACACAAGGTCACCTTCTTCAAAGATCATCTCCTTCTTGTCCGTGTTTAACCTTGAAGCTTGGCAAAGGACCTGTTGTTCGATAGTAGCTCTTGTTTCTTCATAGCTTGTGCGTGTTTGTCGACGTCCATGTTCGTTCGCTCATGGAGAGGTAGTGGTAGGATGTCGAGTGCAGTGAGGGGCTCGAAACCATAGACGATCATGAATGGACTCATCTTGGTTGTTTAGTGCTTGGCTCGATTGTAGGCGAACTCGGCGTGTGGGATGCATTCCTCCCAATCCTTCAGGTTTTTCTTGATCAATACATGAAGGAGAGTTCCAAGTCTTCGGTTGACAACTTCGGTTTGGCCGTCAGTTTGAGGATGTGATGCGGATGAAAAGAGGAGCTTGACGCCGAGCTTGGCCATGAGGGTCTTCCATAAGTAGCACATGAATTTGACGTCGCGGTCGGAGACGATTGTCCTTGGCACACCGTGAAGACGGACGATTTCCCTGAAAAACAGATTTGCAACATGTGAAGCATCGTCGGTCTTATGTCACGGTATGAAGTGTGCCATTTTGGAAAAACGATCCACATCAACAAATATAGAATCATGGCCATGCTTAGATCTAGGCAATCCTAACATGAAATCCATGCTAATGTCGGACCAAGGTGTATGAGGAATAGGCAATGGCATATAAAGACCATAGGGATTAGCTTGCGACTTAGCTTGAATACATGTCGTGCATCGTTGAACATAGCGCTCCACGTCACGCTTCATCTTGGGCCAAAAGTAGTGATTGGAGAGCATGTCCAATGTCTTGTCGCAACCAAAGTGACCCATAAGGCCTCCACCATGAGATTCTTGGAGGATCAAAAGTTGAAGCGACGACTTCGGAATGCATAGCTTGTTTTGTTTAAATAGAAATCCCTTATGCAAATAGAAATCATCAACTCCTTTGTCATTTGAGCACTTTGCGAAAATTGGTTCGAAGAACGGGTCGGAAGCATACAAAGATTTTATTTCCTCAAGATCCAACACGTTGATTTCAAGTCTCGTAAGAAGGCTTGTATGTTTTCGAGACAATGCGTCCGCAACTACATTATCTTTGCCCTTCTTATACTTGACAATGTACGGAAAAGACTCCATGAACTCAACCCACTTAGCGTGTCTCTTGCTCAAGTTAGCTTGGCCTTTGAGATATTTCAACGACTGGTGGTCGGAATGTATGATAAATTCCTTGGGCCAAAGGTAGTGTTGCCAAACTTGAAGGACATGAACTAAGGCAAAAAGCTCTTTGTCATAAATCGGATAGTTGAGGCGAGCACCATCAAGTTTCTCGCTATGGTAGGCTATAGGACGTCCGTTTTGCATAAGGACTCCTCCAATGCCAATACCACTAGCATCGCACTCTATACCAAAAGTTTTTGTGAAATCCGGTAAAGCAAGGAGAGGTGCTTCGGTGAGCCTCTTTGTGAGTTCATCAAAAGCTTTTTGTTGTGCTTTGCCCCACACAAAGGTGACATTCTTCTTCGTCAACTCGTTGAGAGGACAAGCAATAGTGGAAAAGTCTTTCACAAAGCGACGATAGAAACCAGCCAACCCATGAAAACTTCGGAGTTCACTCACATTTGTTGGGATGGGCCAATCTCGTATGTCTTTTACCTTGGAAACATCAACTTCAATTCCCTTCGAAGAAATGACAAATCCAAGAAAAATCAACTTGTCTTTAGCAAAAGTGCACTTGGGAAGATTAGCATAAAGCTTTTCATGTCGAAGGATTTGCAAAACTTCCTTGACATGTGTTATATGGTCCTCAAGTGATTTGCTATAAACAAGAATATCATCGAAATAGACAACAACACTTTTTCCAATGAGAGAATGCAAGATATGATTCATTAGGCGCATGAAGGTTGATGGGGCATTAGACAAACCGAAGGGCATAACCAACCATTCATAGAGACCAAGTTTGGTCTTGAAGGCGGTTTTCCACTCATCACCTTCAGCCATGCGTATTTGATGGTAACCACTACGGAGATCAATTTGCGAAAAAATAGTGGCTCCACACAACTCATCAAGCATGTCATCGAGACGTGGTATGGGATGTCGATAACGCACGGTGATAGCATTGATTGGACGACAGTCCATGCATAACCGTAACGTATCATCCGTCTTTGGAACAAGAATCACGGGTATGACACTTGGACCAGTGCTAACTTGGATCAAACCTTTGGAGACGAGTTGGTTGACTTGACGTTCAATCTCCTTTGTCTCCTCTAGGTTCGTGCGGTAGGCGGCGCGGTTGGGAAGTGGTGCACCGGGGATGAGGTCAATGCGATGTTCGATGCCGTGAAGAATAGGTAGTCCATGTGGAAGCTCTTCGGGGAACACATCCTTGAATTCCTGCAAAACACTCATCAAAGATGGAGGAACATTGGTTAATTCGTTAGTTCCTTGCGCTAGTCCCTTGCAAAGGAGGACATAGTGCAAGATGGATGGGTTGTTCCGAACATCTCTCATCTCACTTTTGGTGGCAAGGAGAACACTCTTAGTTTTTCCACTCGAATTTGGCTTGTGGCTCTCACTCACTATGAGGTGGTTCTCTCTCTCACCGCTCTTCTCACAAGTAGGTGTTGTGCTTTGCGCCCTCGCTAAAGCCTTTGCACTGTCCGCAATTATTTGGCTAGGAGTCATCGGTTGCAAAACACATGTTTTGTTGAACCATTTGAAGGTGTATACATTGGTGCGACCATCATGTTGAGCAGCCTTGTCAAATTGCCACGGTCGACCAAGAAGCATGTGGCAAACTGTCATAGGAACCACATCACACTCCACCGTATCTTTGTAAGGACCAATGGTGAAGGACACTGATACGGTATGCTTGATCTTTATGGACCCTTGGTCACTTAGCCATTGCACGAGGTAGGGGTGCTTGTGCGGATGAAGGGTGAGGTTGAGCTTCTCACACAACTCGATGCTAGCAAGGTTGTGGCAACTCCCTCTGTCAATGATCACCTTGATAGATTTGCCATTGATGCCGGCTCGTGTTTAGAAGATATAGGAGCGTTGGTCCTCATTCTCTTGTGCTTGAGTGGTCAAAATCCTTGTGACGACAAGCGATGGACTTGCGTCATGTTCACACATGAGAAGTTCTTGGTCATCTTCCACTCGTTGCCTTGCCATTGCTTCCTTGACACGAGCATCAAACTCATCTTCACTCAAGTACTCTTCATCACCATTGTCATGGATGAACAAGACTTTCTTGTTTCCACATTCGTCCGACTTGTGTCCTTTACCTCCACACTTGTAGCATTCACCGTTGAAAGGTGTATCACTCTTTGCTTGCTTGCCACTCGGGGGCAGTTTTCCTTGAGGAAGTGTGGGCTTGAAGGAACGCTTGGAGGTACTTGATGAGCTTCCATTGAAAGTTGTTGGTGTAGCGGTTGAAGCTTGCTTGTAGGTGAAGTACATCTTGGGCTTGTTGTACTTGATGTCCTCTTGCACTTGACGTTCAGCCTTTGTTGCTATGTGCACAAGCTCAACCATGGTGTTGTATGTTTGGAACTCGACGATGCGCTTGATTGGGTGATTCAAGCCCATAAGGAAACGTGCCATTGTTTGCTCCATGCGCTCATCAATGTTGGCACGAATCAGGTTGAGTTCCATTTCGTTGAAGTATTCTTCCACGGTCTTTGTCCCTTGACGAAGCGCTTGAAGGTTGTTGAAGAGGTCACGTGTGTAGTGCGCGGGGACGAACCAGGATCTCATGTGAGCCTTCATGTCATGCTAAGTCGTGATTGGCGGCTCTTGTCTCGCATCACGAGCAACTTGAACTTGTTCCCACCAAAGTTTGGCGTAATCATCAAACTCAAGCGAAGCCATGGCGACCATCTTCTCGTTGCTATAGTTGTGCATGCGGAAGATCTTGTCGACTTTGAGTGCCCACGAGAGGTATTCTTCGGGGTCATTTGATCCGGTGAACTTGGGCATTGTGAACTTGATCTTGCCAAATGTTTCTTCATCATTGCGGTCATTGCGATGAGATTGGTGACCTTGTTGGTGATCTTGTGGTTGGGGAGGTGGAACTTGGTTCTCGCGTCCTTGTTGCGGAGCTTGCTCTTGGTATTGTTGTTGAGGAGCTTGCTCTTGCTCTTGGCGCGATTGTTGACGTGGTTGAGGCGCTTGGGCCTCATGGTGGTGAGGGTGTGGAGCCTCTTGACATGGTTGATGACGAAGAGGAGGCTCGTTCCTCGATTGATGATGTTGGTTAGGCACATGGGCCTCACGGCGAAGAACATGGTCATGAGCCTCTTGACGTGGTGGGCGTTGCTCAACTTGTATCACTTGACGCGCCAAGTTTTGTTGATGTGGAGGGGTGCCTCGTGATGACCATGGTGTCGTTCTTGACGTTCAGGACGTTGATGACGAGGAGGAGGATCTTGGAGAGCTTCACGTCCATGACGGGCTTGATTCTCCAAATTCGAGTCATCACTCGTTGTGTCAAGTATGTGTCGCGGTCGATGGTTGTATACTTGCGGTTGCACTTGCGGATGTGCTTGCGGTTCCTCTTGTGGTTGCTCTTGTTGGATCACTAGTGCCCTTGCGTGATGACAGTGTGCTTCTTGCCTTGCTCATGGCCTTGAAGAGAGGTCACCATCATAGCTTGACATTGCGGCGTGCCATGGGGAAGGTACATAGTTCGAAGAGGTTTCATCTTCAACCACGGGGGCATCATTGCATCTTGGAGCACTTGGTTGAAGATCTTGTTGAGGAGGAGCATGACGACACGATGAGCTTGAAGAGCTTGAAGCATGTGAACGCGGTCTTGCCATTCCGTCGATGAGGCATTGAAGATCGTCATTTGTTTCGGCGACGGAGCGTTGAAGCGCTTCATTTTGGTGGCCGAAGTTGTGATGCATTGCATGCATTTGTCGTTCGAGGCCGTCGAAGCGGTTGTCGTTGTTCTTGAACTCGGCTTCCATCTCACCAAATTGTTCATCTTGACGCGTCTCAAGAGCTTGGCAACGTTCACGGAACTCTTGCCGGACGATGAAGTAACTTGCGTGCGTCATGTACGGACCTTGATCTTCTTCTTGGGGAGGTGGTTGGCTCGTCTCACCGTGCCTATCCATCATGCAAAACACACAAGTATTGTATATGGAAGTGGAATATGGTGGTGTTAGCCTTGTACCTCACCTTGGGGATTGCACCAAACTAGAAACCACAAGTGAGAGCTATAAGCGTGCCAAGTGGAAATGCAAAGAAAACTCACACTAAAGAAAGAACTAACTCTCAAAAGCTTGTTGGTTGTAGGTTAGGATTGTGGAAAGCCAAAGAACCAACCAAAAGAAAAGGGATAGTCAAAAGTGGGTAAAATCCAAGAAAACTCAAGTCAAAGGCAAAGGTCAACAACTCAAAAGGGTGACGGGAACCTACGACTATATACACACATGTGGAGAAAGTTGGGATTGACACGACTATGAAAATGAGCAAACAAAATGTCCTAACGACGACTAAGCTCGTTGTGGTGCCAATGCAAGGATAGACCATGACTCGTTTGCAAAGAAGAAAAGTGAGCAACGGATTTGTGCACTTGCCTTGGGCGCTCTTCTTTATCTCTTGCTTACAAGCTTTGAGACTCTCTATGGCAATGGGAGACTATTTTTCTTTTGATTTTTCTTTGTATCTTTTTCTTTCTTTTGCTTTTTTTGCTCTCCCTTGATGCACAAATCCCATCTGCAGCCCGTCCTACGGACGCTCCTACATCTACACCAACAAGTCCCCCAAGTGGACCCATGACTCGTGCACGAGCCAAACTCCTACAAGCTAAGGTGAACTCGCTCCTTTCCTCGTGCCAATTTGATACCTCCTTGGATGGCATGCTACTTCATACAACTACCCTATGCATCATCAGGTACGAAGCTTCGGCACGTCACCAAGCACCCAAGGATGGAGAACAAGGAGCAGAGCGTGAAGCAGGAGCCGCTGAAGCTGCTCAGACCGGAGTCTCCGGCCTGCCAAAGTCTCCGACCTGAAGACACCGGAGTCTCCGGACCCATCTCTGGTCTGCCCCCGGAACCAGGCGCTGGGACAATCTGAAGGCCCCTCCAGAGGCTAGTCCGGAGACCGACCGGAGTCTCCGGCCCAGACCAGAGTCTCCGGTCCACCACACCAGAGTCTCCGGTCTGACCGTCGCCAAGCATGAAAAGGCCTTTGGGCCTGCGGCCCATGTAACCCCTAGTCCATCCAGAACTTGTCTTTTATTCCTAAAGTACTCCTGTTTAAGTGGATGGCCTATATATAGTCCCCCACCTCCATTGTAAACCCTAGGCACGATACTGGAATTAGTGGATACCCCTTTGTGGATCTATCTAATTCTTGCCTCATGCTCCTTGACTAAGGAGCACCAATATCCCCAAACCTCGTTGGAGTTTGCATCGTGCCTCCGCGTTGTACAAGGCCTAGGCAACGGTGTCCCTTTGCCTAGACGTCAAGATCTCAGCGAGTCTCCCATCTCGCAGTGCCGGTTCGAGCGAGAGTCCTCCGCCCGACGCCAATCCTAGGGATTGCGCCGGACCGGTCACCGCCGGCGTGAGCTATTGGTGTGTATCGTGGTTTTGTGTGTGTGTGTTCATCGCGTTCTTCGGGCGTGCGTTCGTCATGTTCATCCTCCCCTCCTCTCCCCGCACTCCATCCTCGATTTGAAAGGGAATCGTGAAAGATCAGGCCACCCTAGAGCTTTGCCCTCAACATATTGGTATCAAGAGCTTCGTTGCTCATGATTTCCCCCAAAAAATTTCTTCTATCCACAAAAAATTCGAAAATCCCCAATAAACATCCCATATTTGCCTTTGGATCGATCTCTTGATTTGGAGTGTTATTTGTGGTTTTGATCCGACCAAACCTTGTCTTAGGTGTTGGTCTAGCTTTATCCTGTGTTTTCCCAGCCCAATTTGGCCAATTTTTCTCGGATTTGAGGACCCAAGGCGTGGATTTCCGCTCAAGAACACGAGCAGTTCACGATCTGACTCGAGACCGGAGTCTCTGGCCTGCACACCGGAGTCTCCGGCCTACACCGGAGTCTCCGGCCTATCCACACCGGAGTCTCCGGCCTGACGCCTGATTTTGACAGTTTTGCCTCTAATCTTGCATTGGCTGACTTCCTCCTGTTTGTTTGTGCCCGTGTGCGTGTCGTCAACTAACAACAAGCTTCCACATCGACAACCCCCGCACTCATCGACACCACGGCCCACGAACATCATCCCGCACCACCGACGCCAAGTTCATCATCATCAAAGAAGGTATAACTTGCGTCACATTGTTAACCCCTATGTTCCTTTGTGTGTACCTATCCTATGAGAGTGGCTTATCTTGTGTTTCCTTGAGCATTGTGCATTTGTCCTTGGATAGTGAGTGTGCAAGAGCAATATCAAGTGTGACTAGGTAGCATCAAGGGAGAGCAAAAAAAAGCAAAAGAAAGAAAAAGATACAAAGAAAAAGCAAAAGAAAAATAGTCTCCCATTGCCATAGAGAGTCTCAAAGCTTGTAAGCAAGAGAGAAAGAAGAGCGCCCAAGGCAAGTGCACAAATCCGTTGCTCACTTTTCTTCTTTGCAAACGAGCCATGGTCTCTCCTTGCATTGGCACGACAACGAGCTTAGTCATCGTTAGGACATTTTGTTTTCTCATTTTCATAGTCGTGTCAATGCCAACTTTCTGCACGTGTGTGTATATAGTCGTAGGTTCCCGTCACCCTTTCGAGTTGTTGACCTTTGCCGTTGACTTGAGTTTTGTTGGATTTTACCCACTTTTTACTATCCCTTTTCTTTTGGTTGGTTCTTTGGCTTTCCACAATCCTAACCTACAACCAACAAGCTTTTGAGAGTTAGTTCTTTCTTTAGTGTGAGTTTTCTTTGCATTTCCACTTGGCACGCTTATAGCTCTCACTTGTGGTTTCTAGTTTGATACAATCCCCAAGGTGAGGTACAAGGCTAACACCACCATAATCCACTTTCATATACAATACTTGTGTGTGTTGCATGATGGATAGGCACGGTGAGACGAGCCAACCACCTCCCCAAGAAGAAGATCAAGGTCCGTACATGACGCGTGCAAGTCACTTCATCGTCCGCCAAGAGTTCCGTGAATGTTGCCAAGCTCTTGAGACGCGACAAGATGAACAATTTGGCAAGACGCAAGCCGAGTTCAAGAACATCGACAACCGCTTCGACGGCCTCGAACGACAAATGCATGCAATGCATCACAACTTCGGCCACGAAAATGAAGCGCTTCAACGCTCTATCGCCGAAACAAATGACAATCTTCGACGCCTCATCGACGGAATGGCAAGACCGCGTTCATGTGCTTCAAGCTCATCGCGCCGTCATGCTCCTCCTCAACAAGATCTTCAACCAAGTGCTCCAAGACGCAATGATGCCCCCGTGGTTGAAGATGAAACCTCTTCGAACTATGTACCTTCCCCACGGCATGCCGCAACATCAAGCTATGATGGTGACCTCTCTTCAAGGCCGCGAGCAAGGCAAGAAGCACACCGTCATCACGCAAGGGCACTAGTGATCCAACAAGAGCAACCACAAGAGGAACCGCAAGCGCAACCGCAAGTGCAACCGCAAGTCTACCACCATCGACCGCGACACATACTTGAGACAACAAGTGATGACTCCAATTTGGAGAATCAAGCTCATCATCGACATGAAGCTCTCCAAGATTATCCTCCTCGTCATCAATGTCATGAACTTCCATGCCGACACCATGGTCATCACGAGGCGCCTCCTCCACCTCAACAAAACTTGGAGCATCAAGTGATACAAGTTGAACGACGCCCACCACGTCAAGAGGCTCATGACCATGTTCTTCGCCGTGAGGCCCATGTGCCTAACCAACATCACCAACCGAGGAATGAGCCTCCTCTTCGTCATCAACCACGCCACGAGGCTCCACACCCTCGCCACCATGAGGCCCAAGCGCCTCAACCAGGTCAACAACCGTGCCAAGAGAAAGAGCAAGCTCCTCAACAACAATACCAAGAGCAAGCTCCGCAACAAGGACACGAGAACCAAGTTCCACCTCCCCAACTACAAGATCATCAACAAGGTCACCAATCTCGTCACAATGACCGCAACAATGAAGAAACTTTTGGCAAGCTCAAGTTCACAATGCCCAAGTTCACCGGATCCAATGACCCCGAAGAATACCTCTCGTGGGCACTCAAAGTCGACAAGATCATCCGCATGCACAACTATAGCAACGAGAAGATGGTCACCATGGCTTCACTTGAGTTTGATGATTACACCAACCTTTGGTGGGAACAAGTTCAAGTTGCTCGTGATGCAAGATGTAGCATCCCAATTGTCTAACAATTGCAATGCTACTAGCCTAGTCTATATAGATGCTACTTCCTACATATCTAATTGTTGCATCATCATTATATCATGCTCATGTCATCATGCCACCTTGCATTTGAGCATCATATAAAACCCCTTCTGTTTTGGTTCTTATCTCATATGCATTATTAATTGTATTTGCCTCTTGATATTGTATTTGGTTCTTGATATATTGTTTAGATGCCCAAGTTGAGTTGGGGGCATATCTTTTATTAACTCCACCACCTTTCTTTCACCACCTTATAATTCCACCACCCAACTAAATATGAGCTTGGCACTTATTGGTTTTACCTCTAGCTCATGTGGGTTGGGATGGATCCAATTCTATTTTTCCACATGCTCTCATCTTAGCATCATGTTGTTTTCACATCATTGATATATGAGAGCCACATGGCCACCTTTGCATGCCTTGTGAGTGGAACCCTTCTTCCTAGCTTCCACATGGATTATCATGGATTTATGCTCATGTTGGGGAATTGTTGGGACTACTAAACATCTAGTGGAATAAACACACTAGCAAGTCCCAATCTTAATCCAATATGATCATCTCCATCTATTCCACTTGGGACCTTCTTTTAAATTCTTGGCTTGGCTTTATTCCAATTTTGGGAATGCATAATAATAATGCCATGAATAATATTGTTTTCACAAGAATCAACATGGTATTAAATACTTTGCATGGGCCATGCAAGTACCACCTTTTGCTTGTCATTTGGATTTTATTTGATTTTTGAGTGGATCATCTCTATCTCTATCCTTTCTTTTTGGCTTGATCTATGTTGATCTTGCTTAAACCCTATCATCACATCCCTCTCTTTTTCTTGCCTTGATCTTGTTGGAGCTTGTCATGTTCTAGCTTGGTCTTGTCAAAAGAAAGCCACTCCATCTATCTCTCCCTAAAACCCTAAACCATGCCACTCATATCACCTACCCCATCATCACCATCCCCCTCTCTCTCTCTCTTTGTGTTCTCCTTACCACCACCTTGCGCTCATCCACAAAACCACCTCTCCACCCCTTTTTCTAACCTCTCTCTCTAAACCTAGCTAAACCCTAAACCTAACCCATGATCTACCCTATCCCTCCAAACCCTAACCCGAGTCCTCTCTAACCCTAGACCGAGCCCATGCTATCTACCCCTCCCCTCTCGGTGGACCTCTCTTCTCCTTCCCTCACCTTGGTCCCTCCTTGCAGCCTCTCTGCCCTCCCCCACCTCTTTCTTTGGCTACAAGACAAGGAGAAAAGTAGAGGAGAGAAGACCTAGCCCGATCCCCCTCTCCTCACCTTTTTCCAAAGCTAAAGCCACCACCCCATGTGCTCACCCCTCCTCCCCTATCTACCCCCACCTCAGATCTATCCAGGAGACGCCCAGGTCCCTCTCTCCCTCCCTTTTCTTCCCTCCTTGCAGCCTCCCTTGCCGCCATGGCCCTTCCCTCCTCCTAAACCCTAGCCACCCTCTCGCCCCCTCGCTGATCTGGTGGACGCCAAGACGATCCAGAGCACGAGGAGCTTACGTCCGTCTACCTCACCACACTGCCACGCCTCTGGAGCTCCTGCCGGAGCTCCTGGCCATGCCACCGGAGCAGACGTCATGAACCTCCGCCTCTGACCCGCTCCACCTCCGGCTCCAGCGACCACACCGACGAGAGCCTGGTGAGCATCTCGACCCCCTAGACATGCCCGTCCTCCTCCTAGCGGCCCAGACGCGCCGGACGTTCTGTCGAGCGACCTCCGGCGCCGCTGCTGTTGTCCGGGCTGTTCGCAGCCTGCTTTTTCCGCCTCATTCTCCGCCATGCCCCGTGCGCTGTAGCCCTCCTCCGACGTTGCTCTGTGTATGAAAGTTGTAGCCCCTACATTCCTCTCCAGTTTTCCTTTTTGTGGCTAGGCGAGTTTCGCCGCCGTTTGGTCGCCAACGTCGACCAAACTCCGGCCGCTCCTCGGTCCTCTGCAGATCTGCACGCAAGCGAGCCGTCGTTGTCGCTTTGCAGAGAAGCCCCGGCCTTTTTCCCGCCTCAACCGCGCCCTATGAACCCCACTGTCAGCCTCGGTCCCTTGCAAGGAAACCCGAAAACATGGACATCACAGACAGTCCTCCTCCCGCTTGGGATCGCACGTGTCACACACCACTGCTGGCCAGCGTGGCCCATATACCCCTACCACCGGGCGCAGTAGCTTAGAAGCAGCGGTGCAAAAGGAATTTATGCGCTGGTCTCGCCAGTCAAGAGTGGCCCACCGTCAATGTTGTGGCTAGGTTGGCCTGAGTAACAAAAGCTTTTCTGTATATCTGTTTAAATTCAAACTTTTCTAAAATTAATTCAAATTCAAATTTAATTCTATTTTTAAATAACTTTTAATTTATAAACCCAAATAATGCAAATAATATATGTTTTCAAATCAGAAAAATGTGAGGAATTCAAATCTTTCATCCAAAATATATTTTGAACACTTTATTTTCCCAAGTTAATTAAAATTACAATAAAATGCCCTTTTACCTTAATTAATTAATAACTTTTGTTTTATAACTCCAAATTTAACAAATGATATGTCTAAAATGATTAGCTCGACGAGACCTTTCTGTTTATGCATTCCATGTTTTGTTTTGAGGCATGCATCATATAAATATAAAGTATACAGCAACTAATATGAGGATAAAATGAGGCCAAAACTCAATAAAATGATTTATTCTTGTACTCCACACCTCACCCATGCCATGCTGCATTATTGCCATGCAAATTGTGCAACATTCATCGTGGCATGATTGTTTGCTTGATGCATTTTACTCATATGCTTGTGCACTTTATTTATGTTGGCCCTTGTTTGTTTGGTTCTTCTTCGAATAGACGAAGGTGGGATATATCAAGAGAACGTGAGCACTACCCAGATCCATCCCTTGCTTCAATCGAGCCGCCAGCAAGCACTACCACATGCTTGCATACATATAGTACCTATTGCCTCTTTCTTATTCTTGCATCATTGAGTCGCGATTGCATTAAATTGAATCCCAAGTATTGCATAGCCTTTACTTTTAAACCCCACCGAAGCTTGTTCCTCCATCCCATGAGCCATTACTACAGGAGTTGTTTGAGCCATGCGAGTCGTAGAACAGCATGTGTAGGGTATGTGAGTGTCTGATGGATAACGAGATACCTAAACAACTTAATCTGAGTAGTAATGGGATAACTAATGAAAGTGGCATCGGTGAGCCATATTCGCTATTTGGTTTTTCAGGCTCACTTGTGTCCCGTAGGACCCCGAGTACTTGATTCCTGTTCCTTGAATATTCACGCTATCCACATCCGTGAGGCTTATGAACCTCCTGAGCCAGAGCTTGATTCATTCTTATTTCTCTGGGACACAAACTAGTTTGAGGTTTTATTTACTATCCTACTTATGCCATGCTTTATCGCTTTATTTAAATTGTGCGAGGTACTTTGCTGTCTTGTTAGGTCCGTGACCGTTTATTGTATCAACAAGCCAGTCACACTTTCGGTTCCCGATCGTTTCATGCCACACACAAACCTTGAGTCCGCCTCGTGGCCGCCCAGCTTCGCTTGGTAGCTTAATGGGGTGGCCCCCTGAAATATTTCTGAATCCTGTGATTGCTTTGTCGTGACTGCCTCGTTGGGTTTTGATTTGGTTTTTCCGAGGCATATCGAGTGTGTGTTGCTATTTGTGCACCCCTGCAGGGTAAAACTTTCTGAAAGCCGTGTCCGCGGTTATGGACGACTTGGAGCACAGTTTCTCGATCATAGACAAGCATAACTAAAGTACCGCTTTTAATTTGACTAGACTAGGTACCTGACTAGTAAATAGTGTAACACTCACGGAATGGATAATAAAACTGCCAACGGATGGGGGGCTGTTCGTCCGCTTCCTCGTCGGTAAGCGAGGGGGAGGATGGATCTGTGGACATTACCATTATAACTGTTGTTATTAATTCACGAACATCCGTCTATCTCTGGTTAGGCGGATGGTTAGCGAGTATCTCTAGAATTGTTAGGGTTTATCTTTTGCTGCAATTGCGTCACCCCAGGTTGTGTCCCCTTTAGAGGCATAAAGACTTGCTGAGTACCCCTAGGGTCTCACACGATAAATTATTTGGTTCAGATGAGCAGGTACACTCACAAGATGGATACTGGGTGGAAGAGACGGACGATGTGGGCAACGATCATTCGGTGTAGAGATTCCGGGAACGGGGATCCGCGAGATCTGTGGGCGGGATGTGTTTATTTATGGGGCATCTTATGCCGATTTGCTTCTTATCCGTACTCGGATCTTGTTTTCCGCTTCCGCTTGATACTCTGATGTTTGATGTATGAGGAGATATCCTAAACTATTATATCTATCTAGGACATTTGGATCTTGCCGTATGGCGTTGCTATATTTCCTTTCTTTTTAGATGGAATGGCTCGATGTCTTTGTTGTATGGTGGCTTGCATACATACTCATTTGTGTATGTAGTTGATCCCTTCGCGCCGATTCGCCCCGTTCTTGTCCCGATGTATGGAAATGGTTGGGACGGCCGAAAGGTCTACCTGTGAGTGGCATTTGGGCCCCACCGTACTATTTCAACCATTTCTGCTCATCCAGGCTTGTAACTAGGAGCGTAATTCACCGAGGTAGTTACACAAGACAAGAGCCACCAATCACAACTTGGCATGACATGAAGGCTCACATGAGATCCCGGTTCGTCCCCGCGCACTACACGTGTGACCTCTTCAACAACCTCCAAGCGCTTCGTCAAGGGACAAAGACCGTGGAAGAATACTTCAACGAAATGGAACTCAACCTGATTCGTGCCAACATTGATGAGCGCATGGAGCAAACAATGGCACGTTTCCTTATGGGCTTGGATCACCCAATCAAGCGCATCGTCGAGTTCCAAACATACAACACCATGGTTGAGCTTGTGCACATAGCAACAAAGGCTGAACGTCAAGTGCAAGAGGACATCAAGTACAACAAGCCCAAGACGTACTTCACCTACAAGCAAGCTTCAACCGCTACACCAACAACTTTCAATGGTAGCTCCTCAAGTACCTCCAAGCCTTCCTTCAAGCCCACGCTTCCTCAAGGAAAACTGCCCCCAAGTGGCAAGCAAGCAAAGAGTGATACACCTTTCAACGGTGAATGCTACAAGTGTGGAGGTAAAGGACACAAGTCGGTCGAATGTGCAAACAAGAAAGTCTTGTTCATACACGACAATGGTGATGAAGAATACTTGAGTGAAGATGGGTTTGATGTCCGTGTCAAGGAAGCAATGGCAAGACAACGAGTGGAAGATGATCAACAACTCCTCATGTGTGAGCATGACGCAAGTCCATTGCTTGTCGTCACAAGGATCTTGACCACTCAAGCACAAGAGCATGAAGACCAGCGCTCCAATATCTTCCAAACACGAGCCGGCATCAATGGCAAATCTATCAAGGTGATCATTGACGGAGGGAGTTGTCACAACCTTGCTAGCACCGAGTTGTGCGAGAAGCTCAACCTCACCCTCCATCCGCACAAGCACCCCTACCACGTGCAATGGCTAAGTGACCAAGGGTCCGAGAAGATCAAGCATACCGTATCGGTCTCCTTCACCATTGGTCCTTACAAAGATACGGTGGAGTGTGATGTGGTTCCTATGACAGTTTGCCACATGCTTCTTGGTCGACCGTGGCAATTTAACAAGGCTGCTCAACATGATGGTCGCACCAATGTATACACCTTCAAATGGTTCAACAAAACATGTGTTTTGAAACCGATGACTCCTAGCCAAATAATTGTGGACAATGCAAAGGCTTTAGCGAGGGCGCAAAGCTCGACACCTACTTGTGAGAAGAGCGGTGAGAGAGAACCACCTCATAGTGAGTGAGAGCCACAAGCCAAATTCGAGTGGAAAACCTAAGAGTGTTCTCCTTGCCACCAAAAGTGAGATGAGAGATGTTCGGAACAACCCATCCATCTTGCACTATGTCCTCCTTTGCAAGGGACTAGCACAAGGAACTAGCGAATTAACCAATGTTCCTCCATCTTTGATGAGTGTTTTGCAGGAATTCAAGGATGTGTTCCCCGAAGAGCTTCCACATGGACTACCTCCTCTTCACGGCATCGAACATCGCATTGACCTCATCCCCGGTGCAGCACTTCCCAACCGTGCCGCCTACCGCACGAACCCGGAGGAGACAAAGGAGATTGAACATCAAATCAACCAACTCGTCTCCAAAGGTTTGATCCAAGTTAGCACTAGTCCAAGTGTTGTACCCGTGAGTCTTGTTCCAAAGACGGATGATACGTTACGGTTATGCATGGACTGCCGTCCAATCAATGCTATCACCGTGCGTTATCGACATCCCATACCACGTCTCGATGACATGCTTGATGAGTTGTGTGGAGCCACTATTTTTTCGAAAATTGATCTTTGTAGTGGTTACCATCAAATACGCATGGCTGAAGGTGATGAGTGGAAAACCGCCTTCAAGACCAAACTTGGTCTCTATGAATGGTTGGTTATGCCATTTGGTTTGTCTAATGCCCCATCAACTATTTCGTTGGACCGAAAAAATAGTGGCTCCACACAACTGTCTAATGCGATGTTCGATGCCACGAAGAAAAGGTAGTCCATGTGGAAGCTCTTCGGGGAACACATCCTTGAATTCCTGCAAACACTCATCAAAGATGGAGGAACATTGGTTAATTTGTTAGTTCCTTGCGCTAGTCCCTTGAAAAGGAGGACATAGTGCAAGATGGATGGGTTGTTCCGAACATCTCTCATCTCACTTTTGGTGGCAAGGAGAACACTCTTAGTTTTTCCACTCGAATTTGGCTTGTGGCTCTCACTCACTATGAGGTAGTTCTCTCTCTCACCGCTCTTCTCACAAGTAGGTGTTGTGCTTTGCGCCCTCGCTAAAGCCTTTGCATTATCCGCAATTATTTGGCTAGGAGTCATCGGTTGCAAAACACATGTTTTGTTGAACCATTTGAAGGTGTATACATTGGTGCGACCATCATGTTGAGAGGCCTTGTCAAATTGCCACGGTCCACCAAAAAGCATGTGGCAAACTGTCATAGGAACCACATCACACTCCACCGTATCTTTGTAAGGACCAATGGCGAAGGAGACCGATACGGTATGCTTGATCTTCATGGACCCTTGGTCACTTAGCCATTGCACGTGGTAGGGGTGCTTGTGCGGATGGAGGGTGAGGTTGAGCTTCTCACACAACTCGGTGCTAGCAAGGTTATGACAACTCCCTCCATCAATGATCACCTTGATAGATTTGCCATTGATGCCGGCTCATGTTTGGAAGATATTGGAGCGTTGGTCTTCATGCTCTTGTGCTTGAGTGGTTAAGATCCTTGTGACGACAAGTGATGGACTTGCGACATGCTCACACATGAGGAGTTCTTGATCATCTTCCACTTGTTGTCTTGCCATTGCTTCCTTGACACGGGCATCAACCTCATCTTCACTCAAGTACTCTTCATCACCATTGTCATGGATGAACAAGACTTTCTTGTTTCCACATTCGACCGACTTGTGTCCTTTACCTCCACACTTGTAGCATTCACCGTTGAAAGGTGTATCACTCTTTGCTTGCCGTCCACTTGGGGGCAGTTTTACTTGAGGAAGTGTGGTCTTGAAGGAAGGCTTGGAGGTACTTGAGGAGCTACCATTGAAAGTTGTTGGTGTAGCGGTTGAAGCTTGCTTGTAGGTGAAGTACGTCTTGGGATTGTTGTACTTGATGTCCTCTTGCACTTGACGTTCAGCCTTTGTTGCTATGTGCACAAGCTCAACCATGGTGTTGTATGTTTGGAACTCGACGATGCGCTTGGTTGGGTGATTCAAGCCCATAAGGAAACGTGCCATTGTTTGCTCCATGCGCTCATCAATCTTGGCGCGAATCAGGTTGAGTTCCATTTCCTTGAAGTATTCTTCCACGGTCTTTGTCCCTTGAAAAAGCGCTTGGAGGTTGTTGAAGAGGTCACGCATGTAGTGCGCGGGGAAGAACCGGGATCTCACGTGAGCCTTCATGTCATGCCAAGTTGTGATTGGCGGCTCTTGTATTGCATCACGAGCAACTTGAACTTGTTCCCACCAAAGGTTGGTGTAATCATCAAACTCAAGCGAAGCCATGGCGACCATCTTCTCGTTTCTATAGTTGTGCATGCGGAAGATCTTGTCGACTTTGAGTGCCCACGAGAGGTATTCTTCGGGGTCATTGGATCCGTGAACTTGGGCATTGTGAACTTGAGCTTGCCAAAAGTTTCTTCATCGTTGCGGTCATTGTGACGAGCTTGGTGACCTTGTTGATGATCTTGTAGTTGGGGAGGTGGAACTTGGTTCTCGTGTCCTTGTTGCGGAGCTTGCTCTTGGTATTGTTGTTGAGGAGCTTGCTGTTGCTCTTGGCGCGGTTGTTGACGTGGTTGAGACGCTTGGGCCTCATGGTGGCGAGGGTGTGGAGCCTCGTGGCGCGGTTGATGACAAAGAGGAGGCTCATTCCTCGGTTGGTGATGTTGGTTAGGCACATGGGCCTCACGGCGAAGAACATGGTCATGAGCCTCTTGACGTGGTGGGCGTCGCTCAACTTGTATCACTTGACGCTCCAAGTTTTATTGAGGTGGAGGAGGCGCCTCGTGATGACCATGGTGTCGGTGTAGACGTTCATGACGTTGATGACGAGGAAGAGGATCTTGGAGAGCTTCACGTCGATGACGAGCTTGATTCTCAAAATTGGAGTCATCACTTGTTGTGTCAAGTATGTGTCGCGGTCAATGGTGGTAGACTTGCGGTTGCACTTGCGGTTCCTCTTGTGGTTGCTCTTGTTGGATCATTAGTGCCCTTGCATGATGACGGTGTGCTTCTTGCCTTGCTCGTGGCCTTGAAGAGAGGTCACCATCATAGCTTGATGTTGCGACGTGCCGTGGGGAAGGTACATAGTTCGAAGAGGTTTCATCTTCAACCACGGGGGCATCATTGCGTCTTGGAGCACTTGGTTGAAGATCTTGTTGAGGAGGAGCATGACAACACGATGAGCTTGAAGCATGTGAACGCGGTCTTGCCATTCCGTCGATGAGGTGTCGAAGATTGTCATTTGTTTCAGCGACGGAGCGTTGAAGCGCTTCATTTTGGTGGCCGAAGTTTTGATGCATTGCATGCATTTGCCGTTCGAGGTTGTCGAAGCGGTTGTCGATGTTATTGAACTCGGCTTGCGTCTCGCCAAATTGTTCATCTTGTCGCGTCTCAAGAGCTTGGAAACGTTCACGGAACTCTTGGCGGACGATGAAGTGACTTGCGCGCGTCATGTACGGACCTTGATCTTCTTCTTGGGAGGTGGTTGGCTCGGCTCACCGTGCCTATCCATCATGAAGACACACAAGTATTGTATATGGAAGTGGAATATGGTGGTGTTAGCCTAGTACCTCAGCTTGGGGATTGCACCAAACTAGAAACCACAAGTGAGAGCTATAAGCGTGCCAAGTGGAAACGCAAAGAAAACTCACACTAAAGAAAGAACTAACTCTCAAAAGCTTGTTGGTGGTAGGTTAGAATTGTGGAAAGCCAAAGAACCAACCAAAATAAAAGGGATAGTCAAAAGTGGGTAAAATCCAACAAAACTCAAGTCAAAGGCAAAGGTCAACAACTCAAAAGGGTGACGGAAACCTTCGACTATATACACACACGTGGAGAAAGTTGGGATTTACACGACTATGAAAATGAGCAAACAAAATGTCCTAACGATGACTAAGCTCGTTGTCGTGACAATGCAAGGAGAGATCGTGGCTCGTTTGCAAAGAAGAAAAGTGAGCAACAGATTTGTGCACTTGCCTTGGGCGCTCTTCTTTCTCTCTTGCTTACAAGCTTTGAGACTCTCTATGGCAATGGGAGACTATTTTTCATTTGCTTTTTCTTTATATCTTTTTCTTTCTTTTGCTTTTTTTGGTCTCCCTTGATGCTACCTAGTCACACATGATATTGCTCTTATACACTCACTATCTAAGGACAAATGCACAATGCTCAAGAAAACACAAGATGAGCCACTCTCATAGGATAGGTACACACAAAGGAAGATAGGGGTTAACAATGTAACGCAAGTTATACCTTCTCTGATGATGATGAACTTGGCAACGGTGGTGCGGGATGATGTTCGTGGGCCGTGGTGTCGATGAGCACGGGGGTTGTCGATGCGGAAGCTTGTTGTTAGTTGACGACACGCACACGGGAACAAACAAACATGAGGAAATTAGCCAATGCAAGATTAGAGGCAAAACTGTCAAAATCAGGCGTCAGGCCGGAGACTCCGGGGTTTCAGGCCGGAAACTCCGGTGTGGATAGGCCGGAGACTCCGGTGTGCAGGCCGGAGACTCCGGTATGGAGTCAGATCGTGAACTACTCGTGTTCTTGAGCGGAAATCCACGCCTTGGGTCCTCAAATTCATGAAAAATTTGCCAAATTGGGCTGGGAAAATGCAGGATAAAGCTGGACCAACACCTAAGACAAGGTTTGGTCGGATCAAAACCATAAATAACACTCCAAATCAAGAGATCAATCCAAAGGCAAATATGGGATTTTTTTGGGGATTTATGAATTTTTGGTGGATAGAAGAAAAATTTGTGGGGGAAATCGTGAGCAACGAAGCTCTTGATACCAATATGTTGAGGGCAAACCTCTAGGGTGGCCCAATCTATCACGATTCCCTTTCAAATCGAGGATGGAGTGCGGGGAGAGGTGGGAAGGATGAACACGACGAACGCACGCACGAGGAACGCGATGAACACACACACACAAAACCACGATACACACCAATATCTCATGCTGGCGGTGACCGGTCCGGCGCAATCCCTAGGATCGGCGTCGGGCGGAGGACTCTCTCTCGAACCGGCACGGTGAGATGGGAGACTCGGTGAGATCTTGACGTCTAGGCAAAGGGACACCGATGCCTAGGCCTTGTACACGGAGGCACGATGCAAACTCCAACGAGGTTTGGGGATATTGGTGCTCCTTAGTCAAGGAGCATGAGGCAAGAATTAGATAGATCCACAAAGGGGTTTCCACTAATTCCAATATCATGCCTAGGGTTTACAATGGAGGTGGGGGACTATATATAGGCCAACCACTTAAACAGGGGTACTTTAGGAATAAAAGACAAGTTCTGGACGGACTAGGGGTTACATGGGCCGCAGGCCCAAAGGCCTTTTCATGCCTGGTGACGGTCAGACCGGAGACTCCGGTCTAGGCCGGAGACTCCGGTCGGTCTCCGGACTGGCCTCCGGAGGGGCCTTTAGATTGTCCCAGCGCCTAGTTCCGGGGGCAGACCAGAGATGGGTCCGAAGACTCTGGTGTCTTCAGGCCGAAGACTTTGGCAGGCCGGAGACTCCGGTGTGAGCAGACCGGAGACTCCGGTCTGAGCAGCTTCAGCGGCTCCTGCTTCACGCTCTGCTCCTTGTTCTCTATCCTTGGGTGCTTGGTGATGTGCCGAAGCTTCGTACCTGATGATGCATAGGGTAGTTGCATGCCATCCAAGGAGGTATCAAATTGGTACGAGGAAAGGAGCGAATTCACCTTAGCTTGTAGGAGTTTGGCTCGTGCACGAGTCATGAGTCCACTTGGGGGACTTGTTGGTGTAGATGTAGGAGCGTCCGTAGGACGGGCTGCATCACATCATGAATAAAATTAACAATATAACTATCACATAAAACGTTCTTATCATGAGCCACATGCATAAAACAATTAATACTCCCCACATAAACATAGTCATTCTTATTATTTGTAGTGGGAGCAAAATCAACAATATAGCTATCATTATTATTCTCATCACCATAATCATCAAATATAGGAGGCATATTGTAATCATAATTAATTTTCTCCTCAATAGTAGGTGGACTGAAAATATCATATTCATCATTGTAATCATCATATATTGGAGGCATAGTACCATCAAAGTAAAAAAATTCCTCCGTGCTTGGGGGACTAAAAAGATCATTTTCATAAAAACTAGCTTCCCCAAGTTTAGACTATTCCATAGCATTAGCAATAATGGTGTTCAAAGAATTTATACTAATAACATTGCAATTAGCATGCAAATAAAGTTCCATAGGTTTTTAAATTTTCTCTTCAAACACTTCATGTCCTAACTCAAGATAAATACTATAAAGCTCTCTAATTTTGTTGTTGTTTTCCATTAAGCCTAACTAGTGGAAATAAAAACAAGAAACAAAAAGATATAATTGCAGAATCTAAAGGAAATAACTTCGAGCACTCACACACCAGCAACCGCACTAGAAGATAGCTTAGTAGCCAGAGGATGTGAGTACCTTTTACCTTACCTCCCCGGCAACGGCGCCAGAAAATAGCTTTGATGGCGCGTTGTTGACGTGGGAGCTTCTTCTTCTTTAATCCCCGGCAAAGGCGCCAGAAAATAGCTTGATGTATACGCACTTCTATTCTTGTAGACAGTTGTTGGGTCTCCAAGTACAGAGGTTTATCGAACTCAGGGAGGGAGTGGTCAAAGGTATCCCTCTCAAGCAACCCTGCAATCAAGATACAAGAAGTCTCTTGTGTCCCCAACACACCCAATACACTTGTCAGGTGTATAGGTGAACTAGTTCGGCGAAGAGATAGCGAAATACAAGTGGTATAGATAATTATAAGTGGTAACGGTGCCAGAAAATAGCTTGACGGGTAGGAAGAGACTAAAGGCAATCTTAAAGAAAGATGGAAGCAAGCAAACATGTAACATATCTAGTTGCAAACGGTGTTTCAATGCTTAGAAACAAGGCCTAGGGATCATACTTTCACTAGTGAATACTCATATAAATATCTTCTCTTTATGATACTACTCTAAACTACTCTCCGGTTGGATAACTCTAATCCACGGTAGAGCTATAACAGCACACCTCAAAGTTTGCTTTCCCCATCTAGATAACCCCTCACTATCACCTTGAGCGCTAGATGGTTCCAACAAACACCACAATCTCATAGAGACATCCAACTCAAATTATACTCATGACAAGTATTTATGCAACCTCAGCCAAAGTGCCACACGGTGTGCACATTGTTAACTTCACACACGTGGGCATAAGCAGAGATTCATTAAAGCACTTGAGTAGCATAATAGATATATAGATTACAAAGCTCATGATCTCAATAAGATCACGCATAGAGAGAGATGAACACATAGCTACTGGTAGAGCCCTTAGCCTCAAGGAAGAACTACTCCCTCATGATCATGGGAATCAGCAACGGCGATGGAGATGGTGGTGGAGTCGATGGAGATGGCTCCGGGGGCAATTCCCTGTCCCGACAGGGTGCCGGAACAGAGACATTTTGTCCCCCGAATCTCCCCTTCGGTGGCGGCGGCGTTGTGGAGGTTTTCGTGGCTTTCTCCCGGATTATTTAGGGTTTCTGCATCAGAGGCTTCTTAAAGGCGAAAGGGGAGGCCGAGGGGGTGCCCAAGGCGGCTGTACCCTCCCACCAGGCGCGGGCCAGGCCAGGCTACGCGGCCAGGGGTGTGGCCCTCTCGAGGCCCTTCTCCATCTCGTATTCTGGCTCTGTGTTCCCTTCGGTGAAATATTGACTTTGGATTTTGTCCCGTCCAATTCCGATAATATTCATTTTCCAGCTTTTCTAAAACCAAAAACAGCAGAAAACAGGTAACTGGCACTGTGGCATCTCGTTAATAGGTTAGTTCCCGAAAATGCATAAAAATATCTCAAAATGTAGACAAAACATAAGAAAGTAGATACTAAATAAGCATGGAACATCAAAAATTATAGATACGTTTATGACGTATCAAGTACCACCGCTTCATCGATGGATAACTGACGCAGAAACCGACGTCGCCTCCCAAGAGTACCACCGGATCCTCCCAAGTTAGCTTACCACATGACTGATGAGGAAAATAGGGCGATTGTAAATGCCGAAGTGAAGGCCCATTTTGCAGCAAAACAACCCTAGCCAACGTTCCCAATAGATTCGAAAGTCAGGGAGCACTTTAGGATATTTCTTGCGCATCCATCCCAATATGAGTTAAATAAGCCAGATGACTATACACGCCGTATTACAAAGAAATTGAAAGAGAAGAGATCAAGTGGACGAGCAAGCATGAAAGGAGATGTTCCCCAGCTCAGACAATAGCGTGACTCCATCTCGATCTCTAGCGCCTCAGCCGACTCCGCCTACTAAGGGCCAAAAGCGGAAGAGTACCACCGCTTCGTTGATGGATAACTGACGCGGAAACCGACATCGCCTCCCAAGAGTACTACCGGCTCCTCCCAAGTTAGCTTACCACATGACTGATGAGGAAAACAGAGCAATCATGAATGCCGAAGTGAAGGCCCATTTTCTTCCAAAACAACCCGAGACAAAGGTCCCAATAGATCCAAAAGTCAGGGAGCACTTTAGGAGATTTCTTGCACTTCCATCCGAAGATGAGTTAAATAAGCCAGGTGACTATACACGTTATATTGCGAAGAAACTGAAAGAGAAGAGATCAAGTGGTAGAGCAAGCATGAAAAGATATGTTCCCTAGCTCGGAGAACAGACAAAATTGTCGACCCCCCGCTCAAGGTGTTACCCGAACATCAAATATATATGGGAGAACCTTTGAAGTTGCACGTTGATGAGCTATTAGCCCAACAATGTAATATGTATGTTGATGAAATTCTAGGTGGCGCTTCTGTCTCCAAGGCTGATGTAGCACGGCAATATGTGTATGGGGAGCCTTTGGTCAGCGATGAGATACTTCAGCGTCTGCCAACAAAAATGCGACAATTGCATAACTGGTACTTGAAAGTCGCAGATCAAGGGCAAGAAATACTCATAGCGAAAGTTAGGGAGGTGCATTACTTCCTTGAAGACGAGATCCATATTGACCTTGCAGAAATCTTTCAGTTACTCAATCAAAAGGAACTCGGCAAATCTGTCGTCAGTAGCTATTGTCTGTAAGTGATTAATTTATTTATGTAATTAAGTCTTTAGCTCAGCTTGTTCAATTAATTCCCGGTAATTATCCTCAGTATATTCTTTTGTACGCTATTATGCAGATTAAAGATTCTAGAATATAAAAAAGATAATCTATTGCATTGGGTTCATTGACCCAAATCGAGTTAATTCTGCTACACTAAAGATGGATCTTGTGGACATGTAGCGTAACTTGCTAAGGTTTTTCAACAAGCAATATTACTGTAAGGAAATACTATTTCCTTTCAACTGCGGGTGAGAGTGTTACTATCTTGTACACATTAACGTTTTCTTACTCGGTGTTAAGTGTAACTGATGAGTTACTGACGTATATAAACTCTGCGCAACTTTCACTGGATTCGGCTAAGTATTGCCGTTGGCAGTGGAAGAGTTAAAATCATGGACTCATTAAAGAAAAACATGGAAGAGTACCATGATATGCTTAATATGCTCCAAAAGTAATTTCAATCATTATCACATTATATCGGTCTTTTTCGTTTATTTTCTGAGATATCAAGTAATTATTAACTCATTTATTTATTTTCTTTGTCGGGCCGTGTTTGGAAACGGTTCAAAAATGTGGTTGCCGGTCAATGGCGTGAGTAGCTGAGTTTTATTCTGGTTGAAGTCAGTAGTACGAGCTAGGTCCGCGCATCTCTTTAATTCTATTTTTAATACAATTATCATGCTTGATTATTATTTGATTGAATTATATTCTTGTAAAGTGTGCGACGTAGCCACCGGGGAGTAATTATGTGGATACTATGTTTGCGAGTTCATTCATATATCGAATATTGAGCAGAACGCGGAATTTATTCGAGTACGTAAACAATATATTCAGAATTTATTTTTATTACCATAATTTGTATTGAGTTCCATTTATAATTTTTGTTATAATGATTGATATATTCATATTGATTTCCTTCTTTATAGTTGGATGCGATGCGGGAGGATCTCCTACCATAGCAAGTCAAGTGGAATTGGTGAGATTTTTTGTTTGACGAGGTCATATTCCCGGTGGAAGAATACAGTATATATAGAGTATAAAGCATCCATATAATTTAATGATCTGCATGTAATCAAATAGACGGGCTCTAGTCCCGGTTAGAACTCGTATACCAAATTGTATATATATGTACGCTCGTAAGACAAATTGTATATAAATGTGTGCATCAACGCGTAGAGTATATAGTAATGTAGAATATGTATACAAAAACTTGTATCAAATGAAAACACGAAATAAAAAATAAGCTGTACACAAAACACTAAATGAAAAGAAAAATACAAAACCCTCAACCCTAAAACCCATCTCCTGTCGTGGCAGCCGATTCCTTTAAAACGCTGCCGCGGCAGAACTCCTTTAGTTCCGGTTGTTGATACCAACCGGGACTAAAGGTCCTCCAGCGCAGCGCACTACGTGGAGCCACGTGGAGGATCTTTTGTCCTGGTTTGTAACACAACCGGGACTAAAGATGAGGGCCTCTAGTCCCGATCTGGCAATCCCGGTTGGCTTGTTTTCTACAAGTGGGAGTATCAAGATAATAGATTAGTAAGTCCAAGATTTAGATTAGGTTGAACTATAAGTGAATACATTTGTGACATCAAGTCTGCCAAATTACCGGCCAAGTAATAAGTGTAGCGGAGTCGGCGACACTTATATAAAAAAAAGTATTTTGGGTACTTGCATTGAGCATTGAGTTAAAAGAAGATAATTTGTAGCTGGGCTTTTAAGGAAGCAACCCATTAAAAATATATTTGTTGGCATGATTTTTTTCTAATTGAAAACATTATTCATATTGAGTGTAACAACAAAAGGCGGTCAATATATTTAGTTTTAAAACATATACTTACTTTGTACAAGTACTTTAACAATTTTTATTGAGATATCTTAGATGTAATTATAATGTTGTGGTAAAATAATATAGTAGGTACGTCGCTTTTTTAGTTGTCAATCTCAATAATGTGCTCTCTTAATTCTTATAGGACTTTTTATTCATAAAAAGATAAATAACAACATTGCTAGCGCATAAATGTAGGAAGGTTAGGAGGGCGGCGTTGGCCGGCAGCGGGAGCCAGCAGCAGCTGCACTGGCAGGAGCAAGCTGGCCGGGTGGAGGTATTGGTGTCCGAGGCATCTTGGTCGGGAGGAGTTGCCAGTGAGAGAAGGGGGTGATTTACACTGAGTCGAACAATGTTTTTTAGTGTATAGATTTACTCCGAATCTTCATGAATCTATGCATTAAAAGATGTCTAGATTTATTCGATTTATAAAGATAAAACATCTTATTTCTAAACGGAGGGAGTATTTAATAGTTAGTGGTTTATGTGCCCACTTTAAACTTAGGGGTTCTATGTCCCAAACCTAAAACACGGAGGTCATTTGAACTTCTTTCCTAGAAAAACGCATGTAACCTTTCCATCACACTGCTTTGAGTTATCGGTCTATAAAACAAATTTTTGTGAGATTAAATAGTGAGGGTAGTAATGTAGATTAGTCTATGTTCGGCACACCATCACCTTTTTTATTTCTTCAAATGCTACTTATATATATAATTCGTTTTACACCGCTATTTTCTTGATATGCACTTGACACCTGTGTTTGTGCCCTGTTGAAAATAAAATAACCATTGCGATTATTGGGAATAATCCTGGTTTTTCATTGCGATTATTGCATGTTGTACTGTTTCTTGCTTGTTGAGAGAAATAGAGTTAGTTGGGATGATCTACTTAGTTATATAGGATTAGTTATATGATGTCACTATAGGAAAAGCCCAAGACACCGACGGCCAGAAGCTACGTCGACGGCTATTTGTTGGGGCCGTCAGTGTAGCCCCGGAGGAAACCAACCGTCGACCTAGGTTGGCCGTCGGCATATGGTAGGATAGGCCGACTACAGCCGTCGGCATAGTCTATTGGCCGTAACGGCGATGCAACGGCGTCAAGGCTACGCCGACGGCTTTACCGTTGGCGTAGGTTTCACAACTCTAGCTATTTTCCCTTTTTGTCACATTAATCCAAGAAATAATTATAACTAAATCACTCTAATTCAGAAAACTACATATAATATATCAAAATTTAAAATAAGATCTATCTAGGTAAACTCAAATATTACATATTTTTGTTGAAGAAAATATATAAACATTACAAATACTTTCGTATAACACATTTTTCATGTTTCGAGTGCTAAAAACGGGGTGTTTTGTGAAGCAACCACCAAATGAAAGTTTCCAAATGGTACCACCCCATTTTTCAACAATACTAGACCACCTTACATGGATAATGTCCCAATAGGGGATCTAAAACCTTTCGGTCCACCCCTGATGAAAAAGACAAAGTTCGGCCAAATCGATAGAGAGTGGGTCAGATATAAACTACAAGTACATGATTTGATGCTCATGATTTTTTACAAAAATCATTTTTAGGTTTCCAATATGCTATTTCATCAGAGGTCTAATGCAAGTTTAGTGAGGCTCAGCCCCGAGCTCAGAATCTTCATGCCCGCTTTTCTACAAAGTTTGATGATGGTTTAAAACGGGCATAAATATTTTAAAAAGGATCGAAACAATGCGAAACCTTCGCGTGGTGTCATATTATGCGATATAGTCGGAAGGAAAATATCAAACTTGGTATATTGATTATGTCTCAAAAAAGCTTCACAAAATGACCTATCTCATTCGATGTTTCCTTGCTTTCGATTCAAATGACCAATGTTATGGCTAGAATCAAGGCATAGTTTGTGATAACGTGCCCATATTATGCATGCATGTGCATCATGGAATATCGAACAATGTTGCAGGAGAAAGTTTTCCTTATCGTCGCACCAAAAAAGCATTTTTCATTTTCCAAGTGCTAAAAATGGGGTGTTTTGTAAAGCAACCACTAAATGAATGTTTCAAAATGCTACCACCCTATTTTGAAAAAAATGCTAGACCTCCTTTCATGGAAAATCTCCCAACAGGGGGTCTAAAACATTTCCGTCCACCCTTGATGAAAAAGACAAATTTCTACCAAATCGTAGGAAGTGGGTCAGATATGAACTACAGGTACATGATCTAATTCTCATGATTTTTTATAAAAATCATTTTAGGTTTACAATATGCTATTTCATGTCCGCAGTTCGACAAAGTTTGATGATAGTTTAAAATGGGAATAAAAATTTCAAAAACAATCGAAATAATGCGAAACCTTCGCGTGGTGTCATATTATGTGACATAGTTGGAAGGAAAATATCAAACTTGGTATATTGATTATGTCTCAAAAAAACCTTCACAAAATGACCTATCTCATTCGATGTTTCCAGGCTTTCGGTTCAAATGACCAATGTTATGGCTAGAATTAAGGCATAGTTTATTATAGTGCACCCATATTGTGCATGCATGTGCATCATGGGATGACGAACAATGTTACAGGAGTAAGTTTCCCTTTTCGTCGCACCCAAAAACCATTTTCTATTTTCTGAGCTTAAAAACAGGTGGTTTTGTGAAGCAACCACCAAATAGCTAATTGAAAATGCTACCACCCCATTTGACAATGTGACAAGGTTCATCATTTTTAGGTTCACAAGATTATATGTATGTCATGTTTGGATTCTCTCATTTTTATAATCGATTTAGATATTTTATTTGTCGAATTCCGATTTACGGATTTAAAGATATGATTTTTTCCATATTAAATAGAAAAAGGGAAAACATATTTATTTTATTTGAAATCAAGATTGTTATTACTTATTCATTATTGTTTAATTAAATAATTGTTTGAACTTTAAAAAATAAAGGCGTGTGACACCATGGTCCAAAAGTTAATAGGATTGATAAGGTAGTATTATCAGTAAGGTCTAATTTCTTTATTAGAATCTCATCTGGAAGGAATAGAGAAGTTAAGCGTGCTAGGGCTGGAGTAGTATAAGGATGGGTGACCGATTGGAAAGTTTGACCATAAGTATAATTTAATCGAAAATTAAGCGTACTTAGATGTTAAAAAATAGCCTGTGAGATTAAAGAGTCAAACAATTCTAAAAAATGGTAAAAATTGATATATTTTTTTAAAAAAAGTTAAAAAAATTTGGAAAAAAAATCTAAAAAAACTAGGCTGGCGGCTTAGCCAAATGCCCGTTAGCCGTTTTTGTGGGACCCATATGAGCTATGCTGACGGCTTAGCCGTTGGCGTAGCCGTCTACGCCGACAATTTTACTACGCCGACGGCTGTTGTAGGCATAGACCTACGCCGACGGCAATTTGGCCTATGCCGACGGCTTTCGGCCGTCGATGTGGCGAGGTGTTTCTGTAGTGTGTTATGTTTCTCTCCACATGCAAAGACAGTTTGCTAGAAGACTATAAGAAGACAACTCAGACGGGGGCCTTTGCCCCAATCTCGCTCCTACGCATCTATGTTAACAATTCCACATGCATGGATGTTAACAATTCCATGCCTTGACACTTGACTAGTTTTTGGATTCGTTGAAGTTTTTAGGTATTGCAGACTCTAGGTAAGCATATTTGAGTAGATCTAATAGCAGATTAAAACTTTATCAGACCAGCCTTCGAGCATATTGGCGTGAAGAAGTCCCACTAGGAAAAACGAACCTTTCATAAGTTTTTACAGACTCTTGATATAGCTCTGGCATAGAATCAACTTCCAACTTGTGAAGAGACTAAAAGAAAGAATTATCATGCTCTAAACTCCATCATCTTCAAAATCTCTCATACCATCGTATCCACCTGCTGGGTCTGTTAGCAAATCACAAATATCATCACCCTCATCCCTATCTTCGACATCATAAAAATTTAGTGGATTCGATGAAAAAGAGTCACACTCTACATCAATCATCCATTGTTTGTATCCTTCTACAAAACCGCCACATACCAGATTCTGACGAACTATTCTTTCTTCTCTTTAGTACAAGTTCACACAATGATTGCAAGGACATAAGATTTTGTTCTCAACCGATGATTTAGTAAACGCAAAGCCCAAGAATCTAGAGAGCCCTTGTAAATAATCCTCAGTATGTCTTCATGCAAGCGTACATATGCAACATGTTATATCTGATTTTGACAACTAATCCTTGGTATAATTCTCTATTATACTTGAGAAGATTTACCGCATAATTCTATTGATAAATATAAGATGCAAATTTATAGTTAAACAATTATAATTAATTCTAAATATTATTCCATGATGAAATATGGCTGTGTTGTTCGCTCTAGACATATTCTGGAAAAACTTCCATCAAATAGAGTCCTCCTGGATTTAAGAAAAATCATAAATTGGTTTGTAAGTGGATGTATATATCAACTACGCGAGTTTCAGTCATCATAGACACCAATTTGCCATCTCAATATATTTTGAGTTTCCCAGAAAACTTCCTAAAATTTAAATATATAGTGTTATGGCTTATGTGTAGGTAAACAAAGAATCTCAGGCTCTATTTGTATTGAGTGTAAAGCATAAGGTTCTAGAGTGTACGAGGTCTAATCATTTTTTTGTATTCCATTATGTTTATTTTCATCATCGGCAATATATATGTATTGTTTATTTAGTGCCTAAAAAGCAACCCTCAAACAGAGGACACATATGTATGTGAATGCACTCCCTAGTGGGTGACCGTGGTTTTGGTCACGCACCCAACATGCTCTACAGAACTTGAAATTGGACACGAGTTACACCCGATGCTCCATGTGATAATCTCTCTATTGTTCTTTATATTTGAAACAGTTGATATTCTAATTTTAAATTTTAAAAATTCTAGGATTTTTTAAAAGTTTGAATTTTTGGATGTGTAAATTCTAGTATTTTTTGAAATTTAATTTTTGGGAAGACTATTAGCAAGTAAAGGATAATTATTACATTCATAATAATAGCATGGGTTTTCATAAATAACCATAAATTTTTGAGTTGGATAATTATCATAGCATGGAATTTTGATGTTGTTTATACCTCTAAACTCATGCCTCCCAGTGATCTTTTTATCTGATGA
The DNA here is from genome assembly GCA_023614405.1 of Avena insularis. Taxonomy (NCBI): domain Eukaryota; kingdom Viridiplantae; phylum Streptophyta; class Magnoliopsida; order Poales; family Poaceae; genus Avena; species Avena insularis. The sequence goes on from CM042694.1 coordinate 354,098,792, forward strand.
CTGGAATTCAAAACTGCCAAAGCTAATAGCAACACTGTCATCACTAGATAGAATTATTGTATCATCACTACAGGTTCCCATATGTTAAATAGATACAAACATTGAGTATATTAATACAATGAATATAGAAATCAATTAGACTAGAAAACAGAAACACATTTCTTGTTATCTTACGTCAATCATATTCAAATATAAATAGTTTGAGCAAATATTTGTTATCTTGTTCATCTAAGCTAACTAAAATCATCAACATTTCTGAATTTTGAAATTCATCTAATAAACAAGATGCAAGAGGACTAATCAAGTCATGAGTAAATATAAATTTCTAAAAGGGCAACGAATAATGAGAAATCAATACAAAAGTTGTAGATTTTTAATGACCGGAACACAAAAACTAATACAGAAAACGAGTCAAACTGATGACAAGCAAGCACAATGTAACGGCTACTAGCGTTATGCCTGTCCAAGGGGACATACGTAACGAAACCACGTCGGTTGATGGCATAGCTCCAATTTCCCAATTCGTAGTGACACAATACCAATTTCCACGTGAACTAGGGACACAGTCGTAATAAACCCATAAAGTTAACGTGCAAGGTGTTTGCAAGGTGTGGGGATATTAAGGTTATCATCGAAGGGAATATGCTCGAGAGACAAAAATAAAATGATTATTATCTTATTCCATATTTATGATAGATGTGTATTTCTCATGCTAGAATTATATTTATTGGAAAGGTTAATACATGTGTGTCTAATAAACAAACAAGAATTCCTAGTAATTTCTCTCATTCAACTAGCTCGTTGATTAATCGATAATCAATGTTTCCTAATCATGAACATTGGATTTTGTTAATAACAAGATTATATCATTAGGAGAATGATATGATGAACATGCACCTAAAGTAAGTATAACAATACGATCAAGTCATTAAATTTACATTGTTGTATCATACACATATGAAGTAATCCTCTGACAGTGAGATCATGTCAACCACTAACACCAGAGGAGTGCTTAGATGTCATCAAATGTCACACCGTAATAAAGTGATTATAAAAGTGTCGTTGCGTATACCGAAATTATTAGTTGAGACTCATGGATCAAGAGTGAGATTTTTCGATCCAAATAACATAGATATATACTCTAGTCCCTCTCGGTGATATCACAGTGATACAACTTGCAAGCATATGACTAGGTATGGTTGATACCGATGATCGGATCTCGGATAAATAAAATATCACAAGAGAAAAGCAATTGAATGTGAAGTTAATGGTTCACACGATCACAAAAATCATTGTTGAATGTATGGGAGTCATTACGGATCTCCAAATCCTCCTGTTGTCAATTTACTTAAAACTGGCTACTTAAATATTTAGTCTAAACAAAGAATTTTATATTCTCGCACCGTCCCTCTATCTCATTAACAAAATTATGGTAAATTTTACATGCAACAAATATTTCTTTCAGGAATTTTCAATAATATATCATATAATATTTTCTTTCAAGAATATTTGAAAAAAACCATACAAGTCTTATATAATAACTTAGCGCAAATAAAATCTCTCCACGTGATAAAACGACAATATCCCGAGAACCACAAGTCTGGTGAAACCCCAACTCTCCGAAAGCTTTTCAATGACACCTCGGTCGGATTATGCAATAGCCATGGCTCTCCGAAAACTCCACTAAGGCTTGAAATATCCAGACCAAAAAGTTTGGCATGAACACCTAATGAGTACGATGTTGCTGCCATTTGGGGCGGAACAGAGAACTTTGGGCGCAAAGGCTGCCAACAGGTGAAAACCGACGTGGTTTAATAAGAAAAATAGGCGCGCATTCCATTGACGCCCAAAACAAGAATCAAAGCTCCTTGGGATGACAAGTAATTGTCGGGGGATGACCCCCGGGTAGGCCAAGCCAGGCTCAACTAGCCAGCTCCAGGGAGACCTGGACGGATGGCCGCAACACAAAGAACCTCAGCGAGGTGAAACGCTCCACCTGGTCTGCCTCGATATTCCCCGGCTGGCCCGCCTAGCCGGGTGGCCAAGAGAGCCGACTGGGTGGCCACCTCTACCCGGCCGCCTCAGATCCATTGGCCAAGGGTACGGGGGAGGGTGACGCTCCTTGCTGAGTGCACCCTTTACCGGACAAGCTGGCACACCACCCCGTGGGCACTACTATACTAGGATGCCAAAGCACGAAGGCTAGAGGCTGACGAGTAATGCACGGCTGACGGATAAAAGCTCTGGCTGACGGATAAAGCACCAAGTTGAAGGATAAAGCACTAGGTGATTCCCAAAGTGGCGGCGCTGAGACGCTATGGCGCTGACCCCACCTGTACTGGAGTTTGACGAGTCCTGGCCCACTGGCTAGACCCGGCCAGCCGGCCCGCTTTGTAAACCCAAAGCCAAAACAGTAAACCCTAGAGCCCATATTGTAATCTACCCTTCCACCAGTATATAAGGAGGGGTAGTGCTACGGTTCTAGGTAAGGAATGACAAATTAGAAGTTAGCCAAAATTGACAAGTTGTGTAGTTCATCTTCCTTTTGCTCTCGATATCAGCTAGGGAAACAGCTCAAGGAGCACTTGTATTGAGCATCCGCTCCCCATATAGTAGATCCTTGTAGGAGTATGAGTGTTACCTCGAGAAGAGGGATCCAAACCTGGGTACGTGGCTGTGTTTGCAGTATATGTGCCCAACCCGTTGCGAATAGCCACTGATAGCATCCTGATTGTACCCTCTCATGCCATCCCTAATGGCACTGCCGTGTTCCACACCACGACAGTTGGCGCCACCGTGGGCTCCGAATGCCCCGCACTCACCAAGTTCATGGTGGTGCCGCACTACGCGTACCTCAAGATGAAGCTCCCCGGGCCAAAGGGAGTAATCACCGTCAGTGGTGACTACAGGCGATCGGTGGAATGTGCCACTGACGGCTCCAAGATGGCCGAGGGCATGATCATCATGGAAGAGAAGCGCATCATCATGCAGAACGTGGTGGCCCTGCAGACGGACATGTCGGCTGGCGAGCCAAAGCCGTCTGGAGAAGCAGAGTTCAAGCTATCAAAGGGCACCAAGAAGATCCTGCTCAACAAGGCCAAGCCGGACAAGTTCGTCCTGGTCGGAGACGGCCTTGATAGCAAATAGGAAAGCACGATCGTCGACTTCTCTGTGAGAATCAGGATATCTTCGCATGGTCCCCAAGAACATGCCTGGTGTTTCGAGGGAGCTCGTGGAGCACTCTTTACATGGCAGGCCAGATGGAAAGCCGGTAAAGCAATCACTATGCCGCTTCGCTAAAGAGAAGAGAAGAAACAATAGTGAAGAAATCACCCAGCTGCTCGCAACCAGATTCATTATGGAGGTTTTCCACCCGGAATTGCTAGCAAACCCTGTGCTGGTGCTGAAAAAGAACAAGACCTAGCGCATGTGTGTTGACTACACCAGCCTAAACAAGGCATGCCCCAAAGATCCATTCGCCCTGCCATGGATAGACCAAGTGATCGACTCCAAGGCCAGCTGCGAACTGTTGTTGTTTCTGGATGCGTATTCCGGCTACCACCAGATTCGGCTAAACCCCACTGATCAAATAAAGACATCATTCATCACCCCATATGGGGCCTACTGCTACACCACCATGCCATTCGGACTGACAAAAATGCACCATGTACCAGCGTTAGATGTAGAAGTGCCTACAATCGCAGATCGGTGGAAACATGCATGCCTACGTTGATGACGTGGTGGTCAAGACAAAGGATAAATAGACGCTCCTCGAAGACCTGAAGGAGACATTCGCCAACCTTCGCTGGTTCCATATGAAGTTGAACCCGGAGACATGCGTATTCGGCGTCCCAGCCGGCTAGCTCCTCGGTTTCCTCGTCTCAGAATGTGGAATCGAGGCCAACCCAGAGAAGATTGGCGCAATCGAGCGCATGTAGTCACCACAGAATCTGCGCAACGTGTAGAAGTTCATTGAGTGCCTAGCCTCCCTCAGCCGGTTCGTCAGCCGGCTGGGCGAGAAGGCACTCCCCATGTACCAGCTCATGAAGAAAACGGACAAGTTTGTCTAGACAGCACAGACGGATGAGGCCTTCCGCGACCTCAAGCGCATGCTATCCTCTCCACCAATACTGGCGGCCCCCGTCACAAAGGAGCCAATGTTGATGTACATTGCAGCTACCAACCGGGTCGTCAGTGTTGTGCTGCTGGTTGAAAGGACAGAAGAAGGGAAGGCTCAGACGGTCCATCACCCAGTGTACTACCTGAGTGAGGTACTCTCGCTGTCAAAGCAGAATTACCCTCACTATCAGAAACTGGTGTATGGCATGTACATGGCCGCCAAGAAATTGAAGCACTACTTCCAAGAGCACTCCATCCGGGTAGTAGCATTAGCCCCCTATCAGAGATCATCAGCAACAAGGATGCCACAGGCCGGGTGGCGAAATGGGCAATAGAGCTCACCGTGCACTACATCCGGAATGAGACAAGAACGGCGATCAAGTCTCAGGCCCTGGCGGACGTCCTCGTCGATTGGGTAGAGACACAATACCTGCCTCCTTGCCCCGACTCCACGCACTGGAAGCTACACTTCGATGGCTCCAAGATCTATGGGGTACTCGGAGCCGGGGTCGTCATCACCTCTCCGAAGGGAGAGCGGTTGGAGTACATGCTGAATATCCACTTCCGCGCATCGAACAACATCTCTGATTACAAAGCGCTCTTCCATGGCCTCAAGATGGCAAAAGAGATCGACATCAGGCGCATCCTCTACTTTGGCGACTCAGACTTGGTGGTGCAGCAAGTGTCAGGCGATTGGAACGCCAAGGACGCAACCATGGAGCTATACCACTTCCTTGTATAGCAGCTATGCACCTGCTTTGAAGGATGCGAGTTTCATCACGTACCTCGAGTAAACAAGGAAGCTGCGGACGCACTTTCCCGCGTCGAGTCAACAAGAGTAGCAATTATGCATGGGGTTTCCCTCGAACATGTGCGCAAGACCTCCATCACGCCATCTCCGGAGTCCGACTCCATCATGCTGGATGCGGACCCGGGGACTGTCGGCTCCAAGCAACCCGAAGTTGCGGCCAAGGTCGCAGGGAGTGCCGCGCCGCACGCGGGGACTACCATCTCCATCCTGGGGACCTATGGGCCAAAGGCCGCGACACTCCCGGCCGGCTCTAGCAGCCCGGCGACTACCAGCTCCGGCCTCCCACCCGACAGGTCACCTAACGAGCCTGAGCAGGAAGGGAGCGAGGAAGTCAAGTTGATCATGCAGACCGTTTACGCCATCTGGGAACCACCTTGATGAGGCAAGCCATTCATGAAATTCCTAGCTAAGGGGGAACTGCCGGATGAAGAGGTTGAGGCAAGGCAAGTGAAACGCAGGGCCATCACATACATCGTCATCAACAATGAGCTCTACAAGCGCAGCGTGGGAGGAATATACTAGCGTTGCGTAAGCCAAGAAGAAGGAATCCGGCTGGTGGTGGACATTCACCAAGGTGAATGCGGTTACCACACATCATCATGAGCCATAGTGGCAAAGGCATTCCACCATGAGTTTTACTGGCCTACGGCGCTGGAGGACGCTGAGCAGCTGGTGAAGGCATGCAATGGGTGCTGGCGATTCACCCAGCAGAAACACACTCCATCGTCGGTGCTCAATACAATCCCTATCACCTGGCCATTTGTCGTCTGGGGCTTGGACATGGTAGGCCCCTTCAAAATAGCGCGATCCGACATGACACACCTGCTGGTGGCTATGGTCAAGTTCACCAAGTGGATAGAGGGAAAGCCAACAAAGAAGCTAGATGGACCGAGAGTGGTCAAGTTCTTCACCGACATCATCACACGATTCGGCTACCCCAACAGCATCATCACTGACAACAGCACGAACTTCGCTGAAGGGGCCTTCACGTGTTTCTATGGTGACAAAGGCATCCGCCTAGACCTAGCCTCTATCGCGCACCCCCAATCCAATGGGCAGTGTGAGCGAGCAAATGGTATGTTCCTAGCCAGAATCAGGCCAAGGCTGATCGAGCCGCTAATGAGGACTCCTGGGTGCTGGATAGAGGAGTTACCAGTTGTGCTATGGAGCCTGCGCATAATGCCAAACCGCTCCACCGGCTACACGCCATTCTTCCTCGTCTACGGAGTAGAGGCAGTCCTGCCAACTAACATCGAGTTCGACGCACCGTGCAAACTGATGTATACTGAGTAGTAGGCCAAGGAAGCATGGGAAGACATCGTCAATCTCCTTGAAGAGGCACGAGAGCTGGCCCTGTCCAGGTCCGCTATCTACTAGCAGAACCTGCGACGCTACCACGCTAGTCGGATCCGCAACGTCTCGTTCCGAGAGGGCGACCTAGTCTTGCGGCTGGTACAAGACACCAAGGGGATGCACAAGCTAGCTCCACCTTGGGAAGGGCCATTCATCATCAACTGGGTATTGTAGAACAACTCATACTACCTGATCGACGCTCGTCAGCCGATGAAGAACAAGATGGACCGCTCCGGCGAAGAAACTGAACGCCCGTGGAACATGAACCTGCTTCGCCCATTCTACACCTGAGTAAAGGGCAAATGTATCTTACCTTTATGTAATAAACAAGTTGAGGAGCCTCAACACAATCTTAGGGACTCCGTAATCATTTGGCATTTTCTGCTGCATAACTTGAAGTTTTCCGGCTGCATTATTTTTTAAACCCCGGACCCGGTAGTCTCTCTCGGGGACTTGCCAAATGGCTAAGACGACCGCGTATTCTAGAAGATGAAGTACTATACACTGATCCAAGAGATCCCTCTTCAATTCCGGATGCAAACCACAAGCCGGCTGATAGATACGGCAAGAGCAGAAAACTCGAAGACCCATATAGGAATAATACTAAGGAAAACAAGACGTCTGGATGTTCCGGTTGCGCTTACTCGCTCGAAGACGATAGCCAAATTCCGAAATATTGCGCAGTATGTTAACTAAGCAAACCCTTGCTTCCGGCTAACAGTTGATAAGGGCACAACTTCAATGGCCAATGCTCGGTAAGAAAAGGACTGAGCTATCAGTTTCGCGTGAAAGACAAAGTTTTCAGCCAAACGAACAACTATAGACTATTTTTACCCTATGCATGTCTAACGCACAAACCGCTACTTGTGTTTTCATCTTTGCATTAGCCTAAGTACTGATGGATCAAAATGTATCGAGCTCGTTGGGGAACCCCAAGAGGAAGGTATGATGAGCACAGTAGCAAGTTTTCCCTCAGTTATGAAACCAAGGTTATCGAACTAGTAGGAGCAAGGAAACACCTCCAAGGTGTTGTTTCCAACTTGGAATCCTGCACAACACAACCACAGAACTTTGCCCCCAACTTACAGTGAGGTTGTCAATCTCACCGGTTTTGCTAAAAACAAAGGATTAAACGTATTGCGTGGAAGATAGTAATTGCTTGCAGAAAGTAAATAGTAAACATTAAATAGTAGATTGTAGATTGATGGTAAAAGAATGGACCTGTTATGGGTCTCCTTGTGGATTTACCCTTCGAGTGGCCCGATCTTCATGGATTTGAGGCAGAGGTGCGGGAAAACACGATCAACACGATGAACACAACTCTAAAGCAAGGAAAAGATACAAACACATGCTAAATCACACCTAATTCGATTCGCTCCCGTTGGTTCGAACAACCAATCCAATAGAATCCTCGGCGAGAGACCTTGTGGTAGAATCACCAAAGGAGAGATCGACAAGCAGACGGTAGAATCCAAACCAAGGAGAGAGTAGCAACCAAGTAGAATCCCAAAGGGGAGAGACCAAGCACTACTAGAATCCTTGATAGGGAGAGACCAAACACTTGAGGAGGGTCTTGACAACTTGGAGAAGGGCACCGACTCCAAGGCCTTGTACAACTCATAGATTTACTATTGAGAGGGGGTTCCCATCTAGGGTTAGGCACATGCCTTAATTCATCATCATCTGTAGGGTTTCAAGGAGGGGGTGGGGGCATATATATAGGTCAGCCACGAGCTAGGGGTAAAATAGGCATAAGCAGGAAGTTTGGGGCGTTACATGGGCCAAGCCCAGCTTGAGGCGCGCAGGCCCATGATGCTCGGTCTAGAGACTCCGGTGTGGGGTCCGTAGACTCCGGTGTGGACCGGAGACTCCGGTCTGTCTCCGGTGTCGCCTCCGGAGGGGGTCACTGACGGTCCTAGGCGCGGGTTTGGGGCTCGGTCCGAGGACAGGCCGGAGACTCCGGTGTGGTAGACCGGAGACTCCGGTCTGCTGGTCCGGAGATTCCAGTCCTGCTTCGGTAGCTTCTTGCGTCTTCTCTTCCAGGCCTCTTGCTTGGGTGTCTTGGCTCCAGATCCATCCTTGCTGCATCTCTTTGGCATCATGTTCATGGATCTAGTCACATCATGGGCATTTGTCTCAAGTAGGATTCCATTCGCATAATAACCAACAAAAAGCAAAGCATGGAAGGAGTTCACCTTTGGAGTGATGATTAGCATGGCATGATGTGGACCAAAGGTGGTTTCCGTATGTTGGGCTACATCATCTCCCCCCTCTTTAAAACGAGTCGACCTCGACGATGTTCGTTCATCATGCAAGGAAGGAGGTGTGTCCTTGGCCTTGTTCTTGTACATGGTCAGATCACCGGTGTCGAAGCCATTCTCAAACTTGTTGAAGAGCTTGTGGTACATCTTGCCATCATGTTGTGGTTGGAGATCTTGTAGCCTTATCCTTGTAGTTGGTGGTGTATCTTGGGTACCTTGCAAAACCGACAACAAAGAGAGAGAATTGTATGAATGATTGTTACTATGGGTCACACTTAAGTCTCTCTTCTCACATTTTGTGGCTTGCGTCGTGGCACTCATGATTTTTCAACTCATTTTTGGCTTGTGGCACTCACTCTCTTTATGGTGGTTCACTCTCTCACCACTCGTCTCACAAGGGTCCTTAGCTTGCTTTATCTTGTTAATGGGTGTCATGTTGGATGCGATGACTTGGCTAGGCGTCATGGGTTGGAGCAGAAATTTCTTGTCGTTCCACTTGAAGGAGTATTGGTTGGTGGAACCATGTTGTATTACTTCTCTATCTTATTGCCATGGCCTTCCAAGTAGCATGTGGCACACGGACATTGGCACGACATCACACTCGACAGTGTCTTCATATGGTCCAATCTTGAAGGAGACGTGGACCTTTGATGTTATCTTGAGTGCTCCATTGTCATCAAGCCATTGGACATGGTAGGGGTGAGGGTGCTCTATGCATTGCAACTTGAGTTTCTCACAAAGCTCCGTACTTGCGAGGTTTTGGCAACTACCTCCATCGATGATCACTTTTATGGACTTGCCATCAATTCCGGCATGAGTTTGGAAGATATTGAGGCGTTGGTCCTCTCTTGGGATGGAGTTTGTTAGCGAGATTTGTGCTATGACAAGTGCGGGGCCCGGATCATGCTCGCATACAAGTGTGTCATCCTCTTCCATTGCGGCTACCCTTGCAATAGCTCGTTGAGTGAGAGCTTCATACTCCTCTTCACTTACGGAGTAGGTTGCGCCATTCTCATCCGTTAGCATCACTTGTGAGTTGGTGCACTAATATGACTTGTGACCTTTCACTGCACACTTGAAGCAAGTGACTTGACTATCCGATGTCGTGTTGGAGGAGGGTGCTATCACGGTCTTTGCTTGCTTGGATGAGCTCGTTGCTTGGTTTGTTGGCTTTGCGGGAGCATTTGCATTGATGGACGCAAAGTATGACTTGGGCTTTTCGTATGCATTCTCCTTTTGCAAGTGCCGCTCAGCTTTGGTAGCTTGATGGAGGAGCTCGGTGAGGTTCTTGTACGGTTGAAAGTCAACAATCTTCCTTATTGGGCGGCTCAAACCGTTGAGGAACCTTGCTATGTTTTGCTCTTCGAGTTCTCTCACATCAGCTCGCATCATGGTTTTCTCCATTTCCTTGTAGAACTCTTCAATTGACTTGGTGCCTTGTTTCAAGTTTTGTAGCTTGTCGAAGAGATCTTGGCGATAATGCTCGGGGATGAAGCGTGTGTATATCACTTCCTTCATCTCGGTCCAAGTTTCAATTGGAGGTTCCTCATTCTTCTCGCGGTTCTTTTGGAAGTCTTCCCACCAAACATTTGCATAGTCCTCAAACTGAAGGGATGCCATTGCAACTTTCTGCTCTTCGGAGTAGTTATGGACTCGGAAGATCTTGTCAACTTTGAGCTCCCAATCAATGTATGCATCGGCGTCTTCTTCTCCCTTGAACTTGAGCTTCCCAAACTTGCCCTCTTCATGTTCACGGTGGTAGTTGCGGCAATCTTGCCTTATGCTCGCTTCACTTGGTGCACGTGGTGGTGGAGAAGGAGCTTGATTTTCTCGAGGACGCGGTTGAGGAGGAGCTTGATGTGCAAAGTCTCTTGTACGCCTTTGCTCAGGATCATTTGCATTCATTAGTTGTTGATGATGATGGTGGGGTTGAGCATAGCGGTTGTTGCGTCTCGCGCGGTGTGCAGCCTCGTCATCATCACTTGTATCCCATTGTGGTGCTCGATGAACTTTTTGTTGATGGCGATGGTCATGGTTCAGGTGTTGGCGCCTATCAACGTGGTTGTGCTCACCATGGCGTTCTTGTTCTTGGGGTGGTGGTGACGCTTGTACATTGCTTGTTGTGGAGGGCAACCATGTTCTTCTTGGTTTTGCGGATGCACCTGGTGATCATGGTGTCGATGACGTCTTGTGTGGTGCGTTTGTTGATGTTGTGCCTCGACCACTTGTTCATGGCGATGCTGAGCTTGATGTTCCCCATTGTGGTGGTGGGGTTCTCCATGATGAGAATGGGAGCGCGAGGAGTCGCCATGATGACTTGAGGAGCGCGCGCGAGATGAACTTCACGAGCTTGAATGGTGTCCATGACGGTTGCCGAGGTTGGCAATAGCTTGGTGAAGAGCTTGGAATTGAGCATTGTGCTCCACTTGGCGTTGCCGGTCACGGTAGTCGAATTCTTAAAAAGTTTCATCAAGCCGGTTCTCAAGCCTCTCAAATTGGGCATTGAATTCTTGGTGTTGCACCCATAAGTTGTGGCGCGTGGCAAAACCATCTTGGTTGTTGAAGTTGCCATCTCCGCTTTCCCTAGACATGTTGTTTGACCACAAATGAAACGAGGGTGGTATTGGTGGTATGGTATGTGCTACCTTGTCTCACCAAGTCAAAAATTGGAAAGGTTGTTCTTGCCGAGAGCAAAGCGAATACACAAGACACACACACAAAGGCCTATGGTGGATGGGTAGGAAGGTGGATAGCAAATGGAACAACCAAACGAAAAGGTTATTGTCAAAAGTGGGTAAAATCCAACAAAAACAAAGTCAAACGAAAAGTTCAAAAGGGTGACGAGAACCTACGACTATACACACACGGTGGAGATTAATGTGGCTAACACGACTATGAAAATGAGCAACGAACAAAATTGGTCCTAACAAAGACTAATGCTCGATGTCGTGCCAACACTACGAGAGACCGTAGCCCGTTTGCCAAAAGATGGAGAAGCAACGGATTTGTACGCTTGCCTTGCTCTTGCTTGCACTCTTGCTTAGAAGCTTTGCGCTCTCTTTTGTATTGGTATCTTTCTCTTTTTCTTTTGCTTAGAAGCTTTTTTTACCTCTTTCTTTGCTATGCTATGGAGTCAAGTTTTTGTTATTGCCTCTACACTATGACTTATGCAAGAGCAAGCGCACAATGCTTCGGCAAACACAAGATGAGCTACTCTCGATAGGTTAGGTAACACACAAAGGAAGAAGGGGTTAACAAGGGTGGTGCAAGTTATACCTTGTGGTGATGTTGCACTTGCAACCGTTGGTGGAGGGATGGTTCGAGTTCCGTCGTGTCGATGTCGAGTGCAAGGCGTTGTGGAAGCTTTTGTTAGTTGACAGACACACACACAAAACACAAACGTCAAAAGGAAATCAGTCGAAAAAGGGAAAGGGGTCAAAAAAAATTGTCAGGGCCGGAGACTCCGGTGTTGCTGGTCTGGATACTCCGGCGTAGGCCGGAGACTCCGGTCTTGGGGTCCGGAGACTCCGGTCTGCCGGTCCGGAGACTCCGGTCTGGAGTCTACATGACGAACAACTCATGTTCTTGAGCGGCAATTCGGCCCTTGAACCCTCAAATCCAGAAAATTTCGACCAAATTGGGCTGGGAAACGCATGGCACAAGTAGACCAACTCCAAAGACAAGTTTCTATTGGACTAAAACCACAATCAACTCACCAAAACGAGAGATCGATCCAAAGGAAATTTGGGGCTATATTTATGGTATTTTTTAGTTTATGGTGGAAATCGAAGGGCGAAGTCAAATCCATGGCAACCAAAAGCTCCTGATACCAGTTGTTATGGGTCTCCTTGTGGATTTACCCTTGGAGTGGCCCGGTCTTGACGGATTTGAGGCGGAAGTGAGGGAAAACACGATGAACACAACTCTAAAGCAAGGTAAAGATACAAACACACGCCAAATCACACCCAATTCGATTCGCTCCTGTTGGTTCGAACAACCAATCCAATAGAATCCTCGGCGAGAGACCTTGCGGTAGAATCACCAAAGGAGAGATCGGCAAGTGGACGGTAGAATCCAAACCAAGGAGAGAGTAGCAACCAAGTAGAATCCCAAAGGGGAGAGACCAAGCACTACTAGAATCCATGATAGGGAGAGACCAAACACTTGAGGAGGGTCTTGACAACTTGGAGAAGGGCACCGACTCCAAGGCCTTGTACAACTCATAGATTTACTATTGAGAGGGTGTTCCCATCTAGGGTTAGGCACATGCCTTAATTCATCATCATCTCTAGGGTTTCAAGGAGGGGGTGGGGGCATATATATAGGCCAGCCACGAGCTAGGGGTAAAACAGGCATAAGCAAGAAGTTTGGGGCATTACATGGGCCAAGCCCAGCTTGAGGCGCGCAGGCCCACAATGCTTAGTCCAGAGACTCCAGTGTGGGGTCCGGAGACTCCGGTGTGGACCGGAGACTCCGGTCTGTCTCCGGTGTCGCCTCCGAAGGGGGTCACTGACGGTCCCAGACGCGGGTTCGGGGCTCGGTCCGGGGACAGGCCGGAGACTCTGGTGTGGTAGACCAGAGACTCCGGTCTGCTGGTCTGGAGACTCCGGTCCTGCGTCAGCAGCTTCTTGCGTCTTATCTTCTAGGCCTCTTGCTTGGGTGTCTTGGCTCTAGAGCCATCCTTGCTGCATCTCTTTGGCATCATCTTCATGGACCTAGTCACATCATGGGCATTTGTCTCAAGTAGGATTCCATTCACATAATAACCAACAAAAGGCAAAGCATGGAAGGAGTTCACCTTTGGAGTGATGATTAGCGTGGCATGATGTGGACCAAAGGTAGTTTTCGTATGTTGAGCTACATCAGGACCGGGGTCCATAGTTCACTAGAGGTGATTCTCCTTAAGATAGATGACATGTTGGGTGAACAAATTACAGCGGGGCAATTGACAAACACCGAGAAAGCATACCATTCATATACTAATCATCTTGACTCCTATGAGATTTGATTGGGCATTACAACATTATACATAGACCGTAATCCAACTGCATCTATGACTAATAATCCACCTTCAGGTTATCATCCGAACCCCTCTAGTATTAAGTTGCAAGCAACAGATAATTGCATTAAGCAAAGTGTGTAAAGTAAACAATATAATTGTTCTATGAACAAAGGATTGTTGTTTTCTCCCTAGTAGCAACAACACATCTAGTACCTTAGATATTTCTATCACTTCCCCAGATTATTAGAGGCATGAAGACACTATCGAGCATAAATACTCCCTCTTGGAGTTGCTAGCATCTACTTGGCCAAGATAACTACTAACAACGGAAAGAATGCAAGATCACAAATAACAAAGACATGATAGAATCAATAATCAATCTGAAATAGCATCTCAATATCCATCGGATCCCCGCAAACACAACATGTAGGATTACAAATAGATGATCTTGATCATGAACGGAGGAGAACGATCCATCTAGCTACTACATGAATCCGTAGTCCAGGAATGAACTACTCACGCATCACACCGGAGGCAGTCATGGTGATGAAGAAGGCCTCTAGGGTGATCTCTCCTCTCTAGTAGGGTGCCAGGAAGAGCTTCAGATCCCTCCCGATCTAGGGATGGAGATCACGGCGGCTACAAACTCTTTTGTGGAATTTTGATCGGGTTCTTAGGGTTTTCGTCCCGGGAGGCTTTTATAGGCGGAAGGGCTAGGTCGCTGGATCACCAGGGGGCCCACACCTGGTGGTGGTGCGGCTAGGGATAGCCGCGCCACCCTAGGGTGTGGCCGCCTTGGTTCCCCACTTCGTCTCCTCTCCGGCCTCTGTGTTGCTTTGGGTAAAATATTGACTTTTGCTTTTGTCCAGTCCAATTCTGAGAATATTTCCTTACTAGCTTTTTTGAAACCAAGAACAGCAGAAAATAGGCAACTGGCACTGTGGCATCTTGTTAATAGGTTAGTTCCAGAAAATGTGTAAAAATACTCCAAAGTGTGGACAAAACATAAGAAAGTTGATATAAAACAAGCATGAAACATCAAAAATTATAGATACATTTGCAACGTATCAACATCCCCAAGCTTAACTCCTGCTCGTCCTCGAGTAGGTAAGTGATAAAGAAAAGAATAATTTTTGAGGTGACATGCACCATCACAATCTTGATCAAGGTATTTGTAAAACATTAATAGCTGGGATCATAGTACTTTAACCTAGCATGAAAGATATAGTTCTAACAATAAGACATAGCAACTATGTTATAACATGAAAAGGTACAAACAAAAGATTCATGAAGCTTTGAAAGACGTTTGTTTGTTTCACATATAGAAAGCATAATAAGAATGGTATTTAGCTTGTCCCTCATAGTATAACAAAACATAAATGCATAGGACACCTTCAAAGTTCATAAGGGTGACTAGATACAAATAGTTTAAGAACAAGAAATATCAAAGTTATGAATCAATCAACAAGTTTTGGGACAATGCACATTAAACTAAGAATGACCACTATGCTCTCTCAATAGGTGCATAAAGATAGAAGATGGAGACTCAACATAAAAGTAAAAGAAAGGCCCTTCATAGAAGGAAGCAGGAATTCAAGTCTCATAAAGAGCTTCCAAAAATTATAGTACTTATTAGCTTTCATCTCTCATTGCTCCTATCATAAGCATATTTAGGTGGTTAAGGTTAAAGTGAACAAATATGAGGATGTGCTTGACAAATTATAAGTTGAAATCTCATGCCCATTTGATACATTGCAAATGTATCTATAATTTTTGATGTTCCATGCTTGGTTTTATCCACTTTCTTGTGTTTTGTCCACACTTTGAAGTACTTTTCATATGATTTCTTGGACTAACCTATTAACAAGAGCCACAGTGCCAGTTGCCTGTTTTCTGCTGTTTTTGGTTCTAGAAAGTCAGAAAATGAATATTCTCGGAATTGGATGGGACAAAAGCCAAAGTTACTATTTTCCCGGAAGACTCACGGAGCCAGAAGGAGAGTCGGAGAGGGGCCACAGGGTGGCCACACCGCCCTTGGCGCGGGCCAGCCCAGGCCGCGCTAGGGCATGGTGTGGGCCCCCTGGCTGGCCATCGACCTTGCCTCCTTCGCCTATAAGAGCCTCCCGATACCAAAACCCTAGATCATCAAGCCTCCAGCCACGAAAAGTTCCGAAGCACCGCCGCCACCGAAGGGGAGATTCGGGGGACAGAAAGTCTCTGTTCCGGCACCCTGTCGGGACGGGGAAGTGCCCCTGGAGCCATCTCCATCGATCTCCACCACCATCTCCGTCACCGTTGCTGATTCCCATGATGATGAGGGAGTAGTTCTTCCTCGAGGCTAAGGGTTCTATCGGTAGCTATGTGTTCATCTCTCTCTCTATACATGATCATATTGTGATCATGAGCTTTGTAATCAAGTAGATCTACCTTGCTACTCAAGTGCTTTAATAGATCTCTGCTCTCCCCATGTGTGTGAAAGTGACAGCGTGCACACCATGGTGGCACTTAGGCTAGAGATTACAAATACTTGTTATGAGTTATATTTGGAGTTGGATGTCTTTATGAAATTGTGGTGTTTGCTGGAACCATCTAGTGCTCAAGATGACAGTGTGGGGTTTTCTAGATGGGAAAGGCTTACTTTGAGGTGTGCTATTATAGCCCTACCATCGATTAGAGTGTCCAACCGGAGAGTAGTTAAGAGTAGTATCATAAAGAAGAATATATTTATATGAGAGTGTTCACTAGTGAAAGTATGATCCCTAGGCCTTGTTTCTAAGCATTGATACACCGTTTGCTACTAGATCTGTTACATGTTTGCTTGCTTCCATCTTTATTTCAGTTTGCCTTTAGTTTCTTCCACGCCATCAAGCTATTTTCTATCACCATTATCTTATATCCATACCACTTGTATTTCACTATCTCTTCGCTGAACTAGTGCACCTATACACCTAACAAGTGTATTGGGTGTGTTGGGGACACAAGAGACTTCTTGTATCTTGATTGCAGGGTTGCTTGAGAGGGGATACCTTTGACCACTTCCTCCTAGAGTTCGATAAACCTTGGGTGATCCACTTAAGGGAAAACTTGCTGTTGTTCTACAAACCTTTGCACTTGGAGGCCCAACAACTGTCTACAAGAATACAAGTGCGTAGACATCAAGCTATTTTCTGGCGCCATTGCCGGGAAGGTAAGGTAAAAGGTATTCACACCGGAGGATTAAAGAAGAAGAACATCCCACGGCAAACGCCTATTTTCTGGCGCCGTTGCCGGGGAGGTAAGGTAAAAGGTACTCACATCCTCCAGTGTGAGTGCTCGAAGTTATTTGCTTTAGATTCTGCAATTTTGTCTTTTTGTTTCTTGTTTTACTAGTTAGGCTTAATGGAAAACAACAACAAAATTAGAGAGCTTTATAGTATTTATCTTGAGTTAGGACATGAAGTGTTTGAAGAGAAAATTAAAAAACCTATGGAACTTTATTTGCATGCTAATAGCAAAGTTGTTAGTATGAATTCTTTGGACACCATTATTGCTAATGCTATGGAAAAGTCTAAGCTTGGGGAAGCTGGTTTTGATGAGCATGATATTTTTAGTCCCCCAAGCATGGAGGAAAAAATTTACTTTCATGATACTATACCTCCAATATATGATGATTACAATGATGAATATGATATTTTCAGTCCACCTACTATTGAGGAGAAATTAATTATGATTACAATATGCCTCCTATATTTGATTATTATGGTGATGAGAATAATAATGATAGCAATTTTGTTGAATTTGCTCCCACTACAATTAATAAGAATGACTATGCTTATGTGGAGAGTAATAATTATTATATGCATGTGGCTCATGATAAGAATGTTTTATGTGATAGTTATATTGTTAATTTTATTCATGATGCTACTGAAAGTTATTATGAGAGAGTGAAACATGGTTTTATGCATCTCAACAATATTAGGTTTCCCCTCCTTATGTTGAAAGTCTTGAAGTTGCACTTGTTTTGTTTTCCTATGCTTGTTGCTTTGTGCTTTCATGACTTGTTTATTTACAAGATTCCTATGCATAGGAAGTGGGTTAGACTTAAATGTGTTTTGAATTTTCTTCCTGATGCTCTCTTTTACTTCATTTCATATTTCTTATGTGAGCATCTTCTCAAACTATCATGCCTAACTTAAACGCGTTAAAGAAAAGTACTTATTTGGAGATAACCCAAAAGTTTTAGTTGAGTCTTGGAAGTTATTGCTTCAGTAATAACTGCTCCTTATCCTTTTTATTTGCTTTTTGTGCCAAGAGTAACCTCTAATGAGAGAGAAGTAATGATTGGGAAAGTTTCTGTTCCGAAACAGATTTCTGTGCTTCACCGTAAAAATTCGTGTAAAATCTCTGAACGTCTTTTTGAGGCGTGCATTTTTGTGCTTCTGCCCCAGGTTGTTATCTAACTTTCGTTAGTTCAACACTTTTTAATTTGAGCAACATAAGGTCTTCAAAAAAATTCTTCTTAGCTGCTGGTCTGTTTTGACAGATTTCTGCCATTTTATGCATTTGCTTCTTGTTGGTTCCTTTTTGAGTTCTTTTGCGGAATTGAGCTTTTTGAGGGAAGTGCTACAGTAGATAGTGTTCTAATGGAAGTTTATTTGGTGTTAGAACTGAACCTTAAGACTTATTTATCTTGAGTGCACTAATGTTGCTAATAATGATTGTGTGAAGTTTTGTATGAAGGAAAAATTTCAGGTGCATGGAAGGAATGAGCAATGAGATGAAGGATGGACTAAAGCTCAAGCTTGGGGATGCCACGCATGTCACCCCAAGAAATATCCAAGAAGTACAAGCGTCAAAGCTTGTGGATGCCCAAGGCATCCCCTTCTTCATCAATAAAAATTTCAGGTTTCTTCCAAACACTTCATTTTTATTGTTTCATGCATAGTTGTGTTGTTCTTGGAGCGTCTTCTTTTTCGTTTTTATTTTGGTTTTTTCGTTTGCTTGGTTTTATTAGTTTGCTGAATAAATTGGTTGGACCCCCTCTTTCATGCATTGGTTTTCAAATAGTTTGGTTTGGATTGGAAAAGAGTAGGAAAGTTCATGCTTAAGTGTTAAAGAGAGCTTGTTTTTGACTGTGGCCTATGCTTTCTCATGCCATGCTTGATATTGTTTTGTCTTTATGCTTAGTATTCTTTTCTGTAGCATGACATGTTATAAACAATTGAGATTGCTTAATGTGCCTTGGATGAATCATGCGTTGTTTTAGCATATTAAAGCATAGTATAGTGGCATTCTCCTTTGATGCTTTATTTGGGTTGACTTGGCGCATGCTCACACCATGTTATGACTATCTCAAGTCACCATAAGCCTTTATGATCCTTTAGTTTTCAACTTGTAGTATCACTTTATGCTTTTATTAATAATGTTTTGTCGCTCTACATGATTATGGTTATTATTGCTCTCTTAGTTTGTCGCTCCCAGTCTTTTGCTAGCCTCCGCAACCAAGTATGAGTTCCACTCATGCATCCAACTCCCTAAACCAAGTTATTCCAAAGAGTCCACCATACCTACCTACTAGCTATGCTATTCCAAGTATATTCATGTTTTTGTTTACCTTCCAAATTAAACTTGTTATGAGAAAACTAGTGATTAAAGCTCTCACAAACTTGATGGCACACTTTACTTTTCTTGCCCTTAATAAACTTGAACCATTGTGTCGTCTATGTTGTATATGCTTGCACTTATTTGTTGGGGATTAGCAGAACCATGCTGTCATGGGGAACGCTTTCAACATTGCACTAGTACTTTGTACCTAGTTGATATCATGCTCTTTTGTATATGGATGTCGTCGGTGTGAAATGAAAGGGGAGCTTGTAAGTCCATGGAGTTATGTATATGTGTTAGAGAAACAAACAAACGTCTTGCAAAGCATTGTTATTCATGAATCTTTTATTTGTGCCTTTTCATGTTGCATCACAGTTTCTTTGTCTTATTGCTAGAAGTTTGTCTTTCATGTTATGATTGAAGTACTATGATCCCAACTTTTAATGTTTTACAGATACTTTGATCAAGTCTTTGATGGTGCATGTCACCTCAAAAATTATTCTTTCTTTTTATCACTTACCTAATCGAGGACGAGTAGGAGTTAAGCTTGGGGATGTTGATACATTGCAAATGTATCTATAATTTTTGATGTTCCATGCTTGGTTTTATCCACTTTCTTGTGTTTTGTCCACACTTTGGAGTACTTTTCATATGATTTCTTGGACTAACCTATTAAGAAAAGCCATAGTGCCAGTTGCCTGTTTTCTGTTGTTTTTGGTTCTAGAAAGTCAGAAAATGAATATTCTCGGAATTGGACGGGACAAAAGCCAAAGTTACTATTTCCCGGAAGACTCACGGAGCTAGAAGGAGAGTCGGAGAGGGGCCACAGGGTGGCCACACCCCCCTTGGCACGGGCCAGCCCAGGCCGCGCCAGGGCATGGTGTGGGCCCCCTGGCTGGCCACCGACCTTGCCTCCTTCACCTATAAGAAGCCTCCCGATACCAAAACCCTAGATCATCAAGCCTCCAGCCACAAAAGTTCAAGCAAACACACTTCACAAGGGGAGATTCAGGGGACAGAAAGTCTCTATTCCGGCACCCTGCCGAGACGGGGAAGTGCCCCCGGAGCCATCTCCATCGATCTCTACCACCATCTCCATCACCGTTGTTGATTCCCATGATGATGAGGGAGTAGTTCTTCCTCGAGGCTAAGGGTTCTACCGGTAGCTATGTGTTCATCTCTTTCTCTATGCATGATCATATTGTGATCATGAGCTTTGTAATCAAGTAGATCTACCTTGCTACTCAAGTGCTTTAATAGATCTTTGCTCTCCCCATGTGTGTGAAAGTGGCAGCGTGCACACCATGGTGGCACTTAGGCTAGAGATTACAAATACTTGTTATGAGTTATATTTGGAGTTGGATGTCTTTATGAAATTGTGGTGTTTGTTGGAACCATCTAGTGCTCAAGGTGACAGTGTGGGGTTTTCTAGATGGGAAAGGCTTACTTTGAGGTGTGCTGTTATAGCCCTACCATCAATTAGAGTGTCCAACCGGAGAGTAGTTAAGAGTAGTATCATAAAGAAGAATATATTTATATGAGAGTGTTCACTAGTGAAAGTATGATCCCTAGGCATTGTTTCTAAGCATTGATACACCGTTTCTACTAGATCTGTTACATGTTTGCTTGCTTCCATCTTTATTTCAGTTTGCCTTTAGTCTCTTCCACGCCATCAAGCTATTTTCTAGCACCATTATCTTATATCCATAACACTTGTATTTCACTATCTCTTCGCCGAACTAGTGCACCTATACACCTGACAAGTGTATTGGGTGTGTTGTGGACACAAGAGACTTCTTGTATGTTGATTGCAGGGTTGCTTGAGAGGGGATACCTTTGACCACTTCCTCCCTGCGTTCGATAAACCTTGGGTGATCCACTTAAGGGAAAACTTGTTGTTTTACAAATCTCTGCACTTGGAGGCCCAACAACTGTCTACAAGAATAAAGTGCGTAGACATCACCCTTACTTACGAAGACCGAACCTCATGCTACTCACTTTAGTCATGAGTAAGTTCTTGTCATTGTAAGTACATGTGTATCATAGAGAACCGCCAACGGGGTACCCCTTGCCCGATGATACAGAAGCATTCCCATGTCAAAATGACAAGGTAAGCAGACAATGAGAATCTCAGCGATCTTTTTATTTGCTATTTGCATAGGTTTTTATTGAGGATTCTTCATAGATTTCTCACTATGGTTATGCTGCAAGTTTCCACCATGATTAGGCATGGCTTAGGCTAGCGGCCTAGGCGTTTCTCTAACACATATACAAACTCCATGAGCTTACAAGCTCCCCTTTTATTTCACACCGCCGGGATCCATAATTAAAAAAGAACATGATATCAACCAAATAAAGTGCAATGTTGAAAGCGTTCCCCATGGTAACATAGTTCTGCTAATTCACAACTTATAATGCGCAAGCATATATGCAACATAGACGGGCACAATGGTTCAAGTTTATTAAGTGCAAGAAAAGTAAAGTGTGCCATCAAGTTTGTGAGAGCTTTAATCACTAATTTTCACATAACAAATTTAATTCGGAAGGTAGATAAAAAATATGAATATACTTGGAATAACTGCTGGCTCGTGGTTGATGTAGAGCTCGTTGGGAACCCCAAGAGGAAGGTATGATGAGCACAGCCGCAAGTTTTCCCTCAGTTATGAGACCAAGGTTTAATCGAACCAGTAGGAGCAAGGAAACACCCCAAAGGTGTTATTAGCTGAGCTTTGGCAGGGCGCACTACCGGTGCTAGTAGCAACATGGAGACCTGCACAACACAACCACAGAACTTTGTCCCCAACTTGCGATGAGGTTGTCAACCACAGAACACAACACAAACACAAAGCAGTAAAAGATTGTAGATTGTATGTAAAGTAAAGGACCGGGATCCATAGTTCACTAGAGGTGGCTCTCCTTAGATAGATAACATGTTGGGTGAACAAATTACAGCAGGGCAATTGACAAACACCGAGAAAGCAATACATGCATATACTAATCATCTTGACTCCTTTGAGACTTGATTAGGCATTACAACATAATACATAGACCGCCATCCAACTGCATCTATGACTAATAATCCACCTTCAGGTTATCATCCGAACCCCCTCCAGTATTAAGTTGCAAGCAACAGATTATTGCTTTACGAACTACGTGTAAAGTAAACAATACAATTATTCTATGAACAAAGGATCATTGTTTTCTCCCTAGTAGCAACAGCACATCTAGTACCTTAGAGATTTCTGTCACTTCCCCAGATTACCAGAGGCATGAACCCACTATCGAGCATAAATACTAACTCTTGGAGTTGCTAGCATCTACTTGGCCAAGATAGCTACTAACAACGGAAAGCATGCAAGATCTCAAATAACAAAGACATGATAGAATCAATAATCAATCTGAAATAGCATCTCAATATCCATCGGATCCCCGCAAACACAACATGTATGGATTAAAAATAGATGATCTTGGTCATGAACGGAGCTCACAAGATCTAAACATGAAAGCACAAAGGAGGAGAAACCAGCCATCTAGCTACTACATGGATCCGTAGTCCAAGGATGACCTACTCACGCTTCACACCAGAGGCTTGCATGGTGATGAAGAAGGCCTCCAGGGTGAATTCCCCTCTCCGGCAGGGTGCCGGGAAGAGCTTCAAATCCCTCCCGATCTAGGGATGGAGATGATGGTGGCTACAGACTCTTTCGTGGATTTTTGATCGGGTACTTAGGGTTTTCGTCCCGAGGGCAACTTATAGGCGGAAGGAGAGGCCGAGGGGGTGCTGAGAGCGGCCACACCACCTCAAGGCGCGGCCAGGCCTAGGCCGCCGGTGGTGTGGTGGCTCCATGGCCCTTCTCCGTCTCGTATTCTAGCACTTGATCCCTTTCGAAAAAATAGGCACTTTGGCTTTTGTCCCGTCTAATTCCGAGAATATTCATTTTCTGACTTTCTTGGAACCAAAAACAGCAGAAAACAGGCAGCTGGCACTGTGGCTCTTGTTAATAGGTTAGTGCAAGAAATCATATGAAAAGTAGTCCAAAGTTGGAACAAAACACAAGAAAGTGGATAAAACTAAGCATAGAACATCAAAAATTATAGATACATTTTCAATGTATCAACATCCCCTGCCTGTCCTCGTCCTCGAGTAGGTAAGTGATAAAAAGAAATAATTTTTAAGGTGACATGCACCATCAAAGACTTGATCAAAGTATTTGCAAAACATTCAAAGCTGGGATCATAGTACTTCAATCATAACATGAAAGACAAAGTTCTAGCAATAAGCAAAGAAACTGTGATGCAACATGAAAAGGCACAAACAAAAGAATCATGAATAACAATGCTTTGCAAGACGTTTGTTTCACATAAAGAAAACATAGCATAAAAGTATTTAGCTTGTCCCTCAATAGAGTAGCAAATATAAATGCATAGGACACCTTCAAAGTTCATAAGAGTGACTAGATACAATAGTTTCAAACAAGCAATAGCAAGTTATGCATCAATCAACTAGTCTTGGGACAATACACATAGAACTAAGAATGGCCACTATGCTCTCAAAGTAGGTGCATAAAGATAGAAGGTGGAGACTCAATATAATGGTGGAAGAAAGGCCTTTTGTAAAAAGGAAGTAGGGATTCAAGTCTCATAAAGAGCTTCCAAAAATTATGATACTTAAAGCTTTCAGCTCTCATTGCCCCTATCATAAGCATCTTGAAGTGATTAAGGTTAAAGTGAACAAACTATGGTGTACATGCTTGACGAAGTATAAGTCAGAAATCTCATATCCCTTGTATACGAGGGCCGCTCCTCATGCTACTCAAGTTTGGTCACCGGTAAGTTCTTGTCATTGTAAGTACATGTGTATCATTGAGAACCGCCAACGGGGTACCCCTTGCCTGATGATACGGAAGAATCCCCATATCAAAATGACAAGGCAAGTAGACAACGAGCATCTCAGCATTCTTCTTATTTACCATGGGAATATGGTGCTTTTTTCTCTCTTTCCTCTTTTCATAGTATCTCTTTTTTTTCTTTTTCTCTTTTCTCAATATAGGACTCTTTTTTTATCAGAAGAATGCTTCATAGACAACTCATTATGGTTACGCTGCAGGTTTCCACCATGTCAGCATGGATTAGACCAATACCCAGTGCTTTCTCTAACACATATACATAACTCCATGGACTTACAAGCTCCCCTTTCATTTCACACATACGACATCCATATACAAAAGAGCATGATATCAACTAGGTACAAGTACCAAGTGCAATGTTGAAAGCGTTCCCCATGAAATCATGGTTCTGCTAATTCCCAACAAATAAGTGCAATCATATACAACATAGAAGACACAATAGTTCAAGTTTATTAAGGGCAAGTAAAGTAAAGTGTGCCATCAAGTTCGTGAGAGCTTTAACCACTAGTTTTGTCATAACAAGTAGAAGGTAAACAAAAGCATGAATATACTTGGAATAGCATAATCTAGTAGGTAGGTATGGTGGACTCTTTGGAATAACTTGGTTTAGGGAGTTGGATGCATGAGTGGAACTCATACTTGGTGGTGGAGGCTGGCAAAAGACTGGGAGCGACAAGCTAAGAGAGCAATAATGGCCATAATCATGCAGAGCGACAAAACATCATTGATCAAAGCATAAAGTGATACTACAAGTTGAAAACTAAAGGATCATAAAGGCTATGGTGACTTGAGATAGTCATAACATGGTGTGAGCATGTGCCAAGTCAACCCAAATAAAGCATCAAAGGAGAATACCACTATACTATGCTTTAATATGCTAAAACAACGCATGATTCATCCAAGGCACATTAAGCAATCTCAATTGTTTATAACAAGTCATGCTACAACAAAGAATACTAAGCATAAAGCCAAAACAATATCAAGCATGGCATGACAAAGCATAGGCCACAGTCAAAAACGAGCTCTTTTTACCACATAAGCATGAACTTTCCTACTCTTTTCCAAACCAAACCATACTAAATGCAAACCAAAGTGTGAAAGAGGGGGTCCAACCAATTTATTCAGAAAACTAAGAAAACCAAAGAAAACTAAAAACCAAAACAAAAACGAAAAAGAAGACGCTCCAAGAAAAACACAACTGTGCATGAAACAATAAAAATGAAGTGTTTGGAAGAAACCTGGAATTTTTATTGATGAAGAAGGGGATGCCTTGGGCATCCCCAAGATTTGACGCTTGTACTTCTTGGATATTTCTTGGGGTGACACGCGTGGCATCCCCAAGCTTGAGCTTTAGTCCATCCTTCATCTCATTATTCATTTCTTCCATACATTTTTCCTTCATACAAAACTTCACACAATCTCATTAGCAACATTAGTGGACTTAAGGTAAATAAGTCTCAAGGTTCAATTCTAACACCAAACTTCCATTAGAACACTAGCTACTGTAGCACTTCCCTCAAAAATCTCAATTCCCCAAAAGAACTTAAGAAGGAACCAACAAGAAGCAAATGCAGAAAATGGCAGAAATCTGTCAAAACAGACCAGCAGGTAAAGACGAATTTTTTTGAAGACCTTCTGTTGCTCAAATCAAAAAGTGTTGAACTAACGAAAGTTAGATAACAACCTGGGTCATAAGCACAAACAATTAAAGCTCAATCCGTCGTACAGAGCTCTCTCAGGAATTTTTACGCTGAAGCACAGAAATCTGTTTCGGGACAACAACTTTGCCAATCATTACTTCACTCTCATTAGAGGTTACTCTTAGTATAAAAAGCAAATAAAAAGGATAAGGACAGGTTATTACAGAGGTAATAACTTCCAAGACTCATATAAAACTCTTGGGTTATCTCCCAACAAGTACTTTTCTTTAACGCCTTTAAGTTAGGCATAAGAAGCAAAGAAAGAATCAAGTGTTCTCAAATGAAGAAGCATTAAGACCAAATTTTATTTTCATAGGAGAAGCAAAATAAATCTTCTCTCTCTTTTTAGGGAAGTGTTCTATACCTTTCTTGAGTGGGAATTCATATTTAATGGTGCCTTCTTTCATATCAATGATGGAACCAACATTTCTAAGAAAAGGTCTTCCCAAAGTAATAGGACAAGAAGCATTGTATTCAACATCCAAAACATAGAAATCAATGGGGACATAGGAATCATTCACCATAATAAGAACATCATTAAGACTCCCCATGAGTTTCTTTTTAGCATTAGCATCAAGTGGGACATTCAAATAGCAATCTTCAAGAGGAGGCAAATCAAGCATATCATAAATCCTTCTAGGCATAATAGAAACACTACTATCAAGATCACACAAAGCTTTGAAATAAAAGTCATTCACTTTCATATTAATGATGGGTTCCCAACCATCTTCTTTCTTTATAGGAATAGAAGCTTTATGTTTCATCTTTTCTTCTTTAATCTTTATGAGAGCATCAGTAATGTGTTTTGTAAAAAGCCATGTTCATAGCACCAGCATTAGGACTTTTAGCAAGCTTTTGTAGGAACTTAATAACTTCAGAGATGTTGCAACCATCAAGATCAAAATCAACTTTATCATCTAAAGTAGTAGCACTATTACTAGCCTCAACACTAGTGGTGGTGATAGTTAAACACTAATGTTTCTAGCAATTTCATCTTCTCTTTCCCACTTAGCATGTAATTCAGCTAATAGTCTAACATTTTCATCAATTCTTACTTGTATGGCATTAGTAGCTGCAAAGGGATTGTCATTAGTTTCAGGTTTAGCAGCCATTTTATTCAAAGAAGATTGAGCTTCAGCCAAAGATGCTATATTTCTTTCAGCATTAGGGAGTTTTTCCTCAATAGTTTTATTGAAAGCAGTTTGTTTACTACTAAACTCTTTAAGCATAACTTCAAGTTCAGAGGGAGCACTCTTATTATTGTTGTAAGAATTTCCATAAGCATTACCATTGTTGGGAGGATATGGCTTATAATTGTTGTTACCAAAATTGTTCCTATAAGCATTATTACCATAAGCATTGTTGCCAAAATTATTATTTCTTATGAAGTTCACATCAACTTGCTCTTCTTGAGCAACCAAAGAGGCTAAAGGAACATTATTTGGATCAATATGGGCTTTCCCATTAACAAGAATGGACATAATAATATCAATCTTATCACTCAAGGAGGAGGTTTCTTCAACAGAATTTACCTTCTTACCTTGTGGAGCTCTCTTAGTATGCCATTCAGAATAATTAACCATCATATTGTCCAAAAGTTTTGTTGCAGCACCCAAAGTGATGGTCATAAAGGTACCTCCAGCAGCTGAATCCAATAGGTTCCTTGAAGAATGGTTCAATCCTGCATAAAAAGTTTGGATGATCATCCAAGCAGTCAGTCCATGAGTGGGACAATTCTTAACCAAAGACTTCATTCTTTCCCAAGCTTGAGCAACATTCTCATTATCAAGTTGTTTAAACTTCATTATTTCACTTCTCATGGATATAATCTTAGCAGGAGGATAGTATTTTCCAATAAAAGCATCTTTGCACTTAGTCCAAGAATCAATACTATTCATAGTTAAGGAATTCAACCATTCTTTAGCTTTTCCTCTCAAAGAGAAAGGAAACAATTTCAGTTTAATAATATCACCATCTATATACCTATGCTTTTGCATCTCACAAAGTTCAACAAAGTTATTTAGATGGGAAGCAGCATCTTCATTACCAATACCAGACTCTCATAACAAGATTGAGCAAAGCAGGTTTTATCTCAAAGAAAGTATTTTCAGGCACAGGTGGAGCAATAGGTGTGCTCATAAAATCATTGTTGTTGGTGCTAGTGAAGTCACACAACTTAGTGTTCTCAAGAGTAGTCATTTTTTTGGGTTTTCAAATAAGAAAGCAAACTAGTAAAACTAATTTTTTTGTGTTTTTTGAAGAACAAAACAAGCAAACAAAGCAAAAAGAAACTAAGCAAAACAAAAACAACAAAGTAAAGAGATTGGTTATGAGGGACACCCCTTGTGAAGATGTCCTTGACTCCCCGGCAACGGCGCCAGAAAAATCATTGTTGGCTCGTGGATGATGTAGAGCTCGTTGGGAACCCCAAGAGGAAGGTATGATGAGCACAGCAACAAGTTTTCTCTCAGTTATGAGACCAAGGTTTAATCGAACCAGTAGGAGCAAGGAAACACCCCAAAGGTGTTACTAGCTGAGCTTTGGCAGGGCGCACTACCGGTGCTAGTAGCAACGTGGAGACCTGCACAATACAACCACAGAACTTTGTCCCCAACTTGCGATGAGGTTGTCAATCTCACCGTGTTTTGCGGAAAACAAAGGATTAAACATATCGAATGGAAAGAAGTAAAATTTTGCAGAAAGTAAACACAAAGCAGTAAAATATTGTAGATTGTATGTAAAGTAAAGGACGGGGGTCCATAGTTCACTAGAGGTGGCTCTCCTTAGATAGATAACATGC
This sequence comes from Avena insularis, assembly GCA_023614405.1. NCBI lineage: Eukaryota > Viridiplantae > Streptophyta > Magnoliopsida > Poales > Poaceae > Avena > Avena insularis. The sequence continues at coordinate 354,127,328 of CM042694.1, forward strand.
TGGGTGAACAAATTACAGCGGGGCAATTGACAAACACCGAGAAAACAATACATGCATATACTAATCATCTTGACTCCTCTGAGACTTGATTGGGCATTACAACATAATACATAGACCGCCATCCAACTGCATCTATGACTAATAATCCACCTTCAGGTTATCATCCGAACCCCCTCTAGTATTAAGTTGCAAGCAACAGATTATTGCTTTACGAACTGCGTGTAAAGTAAACAATACAATTTTTCTATGAACAAAGGATCGTTGTTTTCTCCCTAGTAGCAACAGCACATCTAGTACCTTAGATACTTCTGTCACTTCCCCAGATTACCAGAGGCATGAACCCACTATCGAGCATAAATACTAACTCTTGGAGTTGCTAGCATCTACTTGGCCAAGATAGCTACTAACAACAGAAAGCATGCAAGATCTCAAATAACAAAGACATGATAGAATCAATAATCAATCTGAAATAGCATCTCAATATCCATAGGATCCCCGCAAACACAACATGTATGGATTACAAATAGATGATCTTGATCATGAACGGAGCTCACAAGATCTAAACATGAAAGCACAAAGGAGGAGAAACCAGCCATCTAGCTACTACATGGATCTGTAGTCCAAGGATGAACTACTCACGCATCACACCGGAGGCTTGCATGGTGACGAAGAAGGCCTCTAGGGTGAATTCCCCTCTCTGGCAGGGTGCCGGAAAGAGCTTCAGATCCCTCCTGATCTAGGGATGGAGATGATGGCGGCTACAGACTCTTTCGTGGATTTTTGATCGGGTACTTAGGGTTTTCGTCCTGAGGGAAACTTATAGGCGGAAGGAGAGGCCGAGGGGGTGCCGGGAGCAACCACACCACCCCCTAGCGGACCAGGCAGCGGCAATGGCAGGTGGTGTGGTGGCTCCTGCCCTTCTCCGTCTCAGATTCGCACTTGATCCTTCCGAAAAATAGGCACTTTGGCTTTTGTCCCGTCCAATTCCGAGAATATTCATTTTCTGACTTTCCTAGAACCAAAAACAGCAGAAAACAGGCAGCTGGCACTATGGCTCTTGTTAATAGGTTAGTCCAAGAAATCATATGAAAAGTACTCCAAAGTTGGAACAAAACACAAGAAAGTGGATAAAACTAAGCATGGAACATCAAAAATTATAGATACATTTGCAATGTATCAATAGCAAATGCTAATAGGTAGGTATGGTGGACTCTTTGGAATAACTTGGTTTTATTTGGAGTTGGATGCATGAGTGGAACTCATACTTGGCATTGAGGATAGCAAAAGACTGGGAGCGACTAACTAAGAGAGCAATAATGGCCATAATCATGCAAAGCAATAAAACATCATTAATTAAAGCATAAATTACAAGTCGAAAACTAAATGATAATGGAGGCTATGGTGACTTGGTATAGTCTTAACATGGTGTGAGCATGTGCCAAGTCAACCCAAACAAAGCGTCAAAGGAGAATACCACAATAATATGCTTTTATATGCTAAAACAATGCATGATTCTTTCAAGGCACATTAGGCAATCTCAATTTTTTGTAACAAGTCATGCTACAGCAATAATCACTAAGCATAAAGCCAAAATAATATCAAGCATGACATGACAAAGCCTAGGACACAGTCAAAAACAAGACTCCTTTTATACCACTTAAGCATGAAGTTTTCCTACTCTTTTCCAATCATAAACAACTTATTTGAAAACTAATGTATGCATACGGGGGTCCAACCAATTTATTCAAGAAAACTAAGCAAATGAAAACTAAGAACAAAAACGAAGACGCTCCAAGAACAACACAATTGTGCATGAAACAATAAAAATGAAGTGTTTGGAAGAGAACCTGAGATTTTTATTGATGAAGAAGGGGATGCCTTGGGCATCCCCAAGCTTTTACGCTTGTACTTCTTGAATATTTCTTAGGGTGACATGGGTGGCATCCCCAAGCTTGAGCTTTTGTCCATACTTAATCTTATCACATTATTCTTCCCTACACTTAAAAATTTCCTTCATACAAAACTTCACACAATCTTCATTAGCAACATTAGTGTACTCAAGATAATAAGTCTTTAGGTTCAGTTTTAACATAAGTAAAACTTCCACTAAAACACAAGATACTGTAGCACTTCCTTTAAAAAGTTCAAGTGATCAAAGAAAACTCAAAGAGAAAGAGATTAAGAGGCAAATGCGAATAATGGCAGAAATCTGTCAAAACAGACCAACAGGTAAGAACCGATTTTTTCGAAGACCTTCTATTGCTCAAATCGAAAAGTCTTGAACTAACAAAAGTTAGATAACAACCTGGGGCAGAAGCACAAACAATTACAGATCAATTCGACGTATAGAGATTTTTCACGAATTTTTATAGCAAAGCACAAAAATCTATTTTAAGACAACAACTTTCCCAAGTCTTACTTCTCTCTTATTAGAGGTTACACTTGGCACAAAAACCACACAAAAAGGATAAGGAGAGGTTATTACTGAAGCAATAACTTCCAAGACTCAACAAAAAACTCCTAACGAAATTTGGGTTATCTCCCAATAAGTGCTTTTCTTTAACGCCTTTGAGCTAGGCATAAGAAGCAAGAATCAAGTTTTCTCAAATGAAGAAGCATTAAAACCAAATTTCTTGCCCCTACTTTTCTTACCTTTATTCTTATCCTTGGGAAACATATGATTGTTTGGTGGAGAAGCAAAATGCATGATGCCCTTTTCCACATGTATTTTTGCTCCAAGGAGTTTCAGTAGGGATCTTCCAAGTGTAATTTGTCCTTTTCCTACACATTCAATAACAAGATAATCAGTAGACACCATTTTCCCTAGAATTTTTGTAAACACTCCTTCAGCTATTCCAATGGGTAATATTGTGGCATTATTAGTAAGAGATATTTCTTCTCCCCCTTCAGAAAGTCCCCAAAGATTCAAAGATTCATAGATATCTTTAGGCATAAGACAGAATTTAGACATGATATCACAGCGAGCATGAAAAGTTTCATTATTTATAACAACTTTTACTGTAGGAAGCCATTTTGAAGATTCAGAATTTATTGGAACATATTCATGATGCTCTCTAAGCATGTTATAGCATTCTTTTAAACTAGCAGTGTTGGTCTCAAGAGTGTTCAATCTAGGAAATATGTTTATAAAGGAAGAATCAAATTTGCTAGGCAAGTTATATGTTAAGACCAACTTCTTTATGTCATTAAAAGCTTCACCCTCATTGCATTGGAGGAAATCTCCTCCTACTATAGCATCCAAAGCATATCTATAGCAAAGAGCAGTTCCAAAGTAAAAACTGCTAAGAAACAAGCTTTGAGTCATTTTAGGTTCAGTTTTCCATGTAAATCAGAGATTCTAGACCAAGCTTCTTTGAAACACTCCTCAATTCCTTGCTTGAAAGTAAAAATCATTTCCTCGGGCGACATAGTGATTGGAGCAGTGCTAGACATAATAGCCACTTGAGATAGGAACTAATTTTTTTTGTGTTTTTAATAAAGGAAGCAAACTAGAACAACTATTTTTTGTGTTTTTGATAAAGAAACAAGCAAACAAAGCAGAAATAAACTAAGCAAAACAAATAAAACAAAGTAAAGATATTGGTTATGAGGGACTCCCCTTGTGAAGATGTCCTTAACTCCTCGACAAAGGCGCCAGTAAAAGTGCTTGATGGCTCAAAATGTATCGAGCTCGTTGGGGAACCCCAAGAGGAAGGTATGATGAGCACAGTAGCAAGTTTTCCCTCAGTTATGAAACCAAGGTTATCGAACCAGTAGGAGCAAGAAAACACCTCCAAGGTGTTGTTTCCAACTTGGAATCCTACACAACACAACCACAGAACTTTGCCCCCAACTTACAGTGAGGTTGTCAATCTCACCGTTTTTGCTGAAAACAAAGGATTAAACGTATTGTGTGGAAGATAGTAATTGCTTGTAGAAAGTAAACAGTAAATAGTAGATTGTAGATTGATGGTAAAAGAATGGACTGGGGTCCATAGTTCACTAGAGGTGATTCTCCTTAAGATAGATGACATGTTGGGTGAACAAATTACAGCGGGGCAATTGATAGACACCGAAAAAGCATACCATGCATATACTAATCATCTTGACTCCTATGAGATTTGATTGGGCATTACAACATTATACATAGACCGTAATCTAACTACATCTATGACTAATAATCCACCTTCAGGTTATCATCCGAACCCCCTCCAGTATTAAGTTGCAAGCAACAGATAATTGCATTAAGCAAAGTGTGTAAAGTAAACAATACGATTGTGCTACGAACAAAGGATTGTTGTTTTCTCCGTAGTAGCAACATCACATCTAGTACCTTAGAGATTTCTATCACTTCCCCAGATTATTAGAGGCATGAACCCACTATCGAGCATAAATACTCCCTCTTGGAGTTGCTAGCATCTACATTGCCAAGATAGCTACTAACAACAGAAAGCATGCAAGATCACAAATAACAAAGACATGATAGAATCAATAATCAATCTGAAATAGGATCTCAATATCCATCGGATCCCTGCAAACACAACATGTAGGATTACAAATGGATGATCTTGATCATGAACGGAGCTCACAAGATCTAAACATGGTAGCACAAAGGAGGAGAACGAACCATCTAGCTACTACATGGACCCGTATTCCAGGGATGAACTACTCACGCATCACACCGGAGGCATGCATGGTGATGAAGAAGGCCTCCAGGGTGATCTCTCCCCTCTGGAAGGGTGTCGGGAAGAGCTCCAGATCCCTCCCGATCTAGGGATGGAGATGACGGTGGCTATAGACTCTTTCATAGAATTTTGATCGGGTGCTTAGGGTTTTTGTCTCGGGAGGCTTTTATAGGCAGAAGGGCTAGGTCGGTGGAGGACCAGGGGGCCACACCTGGTGGTGACGCGGCTAGGGCTGGCCGCGCCACCGTAGGGTGTGGCCGCCCTGGTTCACCGCTTTGTCTCCCCTCCGGACTCCGTGTTGCTTCAGGTAAAATATTGACTTTGGCTTTTTTCCGGTCCAATTCCGAGAATATTCTTCCTACTAGCTTTTCTGAAACTAAAAATAGCAGAAAATAGGCAACTGGCACTGTGGCATCTTGTTAATAGGTTAGTTCCATAAAATGTGTAAAAATACTCCAAAGTGTGGACAAAACATAAGAAAGTAGATATAAAAAAAGCATGGAATATCAAAAATTATAGATACGTTTTGATACGGATCAAACCGATGATCCTTGAGTTTTGTCCTGATCTTTCACAGCGAGTCCACCAGGTAGATGATTCTTCCAATAACGCGATGAACGTCACCTGAAGAAGAGGAACGAATCCAGCAAGTAACATGATGAAGATCACCACGCCTCAAACCTGAGCACGACAATTCTTGATGAACACAAGAACCTCCGCGGCAATAATATGATAAACGGTATCGCCGTCCCCAGAGGGATGATACACGGTGGAGCACAATATAGTTTTCAGACTAAATAACTGAACTCCCCTAAACCCTAGGCGGCTGGCTCCTTTATATAGGAGGCCTGCAACTACTCGGTTGGATAGACCCAAACCAAACACACAAACGGACTCGAACCTAACCTAGACTCGGACTCAATAACATAGCAATAATATTTGACACAACCTTAGACTTATCATTACATATCGTAGGTCGTCCTGGCATGCCAATCATCAATGGGATGCGCTCGCATCACCTAGATTGGTGGAGTCCTAAAATTAGGCTTCACCTCCTCCTTCATGCCCATATCATCATCCCCCCTACAAGAAGCGTTGTCCCCAACGCTTGCGGGTCGGGTCGGAAAGGTGGCGTGATATGAACAACCGCTTCATGCGTCTTCGCCATCTTCAAGTCTTGCTTGCCTTCCACTCCGCAACCTCCCTCTCGGCTTGCTTGACTTGGAACATCCCTTGGCGCCTGCACCTCCTTGCGTCTCCATACGAGCTTGGACCTAGGAGCCACCGTCTTCTTCTTCTCAACTCTTGTTGGAACCCGTGGTTGCTGAACATGGATCTTCTTTGCACGACCTTGCATAAGACGAGTAATGCCTGGACCACACAACTGACGAACATGTCCATCCTTGCCTCCATGCATCCGCACAACTGTCCCAACAAAACGCCTCACAGGTGTGCTAACAAAAATGCTCTTGTTACCCCGCTGCACCACATGCACTGGAACATCAGGAGCACAAATATCATCCGTCTGAACACCTGTGTCAACACATACAACCTTCTGAACACATGCTGCAACATCCTTCTTCTCAACAATAAGAGGATGCGCTTCAACTGGCTTGTCACTAACAAGTTCCACTGTCTTGTCATCTATAGGCATAGTTGAAGCAATATCAACATTGTCGCACTGTGCAACATGCTCTTCATCCTGCACCTTAGCTAGCCCAGATTTTGGCTTAGCCTTGCGCACCTTCTCCTTATGTACCACCAGCTCTACATCAGACTTTACGTGATCATCCTGCATAGGCTTCAAAGTCTGCTGTTTGCCATGCACAAAAGAATATGTATTTGCTCATCCAGCATGTGTAGTGTTGCAATCATACTGCCATGGACGACCAAGTATTAGCCCACATACCTCCAATGGCAACACATCACACTCAATCTCGTCAACATAATCACCAACTATAAATGGCACATGCACCTTATGAGTTACCTTCACCATACCGCAGCTATTGAACCACTGTAGATGCTTAGGTTCAGGAATACGCCATGTGGACAACCCCAACGCTGCCACCATTGCCTTGCTAATACCATTAGTACAGCTTCCTCCATCAACAATCAACTTGCATGCTTTGCCTTTGATCATACACTGCGCCTGAAATAATTTCCAATGCTGGCCCTTGTCAACTGCCATGGAAGCATCGCCTTGTACTCTCTTGAGTTGCAAATTTAGCCCACTCAATGGTACAACATCCTCAGAGCTAACCACCTTGTCCAACTCCTTGGACTTCTCCCAAAATCTAGTGCGCAGAAATTGCTTCAAATCTGCCCAACTAAGTGTTGTTATGCCCTTTGCGGTCCTCTCTTCCTTCGACCAACTAGCCACAGTCTCATCCACATGCCGATGTGCAAGAACAAATTCAGTGTGACCACCAAACTTGGAATCGATCGAACGACATTTGGCGAAACCATCATCCATGTCAGACCTCCATGATCTAAACTCCGCATATGTGGCAGAACTATCCAACTTCCATTTTATATCTGCAGAATTAAGTGACGATCCCACAATAATAGTAGTATAGTCAAAGTACACATCATCCGGTCTGTCTATCTTACGAACTTCCTTTGCTATTCCCGTATTAATCCTTTCCTCTTTTTAATTCTGCCTTGCTTTCCTCTGTGTGCAGCGCGCCGTTCCGAGAGCGATTCCCGCGATTCTGGGCGAGCTGAGCGATCTCCAGGCAGGGAGCACCGATCCTTCCGATCGATCGATCCTTTCCCGATCAAACAGCGCGGCAGTGATTTTTTTTCCAATGTCCCGAGCGGCAGCTGTCCCAGCGAGGCACGCGACCCCTGACCACGAGCAGAAATCGATCGCCTCAATCATGTAGCGTACAGCAACGGGTCTCTCTCTTCCCTTTTTATTAAGTCACGTAGGCAGGTGGGACTATCCAATCGATTGCACCCTTGTTTTCTTTTGGAACGTGAGCTGCTCATGTACAGATCTCGCGCACAGCCCTTGGCGCCTGCACCTCCTTGCGTCTCCATACGAGCTTGGACCTAGGCGCCACCGTCTTCTTCTTCTCACTTCTTGTTGGAACCCGTGGTTGTTGAACATGGACCTTCTTTGCACGACCTGGCATAAGATGAGTAATGCCTGGACCACACAACTGACGAACATGTCCATCCTTGCCTCTATGCATCCGCACAACTGTCCCCACAAAACGCCTCACAGGTGTGCTAATAAAACTGCTCTTGTTACCCCGCTGCACCACATGCACTGGAACATCAGGAGCACAACTATCGTCCGTCTAAACACCTATGTCAACACAAACAACCTTCTGAACACATGCTGCAACATCCTTCCTCTCAGCAATAAGAGGATGCACTTCAACTGGCTTGTCACTAACAAGTTCCACTAGCTTGTCATCTACAGGCATAGCTGAAGCAATATCAACATTGTCGCACTGTGCATAATGCTCTCCATCCTGCACCTTAGCTAGCCCAGATTTTGGCTTAGCCTTGCGCACCTTCTCCTTATGTACCACTAGCTCTACATCAAACTTTATGTGATCATCTTGCATAGGCTTCAAAGTCTGTTGTTTGCCACCATGCACAAAAGAATATGTATTTGCTCTTCCAGCATGTGTAACGTTGCGATCATACTTCCATGGATGACCAAGTAACAGCCCACATACCCCAATGGCAACACATCACACTCAATCTCATCAACATAATCACCAACTGTAAATGGCACACACACCTTATGAGTTACCTTCACCATACCGCAGTTATTGAACCACTGTAGATGCTTAGGTTCAGGAATACGCCATGTGGACAACCTCAACGCTGCCACCATTACCTTGCTAATGCCATTAGTACAGCTTCCTCCATCAATAATCAACTTGCATGCTTTACCTTTGATCATACACTGCGCCTGAAATAAGTTCCAATATTGGCCCTTGTCAACTGTCATGCAAGCATCGCCTTGTACCTTGTTGAGTTGCAAATTCAGCCCACTCGATGGTACAACATCCTCCACGGCAGCCTTAACAACATCAACCGCTAACACTTCAGAAATCGTGGCTTCCACCTTAGTAACTGTCGGCAATGGAACAACTGTTAACTTCTCATGAGTAGTCACATCTGTCGCGACCTTCGGTATAAGTGCTATACTCCTACAAACATCCACTTCCCACTTACAACCATGGGCGGCTGCTCGTTTTCCTCCATATACGGTAATACGAAACCATTACGGAGAAATCTTTTGTAGTCCTCCCAAGTTTGAGAAAAACCATCTATATCAACCGCCTCGTACCACCAACGGTCTAACTCCTTGTCCACACGCCGGTGAGCAAGAACATACCTATCATACCCACTAAACTTGCCATTGTATTTGCGACATCGATGGAAACCCCGTTCCATGTGCCTTTCCCAGTCTTGGTACTCCTCAACTATCGCAAGTCTATGTAGGTACCAGCTAAGCTCGGATGCATCACATGCCACTTCATTCAAGAGATCGAGATAGTCATTGAAAACAGCAATAGACTTTTTGCCACGTGTACACCTCAAGCCCAAAGTATCTCCTGAAAAAGAATCCATCATGTCCTATCTTTTTCCGTCACACATAATTCTTGCCCTGTTAGCGATCGATCCCAGGCAGAGAGAAATCGCCTAGCACAAGCACCTTAGGTGCCGATCAAACAATTATTATTTTCCTCTAAACAAACAATACGTGGCCAACAATTCCGTAACATCCTGGGACTCCAAACCGGATTCAACTTTACTTTTTAGTGGGAGATTTCGTATCCAAATAGCGGAACAAACAATGTGTTCCTTTTGTTTTTTTCTCTCCTGTGCTTCACACGAAAGAAACCCGGTAACGCAAATCCTTCCGATCGATGGCAACAAATCCCAGAAAAAGAAACCGATCAATCCTTTCACACCGAAACGGTGCACGCGGCGATTCCTTTTCTTTTCCTGAAAATCAGCCTCTCCTTTGTTTGTTCTCACGTATAGCAGCAATACCAAAACTGAATTGCCTTTTTTCCTTCTAACAGACACGATCGACCTGTTTTTTTATCCTTTAGTAGGTTGCCTCACGTAAGGAAACTGTCCCCTAGCGACCGGTATAGGAAAAACATGAGATCGATCCTGATTGTATCGATTGGCCTGTCCCTGCTTGACTTGCGTGATGCAATCACTTGAGAAACTGTGTCTGCCTCATTCTGATTCAATTCGATCCGATCTGCAGTAGAAGTCAAGAAAAACGATCTGATCCCTAGCTACCAACAAAGAAAACGAACACCAGATCCTCAGCCACCAATACTCACCGATCTGAAAACTGCTCGGGAAAAATAGCAATCCGCAGATCAACCGCAAACACTCGCCATGATCAACCTAGAGCTCTGATACCACCTGATACGGATCAAGCCGATGATCCTATAGTTTTGTCCCGATCTTTCACAGCGAGTCAACCCGATCGATGATTCTTCCAATCACGCGGCAACCTGAAGAAGAGGAGCGAATCCAGCAAGTAACATGATGAAGATCACCACGCCTCAAACCTGAGCACGATAATCCTTGATGAACACAAGAACCTCCGCATCAATAATCTGATAAACGGTATCGCCATCCCCGGAGGGATGATACACGGTGGAGCACAATATAGTTTATAGACTAAACAACTTAACTCCCCTAAACCCGAGGTGGCTGGCTCCTTTATATAGGAGGCCTGCAACTAGTCGGTTGGATAGACCCAAACCGAACACACAATGGACTCGAACCTAACCTAGACTCGGACTCAATAACATAGCAACAATATTTGACACAACCTTAGACTTATCATTACATATCGTAGGTCGTCCTGGCGTGCCAATCATCAAGGGGATGCGCCCGCATCACCTAGCTTGGTGGAGTCCTAAAATTAGGCTTCACCTCCTCCTTCATGCCCATCATCGGATGATGAGGATATATACAAGGATTATGATGATTCTGACTGCTTGAACTGGAAGGAAATATTGAGTCAAATCAATAATGACTATCAGGTGAATTCATTCCTAGTTGATCATGATGCTTTAATTGATGAGAACTTTATACTACCTAAGTCTATGCATTTATGTATGATCATGTTCGTTGGAGAAATAAGCATGGCGTGAGGAGGAGAAGAGCTACAAGAGGAGCCCAGCATGATGATTGCCCAAGGATGCGCGAGGGAGGAGCGGGAGGAAGGCGCAAGAGAAGATCATCAAAACAAAGCCGACCGAGAGTTAGAAGGCGACCAATAAGGAAGGTTCAATTCAGACAGACGGAAGTTCTGAAATTGAAACGGACGTGGTTTCCACATACCAACTCCGAATTAAGCAAATAAGTACATGTTGGAAAGATAATTCCGAGATCTATACAGCGGGTACTTGCACGTCTCTCGGTTCGTTACGAGCTGTGCGCAGCAACCAAAACAAGTCGACAGATGTTTTCTGTCAGTTTACAAATAGAGTCCTTTTAAGTTAGGAAAGTTAGAGATATGTTTGGTTTTGACCCCAACTCTATGTTGGACGTCCAGCAGCCTTTATATAGGCCTGTAAATCATGGTCCCTTTGGTTAGACCACATTAAAATATTTTGGAGTTGTTTCTTTCATAGAACCTCTGGAATTACCCTGTGTTCGAATTTACCAACTATAATTGAGTGTGATCTGTTGTTCCATTGGGAATTAGTAGATTGCATACTACCATTCATGGTCACGGCTGCGTCTTGTAAAGAGTGTGGTGTTGTGAATATCCTACAAGGTTCAAGATCTGTTGCATCGCATCGTGGTTCGAAGAGAGATCATAGCTACGCACTAGTTATCTATCATCCACCATCGCCATCGACAAGAGCTTGCTGAGAAGATCGGGCCACCCCATATCATCTTGGTATCAGAGCACTGGGTTTACTCGGTGATCAATATCATCTTGGTATCAGATTTCCTGGTTGCCTCGGTAAGCAATTCATAATCCATCCATAGATTAGAGAGTGTTTTTCGTCCTATACAGAAAAAGCCCCACAAAAAGAGTTGCCATGTCCTAGATTACATCGTATTCGAGTAATAGTTGCTGGTCGTGTTCCTCTTTTAGTCTAGATCTAGATATGTTCCTCGTAGATTTGTTTTTGCTTTCTAGTTGTTCTAGTCGAGTACCCCATCAATTGTTTCCACCACCATCAAGTCAGATCCGATCCAAGCAAAGAGTCCTAGTTGTGTACTACTTGGCAAGTCGGAATTGCAAAAAAAAATGCCGACTTCTGCCGCGGCATAGAAATGGCCTGTTTCTCTGCCGCGAGTCCTTCTTTGCCACTACTCGGTTTCCTGCCACGACACGTTTTCGGCCGTTTTTTCTGCCACGGCACTTTTTGCGCTGTTTTTCTGCCACGGTAGCCAGACTTACAAAGTGTAAAAATTGCACTTTTCCTTAACTTTAGCCACAAACATTCTATTTCAAAGGTGTAGGAACTTACCCATTGAGACTAGTTTCCACTCCTACAGGCTGCTCCTAGGATTTTGGTGCTGTGCTTTGTAATTTGGCCGTGTGTGACATATATTCAAAAAAAAGAAAAAACAACATAGCAAAAGGAAAAAGCAAAAAGAGAAAGAAGCTATACAAAAGAAAAAGAAAAAGGAAAGGAGAAATTGAGCAAGAGGCCTAGTGATATCTTTGTGCACCGGTAGATTGAGTAATCTTGTGCCTATTTACTTTGAGCTTTGCTAGTGTCTCTCCAGCATAGTGCAACACCCTTCATAGTTGCATTGCCATGTTTATCTCTGCGTATGTGTTTCTTGGGTTGTTACACGATCAACACTAGGACTTGTTTGCGGTGCATTAGGATACCATACCTAGAGCTCCACCATACATAACATGTGTGCCATGTGATCGTTCTCTATACCCTGAATATTCACTTCATCACATTTGTGCATAAGTTGTTGATTCGAATTGGTAAGCATCACTATTCACTTTGGAACGGTAAGATCTGCTTTATTGTCAGTTTTGAGTGAGTTGTGAGAGCTCCACCACCAGATTTTGTTTTGTGCACTAATGTACTAATCATGTCTTCTAGTAGTATTGATGTGATGCAGAAAAAGGATGCAGATGATTATCCCTTTCCATTACAATCCTACTGCAGCAAGACATTTTGGGAAGAGGAGTCAGGAGTGGTGCCTCCTTTGGGTTTGTTCCACTTCATCGTAGAAATTAGTGGAGTCCTGAAATTAGGCTTCACCTCCTCCTTCATGCCCATATCATCATCCCCCCTACAAGAAGCGTTGTCCCCAACGCTTGCGAGTCGGGTCAGAAAGGTGGCGTGATATGAACAATAGCTTCACGCGTCTTCGCCATCTTTAAGTCTTGCTATCAGAGTGGGAGATTCCCTACCCTTCTTTCCTTTACCTTCCTTCTTCCTCTCCTTCCTCCTCCTTCTCCTCCCTCCACTCTTACACTCTCCTCCCTCCTCTCCCTTCTCTCCCTTCTCTCTCTCCTCCACTCTTTCTCTTCCTCTCTCTCCTCTCTTTTTACTTCCATCCCCCTTCCCCTTTCTTCTTATCTTTCTCTCCACTTTTACCTCCTCCTCTACTCCCTCCCTCCTTCTTTCTCTATTTTTCTCTCTCCCTCTCTCCCCTTCCCCCTCTTTTCTCTCTTCTCCTTCCCTCCCTTTCTCTCTTTTTTCACTTTTCCTCTCCCTCCTCTCCTCTCTTCTCTCACCTTCTCTCTCCCCTACCTTTTCCCTCTTCCCCTTCTCCCTTTCCTTTCTCTTCCCTCTATTTTCTCTCTCCCTCTTTTTTCTTCCCTCCTCCCTTCCCCTCCATCTCATTCTTCTCGTCCCCTTCCTTTTCCACCTTCTTCCTTTTCCTTACTCTCTATTCCCATCTTCCTTTCTCCTCTTTATCCTTCCCTTTTCTTCCCCTTTCCTCCTCTCCCACTCCTCCTCTTCCCTCTTCTTTATCTCTCCTCCACTTCTCTCTCTTCTTCCTTCTATTTTTTCTCCTCTCTCCCCATCTCTCTCCTCCTTCTTTTCTCTTCCTTTCCATTCTTTCTCCTTCTCCTTTTTCCTCTCTTTCCCCTCTTATTCCTTCTCCTTCCCTCCTTCTTTCTCTCTTATCTTCACCACCCTCTCCTCCTTCCCTTATTATCTCTTTCATCTTCCTCCCCCACCCCCCTCCTCTCTTCCCTCTTCTCTCTCTACTACCCTCTCTTCTTTCCTCTCTTTCTCTCCTCTCTCCTTCTTTTCCCCTCTCTTCTCCTCTCCTTCCCCTCCTTCTCTCTTCCACCCCTCTTCTCCTCATTCTCCTTTTTTCTCTCCCTCTCTTTCTTCTCTCTTTCTCTTCAACCTATTTCTCCCCCTGTAAATGGCACATGCACCTTATGAGTTACCTTCACCATACCGCAGCTACTTAACCACTGTAGATGCTTAGGTTCAGGAATACACCATGTGGACAACCCCAACGCTGCCACCATTGCCTTGCTAATGCCATTAGTACAGCTTCCTCCATCAATAATCAACTTGCATGCTTTGCCTTTGATCATACACTGCGCCTGAAATAAATTCCAACGCTGGCCCTTGTCAATTGTCATGCAAGCATCGCCTTGTACGTTGTTGAGTTGCAAGTTCAGCCCACTCAAAGGTACAACATCCTCCACGACATCCTTAACAACATCAACTACTAATGCTTCAGAAATCGTGGCTGCCACCTTGCTAACTGTTGGCAATGGAACAAATGTCAACTTCTCATGAGTAGTCACATCCATCGCGACCTTCGGTATAAGTGTTGTACTCTTGCCAACATCCACTATTCAATTCATAACCTTGGGCGGCTGCTCGATTTCCTCCATATACGGTAATACGAAACCATGACGGAGAAAACTTTTGTAGTCCTCCCAAGTATGAGAAAAACCATCTATGTCAACCGCCTCGGACCACCAACTGTCTAACTCCTTGTCCACACGCCGGTGAGCAAGAACATACTCATCATATCCGCTAAACTTGCCATTGTATTTGCGACATTGATGGAAACACCGTTCCATGTGCATTTCCCAATCTTGGTACTCCTCAACTGTCGCAAGTCTATGTAGGCACCACCTAAGTTCGGATGCATCACGTGCCACTCCATCCAGGAGATTGAGATAGTCATTGAAAACAACACTAGATTTTTTGCCACGTGCACACCGCAAGCCCAAAGTATCTCCTGGAAAAGAATCCATCCTCGCAGGCAAAAACTTTCTCCATAGACTGTTTGGTGATATCCGTGCACTGTTTCCTAAAATTTGGAACAAAACAGCACTGCAAAAATCCTGGACAAAAATAGACGAATTCCGGCCTGCGTACAGGTCGGTGCCCCAAATCAAAAATTCAATCACAGAAAACCGGAAGCCTAGTGGATGACGTCCTGTTTCCTGCTGCTGCTTTCCTTTTTTTCCAACCTTAAGCTCACGTGCAGCACTAGGATTTAAAACTGCTCACGATCAAATCTGGAGACAACGACCGTGCACTGTCATTTTTTACGTACCACATGGAATACCAACCGGACAATAACTCCTTCTGATGGAAAACGATCACTGATCCTTTCCTGATCCAAAACGGTGATAGCAAGCAACAATTCTTCGTATGATCCGGCTGATCGCGATCGATCCCTCCAATCCGGCAGCAAATCTGTTTATTTAAACTGCCTCTATCGGATCTGGTTCCCGAGCCGCGAGAGCACCAAGAGAGGGCAGACTCGATCGCCAGGTACATGAGGTGTGACTCGGTCGTGAGGCGCGCGCGAGCGGCCTCCTTCTCCGTTTCTTTTTTTTATCGGGAATCGGATCTGGAACGCGATCGGATCTGAGATCAACTCTGGACGGAACCAGCTGATCACTGAGCAACTCGATCTTGACAAGAACAAAGCACTAGATGCCAAATAGCTGCCTTGGAGCGATCCGCACGAAAAACCAGAGGCACGATCTTGCAATCTCCCACTCTTCTCCACAACCGATCTATAAACTGCTTGTAGAAAAACAGTCCGCAAATGATCCAAAAACACGCTGTGATCAACACGAGCTCTGATACCACATGATGCAGATCACACCGATGATCCTTGAGTTTTGTCCCGATCTTTCACAGCGAGTCAACCAGATCACAGCGAGTCAACCAGATAGATGATCTCCCAATAACGTGATGAACGTCACCTGAAGAAGAGGAACGAATCCAGCAAGTAACGTGATGAATATCACCATGCCTCAAACCTGAGCACAACAATTCTTGATGAACACAAGAACCTCCACAGTAATAATATGATAAACGGTATCGCCGTCCCTGGAGGGATGATACATGGTGAAGCACAACATAGTTTTTAGACTAAACAACTGAACTCCCCTAAACCCTAGGCGGCTGGCTCCTTTATATAGGAGGCCTGTAACTAGTTGGTTGGATAGACCCAAACCGAACACACAAACGGACTCGAACCTAACCTAGACTCGGACTCAATAACATAACAATAATATTTGACACAACCTTAGACTTATCATTACATATCATAGGTCGTCCTGGCGTGCCACTCATCAATGGGAGACGCTCGCATCACCTAGATTGGTGGAGTCCTAAAATTAGGCTTCACCTCCTCCTTCATGCCCATATCACGTTTGCAACGTATCATGTACCAGATCCGGATGCTAACGCCTTCCAGACGGCAGAAGAGAAGACGAGGAGCTTCGACCCGGCTGAATTCTCTAGCCGGCCCGAACCATGGGGACTACACCCTATGGGTGCACTCACGTGCCCCCACACAAACACCTACAACAAGCAATAGTACAAAGGAGCTTCGACCCGGCTAAACTGTCCAGCCGTCCCAAACATCGGGGACTACACCCTGTGGGTGCACTCACGCGCCCTTATACGTCTATATTGCATCACTATTCTATATCATAATTTACTGTTATTCATTGATATATTTCATATTAAGAGATGATACTTATGTTATTTCATCTGTTTTTGCATGGTTGATGACTTTTGGAGCATAGACCGCTGCAGTCAGGATTCTGATGGAAAATGTGCTGTTAGGAGGCAAAATTCGCGAAGATCAGAAAATCCGGGAAAATATATGGAAAATCCTATTTTTCCAGAAGACAAAGGCTGACAGAAGGAGGAGTGGAGATGGGCCATAGGGGGCCCACACCACCCCCTAGCGCGGGCCACCCTAGGCTGCACCACCAGGTGGTGTGGCCGGCCTAGCCCACCTCCAGCTCTCCCCTCTGGCGTGTATTATCTCCATGGAACTGTAATACCTGGGGAGCGACCACAGAAAGATTCCGCCGCCTCTGCGGGGCGGAAAACACTGAGAGAGGAAGATCTCTCCGGCAGACAGATTTCTGCCGGGGGAATTCCTTCCCGGAGAGGGGAGATCGTCGCCATCAACACCACCATCAAGCTGGACTTCATCGGGATCATTACCATCATCATCATCACCATCATCACCACCAGCACCCTCATCACCATGTCCATATTTCTGTAACAATTGGGGTGAATATTGCATAGTTCTTCGGGGAAACATTCCTGGTGTTGATTACTCTTTGTAGTTGATGCTATTGAGTGAACCATTGCATTATTGTTTATGTTCAGATTGTTATACATCATTATTCCATCTCTGATCATGATCCATATGATGTCTTGTGAGTAGTTCGATTTGTTCTTGAGGACATGGGAGAAGTCATGTTGTTAGTAGTGGAATTGTGTTGAGAAATATTCAATAGTTTGATATTTAAGTTGTGGTGTGCTTCTTCTAGTGGTGTCATGTGAACGTCGACTACATGACACTTCACCTATATGGGCCTAGGGGAATGCATTGTGTATTTGGCTACTAATCGTAGGGGTTGCCGGAGTGACAGAAACCTGAACCCCCGTTAGCAAACCATTGCACAAGGGACGTCAGGGTCTTAGAGTTTAAAGCTGTGGTTAGGTTTCTACCTTAATTACTTTCTTGTACTTATGGATGTTTGCAAGGGGTATAATCACAAGTATGTATTAGTCCTAGGAAGGTCGGTACATTAGCACAGGTTCACCCACACAACACTTAGCAAACTAAAGAAGATTAATCAACTATATGAAGCGAAAGCACTTGACAGAATTCCCGTGTGTCCTCGAGAACATTTGGTCAACTTAAGTAATACAATCGGCTTGTCCTTTGCTGAAGAAAGGATTGGGCCACTTGCTGCATTTATTCTTACTGTCTTTTATTTACTCGTACTTTATTTACTTGCATTATCAAAAAACCCTAAAAATCCGTTTGCTAAGTATTTGCAGAGAATTCCTGATCCATAGCACTAGCCAGCACCTTCCGCTCGTCGTTGGGTTCGACACTCTTACTTATCGAAAATACTACAATACACCCCCTATACTTGTGGGTCATCAAGACTATTTTCTGGCACCATTGCCGGGGAGTGAAGCGCTATTGGAGAGTGGAACTGGTAAAGGAAACTTCTACTTTGAGTATTGTTTACTTCTGTTAGTTGCTTTATTTTTGTTATGGATAATTCGCTGAGTTTCTTATTTCGTAATGGTACTACCACTTCTAAGGTAGTAGATGAACCACCACCTGCTGAGAATGATGCTTTTAAAATACCTACGAGAATTATTGATCGTGTTATGGATAACTACTATGTTGGGGATGGAACTGTCCATCCCGGTGATCATTTACTCTTTATACACGAATTATGCGGGTTGTTCAAGTGTGCAGGTATTACTACTGATCAAGTTAAGAAGAAGTTATTCTCATTGTCACTAAAAGGAAGAGTTGAGGAATGGTATAAGCTGCTGAAGAATGGTCAAGCTCTTGAATGGGAGGAAATAGTGCCTCTCTTTTATTCAAAGTTTTATCCTCCTAGTGAGATTCATAAAGATCGGAATGAAATATACAACTGTTGGCCTCTTGATGGAGAGAGTACAGCTCAAGCTTTGGGGAGATTGAAGTTACTAATGCTCAAATGTCCCATTCATGAGCTCCCCAACAATATTATTATCAATAACTTTTATGCAAGGCTACCTCTTCATGATAAGGATTTATTGGATGCTTCTTGTGCTGGATCATTCACTCGCATGGAAGAAGAAGCTAAATGGGATCTTCTCGACCGTATTCAAGATAATGCTGAAGCATGGGAGAATGACAAAGGTAGAAAGTCAGGTATAAATTATGATTATGATTGCATTGAATCTTTTATGGGAACTGATGACTTTCAAAATATTAAAAATGCTTATGGTCTAGACTCTCAAGCTATTGCTACTTATTTTAAGGCTTTTGCTTCCTACATTGAAGTGCCTAAAAAGAATTGGAATAAGTATCATGAACCTTATAAAGATATTGCTAAGAGTGTTCCTACAAGAAACACTGAAGTTTATACTGCTAATCATGTCTTATCTGAACCTTACATTGAGAAAATGCCTTTCCCAGTTAAGATAAAGGAACATTCTATGATAGCTAGTATGGTTAATGAAAGTACAAATGAAGCCGTTGAACCTGATAAACAAATGGATGATGAACCTATAATAGAAAATGTGAAATACTTTGTCACTAAATATGTAGAAGAGGGACACACTATCCTTGGTAAGGATACCTCTAATATTATTTCACAAGTAGTATTATGAAAGCTAGTGTTCCTGTGTTTTCTATTAGGATAAGTGATCATTGTTATGATGGCCCTTGTGATAGTTATATTGTTAAGTTTATGCATGATACTGAAAGCTACTATGAGCAAGGGAAAAGTGTTCTTATGTATCTCAATAATATCATGTTTCCTCGTTTTATGCTGAAAGTTTTTATGTTGCACTTCTTTTGCCTTCCTATGCTAGTAGCCTCTGGTTTCAACAACTTGTTTGTTTACAAAATTCCCTTGCATAGGAAGTGGGTTAGACTTAAACATGTGTATTTTTGCTTCTTAATGCTCTATTTCACTTCAATTCATATTCTTGTGTGAGCTTCATCAAAATTATCATGCCCATCTTAATGGCTATAAAGAAAGAGCTTTTTGGGAGACAAGCCAATTTATTTTTGCTTTCTGTTTGTTTTTGTTTCCTTGAGTCTCGGAAGTTATTACCTCGGTAATAGCCTCTCCTTATCCTTTTTGTTTGGTTTTTGTGTCAAGATCAACCTCTAACGAGAGAGAAGTAAGATTTGGGGAAGTTGTTGTCCCGAAACAGATTTTTGTGCTTCACCGTAAAAATTAGTGAGAGATCTGTGTATGTCGGATTGAGCTGTAATTTTTTGTGCTTCTGTCCCAGGTTGCTATTTAACTTTCGTTAGTTTTGCACGTTTTTATTTGAGCAACAGAAGATTTTCCAAAAAATTGATCTTTACCTGCTGGTCTGTTTTAACAGATTTTGCCACTCTTGCATTTGCTTCTTTAATCGATTGCCTTTTTGAATTCTTTTTGGGTTTTCGGAAGGAGTTGCTACAGTAGCATATGTTTCGATGGTTTTCAGTTGAAATTGGACTTAAAAGGTTTATTACCTCTCTTACACTAATGTTGCTAATAAGAATTGTGTAAAGTTTTGTGTGAAAGAAATCTCTAGGTTAGTGGAGAAAATGGTGTAATGAGAAAGTGAAAGGTTTCATGACTCACAATAAGTGTTTGAAGATGAAGATATCGATGTTATTCAAGTGGTGACTCCGGAAGAATCCACTAAATACCAAATTCAGAGACCTGCAGAATCTGTTTTCAAATAGGTAACAGTTCTGATAAGAAAAGTTCCACGAAAAATCTGTCCAGTTATATTTGTGCAGTTTTTATCCAACAAGGAAAGTTACGAAGCGAAAGAGGGATGGAAACGGAGCCAGGGCGGCTCACACCTGTAGGGGTTCTGCGCATGAAAACAATAAAATTTTACCCTACGCCACTGAACCCCTGAAGCTGTCAGGACCTATCTATTAGTAATATAGTAACGGGAGGGGCTTTTCGCGAACTTACCCTTGAAGACCGAAAAGCGTTGTCAACGCGCAGGAGAGCGTGGTTGATGTAGACGAGCCGAAGCCAACCTCAAGGTCGTGATGAAGTTCTTGCGCTCCTTCTGGCTCCAACGACTTGAGTGCCTCAAGTGCGACACCTCGCGGGGAGTTACACACGTTCGGTGCCTGAAGATGACTCCCGCTTCCCCGATCCAGCAGCAGTTGCGGAAGTAGAGCTCCCGGATCCGAATCCCAAGCGGCGGCACTCCAGTGAAGATGTCTCTCACTCGCGCAGTCCAGACTTGGGACCACGGTCACGAGAGAGAGAGGGGGAGAGAGAAAATATCAATTGGAGGTCCTCCCAAAAGTGGGGAGACCTTTATTGATTATTGGTGTATTTCTTAGGCCAAATACCTCAATATATATAGGGGGAGGGGAGGTACTACCTCCCTCAAAGTCCCGGGGTGGGACTAAAGGAGAGGAGGGGGAGGAGGTGGTCGCCGGCCACCTAGTGGGCCCCGCGCGGGGGGGGCTAGGCCCAGCCGGCCTCCCCCTTGGCCCCTCTCCCTCTTTCCTTTCCCCTAATGGGCCCTCTCCCTCCGGAATTGGCCCATTAAGGCTTTTTTGACCTTTAGTTGATTTTCTCTTTATTAAATAAATATGAATAAATGATTAAATCAATATTTAACATTCATTCACATATTATTCAACCTCCGTGGCCATGGAACACCTTCCACCTCCACTCCGGACATCCTCCGGACTTACCAAAACCCTTCCGGTTTTCTCCCTACTATTCTTCGGCAATTCTACCGGTCCTATAAACACTCTCTAAGCATCATCAAGCCCTTAAGCGTGATACCCCACGGTTCGGGAACACTCCAAACTTGGTCGGGACACTCCCGCACCAATGATCAACATAGGGACCTGGATGGCCATGTGACCCCTGTGCGTTCCACGAAGATCTTTTGTCATTTGAACCGGGACAGTCGTGTCTTATTCCCTTTGTCTCTCGATACTTGCATTGCCCGAGATCTGATCAATGACATCACCATATCGTGTTCAATCTTGTTTCCGAACAATGCTACTTGACTCGTTCCGATAAGTGATATCCCCGTGATCAAATCACACGCTGCGCAGCTTTTGGATATAACCTCTTCGAGTGGGCCCTTGAGTATCTTCCCGTCACATGGACGGACAAATCCCGCTCTTGACTTATATTGCCTCTACGGTTTCCTCCGAATACCTGAACACACCTTTATGACCACCGTTTTACCAGATGGCGTTTGATGCTATCTAATCACTCTCGGGAGACAGTGATTGATATAGCCTCATGGTCTAAGGAATAGTCTACGAGGGTACATTTCTAATCATCGTAACTTGAACTTCGTGACATGATCGAGTCACAATGTTTAGGTTGGGTATTGGTTCATCATCTCATTCTCAGAATGAGATGACTCCATTTCCAACTGGCATAAATGCCACATGATCAGGAAACATGATCATCTGTTGACCAATGAACCAGTGACTAGAGTTTCACTGGGAACCCCTGGTTTGTTTTAATATCACACGTGTATTGATGTTTCCACTCAATACAGTTATAGCATGATATAAAACTTAATCATAAACTATATGAAATATGATAATAGTCCTTACTACTATTTGTCTCTAGGGCATATTTCCAACAGTCTCTAAGCATCATCAAGCCCTTAAGCGTGATACCCTACGGTTCGGGAACACTCTAGACATGGTCTGGACCCTCCCGCACCAATGATCAATAGAGGGACCTCGATGGCCATGTGACCCCTGTGCGTTCCATGAAGATCTTTCGTCATTTGAACCGGGACAGTCGTGTCTTATTCCCTTTGTCATTCGATACTTGCATTGCCCGAGATTCGATCAATGACATCACCATGTCGTGTTCAATCTCATTACTGAACAATGCTACTTAACTCGTTTCGACAAGTGATATCCCTGTGATCTAATCACATGCTACGCGGCTATTGGATATAACTTCTCTGAGTGGGCCCTAGAGTATCTTTCTGTCACATGGACGGACAAATCCCGCTCTTGGCATATATTGCCTCTATGGTTTCCTCCGAATACCTGAACACACCTGATGGCGTTTGATGCTATCTAAGCACTCTCGGGAGACAGTGATTGATATAGCCTCACGGTCTAAGGAATAGTCTACGAGGATCCATTTCTAATCATCGTAACTTGAACTTCGTGATATGATCGGGTCATGATGTTTAGGTTGGGTATTGGTTCATCATCTCATTCTCCGAATGAGATGACCTCATTTCCAACTGGCATAAATGCCACATGATCAGGAAACATGATCATCTGTTGACCAATGAACCAGTGACTAGAGTTTCACTAGGAACCCCTGGTTGTTTGTATATCACACGTGTATTGATGTTTCCACTCAATACAGTTATAGCATGATATAAAACTTAATCATAAACTATATGAAATATGATAATAGTCCTTACTACTATTTGTCTCTAGGGCATATTTCCAACAGTCTCCCACTTGCACTAGAGTACAAATACACTAGCTGCATTTGTTCTCAATTATTGGCATTATATATCCAGTACCCTGAACATGCTTGCTCATGGAAGAGGTTGAGTCTTGGGTCTGTACTTTACAGTCCCAAATCCTTTGCAACTTACTAATGTCACCTTGATTGACATCAATACTCTATCATCACATGATAGCATCTTTGTGTATGTATCATTGCTATGGCAGTAGAACGAGGCTTGATTCCAGGAGCCTACAGTGATGTTAGATCAACCTCGAGGGCTTTCTCACGGGCACTATGCCCTCGGACACATCATTCTACGTTAAAAGCGAACTAGCCCCGCCATAACATTATACACCACTTTAGATGGTACCCTTATCTATTATTATAAATGTATTCATCGAAACACTAGTGCATTCTGTGCAACTTTCGATGTTTTGTTCACCTCGCTTCCTACTTGACATTAATTGGTATCTATAGGAGTTTCCAACACATTCCCTTATAACATAACTCTTTATGCTTTTAAGATATGTCATCCTTTATGGATTTGGAAAATATGTCTATAGTTCTCTATTAGACACTGCGGACAAAACTCAGCTCAATGTTCTGTGATTCGAACTTAATCACTTTTAAACGTTCCTTAATGGATCATATATTATGTTAAGTTATCATCATGGTTTACTAAGATAGAACCTATGTCTCAACATAGTGGATGACAAGTTAAACTTAATGCTATTCCTAATTTGAGTTATTAAGGACCAGTTCCTTAATTAACTTCTATTCTGAAACACTTTTCAGAATCCCTTAAGGAATACTACATAATATCATAATACACCTATTATCAACTTCTACATCTTATAAATCATTATTTATAAGTATTTGCGCTTTCATCCTTAACATACTTAAGAATTACTCCTATAAGCTCCCACTCAAAATATGTTCCTACATATTTGAATTTGACTCTTATATTGCTCCCACTTAAAAATATGTCAATCACATATTGTTTCAGGAAGACTTTCATAGCTCCCACTCAATTTTATGCAAAATGCACGTCCTCTCACTATTTTTTGAATAACTTCAAAAACCTTTGACCAAATATCAAACTTGGAGATTTACTATGAGATACTAGTGATGTTACTAGTTTTAAATCCAGTAGACATTTAGCACATTTGAATTTGTCCAATACTTGACAAATTGTGCTTTTGTCATTCACCCCTTTTTCCTACTATGACTTTGCAGTCATTTAGGAAAATTCAAGTAACCCTTTTACTTGTGAGATTTAGCAACAAATTGCTTTCTAATCTCAAGGGAATTTTACTTCTAGGATTTGTCATAATTTAGTTTACCATTATTTCCTTAGTAGTTTGTAGGTATGTCATATTCCAATAATCATGACAAATGATTCACAAATGTCTCCATATAAGATATGGATCACATTTTGAATCCTACTTCATGTAGTGAAAACACTAGTGGGGAAAACACAATGATCGAAATCATTGATTCTTTCCTTCTATGAAGAGAATCGTTCAGGAACATTGTCCGTTGCGCTTCTCAACACTCTGATGCAGGGTTTTGAATCATCATCATGTTTTACACTATCTTCCATTTGCTCCATAATCGAGAAACATCACTAAAAGTGAGCTTTCTCAAGAATGCACCAAAATCCAAGCAATACAAGTTTTGCTTTCCTTTTGGTTTCAGCTATGGATTTGGTATTCAAAGTTTCCAATGAATACACTACAAGGACTTATTCGCTATTGTTTTGGTTATATCGAATAACCCCAAAACTTTCACGAATTCAAATGGTTCACTACATAATTGAGTGCTAACTATTTCTAAGCTAATGGTCTCTACATCTACACTACAACGATCTATTTGGTGCCTTCTATTCAACCCCTTTGATATCTAATATCACATTGTGATGCTTTGTATTTTGACGTTTCAAAACACTTTGCATTTCACAGTTACTTTTATACGATTCTTATAAAGTTGAATTTCATTACTATTGATCAAATCATAGTAATTGGATTCTCTTTTATATTTATACCCTTTGTTGATGAAACACTTTGATCAAATCAAATAGTTTCATATTCATGTTTCCTTTGGTAAACTACTTTACACATTTAAACAATCATTTAATGATAATTACCATTTTCTTTAAACACAATACATCGAATATGTATTTACTTTTAACAATTCTTTAAACACTTTGTATTCAAGTAATACACGGTGTTCAAGTTATTTTGCCGAACTTAGGCATGATTTATATGTGATAAGAAATCGAATGACTTTCACATATTATCACTTAACTTTGAATTCAAACAATGGTTTCATTCATTAATGAAATATCATTAAGTTGGGTATTTTAAACAAGGCATTTTAATGTTTTACAAATGTTCATACATTATCAATTAGTTTCAAACAACAAGGATAATTCACACATAATCAAACAAGATATGAACACGAATAGAAATCATTCATAAAAGTGGAACAACTGTTTGTTACAAACTCATATGAATAACCGTCTCACGAACTGTGAGACACACTAAAGAAGTTCACAATCTCTTGATTACATTAATCATCCTAAACACGAACTAAATGATAAATGTCGAGGGAGAGTGTCATCGGCCATCATCATCATGCTCGCCATCAACACGCAACGTCACCTCCTCTCCAGCAAGCACCTCTCATGCAGAAGGACATGTTTTCATCAAAACAGAACAAGTATCAGATATACTTAACACTGCAAATGTGTTGTCTTGACTTGTGCTTGGTAGCTTGGTGGCAGCGACCGCAGCACAGCAGCATTTGCAAAAGAGCCTGTAATCCAGACGTCCAGGAAGTATGCTGGCCTCATGTACACATCATGCATGTGCTGGAAGTGGTTGTCCAGTGATGAGTTCTCCTCCATCTTAATGGAGAGGAAGTCTCCCATCAACTCATGCTCCCAGATGCGTGTCTGCTCCACAAAATGTGTCCTAAGTTGTAGCATCACCGAACGAGGGTTGACATCACCCACGAAAGGCCACAGCTCGTCCACCATTCCGAAACGCATCACAACTAAAATATAGGAGGCCATCTCACGACGGAGATAGCGGTCTTTCTGCTCCTCTAGGGTCTCAAGGTCCGTGGGCTGATCCAAATCCATCCCGTTGAGTATGTAGTCGACCACGTCGTTCTTGCTAAGGAGAACATGGAGACTGGCAACCCAAATGGAGAAGTTCGATCCATCTAATCTAAGCTTCTCTCCTTCTAACCATTCAATTGTCAACACGAAAGGTCCCATCTATATTTATAATTGCAAAAGGAATTTAGACTAAATTTATAATTAAATGAGTTAATAATAACTCCACTCAGAAACACCTATCCCAAGTGAGGGTTCCTAGTGATAACACGACCCCTATCAGGCACATCTCCCCCGATCATCACGGCCATCAATGTGGGTTCAAGGGTGGACGCTAAACGTCGGTCACATCATTCATGCGACTCGTGCTCGATCTTTCGACCATCCGTGTTCCTAGGCCACACTTCTCTAGCGTGCTAGGCTTGCCAACTCAACCTTAGTGTATTCGCTGTGCAACATGGCTTACACCCACTGTATGCGAACGTAGATATGTATGACACCCAGGCCTGTAACCATGGATCGCCTCATATCGAAGAACTTTCTTGGTGGTGCACACTAAGGGGGAACACAATCGTTGGTAATTTTAACAGGGATCATCTTATTAGGCTACCGTCGAGTATCTAATACTATCACACAATAAGACATACAAACAATAACATTGAATGTAAATGCTATGTGATATGGTCCTTCACGTCGTGATCTCCATCCGTCGTCACCGGGTTCCGGCGCCAGGGTTCCGGCGTCATAGACACCAGGGTACCGGTGTCATTCTGGCGTGGTAGTTCGTCATTACCGTGACTATCTACTACTATGCAACAAAAGGTAATTACTTTACCTTTGCCACAACCATATCACAAAGCAACACCCCCCTGCAAAACAAAGTTAGACGCCTCTACTTTATCTTTGCATGTTTTACGTGGCTGAATGGGCTTTCGCACAAGAACCATTCTTACCTACGAACTTTCAGCACAACACTGATCAAGTAGTTGTCTCTACTACACCCCTTTCGGGGCCCTCCGTTGCAAATGGCATACCAACTAATGCGAGAGAGACAGACACCCCTAAGCCACTTTATACGGTACAAGCCGTATGTCAAGCGTGGACCACTCTCGCGAATGAACATGTAAAGTCGGTTGGGGGCCGCATCATCAAGCATTACTGCGGTATACACAAGTACACGTGGGAGGGTAACAACTAAAAGATCAATACCCACACGCTAGATCTCGTGTGTTCTACCCGTACTAGCATTACTACGCATAGACCTAGCTCTGATACCACTTTAAGGGTTCCGCGCATGAAAACAATAAAATTTTACCCTACGCCCCTGAACCCCTGAAGCTGCAAGGACCTATCTATTAGTAATACAGTAACAGGAGGGGATTTTCGCGAACTTATCCTTGAAGACCGAAAAGTGTTGTCAACGCTCAAGAGAGCGTGGTTGATGTAGACGAGCCGAAGCCGACCTCAAGGTCGTGATGAAGTCCTTGCGCTCCTTCTGACTCCAACGACTTGAGTGCCTCAAGTGCGACATCTCGCGAGGAGTTACACACGTCCGGTGCCTGGCGATGACTCCCGCTTCCCCAATCCAGCAGCAGTTGCGGAAGTAGAGCTCCCGGATCCAAATCCCGGCAGCCTGGCAGCGCTCCAGGAAGATGTCTCTCGCCTTGAGTCTGCACTTGGGACCACGGTCACGAGAGAGAGAGAGGGGGAGGGAGAAAATATCAATTGGAGGTCCTCCCAAAAGTGGGGAGACCTTTAGTGATTATTGGTGTATTTTTCTAAGCCAAATACCCCACTATATATAGGGGGAGGGGAGGTACTACCTCCCTCAAAGTCCCGGGGTGGGACTAAAGGAGAGGAGGGGGCAGGAGGTGGCCACTGGCCACCTAGTGGGCCCCGCGCGGGGGGGATAGGCCCAGCCGGCCTCCCCCTTGGCCCCTTTCCCTCTCTCCTTTCCCCTAATGGGCCCTCTCCCTCCGGAATTGGCCCACTAAGCCTTTTTGACCTTTGATTTTCTCTTTATTAAATAATTATGAATAAATGATTAGATCAATATTTAACATTCATTCACATATTATTCAACCTCCGTGGCCATGGAACACCTTCCACCTCCACTCCGGACATCCTCCGGACTTACCGAAACCCTTCCGGTTTTCTCCCTACTATTCTTCGGCGATTCTATCGATCCTATAAACACTCTCTAAGCATCATCAAGCCCTTAAGCGTGATACCCCACGGTTCGGGAACACTCCAGACATGGTCGGGACACTCCCGCACCAATGATCAACAGAGGGACCTGGATGGCCATGTGACCCCTCTCCGTTCCACGAAGATCTTTTGTCGTTTGAACCGGGACAGTCGTGTCTTATTCCATTTGTCTCTCGATACTTTCATTGCCCAAGATCTGATCAATGACATCACCATGTCGTGTTCAATCTCGTTTCCAAACAATGCTACTTGACTCGTTCCGACAAGTGATATCCCCGTGATCAAATCACACGTTGCGCAGCTTTTGGATATAACCTCTCCGAGTGGGCCCTTGAGTATCTTCCCGTCACATGGACGGACAAATCCCGCTCTTGACTTATATTGACTCTGCGGTTTCCTCTGAATACCTGAACACACCTTTATGTCCACCGTTTTACCAGATGGTGTTTGATGCTATCTAAGCACTCTCGGGAGACAGTGATTGATATAGCCTCATGGTCTAAGGAATAGTCTACGAGGGTCCATTTCTAATCATCGTAACTTGAACTTCGTGACATGATCGAGTCACAATGTTTAGGTTGGGTATTGGTTCATCATCTCATTCTCAGAATGAGATGACTCCATTTCCAACTGGCATAAATGCCACATGATCAGGAAACATGATCATCTGTTGACCAATGAACCAGTGACTAGAGTTTCACTGGGAACCCCTGGTTTGTTTGTATATCACATGTGTATTGATGTTTCCACTCAATATAGTTATAGCATGATATAAAACTTAATCATAAACTATATGAAATATGATAATAGTCCTTACTACTATTTGTCTCTAGGGCATATTTCCAACAACACCACCCCCTAGCACGGGCCCACCCCTGGCCGCGCCAGCAGGTGGTGTGGCCACCTCGGACTCCGTCTCCGACCCGTTTTCTCCCAGTACATTCCTTTTGTTGTGAAACTTCGTAATATATAATCCCCCGGATCCCCCGAGGTTCGTATATCGTGTTCTCGTCGTGTTTTCGTTTCGATCTGTTTCTTCCAGGAACTATTTTTGAAAGCTTAGAAGCACAATGGTGTCCGCCAAGGATAAAGGAAAGGAGCCTATGAAGGAAGATCTCCAAGACCCTAGGCAGGAGAAGGAGATCAAGAGTGAAGATGAAGAGGAGGCAAAGCACACCGACACTACCGTTGCAAGCATTGGAGAGGTGGCAAACCCTTCCAAGACTATGTCAATTGGAGGGAAGCCTCCTCATCACTATTCAGATCCCTAGTCACTTCCCCCACGCGCCAAGAATCCTTTTCATGCCCTTATCCATGAGGATCAATACCAGAATATGCCCAAGGTGAAATTACCCTCCAATTGGGACTTGCCTCGTTCTAGCCGTGCAGGGAAAGAAGACTTCAAGGAGGAAGAGTGGGAAAAGAATCGCAAGAGCTGGGATCCACAATTTGACATGATCATGCACCACATCGAGCACAACTCCGAGTTGATTCGTACTCTCACCTTTGAGATTGAGGACTTGGGGAAACTGATCAAAGAGCTCATCGAGAGGATACCACCACCACCGAAGGAGTAATTCGTCATCAGGTTTGGCATCCCCTTGGTTTGTTCCAAGCTTGGGGGAGTGTCGCGGTATCATATCACTATCTTCTATCTTTTTACCTTTTAGTAGAGTCATATCATGAATAGAGAAGTTATCGTATAGGATGGTTTGCATTATGGAAGTGTCCCCTCTCTCGTTAGATATGTATCCCTTGGTGTGAGTAGCCGTTATGGAATATTAATGAGAAGTTCTATCATTTACTCTTTTGCATATCTTATATTAGTTTCAATTCGTGGTTATATGATTGATCTTGTTGTTAGTATTGGTATCACTTTGGGATCATTGAGTTAACTTAGTTGGTTTTGGCAAACCTGGCTCGGTCAGTAGCATCACTATTTTTGATAATTGAATGAAAAGATAGAAGTACTCTAAAGAAATATAATTTCATCATCTTTCTTTCTTAATTTGCTCATAAATTTAGTATTCTATAGTTAAGATCTTTTGTGCTTCCAAGGAAGATTGCATGTTTGTTTTTATCGCATGTATGTTTGTTTGTTTCCGTCAACTCTTATACTTTCTACCCAACCTTGCTAGCCAAAAACCTGTACTGAGAGGGAATTCTTCTCGTGCATCCAATCCTTAAACCAAACCTATGCCATTTGTGTCCACCATACCTACCTATTAGCACTATTGTTATTCCAAGTAAATTCATGTTTTTATCTACCTTCCAAATTAAACTTGTTATGTGAAAATTAGTGATTAAAGCTCTCACGAACTTGATCGCACACTTTACTTTCTTGCACTTAATAAACTTGAACCATTGTGCCCATCTATGTTGTGTATATGCTTGCGCTTTGTAAGTTGTGAATTAGCAGAACCATGCTGTCATGGGGAACGCTTTCAACATTTCACCGGTACTTTGTACCTAGTTGATATCATGTTCTTTTGTCTATGGATGTCGTCGGTGTGAAATGAAAGGGGAGCTTGTAAGTCCATGGAGTTATGTATGTGTGTTAGAGAAACGCCTGGGCCGCCGGTCTAATCCATGTTTTCATGGTGGAAACCTGCAGCATAACCATAATGAGCATCTATGAAGCATTCTTCTTATAAAAAAAGAGATAGAGATTGAGAAAAAGAGAAAAAGAAAAAAAGATGATAAAAGAGGAAAGAGAGAAAAAAGCACCATATTCCCATGGTAAATAAGAAGATTGCTGAGATGCTCGTTGTCTGCTTGCCTTGTCATTTTGATATGGGGATTCTTCCGTATCATCGGGAAAGGGGTACCCCGTTGGCGGTTCTCCATGATACACATGTGCTTACTATGACAAGAACTTACCGGTGACTAAACTTGAGTAGCATGAGGAGCGACCCTCGTATTCAAGGGACATGAGATTCTCAACTTACAACTTGTCAAGCATATCCTCGTATTTGATCAGTTTAACCTTAATCACCTAAAGATGCCTATGATAGGGGCAACAAGAGCTGAAAGCTAATAAGTATCATAATTTTTGGGAGCTCTTTATGAAACTTGAAATCCCTGCTTCCCTCTATGAAGGGCCTTTCTTTTACTTTGTAGTTGAGTCAGTAAACCTATTCCCCTCTATCTCAGCAAGTATTTTGAGTTGTTGTGTTTCATTCATTCATATGGTGATTTATTCAATCATGTTTCTTATGTTCCTTGTTTTGCACTTTGCTCTTATCTTAGTGATTACTACTTTGAAAGCTATCATTGAAAATCAGTTATTTGTGAACTCCAGCAAATTGTCAACTATTCTTCGACCAAGAGCTAAGTTTGCCATTACCAATTATGATTCACTTTATGTATCTTTATTGTGTTTCCTTTACTTATTGCAAGTTAAGTTATATAATAGTGAGTTGTCTTCTATTATGATCTATGTATTGATGAATGTGATGCTTCTTGTCCTTATTCTTTTATTGACTCTTCACTCCATAAACCTGAGGCCATGTTTATTGAGCTCAGTTTCGCTTGGGGACAAGCAAAGTCTAAGCTTGGGGGGAGTTGATACGTCCATTTTGCATCACTATTCTATATCATAATTTACTGTTATTCATTGATATATTTCATATTAAGAGATGATACTTATGTTATTTCATCTGTTTTTGCATGGTTGATGACTTTTGGAGCATGGACCACTGCAGTCAGGATTCTGATGGAAAAGGTGCTATTTGGAGGCAAAATTCGCGAAGATCAGAAAATCCGGGAAAATATATTGAAAATACTATTTTTCCAGAAGACGAAGGCTACCCGAAGGAGGAGTGGAGATGGGCCACAGGGGGCCCACACCACCCCCTGGCGCGGGCCACCCTAGGCCGCACCACCAGGTGGTGTGGCCGCCCTGGCCCACCTCCAGCTCTCCCCTCTGGCGTATATTATCTCCATGGAACCCTAATACCTAGGGAGCGACCACAGAAAGATTCCGCCGCCTCTACGGGGCGGAAAACACCGAGAGAGAAAGATCTTTCCGGCAGACAGATTTTTGCCGGAGGAATTTCTTCCTGGAGAGGGGAGATCGTCGCCATCCACAAAACCATCAAGTTGGACTTCATCGGGATCATCATCATCATCACCACCAGCACCCTCATCACCGTCTCCATATTGCTGTAACAATTGGGGTGAATCTTGCATAGTTCTTGGGGGAAACTTTCCTAGTGTTGATTACTCGTTGTAGTTGATGCTATTGAGTGAACCATTGAATTATTGTTTATGTTCAGATTGTCATACATCATTATTGCATCTCTGATCATGATCCATATGATGTCTTGTGAGTAGTTCGTTTTGTTCTTGAGGACATGTGAGAAGTCATGTTGTTAGTAGTGGAATTGTGTTGAGAAAGATTCAATAGTTTGATATTTAAGTTGTGGTGTACTTCTTCTAGTGGTGTCATGTAAATGTCGACTACATGACACTTCACCTATATGGGCCTAGGGGAATGCATTGTGTATTTGGCTACTAATCGTAGGGGTTGCCGGAGTGACAGAAACTTGAACCCCCGTTAGGAAACCATTGCACAAGGGACGTCAGGGTCTTAGAGTTTAAAGTTGTGGTTAGGTTTCTACCTTAATTACTTTCTTGTACTTACGGATGTTTGCAAGTGGTATAATCACAAGTATGTATTAGTCCTAGGAAGGTCGGTACATTAGCACAGGTTCACCCACACAATAGTTAGCAAACTAAAGAAGATTAATCAACTATATGAAGCGAAAGCACTTGACAGAATTCCCGTGTGTCCTCGAGAACATTTGGTCATCTTAAGTAATACAACCGGCTTGTCCTTTGCTGAAGAAAGGATTGGGCCACTTGCTGCATTTATTCTTACTGTCTTTTATTTACTCGTACTTTATTTACTTGCATTATCAAAAACCCCTAAAAATCCATTTGCTAAGTATTTGCAGAGAATTCCTGATCCATACCACTAGCCAGCACCTTCTGCTCCTCGTTGGGTTCGACACTCTTACTTATCGAAAATACTTCGATACACCCCCTATACTTGTGGGTCATCACGCCCCCACATACAAACGAGCACACAGCAAGTGCAACACAAAGCAAAGTGCACACAAGAAAGGCACAAGACAACATCACAAAGGGAGAGAAAGCTCCCGACGGATTTCACTGCAGATCAAAAGACAAATGTTCACACCAGCAGACAAAAGAACAAGTTTCCAACTGGATACAAATACTCCTGGCATTTTGGGATCAAGCTTGGTGTCTGTGGAAGGGCCAGAGGCGTCGGCTGGAGCATGGCTGCTGGATGCGGCATCGACAAAGGTGGAGGCTATCGCAGCCGGGGCATTTGCGTCCGCCGGGGCCATAGGCGGGCTCAAGTGGTACCCCTTAGTGCTAGTCGGGTCGTTGAAGTCCCGATCCAGTTGGACAAAGCTCCCAATCTTGACACCATAGGAGCGGATGTCAGGAACCTCAGCGCGCAGCTGGTCGTAGCTGGTCTCCTATTGGAACCCTCTGGAGAGACTCCGCAGGTCCACATCGGGGTACCAGGACTTCAGTAGCGACAACACCATCTCCAAGCCACCACGAGCTGCCCAATCCCGCCCCACATCCATCAGGTCAGGAGCAGCAAGGAGCTTCTTTGCCAAGGCCTCCATTGTAGCCGGTGGAGTGGTGTCCGGCCAGACATACTCGTAAATGTCAAGGGCGGCATCCCGCAGCTGCCTGCCCTCCTCACACGCAACGGTGACCAACTCCTCTAGACAGAGGTGGCGTCCGCCTTGGGGATGCGGGCCAGGGCTTGGTCAATCGCCTCAGGGTACTGGGCTGCAGCCAAGAAGAAATGTGTATCAGAAAATGGCTACATAACAAGACGGGAAAGATCACTAAGGAAAGAACTCCCTCCATGCGCCCCTATTTATCGAGGCAGAGCAACCGCGCCACCAGCGCTTCCCTCCACCACGAACCGCTCCGCTCCCCCCATGACGCTTGAGTTGCCGATCGCGTGTGCCAGTGTAACTCTCGCAGAAGATCCCACATGTGTTACTACAGGAGGCGAGGCGTGTGCATGATCTCCAAGAAACCGCAATGATGAAGACGTGTGCGCGGTTGCCAAAAATGCCGCGGCAGGCCAAGAGGTAAAACTGACGCGACGCGTGCCAGAAGTGGCAGGCATGGACAACGTAGTCGTTGACGTCAACAACCAAGCGATCTGTCTCCCTTCCGGTTGCGGCAGTCGGTTAATCCAATGGCCGCTCACACCCTGTGGGTGGGCCACTAGATCCATATCCGAGGAACTCCAGCCGGGGACAACAAGCATCTCGAGCCGTAAAATGACAAGCACTACAAGACAAGCGCGACAAAATAGTTTGTGATACAGTCTTCATCAGCAATCATTTCAAGCTCAGCCAATGAGCGCGCAAGAACTTCTCCGCAGAGCGAAGTCCCAACGCGCTCGGGGACTAGTGTGGGTAGGCCAAGCCAGGCTCAACTGGCCGGCTCCAGGGAGACCTGGCCGGATGGCCGCAAGACAAAGAACCATAGCTGGATGAAACGCTACACCTGGTCCGCCTCGAGATTCCCCGCCTCAAGACAAAGCATCCTAATTGTCCCCTCTCACGTCATCCCCGATGGCACTGCCGTGTTCCACACCACGACAGTAATAGTCGGGAACCCTAGCGCGCCACCACCGGCGACGACATCGACACATTGTGTGATGGGACTTAGGCATAGCCATGTCATGACATGCATAAAATAAGGGTTCGAGACAAGACAAAATGACATGAAATGAGAGGTGGTGCGTGAAATAAGGTCACACGCCACATGAAATTCGTTATGTATAGGAACTAATTGGTTAGGCCCTAAGAAATTGAGGAGAAAGTTGTGGAAGAAAATACACACTTATTGGTCCACTCGAACTTGGGGGCATCTGGAAAGATAGCACACAAACTTTTTTGGGACCTTTTTTCTCCAGTAAACCCGAGATCACGAGAAATGCTAGTTATATTAGATTATAGTATCAAACATTGACTTACTAAAATTAATAATGATTTTGACTAAATGAGTTATAAGTAAGTAAAACATAGTGTACGAAAGAGTACCCAGAGAAGACAAACATGGGGTAGTTGTCTATCTGGCGACATGCTGACCTACTGAGGTTGCGGGCTTGAGTAGATGGATCTTGATACCGTGTCCAGGCGAACCTGATGGTCATGCCATTTGTTGGTTGCTCCTCTGTGGCGCTCGCTCGATTGCTGGCCTCCTCTACCCCCGCACACCCATAGAGTGGCATCGACAACGGAGAGACGTAGGAGCACATGTGGAATGCGCGTGGAAGTTGCATAGAACGCATGAAGGTACATAAACCGAGCAACAGTCTTTACCAATAGGCTATATTCAAGTGCTCGGCTGGGAAATCAACTGAGGAATCAAGTTTGATGGATGAGTAAGCGGCAATCGCGTACGTTGGCGTGGTCGGAGGACTCGATCGCAGCGAAGCTAAGAGGATCCACCGATGATTGAATTCTTCCAAGTCTTTGACCGAGCGGCTTTTCCCTTTTGCATGCAGTGAAATCGAGTTGCACCAAAGATACGATGGACCACATCTCCCAGCTGCTGCTGCTGCGGCTGCTCCGCTTGTTGCACTAGTTCGAGCCCTACGCCTCCATGGTACCAGGACCAGCTGCTAGCAGGCCTACTCCAAACACATAGCTAGCTAGAAGTCCAACGTGACACCAAATTTCCTTTTTTTTTTCTCCGACTCTGCATCGCTCAATGCAAGGTCACAAATCACTCCTCGTTTTTCTATTTGTCTTTTCAAATGATCGAGTAGCACAACTAGATATAGTCAGGTGATGTGCTCGCTTAGCTCGACAGCCAGCGTTGTGGCTGCTGGAGTTGGAGTGCCATCCATTCCCTGGCGTCGGAGTGCCACCACCTCCTTCCGTTATACCCTCAAATGTATAAGCCAACACCTACGCATCTTCCCAGGATTAACCTAACATCCACGTGTGCATCGAGTCAATTCAGTCTGCGCTGGCCTATCGAGTAACATAGGATGCATGCACACATGCTCGTCACACTTTTCTTTCATATTTTAAACAAATTATTTTTCAACTTATTCAAAGTAAATTTATATACCAAATTCACCACCCTACCCAGCACGCACATTGTACCAGTCCGAGATGTGATTCTAGTCGTTGATAATAACGATGACCTCCCTCCATCATTAGGTAAGTTTTCATCATTATTTCATCTCTCATGTTTGCTCTATGTAATCTAGGCCCATGAATAATAATTTTCTTCAGTAGGGTAGTTATATGTGGCATACTAAGAAGTGATACAACACCAGTAGTTGGCCGTTTCTGACATACCCAGCCCGCACATAGGTCGCTTACACAAATCCTTCTATGCCACTATTAAACTTATACTAGTAGAGCATCCAATTTTTGTTAGTTACAGATAAGTTTATACCAATCTCTAACTAATTATCCCTCATTTTTATTTTTGTTTGTAAAGAGCTCTCCAATTATTCCGATCTTATATTATAGACCGAGGAAGTGACATCTAATAACTTGTGCTCATTACTGCTATGCAGATTAGTTCTCTTATTATATGTTCGGGTCTTCAAATATAGTTTCTATACAATTAAAATGTTAGGAATCTAGGCATTTTTCTGATTATATTAATCCAGGAATAAATCATGAACATGATGTGGACACGCTGATACTTGATTATGTAACTATGCAATACTAGGCAAATCGTAGAGACATCTACATAAATCACTAGTACTATGCACATCGAAATTAGCAGAAGAGGGATAAGCATGTAGTACCCTCCAGTAGGCCAATTGGCCGAAGCAGCAGCGATCGCGGTAGCCTCGTCGGCTGCCCTATTCTCAGTGGCAGCCGGATCAGCAATGGTAGCCATGACGATGAAGAAGGCGTTGATGTAGTGGAAGTAGTCGAACGTTGGCGAGCAGTCGCGTAGGAGACGCTCCCCAAAAACCTAATCGCCCCTCTCCCGTACAGAATCTCGAGAGGGCGTGGTTTCAGAGGCCTGCTCACCCGTCAGCCCTGTACGCAGCGGACGGGGTGGGATCACCGGAGGCAGCAGCAGTGAGAGGAACGACAAGGGGCGGAGGCAGATGGTTCTGTTCTGTTCTACTGGAGAGGACGACCTCCTCCATATATAAGCACAGACCAGGACGGTTCAATGAAAAGAAGAAACGCCCGCATTGAAGGACTGAAACGCCTGTAATAAAGTACTAGTAACGCCAGCACTTAAGACAAAACGTTTAAGCCTAGTAACGCCAGCACTTAAGACAAAACGTTTAAGCCTCATTAGCATTTCAGTTGCAACCGTTTGTTTCCTGTTTCCCGCAACCCGCGGCGCGCGCGCGCGTCGTGGCGTGGCGTGGTGTGGCGAGGCGGGCGTGCATGCGTCGGAGGAGGAGCACGCGTGTGGGGCTCCTCTCCTTTTTCTCACACCACATACAAATGGTAGAAGAGCTCACCTTATATGTTGGTGCTCATCTCTCCCCACTAGCAATGTGGGACTAAACTCCCCCCACTTGCCTTGCCAAGCATGAATGGGCTCTTAGGGATTTTCAGAAATTGTTAGATGGGCCTAGAGCCCACCCTATATTTCAACAATCCCCCACCAGATCCCTAAGGCACATGGTATTGTCCTCTGTTCCCAACACTGTTTTGATATACCGGTATTTTCAGTGGAGACATGTTAAGGTTGAACATCCACCTAGAACAAATAGCTACACTCCTTTACAACTGAGCAATGGACTATGCCTTGAATTGTCAGTTTGGCGTAAAGGAGTTTCACTAAATGGCTTACCAGTACTAGGCTGCCGAAGGATGACCCCTCGGGTGGAGCATATTAGTCATACTCCTGGCCTATTCATGAGCTTACTAGAGATCACCCCAATCTCATAGACTGTGACCAGCAGTCGGGCTCACATAGGTGTGTTCCTCCAAAGATCGCTCTGTAGGATAGCATCTTGCTTATAGAAGCTTTGGAACACATTAAGACAAAAGTCAACCTGCCATACAGTTTCTGAGAGTATTGTATATCCAGCGGAGTTGGTTAGTAAACTACTCTCCTCAGTTAACCATTAGCTTGTTTTCCCAGATCCTACTTCACGGGATCTCCGATCACATAGGTTGGGTTACTAACATGGCAACTCATGTGGGTCTCATTCCCATCTTCCTCGATGCATTTTCTATCACAACACGTGATAGCCCTTTAGTAAAGGGATCTGCCAGATTCTTAGCCGACTGGATATAATCCAATGCTATCACTCCGGAGTTTCTTAAA
Source organism: Avena insularis (assembly GCA_023614405.1). Lineage (NCBI taxonomy): Eukaryota > Viridiplantae > Streptophyta > Magnoliopsida > Poales > Poaceae > Avena > Avena insularis. The sequence goes on from CM042694.1 coordinate 354,166,137, forward strand.
GTTCTGACAGCTTTTAATCTCATTCTTATGTGTTTGTTGGACTGCTTGTTGTTCTTTGAACTTTTTACCTTGACAATTACAGTTTGATTGTCACAGTTCATAAGAATAGCCGGTACTGGCTTTTCAACCACTGGCAGGTCCATCAAAAGATCTCGAAGCCATCCTGCTTCGACACCAGATGTGTCTAATGCTGTTAGTTCTGCTTCCATTGTCGATCTCGTTAGGATCGTTTGCTTGCAAGACTTCCAGGAAACAGCAACACCTCTAAGGGTAAACACATACCCCGTTGTGGCTTTCATCTCATCAGCATCAGAGATCCAATTCGCATCACAATACCCTTCAAGTACTGACGGTTGCCCGGTATAGTGAAGTCCATAGTTCATAGTACCTTTCAGATAGCGCATAATTCTTTCAACAGCACGCCAATGATCATCACCCGGATTAGAAACAAACTGGCTCAGTTTGCACACAGCAAACGTGATGTCAGGCCTTGTAGCGCTAGCTAGATACATGAGTGAACCAATGATCTGAGAATATCTCAGCTGATCCTTACCTGTGCCTTCAAACTTCCGAATTCGCACACTAGGATCATATGGTGTTGGAGAAATTTTGCAGTCCGAATATCCAAAAACGACTCAAAACTTTTTCAACATAATGGGATTGCAGAAGCGTAATCCCACCCTCATTGTCTCTTAGTAGCTTAATGTTTAAGCTAACATCAGCCACACCAAGATCCTTCATCTCAAAATTCTGAGGTAGAAATGACTTAACCTCCTCGATGACCTTGAGGTTTGTCCCAAGTATCAGTATGTCATCGACATACAAGCACAATATAACTCCTTCGCCCCCACCATAGCGATAGTATACACATTTGTCGGCTTCATTAGCAACAAAGCCGGTAGATGTTAAAGTTATGTTGAACTTCTCATGCCATTGCTTAGGTTCTTGTTTCAGGCCATATAAAGATTTCAGTAACTTACACACTTTTCCTTCCTGACCATCTATCACAAAGCCATCGGGCTGTTGCATATAGATTTCCTCGTCTAGCTCTCCATTCAGAAAAGCCGTCTTAACATCCATCGGGTGGACAAGAAGACCATGCGAGGCTGCCAACGAGAGTAACACTCGAATGGTGGTCAGTCTGGCCACAGGCGAATAAGTATCAAAGAAATCTTCCTCTTCTTTCTGGGAATAACCCTTAGCCACAAGTCTAGCCTTGTACTTTTCAATAGTACCATCCGGCCTAAGTTTCTTTTTAAACACCCACTTACATCCCAAAGGTTTATAGCCATAGGGACGATCAGTGATTTCCCATGTCACGTTAGCCATGATGGAATCCATCTCACTACGGACCTTCTTTCCAGTAGTCAGCATCTGGAGATGCATAGGCTTCCGAAATGGAAGTGGGAGTATCATCCACGAGGTATACGAGGAAATCATCACCAAAGGACTTTGCAGTCCTTTGTCTCTTGCCCCTACCAAGGTTTTCCTCGTTGTCCTCCTCAGGATTTTCATTAGGTGTTTCTTCATAATATTCCATTGGAATGGCAGGCTCAGGAGTCTCTTATGATTCCTGTCTAGAAGTGCTTGGCATATCTCTCATAGGAAAAATATCCTCAAAGAATGTAGCATCTTTAGACTCTATAATTGTACCGACCTCCACGTCAGGTACCTCAGATTTCACTACTAGAAATCTATAGCCGACGCTTTTCTTAGCGTAACCCAAATTAACGCAATCCGCAGTCTTTGGTCCAAGCTTACGCTTTTTGGGGATCGGCACATTGACTTTCGCCAAACAGCCCCATGTACGTAAGTATGAGAGTGTTGTTCTTCTCTTCTCCCATTGCTCATAGGGAGTAATCTCATTGTCTTTTGTCGGAACTTTATTCAGGACATGACATGATGTCAATATAGCCTCCCCCCACCATGCCTTGGATAAACCCGATGTATCTAACATGGCATTAACCAAATCTGTTAGAGTACGGTTTTTCCGTTCGGCAACCCCATTTGACTGAGGTGAATAGGGAGGCGTCCTCTCATGAATAATACCATGTTTCGCACAAAAAGAATCAAACTCATTAGAGAAATACTCTCCACCACGATCTAATCGGATTCGTTTAATCTTCTTCTCAACTTCTGCTTTATAGATTTTAAAGTAGTGTAGAGCCTCACTTTTAGTGTTTAACATATATACATAGCAAAATCTAGTGGAATCATCTATTAGTGTCATGAAGTATCTTTTTCCAGCTTTAGTCAACACACCATTCATCTCACACAGATCAGAATGTATGAGTTCTAATGGTGCCAAGTGTCTCTCCTCCGCAGCTTTATGGGGCTTGCGAGGTTGTTTTGCTTGCACACACGAATGGCACTTAGAACCTTTGGCTAAAGTGAAACTCGGGATTAAATTCAGTTTTGCTAACCGCGTCATAGAACCAAAACCAATGTGACAAAGACGTGAATGCCAAACTTCTGTTTCATTAACATTCGAATGAATATTGTTCACGACTTTATTACAAAAATCCGCAAGGGAAAACGGAACAGACCTCCGCATTCATAACCTTTTCCAACAAACAGTCCATATTTCGTAACAACTACTTTATTAGACTCAAAGACCAACTTAAAACCTTCTCTGCAGAGAAGGGAGCCACTAACGAGGTTCTTCTTGATGGCGGGGACATGCTGCACATTCTTGAGCTGCACGATCCTTTCCGAAGTAAACTTCAGATTGACCGTGCCAACACCATGAACAGAAGCAGTCACGCCGTTCCCCATCAGTACAGAGCCTTTCCCTGTGACCTGATAAGAAGAAAACAATGAGATGTCAGCACACACATGAATATTTGCACCTGTGTCAATCCACCAATCGGTAGACTGGCTAACTGAAAATACAGTAAAAAGATTACCGTACCCAGATGCTCCACTTTCATTGTTGCTCACGATCATGTTGGCAGTCTTGGAGTCCTGCCCTGGCTTCTTAAACTTGTGTGGGCACTTGTTAGCCCAATGTTCCTCCGAACCACAAGTAAAGCAGCCACTCTTCTTCTTATCCTTCTTGAAGGTCTTGTTACCCTTCTTCTTGAATTCGGTATTTTGTTGGACACCCATCTTCCCTTTGGACTTGTTGGAGTTGAAGTTCTTCTGTACCACATTGGCAACTGAAGTCCCTTCTCCTTTTCCATGCGAGTCCTTTGCCCTGGAATTCTGCTCAACACTCAGATGGCCGATGACATCCTCTACTGAGAATTCACGCCTCTGATGTTTCAGAGTGGTGGCAAAGTTCCTCCAGGAATTTGGGAGCTTAGCGATTATGCATCCCGCGACAAATTTGCCCGGTAACTCGCACTTCAGGAGCTCAAGCTCCTTTGCGATGCATTGTATTTCATGAGCCTGTTCCAATACAGAACGGTTTTCAACCATTTTGTAATCGTGGAACTGCTCAATAATATACATCTCGCTCCCAGCATCAGTTGCACCGAATTTGGATTCGAGTGCCTCCCACAAGTCCTTGGCGACACATACATGTAAATATGCATCAACCAACTTATCTCCAATCACGCTCAGAATGGCTCCAACAAAGACGACGGTGGCCTCCGTAAACGCCTTCTCCTGATCAGGAGCAATCGTTCCAGTGGGAGTGACACCGGCGACCCAGAACACGTTCATCGCCGTGAGCCATAAGGTGGTTTTTGTCTGCCAACGCTTAAAGTACGTCCCCGTAAACGGGGCAGGTTTCAGTGTAGCAGCAAAACCTTGAATCAAAAAATGCCTACACATATTAGGTTTTTGGATTGTTAGGAATCTAGGCATTTTTCCGATTATATTAATCCAGAAATAAATCATGAACATGATGTGGACACGCTGATACTTGATTATGTAACTATGCAATACTAGGCAAATCATAGAGACATCTACAGAAATCACTAGTACTATGCACATCGAAATTAGCAGAAGAGGGATAAGCATATAGTACCCTCCAGTAGGCCAATTGGCCGAAGCAGCAGCGGTCACGGTAGCCTCGTCGGCTGCCCTGTTCTCAGTGGCAGTCGGATCAGCAATGGTAGCCATGACGATGAAGAAGGCGTTGATGTAGTGGAAGTAGTCGAACGTTGGCGAGCAGTCGCGTAGGAGACGCTCCCCAAAAACCTAATCGCCCCTCTCCCGTACAGAATCTCGAGAGGGCGTGGTTTCAGAGGCCTGCTCACCCGTCAGCCGTGTACGCAGCGGACGGGGTGGGATCACCGGAGGCAGCAGCAGTGAGAGGAACGACAAGGGGCGGAGGCAAATGGTTCTGTTCTGTTCTACTAGAGAGGACGACCTCCTCCGTATATAAGCACAGACCAGGATGGTTCAACGGAAAGAAGAAACGCCCGCATTGAAGGACTGAAACGCCTGTAATAAAGTACTAGTAACGCCAACACTTAAGACAAAACGTTTAAGCCTAGTAACGCCAGCACTTAAGACAAAACGTTTAAGCCTCATTAGCATTTCAGTTGCAACTGTTTGTATCCCGTTTCCGTGCGACAAAAAGAACACATCGGCTCGGCGGATTCCCGCAATCCGCAACCCGCGACGCGCGCGCGTCGTGACGAGGAGAGGCGGGCGTGCTTGCGTGCGTCAGAGGAGCGCGCGTGTGAGGCTCCTCTCCTTCTTCTCACACCACATACAAATGGTAGAAGAGCTCACCTTATATGTTGGTGCTCATCTCTCCCCACTAGCAATGTAGGACTAAACTCCCCCCACTTGCCTTGCCAAGCATGAATGGGCCCTTAGGGATTTTCAGAAATTGTTAGATGGGCCTAGAGCCCACCCTATATTTCAACATAAAATATCGTTTTTAGTACAAGTTAACCGACGAAACCTATATATCATAAATCTCAAGTATTTTACATATTTTCTACAACCTCTAAAACCATCCTCATATAGGATAGGAGTCGCACTTATTATAGTTTGTCGGGTTTTTCCGTCCTAAGTTTTTCTGCTTTTTTTGTTTATGTTTAATAAATGTAATGCCTTGATTATTATAGTTTTCTAGGACACTTAACAATACGTTTTGAAACTATTAGAAAGTATGGGATACAATATTGTTGTTGTTAAATTCTAATATGGTTTGTTGCAAGGTTTTTATGTAATTATAGCCATTATTCTAATATGCATGATTTGTTTTCTTTTTGGCACATTTCTTTTTCAAACAATTTCATCAAATTTAGTCCTCATAGATTTGATACAAATAAGAAGTTGGTTTGGAAGAGGATAAATAATTATCCTTTCCGAATTTATGTCATCACACAGAATAAATTGCCTTCAAATGTCAAATTTATAATTTTATATCTTATTCCAAGGAAATAGAAATTTCTAGGCTATATTATTATCGACATAAGGATAGCTAGTTGTTGACTCTACTAAGCTCTAAGTCACTCCAATAGACCAAATGTCACCCAAGCTTAGCCAACCAATTAATCAAGTGACAAATTATTCACTAGCATGGTCAAAACTAAATGCATTAAATTCTAGAAACAAGTTACAAAACACCTAATAGATAACAACTGTTGAAAAAATATCAAATTCCATGTAAGAAGAAGGGCAATTTCTAGGGGGGGCATTGCTCCCGCCCCCACCCCACAATTAAGGTAGAGTTCACCGTAGGATGGAACAATGCTCACGACAAATCTCGCATGTTGGAAAGTTTCGAACCAATATTCTGAATGAAACGTGTTTTTAGACCGGTGGTTTGCTGTAGGCTAGGAAAAGCTGACGGCAAACACACCTGTTTGCTGCAGGCCGCGAAAACCTCACGTAGAAGTAGGTACTGCGGGAAGAATTTTTGGGGGAAGATTTTGAATGGAAAGTGGTTATTGATTAAACTAGTTTAAAGTCGAATATTTCTAGGTGTGCTTCAGTGTCCCCCTCTAAAATTAAAATTGCATGGGCCAATTTTATTTTGACCGGTCAAAACCTATATCTGGACTATGTATACCTCCGTATATGTGTACTCGGTCGAGCTGGGTATACTTCATGTTCTTATCGAACGAACCCAACTCCGGTTATCGCGATCTACCTCTTTGCATGTCATATTTTGAAATTTTGTTGCTTCTGCTATATAACTCCCGATTTCTGCCGTCCATAGGCACGTGAGTATACATGTACAGTGAGTATACGTCTAAGAGGACCATACGAGCTTCGGGTGGGTTCATACGGTCTTCGAAACGAATCTGTATCGAGTTTTCGTTGTCCAAGTTTGAAAAATAGGAGGACACCGAAGCAAAAAAGATATTTCTACTGTTCCATGGCGTAAGTTTAGTACCTAGCTATACAGGGCATGAGTTGCTAGTAGACCATGCCCCAGCCCGAGTGGTGTCTAGCCATTATTTGGTAGTACACGGTAATGGCAACCAAAACGATAGACCTCATGCACATTTGAGTTACAGGCGGGCAAAAAGCATCAGCTAGGAAGAGGTGTACGTACTTGAGCTATACTAGCTTTTGTGGATCGAGCACAGTACGGATGGGGCGACTAGACTCATACGATTGCCGCTCTCACATTCACATGCACAGGGCAACTGGTATGAGATTTGGGCATAATATGCGATCGAAATATCCAGTACTCCTCTTCGTATTAATAGGCTCAACTTTATGTAGATTCAGATGTATCTATTTAAGTATTTCGACTAGATGCATAAATAAAGTTAATATCATTAATACGTAACGGAGGGAGTAGCATTATGGATCATTAGATGGGAAAAACTTGTTGTACAGATGGTGGGATCGTTTTGTAATTAACACACCGTTCTCTTCTCTATTGACGTTCTGTACCCTCCCATTCTCAGCACGTTCTGTTCTTTTTCAAGACTAGTTCCGAAACCCTTGTTCATGTCCCACTCCGTCACAGTACCGACGTGTATCGAGGGAGACATCAATGTTCCTTCCTTGTTCCTCTTTTGTCCTCTCCTGTGGCAGCAATGGAGCCTAGCGGCAGCGGCTACAACTCGTCAAGCCAGCTTGGGACCGCGCCACAACACGGTAAGTTGCCAAAATAGATTATGTTTTTTTCGCGAACTTTCACCGATCTATTAATAATCATCAACAGCAGTACAACGAGTCCTACGAGTAATAAAAATTACAAATAGGACAATGGACCACCTAGCGACGATACAAACTCTGGCACGAGCCGAAGGCGCGCCGCCGTCCTCGCCCCTCCATCACCAGAGCCGGACAAAGCTTGTCGTAGTAGAGCTTGTTATAGTAGACAGTCGGAAAGTCGTCATGCTAAGGCCCCAAAGGATCAGCGCACCAGAGCAACAACCATCGCTGAAGATGACCAACGTAGATCGGAAGAGACTAACCCCAAAACACACCAACGAAAAACGACCAGATCCCAAGGGATTCGTCGGACACACAACTCCACACGCCCTCCGTCGATACTAGACGCACCACCGAAGCGAGGATAGGACGGGGAGGACCTTTTTCTGACTCCAGGACGTAGCCGCCGCCTCAACATCCTGAAAAAGACACTGAAAATTCTCTAACCAAAACACTGAGACCACCCGCCGGCGAGAGGCTGTGGTCCGCCACGCCTTCAAGGCCCCAAGGCCGCCGGAGACGGAACGGACCGGTGGCGTCACCGGCGGAGGAAAGGAACCCTAGATGGATTTTACCGCCGCCGCCTCTTGGGAGAGCCTCTCTGTCCCGTAAAAAATTTAGTTATGCTTTTAATGACATGTCCTAATACATCTGGATTTTGTTGTGCTTTTGCTGCAGTTTGTTGATTTCCTTGTCTAAATTTGGAGCTTGCTCTAGCTGGAATGTGCTGGAATTAACAGATTTTTGTTCCTTTTTAACAATGTCCTGCAATCAATTAAGCGATTCAGTAACCTTCTCTAACATTAGCTGCATTTCCTTTTCACTAGATCCCGTTCATGGTATCTAGAATATTTTACTCATGGTAATAAAATAGAGAAGAGAAGGCCCTTGGATTTTGATGTCCTTTAACTTATAGTGAAATGCTAAGTGGAGGGGACTAGTGCGACGTCACCAGTGCCAGCCTTTGCATGCCCGGACAATCTGCATATTGTACCAACCATCTCAGGTGAATTGTGGGCGTCAATAGTGCTAGTACACGGGTTCTTCATGGAAACCATGTGCGCTTCATCTCGGTCTTTTGTTTATTTTTGCAGAATCAGTGAATATCTTGGGAATGACATTATACAGTGATGCCAACTCTTTTTAGAGATCAATTCCAAGATGCTTCCTCTTAGTGAATTCTCTACACCCAAGAAGAGACAATGCTTTTCTCAAGATGTAAGTGTACTGCTGGTCGTATGCTTTTTCTTGGGCAGAATTCAAATCAACAATTTATAATGGCCTGAGCACATGATATCTCGTAAGTACCATGAGCGTAGATATCTAGAATCATTTGTAAAATGAACAAGTATACTGAAGAACCCATTTACATTACCTGAAAACCATGATTGTAAAACTCTATAATCATTTGTCATGTTGGATGTAGGGAGGTTACATGTATAAGATGTGCTCGATCTTTCTAACTATGAAATGTGTGTTAACCTATTCATTTTACATGGCTCATTGCATAAACCAGTCTATGATCATTACAAAAAAAAATTGGTACTTAGTGTCAAACTACTTTTGTCACTTAATATGCCCTATCCATCACCTATTGCACCCCGGTGACAAAATGGTGTCATCACGAGGTCCGTCATGTAAGCTCTGTCATAGATCCTTATATAGCGACAGAATACAAATTTTGGTCACTATCAATGTACCTTCGGTGATGTTCCTTAATCTGTCATCCAAGATGGGTTATCATTAACGGATGTTTCACCGTAAATACGAAAATCCATCATTGTCTATCATATGAGATGTCAAATGTGTTGTCACTGTCAAGTAGTAGGTCCAGTCAAAGCTGCTGACGTGGCTGGTAGCATGTGGTGGCAACTTCATGTGGGACCCACGATGATGACATCTCAATTGAAAAGTGGGTCCAATCATGCTGAATTGGCTACTTTCATGTGGGTCCAGTGTAATTGATGTGGCATTAGGTCAGGTGGGACCACACGGTGCTACCATGTGGGCCCAATGGAAGATTAAGCAATGAAAAATTCCGTCTCACAACAATATTAATTAATTTGGATTTTCACGAAATTTTTAAAATAAATTATGCAAATAATAAACTTGCATTTAATCATACCCAAACTTTAGAATTCAGACACACTGTATTTGTTGTAACACACATGAAATTGACTACAGGAATTTAGAAAACAAATAAGCATGTCTTAATCAAGAACAATGCATCATCAGGATGGTGGTGGCTCAGATGTTTGTGGTGTCCTCTTGAGGTAACTAAGATGTCCTCAAGAGGTAACTAATATGCTTACTTCAATGCCACTGCTAATGGTAGGAGGAGGAAGTGCTCGCTCCCCTGCCTCTAGGAGAGGGATATCCTACTAGAGGACCAGAAGGAGACCTCGTCCCATATTTACGCCTTCTACAGGGACTTGTTCACCCCATCGCCACGCTAGGCCTCTCCCTTGTTGCGAGCTTCTGGGGCGAGGGGCCCCTGGTTACATCGGAGGAGAGTGCGGAGCTTACGTGACCATTCCTCCCTTATGAGGTAGCCTTAGCTATCCAGGCCATGAAGGCCAACTCAGCCCCGGGCCTAGATGGGCTACCATTCATATTCTTCAAGACATTCTGGGAGCAGCTGCAGGCGGTCATCATGCGAATGTTCCAGCAGTTCTATACTGGAACTCTCGTGATGTCTAGGCTGAACTTCAGCGTGATTACCCAGATCCCCAAAGTAGCGGGGGCCACGGATATTCGCCAATTTTGGCCCATCACTGCCATCAATGTCATTCAATGCATTTTTGCCAAGGTGTGCGCACTTAGGATTGCCCCGGTTATGGAACGTCTGACCCACCCACTCCAGTATGCCTTCCTCAAGGGATGCCTCAGTCATGATGGGGTCTTTGCCCTCCATGAAATTACTCAAGAGGTCAAGGTTTAGCACTAGAAAGGGTTATTCCTAAAGCTGGACTTTCAGAAGGCGTACGACAGGTTTGACTGGGCGTTCCTTAGACATGTCCTCTAGAGGAGAGGATTTGATGATAGGGTGATTGGTTGGATTATGCGGTTCGTCATGAGTGGTTCTACCGCGATTAATGTCAACGGGTAGGTAGGCCCCTATTTTAGAACCTCATGCAGGGTTCGGCAAGGGGACTCGATCTCTCCCCTGATGTTTAACTCAGTAGTTGATGCCCTTGTGGAGATTTTGGATAGGGACAAAAACTCTGGCCACATATCAGGTGTGGTAGGCCATCTAATCACGGGAGGGGGGATCAACCACCTCTAGTATGTAGATGATACCATGATCATGGTTCAGGGCTCTGAGCTCGATATCATTAACCTAAAGTTCCTGCTCCTTTGCTTCGAATCCATGTCAAGGATGAAGATCAACTTCGACAAGAGCAAGGTTATGATCCTAGACTTCTCTGATGAGGAGAGGCATCACATTGTCGATAACCTCAACTGCATACTTGCGGATTTCCCTATCACGTATCTGGGGAAGCCCATTAGAGACACTAGGGTATTGATCAAGGACCTAGCTCCCCTAGTCATACGTGTCCGTTCTGTTGCGGGACCCTGCTGACTCGTGTATTAACGAGCTCGTTGGGGAACCCCAAGAGGAAGGTATGATGAGCACGGCAGTAAGTTTTCCCTCAGTTATGAAACCAAGGTTATCAATCCAGTAGGAGCAAGGAAACACCCCAAAGGTGTAGCTAGCTGAACTTTGGTAGGGCGCACTACCGGTGCCAGCAGCAACGTGGAGACCTGCACCACAACCACAGAACTCTGTCCCCAACTTGTGATGAGGTTGTCAATCTCACCGGTTTTGCTGAAAACAAAGGATTAAACGTATCGAGTGGAAGAAAGTAATAGTTTGCAGAAAGTAAACACAAAGTAGTAAACAGTTGATTGTAGATTGATAGTAAAAGAAAGGACCGGGGTCCATAGTTCACTAGAGGTGGCTCTCCTTAAGATAGATGACATGTTGGGTGAAAAAATTACAGCGGGGCAATTGACAAACATCGAGAAAGCATACAAGCATATACTACTCATCTTGACTCCTTTGAGACTTGATTGGGCATTACAACATTATACATAGACCGCCATCCAACTGCATCTATGACTAATAATCCACCTTCAGGTTATCATCCGAACCCCCTCCAGTATTAAGTTGCAAGCAATGGATAATTGTATTACGAATTGCGTGTAAAGTAAACAATACGATTGTTCTATGAACAAAGGATTGTTGTTTTCTCCCTAGTAGCAATAGCACATCTAGTACCTTAGAGATTTCTGTCACTTCCCCAGATTACTAGAGGCATGAACCCACTATCGAGCATAAATACTAACTCTTGGAGTTGCTAGCATCTACTTGGCCAAGATAGCTACTAACAACAGAAAGCATGCAAGATCACAAATAACAAAGACATGATAGAATCAATAAGCAATCTGAAATAGCATCTCAATATCCATCGGATCCCCGCAAACACAACATGTATGGATTACAAAAAGATGATCTTGATCATGAACGGAGCTCACAAGACCGCGTTCACGTCTCTTCAAGCTCATCGCGTCGTCATGCTCCTCAACAAGATCTTCAACCAAGTGCTCCAAGACGCAATGATGCCTCCGTGGTTGAAGATGGAACCTCTTCGAATTATGTACCTTCCCCACGGCACGCCGCAACGTCAAGCTATGATGGTGACCTCTCTTCAAGGCCACGAGCAAGGCAAGAAGCACACTGTCATCACGCAAGGGCACTAGTGATCCAACAAGAGCAACCACAAGAGGAACCGCAAGCGCAACCACAAGTGCAACCGCAAGTCTACCACACATACCTGACACAACAAGTGATGACTCCAATTTGGAGAATCAAGCTCGTCATCGACGTGAAGCTCTCCAAGATCCTCCTCCTCGTCATCAACGTCATGAACGTCCGCACCGACACCATGGTCATCACGAGGCGCCTCCTCCACATCAACAAAATTTGGAGCGTCAAGTGATACAACTTAAGCGACGCCCACCACGTCAAGAGGCTCATGACCATGTTCTTCGCCGTGAGGCCAATGTGCCTAACCAACATCACCAACCGAGGAACGAGCCTCCTCTTCATCATCAACCGCGTCAAGAGGCTCCACACCCTCGCCACCATGAGGCCCAAGCGCCTCAACCACGTCAACAACCGCGCCAAGAGCAAGAGCAAGCTCCTCAACAACAATATCAAGAGAAAACTCCGCAACAAGGACGCGCGAACCAAGTTCCACCTCCCCAACTACAAGATCATCAACAAGGTCACCAAGCTCGTCGCAATGACCGCAATGATGACGAAACTTTTGGCAAGCTCAAGTTCACAATGCCCAAGTTCACCGGATCCAATGACCCCGAAGAATACCTCTCGTGGGCACTCAAAGTCGACAAGATCTTCCGCATGCACAACTATAGCAACGAGAAGATGGTCGCCATGGCTTCGCTTGAGTTTGATGATTGCGCCAACCTTTGGTGGGAACAAGTTCAAGTTGCTCGTGATGCAAGACAAGAGCCGCCAATCACAACTTGGCATGACATGAAGGCTGATACATTGCAAATGTATCTATAATTTTTGATGTTCCATGCTTGGTTTTATCCACTTTCTTGTGTTTTGCTCCAACTTTGGAGTACTTTTCATATGATTTCTTGGACTAACCTATTAACAAGAGCCACAGATTACCTGTTTTCTGCTGTTTTTGGTTCCAGGAAAGTCAGAAAATGAATATTCTCGGAATTGGACGGGACAAAAGCCAAAGTGCCTATTTTTCCGGAAGGGATCAAGTGCCAGAATACGAGACGGAGAGGGGCCAGGGGACAACCACACCACCTGGCCGCACGGCCAGGCCTGGCCTGCGCTAGGGGGTGGTGTGGTGGCTCCCGGCACCCCCTCGGCCTCTCCTTCCGCCTATATATTGCCCTCGGGACGAAAACCCTAAGTGCCCGATCAAAAATCCACGAAAGAGTCTCAGACCGTCATCTCCATCCTAGATCGGGAGGATCTGGCTCTTCGGCACCACCGGGAGGGGAATTCACCTTGGAGGCCTTCTTCATCACCATGCAAGCCTCCGGTGTGATGCGTGAGTAGTTCACCCTTGGACTACGGATCCATGTAGTAGCTAGATGGCTAATTTCTCCTCCTTTGTGCTTTCATATTTAGATCTTGTGAGCTCCGTTCATGATCAAGATCATATTTTTGTAATCCATACATGTTGTGTTTGCGGGGATCCGATGGATATTGAGATGCTATTTCAGATTGATTATTGATTCTATCATGTCTTTGTTATTTGAGATCTTGCATGCTTTCCGTTGTTAGTAGCTATCTTGGCCAAGTAGATGCTAGCAACTCCAAGAGTTAGTATTTATGTTCGATAGTGGGTTCATGCCTCTGGTAATCTGGGGAAGTGACAGAAATCTCTAAGGTACTAGATGTGCTATTGCTACTAGGGAGAAAACAACAATCCTTTGTTCGTAGAACAATCGTATTGTTTACTTTACACGCAGTTCGTAAAGCAATAATCTGTTGCTTGCAACTTAATACTGGAGGGGGTTCGGATGATAACCTGAAGGTGGATTATTAGTCATAGATGCAGTTGGATGGCGGCCTATGTATTATGTTGTAATGTCCAATCAAGTCTCAAAGGAGTCAAGATGATTAGTATATGCATGTATTGCTTTCTCGGTGTTTGTCAATTGCCCCGCTGTAATTTGTTCACCCAGCATGTTATCTATCTAAGGAGAGCCACCTCTAGTGAACTATGGATCCCGGTCCTTGTCTTTTACATATAATCTATAAACTGTTTACTGCTTTGTGTTTACTTTCTGCAAACTTTTACTTCTTTCCATTCGATACGTTTAATCCTTTGTTTTCCGCAAAACACGGTGAGATTGACAACCTCATCGCAAGTTGGGGACAAAGTTCTATGGTTGTGTTGTGCAGGTCTCGACGTTGCTACTAGCACCGGTAGTGCGCCCTACCAAAGCTCAGCTAGTAACACCTTTGGGGTGTTTCCTTGCTCCTACTGGTTCGATTAAACCTTGGTTTCATAATTGAGGGAAACTTGCTGCTGTGCTCATCATACCTTCCTCTTGGGGTTCCCAACAAGCTCTACATCAACACCGCCACCAAGCATTTTTCTGGGCGCCGTGCATTGAGCCATCAAGCATTTTTCTGGCGCTGTTGCCGGGGAGTCAAGGACATCTTCACAAGGGGAGTCCCTCATAACCAATCTCTTTACTTTGTTGTTTTTGTTTTGCTTAGTTTTCTTTTTTGCTTTGTTTGCTTGTTTTATTATTCAAAAAACACAAAAAAAATTAGTTTTACAAGTTTGCTTTCTTTATCAAAAACACAAAAAAATTAAGTCTCCTTTTGTTGTCACCTCTTCCTTAGCTCACCATGTTGACCCCTACTTTCACCTTAAAAGACCTTTCAATTGGTAGTGGTTCTATAATTGGGAAAGATAATATTGAAGAATTCTTTAATCATGTTAGCAAACATGAAGATACTGAGGATAGATCCCTTGTAGAACTTGCTCCAAATTATGAGATTGCTGCAGCTTCTTTAATTCACATGTTAGAAGCTAGGTTTGTTAACCTCAACCCCTTAATGCAAGTAATGTTTCTTAAGCTTAAAGAAATTGAGGATCCTGAAAAGAGGGATTTTATTCTAGAAACTTTGTTTAAGGAGTTCTATGATGTTGCCAAGGAAGCTAGAAAAGTTTTTGAACGTTTAAATATGCTAGGCTCATGTGTAGATGTTGTTGGTACACGAGAAAATATGAACAAAACCAAACCTAATGGGGAGGAACCTAAGATACCAATACCCTTTAAACTAGTAGCAATACACGATGCCATAGAAAAGAATCTTGATTGGATTGTTCCTGCAAACCCTTTTGATGAGAATAGTGAACCCAAGAGCATTGAGAAAGGATCCTCTAGAACTTACTTGGATGATATACCTTTCCTTGTTGAAAATATTTCTGGTATTGATCTTAATGCTTCTTCATTTGAGAACACTTGATTCTTTCTTTGCTTCTTATGCCTAACTTAAAGGCGTTAAAGAAAAGTACTTGTTGGGAGATAACCCAAGAGTTTTAGATGAGTCTTGGAAGTTATTACTTCAGTAATAACCACTCCTTATCCTTTTTATTTGCTTTTTGTGCCAAGAGTAACCTCTAATGAGAGTGAAGTAATGATTGGGGAAGTTGCTGTCCCGAAACAGATTTTTGTGCTTCACTGTAAAAATTCCTGAGAGACCTCTGTATGTCGGATTGAGCTGTAAGTTTTTGTGCTTCTGTCCCAGGTTGTTATATAACTTTCCTTAGTTCAACACTTTTTGATTTGAGCAACATAAGGTCTTCAAAAAAATTCGTCTTTACCTGCTGGTCTGTTTTGACAGATTTCTGCCATTTTCTGCATTTGCTTCTTGTTGGTTCCTCCTTGAGTTCTTTTGGGGAATTGAGATTTTTGAGGGAAGTGCTACAGTATATAGTGTTCTAATGGAATTTTATTTGGTTTTAGAACTTAACCTTAAGACTTATTTATATTAAGTGCACTAATGTTGCTAATGAGATTGTGTGAAGTTTTGTATGAAGGAAAAGTTTCAGGTGTATGGAAGGAATGAGTAATGAGATGAAGGATGGACTAAAGCTCAAGCTTGGGGATGCCACGCGTGTCACCCCAAGAAATATCCAAGAAGTACAAGCGTCAAAGCTTGGGGATGCTCAAGGCATCCCCTTCTTCATCAATAAAAAATCCAGGTTTCTTCCAAACGCTTCATTTTTATTGTTTCATGCACAGTTGTGTTTTTCTTGGAGCGTCTTCTTTTTTGTTTTTGTTTTGGTTTTTAGTTTGCTTGTTTTGCTTAGTTTTCTGAATAATTTGGTTGGACCCCCTCTTTCTTACATTGGTTTGGTTTGGAAAAGAGTAGGAAAGTTCATGCTTTTGTGGTAAAAAGAGCTCGTTTTTGACTCTGGCCTATGCTTTGTCATGCCACGCTTGATATTGTTTTGGCTTTATGCTTAGTATTCTTTGTTGTAGCATGACTTGTTATAAACAATTGAGATTGCTTAATGTGCCTTGGATGAATCATGTGTTGTTTTAGCATATTAAAGCATAGTATAGTGGTATTCTTCTTTGATGCTTTATTTGGGTTGACTTGGCACATGCTCACACCATGTTATGACTGTCACAAGTCACCATAGCCTTTATGATCCTTTAGTTTTCAACTTGTAGTATCACTTTATGCTTTGATCAATGATGTTTTGTCGCTCTACATGATTATGGCCATTATTGCTCTTTTAGTTTGTCGCTCCCAGTGTTTTGCTAGCCTCCACAACAAGGTATGAGTTCCACTCATGCATCCAACTCCCTAAACCAAGTTATTCCAAAGAGTCCACCATACCTACCTACTAGCTTATGCTATTACAAGTATATTCATGCTTTTGTTTACCTTCCACTTGCAAATGTATCTATAATTTTTGATGTTCCATGCTTAGTTTTATCCACTTTCTTGTGTTTTGTTCCAACTTTGGAGTACTTTTCATATGATTTCTTGGACTAACCTATTAACAAGAGCCACAGTGCCAGCTGCCTGTTTTCTGCTGTTTTTGGTTCCAGGAAAGTCAGAAAATGAATATTCTCGGAATTGGACAGGACAAAAGCCAAAGTGCCTATTTTTCCGGAAGGGATCAAGTGCCAGAATACGAGACAGAGAGGGGCCAGGGGCCAACCACACCACCTGGCCGCGTGGCCAGGCCTGGCCCGTGCCCAGGGGTGGTGTGGTGGCTCCCAGCACCCCCTCAGCCTCTCCTTCTGCCTATATATTGCCCTCGGGACGAAAACCCTAAGTACCCGATCAAAAATCCACGAAAGAGTCTGTAGCCGCCGTCATCTCCATCCCTAGATCGGGAGGGATCTGAAGCTCTTCTCGGCACCCTGCCGGAGAGGGGAATTCACCCTGGAGGCCTTCTTCATCACCATGCAAGCCTCCGGTGTGATGCGTGAGTAGTTCATCCTTGGACTACGGATCCATGTAGTAGCTAGATGGCTGGTTTCTCCTCCTTTGTGCTTTCATGTCTAGATCTTGTGAGCTCCGTTCATGATCAAGATCATCTTTTTGTACTCCATACATGTTGTGTTTGCGGGGATCCGATGGATATTGAGATGCTATTTCAGATTGATTATTGATTCTATCATGTATTTGTTATTTGAGATCTTGTATGCTTTTCGTTGTTAGTAGCTATCTTGGCCAAGTAGATGCTAGCAACTCCAAGAGTTAGTATTTATGCTCGATAGTGGGTTCATGCCTATGGTAATCTGGGGAAGTGACAGAAATCTCTAAGGTACTAGATGTGCTGTTGCTACTAGGGAGAAACCAACAATCCTTTGTTCATAGAACAATCGTATTGTTTACTTTACACGTAGTTCGTAAAGCAATAATCTGTTGCTTGCAACTTAATACTGGAGGGGGTTCGGATGATAACCTGAAGGTGGATTATTAGTCATAGATGCAGTTGGATGGCGGTCTATGTATTATGTTGTAATGCCAATCAAGTCTCAAAGGAGTCAAGATGATTAGTATATGCATGTATTGCTTTCTCGGTGTTTGTCAATTGCCCCGCTGTAATTTGTTCACCCAGCATGTTATCTATCTAAGGAGAGCCACCTCTAGTGAACTATGGATCCCGGTCCTTGTCTTTTACATACAATCTATAAATTGTTTACTGCTTTGTGTTTACTTTCTGCAAACTTTTACTTCTTTCCATTCGATATGTTTAATCCTTTGTTTTCCGCAAAACACGGTGAGATTGACAACCTCATCGCAAGTTGGGGACAAAGTTCTGTGGTTGTGTTGTGCAGGTCTCCACGTTGCTACTAGCACCGGTAGTGCGCCCTACCAAAGCTCAGCTAGTAACACCTTTGGGGTGTTTCCTTGCTCCTACTGGTTCGATTAAACCTTGGTTTCATAACTGAGGGAAACTTGCTGCTGTGCTCATCATACCTTCCTCTTGGGGTTCCCAACAAGCTCTACATCAACACCGCCACCAAGCATTTTTCTGGGCACCGTGCATTGAGCCATCAAAGGCTCATATGAGATCCCGCTTTGTCCCCGCGCACTACACGCGTGACCTCTTCAACAACCTCCAAGCGCTTCGTCAAGGGACAAAGACCGTGGAAGAGTACTTCAAGGAAATGGAACTCAACTTGATTCACGCCAACATTGATGAACGCATGGAGCAAACAATGGCACGTTTCCTTATTGGCTTGAATCACCCAATCAAGCGCATCATCGAGTTCCAAACATACAACAACATGGTTGAGCTTGTGCACATCGCAAGAAAGGATGAACGTCAAGTGCAAGAGGATATCAAGTACAACATGCCCAAGACATACTTCACCTACAAGCAAGCTTCAACCGCTACACCAACAACTTTCAATGGAAGCTCCTCAAGTACCTCCAAGCCTTCCTTCAAGCCCACACTTCCTCAAGGAAAACTGCCCCCAAGTGGCAAGCAAGCAAAGAGTGATACACCTTTCAACGGTGAATGCTACAAGTGTGGAGGTAAAGGACACAAGTCGGCCGAATGTGGAAACAAGAAAGTCTTGTTCATCCATGACAATGGTGATGAAGAGTACTAGAGTGAAGATGAGTTTGATGCCCATGTCAAGGAAGCAATGGCAAGGCAACGAGTGGAAGATGATCAAGAACTCCTCATGTGTGAACATGACGCAAGTCCATCGCTTGTCGTCACAAGGATCTTGACCACTCAAGCACAGGAGCATGAAGACCAACGCTCCAATATCTTCCAAACACGAGCCGACATCAATGGCAAATCTATCAAGGTGATCATTGACGGAGGGAGTTGCCACAATCTTGCTAGCACCGAGTTGTGTGAGAAGCTCAACCTCACCCTCCACCCACACAAGCACCCCAACCACGTGCAATGGCTAAGTGACCAAGGGTCCGTGAAGATCAAGCATACCGTATCGGTCTTCTTCGCCATTGGTACTTACAAAGATACGGTGGAGTGTGATGTGGTTCCTATGACAGTTTGCCACACGCTTCTTGGTCGACCATGGCAATATGACAAGGCTGCTCAACATGATGGTCGCACCAATGTATACACCTTCAAATGGCTCAACAAAACATGTTTTTTGCAACCGATGACTCCTAGCCAAATAATTGTGGACAATGCAAAGGCTTTAGCGAGGGCGCAAAGCATAACACCTACTTGTGAGAAGAGCGGTGAGAGAGAGAACCACCTCATAGTGCGTGAGAGCCACAAGCCAAACTCGGGTGGAAAAACTAAGAGTGTTCTCTTTGCCACCAAAAGTGAGATGAGAGATGTTCGAAACAACCCATCCATCTTGCACTATGTCCTCCTTTGCAAGGGCCTAGCGCAAGGAACTAACGAATTAACCAACGTTCCTCCATCTTTGATGAATGTTTTGCAGGAATTCAAGGATGTGTTCCCCGAAGAGCTTCCACATGGACTACCTCCTCTTCGCGGAATAGAACATCGCATTGACCTCATCCCCGGTGCACCACTTCCCAACCGCGCCGCTTACCGCACGAACCCGGAGGAGACGAAGGAGATCGAACGTCAAATCAAAAACTCGTCCCCAAAGGTTTGATCCAAGTTAGCACTAGTCCAAGTGTCGTACCCGTGATTCTTGTTCCAAAGACGGATGATACATTACGATTATGCATGGACTGTCGTCCAATCAATGCTATCACCGTGTGTTATCGACATCCCATACCACGTCTCAATGACATGCTTGATGAGTTGTGTGGAACCACTATTTTTTCGAAAATTGATCTTCGTAGTGGTTACCATCAAATACGCATGGCTGAAGGTGATGAGTGGAAACCGCCTTCAAGACCAAACTTGGTCTCTATGAATGGTTGGTTATGCCCTTTGGTTTATCTAATGCCCCATCCACCTTCATGCGCCTCATGAATCATATTTTGTGTTCTCTCATTGGAAAAAGTGTTATTGTCTATTTCGATGATATTCTTGTTTATAGCAAATCACTTGAGGACCCTATAACACATGTCAAGGAAGTTTTGCAAATCCTTAGACATGAAAAGATTTATGCTAATATTCCCAAGTGCACCTTTGCTAAAGACAAGTTGATTTTTCTTGGATTTGTCGTTTCTTCGAAAGGAATTGAAGTTGATATTTCCAAGGTGAAGGACATACGAGATTGGCCCATCCCAACAAATGTGAGTGAACTCCGAAGTTTTCATGGGTTGGCCGGTTCCTATCATCGCTTTGTGAAAGAGTTTTCCACTATTGCTTGTCCTCTCAACGAGTTGACGAAAAAGAATGTCACCTTCGTGTGGGGCAAAGCACAACAAAAAGCTTTTCACGAACTTAAAAAGAGGCTCACCGAAGCACCTCTCCTTGCGTTACCGGATTTCACAAAAACTTTCGAGATAGAGTGTGATGCTAGTGGTATTGGCATTGGAGGAGTCCTTATGCAAAATGGACGTCCTATAGCCTACCATAGCGAGAAACTTGATGGTGCTCGCCTTAACTATCCCATTTATGACAAAGAGCTTTTTGCCTTAGTTCGTGTCCTTCAAGTTTGGCAACACTACCTTTGGCCCAAGGAATTTATCATACATTCCGACCATGAGTCATTGAAATACCTCAAAGGCCAAGCCAACTTGAGCAAGAGACACGCTAAGTGGGTTGAATTCATGGAATCTTTTCCGTACATTGTCAAGTATAAGAAGGGCAAAGATAATGTAGTTGCGGACGCATTGTCCCGCAAACATACAAGCCTTCTTACGAGACTTGATCAACGTGTTGGGTCTTGAGGAAATAAAATCTTTGTATGCTTCCGGCCCATTCTTTGAACCAATTTTCGCAAAGTGCTCCAATGACAAAGGAGTTGATGATTTCTATTTGCATGAGGGCTTTCTATTTAAACAAAACAAGCTATGCATTCCGAAATCGTCGCTTCAACTTTTTCTTCTCCAAGAATCTCATGGTGGAGGCCTCATGGGTCACTTTGGCCATAACAAGACATTGGACATGCTCTCCACTCACTACTTTTGGCCCAAGATGAAGCACGACGTGGAGCGCTACGTTCAACGATGCACGACATGTGTTCAAGCTAAGTCGCAAGCTAATCCCTATGGTCTTTATATGCCATTGCCTATTCCTCATACACCTTTGTCCGACATTAGCATGGATTTCATGTTAGGATTGCCTAGATCTAAGCATGGTCATGATTCTATATTTGTTGTTGTGGATCGCTTTTTCAAAATGGCACACTTCATACCGTGCCACAAGACCGACGATGCTTCACATGTTGCAAATCTGTTTTTTAGGGAAATCGTCCGTCTACATGGTGTGCCAAGGACAATCGTCTCCTACCGCGACGTCAAATTCATGAGCTACTTATGGAAGACCCTCATGGCCAAGCTCGGCGTCAAGCTCCTCTTTTCATCTGCATCGCATCCTCAAACTGATGGCCAAACCGAAGTTGTCAACCGAAGCCTCAGAACTCTCCTTCGTGTGTTGATCAAGAAAAACCTGAAGGATTGGGAGGAATGCATTCCCCACGCCGAGTTCGCCTACAACCGAGCAAAGCACTCAACAACCAAGATGAGTCCATTCATGATCGTCTATGGTTTCGAGCCCCTCACCACGCTCGACATCCTACCACTACCTCTCCATGAGCGCACGAACATGGACGTCGAGAAGCACGCACAAGCTATGAAGAAGCTTCACGAAGAAACAAGAGCTAATATCGAACAACAAGTCCTTCGACAAGCTTCAAGGTTAAACAAGGACAAGAAGGAGATGATCTTTGAAGAAGGTGACCTTGTGTGGATACACCTAAGAAAAGACCGCTTCCCCAAGGAACGCGACTCCAAGCTCAAGCCAAGAGGAGATGGTCCTTTCAAGGTCCTCAAAAGAATCAACAACAACGCCTACATCATCGACATACCGACCTCCAAGTACCTTGCAAGCAATACATTCAATGTCAAGGATCTCTCACCCTTCCATGGAGATGTTCAAGATGATATCCATGAAGAGTCGAGGATGACTCTTTCCCAAGGGGGGGGAGCTGATGCGGCCCGTCCTACGGATGCTCCTACATCTACACCACCGAGTCCCCCAAGTGGACCCATGACTCATGCCCGAGCCAAACTCCTACAAGCTAAGGTGAAGTCACTCCTCTCCTCATGCCAATTTGATACCTCCTTGGATGGTGTGCTACTTCATATGACTACTCTGTGCATCATCAGGTACGAACACCCGCCGCGTCGACCCTCGAGGCCAGGAGCTGCACCTGCCCTGAAGCAGACTGACCCGGAGTGTCCACCCGGATCCAGCGGGAGTGTCCGGCCCGACCGGAGTGTCCGGCGCGACTCGGCCGGAGTGTCCGGCCTGCCCCAGCCTGAACCTGGCGTGGACATTCAGAAGGTCAATTCAGACACTTCCCGGACACCACCCGGAGTGTCCGGCCACCCCGGACTGTCTGGTCATTCCGACCCGGACTGTCCGGCCCAAGTGATGGGCCTGCGAGCCTAGCTGGGCCCTATGGCCCATGTACCCCTCTACTTCGCCCAGAACTCTACTTAATGCCTGAATTACCCCTGAACTTGTGGTTTGCCTATATATATCCCCCCACCTCCATTGTAAACCCTAGGCATGATATTGGAATTAGTGGAAACCCCTTTGTGGATCTATCTAATTCTTGCCTCATGCTCCTTGACCAAGGAGCACCAATATCACCAAACCTCGTTGGAGTTTGCATCGTGCCTCCGCATTGTACAAGGCCTAGGCATTGGTGTCCCTTTGCCTAAACGTCAAGATCTCACCGAGTATCCCATCTCGTCATGCCGGTTTGAGAGAGAGTCCTCCGCCCGACGCTGATCCTAGGGATTGCGCCGGACCAGTCACCACCGGCGTGAGCTATTGGTGTGTATCGTGGTTTTGTGTGTGCGTGTGTTCTTCGCGTTCTTCGTGCGTGTGTTTGTCGTGTTCATCCTCCCCTCCTCTCCCCGTACTCCATCCTCGATTTGAAAGGGAATCATGAAAGATCGGGCCACCCTAGAGGTTTGCCCTCAATAGGATCCCATCAAACACAACATGCCGAATTACAAATAGATGATCTTGATCATGAACGGAGCTCACAAGATCTAAACATGTTGAGCACAAAGGAGGAGAACCAGCCATCTAGATACTACATGGACCCATAGTCCAGAGATGAACTACTCACGCATCATACCGGAGGCTTGCATGATGATGAAGAAGGCCTCGAGGTGAATTCCTCTCAAGCGGTGCCAAGAAGAGCTTGGATCCTCCTGATCTAGGGATGGAGATGGCCAGTGACTCTGGACTCTTTCGTGGATTTTTGATCAGGTACTTAGGGTTTCTGTATCGGAGGCAATATATAGGCGAAAGGAGAGGGGAGGGTGCACAGGGGCGGACCACCTCAGTGCGGCCAGGCCTGGCCGCATGGCCAGGTAGTGTGGCCAGGCCCCAGCCCCACTCAGTCTCGTATTCTTGCTCCAGGTGTCCCTCGGTGAAAAACTGACTTTGGTTTTTGTCCCGTCCAATTCCGAGAATGTTCATTTTCTGACTTTCCTGGAACCAAAAACAGCAGAAAACAGGCAGCTGGCACTGTGGATCTTGTTAATAGGTTACTCCAAGAAATCATATGAAAAGTACTCCAAAGTGTGGACAAAACATAAGAAAGTAGATAAAACCAAGCATGGAACATCAAAAATTATGGATACGTTTGCAACGTATCAAACCCTGGAGAGTGCGACTCACGACAAAAGGGAGTAAGACGGTCCTGATCAAATCGTGTCTTTGTAGTCTCACCAAGTACCAAATGTGGCTATATTTCCTGCCCGAGGGAACCCACACAGACTTCGCTAAGGAGTTGTCCAGGTTCTTTTGGGTGGTGAGGGATGGCCGCCAGAAGTACCATATGGTGAAATGGGTAGATATATGCACCCCTAAGATCCTTGGGGGCCTAGGGATTTTGGACTCTAGTAGCTTTAATGTGGCATTGATGCTCAAATGGGTGTGGTGTATTCTCCAGGATGAGGGCGGTTTTGGGCTATAACTCATTAAGGCCAAATATCTAAGGGGAAGACCCATGTTGGCATGTGAGCGTATGGAGGGCTTCCAATTTTGGCGAGCCATCCAGGATAACCATCATCTTATCAAGAAAGGGAGTCTCTTCACCATAGGCGACGACCGAGAGACCCTCTTCTAGTTGGATCCATGGATTCAGGGGACTCCTCTATGTCAGGAGTTCCCGGCCACTTTTCCCATATGTGCATATCCTATGCTGTTAGTGGCTGAGGCGGAGCAACGGGGCAGCTGGAACATCCCATTCCGGTGGACCTTCTGCAGCGCCGAAGCGACTGACTTCGAGAGGTTGAGGGGCGCCCTTTCTCCATCCCTTTCATCTGGGAGGGATGGGATGTCGTGGCACTAGTCTCCTTCGGGAGCTTTTTCGGTCAGCTCGCCATACTAGACTCTCTTCTAGGGCTCGGAGATCCCATGGACGTCTCACCTTTGGAAATCCCCCATACCCCTGAGTCAGAGGATTTTTCTGTGGTAGTGCTACGGGATCAACTCCCATTAGGGGTAGAGGTGGCGATGCGGAATGGCCCTAGCAATGGGGTGTTCCCATTGTGTGGTGTTCCGGAGACATGTGCTCACATAATGTTCATGTGCCATGCCGCTAAGTTTCTGTGGATTTTTATCCAGGATGCACTGGGCCCTTCCTGGCAGGACCAGGATCTTGGTGAGTTCTTGGAGTCAGAGGCAAACAGGCTGGGAGGGAGGCGCCACCTCTTTTGGCCAGTGTTTGCGGCCCTCACCTCGACCCTTTGGTACATTTGTAATAAAATGGTGATAGAGAAGATTTTCCCGCAGCGTTCGTCTGGCTCTATTTTTGCTTTTTTGGCTTACCTCCACCAATGGTACCCGTTATCTAGGCAGAGGGATAGGGAGAACCTGGATTGTCCCTTGTCGCATTGAGAGCGGTGGTGCGGCGCTTCACTATGGCTGATCCCGAGGAGCCGCTATAGCGGGCGTGCTCTCATGCTTTTTGGGTTTTTTCTCTTTGGGCTTAGATGTGCTTTGGCCCCAGCGGTCTTGGACTTTCGTTTTTCTTTCTTTTCCGGGCACATCGGTGCCCGTGTGTATGTTTCCCACGTCAGACCTGCTAATCGTACCTGGACTTGAAGCACCCCTGTAGACTGTTTGTCGTTCCAGATCGATGGGCTGGTACCCACATAGTTGTTTCTACTATACGAAAAAGAAAAAACTATGACTGCCGCTACTTGTCAGAGTATCGACCAAGCTTCAACGTCACATTCATGGTACCCAGCTAGGTAGCTAGTGCGTCGAGCTAGGTTGATGCGTACGTTCTTTTCTTTTGTGTCCCGCATCAAAGAGCAGCGTCGAGATCACGTGTCCTGCGTTTATGAAATATAAAAGAGTTAAATTCATCGGTAGTAACTGAACTTGCTTAAGGAAATCAATACAGTAATCGGACACAGAGAATACGGAATTACGATCATCCACTACGTGTCGAAGCTTTAGGGGCGGTCATTGGGCTCGTCGTAGAGCCGTACGAGGTGAGTTGGCGCGGTGTGGGACCCATAGTCAGTTGAGTGGACGACAAGTTATGGAAGACAGAGATTTGGTCGGGGCTTTTCTGCAAAATCGTGGGCCACTTTAACCCGGAACTGGTTCGACCGGACCCATTCCCTTCTGTCGCCGCGCTGTTCCCCTTTATTCTCCGGTAACCCTAAATCGATGGCGCCACCGCTAGAGAATCACCGGAGTTGGCGAGCTATCATCGTTGCGCCGCCATGTCTAGCGCGAGTTCATCCCGCTGTGCGATGCACCGCTCGGCTCCTCCATTTCCCCTCATTCTATGCCCTGATTGCGGCAGGGTGGTAAATAATTCCACCTCTAGCACGCTGGAGCACCCAGGTTGGGTCTTCTACAAGTGCAAGAAGGGTGAGCTTCTGGCCTTACGAATTTGTGCGCATTTCATTTGTTCTTGGTTTTTTTGAATGTTTTGCACATACGATTGGTTGATTTGAGTAAATTTTGGAGTGTTGTTTGAGTAAATTTTGGAGTGTTGTCAGTTCGGTTGCAATTTCTGGCATTGGGAGCTCAAGTACATACTATACTTGCTCGAGAATAATTACATAAGAGGAGAAGCTAGAGTTCAAGCCCTAGGTTGGGCAGAAGATAGAAGAGAGGAGCTAGAGCTGAGGAAGCAGGAGAAGAAGCTGACTAGGGTACATGGACAGGAGCAGCTGTTGTTGAGGATTTTGGATGAACTGGAGCAAATGGTGGTTCTGCTAAAGATTGCAACTGTTCTTTTGTTTGTGCTAGTTGTAATGTGTCCTATTATGTTGTTCAAGAAGTGAGTGAGGTGATCAATAGTATCAATGAACATGTTGTGCTAGTTGTAATGTGTCCTCTGGTTGTAATGCAGTGTGAAACAATTGTACCTGGTGTTTCCTTTGATTACTACTATCACTCTATTGGATATATGTTGTGCCTTTTGCATCATTTTACTGTCATTTTACTAGCACTTCATATTTCTAGTACTGGGTGTAATACCACTTGAAGCAAACAGTTGAAACATACTGGAATATATCACAGTAGATGAAACTAGTACTATCATTGCATTGTCACAATGTCACATGATTACAAAATAGGATTTCTATTGGAATATATCACAGTAGATGAAACTAGTACTATCATTGCATTGTCACAATGTCACAGGATTACAAAATAGGATTTCTGGGACTAAGAGTAGAGAATTTTGTCACAGTAGGACTAAATATTTACATGGATCTCCTAGGACACCAAAGTGACAAGTTTTTTACATGATATAGATGATGCAGACTAGGCTGATTTCCTGGGACACCAGAACTCATCAAACATGCTAACCTTCTTCTTTTGAGGGGCAACATGGACATGATCATCTTGTACAGATGATGCACTAGCTTACATTTGAGCTCTTTGTGCTGCCATTTGAGTTCTATGGGCTATAGCCTGAGTAGCTCTTTGTGCTTGTCTATCAAGCTCTCTTTTTTGAGATACAAGTTTCCTCTCTTGTTCCTTCTTCTCTACAGCTTCCTTCTTCTTCTTATCTGATACCTCCTTCCTGACCTCTGCTACAATCTTTCTAGTTTCATCTCTAGCATGTTTCTTCAGCTCAGCTTCTTGCTTCCTCTTCTCTCTTTTCTCTACATCTAGGATTGCTTTGGATTCTGCTAGCTGAGCCTTAATCTTTGCTTGCTCCATCTTCTTCATGGCCTTCTGCTCCGATTTCTTGACCTCGGCTGCATATTTGGCTTCAAATATAGAAATTTTCCTATCTTCATTAGCTCTTTTTTTTCTTGTTGCATCTGCAGCAACTTTTGAACTAATTCCCCCTGCCTCATGTGTTAGCACTTGATTGACTAGGCCCAGCCTGCATGACCTCATTGTGGGCTTCTGCAATGAAAGTAGAATCTGGAGTAGGTTTGGTCTCCAAATGCCTTTGCACTGGCCTCTGCACATGCATAATTAACAAGTAGGTCATATTCAGTATATATCATAGTTTTATAGTTGAAGTACATATAAGAAATTTTGACACAAATACCTGCTGGATCAAGTTATTAACAAGTAGGTCGTCACGATTATGTCCAGTAGGAGTATTAAGATCTTGGTTTGGCTCCTGCAATGTAAACAATGATTAGGAACTAGGTTTTGCTCTCTCAAATGCATGTAATTCGGAGACTTTAGGCTACCTGTGCAATAACTAGTTCAGTTTGAGTAGTAGACAACACCTCATCAGCTGAATTTAGTGGTGGAATCCTAGCTTTGTACCACTTACAACCTGCTTTGTTATGATTTGGGAAACCACAATAGGTGCAATGCATGATTACACCATGTCTTTTCATTATTTTTCCTCCTCTAGCATCTACCTCATATGGTCCTTTCCTTCTGCTTTTTGTAGGCCTACCAACTTGTTTCTTGTAGAGAGGTGGAAGTATTGATGGTCCATTCATCTTTGTACATTCTACCTTGTCTTTGGAAGGGTACACAACATTGCCATATGCCTTGTCATGCATTTCAAGGGAGTAGCAATGATCAACCAGTGTGACTAGATCTATGTCATCATGTCTTAAGCATGCTATGACATGTGGGCATGGGATTCTTGTCTTCTGCCATCTCATGCAACTGCAAGTCTTATGTTTTAAATCAACAACATAATCAACTGGCTGAGAGGACTGAAGTTCTCCCACTGCAAACAGTCCATCACCTGCTCCATCTATAAACACATTTTTGGAAAACTAAATGTTCTTGTCTAGTTTCTTTCTTATCTTTGGGCATATAGTACCAGCCCAAGCCATTCTCTCCTTGTTCTTGCTGTAGTGCCTAGTCATGATCTGGGATTTTATTGTTACAAGCATGGAAAGAACAGGCAATTATCTTGCTTCTAGGATGTACCTGACAAACATGTAAATAAAAGTAGTGGGATCCAAATTGTGTTAGCAGTTGTAAGATTAGTAGGTAGCTTACTTGTTGAAAACCTCTGAATTATTGTTGAGCAAGATGTCACATTTGGGTAAGTCTGACTAAAATGCTCTAACCCATGTTTTGGGATCCAAATTTTCCAACCAAGCATGAGCATTTGAGTTAAGCACCTTCATTTGTTCCATGTGCTTCTCAAAGAGGGTAATTGTGTTACTCCTAGCTATCTTCTAGAGTTGATTTTTTCAGGACATCTCCCTTAAATAACTATTGGAAATTATGTCACATGTGTCTCACATAGAATCTATGTTCTAATTCTGGGAATATAGCTTTAACAACATTGATTAGTCCCTGCATGTAAGGGAACATACATTTACAAAGAGGAAACAAGTATGTATAGTTAGGAAACAAGAATTTACAAAGAGGAAACAAGTATCTAACCTTTTGTTTGTCTGACATAATAGTCCAAGGTGTAGTGTTGGAAATTCCCATATCGCTCTTCAATGTCTCAAGAAACCAAGTCCATCATGTTTTATCTTCAACTTCAATAGCTGCCATAGCAATATGGAAAATACAATCATTGGGATCCATCCCAACTACAGTGAGCAATATGTTCTTCTTCTTCAATACCAATTGGACAGCAGCCTATCTTCCTCTTACTATGCCTTGTTCTACCAACAACAGAATCTTCATTAGTTGGAGAGATAACTTGAAGTGGCACTGGTTCATTATCTTGGGCACCTTGCATGTCAGTTTAAACTAACACTGGATCATCAACTGGAATCAAGGGTTCACTACTGCTACTTGACTTACAAGGTCTTATGATAGTGGGCAAAGAAACAACAGGAATGTGAACTACATCATCCCAGTTCTTGAAGGGTAAGCTCTGATCATGATCCAGATATATGCTAAAACAATGGTGACCAATGTCCACAAAGGTGATCATGAATTGTGTATCATGTTCCGATCTAATTTCTCTCAGACCATTGTTGCTGATAGTGAGAATGGGAATGCAATAATATATCTTCATTCTGCCTTGCATCTCATAACCAATTTCTTCCACTATCCTCTGTAGCATCAGTGGAGACCAGGTGAGAGAATCAACTTGATCATACCAGATAACATGGACATCTACATATGTCCTGTTATTACCACTCCCAACAAAAAAAACCCATGATTGATTTCTAGACTGAAATATGAACTACGTGACCCTGCAAATAAACAGTACATCACAAGATCAGAAACATTCTCCAATTCTACTTCAATTAACACCAAAGTTCATGCAGTTCAATCGGAAATTGCAATTTCAATTAATCATAAAGCACATGAAAATACACAGTAGGACGTAGAGTAATCCACAATGCAACCTTATCCTGTCAAATCCAACCGAAATCCCACCAAAATCCAACACTATAGTACAGATCTTTCGAAACCCACCACGAATCCCCTGCCTAGTTAAGAAAAATCCTACTTTTCCAAAACCCTACCCCAAACCCCACCCAAATCCCCCACACAAAACCACAACACATTAGCACCGCCAACGTCCCATAACAAGAAATCGAGGACCACATCACGGATTCTACAGATATTCATGGTGGTTGAACCGCCACATTGTTCGTGGAGATTTGAGGATTACCGTAGCAAGGAGCTGGTGCGCCATCTAGGCACCGTCGAGGAAAATCCATGGATTCTCGCCACCTCTTCGTCACAGCCGACTAGCTCATCTACATCACCCCCTCTGCACTTTGCCGTCGATGCTAATCACCAACCTCGCAAGGACGAAGGAGTTGCGTGGCATCGTGGCGTTCCCTCCCCCTGCCCCTCCTCCTCTGGAAGAATCAGACAGGTGATTAAATGCAGGGGACTGGCTGGACAAAGAAATTGAAGATGTCTGAGGGGTTTTCCGCAATTAATGATAAGGATATCCCTACAGTTACACCTACCCCAATTGATAATGAAGATGTTCCAATTGCAAAGAAGGATCAATCCAATGAGATAAGGATTGGACCAATCACAAGAGCTCGTGCTAAGCTACTAGAACAACAGGTGAACTTGTTTCTTAATGAACCTGGTGTTTTAATCAATGATAATTTTATACTACCTAAGTCTTTGAACTATTGCATGATCAGGTACTTAGGAGAAGAGGGCATAGCAAGGAGCGAGGAGCAAATGCAACAAGGCGTGTTGATCAATGAAGAATGCGCGAGGGAGGAGAGGGAGGAAGCGCAAGGAGTTGTCCAAGACAAAGATCAACAAGAGATGGAAGTACTCTGCCGCGGCAGAGAAAAGCCCCAGTTCTTTGCCACGGCAGGCTGCCGCGGCAGGAAAACAGAGTCCAACTCTGCCACGGCAGGCTGCCGCAGCAGAGAAAGCGGCTACAACTCTGCCACGACAGAGTCAGTTTGATCGAACCCAAGTTGGGTCGGTTTGTATCCCTAGGCCGCCGCCCCTTGGACCCTTAAATAGATGGGGGCGCTTTAGCTTTATGCTTTAGACCACGTTAAAATATTTTGGAGTTGATTCTTTCATAGAACCTCTGAAATTACCCTGTGTTCGACTTCTACAACTATAATTGAGTGTGATCTGTTGTTCCATTAGAAATTAGTAGATTGCATACTACCGTTCGTGGTCACGGCTGCGTGCGCAAGAGAATGGTGTTGTGAATATCCTACAAGGTTCGAGAGCTGTTGCATTGGCATCAGGGATCGAGCGGGATAGTTCATAGCTATAGGCTAGTTATCTATCATCCACCATATCCACCGACAAGTGCTTGCTGAGAAGATCGGGCCACCCCATATCAATTAATGCGCGCTGACGACATAACCTCATCCCCTATGACACTGGCAGTGGGCCCCACCGAGCGCCACATCGTCTCATACCTCGCTACGGATCGACCAGTGACCACACGTGACGCTCTGACAAGTATTCGATGACCGTATATCCGTATTCCCTGTGTACGGTGACCGTATTGACTTTGGCACTCAAGTTCAATGATGTCTGAAGAATTTAACTCAATATAAAAGGTGACCACGTCGCCTCCGCGAGGCTGCCGTCTTAGGAGTTCAGGCCTCCACCACGGGGGAGGGGGGGCGAGGGTGTTATTGGCAGGCGCGACAGGGGCGATGAGTAGCGACCGTCGCCCCTGATTATAACTATCATGGGAATGGATGCCATGATGACCGCCTACAAAATCAACTTATCTCGATGAACTAGAAACATGAATCAAAAGCGGATTTTCACAGGTTTAACTTCAAAGAAGAAGTAGTTGATGATAGAATAATTGAGGACCATAGTGATTATGGATGGATAGCCGGGAGCCCTAGCGTGCCACCACATGAGACAATATCTCTTAACATTAGTAGATTTTCTGCATTGATAACTCTTATCTGGAATTTAGCCCTCCATGGCTCCATAGGTAACTTTTTCTCTTGGCATTGAATTAGTAGCAAATAAAGATATGTATGTATCTTAGCTCCATACACTGTCAGCATGCTAGATAGCGAGAAGAAAATGTAGCAAGCGTGGTACCTTGCAGATCTTCACATGGCCGGCTGGTGATACTCGGCCTGCCTGCAGAGGCATGGTGCACCGTCGTGATGCTTTCCCATGAACCCAGCTTCTCCTCGAGAGACATTGCTGGTTGCGTGAAGGTGTCGACGGAGAAGTGGTCATGACCTTTGGCCTTGAAGGTAGTGTATGTCACCTTTGCCGCTGCACGCTAGTGGCCGTCGCTGCCGTCCTTCGGAGCCCATACTCCACCGTGCGCCCATGGTCGCCTTATCTCAACCTACATCCGAGAGAGGAGCATTAGACGCCTTTGCCTGGATTGAGGAGAGGGAAAGGATCACCTAACCCCTGTCATCCACCAAGTCGGACCGAGGATAGAATAGGCAGAACCTCCGACCCGCGCTTTCCATGGAATCAAATACGCGGAACGATCCCGGGTTCCTGGCAAATCAGCGTCGTCCCGTGGATGCGCTTCCGGCAAATGGGCTGGTTAACCAGGTTGTCGAGGCGCCCTTCCTTTTTCTGGGAGGAGGGGTGGAGGCGTGGGGGAGTCGAGTACTGGGAAGGGCAGCTGGCGGTGAGGAAAGGGATAGAAGATTGGGGAAGAAGCGATGTAGATGGGAGGGTGTAACACCCTCGAATCGGCCCTATGCAAATTTCAGCGCTTCCCGCCAAACCCGCATAGAAACGATTCAAGAACGCCCACCAGACACTTGCGTGCGGGTGGAAAACGAAGTAATACCATTACACAATAGTTCACGATGGAACCCATAACATATATATATATATACAACAACGACTCATTGAGTCAAGAATACAGATATACAGTACAAAGATCCAATTCACCTTGAAAACGATTCAACATCCAAGTATGGATAAGAAGCAAATTGGGCTAAGAGCCCTGAAGAATAACCAATGGCGTCCATAACCCTGCCCAGGCCAAGCCGGAAGGGTAACCCTGCTAACGATGTCGATCTCAAACCTGCTAAAACAAAAGGGGTGCCAACAAAGGGAAAAGGAAAAAGAGGAGCGTCAGTACTGATGCCAGTACGTGGCGAGGCTAGAATTCGGCGGCTCTCGCCTACATAGGTATGGTGGACTGAAGCGGCAGCACAGCAGCACTAAACAACTTATAGAGACTCAGTAAACTGTCGGCTATTAGAGATAGATAAGAAAGACCTATTCGGATCCAACCTGATAGTAACACCAAATATACCCATCCTGGCATTTTCCCCCATCGAGACCAAACGAGGAAGTCAAACCAAGGAACTTATACAGTTGGCAGTTTTATTTATTCCATTATAGTTGAAGCACTTACTAGTCAGATATAGATAGCATGGGTCATCCTGATAGCATAAGTAGTGGGCAGTTTTAGTTAACCATTCAGTTGTAGTTGTAGTACTTACTAGTCAGATACAACTAGCATGTGACATCCCAAACCCAGCAGTTGTTGGCACTTTTATTTCATTCCATTGGAGTTGTGATACTTACTAAGAAGGTATAACATGACACGATACACCCCAGTTCCACCAGTTGTTGGCACTTTTATTATCCATTCCATTATAGTGAAGCTAATTACTAGTCACATATTAAGTCAAATTTATAGCACTACTTTAGTTATTCTTGTCTATGATCGAGATACTGTGCTCGAAGTCGTCCATAACCGCGGACATGGCTTTCAGAAAGATTTACCCTGTAGGGGTGCACAAATAGCAACACACACACGATCAACCTCGGAAAAACCAAATCAAAACTCAACGAGGCTTTCACGACAAAGCAATCACAAGATTCATAAAATATTTCAGGGGAGCACCCCCAATAAGTTACCCGTTATGAAGTCAGCCGGCTCCGCGATGGGTCCAGGGTGTGTGGCGACGACTGTAAATGACTAGGCACCGGAAAGTGTGACTGGGCTTGTCGATACAGCGTAAACGTGGCACGGGTTCCTAAACAGTACGCGCAATCATAAATAAAGCAGTAAAACATGGCATAAGTACAGGATAGTAATAAAACCCCAAACTAGTTTGTGGCCCCAAGAAATAAAGTGCGAATCAAGCTCAGGCAAAGGAGGATTCATAGACTCTCCCGTATGTGGATAGTGCGAATAGTCAAGGTACAGGTATCAAATACTCGGGGCCTACGGGACACAAGTGAGCGTGGAAGAACCAAATATTAGCTATTACCCACCGATGCCTCTGCATTAGTTATATCTATTCCTAGCATTTTAATATCAAGTAGTAATTAAAGTCATGATCATCTCCACCATCAAACATGTGCCAACCTTCCACAACGGTGGAATAACAACGATGCGAAGCAGCAACGGAGCAAGCAACTACGACTTGCAAGGTCGTATGTCTATCAAACAACTGGCAATAGGATGTGTCCAAGGCAATATAGAGGCTGCAGGGAATATAAATGGTGCACGGAAACTAAAGACTATAAATGCAAAATAGGTAGAAAGGGGGAGAATGCTCGCCTGGGAAACACTGCCGAAGGTTCATTATCCGAAGAACTTTTCGATACTCGCATCAACTCAACGACCTAATCCGCGAAGAACCAAAGCACTAAAAGAAACACCGAATGCACTATTTAATACTACGGCAGAAGATCCGGCATGATTATGGTATGATGCATGGCATGACAAGGATTCAGTGCAATTAGGCAATATTAAGTGGAACCAAGGTCCCGGCAATTAAATAGAAGGTTCAAGTTGTTTAGATACCCCACAATTTAAATGTTGTATTAACATGGCAAAACATGGCATCGGTTCGCTACTCAAATTTAAATGGAGCCAATATAAGACTAGAGTAGTCCGCATATGCGCTCCATATTTAATTATTAGGTGAGTCGACAAAATACCCTCAACCCAATGAATATGTACGTGAGCATGAACAATTAAATATGCAACAAGTATATATGTCATATTATAAAAAATAGGGGTCTTGGATAGGGGTCACAAATGAGGATTCGGAGATCTTGGGGGTTCCGAGGGTGCGGTTTCGGCGAGATTAGGGTCTTCGGGTTCGACGGGATCGGTCTCGGCGCCTTCGGTTCCGAGAAGAAGTTCTTAGGGTTCCGTATGGTCGATCTTGGAGGGTGTCAAATCCGTGTTGGACAGCTTGTCCAATGGTCATCAAATGCCACACATGTCACATCATCACCACTTCACCAGATAGACACACTGGGACAACAAACTAGCAACACCACTATCATCGGGGTCACACACGGCCTAGCGCAACGAGGTAGAAAAGGAAACGGAAGACGACAACCTGCTTTCTTCTCTTCTCGATGAACACGGGCGAACATGGCAGAGGTGTGTTGGGCGTGCGCTGCGGAGGGAGGCGGTCGGAGGCGGTGCAGAGAGCACGGGCTCGCGGAGCTACGCTGGAGCAGGGGACGACCGGGCGATGCGGATGGCGACAGAAGATGAGCTGGGGCTGCGGCTCAAGGCGGGGTCGCCGGGATGGAGGCGAGCCGGCGGCATCGGTGGATCACAAGAGATGCGGCCGAGGGCGGCATCGCGCGGAGCAAAGGCCGCGGCGAGGAGGACACGCGGTCCCGCGCGGACGGTGGTGGCATCATGCGGCCATAGAGGAGGGCAACGACGGACGAGGCGGAAGCCGGGGTCGAAGCAGAGGAGGAGACCATCCGCGGTGGTCCGGGAGGCGGCGTTCCGCGGCACCGGGGCACGCGCGGGCCCATAGAGCACGGAGGATGAGGCCGGGGGAGCGACGCCTAGGCTCGATGCAGCGATGAGTCGTGGACGGCAGGGCCGCGGGGCTCGCCGGCCGGGACGAAGCGGGGAGGCAGAGGAGCTCCCAGATGCGGAGGAGATGGCAACACGGGGGCATCGGAGGTTGAAGGGGCGTCCACGGCCGAGAGGACAAGACGAGGGCGGACGCGGGCTCGGCCTCGGCGGCGGTCACGCACGGAGGATCGAGACGAGAGGGTTCGCGAGCGGGGATGGGAGAGGGTTAGGTGCGGGGCTTGCAAGAGATGACGGGGTCGCGCGCTGGCGTGCGGGAGTGTGACGAGGTGGGGCCAGGGTGTGGAGCGTGCGCCGCTGTGTGGTGGTGGGGGCCGGGTGAGGAGCGGGGTGGGGTTGGCGTGTAGCGGCCAGGTGCGAGCGGCACGTCGCGCACGCGCTGTGAGCTCTGGTGCCGTGCGCTGCTATGTTAGGTGTGTGTGCTGCCTCGCGTGAGTGCGGCGCCGGGTTGGGACTGGTGTGCTATAGGTGGGATGGGGATTAGGTTTAGGGACTGGTTAAGGTTAGTTTAGTTGGGCCGGGTAGTAGGTGGTCTGGCCAGTTGGGCCTATGGTCTGGCCGGCCGGACTGCCGGCCCCGGGTTTTATAAAATTGTTTTATTTTTATTTTTAGAATAAAAGTTTCTTGTAATAGTTTGTAGATAAAATAAAATATTTGGAAGGACAGGGTTTTACATTTGAAATAAAGAGGAAGGCAAATAGAAAACAAGGATAGGCTTTTAGAAAATAGTTTTTGGCACAAAGATGCATGTTAACATGACGATGCTCAAATGCAATGTGACATGATAACATAAGCATGCGGTCATGATGATGCACAAAGATAGAAATAACAAGCGATTTTCTAGTAGTGGTTTTAGCGGGGTGCTAGAGAGGGCAGACCCATGTTTACTGTAGATGGACGATACTGTAGACATCTACAGTAATTTCCGTGATTTGGCGTGCGGACGGGCCCGAAACCCTACGCCCTTTTAATTATAGTTATACTATATGAATGCTCATGCGTTGCTATTGAATGATAACTGTTGTAATTTTGTTGTGTTTTATTATACGAGTTTTTGACAATCTCATGATAAACATTAATGTCTCTTTTTTATAAAAAATCGAGTGCCTCAAACCTCTTGATTGATATGTATTTGCAAATAAGCTCGGATAAACATGTGTTCCCTTTGAACAATGATAATTTGAGTGGTCAACGTTCATACAATAGGTTTTTTCTTAGACATTTGGCATATTTTTATAACGTTCTACAACTAAAAGTATGTTGTCCCAGCCCGTCAAATAAGATTGATCTAGATGTAAACATTTTTTAACTTTGTCTTATTAAGCATTATAATCTTTTATATCACTGGTAGGTTACTTATCTAGTACCTAGTCTTCTGCACATGCAAGCGCACTTCTTAAATCATACACGTAGCAAGAGTACACAGATAATTAATTGTTTAATATAACTTACATGCCACCAAGAGCACAGAAATATTTAATTTTACAGGCCACCTCGATGAGATAAAACTAAAACTGAGTAGTCAGATTATTTAGCATGTGGGAGTCGTCTTTGTGGCCCACTGCGCCGAATACTTCTTCAGAATTACAAAATACTCTCATTCCATTTAGAAATGCAACTGAATAGGTGAACGTAGAATAATAAGTAATAAAGAAACCAGAACCAGTTCATTTAGGAGCACCATCCCCCCATTTATAGGGATTTCGTGAGGAGCCGCTCCTTGGCATGACGAGACCTGCAGTGTCTCCGCCCTGGACAACGTCCTTGTCTTGCGGCACCGAACGGACAGACAAAAAGTTAGACGCAGAGAGATAAAATCACTATATACTCATATAGCAATTTAATGTCTAAACCTGTTGTAATTTTAGAACTTGAGTCGGACGGAGTGTTCTAGCAACACTGGAAGTACGGTTACACGGCGGGGGGTTCGAAAGAAGTCTGCAGCAGGGCCGGCCTATAGGACAGGGCATAGGGGCGCTCTCCCTGGGCCCCCATGGTCTAGGGGCCCTGGTCCGCGATATTTTTATATATTCATGCTTGTCTAATATTTTTGACATCCAACAATGTAGACTAATTTTAGAAAATATAAATGGTTATCTAAAAAATAAAATCGAGATGGTTCAAGCTATAGCCTATCATGACTTTACTCTTACTACTATTTTCTAAAAAATACTCTATCATTTTCGAATATTTTGTCTCGATGCCACGATTTTGTTGGCCTCTCCAAATATGCAGAATAACACCGGTCCTCATATTCCTTTACAAAGATGTGAGTATATTGATTGTGAAGACTAAGGACACAATCGCATAACTATATCATTTAGTAAGAAACTCCCCTCTAATTCCCAACAATTGTACTCGTCCTCATCATGTATGTCCGAGAGACCATTCCATCCTCTTATTAATCATTGCCTAATATGTTTACTCATTAACCCATTTTTTGCACAAGTATATGTACACAAGCAACAATTGATAAAATAATTATCATGGTGTATAGTTCACTTGATCAATAGAAATAAGTGGTTTCAAATGTCTTCACCGAGATTTCAAAGATCATGGTTCTATCAAATAATCAGATTATTTAATTTGCTATGGTATTACACTAATTTATCCTACGAAATACTAATATTTTGAAGTCTTTTCTGTGTGAAGAATTGGCGGAGATTTATAGGATTCAAACACCCAAGAACGCTAATCATGATAAACTTAAGTGATCCTTAAAAGTTTAATACAAATATTAAATATATGTCTAATATTTGTTTTTTGAGTAGGGGGGTCATTTCGCTCCTTCACCCTAGAAAAGCTCTAACACATTAAACAAGGGGCCCTTGATTTCATGTTGCCCTAGGACCCCTAAAATCCGCGGACCGTCCTTGGTCGGCAGGCAAGATGGCAATGAGTGGATGACTTCACGGCGGCAGAGAGGACTCAAGTCGGGTCGCTCGTAATAGTATATTTATCTGGGAACATCATAGCATGTAGGTGATGCCGAATCATTGTAGTACTCAAGTGACTTTAGTCAGATGCATACACATCCAGTGTATCCGAGTTCTACTTGGATCATTGTCAAAAAAATAAAAAATCATTGGGATCGATAATGGTGCAGCTCAGAGATTTAGGGACTTCCTGGTGGAGGTCCTCTAAGCAAGAGCACGAGGCCAAAGCGCTCCGTCGTGCCGCTGGTAGGTCGTCCATGGTCGTGGACTCTGATCATGCCAACGGCACCACATTGTCGAGGCCTCCGTCGAGGATGTTGATGCCGAGCCACGCCGACCATGCCATGAGCGCCACATTGCCGAGGCCGCTGTCGAGGATGCACCGGTCGTTGACCTCGACCGCCACATGTCCATGCCAGCGCCGCCGCTTCCAATGACCGGAGAAACCTCTTCTTCGCCAACGGCATACGTATTGTCATCATTGTCGAGGCGTACGTAGGGAGAGGAAGAAGTGTGGCGGTTAATAAGTAAGGTTATTTGCCTTTGCGGTAGGTCCGGTTCTGACATTAATAATTGGAGAGGGATTGAAGCGGCATGCACTGGGGATGGACTCCTGGTTCGTTTTGGATTAGAGTATAGACTACGACTACGATATATGTGCAGTCGGTCAGTACGATGAGCTTTCGACGTACTAACCCTAGATCCATTGTCTCATCGTTCCCCAAATCCAAACCATCTAGTACCTCCGTGCCCATCCCCATGGCCCCTTCCCTTGCCTCCGGCAAAGAATCCACCAGAAGCAAAGTAGTCGCTGCCGCCGAAGCTGCAATCGAAACCGTCGCTACCGCTGAAGCCGGCACCGTCGCGCCCATCCCCTCCGACGATGAGGACGCCCGAAGTAACGAAAAGGTGCCACCGCCGTCACCCTCTCAAGGTTGGAGTCTGAGCGGCATAGGGCTGGTTCTCACGGCGGTGGTGGCCGTTACTATCTTATTGCTGGTGCTCTTCCACTGACGACACTCTGTGTCCATCTTGTCAGTCAGTATGAGCTTTTACGTCTTGTTGGCCTTGCGCATCTGGCCGTGTCGGTGGTTCTTCATGGACTTGGTCCTGCTCTCCCAAGGCCTCCTGCTCGCCTTCTTTTCCGCGACTGTGATAGGCTGAGTGACTACCACGACCTTCGTCCTCTTCTTTAGCGCCGTTTGGGCTGCTACAAACTTGGGCTATTCTCTCGCTGTGCACCGCATCATGAGCAAGGGGGCGGGGGCCGAGCCGGCTATCCATGCTTTGCCTAGCCCCATGCTCAGTGTCCAAGACCTCAACTTCTATCTTCATATTGTAGAACCCATTGTGATGCTGATCTTGACTTTGGTCGTGGCTTTCCTGGTTGATCTACTCACCATTATTGACGAGCTGGAAATCTCTATGATGCTCTTGTTTTTTGTCTGGATCCATGTTGGCCTATGGTTAATTACTCTCTCCATGGAGCCCATGTATCTTGGAATTCTCTTCGGAAAGTTGATGCCACCATGGGTACTGGTCTCTCTTCTCATGTGGGCGGGGTTTTCTCCTCTGCTATCCATTCTATCTCTCATCCTCACGGTATTGTGCAATTTTCTATTGATGATGGCCTTGGTTGCCTTCCTTTGGTATAATCTTGCCATTTACATGCACTACTTGGAGACTGCTGCTACACCAAGGTATGCATATTTCAAAGCTGCTGCCATTCTACTTTACATGTATGCGATCTGTATGAAATATCCATTTGACTAGCTAGGATATGGTTCTCTACATATGGTCTACTTGAAGGTTTTTTTAATTAATTGAAACTCTAAGCCAGTTAGTAAAACGACTATGACCCCACATGTGCATATATAGGTAGATACATACTAGTTTTCTTTCACTGCATTATGACATAAAAATAAAGATAATAACATTGTATTGGCTGAATTTGTTGCTTGGTTTAGTACAACAACTCAGGATAATGAAGAAACAATTTGCCATGCCCGCCATGATTCTGGAACAGAAGTTTGGTGAGTTAAGTTGGGCGAAGCTGCAGCTACTCTGCCTGCTATATAACGGTAATCAATGTCTAGTATTTTTTCGTAGTGAACCAAACTAGTGGAGCGTAATAATGCAATCATGTGCACATCTATATTATTTGTCTTCGTAAGCACAGTTGCACTGCTATTAAGCAAATTAACGCTGAGAGGAAACAACACATGTCACGTCTAGTTGATAACTCGTCCCAGATTTCTCTAAGACTTGTTAGCTTATTGATATTATGTTCTTTGCTTGGTTCAGCATGTATGTAATTGTGGGAGAAGATGATCAAATATTGTACATATTATTTTTTCAAAGTAAACGAGATTTGTAGCGTTCACTGAGTATATATAATAATATAATATCAACACCTACACCATCATGTCAATCTCATAGAACCATTATAAAATATAATTTCAGATGGCATGTACTCCCTCCGAATCTATACAAAGTTGAGTCCATTAATATGGACCGGAAGGAGTATTTAATAGATTTTGATATTTATCTTTATATACTTGATCAAAATTTACTTAATTTAATTTGGCATAGAGTATGTATATAGACGTTGACAATGTTTGTTGTGCAACGTGTGGTATCATACATTGTGTCAGTTTTCACAATGCTTATTTATTCTTCCATATGATTATAAATAATGTTTCGATAGAAATGTTATTATCAGCTTCATGCTAAGATAATCTTTTTTACAGTAATAGTAACCTTTATTACTCAATAACAGTCAAATGTTTTACAAGCTGAGGCATAAGAAAAGTCGCGGAGGATAGGGGCTAGTGTTGTTAAGATTGCTTCTTTAATCTGTTATTCTGCCCTTTAAACTCAAGTTTCTATTTCTTGCTGCAGACCAAAGTATGAAGCGTCTGGATATTATCATGGTGTGTGTCAATGAAGGATGGAACTCTCTGCATTGCATACTTCTATAGTTACGTTTGTGTTGGACTATGTTTTTTATGCACTTCCACTCTTGGCGTGTTGCCGGTTGGATATGTAGAGCGTGTCTGTTAAAATTTATATAGGACAATCGACTATTAACTCTATGTCAACTTGTGGGAGACTGATGTAATTTGTTGTATCAGGCACTGTTTGTTCTCTCTACTGCGCAACACTTCAAGTGGGTGTTTTTCTTTGTGAAGCTACCTTGGGCATGGTATCATAGTTTTAGATTATCTTGTCTCACAATGGTTTCTTCATCTTGTTCTAACTGATTCTTTTAATACTTTTGTGTTTCCCGTTAGCTATTAGGTAGAAATACTTACTATTATTTCCACATTTTTGCACTTGCTTAACTTTAGCCTTTTGAACCAACTAAGTTTTCATCGGTTACACGTTCATTTGCATATTTCCCTCCGAGGTTTCTTCATCAATGCATCCGGCTCAACCAAACTCGGGGGTTACTTTCTGCCTTCAAATCTAATTCATCAATAATAGCTAACCATCTCTATTTCTCTTTTTTGTATTTCCCTCTTAGATTTTTTCATCCTTTTAAAAAATGTCTCAAATGATGTAACTTGTTGTGCCAAATCCTCATAGGTGTACGTCCGCTAGTGACGGCATGCCACTCAGCCGCCATAGAAATCTTGTTGTTGTAACCAATAAAACTCAAAAAAAACATGAGACATGTTTCTTGTATTGTATTGGATTTAACTCCTGAACCTATAGCCGTGCAACTAATGGTGGGAAGTCTCTCCACTTAAAATCTAGAAGAAAAACTAATGGTGGGAAGTCTCTCCACTTAAAATCTAGAAGAAAAAAATGATGTAAATTTAGCAACCGCGGCAGCTTAAGGGCATGTTTGTTGGGGTTGTGGCTGGTTGGTTGTGCTGGTGTGCGAGGAAAGCTGCTTTTATGTGTTAGATTGTTTGGCGATTTGGCTATATGTCTAGCTGTATGGTAACGAATTGTCTAAAATACCCCGGAGTTCAGAGAACATGTACAATACTTGATTGAAGTGTACAATCATATTTGTCACTATAAAATACTCTCCCTGATCCAAATTAATGTTCTCAGATTTGTTTAGATTTGGATGTATATAGCACTAAATATGTCTAAATAGATCCGAATCTAGACAAGTCTGAGGAAATTAATTTGAATCGGAGCGAGTACCATTTATTCACAGTAGGAAACAGAAAAAATAATTGATGAGATATAGTTGTGTCCAAAATACATATCCGTACATCCATAATTAATATGTGAGCTCAATATCACCCGGGATGACACTAGTTGTTGCCCATTTTGGCATCCTGCAACCTGGCACTGGTTCTTCAAACAAAGCTCGGGCACCACCTCATCTTTAGAGCTCAATAGGAACCCTTGCCTGAGGAAAGCATCAAGGTCGTGCACAAGGTCGTCCAATCTACAGAGCTCAAATCCCAAATCATTCACCCAGAATCACAAAGAAGCAAGGTCGTGCGTATAGTAACACCCGCATCTTGGCTCAAAATATCTCTATCCCAAGAATACGCCATAGGACTGCTTGGATGCGCACGATGAGGAGGGAATCTGGCGAGGTTGACGGTCGGGCGTTCGGCTGGCGCTGCAATTCGAGGTGCTCGTCGATCTGGGGTGGTGTGGGTTAGGGGAGGACATCGGGGATGAGGCTGGTCGCCGGTAGGAGCCAAGCTGGTGGTGCGGGCGACGCCTCTGGGTCGTTGGGCAGTTACAAGAAAGGATGGTTCGGCCGTTCGGGTTGATGGGCATGGACAGGATTCAGCTCACGATGGCATTCTTGTCATAATTTACATCAACCATATGTCCAATAGAGAAAACGCTTCGCTTGCTGTCCCAGGAAGCCACGGGAAGCACCCCGGGAGGTGCTTTCTCCCGTCCGCCTATTCAAGGGGGTGGCTTCGGCAAAGCCCACAACCAAATCATCCCTATTTGGTTGAATTAGTCTGCTTTTTCCACTGAAAAGACAATAAAAGTCCAAACAAACACCTCCTAAGTAGCAATGTGTCAGTCAGTTCATGCTCTCTCCATGTTCTTAATACAATAAAACATTGTTGACCACTCCACCTTCCAAACACGACGACTGGCAAGTTGTTTATTCTGTGGCCACGCGTGACAAAGAGACAGCTGCGCACACATCACACCGAAAGGTAGGCTGGGCAATACGCGCAGTGGCATATATTCTTGTTCGGTTTGGTTCTCCCCCTGTGCATACGTATAGTCGCACCCACATTTGTGTTTTTCACCTTTTTACCCATAGAAGATATTGCGCTCTATCTAACCGAGAGCTCGCACTTCCTCCACGCGTCCGTAAACTGCCCAGTCAAACACTGACAGACAGTGCCATTAACTAGCTAATGACTATAGCTGATTATCAATGTTGCATGTGTAGAATACACTATCGTTGTCCATGTGCTACCAATAAGTCAAACACACAGCTTATGCGGTCGGTTGCAGCTTATTACGGCATGTTTGGTTGCTCGTTTTCCCGTTTCTCGCATGAGGCGGGAAGAAATAAGGGCGTTGAAAAATGTTGGTGCACCAGTTATGTTGTTTCATAGG
This sequence comes from Avena insularis, assembly GCA_023614405.1. Taxonomy (NCBI): domain Eukaryota; kingdom Viridiplantae; phylum Streptophyta; class Magnoliopsida; order Poales; family Poaceae; genus Avena; species Avena insularis. The sequence continues at coordinate 354,210,551 of CM042694.1, forward strand.
ACACCTTCTCCATGTTTGTAGATTGATGGAGGCGTGCACACATTAGCTTGTGTTGCATGGTGACGAGTGATTAACTCGTCAATGCCCATTGTTATGGACTTGGGTTTTAGAGAAGGAGAGAGCATTGGAGGCTTCAATCGGATAGCAAACAAGCACACAAGGACACAAGCTTTACCCAGGTTTAGGCCTCGTAGAGGTCCCTACTCCTTCTTGTTTGCTCTTGAAATTATCGAGGTAGTCGAAAGTTACAGGTGTTGCGCAGATGCAATCTGGCGATGGTTGTGGAAACTAGGGTTGTGATTGTCCTCCTCGACGCCTCCTCCTAGCCTTTATATAGATAGGCTAGGTCTCAGGTAGCAAGTCGAGTCGGTTACAAATTAGGGTTTGTCCCTTTAAACTTTCTATCTTAAGCTTCGTCTTGTGCTGCAAGCAATCAGAGTCTCCGTGAGTCACCTAGATCCTATATTGGGCCCTGTGAACACCGTGGGCTCCCATCATATCTGGGCCGTATATACCAAACTCGAGTACTTGTAGGGTATGCCCACGTCAGTAACCCCCGAGTGTCTAGTGGAATCGCAGATTTGAGTGGAGACTTTATGAAATCTATCGAGTGCATAGCTGAGCATATTTTCGAGTGCTTTGATTGGTGTCATAGGGATTGTTGATATACGTGCCTGATTCATCCGATGTGTCGGGATCAGTTAACTACCTTAGAGAAAAACAACGCAATCTACTCAAACTCGAGTCCTCGGACTCGAATTCGGAAAAGTGCTGACGTAATTTGACTCAGGCCACAGAGGTCTTACAGGAGTCGAATCCCAGTGGTTAAGTGTGAGCACTCGACGCGCGTTCGTCAAGGCGTATTAATCGTACTTGTAGGCACAAATATATTTCTGGTAGTGCGCAGTAGATGCGTTGCCAGGCTTTATCCAGGTCTTATCTTCACGCTGTAAGTGCGGCATTCGAATTTTTTATCATCGTGGAGATGATTCAGGTGACCCAGGAGACGCAATCTCTTTGTAGGGAAAATATGAGATGAAGTCGCCATAGCATTCGAGTGTGGATGTTATCAACATAGGTTGTAACATATAAGAAAAGTAATCATAGGGTGCGCGGCCAGCGCTCCCTATGGGAGTAGCTCCAGAGTGCCTATTCGAGTCGTAGACTCGAGTGGGAACTATAAGTACTTTGCGACTGTTGTTGTTTTAATTTGCTTGTTTCAGTCAAATGTGCTCCCAGTGCTCCCTATGGGAGTAACCCGGAGTCCACAATCGAATCGCTGATTCGAGTGAAGGGTTTCATGATGCTTGGATATCTTCTTAAAATTCTGCCGGGTGCGCGGCCAGCGCTCCTGTTAGGAGTAGCCCCCGAGTGCTTGGTTGAGTCGAAGACTCGAGTAAGGACTAAAGTAGTCAAAATGCTCTCTTGCTGGAGTTGATGACGTCAGTGCTAACGACGAGATGACTTCAGTTGCCCGCGTGAGCGGCTTTGACGGGACATAATGAGTAGTGAGTCCCACACTCTGACCTTGATTTGACTGGGCATGCATAATCTTCTGTTTTAACCGCGTCTCCTCGATTTCCGCGCGTAATGGGAGTAGTGGGGGACGGTTCATGTTTTTCCCTTGCCACGCGTCAGTGCTGATGTACGCCACGCGTCTGGTAGGTTTTCTTCTAGCCGTCGGATGACATCCGCTAGGAGGTTAAGTAGAGGCACATGTGCAGTAATTTCCCCTCATCTCTCTTTCTGCTTGCGCTTTCTCTGCTGTTGTTGCTCTTGCTACTCCTTTGCGCACATCTTCTCCGTGGCATTGGACCAGCTTCGCGTCTTCCCCAGTTACTTCCTGCGCTCCAATCGCCAGCGCGAGATGGGCAAGAAGAAGGGAGGCTCCGCCACAGGATCTGCGGCCACCATTGTCGCCACCAAGAAGGAAGGCGCCGCCACCGTGGGCACCAGCGCCGCCGGCACTGAGAAGAAGAAGGGCGCGGGGACTCGCGTCACCAATGGGCCCTGGCGCCCATCCATCATCAAATCTTCGGAGCTGTTCAATCTGCGCCAAGATGGAGCACTTCCTCCCACGGAAGACGACTCTCATGTGCCTGGCGAGGAGGTAATTCCCAGTCCTCCTGCAGGTTTCAGAGTGATGTTCCTTGCGTTCGTCATTCATGGCCCCTCTCTTCCCCTGCATCCGTTTGTTAGGGGTCTCCTCTATTTCTACGGGCTCCAGCTGCACCAGCTGTCCCCGAATTCGATTCTCCACATCATCTGTTTCATCACCCTTTGCGAGTGTTGGCTCGGAATCGAGCCACACTTTGGTCTCTTCAAGAAGATTTTTAAGCTCAAACGTCAGTCGGCATCTGGTTCGGTAGTCTACAATGTAGGAGGCTGCGGGATCCATGTTAACTCCTCCGCCACTTATTTCGATATCAAACTCACCGCTTCTGTCCAAGGGTGGAGAGATAAGTGGTTCTACATCCGCGACCAGAAGGCTGGCGGAGAGCACTACGATCTCGTGCCCTTCGATTCCGTCGCAGCCTACAAGTTGGAAGAACATCATGATGTCTGGCAAGTCCAAGGAGATGGAGAGGCTGTATCAGCGTGTCTGCGACCTCGAAAGCCATATTGGCAAAGAGGAAGGTGGCGCTGCACTTATTCGCACGTGGTTGTGTCGTTGCGTTCAGCCTTTGCTGGCCAGAGCCCATCCGATGTACGGCTGGATTGGTGCTGGCGATGGTACTCGTATATTTGCCAAGGGTATTTCTTCGGTTGAGGTGGATAGGAGGTTGCGGCTGGTGACCAAGTACACCCCCAAGGAGGATCTCCCAGGCAAGTCAGTCGTGCCTCCTTTCGACGTCAGCAACCTTCCACCTGAGGTAGAGTTTTCTTGTGAAGTGTTCTAGATTTTCGATTGCTCATCAGGTGCTTGATATATACTGATGCTTTTATGATTGTAGGATTGGAAAGTGGCTGCTAGCTTGCCTCCTCAGGCTGAAGGAGTTATCCCGCGTGAGGCGGAGGAAGAGGATGAGTGGGGCTCCACCGTTCCTATTGAGGAAGAGGAGGAAGCCCCCGAGTCCAGTGGCCACGGCACTCGCAAGCGCTCCCACGGTGAGGATTCTGATGCTTCTTTGCCGACAACACCGGAGGGTTCGCCTGCTGCTGTAGAGGAGCCAATCCCTCCCGTGCATGTACGTGCCATGGCTCCTCCCGCACGGAAAAAGCTGAGGTTGCCAAAGGAATCATCGGATGACTCCTTTGACCTTGATAAATTCGACGGGTGAGTTTTTAGTATTTGCGAATGCGTCTTGTTGTCCTTTGGAGTTTTTCTTCTGAAGTGGTGTTGGTCCTGTTTGTAGTCAAACGGCGTCGTTGTCCTCCAACGATTGCCAATTTGTGAAAGAATCTGGAGTCACAGACTCTAAGAACAAGGAGGTGGTCCTACGGTCACCTTCTCCTCTAGTGGCGGCCCACTTCGGCGCCAACTCTTCGAGTTCCCCTCATAATGGGGGGCACCAGATGGTTGCCTGGACGCCCACTCGACAGGAATCTTCGGAGTCCCTAGAGGAACATGTAAGTATCTTTTTGCCGCTGGCAGTCCAATTTGTTCCTTTCATCGATGCTGAATCCTATTTTCTTTTGGTGTAGCCCATCGTGAAGTATTCTACTCGCCTTGCGGAGCAAATCCTTGCCTTGGGTCGATAGCACGCCCTGCTGGACAATCGCCACCGTGCAGTCGAAGGTTTGTACTTCTCTCTTCGCTCTACTTATGTAGAAATTTGTGAACTCAGTTGTTGTCGTGCTATGTCCTTTGTAGGTGAGCATAATGAGCTTCCCTGTCGCGTCACTTCCCTCGAGAAGGGACTTGCCGCAGCGGAGAAGAAGCATGATGAGGCAGTCGCAGCTCTGGAAGAGTCGCGGAAGCGTGAGGAAGACTTGCGTGCCTCTACTGCCGAAAGGGAGAAGTTGTTCGAAGAACAACTTTTCTCGATTGCAAAGGCTCTCTCAGGTACTGTTCAGCTTCACTTGCATTTTTCCCTATTTTCATTTCATGTCGCAGTGCTGATACTCTTGCGTATGCGGATGCCGCCAGCGTAAGCTTCGACGCCCAGGCCTTGTGCCGTGCGGATGCTTTTGCTAGCGCCATGGCCGTAGTTGAGGACCGTAGTGTTTCCCTCCAAGATATGCTCGGGAAGGCCAAAAACGTGCTGAGCTGCCTCCATGAGGATATGGCTCCTAAGGTCGGTTTAATCGAAACTCTTGATGGCCTGGTGGAGTCCTTCGCAGAGGGAGTCCCAATGGATTTCAAGAATGCTCAGCGGTCTGTCGGTGCCACCATGGAACTCATGATGGCACGATCGCATGGTGCGGAGCTGGACCCGAGCGCAATCTCCGAGGCGATGCATGTCGATACAGATGCTCAGCAGGTAGTCTTCCAGCCTTTCGCCACTAAATGTAGTAAGTATGGGCCTCATCTTATTGAGACAGTCGCCAAATACTCTAAGGAGCTGCGGAGGGTGAAAGCGGTGAAGGCTGCGTTGTCTGGGGATACCACCGGAAAGTCTGTGGCGTCGGAGACTGCCACGGATTCAAGGAAGCCCCCGAAGTTGAAGGAGCAGATTGTTCCATAGTTGCCCTTTGTAATAGTTGTAGCTTTCCTTTTGTTGGTCCGCGTTTTGTGTGGGGGGGTGCCCCTTGATACTTTTATCGAATTTGAATGCACTCCTCTTTTTTATCAATGTATGATTGGTCTCATTTGCCTCTTTCTTGGTTGTAATAGGGTCCATCAAGTGGTCCTTCAAGGGATCCTCATGACTCTCTTTCCACCGATGAAACCACGGCGCAGCCGCGTTCAAAGGTGGAGGAGCTATCGTTCCTCTCACGACTACGCAACCGTATTAAGCAGTTGGAGCGTTAGTTGCCCATGATCCACGGTAAGGCAGATGTGTGGAAGTCGATGGCTGAGAAGGCCACCGCTCACGAGAAGTATCTCTTGGATGAAGTGGCGCAACTGAACGAGCAATTTAAATGTTAGATCTCTATTACCTTATCTTTTCCTTAGCCATTCGCGACGATGCCTTGTCTTTATACTTTGCTCTTGCTTTTGTGGTTGTTAGTGCTCGTCATCCGCAGGATGAAAAGGACCGGTTGCCATTCGACTGAATGATTTAACCCAGGAGCAGTTGCATGCTAGTGGGTACTTCTGGGTGGACCACGATCGTGCAATCGCTTTGGCGACGCTGCAGGATCATGCGTCGCGAGTGCTTTAGTGTTCGAAGAAAGCACAATCGTGCTTGAAGTGTATTTATCAGACGATGTTTCCTCTTGACGTGGTGCCCTCAAGCCTGTTGGCTCTCCTGGCAAAGTTTCAAGATATCAGCGTGGTCCGCGAGTGCGTGCGACAGCAGCTGGTCGTAGGTGACAAGGCTGCATTGTCGCTGGTACGAATGCATCAGCCAGATGTGGACATCGCGTCTGTTGCTGCTGGACCACCACCGCCACCTGAAGGGATGACTTGGAATAGGGTGCCGCACTATTAGGCGGTTGACCGGCCAACTGAGGATATTGTAGATTTCTTTGAGGAGCAAACAAATGTTCTCCTTTTGCAGTAGTACTGTTTCCTGCACATAGATGTATAAGTGTTGTAGGCTTCATATGATTATGGTGGGTGTATTTGATACCCATTAATATGTAAAGAGCTTGCTAGCTTGTATGTTTTTTTAGTGTATTATAGGGTACAGGTCCTTTTCGGTAGCCTAACGTGTATTCATCTCAGCACCTTGCCAACCTGTCAGGTGCGTTGTAGCTGAGTTGGTGTTATCAAGGGTTCGATTGGTAGTGCGTCAGCTACTTAGGATGTTGTATTGTTTGTGGAACAAGATGAAAAGGGTGGCACAGCCCCCGAGTAAAATAATTGCGAGAAATCATAAAACATAGGGTTTGGGGCACTTAGCTTTATTTATTCGTAGAATATCACGGGGTACAATGTGTGGTTAAGTACCTTGGCTGAATAGCCTTATTTGTAAAGTAAAAAAACATCTAAGGGTAGAAACGGCCCAGCTGCAAGACGTTCCATGGGTTGGAGTATGCGACTCTGCTCTTGAAATCTTTAAGGTGATAGGCATCACCTGGGATAACTTTGGTAATAACGTAAGGTCCTTACCAAGGGGACTCGAGCTTGAGATTCCCTTGTTGTTTCAGTCGTAGTACCATGTCTCCTTCGATGAAGGATATGGGGCGTAGCCTTCTACTGTGGTAGTTGCGGAGGCTCTGCTGGTAGATCGTGGATCTCTCCGCTGCAATCTCACGTGCCTCATTGAGGAGGTCGACGGAGTCTTCGAGTGCGAGGGTTGATTCCTTCTTGCTATATGCCACCACCCACGGGGCTTTGTGGCGCACTTCTGCGGGTAGTACCGCTTCAGCACCGTGCACCATGAAGAATGGAGTGTAGCCCGTGGTGCTGTTTGGAGTTGTGCGTAGGCTCCAAAGTATGGATTGGAGCTCGTCTGGCCAGCACCCAACAGTTTGTTCGAGTGGCCGAAGGAGACTTTTCTTGATTCTGCCACAGACGAGGCCGTTGGCCTTTTCGACTTGACCATTAGTCTGAGGGTGAGCCACCGAGGCGTAGCTAATATTTATTCCCAGGTTTTCGCAGAATTCCTGGAACTCCTTGGAGGTGAAGTTTGTCCTGTTGTCCATGATGATGCTATGTGGCACCCCAAAACGGTAAATGATGGACTCGAAGAACTTGAGAGCGCTAGCTTCTGATTGATTTGTCACCAGCATGGCCTCGATCCACTTGGTGAATTTGTCTACCATGACTAGGAGGTAGACGTAGCCTCCTTGCGAGGATCTCGGGAGCTTTCCGACCATGTCGAGTCCCCATTGTGCAAAGGGCCAAGCAACTGGTATTGTCCTGAACTCCGCACCGGGTGCGTGTGGTTTGTCCGCAAATCGCTGGCAAGCATTGCAGAGCTGGATGATGTCCTTGGCATCACGCATGGCCGTTGGCCAATAGAATCCAACTCGTAGAGCTTTGGCAACGAGAGCGCGACTGTCAGCATGGTGTCTGCACGTGCCTTCGTGTATGTAGAGGAGGATGGCTCTTCCGTCCCTATTGGAGACGCACCTCTGAAGAACTCCTGTGATGCTACGCTTCTACAGTTCGCCATTGATGACGGCGAATGCCTTGGATCGTCGCGTGATGTCTACGCTCTTCTATTCTTGTAGACAGTTGTTGGGCCTCCAAGTGCAGAGGTTTGTAGAACAGCAGCAAGGTTCCCTTAAGTGGATTACCCAAGGTTTATCGAACTCAGGGAGGAAGTGGTCAAAGGTATCCCCTCTCAAGCAACCCTGCAATCAAGATACAAGAAGTCTCTTGTGTCCCCAACACACCCAATACACTTGTCAGGTGTATAGGTGCACTAGTTCGGCGAAGAGATAGTAAAATACAAGTGGTATGGATATAAGACAACGGTGCCAGAAAATAGCTTTATGGCGTGGAAGAGACTAAAGGCAAACTAAAATAAAGATGGAAGCAAGCAAACATGTAACAGATCTAGTTGCAAACGGTGTTTGAATGTTTTGAAACAAGGCCTCGGGATCATACTTTCACTAGTGAACACTCTCATATAAATATCATCTCTTTATGATACTACTCTAAACTACTCTCCGGTTGGACACTCTAATCCATGGTAGGGCTATAACAACAATCCTCAAAGTTTACTTTCCCCATCTAGGTAACCCCACACTATCACCTTGAGCGCTAGATGGTTCCAACAAACACCACAATTTCATAGAAACATCCAACTCCAAATATAACTCATAACAAGTATTTGTAATCTCTAGCCTAAGTGCCACCATGGTGTGCACGCTGTCAACTTCACACACGTGGGGATAGCAGAGATCTATTAATGCACTTGAGTAGCAAGGTAGATCTACTTGATTACAAAGCTCATGATCATAATATGATCATGCATAGAGAGAGATGAACACATAGCTACCAGTAGAACCCTTAGCCTCGAGAGAGAACTACTCCCTCATCATCATGGGAATCAGCAACAGCGATGGAGATGGTGGTGGAGATCGATGGAGATGGCTCCGAGGGCACTTCCCCATCCCGGCAGGGTGCCGAAACAGAGACTTTTTGTCCCCTGAATCTCCCCTTTAGTGGTGGCGGCACTGTGGAACTTTTCGTGGCTGGAGGCTTGATTCTTTAGGGTTTCTGCATCGGAGGCTTCTTATAGGTGAAAGGGCGATGTTAGAGGGTGGAACAGGGGCCCACACCACCTGGTGGTGCGGATAGGGGGGACCCACGCCACCACATGGTGTGGCCAGTCCTTGGCCCCTCTCCGTCTCGTCTTCTGGCTCTGTGAGTCTTCCGGTAAAGTATCGACTTTGGCTTTTGTCCGGTCCAATTCTGAGCATATTCATTTTCTAACTTTCCTGGAACCAAAAACAGCAGAAAACAGGCAACTGGCACTGTGGCATCTTGTTAATAGGTTAGTTCCACAAAATGTGTAAAAGTACTCCAAAGTGTGGACAAAACATAAGAAAGTAGATATGAAACATGCATGGAACATCAAAAATTATAGATACGTTTGCACCGTATCAACATCCCCAAGCTTAACTCCTGCTCGTCCTCGAGTAGGTAAGTGATAAAAGAATAATTTTTGAGGTGACATGCACCATCACAATCAAAATCAAACCATTTGCAAGCATTGAAAGATGGGATCATAGTACATTAACATAGCATGAAAGATATAGTTCTAACAATAAGACATAGCAACTATGTTGTAACATGAAAAGGAACAAACAAAAGATTCTTGAATAACAATGCATTGAAAGATGTTTGTTTGTTTCCCATATAGAAAACATAACATAATGGCATTCAGCTTGTCCCTCATGGAGTAGCAAAACATAAATGCAAAGGACACCTTAAAAGTTCATAAGGGTGACTAGATACAAATAGTTCAAGAACAAGCAATATCAACATTATGAATCAATCAATAAGTTTTGGGATAATGCACATAGAACTAAGAATGACAACTATGCTCTCTTAATTGGTGCATAAAGATAGAAGGTGGAGACTCAACATAAAAGTTAAAGAAAGGCCTTCATATAAGGAAGCAGGGATTCAAGTCTCATAAAGAGCTTCCAAAAATTATGGTACTTATTAGCTTTCAGCTCTCATTGCCCCTATCATAAGCATCTTTAGGTGATTAAGGTTAAAGTGACACAACTAAGAGGATATGCTTGACAAGTTATAAGTTGAAATCTCATGCCCCTTACTTACGAGTACCGAACCTCATGCTACTCAACTTCAGTCACAAGTAAGCTCTTGTCATTGTAAGTACATATGTATCATAGAGAACCGCCAACGGGGTACCCCTTGCACATGATACAGGAGCTATCCCATAATCAAAATGACAAGGCAAGCAGATAATGAGCATCTCAGCGGTCTTTTTATTTTCTATTTGCATAGGTTTTTATTGAGGATGCTTCATAGAATGCTCATTATGGTTATGCTGCAAGTTTCCACCATGATTAGGCATGGCTTAGGCTAGCGGCCTAGGCATTTCTCTAACACACATACAAACTCCATGATCTTACAAGTTCCCCTTTTATTTCACACCACCGGGATCCATAAGCAAAAGAATCATGATATCAATGGAATAATAAGTGCAATGTTGAAAGCGTTCCCCATGATACATGGTTCTGCTAACTTCAACTTATAAAGAGCAAGTATATACGCAACAAAGATGGACACAATGGTTCAAGATTATTAAGTGCAAGAAAGTAAAGTATGCCATCAAGTTCGTGAGAGCTTTAATCGCTAATTTTCACATAACAAGTTTAATTAGGAAGGTAGATAAAATCATGAATATACTTGGAATAGCAAATGCTAATAGGTAGGTATGGTGGACTCTTTGGAATAACTTGGTTTTATTTGGAGTTGGATGCATGAGTGGAACTCATACTTGGTTATGGAGGCTAGCAAAAGACTGGGAGCGACCAACTAAGAGAGCAATAATGGCCATAATCATGCAAAGCGACAAAACATCATTAATTAAAGCATAAAGTGATATTACAAGTCGAAAACTAAAAGATCATCGAGGCTATGGTGACTTGGGATAGTCATAACATGGTGTGAGCATGCGCCAAGTCAACCCAAATAAAGCATCAAAGGAGAATACCACAATATGCTTTAATATGCTAAAAAAACGCATGATTCTTTCAAGGCACATTAAGCAATCTCAATTGTTTATAAAATGCCATGCTAAAGCAAAAATCACTAAGCATAAAGCCAAAACAATATCAAGCATGACATGATAAATTCTAAAAACAAGCTCCTTTTATACCACTTAAGCATGAACTTTCCTACTCTTTTCCAATCCAAATCAACTTATTTGAAACAACTCACAAAGATAATAATAAATAAAGATTAGTGAGCTTGTATCACAAATCCACAAAGAAGAACTAAAAAGTTCTAAGCTAAAAGCACAAGAAAACTAAGGCTAAACACAGTGCTAGCAAAAGAGAACACTCATAAAACAATAAGAATGAAAACTAGAGTGTTCTAGGCAATGCATAACGAGGTGTGTCTCTCTCCAAAAGAAGTGTGCTGGGATCCAACCAACTTATTGCAGCAAACAAAGAAAAATAAAACTAAAAACAAAAACAAAGACGCTCCAAGAACAACACAACAGTGCATAACAATAAAAACGAAGTGCCTAGAAAGACCTGAGATTTTTATTGATGAAGAAGGGGATGCCTTGGGAATACCCAAGCTTTGACGCTTGTACCTCTTGAATATTTCTTGGGGTGAAACAGGGTGGCATCCCCAAGCTTGATATTTTGTCCATACATCATCTTATCACATTACTCTTCCCTACACTTCACACAATCTTCATTAGCAACATTAGTGTACTCAAGGTAATAAGTCTTTTGGTTCAGTTCCAACACAAATAAAACTTCTATTAAAACACAATATACTGTAGCACTTCCTTTAAAAAGTTCAAATGATCAAAGTGAACTCAAAGGGAAAGAGAATAAGAGGCAAATGCAAATAATGACAGAAATCTGTCAAAACAGACTAGCAGGTAAAAACCAATTTTTTCAAAGACCTTCTATTGCTCAAATCGAAAAGTGTTGAACTAATGAAAGTTGGATAACAACCTGGGTCAGAATCACAAACAATTACAGCTCAAACCGACATACAGAGATTTTTCACGAATTTTTACAGCGAAGCACAAAAATCTGTTTCGGGACAGCAACTTTCCCAAGTCTTACTTCTCTCTCATTAGAGGTTACTCTTGGCACAAAAACCACAAAAAAATGATAAGGACGGGTTATTACTGAAGCAATAACTTCCAAGACTCAACTAAAACTTTTGGGTTATCTCCCAATAAGTACTTTTCTTTAACGCCTTTAAGTTAGGCATGATAGTTTGAGAAGATGCTCACATAAGAAATATGAATTAAAGTAAAAGAGAGCATCAAGAAGAAAATTCAAAGCACATTTAAGTCTAACCCACTTCCTATGCATAGGAATCTTGTAAAGAAACAAGTCATGAAAGCACAAAGCAACAAGCATAGGAAAGCAAAACAAGTGCAACCTCAATTTTTTAACATAAAGAGGGGAAACTTAATATTATTGAGATGCATAAAACCATGTTTACCCCTCTCATAATAACTTTGAGTAGCATCATGAATAAAATTAACAATATAACTATCACATAAAACATTCTTATCATGAGCCACGTGCATAAAATAATTATTACTCTCCATATAAGCGTAGTCATTCTTATTTATCATAGTGGCAGAAAATTCAACAAAATAGCTATCATTATTATTCTCATCACCATAATCATCAAATATAGGAGACATAATGTAATCATAATTAATTTTCTCCTAAATAGTAGGTGGACTGGAAATATCATATTCATCATTGTAATCATCATATATTGGAGGCATAGTATCATCAAAGTAAATTTTCTCCTCCGTGCTTGGGGGAATAAAAATATCATGCTCATCAAAACCAGCTTCCCCAAGCTTAGACTTTTCGATAGCATTAGCAATAATGGTGTGCAATGCAAATAAAGTTCCATTGGTTTTTTAATTTTCTCTCCAAACACTTCATGTCCTAAGTCAAGATAAATACTATAAAGCTCTCTAATTTTTTTGTTATTTTCCATTAAGCCAAACTAGTGAAAATAAAAACAAGAAACAAAAAGATATGATTGTAGAATCTAAAGGAAATAACTTCGAGCACTCACACAGCAGCAACAGTACTAGAAGATAACATAGTAGCCAGAGGATGTGAGTACCTTTTACCTTATCTCCCCGGCAACGGCGCCAGAAAATAGCTTGATGTCTACGCACTTCTATTCTTGTAGACAGTTGTTGGGCCTCCAAGTGCAGAGGTTTGTAAAACAACAGCAAGTTTGCCTTAAGTGGATTACCCAAGGTTTATCGAACTCAGGGAGGAAGTGGTCAAAGGTATCCCCTCTCAAGCAACCCTGCAATCAAGATACAAGAAGTCTCTTGTGTCCCCAACACACCAAATACACTTCTCAGGTGTATAGGTGCACTAGTTCGGCGAAGAGATAGTAAAATACAAGTGGTATGGATATAAGACAACGGTGCCAGAAAATAGCTTTATGGCGTGGAAGAGACTAAAGGCAAACTGAAATAAAGATGGAAGCAAGCAAACATGTAACAGATCTAGTTGCAAATGGTGTTTCCATGTTTAGAAACGAGGCCTAGGGATCATACTTTCACTAGTGAACACTCTCATATAAATATCATCTCTTTATGATACTACTCTGAACTACTCTTCGGTTGGACACTCTAATCCATGGTAGGACTATAACAACACTCCTCAAAGTTTACTTTCCCCATCTAGATAACCCCACACTATCACCTTGAGCGCTAGATGGTTCCAACAAACACCACAATTTCATAGAAACATCCAACTCCAAATATAACTCATAACAAGTATTTGTAATCTCTTGCCTAAGTGCCACCATGGTGTGCACGCTGTCAACTTCAGACATGTGGGGATAGCAGAGATCTATTTATGCACTTGATTAGCAAGGTAGATCTACTTGATTACAAAGCTCATGATCACAATACGATCATGCATAGAGAGAGAGATGAACACATAGCTACCAGTGGAACCCTTAGCCTCGAAAGAGAACTACTCCCTCATCATCATGGGAATCAGCAATGGCGATGGAGATGGTGGTGGAGATTAATGGAGATGGTTCCGGGGGCACTTCCCCATCCCGGCAGGGTGCCGGAACAGAGACTTTCTGTCCCTCGAATCTCCCCTTCGGTGGTGGCGGCGCTGTGGAACTTTTCGTGGCTAGAGGTTGGATTCTTTAGGGTTTTTGCATTGGAGGCTTCTTATAGGCGAAAGGGCGATGTCAGAGGGTGGACCAGGGGCCCACACCACCTGGTGGCGCGGCCAAGGGGACCCACGCCACCACATGGTGTGGCCAGCCCTTGGCCCCTCTCCGTCTCGTCTTCTGGCTCCGTGAGTCTTTCGGTAAAATATCGACTTTAGCTTTTGTCCGGTCCAATTCTGAGAATATTCATTTTCTGACTTTCCTGGAACCAAAAACAGCAGAAAACAGGCAACTGGCACTGTGGCATCTTGTTAATAGATTAGTTCCAAAAAATGTAAAAGTACTCCAAAGTGTGGAAAAAACATTAGAAAGTAGATATGAAACAAGCATGGAACATCAAAAATTATAGATACGTTTGCACCGTATCATCGCGCTATGTGTAGTGCATCATCGGGTCATCTGGCAGCCTTTTGTTGATCAGGTATGTGATATATGGCTGTGTCCAAGATGGCTCGATCATCATGACCTCCATTGGGTCTTCTAGTCCTGTATCAGGCTCCATGTCATCGAGTGCCATTGGCTTGTTGGGTGGCGTAGCCCCCGAGTCCGTTGACGTGCTTGCCTTCATTTCTGGAGCCTTGGGCTTGATGGAGCATTCACAGATGCGCTCTAGAAATACTGCAGGTGGTATTGGGGCGTAGGTGGAGCTGATGTTGGCGAGTATATCCGCCTCTTCATTGCTTTCGTGGCCAACGTGTCACAGCTCACAGCCGTCAAAGTCTCCCTCGAGTGTGTCGTAGAGGTCACGTTAGGCTATCATGTTGTCACTCAGGGTGTCACACTCGTGCATTGTTTGGTTGACCACCAGTTTGGAGTCGCCGTAGATGACGAGTCTCTTGGCGCCGCAGGCTTTCGCCATCCGCATTCCATGGATCAAGGCTTCATATTCAGCCTCATTGTTGGAGGACGTGAACTGCATTCGCAGAACATACTTCATCTTATCTCCTTGGGGCGATGTCAGTATGACACCTGCGCCAGCCCCGTCCTTTCACTTGGACCCGTCGAAGTGCATTGTCCAAAGATAGGACATATCTGGCTTGTCGGGGAGTTGGTTCTCCATTCAATGTACGAGGAAGTCCGGGAGAACTTGACTTGATCGCGTCGCGCTTCTCATACATAATGTCTCATGGAGATAGTTCGATTCCCCAGAGCGCGACTCGTCCGGTGGCGTCGGGGTTATTGAGTATGTGCCCGAGCGGGGCGTCGTTTACCACCACGATTGGGTGCTCCTGGAAGTAGTGGCGCTGTCGCCTGGCTGTCATGAAGACACCATATGCGAGCTTCTGGTAGTGCGGGTTGATACGTTGCAAACGTATCTATAATTTTTGATGTTCCATGCTTGTTTTATATCTACTTTCTTATGTTTTGTCCACACTTTGGAGTACTTTTTATACACTTTGTTGGACTAACCTATTAACAAGATGCCACAGTGCCAGTTGCCTGTTTTCTGCTGTTATTGGTTCCAGGAAAGTCAGAAAATCAATATTCTCGGAATTGGACCGGTCAAAAGCCAAAGTCGATATTTTACCAGAAGACTCATAGAGCCAGAAGATGAGACGGAGTGGGGCCATAGGGTGGCCACACCACCCCTTAGTGCGGGCAGCCCTAGGCCATGCCAGGGCATGGTGTGGGCCCCCTATCTGCCCACCGACCTTGCCTCTTCGCCTATAAGATGCCTCCCGATGCAAAAACCCTAATCGACAAGCCTCCAGCCATGAAAAGTTACGCAGCACTGCCGCCACCGAAGGGGAGATTCAAGGGACAGAAGTCTCTGTTCTGGCACCCTGCTGGGACTGGGAAGTGCCCCCGGAGCCATCTCCATCGATCTCCACCACCATCTCCATTTTTGTTGCTGAATCCCATGATGATGAGGGAGTAGTTCTTCCTCGAGGCTAAGGGTTGTACCGGTAGCTATGTGTTCATCTCTCTCTATGCATGATCATATTGTGATCATGAGCTTTGTAATCAAGTAGATCTACCTTGCTACTCAAGTGCTTTAATATATCTCTGCTCTCCCCATGTGTGTGAAAGTGACAGCGTGCACACCATGGTGGTACTTAGGCTAGAGATTACAATTACTTGTTATGAGTTATATTTGGAGTTGGATGTCTATGAAATTGTGGTGTTTGTTGGAACTATCTAGAGCTCAAGGTGATAGTGTGGGGTTATCTAGATGGGGAAAGCGAACTTTTAGGAATGCTGCTATAGCCCTACCATGGATTAGAGTGTCCAACCAGAGAGTAGTTAAGAGTAGTATCATAAAGAGAAGATATTTATATGAGAGTGTTCACTAGTGAAAGTATGATCCCTAGGCCTCGTTTCTAAGCATTGAAACACCATTTGCAACTAGATCTGTTACATGTTTGCTTGCTGCCACCTTTATTTTAGTTTGCCTTTATTCTCTTCCACGCCATCAAGCTCTTTTCTGGCACTGTTACCACTTATAATTATCCATACCACTTGTATTTCACTATCTCTTCACCGAACTAGTGCACCTATACACCTGACAAGTGTATTGGGTATGTTGGGGACACAAGAGACTTTTTGTGTCTTGATTGCAGGGTTGCTTGAGAGGGATACCTTTGACCACTTCCTCCCTGAGTTTGATAAACCTTGGGTAATCCACTTAAGGGAAACTTGTTGTTGTTCTACAAACCTCTGCACTTGGAGGCCCAACAACTGTCTACAAGAATAGAAGTGCGTAGACATCAAGCTATTTTCTGGCGCCGTTGCCGGGGAGGTAAGGTAAAAGGTACTCACATCCTCCGGTGTGAGTGCTCGAAGTTATTTCCTTTAGATTATGCAATTTTGTCTTTTTGTTTCTTATTTTCACTAGTTAGGCTTAATGGAAAACAACAAAAAAATTAGAGAGCTTTATAGTATTTATCTTGAGTTAGGACATGAAGTGTTTGAAGAGAAAATTAAAAAACCTATGGAACTTTATTTGCATGCTAATAGCAATGTTGTTAGTATGAATTCTTTGGACACCATTATTGCTAATGCTATGGAAGAGTCTAAGCTTGGGGAAGCTAGTTTTTATGAAAATGATCTTTTTAGTTCCCCAGCTTTGGAAGATAGCTATTCTATTGCTTATGATGATACTATACCTCCAATATATGATGATTACAATGATGAATATGATATTTTCAGTCCACCACTATTGAGGAGAAAATTAATTATGATTACAATATGCCTCCTATATTTGATGATTATGGGGATGAGAATAATAATGATAACTATTTTGTTGAATTTTCTCCCACTACAATTAATAAGAATGACTATGCTTATGTGGAAAGTAATAATAATTATATGCATGTGGCTCATGATAAGAATGTTTTATGTGATAGTGATATTGTTAATTTTATTCATGATGCTACTGAAAGTTATTATGAGAGAGGGAAACATGGTTTTATGCATCTCAATAATATTAAGTTTCCCCTCTTTATGTTGAAAGTCTTGAAGTTGCACTTGTTTTGCTTTACTATGCTTGTTGCTTTGTGCTTTCATGACTTGTTTCTTTACAAGATTCTTATGCATAGGAAGTGGGTTAGACTGTTAGTGCTTCTGCCCTAGGTTGTTATCTAACTTTCGTTAGTTCAACACTTTTCGATTTGAGCAACAGAAGGTCTTCGAAAAAATTGGTTTTTACCTGCTGGTCTGTTTTGACAGATTTCTGCTATTATTTGCATTTGCTTCTTGTTGATTCCTTTTTGGGTTCTTTTTAGGGAATTGAGCATTTCAAAGGGAAGTGCTATAGTAGATTGTGTTTTAATGGAAGTTTTATTGGTGTTGAAACTGAACCCAAAGACTTATTATCTTGAGTGCACTAATGTCGCTAATAAAGATTGTGTGAAGTTTTGTATGAAGGAAAACTTTCAGGTGTATGGAGAGAATGATTTAATGAGATAAAGAATGGACTAAAGATCAAGCTTGGGGATTCCACCCGTGTCACCCCAAGAAATATCCAAGAAGTACAAGCCCCAAAGCTTGGGGATGCCCAAGGCATCCCTTTCTTCATCAATAAAAATCTTAGGTCTTTCTAGACACTTCGTTTTTATTGTTTCATGCACAGTTGTGTTGTTCTTGGAGCATCTTAGTTTTCATTTTTAGTTTTATTTTGCTTGGTTTGCTGCAATAAGTTGGTTGGATCCCAGCACTTCTTTTGGAGAGAGACACACTCTGTTTTCATTGCCTAAAACACTCTAGTTTTCATTCTGATTGTTTTGTGAGTGTTCTCTTTTGCTAGCACTATGTTTAGCCTTGGTCTTCTTGTGCTTTCAGCTTAGAAATTTTTAGTTCTTCTTTGTGGATTTTTGAGAGAAGCTCACTGATCTTTATTTATTATTATCTTTGTGATTTGTTTCAAATAAGTCAATTGGTGTTGGAAAAGAGTAGGAAAATTCATGCTTAAGTGGTATAAAAGGAGCTTGTTTTTGACTGTGACTTAGGCTTTATCATGTCATGCTTGATATTGTTTTGGCTTTATGCTTAGTGATTTTTTTGTAGCATAACATGTAATAAACAATTGAGATTGCTTAATGTGCCTTGGAAGAATCATGCATTGTTTTAGCATATTAAAGCATAGTATTGTGGTATTCTCCTTTGATGCTTTATTTGGGTTGACTTGACGCATGCTCACACCATGTTATGACTATCCCAAGTCACCATAGCCTTTATGATCCTTTAGTTTTCGACTTGTAATATCACTTTATGCTTTTATTAATGATGTTTTGTCGCTCTGCATGATTATGGCCATTATTGCTCTCTTAGTTGGTCGCTCCCAGTCTTTCACTAGCCTCCATAACCAAGTATGAGTTCCACTCATGCATCCAACTCCTAAAACCAAGTTATTCCAAATAATCCACCATACCTACCTATTAGCATTTGCTATTCCAAGTATATTCATGTTTTTATCTACCTTCCGAATTAAACTTGTTATGTGAAAATTAGTGATTAAAGCTCTCACGAACTTGATGGCACACTTTACTTTTCTTGCCCTTAATAAACTTGAACCATTGTGTCGTCTATGTTGTATATGCTTGCACTTATATGTTGGGGATTAGCAAAACCATGCTGTCATGGGGAACGCTTTCAACATTGCACTTGTAGTTTGTACCTAGTTGATATCATGCTCTTTTGTCTATGGATGTCGTCGGTGTGAAATGAAAGGGGAGCTTGTAAGTCCATGGAGTTATGTATGGGTGTTAGAGAAACGCCTGGGCCGCTGGTCTAATCCATGCCGACATGGTGGAAACCTACATCATAACCATAATGAGTTGTCTATGAAGCATTTGATGTAGCCCGGCCTTCGGTCGTTACCACATCATGGTCTCCAACATATTCCAAGTCGTCATGGACTCCAAAGGTGAATCTGTTCCTCTATGCGAGCCCACTGCCTACCCCATTAAATGGTATACTACTTCATACTCCGTCCCATGTCGATGATAGGTTCACACCAACGAGTACCGAGGCATGGGAGGAAGCCCGAAGCACCAAGCCCGACAAGACAGAGGATTGGAAGAGAAGACGGAAGAAGTAGCGGCTGAAGCCCCGGAGAGTCTGCCTGATGTCAGCCGGAATGTCCGGCGCAGCCGGAGTGTCCGGCCTACCCGGCTCCATCATGGCGCGGACAGTCAGTAGGCGACATCGGACTCTACTCGGACACTACCCGGAGTGTCCGGCCACCCCGGACTATCCGGTCCACCTGACCCGGACTGTCCAGCCTAAGTGATGGGCCTGCGAGCCAACATCTGGGCCCTTGGCCCATGTACCCCTCTATTCCGCACCAAACTCTAGTTTTATGCCCAAACTACCCCTGAACTTGTGTCTGGCCTATAAATAGAGCCCCCACTCCTCATTGTATCCCTTAGGCATAGATGATAGACTAAAGAAAACCCCCGTTGTGGAATCTCTAGTTTTGCCTCATCCCCTTCTACCAAAGGGGATCGACTATCGTCACCACCTCGTTGGAGTTTGCATCGCGCCTCCCTCGTTGTACAAAGCCTTGACATCGGTGTCCCTTTGCCAAGACGTCAAGACCCTCTCCAAGGTGTTCTTCCCTCTCCGTGTGGGATCGAGGGAGCACGTTGAGCGATCTTTCCTTGCGAGGATTCTATCGGAGAGCAATCGGCCTTGTATTGTGTGTGTTTTGTGTATGTTCATCGTGTTCTTCGCGAGGTGTGTGTCCACTTTCGCCACCTTCTCCCTTTCCCCTCGCTTTCCCATCGAGTTGACCACGAGATCCCTGAAGATCGGGCTACCCACGGGGTTACCCCATAACATCTGGTATCAGCAGCTTTTGGTTGCCACAGATTTCTCCTCGATTTGGTCTTTTCCCCCATAAATTCGAAAATCCCCCAAAAAATAGCCCCAATTTCGTGTTTTGGATCGATCTGTGATTTGAGTGCGTTTTGGTAGGTTTTGGTCCGTGGATTACTTGCTAAACTTGTTGATCTACCTTCCCTTGCGTTTCCATAGCCTAATTCCTTAATTTCCCCCATCAATTTGAGGTTTTGGTTCGAGTTTTTCCGCCAAAACTCGTCCCATTCGTGTTCTCGAAGTTCTGGATCGACAGGACCGGACTGTCCGGGCAAAACGGACCGGAGTATCCGCCCCGCCGTAGTATCCGGCATAAACAGGCCGGAATCTCCGCCCCGGCCGGACTGTGCGGCCAGCGCACCCCGGACTGTCCGCCCCCCCGTTGCAGACAACAAATCTGCTTCACGGTTTTGAGCATAACTTTTGCATACGAACTCGGATTTTGTTGTTCTTTAGCTTGTTTTGAAGAGGAGAAGGAGTTATAAATCATTATATCCGTGGCTAATGCTATCTACTCCATCCAAATTCCGTGAGCAAGGCGAAATCCACCAATAAAGGGTGAAGATCGGCAACAAAAGGTATAAAAATTCCGCGACTTCTCCCCACTTGCATCCCTTTGTGAGCCACACTATCTTTGCGTTCAATTAAAACCTATTGAGACTAGTTCCTCCTATGATTGCTTGGGCTATGCACATTTGATACCTTGTAGAATTCCGAGCAAAAGTTGTGAGCGCGCTATCTCATATAGTTATCTTGTATACTTGTTGGCACAATGAAGAGGCAAGTGAAAAAGAAAAGAAAGAAAAAAATAGAAAAAGAAAAAGAAGAAAAAGAGAAAGAAACAAACAAGTGCCTCATAGAATAGGAAGCGCAAGATCGATGAACATCAAATAGGTGGTACTTATTGTGCATATCTTGTAGCCCACCAATTTATTGCAATCGAACTAGCGTCTCTCCTTGCACTTGTGCGACACGAGCTTATAGTCTTCGCTAGGTAATCATTTGGTTCTTAGCTCACTTTCTCCGTCGCACAAGTCCCATTTATCCCACCGTGTGTGTTTCCTTGTACATATTTCCTTCTTGTGGATATACTTGTTTTGCTTCGTGATCATCGTGGTTCTTTACTTGCCATTACAACATCTTGAGTTCGGATTGTTCTTGGACATGCCACCTTCCATACCCATCCACCATAAGCTTTGTGTGTGTGTTTTTAGTGGTTAGTTGGTTTTGGTGTTCCGCGTGAACTTCACTTTGCTTGGTTTTGATTGCTCTCAAGTGTTGTCACTTGCACGATACTATCTTCCAAGGTAAAGTAAGGTTTGGCGTTGCATTCCTGGCCCCCTACCACTTCCATATACACCACTTGGTCTTGTGAAACATGTCTAGGGACTCCGGAACCGAGGATGATTTCTATGAAGAATCCACGATGAGCCACCATGCATATGCCTCCACAAGCATGGATGACATGATGGAGCACTACACCGACAATGGCTCCACATGCTTGGGTGATATGGAGTTCTACAACAACAATTACTCCCCAAGCATGGACGACTCCAAGAACGATAACGACAAGCTCCTCAAGTCGCATCGACCAAGAGGGAGCCTCCACCTCGAGAGCGCCAAGGTCCACCATCACATGGACAAGTTCGAAAGCTCCCTCAACAACTTCAAGAGCGACATGGACAACAACTTCGCCAAAACCATGAGCATGATGGCCAAGACTAATGATGCTTTGCGCTCATTACAATGCCTCACCAAGAAGAGTGCCAAGGACAAGGAGCATCATCGCGAGCGTCATGTGGATGACCAAGTGCGCCATCTACATCAACCTTTGGCAAGGCATGCCAATGACCTCCGTCGACACCATCATAAGGCGCCTTCAACTACTCGTGCCACCACAAAAAGGGCACCAAGAGCAAGCTCTCCTCCACGCCATCAAGCTTCACGCCAATATTATACACTTCAAGATGGAGGAAGCCAAGGCCACATATGTGATGATGTCGATCCGAGCACCGCTCTCGATAACAACATGCGCCTACTTCCACCACTACCACAAGATGGCGACGACAAGGTCAAGAACGGTGAGCATGGGACTTCCCTATCACCAAAGGAGGCGCATGGAGTTGAGAGAACCGAGCCTACCCCTACATACTTGAGTGATGATGTGGTACCAATTCCATGTGACTATGAGAGCCACTTAGCCCACTTGAGTGAAAACAAGAGTGAGATGAATGACTCCACCATATGTGAGATTGAGTGCTTCCCCTTGGAGGGCATGAGTGATACACCAAGTGAGTTGAGAGTGGTAGTTTATAGGTCATATGAGACCACTTTGATTTCTAACGACTTACCCTCTACCTCTAGTGTGTTATACCATGATATGCTAGGTTCCATGGATAAAGAAGCGCCAAGCTTGGACATGATGTTGCCTCCGACCGAGAAGATGAACATGGTGGATGAAGATGATGCCATCCCTATACATGATGAAGAATTCACCCATATGGAGGCCAATGCTACCACAACACCCACTTCATATGAGAGGTATGAACAAGGTAAAAATAAGGGTGTTGATGATGCCATGATCACACTAGTGGACATGATGACTTGTGATGATTGGCATGCTATGGATCATGTTTGTGATATCACATATGACTCATTGGTATTTCCATATGATACTTTGCCTTTGCATAATGTTGAGCATGTGAAATTATATGATTGTGATGATGTTGCCATAGTCATGCCATGCTGTAAACATTTCGTCAATGATATCATTGCTTGCACTTTGTTGAACAATTGCTCTTTCCAATGTTTTGCTTGCAATGATGTTACCAATGGTACCCTTCGAACCATGCTTTGTCATGAATGTTTTATAATCTCTCCCGTTGCTTGCAATAAGTTGAATAATTGCTCTTTCACTTGTTTTGCTTGCAACGATAATTCTCATATGGTTTATATTGAGATGTCCCCCATAGCTTTCTCAAATTTTGGAGATTTTGATGATTGCCATGATAAGCATGTTCCCCACTTGCATACTCACCATGCATCTATTTCATACTTGATTGACACTCAAGGTGATGTGCACAAGAAGAGATACGTCATGATGGATGATGTGTTTCTCTACCATGCACACACGTTCTTCCTTTTATCTATGATGTGTGTAGGTACCCGAACAAGAATGTCAACCTCAGTTGAGCACGAGTTGACAAAAACCCAGTGAGTTCAAGATCGAACCCAACTCTGATACCTTTCGCATGCTTTGCATCTTTCATGTTGACAAATTGCTCTTTCCTATGGTTTGATTGCAAGCATGTTGATGGTATTCTTTCACCTTGTGAAAATCATGTCTCATTGTTATTGGATATTGATGCTTTGTGTGTTGCCACAAAAATGTTGAACAATTTCTCTTTCCGATGTTTTGTGTGCAACCATAATGCCATTATGAGCATGTATTGTCACGAGAGCTTCCAAGTCTCTCGTATTGTTGTTGCAACAAACATAAGGACCACTTGCTCTTTCACATGGTTTCTTTGCAAACATGTTGTTCTTGCTTCCGCTTGCAATACTCATACAACCATGATTTTGGCTTTTGATGGTATGTGTATGGCATCCAACATATTGAACAATTGTTCTTTCCAATGGTTGGTTTGCACACATAATGATATTGTTTTGGATATCTTTCCTCATGTGTTTTTGCCAAATTCTCCTATCCTTGCATCAAAGATTTTGATCAATATTTTTGTCAATTGCTTTGAGTGCCACACTAAGATGTTATATGGAGTTTTCGAGTTCCCACATTTGGATGATGTTCAATTAACTTAAATGCACTTTGACCTTGCATACGCATTTCGTTTGTGATACTTGAGTTGTGCTAATAGTGTTGTGAACAAGAATGGACATGCCACAAATGACATGCTCCTTTATCACACAGAAACATATGTTGCTTGGTCTTTGTTTTGTGAAGGTACAATTGCTTACGCGTCAACCTCTATGGACCATAAGTTGACAAGACGAATTGAATGGTATACTACTTCATACTCCATCCGATATCGATGATAGGTTCACACCAACGAGTATAGAGGCATGGGAGGAAGCCCGAAGCACCAAGCCCGACAAGACGGAGGCTTGGAAGAGAAGACGGAAGAAGCTGCGGCTGAAACCCCGGAGAGTCCGCCTGATGCCAGCCGGAATGTCCGGCGCAGCCGGAGTGTCCGGCCAGATCCAGCCGGAGTGTCCGGCCTACCCGGCTCCATCCTGGCGCGGATAGTCAGTAGGCCACATCGGACTCTACCCGGACACTACCTGGAGTGTCCGGCCACCCCGGACTGTCTGGTCCACCTGACCTGGACTGTCCGGCCTAAGTGATGGGCCTACGAGCCAACATCTGGGCCCTTGGCCCATGTACCCCTCTATTCTGCACCAAACCCTAGTTTTATGCCCAAACTACTCCTGAACTTGTGGCTGGCCTATAAATAGAGCCCCCACCCCTCATTGTATCCCTTAGGCATAGATGATAGACTAAAGAAAACCCCCTTTGTAGAATCTCTAGTTTTGCCTCACCCCCTTCTACTAAAGGGGATCGACTATCGTCACCACCTCGTTGGAGTTTGCATCGCGCCTCCCTCATTGTACAAGGCCTTGGCATCAGTGTCCCTTTGCCAAGACATCAAGACCCTCTCCAAGGTGTTCTTCCCTCTCCGCGTGGGATCGAGGGAGCACGTTGACCGATCTTTCCTTGCTAGGATTCTATCGGACCGGTGGCCACCGGTGAGAGAAATCGGCCTTGTATCATGTGTGTTTTGCGTGTGTTCATCGTGTTCTTCGCGAGGTGTGCGTCCGCTTCCGCTTCCGCTACCTTCTCCCTTTCCTCTCGCTTTCCCATCGATTTGACCACGAGATCCGTGAAGATCGGGCCACCCACGGGGTTACCCCATAGCAACATTCTTCTTATAAAAAAAGAGTCAGATATTGAGAAAAAAGAGAAAAAAGAGATATGAGAAAAGAGGAAAGAGAGAAAAAGACACCATTTTCCCATGGTAAATAAGAAGATTGTTGAGATGCTCATTGTCTGCTTGCCTTGTCATTTTGATATGGGGATTCTTCCGTATCATCGGGTAAGGGGTACCCCATTGGCGGTTCTCTATGGTACACATGTACTTACTATGACAAGAACTTACCGGTAACTAAACTTGAGTAGCATGAGGAGCGGCCCTCGTATTCAAGGGACATGAGATTGCCAACTTATACTTTGTCAAGCATATACTCCAGAGTTTGTTCACTTTAACCTTAATCACTTCAAGATGCTTGTGATAGGGGCAATGAGAGCTAAAAGCAAATAAGTACCACAATTTTTGGAAGCTCTTTTTATGAAACTTGAATCCATGCTTCCTTCTATGAAGGCCTTTCTTTTACTTTTATGTTGAGTCTCCACCTTCTATCTGTATGCACCTATTGAGAGAGCATAGTGGCCATTCTTAGTTCTATGTGCATTGTCCCAAGACTTGTTGATTGATGCATAACTTTTATATTGCTTGTTCTTAGACTATTTGTATCTAGTCACCCTTATAAACTTTGAATGTGTCCTAAGCATTTATGTTTGCTACTCTATGAGAGACAAGCTGAATGCCACTATGCTATGTTTTCTTTATGTGAAACAAACAAACGTCTTGCAAAACATTGTTATTCATGAATCTTTTGTTTGTACCTTTGCATGTTGCATACATAGTTGCTATGTCTTATTGTTAGAACTTTATCTTTCATGCTATGTTGAAGTACTATGATCCCAGCTATAAATGTTTTACAAATACTTTGATCAAGTTTATGATGGTGCATGTCACCTCAAAAATTATTCTTTCTTTTTATCACTTACCTACTCGAGGACGAGCAGGAGTTAAGCTTGGGGATTACGTTGCAAACGTATCTATAATTATTGATGTTCCATGCTTGTTTCATATCTACTTTCTTATGTTTTGTCCACACTTTGGAGTACTTTTTATACACTTTGTTGTACTAACCTATTAACAAGATGCCATAGTGCCAATTGCCTGTTTTCTGCTGTTTTGGGTTCCAGCAAAGTAAGAAAATCAATATTCTCGGAATTGGACCGGACAAAAGCCAAAGTCGATATTTTACCAGAAGAATCACGGAGCCAGAAGACGAGACAGAGAGGGGCCACAGGGTGGCCACACCACCCCTTGGCGCGGGCAGCCCTAGGCCGCGCCAGGGCATGGTGTGGGTCCCCTGGCCGCCCATCGACCTTGCCTCTTCGCCTATAAGATGCCTCCCGATGCAAAAACCCTAAATCGACAAGCCTCCAGCCACGAAAAGTTCCGCACAGCTGCCGCCACCATAGGGGAGATTCGGGGGACAGAAGTCTTTGTTCTGGCACCCTACCGTGACGGGGAAGTGCCCCCGTAGCCATCTCCATCGATCTCCACCACCATCTCCATCCCCGTTGCTGATTCCCATGATGATGAGGGAGTAGTTCTTCCTCGAGGCTAAGGGTTCTACCGGTAGCTGTGTTCATCTCTCTCTCTATGCATGATCATATTGTGATCATGAGCTTTGTAATCAAGTAGATCTACCTTGCTACTCAAGTGCTTTAATATATCTCT
The DNA here is from genome assembly GCA_023614405.1 of Avena insularis. Taxonomy (NCBI): domain Eukaryota; kingdom Viridiplantae; phylum Streptophyta; class Magnoliopsida; order Poales; family Poaceae; genus Avena; species Avena insularis. Next base: position 354,236,888 of record CM042694.1, read on the forward strand.
GCTCTCCCCATGTGTGTGAAAGTGACAGCGTGCACACCATGGTGGTACTTAGGCTAGAGATTACAATTACTTGTTATGAGTTATATTTGGAGTTGGATGTCTATGAAATTGTGGTGTTTGTTGGAACTATCTAGAGCTCAAGGTTGGGGTTATCTAGATGGGGAAAGCGAACTTTTAGGAGTGCTGTTATAGCCCTACCATGGATTAGAGTGTCCAACCATAGAGTAGTTAAGAGTAGTATCATAAAGAGAAGATATTTATATGAGAGTGTTCACTAGTGAAAGTATGATACCTAGGCCTCGTTTCTAAGCATTGAAACACCGTTTGCAACTAGATCTGTTACATGTTTGCTTGCTGCCACCTTTATTTTAGTTTGCCTTTAGTCTCTTCCATGCCATCAAGCTCTTTTCTGGCACCATTACCACTTATAATTATCCGTACCACTTGTATTTCACTATCTCTTCACCGAACTAGTGCACCTATACACCTGACAAGTGTATTGGGTGTGTTGGGGACACATGAGACTTTTTGTATCTTGATTGCAGGGTTGCTTGCGAGGGATACCTTTGACCACTTCCTCCCTGAGTTCGATAAACCTTGGGTAATCCACTTAAGGGATACTTGCTGATGTTCTACAAACCTCTGCACTTGGAGGCCCAACAACTGTCTACAAGAATAGAAGTGCGTAGACATCACGGGTACCGCTGCTTTGTTGGTGTGAGCACCTCGCTGAGGTAGTATACTAGGCGTTGAACCCTGTGGACCTTATTTTCTTTGGCTCACTCCACCACGAGCACCTGACCACCTGGTTGGTGGCTGAGATGTATAGCAGCAGTGGCTCCTTTTCGCGAGGCGTGACCAATACTAGCGAGGTGGATAGTAGGCGCTTGAGGTCTTCAATTGCTTCTTGTGCTTCGTCTATTCACTCGAACTTGTTAGCTTTACGGAGAAGTTGGCGGAAGGGTAGTGCCTTTTCGTCCATCCAACTGATGAATCGACTGAGCGCCATGATTCGCCCAGCCAGCTGCTGGACGCCTTTTACGTTCTTCAGCTTTTCCATGGGCAGTATGGCCTTTATCTTCTTTGCGTTTGCCTAAATCCCCCTCGCAGAGATGAGATACCCGAGTAATTGCCCAGATGGTATGTCGAAGGCGCATTTGTCCGGATTGAGCTTGATCCAGTAGCGATCGAGGTTATCGAAGGTCTCGCAGAGGTCGTTGATTAACGTGGCTTCCTCTTTGGTTTTGATGATGATGTCATCAATGTAGACTTGGATATTGTGACCAAGTTGGTTCTTGAGGCAGTCCTGCATGCACCGTTGATAGGTGGCTCCTGCGTTTTTAGCCCGAAGGTCATCGTCTTGTAGTAGAACACACCAAAGGGTGTTGTGAACTCTGGTTTCTCTTGGTCTTCCTCCTTCATCCGAATCTGATTGTAGCCTGAGTAGGCATCGAGGAAGCAGAGGTGCTCGCATCCTGCAGTGGAGTCGATTATCTGATCGATCCATGGCAACGGGAAGTGATCCTTCGGGCAGTGCTTGTTCAAGGAAGTGAAGTCCACGCACATCCACAGGATATCCGTGTCCTTTTTAGGCACTAGCATTGTATTTACGAGCCAGGTGCTTTCCTTGATCTCGCGTATGAAATTTGCGTTCAGGAGTCTGTTGATCTCCTTACCAACTGCTTTTGCTCTTGGTTCAGACAGTCGCCGTAGTGTTTGCTTGACTGGCCTTGCGTCTGGATTCACATTGAGTGAGTGCTCGGCAAATTCACTGGGAACTCCTGACATGTCCGCTGGACACAAGGCAAAGATTTCCTAGTTCTCACGGAGGAACTCGACGAGCGCGAGTTCCTATGCTGGACTCAAGTTGATGGTGATGAGGGCCATCTTGGCTGGGTTCGTTGGGTGGACCTAGACATTCTTGGTGTGCACCGACGAGTCGAAGGATAGGTCGGGCGGGCTTGGCTTGCTCACCGGAGGCAGACTGTTACCTGTCGACTCCTTCAATCTTGCGAGTTCCTCTTGCATGCTGAAGGACTAGGAAATTCTGTTGAATTCCCTGTCGCAGCTATCAGACCTCTCGAATCTTCCGTTGATTGTGATGACATTGTTTGGGCCTGGCATCTTCACCTGCAGATAGGAGTAGTGTGGTACCGCCATGAACCTCGCGAACGCGACACGTTCGAGGATGTAGTCGTACTGTGAAGGCCAGTCGACGACTTCAAAGTCGATGCGTTCTCGTCGAAAATTTTGAGGCGTGCCGAAGATGACGTCAAGGTTGATTTTGCCCAGGATGTACACTCCCTTCCCTGGGACGATGCCGTGGAACGTCGTGTCTGAAACTTCCAGACATGTCAGAGGAATCCTCATTTCACACAAGGTGTTGAGGGCAAACCTCTAGGGTGGCTCGATCTTTCACGAATCCCACTCAAATCGAGGATGGAGTGTGGGGGAACGAGGGGAGGATGAACACGACAAACTCACGCACGAATAACGCGATGAACACACACACGCAAAACCACGATACACACCAATAGCTCACGCGGGCGGTGACCGGTCCGGCGCAATCCCTAGGATCAGCGTCGGGCGGAGGACTCTCTCTCGAACCGACACAGTGAGATGGGAGACTCGATGAGATCTTGACGTCTTGGCAAAGGGACATTGATGCCAAGGCCTTGTACAACGCGGTGGCACGATGCAAACTCCAACGAGGTTTGGGGATATTTGGTGCTCCTTTGTCAAAGGAGCATGAGGCAAGAACTAGATAGATCCACAAGGGGTTTCCACTAATTCCAAATATCATGCCTCAGGTTTAAAATGGAGGTGGGGGACTATATATAGGCCAGCCACTTAAACAGGGGTACTTTAGGAATAAAAGACAAGTTCTGGACGGACTAAGGGGTACATGGGCTGCAGGCCCAAAGGCCTTTTCATGCCTGGCGTCGGTCGAACTGGAGACTCCGGTGTGCAGGCCGGAGACTCCGGTATAGGCAGGAGAATCCGGTGTAGCCTCCGGACTAGCCTCTGGAGGGGCCTTCAAATTTTCCCAGGGCCCAGTGCAGGGGGTCAGACCGGAGAGTGGGCCGGAGACTCCGGTGTGTGCAGACCGGAGATCAAGTCTGAGCAGCTCCAGCGGCTTCTGCTTCATGCTCTACTCCTTGTTCTCCATCCTTGGGTGCTTGGTGATGTGTCGAGGCTTGGTACCTGATGATGCATAGGGTAGTTGCATGAAGTAGCACACCATCCAAGGAGGTGTCAAATTGGCATGAGGAGAGGAGCGAGTTCACCTTAGCTTGTAGGAGTTTGTCTCGGGCACAAGTCATGGGTCCACTTGGGGGACTTGTTGGTGTAGATGTGGGAGCGTCCGTAGGACGGGCTGCATTAGCTCCCCCCTTGGGAAGGAGTCGTCCTCGACTCTTCATGGTTATCATCTTGAACATCTCCATGGTAGGGTGAGAGATCCTTGACATTGAATGTATTGCTTGCAAGGTACTTGGAGGTCGGTATGTCGATGATTTAGGCGTTGTTGTTAATTCTTTTGAGGACCTTGAAGGGACCATCTTCTCTTGGCTTGAGCTTGGAGTCACGTTCCTTGGGGAAGCGGTCTTTGCTTAGGTGTATCCACACAAGGTCACCTTCTTCAAAGATCATAACCTTGAAGCCTGGCGAAGGACTTGTTGTTCGATAGTAGCTCTTTTTTCTTCATGAAGTTTCTTCATAGCTTGTGCGCGCTTCTCGATGCCCATATTCGTGTGCTCATGGAGAGGTAGTGGTAGGATGTCAAGCGCGGTGAGGGGCTCGAAACCATAGACGATCATGAAGGGACTCATCTTGGTTGTTGAGTGCTTGGCACGGTTGTAGGCAAACTCAGTGTGTGGAATGCATTCCTCCCAATCTTTCAAGTTCTTCTTGATCAACACACATAGAAGGGTTCTGAGGCTTCGGTTGACAACTTCGGTTTGGCCATCGGTTTGAGGAGGCGATGCGGATGAAAAGAGGAGCTTGACGCCGATCTTGGCCATGAGGGTCTTCCATAAGTAGCTCATGAATATGATGTCGCGGTCGGAGACGATTGTTATTGGCACACCGTGAAGATGGACGATTTCCCTGAAAAACAGATTTGCAGCATGTGAAGCATCGTCGGTCTTATGGCACGGTATGAAGTGTGCCATTTTGGAAAAGCGATCCACGACAACAAAGATGGAATCATGACCATGCTTAGATCTAGGAAATCCTAACACGAAATCCATGCTAATGTCGGACCAAGGTGTATGAGGAATAGGCAATGGCATATAAAGACCATAGGGATTAGCTTGCGACTTAGCTTGAACACAAGTCATGCATCGTTGAACGTAGCACTCCACGTCGCGCTTCATCTTGGGCCAAAAGTAGTGAGTAGAGAGCATGTCCAACGTCTTGTCACGGCCAAAGTGACCCATAAGGCTTCCACCATGCGATTCTTGGAGAAGAAAAAGTTGGAGCAACGATTTTGGAATGAAAAGTTTGATTGTTTAAAGAGAAAACCCTTATGCAAATAGAAATCATCAACTCCTTTGTCAATGGAGCACTTTGCGAAAATTGGTTCAAAGAACAGGTCGGAAGCATACAAAGTTTTTATTTCCTCAAGACCCAACACGTTGATTTCAAGTCTCGTAAGAAGGCTTGTGTGCTTGCGAGACAAAGCGTCCGCAACTACATTATCTTTGCCCTTCTTATACTTGACAATGTACGGAAAAGATTTAATGAACTCAACCCACTTAGCGTGTCTCTTAATCAAGTTGGCTTGGCCTTTGAGATATTTCAACGACTCATGGTTGGAATGTATTATAAATTCCTTGGGCCATAGGTAGTGTTGCCAAACTTGAAGAACACGAACTAAGGCAAAAAGCTCTTTGTCATAAATTGGATAATTAAGGCGAGCACCATCAAGTTTCTCGCTATGATAGGTTATAGGACGTCCATTTTGCATAAGGACTCCTCCAATGGCAACACCACTAGCATCACACTATCTCAAAAGTTTTTGTGAAATCCGGTAACGCAAGGAGAGATGCTTTCGTGAGTCTCTTTTTAAGTTCATCAAAAGCTTTTTGTTGTGCTTTGCCCCACACGAAGGTGACATTCTTTTTCGTCAACTCCTTGAGAGGACAAGCAATGGTAGGGAAGTCTTTCACAAAGCAACGATATAAACCGGCCAACCCATGAAAACTTCGAAGTTCACTCACATTTGTTGGGATGGGCCAATCTCGTATGTCCTTTACCTTGGAAACATCAAGTTCAATTCCCTTCGAAGAAACGACAAATCCAAGAAAAATCAACTTGTCTTTAGCAAAAGTGCACTTGGGAAGATTAGCATAAAGCTTTTCATGTCGAAGGATTTACAAAACTTCCTTGACATGTGTTATATGGTCCTCAAGTGATTTGCTATAAACAAGAATATCATCGAAATAGACATCAACACTTTTTCCAATAAGAGAACGCAAGATATGATTCATGAGGCGCATGAAGGTGGACGGGGCATTAGATAAACCAAAGGGCATAACCAACCATTCATAGAGACCAAGTTTGGTCTTGAAGGCAGTTTTCCACTCATCACCTTCAACCATGCATATTTGATGGTAACCACTACGAAGATAAATTTTTGAAAAAATAGTGGCTCCACACAATTCATCAAGCATGTCATCGAGACGTGGTATGGGATGTCGATAACGTACGGTGATAGCATTGATTGGACGGTAGTCCATGCATAACTGTAATGTATCATCTGTTTTTGGAACAAGTATCACGGGTACGGCACTTGGACTAGTGCTAACTTGGATCAAACCTTTGGGGACGAGTTGGTTGATTTGACGTTCAATCTCCTTTGTCTCCTCCAGGTTCATGCGGTAAGCGGCGCGGTTGGGAAGTGGTGCACCGGGGATGAGGTTAATGCGATGTTTGATGCCGCGAAGAGGAGGTAGTCCATGTGGAAGCTCTTTGGGGAACATGCACCTGGAAGTGGTGCACCGGGGATAACGTACGATGGGATGTCGATAACGTACGGTGATAGCATTGATTGGACGGTAGTCCATGCATAACTGTAATGTATCATCTGTTTTTGGAACAAGTATCACGGGTACGGCACTTGGACTAGTGCTAACTTGGATCAAACCTTTGGGGACGAGTTGGTTGATTTGACGTTCAATCTCCTTTGTCTCCTCCAGGTTCATGCGGTAAGTGGCGCGGTTGGGAAGTGGTGCACCGGGGATGAGGTTAATGCGATGTTTGATGCCGCGAAGAGGAGGTAGTCCATGTGGAAGCTCTTTGGGGAACACATCCTTGAATTCCTGCAAAACACTCATCAAATATGGAGGAACATTGGTTAATTCATTAGTTCCTTGCGCTAGTCCCTTGCAAAGGAGGACATAGTGCAAGATGGATGGATTGTTCCGAACATCTCTCATCTCACTTTTGGTGGCAAGGAGAACACTCTTAGTTTTTCCACTCGAGTTTGGCTTGTGGCTCTCACTCACTATGAGGTGGTTCTCTCTCTCACCGCTCTTCTCACAAATAGGTGTTGTGCTTTGCACCCTCGCTAAATCCTTTGCATTGTCCGCAATTATTTGGATAGGAGTCATCGGTTGCAAAACACATGTTTTGTTGAGCCATTTGAAGGTGTATACTTTGGTGCGACCATCATGTTTAGCAGCCTTGTCAAATTGCCACGGTCGACCAAGAAGCATGTGGAAAACTGTCATAGGAACCACATCACACTCCACCGTACCTTTGTAAGGACCAATGGTGAAGGAGATCGATACGGTATGCTTGATCTTTACGGACCCTTGGTCACTTAGCCATTGCATGTGGTAGGGGTGCTTGTGCGGATGGAGGGTGAGGTTGAGCTTCTCACACAATTCGGTGCTAGCAAGGTTGTGACAACTCCCTCCGTCAATGATCACCTTGCTGGATTTGCCATTGATACCGGCTCGTGTTTGGAAGATATTGGAGTGTTGGTCTTCATGCTCTTGTGCTTGAGTGGTCAAGATCCTTGTGACGACAAGCGATGGACTTGCGTCATGTTCACACATGAGGAGTTCTTGGTCATCTTCCACCCGTTGCCTTTCCATTGCTTCCTTGACTCGGGCATCAAATTCATCTTCACTCAAGTACTCTTCATCACCATTGTCATGGATGAACAAGACTTTCTTGTTTCCACATTCGGCCGACTTGTGTCCTTTACCTCCACACCTGTAGAATTCACCATTGAAAGGTGTATCACTCTTTGCTTGTTTGCCACTTGGGGGCAGTTTTCCTTGAGGAAGTGTGGGCTTGAAGGAAGGCTTGGAGGTACTTGAGGAGCTTCCATTGAAAGTTTTGGCGTAGCGGTTCGAGCTTGCTTGTAGGTGAAATACGTCTTGGGCTTGTTGTACTTGATGTCCTCTTGCACTTGACGTTCAGCCTTTGTTGCGATGTGCACAAGCTCAACCATGGTGTTGTATGTTTGGAACTCGACGATGCGCTTGATTGGGTGATTCAAGCCAATAAGGAAATGTGCCATTGTTTGCTCCATGCACTCATCAATGTTTGCACGAATCAAGTTGAGTTCCATTTCCTTGAAGTACTCTTCCACGGTCTTTGTCCCTTGACAAAGCGATTGAAGGTTGTTGAAGAGGTCACGCATGTAATGCGCGGGGATGAACCGGGATCTCATGTGAGCCTTCATGTCATGCCAAGTTGTGATTGGTGGTTCTTGTCTTGCATCACGAGCAACTTGAACTTGTTCCCACCAAAGGTTGGTGTAATCATCAAACTCAAGCGAAGCCATGGCGACCATCTTCTCGTTGCTATAGTTGTGCATGCGAAAGATCTTGTCGACTTTGAGTGCCCATGAGAGGTATTCTTCGGGGTCATTGAATCCGGTAAACTTATTGTGAACTTCAGCTTGCCGAAAGTTTCTTCATCATTGCGGTCATTGCGACGAGCTTGGTGACCTTGTTGATGATCTTGTTGTTGATGCGGTGGAACTTGGTTCTTGCGACCGTGTTGTAGAGCTTGCTCTTGATATTGTTGTTGAGGAGCTTGCTCTTGCTCTTAGCGCGGTAGTTGACGATGTTGAGGCTCTTGGGCCCCATGAGGTTGTTGAGGATGTGGAGCCTCATGACACGGTTGATGACGAAGAGGAGGCTTGTTCCTCGGTTGGTGATGTTGATTAGGCACATGGGCCTCACAGCGAAGAACATGGTCATGAGCCTCTTGACGCGGTGGGCGTCACTCAACTTGTATCACTTGACGCTCCAAGTTTTGTTGAGGTGGAGGAGGCACCTCGTGATGACCATGGTGTCGGTGCGGATGTTCATGACGTTGATGATGAGCTTGATTCTCCAAATTGGAGTCATCACTTGTTGTGTCAAGTATGTGCCGCGGTCGATGGTGGTAGACTTGTGGTCGCACTTGCGGTTCTTCTTGTGGTTGCTCTTGTTGGATCACTAATGCCCTTGCGTGATGACGGTGTGCTTCTTGCCTTGATCGTGGCCTTGAAGAGAAATCACCATCATAGCTTGACATTGCGGCGTGCCGTGGGGAAGGTACATAGTTCGAAGAACTTCCATCTTCAACCACGGGGGCATCATTGCGTCTTGGAGCACTTGGTTGAAGATCTTGTTGAGGAGGACCATGACGATGCGATGAGCTTGAAGAGCTTGAAGCACGCCAAATTGTTCATCTTGTCGCATCTCAAGGGCTTGGCAACGTTCACGGAACTCTTGTCGAACGATGAAGTGACTTGCGCGCGTCATGTACAGTCCTTGATCTTCTTCTTGGGGAGGTGGTTGGCTTGATTCACCGTGCCTATTCATCATGCAAAACACACAAGTATTGTATATGGAAGTGGAATATGGTGGTGTTAGCCTTGTACCTCACCTTGGGGATTGCACCAAACTAGAAACCACAAGTGAGAGCTATAAGCGTGCTAAGTGGAATTGCAAAGAAAACTCACACTAAAGAAAGAACTAACTCTCAAAAGCTTGTTGGTGGTAGGTTATGATTGTGGAAAGCCAAAGAACCAACCAAAAGAAAAGGGATAGTCAAAAGTGGGTAAAATCCAACAAAACTCAAGTCAAAGGCGAAGGTCAACAACTCAAAAGGGTGACGGGAACCTACGACTATATACACACACGTGGAGATAGTTGGGATTGCCACGACTATGAAAATGAGCAAACAAAATGTCCTAACAAAGACTAAGCTCGTTGTCGTGCCAATGCAAGGAGAGACCATGGCTCGTTTGCAAAGAGGAAAAATGAGCAACGGATTTGTGCACTTGCCTTGGGCGCTCTTCTTTCTCTCTTGCTTACAAGATTTGAGACTCGCTTTTGCAAGGGGAGACTACTTTCCTTTTTCTTTTGCTTTGTATCTTTTTCTTTCTTTCTTTTTTTGCTCTCCCTCGATGCTACCTAGTAACACTTGTATTGCTCTTGCACTCTCACTATCCAAGGACAAATGCACAATGCTCAAGCAAACACAAGATGAGCCACTTTCATGGGATAGGTACACACAAGGAAGATAAGGGTTAACAAGGTGACGCAAGTTATACCTTCATTGGTGATGATGAACTTGGCGTCAGTTGTGCGGGATGATGTTCGTGGGCCGTGTTGTCGATGAGCACGGGGTTTGTTGATGCGGAAGCTTGCTGTTAGTTGTCTACATGCACACGGGCACAAACAAACAAGAGGAAATTAGCCAATGCAAGATTAGAGGCAAACTATCAAAATCAGGCATCAGGGCCGGAGACTCTGGGGTTTCAGGCCGGAAACTCCGGTCCAGGCTGGAGACTCCGGTGTGGATAGGCGGGAGACTCTGGTGTAGGCCGGAGACTCCGGTGTGCAGGCCGGAGACACCGGTCTGGAGTCAGATCGTGAACTGCTCGTGCTCTTGAGCGGAAATCCACGCCTTGGGTCCTCAAATCCGCGAAAAATTGGCCAAATTGGGCTGGGAAAACACAGGATAAAGCTGGACCAACTCCTAAGACAAGGTTTGGTCGCATCAAAACCACAAATAAGACTCCAAATCAAGAGATCGATCCAAAGGCAAATATGGGGCTCTTTTTTGTGGGGATTTTAGAATTTTTGGTGGATAGAAGAAAAATTTGTGGGAGAGTTCGTGAGCAATGAAGCTCTTGATACCAATATGTTGAGGGCAAACCTCTAGGGTGGCCCGATCTTTCACGAATCCCACTCAAATCGAGGATGGAGTGCGGGGGAAGGAGGGGAGGATGAACATGATGAACTCACGCACGAAGAACGCGATGAACACACACACGCAAAACCACGATACACACCAATAGCTCACGCCGACGGTGACCGGTCGGGAGCAATCCCTAGGATCGGTGTCGAGCGGAGGACTCGATGAGATGGGAGACTCGGTGAGATCTTGACGTCTGGCAAAGGGAGACCGATGCCAAGGCCTTGTACAACGCGGAGGCACGATGCAAACTCCAACGAGGTTTGGGGATATTTGGTGCTCCTTTGTCAAAGGAGCATGAGGCAAGCACTAGATAGATCCACAAGGGGTTTCCACTATTTCCAAATATCATGCCTCGGGTTTACAATGGAGGTGGGGGACTATATATAGGCTAGGCACTTAAACAGGGGTATTTTAGGAATAAAAGCCAAGTTCTGGATGGACTAAGGGGTACATGGGCCACTGGCCCAAAGGCCTTTTCATGCCTGGCGTCGGTCGGACCGAAGACTCCGGTGTGTAGGCCGGAGACTCCGATCTAGGCCGGAGAATCCGGTGTAGCCTCCAGACTAGCCTCCGGAGGGGCCTTCAGATTGTCCCAGGGCCTGGTGCAGGGGGTCAGACCGGAGAGTGGGCCGGAGTCTCCTGGGTCTTCAGACCGGATACTTTGGCAGGCCGAAGACTCCGATGTGCGCAGACCGAAGACTCCGATCTGAGAAGCTCCAGCGGCTTCTGCTTCACGCTCTACTCCTTGTTCTCCATCCTTGGGTGCTTGGTGATGTGTCGAGGCTTCGTACCTGATGATGCATAGGGTAGTTTCATGAAGTAGCACACCATCCAAGGAGGTGTCAAATTGGCACGAGGAGAGGAGCGAGTTCACCTTAGCTTGTAGGAGTTTGGCTCGGGTACGAGTAATGGGTCCACTTGGGGGACTTGTTGGTGTAGATGTGGGAGCGTCCGTAGGACGGCTGCATCACAAGGTACTTGTGAACATGAGATTGATGCCGCTTCCGCTGTCCATGAATATGCGAATCATATCAAATCCCTCCATCTGTGCCTTGAGTATGTAGGGACAATGGCCTAGGCGAGGTACTTGGCGCGAATGGTCGCGCTTGTCGAAGGTGATGCAGGACTCGCTTCCACTGAGGTACACAGTGGTGGAGGGCAGAGAGTTTATTGCCAAGTTGTCTTGCCGAGTGATTGCCTTCTATGTTCGATTTGAGGGGCACCCTTTTTTGGATCATCCCCATGTTGCCCACGGCTCGCGGGTATGGCTCACTAATACGTTGCTAACGTATCTATAATTTTTGATGTTCCATGCTTGTTTTATATCTACTTTCTTATGTTTTGTCCACACTTTGGAGTATTTTTATACACTTTCTTGGACTAACCTATTAACAAGATGCCACAGTGCTAGTTGCCAGTTTTCTGCTATTTTTTGCTCCAGGAAAGTCAGAAAATGAATATTCTCGGAATTGGACCAGACAAAAGCCAAAGTCGATATTTTACCGGAAGACTCACGGAGCCAAAAGACGAGACGGAGAGGGGCCACAGGGCAGCCACACACCCCTTGGCGCGGGCAGCCCTAGGCCGCGCCAGGGCATGGTGTGGGCCCCCTGGTCGGCCACCGACCTCGCCCCTTCGCCTATAAGAAGCCCCTGGGATGAAAACCCTAAATCGAACAGCCTCCAGCCACGAAAAGTTCCGTAGCGCTGCCGCCACCGAAGGGGAGATTCGGGGGACAGAAAGTCTCTATTCTGGCACCCTGCCGGGACGGGGAAGTGCCCCGGGAGCCATCTCCATCGATCTCCACCACCATCTCCATCGCCGTTGCCGATTCCCATGATGATGAGGGAGTAGTTCTTCCTCGAGGCTAAGGGTTCTACCGGTAGCTATGTGTTCATCTCACTCTCTATGCATGATCATATTGTGATCATGTGCTTTGTAATCAAGTAGATCTACCTTGCTACTCAAGTGCTTTAATAGATCTCTGCTCTCCCCATGTGTGTGAAAGTGACAACATGTACACCATGGTGGCACTTAGGCTAGAGATTACAAATACTTGTTATGAGTTATATTTGGAGTTGGATGTCTCTATGAAATTGTGGTGTTTGTTGGAACCATCTACCGCTCAAGGTGACAGTGTGGGGTTATCTAGATGGGGAAAGCGAACTTTGATGTGTGTTGTTATAGCCCTACCATGGATTAGAGTGTCCAACTAGAGAGTAGTTCAGAGTAGTATCATAAAGAGAAGATATTTATATGAGAGTGTTCACTAGTGAAAGTATGATCCCTAGGCCTTGTTTCTAAGCATTGAAACACTGTTTGCAACTAGATCTGTTACATGTTTGCTTGCTTCCATCTTTATTTCAGATTGCCTTTAGTCTCTTCCTACCCGTCAACCATGCGCCATTAAAGCTATTTTCTGGCACCGTTACCACTTATAATTATCCATACCACTTATATTTCACTATCTCTTCGCCGAACTAGTGCACCTATACACCTAACAAGTGTATTGGGTGTGTTGGGGACACAAGAGACTTCTTGTATCTTTATTGTAGGGTTGCTTGAGAGGGATACCTTTGACCACTTCCTCCCTGAGTTCGATAAACCTTGGGTAATCCACTTAAGGGAAACTTGCTGCTATTCTACAAACCTCTGCACTTGGAGGCCCAACAACTGTCTACAAGAATAGAAGTACGTAGACATCAAGCTATTTTCTGGCGCCGTTGCCGAGGAGGTAAGATAAAAGGTACTCACATCCTCCGGTGTGAGTGCTCGAAGTTATTTCCTTTAGATTCTTCATTTTTTGTCTTTTTGTTTCTTGTTTTCACTAGTTAGGCTTAATGGAAAAAATAGAGAGCTTTATAGTATTTATCTTGAGTTAGGACATGAAGTGTTTGAAGAGAAAATTAAAAAACCTATGGAACTTTATTTGCATGCTAATAACAATGTTGTTAGTATGAATTCTTTGGACACTATTATTGCTAATGCTATGGAAAAGTCTAAGCTTGGGGAAGCTAGTTTTTTATGAAAATGATCTTTTTAGTTCCCCAGCTTTGGAAGATAGCTATTCTATTGCTTATGATGATACCAAACCTCCAATATATGATGATTACAATGATGAATATGATATTTTCAGTCCACCTACTATTGAGGAGAAAATTAATTATGATTACAATATGCCTCCTATATTTGATGATTATGGTGATGAGAATAATAATGATAGCTATTTTGTTGAATTTTCTCCCACTACAATTAATAAGAATGACTATGTTTATATGGAGAGTATTAATTCTTTTATGCATGTGGCTCATGATAAGAATGTTTTATGTCATAGTTATATTGTTAATTTTATTCTTGATGCTACTGAAAGTTATTATGAGAGAGGGAAACATGGTTTTATGTATCTCAACAATATTAAGTTTCCCCTCTTTATGTTGAAAGTCTTGAAGTTGCACTTGTTTTGCTTTACTATGCTTGTTACTTTGTGCTTTCATGACTTGTTTCTTTACAAGATTCCTATGTATAGGAAGTGGGTTAGACTTAAATGTTCTTTGAATTTTCTTCTTGATGCTCTCTTTTACTTCAATTCATATTTCTTATGTGAGCATCTTCTCAAACTATCATGCCTAACTTGAAGGCGTTAAAGAAAAGTACTTCTTGGGAGATAACCCAATAGTTTTCTTGAGTCTTAGAAGTTATTACTTCTGTAATAACCGTTCCTTATCCTTTTTTATTTTATTTTTGTGCCGAGAATAGCCTCTAATGAGAGAGAAGTAATGCTTGGGGAAGTTGCTGTCCTGAAACAGATTTTTGTGCTTCGCTGTAAAAAATCATGAAACATCTTTGTACGTTGGTTTGAGCTGTAATATTTTTCCTTCTACCCCGGGTTGTTATCCAACTTTCGTTAGTTCAACACTTTTCAATTTGAGAAACAGAAGGGCTTCGAACAAAATTAGTTTTTACCTGCTGGTCTGTTTTGACAGATTTCTGCCATTGTTTGCATTTGCTTCTTGTTGATTGCTTTTTGGGTTCCTTTGGGGAATTGAGCTTTTTGAGGGAAGTGCTACAGTACCTTGTGTTTTAATGGAAGTTTTATTGGTGTTGAAACGGAGATCAAATACTTATTATCTTGAGTACACTAATGTTGCTAATAAAGATTCTGTGAAGTTTTGTATGAAGGAAAAATTTTAGGTGTAAGGAAAGAGTGATGTAATGAGATGAAGAATGGACTAAATATGATATTGGGTGGCCCGATCTTCTCAGCAAGCACTTTTCGATGGTGATGGTGGATGATAGATAACTAGCCTATAGCTATGAATTCTCCCGCTCGATCCCTAATGCCAATGCAACAGCTCTCGAACCTTGTAGTATATTCACAACACCATGCTCTTGCGCACGAAGCCGTGACCACGAACGGTAGTATGGAATCTACTAATTCCCAATGGAACAATAGATCAAACTTAATTATAGTTGGTACATTCGAACACAGGGTAATTCCAGAGGTTCTATGAAAGAAACATCTCCAAAATATTTTAACGTGGTCTAAACCTAGATAATAGTGTGCCTCCATCTATTTATGAGTCTGGGGGTGCGGTGGCTAAGGGGTGGCCGAGTTGGTCCCACCCAACTATGGTACAAACCGACCCAAAATTGGGTTCGGCTCAGGTTTCTGCCGTGGCAGAATTTGGGCCCGTTTACAAGTTGCAGCCGTGGCGTAAAAACGCTGCTTCTGCTCGCCATGCGAGATCCTGCCATGTGTTGATCTTCTTCTTGGTTGCTCCTTGCGCTTCCTCCCTCTCCTCCCTCGCGCATTCTTCATTGATCAACACGCCATACTCCATATGCTTCAGCTCCTCGCTCCGTGATACGCCTTCTTCTCCCATGTACCTGATCATACAATAGCACAACGACTTAGGCAATATAAAGTTCTTATAAATGAAAGCATCATGGTCAACTAGGAATGAATTCACCTGATAGTCATTATTGATTTGACTCAATATTTCCTTCCAGTTCAAGTAGTCAGAATCATCATAATCCTTGTATATATCCTCATCATCCTTGTATATATCCTCATCATCCTCCCTTTCTTCATGAAAAGCCGTCCACGACTTTAGGTAAGATGAAAGTGGAAGAAACAAAAAGAACAACATGTACGCAAAGTATATGTATATATAACATGTTGTATTATTGTTGTTCACATGAAAAGTATGTCCAATATACATCAACAACTTATATTACAGGTATAAGTGAAGTACAAAGAATCATGATCATGGTGAAAAACAACTAAATAGATAGTCTTGTTCTTCAATATTAAATTCATTTTCTCAAAGAAGACCCATGATCAAATTTGTGAACAAGGTCAAACCAATTCAATATGTGTGAAAAACAAATTGATCCATGCCATGCTTCAACTGTGCTACTCTGATTATTATTAACATGATCATGTTGTCTAGTATGTAAGATGCAACTCAATTTTCAAATATCAAGGAAGTATAAAGTAGTAACATAACTAGACAAAGACTTTTGGGATAAAGACAATGAATATGAAAACTTGGGTTCTATTCAAGCAAGATTAGAACAATCCAACATAGGTAAAATTACTTGTGTTGGTTGCAATATATCAACTAGACCAGAATGTATTTCCATAATATCTCGAACATGAACTATTGTCCCATAGCAAACATTTTGTGACACATTGCATATATGGCTGAAAACAACTTGTTTCAGTTCAGCGATTCTATCACAAGTAATGCATATGTGATCCACAAGAAAATTTTCTTCCATGCTATATTCACCAATTAGATTGAAAGTGAAACAAGGAGAATATGTGCTAGAATTCAGAAATGAAATTTCAGAAATCTTATCCATAGCCCAACTCGTACTCATATGTTCATTTAGCATGATGGAAAACACAATATCAGCAGGTGGTATTCGAGCAAGTATTTCTTTATGTGTAATCAGTACCACATGATCAAAATTGGAATTTGGTAAACTATCACATGTTGCTGAAACAGTAGTGTAAGGCAAATCACAAGGAGGCTTCAGTAAAGGAATAGACTCACAATATGTCGCACATGTTGGCTAAATCTCCAAATCAGTACCAATGTCATCAAAAATCTCATCAGTTGTAGTAGGTACTAAAACATCCTCCACAAGTGACAATGCACAGTCCAGTGATACAGGTTGTAACATAGACGACTCCCTTTCTTGAAAAGCAACTTGGATATCACAAGAAACAACACTAGGAGTAGAGATGATTACATTAGTAGAAACCTCATTTGTCTCATCAACTCTCACTCCCGGTTCTTCTACGATAGGATAAAAATGTGGTTTTATGTTGGTGGTTACAGGTGCACATAGGTTTTGACGCCTAATCTCCTGAAATTGCTTAATACGTGAACGTGCTAACCAAGTGTGCTTATCATTCCAAAAGATAGTAGGATCAGAACACGCACTACCAAACACAACCTGAAATTGATTACACCACTTTGTTCCCAACATGATATGACAGGAGTAAAACGCTCTAGGAATGACAAAACAAGAAATCTCTCTACTAGGGCCATAAATGGTGAGTGGAACAGATGCGATCTGAGTAACAGGTAGTGGATGACTAGAAGTTGCTAACATAAATGGTTTTTTTAAAGCGCTTGTGTATAATTGTAGCTTTTCAACAACCTCAACACTAACCAAATTTATGTAAGAACAAGTATCAATGGTAGAAGGAGCTTGTATACCACTAATTTCTGTGATGAAGTGGAACAAACCCGACGTAGGTACTACTCCTGACTCCTCTTGCCAAAATGTGTTGCTACAGTAGGATTGTAATGGAAAGGGATAATCATCTGCATCCTTTTTATGCATCACATCAACACTACTAGAATACATGATTAGTAGGTTAGTGCAATAATCAAAATATGTTTGGTGGAACACTGACAACTCACTCTCAACTGACAAGAAAGCAGATATTACCGTTGCAAAGTGAATAGAGATGCTTTACCAAACGTCATCAAAGACTTATGCACTGATGTGATGAAGTGAATATCAATGGTATAGAGAATGATCGCAGGACACACAGGTTATTTATGGTGGAGCTATAGGTATGGTACCCTATCTACACCGCAAACAAGTCCTAGTGCTGATCGTACAAATACCCAAGAAACACACACGTGGAGAAAAACGTGGCAATGCAACTATGAAGGGTGTTGCACTACGCTCGAGAGACACTAGCAAAGCTCAAAGTAAACAGACACAAGATTGCTCAATCTACCGGTGCACAAAGATATCACTAGGCCTCTTTCTCAAATTCTCTTTTTCCACAATTTTTCTTTTTCTTTTGTATAGCTCTTTTTTTTGCTTTTTCTGTTGCTATATTGCTTTTTCTCTTCTTTTTTTGATTTGATATATCACACACGGCCAATTACAAAGTACAACACCAAAATCCTATGAGCATCCTATAGGAGCGGAAACTAGTCTCAATGGGCAAGTTCCTACACCTATGTAATATAATGGCTGTGGCTAAGGTTGAAGGAAAAGTGCAAATTCACACTTTGTAAAATTTCCTGCCGTGGCAGAAAAACAGGGCAATTTCGTGTCATGGCAGAAAATCCTGCCACGGCAGAAAACCACGTCAAAAACATGTCGCGACAGCCAATCCGAGTCGTGGCACAACAGGACTCCGCGGCAGGAAAAACAGGTTGTTTCCGTGCCGCGGCAGACTCGGTAGGAATTTTTTTTATTCCAACACGGCCAAGAGTAGTAGACTAGGACTCTTAGATTAGATCGGATCTGACCTTGTGGTGGCGGAAACAATGGTGGAAATTGACTAGAAAACGACTAGAAAAACAGATCTACAAAGAACAGATCTATGAAGAACAGATCTAGATCTAAACTAAAGGATGAACACGACCAACAACTATTACTCGTCTGCGATGCAATCTAGTCTATGATAACTCTTTTTGTGGGGCTTTTCTGTATAGGACGAAAAACACTCTCTAATCTATCGATGGATTGTGGATTGCTTACCGAGGCAACGAGGAAATCTGATACCAAGATGATATGGGGTGGCTGATCTTCTCAGCAAGCACTTGTCGATGGTGATGGTGGACGATAGATAACTAGCCTGTAGCTATGAACTCTCCCACTCGATCCCTGATGCTAATGCAACAGCTCTCGAACCTTGTAGGATATTCACAACACCACGCTCTTGCGCACGCAGCCGTGACCACGAACGGTAGTATGCAATCTACTAATTCCCAATGGAACAATAGATCACACTCAATTATAGTTGGTAGATTCAAACACAGGGTAATTCCAGAGGTTCTATGAAAGAAACATCTCCAAAATATTTTAACGTGGTCTAAACCTAGATAATAGTGCGCCCCCATCTATTTATGAGTCTTGGGGTGCGGCGGCTAAGGGGTGGCCGAGTTGGTCCCACCCAACTAGGGTACAAACCGACCCAAAATTGGGTTCGGTGCAGGTTTTTGCCGTGGCAGAATTTGGGCCTGTTTCTGTGCTGCGGCAGCCTGCCGTGGTAGAAAAGGACTCTGTTTCTATGCCCCGGCAGCCTGCCGTGGCACAAAAATGCATCGTTTCTCTGCCGCGGCAGAGATCCTGCCATGTGTTGATCTTCTTCTAGGTAGCTCCTTGCGCTTCCTCCCTCTCCTCCCTCGCACATTCTTCATTGATCAACACGCCATACTTCATATGCTTCATCTCCTCGCTCCGTGCTACGCCTTCTTCTCCCATGTACCTGATCAGACAATAGCACAAAGACTTAGGTAATATAAAGTTCTTATAAATGAAAGCATCATGGTCAACTAGGAATGAATTCACTGATAGTCATTATTGATTTTACTCAATATTTCCTTCCAGTTCAAGCAGTCAGAATCATCATAATCCTTGTATATATCCTCATCAAAAGCTCAAGCTTGGGGATGCAACCCGTGTCACCCCAAGAAATATCCAAGAAGTACAAGCGTCAAAGCTTGGGGATGCCCAAGGCCTCCCTTTCTTCATCACTAAAAATCTCAGGTTTCTTCCAAACACTTCATTTTTATTGTTTCATGCACAGTTGTGTTGTTCTTGGAGAGTCTTTGTTTTTGTTTTTGGTTTTCGTTTGCTTAGTTTGCTTGAATAAGTTGGTTGGATCCCAACACTTCTTTTGGAGAGAGACACACCTCGTTATTCATTGCCAAGAACACTCTAGTTTTCATTCTTATTGTTTTGTGAGTGTTCTCTTTTGCTAGCACTGTGTTTAGCCTTAGTTTTCTTGTGTTTTCAGTTTAGAACTTTTTAGTTCTTCTTTGTGGATTTGTGAGATAGGCTCACTGATCTTTATTTGTTATTATCTTTGTGAGTTCTTTCAAATAAGTCGATTGGTGTTGGAAAAGAGTAGGAAAGTTTATGCTTAAGTGGTATAAAAGGAGCTTGTTTTTGACTCTGGCCTATGCTTTGTCATGTCATGCTTGATATTGTTTTGGCTTTATGCTAATTTTTGCTGTAGCATGACATGTTATAAACAATTGAGATTTCTTAATGTGCCTTGAAAGAATCATGCGTTGTTTTAGCATATTAAAGCATAGTATTGTGGTATTCTCCTTTGATACTTTATTTGGGTTTACCTGGCGCATGCTCACACCATGTTAAGACTATCCCAAGTCACCATAGCCTCTATGATCCTTTAGTTTTCGACTTGTAATATCACTCTATGCTTTAATTAATGATGTTTTTTTGCTTTGCATGATTATGGCCATTATTGCTCTCTTAGTTGGTCGCTCCCAGTCTTTTGCTAGCCTCCATAACCAAGTATGAGTTCCACTCGTGCATCCAACTCCAAATAAAACCAAATTATTCCAAAGAGCCCATGATACCTACCTATTAGCATTTGCTATTCCAAGTATATTCATGTTTTTTATCTACCTTCCGAATAAAACTTGTTGTGATAAAACTAGTGATTAAAGCTCTCACGAACTTGATGGCACACTTTACTTTCCTTGCCCTTAATAAACTTGAACCATTGTGTCGTCTATGTTGTATATGCTTGCACTTATATGTTGGGGATTAGCAGAACGATGCTGTCATGGTGAACACTTTCAACATTGCACTTGTACTTTGTACCTAGTTGATATAATGTTCTTTTGTCTATGGATGTCGTTGGTGTGAAATGAAAGGGGAGCTTGTAAGTCCTGGAGTTATGTATGTGTATTAGAGAAACGCCTGGGCCGCCGGTCTAATCCATGCTGTCATGGTGGAAACCTGCAGCGTAACCATAATGAGCTGTCTGTGAAGCATTCTTCTTATAAAAAAAGAGATAGATACTGAGAAAAAGAGAAAAAAGAATAAAAAGAGTTATGATAAAATAGGAAAGAGAGAGAAAAGCACCATTTTCCCATGGTAAATAAGAAGATTGTTGAGATGCTCCTTGTCTGCTTGCCTTGTCATTTTGATATGGGGATTCTTCCGTATCATCGGGCAAGGGGTACCCCGTTGGCGGTTCTCTATGATACACATGTACTTACTATGACAAGAACTTACCGGTGACTAAACTTGAGTAGCATGAGGACGCTCCTACATCTACACCAACAAGTCCCCCAAGTGGACCCATGACTCGTGCCCGAGCCAAACTCCTACAAGCTAAGGTGAACTCGCTCCTCTCCTCGTGCCAATTTGATACCTCCTTGGATGGTATGCCACTTCATGCATCTACCCTATGCGTCATCAGGTACGAAGCTTCGACACATCACCAAGCACCCAAGGATGGAGAGCAAGGAGCAGAACGTGAAGCAAACGCCGCTGGAGCTGCTCAGACCGGAGTCTCCGTTCTGCGCACACCGGAGTCTCCGGCCTATAGATACCAGAGACTCCGGCCCTCTCTCCGGTCTGACCCCCTGCACCAGGCCCTGGGACAGTCTGACGACCCCTCTGGAGGCTGGTCCGGAGACTACACCGGATTCTCCGGTCTAGACCGGAGTCTCCGGTCGACCACACCGGAGTCTCCGGTCCGACCGACGCCAGGCATGAAAAGGCCTTTGGGCCGTCGGCCCATGTACCCATTAGTCCGTCCAGAACTTGTCTTTTATTCCTAAAGTACCCCTGTTTAAGTGGCTGGCCTATATATAGACCCCCACCTCCATTGTAAACCCTAGGCATGATATTGGAATTAGTGGAAACCCCTTTGTGGATCTATCTAATTCTTGCCTCATGCTCCTTGACAAAGGAGCACCAATATCCCCAAACCTCGTTGGAGTTTGCATCGTGCCTCCGCGTTGTACGAGGCCTAGGCATCAGTGTCCCTTTGCCTAGACGTCAAGATCTTACCGAGTCTCCCATCTCGCCGTGTCGGTTCGAGAGAGAGTCCTCCGCCCCACGCCGATCCTAGTTATTGCGCCGGACCGGTCACCGCCGACGTGAGCTATTGGTGTGTATCGTGGTTTTGTGTGTGTGTGTTCTTCGCGTTCTTCATGCGTGTGTTCGTCGTGTTCATCCTCCCCTCCTCTCCCCTCACTCCATCCTCAATTTGAAAGGGAATCGTGAAAGATCGGGCCACCATAGAGGTTTGCCCTCAACATATTGGTATCAAGAGCTTCGTTGCTCACGATTTTCCCCACAAATTTTTCTTCTATCCACCAAAAATTCGAAAATCCCCAAAAAATAGCCCATATTTGCCTTTGGATCGATCTCTTGATTTGGAGTGTTATTTGTGGTTTTGATCCGACCAAACCTTGTTTTAGGTGTTGGTCCAACTTTATCCTGCGTTTTCCCAGCCCAATTTGGCCAATTTTTCGCGGATTTGAGGACCCAAGGCGTGGATTTCCGCTGAAGAGCACGAGCAGTTCGCTATCTGACTCGAGACCGGAGTCTCCGGCCTACACACCGGAGTCTCCGGCCTACACCGGGGTCTCTGGCCTATCCACACCAGAGTCTCCAGCCTGGACCGGAGTTTCCGGCCTGACGCCTGATTTTGACAGTTTTTGCCTCTAATCTTGCATTGGCTAATTCCTTCTTGTTTGTTTGTGCCCGTGTGCGTGTCGTCAACTAACAACAAGCTTCTGCATCGACAACCCCCGCGCTCATTGACACCATGGCCCACGAACATCATCCCGCACCACTGACGCCAAGTTCATCATCATCAAAGAAGGTATAACTTGCGTCACCTTGTTAACGCCTATCTTCCTTTGTGTGTACCTATCCTATGAGAGTGGCTCATCTTGTGTTTGCTTGAGCATTGTGCATTGTCCTTGGATAGTGAGTGTGCAAGAGCAATATCTAGTGTGACTAGGTAGCATCAAGGGAGAGCAAAAAAAATACAAAAGAAAGAAAAAGATACAAAGAAAAATAAAAAGCAAAAGAAAAATTATCTCCCATTGCCAAAGAGAGTCTCAAAGCTTGTAAGCAAGAGAGAAAGAAGAGCGCCCAAGGCAAGTGCACAAATCCGTTGCTCATTTTTCCTCTTTGCAAATGAGCCACGGTCTCTCCTTGCATTGGCACGACAACGAGCTTAGTCTTTGTTAGGACACTTTGTTTGCTCATTTTCATAGTCGTTCCAATCCCAACTTTCTCCACGTGTGTGTATATAGTCGTAGGTTCCCGTCACCTATTTGAGTTGTTGACCTTCGCCTTTGACTTGAGTTTTGTTGGATTTTACCCACTTTTGACTATCCCTTTTCTTTTGGTTGGTTCTTTGGCTTTCCACAATCCTAACCTACCACCAACAAGCTTTTGAGAGTTAGTTCTTTCTTTAGTGTGAGTTTTCTTTGCATTTTCACTTTGCACGCTTATAGCTCTCACTTGTGGTTTCTAGTTTGGTGCAATCCCCAAGGTGAGGTACAAGGCTAACACCACCATATTCCACTTCCCTATACAATACTTGTGTGTCTTGCATGATGGATAGGAAGGGTGAGCCGAGCCAACCACCTCCCCAAGAAGAAGATCAAGGACCGTACATGACGCGCGCAAGTCACTTCATCGTCTACCAAGAGTTCCCTAAACGTTGCCAAGCCCTTGAGACACGACAAGATGAACAATTTGGCGAGATGCAAGCCGAGTTCAAGAACATCGAGAACTGCTTCGACGGCCTCGAACGACAAATGCATGCAATGCATCACAACTTCGGCCACCAAAATGAAGCGCTTCAATGCTCCGTCACTGAAACAAATGACAACCTTCGACGACTCATTAACAAAATGGCAAGACCGCGTTCACGTGCTTCAAGCTCTTCAAGCTCATCGCATCGTCATGGTCCTCCTCAACAAGATCTTCAACCAAGTGCTCCAAGACGCAATGATGCCCCCGTGGTTGAAGATGGAACCTCTTCAAACTATGTCCCTTCTCCACGGCACGCCGCAACGTCAAGCTATGATGGTGACCTCTCTTCAAGGCCACGAGCAAGGCAAGAAGCACACCGTCATCACGCAAGGGCACTAGTGATCCAACAAGAGCAACCACAAGAGGAACCGCAAGCGCAGCAACAAGTGCAACCGCAAGTCTACCACCATAGATCGCGACATATACTTGACACAACAAGTGATGACTCCAATTTGGAGAATCGAGCTTGTTATCAACGTGAAGCTCTCCAAGATCCTCCTCCTCGTCATCAACATCATGAACGTCCATACCGACACCATGGTGATCACGAGGCGCCTCCTCCACATCAACAAAACTTGGAGCGTTAAGTGATACAAGTTGAGCGACGCCCACCACGTCAAGAGGCTCATGACCATGTTCTTCGCCGTGTGGCCCATGTGCCTAATCAACATCACCAACCGAGGAACGAGCCTCCTCTTCGTCATCAACCGCGCCACGAGGCTCCACACCCTCGCCACCATGAGGCCCAAGCGCCTCAACCACTTCAACAACCGCGCCAAGAGCAAGAGCAAGATCCTCAACAACAATATCAAGAGAAAGCTCCGCACCAAGGACGCGAGAACCAAGTTCCACCTCCCCAACTACAAGATCATCAACAAGGTCACCAAGCTCGTCGCAATGACCGCAACGATGACGAAACTTTTGGCAAGCTCAAGTTCACAATGCCCAAGTTCACCGGATCCAATGACCCCGAAGAATACCTCTTGTGGGCACTCAAAGTCGACAAGATCTTCCGCATGCACAACTATAGCAACGAGAAGATGGTCACCATGGCTTCACTTGAGTTTGATGATTACGCCAACCTTTGGTGGGAACAAGTTCAAGTTCCTCGTGATGCAAGACAAGAGCCGCCAATCACAACTTGGCATGACATGAAGGCTCACATGAGATCCCAGTTCGTCCCCGCGCACTACACGCGTGACCTCTTCAACAACCTTCAAGCGCTTCGTCAAGGGACAAAGACCGTGGAAGAGTACTTCAAGGAAATGGAACTCAATTTGATTCGCGCCAACATTGATGAGCGCATGGAGCAAACAATGGCACGTTTCCTTATTGGCTTGAATCACCCAATCAAGCACATCGTCGAGTTCCAAACATACAACACCATGGTTGAGCTTGTGCACATAGCAACAAAGGCTGAACGTCAAGTGCAAGAGGATATCAAGTACAACAAGCCCAAGACATACTTCACCTACAAGCAAGCTTCAACCGCTACACAAACAACTTTCAATGGAAGCTCATCAAGTACCTCCAAGCCTTCCTTCAAGCCCAAACTTCCTCAAGGAAAACTGCCCCAAAGTGGCAAGCAAGCAAAGAGTGATACACCTTTCAACGGTGAATGCTACAAGTGTGGAGGTAAAGGACACAAGTCGGCCGAATGTGGAAACAAGAAAGTCTTCTTCATCCATGAAAATGGTGATGAAGAGTACTTGAGTGAAGATGAGTTTGATGCCCGTGTCAAGGAAGGAATGGCAAGGTAACGAGTGGAAGATGATCAAGAACTCCTCATGTGTGAACATGACGCAAGTCCATCGCTTGTCGTCACAAGGATCTTGACCACTCAAGCACAAGATCACGAAGACCAACGCTCTAATATCTTACAAACACGAGCCGACATCAATGGCAAATCTATCAAGGTGATCATTGACGGAGGGAGTTGTCACAACCTTGCTAGCACCGAGTTGTGCAAGAAGCTCAACCTCACCCTCCATCCGCACAAGCACCCATACCACGTGCAATGGCTAAGTGACCAAGGGTCCGTGAAGATCAAGCATACCGTATCGGTCTCCTTCGCCATTGGTCCTTACAAAGATACGGTGGAGTATGATGTGGTTCCTATGACAGTTTGCCACATGCTTCTTGGTCGACCGTGGCAATTTGACAAGGCTGCTCAACATGATGGTTGCACCAATGTATACACCTTCAAATGGCTCAACAAAACATGTGTTTTGCAACCGATGACTCCTAGCCAAATAATTGCGGACAATGCAAAGGTTTTAGCGAGGGCGCAAAGCACAACACCTACTTGTGAGAAGAGCGGTGAGAGAGAGAACCACCTCATAGTGAGTGAGCGCCACAAGCCAAATTCAAGTGGAAAAACTAAGAGTGTTCTCCTTGCCACCAAAAGTGAGATGAGAGATGTTCGGAACAACCCATCCATCTTGCACTATGTCCTCCTTTGCAAGGGACTAGCACAAGGAACTAATGAATTAACCAATGTTCCTCTATCTTTGATGAGTATTTTGCAGGAATTCAAGGATGTGTTCTCCGAAGAGCTTCCACATGGACTACCTTCTCTTCGCGGTATCGACCATCGCATTAACCTCATCCCCGGTGCACCACTTCCCAACCACGCCGGCTACCGCACGAACCCAGAGGAGACAAAGGAGATTGAACGTCAAATCAACCAACTAGTCTCCAAAGGTTTGATCCAAGTTAGCACTAGTCCAAGTGCCGTACCCGTGATTCTTGTTCCAGAGACGGATGATACGTTACGGTTATGCATGGGTTGCCGTCCAATCAATGATATCACCGTGCGTTATCGACATCCCATACCACGTCTCGATGACATGCTTGATGAGTTGTGTGGAGCCAGTATTTTTTTGAAAATTGATCTTCGTAGTGGTTACCATCAAATACGCATGGCTGAAGGTGATGAGTGGAAAACCGCCTTCAAGACCAGACTTGGTCTTTATGAATGGTTGGTTATGCCCTTTGGTTTGTCTAATGCCCCATCCACCTTCATGCGCCTAATGAATCATATCTTGCGTTCTCTCATTGGGAAATGTGTTGTTGTCTATTTCGATGATATTCTTGTTTATAGCAAATCACTTCAGGACCATATAACACATGTCAAGAAAGTTTTGCAAATCCTTCGACATGAAAAGCTTTATGCTAATCTTCCCAAGTGCACTTTTGCTAAAGACAAGTTGATTTTTCTTGGATTTGTCATTTCTTCGAAGGGAATTGAAGTTGATGTTTCCAAGGTAAAAGACGTACGTGATTGGCCAATCCCAACAAATGTGAGTGAACTCCGAAGTTTTCATGGGTTGGCTGGTTTCTATCGTTGCTTTGTGAAAGACTTTTCCACCATTGCTTGTCCTCTCAACGAGTTGACGAAAAAGAATGTCACCTTTGTGTGGGGCAAAGCACAACAAAAAGCTTTTGATGAACTCAAAAAGAGGCTCACCGAAGCTACTCTCCTTGCTTTACCGGATTTCACAAAAACTTTTGAGATAGAGTGCGATGCTAGTGGTATTGGCATTGGAGGAGTCCTTATGCAAAACGGACATCCTATAGCCTACCATAGCGAGAAACTTGATGGTGCTCGCCTCAACTATCCGATTTATGACAAAGAGCTTTTTGCCTTAGTTCGTGTCCTTCAAGTTTGGCAACACTACCTTTGGCCCAAGGAATTTATCATACATTCCGACCACGAGTCATTGAAATATCTCAAAGGCCAAGCTAACTTGAGAAAGAGACACGCTAAGTGGGTTGAGTTCATGGAGTCTTTTCCGTACATTGTCAAGTATAAGAAGGGCAAAGATAATGTAGTTGCGGACGCATTGTCTCGCAAACACACAAGACTTCTTACGAGACTTGAAATCAACGTGTTGGGTCTTGAGGAAATAAAATCTTTGTATGCTTCCGACCCGTTCTTCGAACAAATTTTCGCAAAGTGCTCCAATGACAAAGGAGTTGATGATTTCTATTTGCATAAGGTTTTCTATTTAAATAAAACAAGATATGCATTCCGAAGTCGTCGCTTCAACTTTTGCTCCTCCAAGAATCTCATGGTGGAGGCCTTATGGGTCACTTTGGTCACGACAAGACATTGGACATGCTCTCCAATCACTACTTTTGGCCCAAGATGAAGCGTGACGTGGAGCGCTACGTTCAACGATGCACGACATGTGTTCAAGCTAAGTCGCAAGCTAATCCCTATGGTCTTTATATGCCATTGCCTATTCCTTATACACCTTGGTCCGACATTAGCACGGATTTCGTGTTAGGATTGCCTAGATCTAAGCATGGTCATGATTCTATATTTGTTGTTGTGGATCGTTTTTCCAAACTGGCACACTTCATACCATGCCATAAGACCAATGATGCTTTACATGTTGCAAATCTGTTTTTCAGGGAAATCGTCCGTCTTCACGGTGTGCCAAGGACAATCGTCTCCGACCGCGACGTCAAATTCATGAGCTACTTATGGAAGACTCTCATGGCCAAGCTCGGCGTCAAGCTCCTCTTTTCATCATCATCACATCCTCAAACTGATGGCCAAACCGAAGTTGTCAACTGAAGCCTCAGAACTCTCCTTCGTGTGTTGATCAAGAAAAACCTGAAGGATTGGGAGGAATGCATCCCACAAGCCGAGTTCGCCTACAATCGAGCCAAGCACTCAACAACCAAGATGAGTCCATTCATGATCGTCTGTGGTTTCGAGCCCCTCACCGCACTCGACATCCTACCACTACCTCTCCATGAGCGAACGAACATGGACGTCGAGAAACGTGCACAAGCTATGAAGAAACTTCATGAAGAAATAAGAGCTACTATCGAACAACAAGTCCTTCGATAAGCTTCAAGGTTAAACAAGGACAAGAAGGAAATGATCTTCGAAGAAGGTGACCGTGTGTGGATACACCTAAGCAAAGACCACTTCCCCAAGGAACGTGACTCCAAGCTCAAGCCAAGAGGATATGGTCCCTTCAAGGTCCTCAAAAGAATCAACAACAATGCCTACATCATCGACATACCGACCTCCAAGTACCTTGCAAGCAATACATTCAATGTCAAGGACCTTTCACCCTACCATGGAGATGTTCAAGATGATAACCATGAAGAGTCGAGGACGACTCTTTCCCAAGGGGGGGGGAGCTGATGCAGCCCGTCCTACGGACGCTCCTACATCTACACAAACAAGTCCCCCAAGTGGACCCATGACTCGTACCCGAGCCAAACTCCTACAAGCTAAGGTGAACTCGCTCCTCTCCTCATGCCACTTTGATACCTCCTTGGATGGTATGCTACTTCATGCATCTACCCTATGCGTCATCAGGTACGAAGCTTCGACACATCACCAAGCACCCAAGGATGGAGAGGAAGGAGCAGAACATGAAGCAAATGCCACTGGAGCTGCTCAGACCGGAGTCTCTGGTCTGCGCACACCGGAGTCTCCGGCCTGCCAAAGTCTCCGGCCTAAAGACACCGGAGACTCCGGCCCTCTCTCTGGTCTAACCCCCTGCACCAGGCCCTAGGACAGTCTGACGACCCCTCCGGAGGCTGGTCCAGAGACTACACCGGATTCTCCGGTCTAGACCTTAGTCTCTGATCCACCACACCGGAGTCTCTGGTCCAACCGACACCAGGCATGAAAAGTGATACGGATCACGCCGATGATCCTTGAGTTTTTTCCCGATCTTTCACAGCGAGTAACCTGGATAGGAATTCTTCCAACAATGCCAATGAGCATCACCTGAAGAAGAGGAACGAATCCAGCAAGCAACATGGAGAAGATCACCACGCCTCAAACCAAAACACGACAATCCTTGATGAACACAAGAACCTCTGCGACAATATCAATATGATAGATAACACGACATCGCCGTCCCCGGAGGGATGCTCACCAAGCAACTCACACAATAGTTTTAGACTCAATTTCTAGCTAACCCTAATCTAGAGGGCGTTCCAGGGCTTATATGGCAGCCGGAACGTCCAAACGACGCGAAACAAAAACGTGTCTGATACAATTTGGTCCGTCCGGATCGGATGGAACTTACAGGGCCGGATTATCCGGTTTAAGTGGGCCGAATTATCCGGTCTAAGTGGGCCAGATTATCCGGGGGCCGTATAGAACGTCGCGCATGAAGTCCTTAGCAGAATCTCCGAAGCAGGGCCGGATTATCCGGGGTGTAGGGGCCGGATTATCCGGGGTCTTGAGACGTGGAAGTACTCATTGGAAAGATCTTGGAATTATCTATCCAACAAGTGCTTATTTGCTTGATTCGGAGTTCGTATGAGGAATTCACGTCCGTTTCAATTTCAGGACTTCTGTCTGTACGAATTGAACGTTCCTTCTTCTTGATGATCTCCCATGCGCCTACCTCCCACTCCTCCCTCGCGCATATCGTGCCCATATCATCATCCCCCCCTTCAAGAAGCGTTGTCCCCAATGCTTGCGGGTCGGGTCGGAAAGGTGGCGTGATATGAACAATCGCTTCACGCGTCTTCGCCATCTTCAAGTCTTGCCTGCCTTCCACTCCGCAACCTCCCTCTCGGCGTGCTTGACTTCAAATAGCCCTTGGCGCCTGCACCTCCTTGCGTCTCCATACGAGCTTTGACCTAGGCGTCACCGTCTTCTTCTTCTCAACTCTTGTTGGAACTCGTGGTTGCTGAACATGGACCTTCTTTGCACGACCTAGCATAAGATGAGTAATGCCTGGACCACACAACTGACGAACATGTCCATCCTTGCCTCTATGCATCCGCATAACTGTCCCAACAAAATGCCTCACAGGTGTGCTAACAAAACTGCTCTTGTTACCCCACTGCACCTCATGCACTGGAACATCAGGAGCACAAATATCATCCGTCTGAACACCTGTGTCAACACAAACAACCTTCTGAACACATGCTGCCACATCCTTCCTCTCAGCAATAAGAGGATGCACTTCCATTGGCTTGTCACTAACAAGTTCCACTATCTTGTCA
Organism: Avena insularis; assembly: GCA_023614405.1. NCBI lineage: Eukaryota > Viridiplantae > Streptophyta > Magnoliopsida > Poales > Poaceae > Avena > Avena insularis. The sequence continues at coordinate 354,267,185 of CM042694.1, forward strand.
TCTACAGGCATAGCTGAAGCAATATCAATATTGTCGCACTGTGCATCATGCTCTCCATCCTGCACCTTAGCTAGACCAGATTTTGGCTTAGCCTTGTGCACCTTCTCCTTATGTACCACCAGCTCTACATCAGACTTTATGTGATCATCCCGCATAGGCTTCAAAGTCTGCTGTTTGCCACCATGCACAAAAGAATATGTATTTGCTCGTCTAGCATGTGTAGCGTTGTGATCATACTACCATGGACGACCAAGTAACATCCCACATACCTCCAATGGCAACACATCGCACTCAGTCTCATCAACATAATCACCAACTGTAAATGGCACACGCACCTTATGAGTTACCTTCACCATACCGCAACTATTTAACCATTGTATATGCTTAGGTTCAGGAATACGCCATGTGGACAATCCTAACGCTGCCACCATTGCCTTGCTAATACCATTAGTACAGCTTCCTCCATCAACAATCAACTTGCATGCTTTGCCTTTGATCATACACTGCGCCTGAAATAAATTCCAACGCTGGCCCTTGTCAACTGTCATGCAAGCATCGCCTTGTACCTTCTTGAGTTACAAATTCAGCCCACTCAATGATACAACATCCTCCACTGCAGTTGCAGCGCACACAAAATCCTTGTCAACATCAGGCTGCTTCTCTTCAGAAAATTTTGACACTGCCACGCTGACCGGTTGCACTGGAACAACTGCTGGAGCCTCCTTTACATGAGATGGAATAGACATAACTATAACTTTGGGCGACTGCTGGACTGCCTTCACGGGCTTGGTACAAAATACCTTACGACGAGGAGACATAAAACAGCCACGCAAAAATTACTGAAGTACTTCCAAGTTGCATCAATAATATCCTTCTCACGCACCTCTTTATCCCACCAACGAGCTATCTCCTCATCCACACGTCGTAATGCAAGACGCATACGTGTAGGATTATCCGAATACTCGTATGTATTGCATTTATAAAAACCATCTTGCATATGACGTTCCCATGACTCATATTCCTCATATGTCGCCATATGGACCAGTCTCCAACTGATTTGAGAATCATCACACACTACACCACGCAAGATGTCGAGATAATAATTGTACACATCACCAGATCTCTTCCCAGAGGTGCACCGTTTGCAAAAAAATCACCCTAACACGACGGCATGCTTCCTAGTATAACTGCACAACAAAAACAAAATCAGGGCCAGATTGTCCGGTGTTGGAGGGATACTCCGGGAGGAAACTGTCGGACACTCCGGTGCACGGACGTCGAGATCCAATCTACACCACCACAACTCTCTGATCTCCACCAAGAACACACTCAGCCGATCAATCAACACAACCTCGCCACGAGCAACCTGGTGCTCTGATACCACCTGATACGGATCACGCCGATGATCCTTAAGTTTGTCCCGATCTTTCACAGTGAGTAACCTGGATAGGAATTCTTCCAACAACGCCAATGAACGTCACCTGAAGAAGAGGAACGAATCCAGCAAGCAACATGGAGAAGATCACCACGCCTCAAACCAAAACACGACAATCCTTGATGAACACAAGAACCTCCGCGATAATATCAATACGATAGATAACACGACATCGCCGTCCTTGGAGGGATGCTCACCAAGCAACTCACACAATCGTTTTAGACTCAATTTCTAGCTAACCCTAATCTAGAGGGCGTTCTAGGGCTTATATGGCAGCCGGAACGTCCAAATGACGCGAAACAAAAACGTGTCTGATACAATTTGATCCGTTCGGATCGGATGGAAACTTACAGGGCCGGATTATCCGGTTTAAGTGGGCCGGATTATCCGGTCTAAGTGCGCCGGATTATCCGGGGGCCGTACAGAACGTCGCGCACGAAGTCCTTAGTAGAATCTCCGAAGCAGGGCCGGATTATCCGGGGTCTTGAGACGTGGAAGTACTCATTGGAAATATCTTGGAATTATCTATCCAACAAGTGCTTATTTGCTTGATTCGGAGTTCGTATGAGGAATTCACGTCCGTTTCAATTTCAGGACTTCTGTCTGTACGAATTGAACGTTCCTTCTTCTTGATGATCTCCCTTGCGCCTACCTCCCACTCCTCCCTCGCGCATATCGTGCCCATATCAAAAAGGCCTTTGGGCCTTCGGCCCATGTACCCCTTAGTCCGTCTAGAACTTGTCTTTTATTCCTAAAGTACCCCTATTTAAGTGGCTGGCCTATATATAGACCCCCACCTCAATTGTAAACCCTAGGCATGATACTGGAAACCCCTTTGTGGATCTATCTAATTCTTGCCTCATGCTCCTTGACAAAGGAGCACCAATATCCCCAAACCTCGTTGGAGTTTGCATCGTGCCTCCGCGTTGTACAAGGCCTAGGCATCAGTGTCCCTTTGCCTAGACGTCAAGATCTCACCGAGTCTCCCATCTCGCCGTGTCGGTTTGAGAGAGTCCTCCGCCCGACGCCGATCCTAGGGATTGCGCCGGACCGGTCACCGCCGGCGTGAGCTATTGGTGTGTATCATGGTTTTGTGTGTGTGTTCTTCGCATTCTTCGTGTGTGTGTTCGTCGTGTTCATCCTCCCCTCCTCTCCCCGCACTCCATCCTCGATTTGAAAGGGAATCGTGAAAGATCGGGCCACCCTAGAGGTTTGCCCTCAACACTACCTCATCATCTTCTGACTCAGTCGAACGAGCGCGCCTCGCATGCATCTTGTCGACCTTGCGCTGCATGATGTCATGACGCGCGTCGTAGTCACAGTCGTGCCGTCGTGAGCAACGTCGCCGTGACAGATCGTGGCTGTCGTTGCTAGAGGAGTATGAATAGTAATATTTTTCTAGAGCTTTACCTTTCTTTGGCTCCGGCGTCGGCTCCTTGACGTGGGCAGCCTCGACTAGCCCCAAGCCCGTGATCGTAGATCGGTGTATGACAACTTGCGGATCTCCAGCCGGTGGCTAGTTGTTGAGGAGGTACATGGTGGCTGTCGTCACCGCTGCTTGCGGTGTCTTTGGGAGCACACTGCCCCTCATATCCACCGTAATGGAGCTGAAGTCGAGGACTCTCGCGGCGTCCTCGTGTTCTTTATCGGTGAGGTGGGCCAGTCGAGATCGTCGTTTGGCGGCCACGTAGTCGTTTCCCTTGGAGGAGGATCCTCCATGGGAGGAGAGCTGAGCCCCCCGAAGGCTCGACTCGTCCGCTACCTTTCTGCCCGCGTCGAGTTGCGCGATTACTTGCTGCTGGCGCTTGTATTATTCCTTCAGCAGCCAATGGTTGCCCATCAGCATGTCCTGCGGTGAGTTAGGGGGGAGAGGATTGCCCCGCAAAGCTTCTCGACAGCGGGCCCACTCATCGTCATTGAGCTTGATCAGCATGCGCTCTTCGGTGCGTTCATTCACCGTGAGGTTTGGGTCCCCTTCTGTCCCGTTGTTGGTGGGCGCGCCGTTGACGGGGACACTGTTTCCGCCATTGGTTAGCCCGTTACCGGTATTGTCGCGATTGACACCGGTGTCGCCTGCGTTGATGATGGTGCACATGAAGTGATTGGGGAAGATGTTGCTCCCACAACTTTCAGATCCGGAGCGGTAGGCTCCATCCTCTATGGCTAGGTCACCCAGATTGGATCCGCGACTACTGTCGCTGTCCGTGCTCCCAACTGTTTTCAGTGCGTTGAGCTCGCTTAGGGTGCCGATTGGTGGCGGAAACCACGATGCTAGAGAAATCGCGGGAACCATCGGCTGATCAGGGAGGCGAAGTGTGCCTAGCTTACCAACATGGAAGCGTAAGCTCCCGATTGCCAGGCTAATTCCGTCGCCTACGGACTCGAAAGCCGGGCGAGTGGCCGGTGTGTGGACAGTGAAGTCGAAAGCGCCGAAGAGTTGGCGAATCTCCGCTGTTGCAGAGTTATAGATCGCGGTTGACGGAGCCGAAGCAGCCGCGACATCAGCACTCCCAATTCCCACAGACAACGCCAATTGATGAGGGATTAACTCGTCAATGCCCATTGTTATGGACATGGGTTTTGGAGAAGGAGGCACTGGAGGCATCAATCGGCTGGCAAACAAGCACACAGGGACGCAAGGTTTACCCAGGTTCAGGCCTCATAGAGGTCCCTACTCCTGCTTGTTTGCTCTTGGAATTATCGAGGGAGTCGAAAGTTATAGGGGGTGCACAGATGCAATCTGGCGATGGTTGTGGAAACTAGGATTGTGATTGTCCTCCTCGACGCCCCTCCTAGCCTTTATATAGATAGGCTAGGTCTCGGGTAGCAAGTCAAGTCGGTTACAGATTAGGGTTGGTCACTTTAAACTTTCTATCTTAAGCTTCGTCTTGTGCTGCAAGCAATCGGAGTCTCCGTGAGTCACCTGAATCCTGTATTGGGCCCTGGTAACACCGTGGGCTCCCGTCATATCTGGGTTGTATATACCAAACTCGAGTACCTATAGGGTATGTCCACGTCACATGGAGTATAGCTGGTACTGGTTGGCTAGGTAGGCCTCGTATGTCAGCCGGTGGAGCATTGGTCCTGGACTCGTATATGTTGGTGGATAGAGACGCACGTCATGGTCGACTTCATCTGAAGGGCACGAGATAGCTTTCCTCTTTCTAATATCATTTAATTGATTCAATAGCATAAAGTCAACCACTATTTTATCTTACAGAAATTTCTGAAATAAAGCAAAGAAAAGATGGAGATGAATCGATCTGGTACAATTAGCGATACATGAGCACTTTGTCATGTCCACTCCTGCAAGCAGTAGGGCGATACCCTAGTAAGCTGAAGCACATTCATTCACATATCCTTGTAAAATTTGGAAGTAAAGGTGTGTACACATTCTCTGAGCTCCACTTACTATGCCACATCAAATCCAGCTAACACTATTGTGCTCTGAATCTACGATGGATAAGTAGATTCCTACAGAATAGCTACATGAAGAAATATATAAAACCTGCAATAGAAGAACAGTCAAACAATGTAGTGCAAATAACAACCTGTGAGGCTGAATGTGTCGTGCTCTATGCAGTCCGAGCTCCTCTCTATCCTGGTTCTCCCATTGGGATCTTCCCCGTCGAAGCTCCAACTCTCCCATGACCTAGCCAAAGAAGAAACACATGCATCTCAAATCAAGGGTCTCCGAATTATAGACCGGAGTCAGCAATTTTTCTGAGATAAGCAAGGGTTTACCAGTAATATAGTGCTCCATGAATGACATCCCTTCACAGCTCCACCTGCACCGGCAGCCACCTCGCGGACGCTTGCTTCACTATTGATGTGCATCAACAACCATTTACTTATGTTTCACCTGAAAATCAAAAGTTCAGGTACAAATGATGTTCAATTTTCTATTTCAGAGAACAAATCGCATTGACATTAGTAGATTTGCTGCATTGATAATTCTTATCTGGAATTTAGCCCTCCATGGCTCCATAGCTAACTTTTTCTCTTGGCATTGAATTAGTAGCAAATAAAGATATGTATGTATCTTAGCTCCATACACTATCAGCATGCTAGATAGCGAGCATAAAATGTAGCAAGCATGGTACCTTGCAGATCTTCACATGGCCGACTGGTGCTGCTCGGCCTGCCTGCAGAGGCATGGTGTGTCGCCGTGATTCTTTCCCATGAACCTAGGTTCTCGAGAGACGCCGCTGGTTGCGTGTAGGTGTTGAGAGAGAAGCGGCCACAACATTTATCCTTGAAGGCAGTGTATGGCACCTTTGCCGCTGCACGCCTGTGGTTGTCGTTGCCGTCCTCTGCAGCCCGTACTCCACCATGCGCCCATGGTCGCCTTCTCTGAACCTACATCCAAGAGAGGAGCATTAGACTCCTTTGCCTGTATTGAGGAGAGGGAAAGGATCACGAACCCTTATCGTCCACCAAGGCGGCCCGAGGAAAGAATAGGAAGAACTTCCTAGCCGCACTCCCCATGGAATCAAAGATGCGGAACGATCTCGGGATCCCGGCAAATGAGCATCGTCCCGTGGATGTGCTTCTTGACAACCTCAATGGGCTGGTTGACCAGGCCGCCGAGGCGCCCTTCCTTTTTCTGGGAGGAGGGGTGGAGGTGTGGGGGAGTCGAGTACTGGGAAGGGCGGCAGGTAGTGAGGAAAGGGATAGAAGATTGGGGAAGAAGCGACATAGATGGGAGGGCAGACCCACGTTTACTATAGATGGACGATACTGTAGACATCTACAGTGATTTAGGTGATTTGGCGTGCGGACCACTACTAGAGAAAAGGCTACTAGAGTCGCATCTTGAAAGGCATTAGAGTCGCATTATAGATGCGACTCTAGCGGCGTGCTGCTAGTATTTGTTACCTGAGTCGCATTTGAGATGCACCTCCTATAACCTACATATGCGAGGCGCATATCTATATGTGCCTCGCATATATAGGTTATAGGAGACACGTCTGGAATGCGACTCTAGTATGTATTTGAGATGCGCCTCTCATAAGTGTACAAATACACCTCTAATATGTTCATAGATGCGCCTCAAATATCAATTTCAAATTTTAAATTTTACAGATCCACAATACAGTCCAGAATACACAGTATACAGGTATTATACAGTCCAGAATATAGTATAAACAACACATAATTTTCAGAAATTTACAATTGGCCAAAACATAGTATAACCAACACTAATACAAGTACATCACACATCAAATTGAATTAATCCGTGATATACGAGAGTTCACACATCAACCAACTAAAGTACATCACACACACAACACCAAGTTCACATCTCTCGGGGGACCGATCGAGTACAAGTTCACAATCGCATTACAACTACATGCACGACGGAGCTATCTAGCTAGAAGAAGTAGAGCACATAACCTACCATGAAGAGCAACAAGGTAGTGACCACGAGGAAGTTCTCCACTTCTTCCTCCCGTGCCTCCTCCACTTCTCTTCCGCCACCTCTCTAGTCTTGTAGCTTTTGTATTTGTTGCCCGAGAATTCATTCACTTGCTTCTGGCAGTCTTCCCACTCCTCGTACACACCTAGAACCTTACCGACGTACACGACATAGCACTTCTTCGCCATCTCCTGTACACAAGATAGATGATATTATCTATGCTAGTGGCAAGCAATAGCAGTTCACAAGAAGATCATGCATATATATATGGGTGCAACAAGATGTAAGAAAACACGTTCTAATCATCGTCATTTCGAAGAAAGACCAAAAAAAAAGCAAACCAAGAATGACTTGCATTAGTGCCTCATACTTAGGTTGGGCACAGAAATAACAATGCTCGCTGTTGGATCTCGTGTGGCAAGTAGAGTATATGCCCAAATTACTAGTCTACTTGGCACAGCAGATCAAACAACGGCATAGTCATACACATGACGCCACAACACGTTCTAATCATCAGCATTTCGAAGAAAGACCAAAAAAAGGAAACCCAGAATGACTTGCATTAGTGCCTCATACTTAGGTTGGGCACGGAAATAACAATGCTCGCTGTTTGATCTTGTGCGGCAAGTAGAGTATATGCCCCAATTACGAGTCTACTTGGCACACCAGATCAAACAGCAGCATAGTCATACACATGACGCCACAACACGTTCTAATCATCAGCATTTCTAAGAAAGACAAAAAAAGAAAACCAAGAATGACTTGGGTTCGTGCCTCATACTATTCGTATTCCCAAAGACAAAAGAAGAGAAATACTTCCATGATTCATATAGCATTGGCATGTTATGTCCAATGGTAAAGCAAGGAAAGGATTCGGTCTCCACTGCAACAACTCATTTCGAGTTTGGTGTGTCAAAAGGAGTCGTTGTCGTGGACCCATAATCCTTTCCTTGGATTACCATTGAACATATTATGTCTTATGTATATGAATCTCGAAAATATTTGTCCTCTTTTGACTTTGGGGCTACGAGATGAAATAGTTTATCATTTCATTATATCGCCAAAGACGAAAGTAAAGAAATCATTCCACGATTCATATAACAATGTCGCCAATGCTATATGAATAGTGAAGTAATGTCTTTCTTCCTTTTGACTTTGGGGCTACACATGAGATATTTGAAACTACATAATTCACCATTTCATTTAATTCATGCTATCTAATCTATTCGTATCGCCAAAGACAAAAGAAGAGAAATACTTGCACGATTCATATAGCATGGGCACGATATGTCTAGTGGTAAACCAAAGAAAGGATTCGGTCTCCACGGCAACCACTCATTTCGAGTTTGGTGTGTCGTAAGGATTCGTTGTCGTGGACCCAAAATCCTTTCCTTGGCTTACTACTAAACATATTATGTCTTATGTATATGAATCTTGAAAATATTTGTCCTCTTTCGACTTTGGGGCTATGATATGAAATAGTTTATCATCTCATTATATTGCCAAAGATGAAAGGAAAGAAATGATTCCACGATTCATATGACAATGTCGCCAATGCTATACGAATAGTGAAGTAATGTATTTCTTCCTTTCGACTTTGGGGCTACAATGAGATATTTGAAACTAAATACTTCACCATTTCATTTAATTTACGCTATCGAATCTATTCGTATCGCCAAAGACAAAAGAAGAGAAATACTTCCATGATTCATATAGCATGGGCATGATTTGTCCAACAGTAAAGCACGGAAAGGATTTGGTCTCCACGACAACGACTCATTTCGAGTTTGGTTTGTCGAAAGGAGTCGTTGACATGTGGATCCAGAATCCTTTCCTTGTCTTACCGTTGAACATATTATGTCTTATGTATATGAACCTCGAAAATATTTGTCCTGTTTTGACTTTGGGGCTACGAGATGAAATAGTATTAACTTGGGCGACATTGTTACAAGTCTACTTTCCTCGCACTTAGGTTGGGCACGGAAAATGATAATGCCGCTGATGGATCTGGGGCGGCAAGTAGAGTATATGCACAAACCTCTAGTCTATTTGGCAAACTAGATCCAGCAATGGCATGGTCACACACATGACGCCACAACACGTTTTAATCATCGACATTTCGAAGAAAGACAAAGAAAGCAAACCACAATAAGTAGGGTGGCAATAACGAAAGAAAAGCAACAAGCACTTAAAATAGTTCATAACACAAATAACTAGCATCACTCACAATCAAGTTCAACGGTTTACGAAACATACTCTAGAGGTTGCTAGGCAAGTTAACATAGGGACGATAAAGAATACAGCACAGTTCGGAACTAACAACTAGCTAGGAAAACATCAAGACTTCTTCGGCTGATGAGTCGTCTCGGGGATATTCATGAAGCCCCGTTTAGCTCCTTTCACCAATGTCATGAACGTCCTACCGTCACCCTGCCTCGCTAAGTGTGCATCTATGTCCTTGTTGCGCGGTGGAGTGTCGCCGTAGAAGAGGCCCCCAGATTTTGAACTTGTTGGTGCACGATTGTCGAGATCTCTTCCTGGATATCGAAGAAATCCATCCTGAGGTTGCGATACTGTATACGTTGAAGATCTTCAGCCCACCTTCGGATGTCAGATGGCAGCACGCTATTATGCTGGTCCCGTACGAATGCCTTCATGTGGTGTAGGGCATAGAAGGCATCCTTCCCGCTGTCAGGCGCCTGCTTGATGCAGGGGAACTCCGTTGTGTGGCCGAACACATGCATGTCGTGCCTCTTAACTATCCTACTAGGGATGGCGCCTCCCACTGCGACGTATCCATTGAGAGCATCATCAAGAACTCTCTTGGTAGTGGAGTAGTCTTTCCTCGTCGAACTAACCGAGTCGAGATACAAGGCGTTTGAGTGTTGCACATTCAAGGATATGAGCACGTAGCCTTAGCAACCATTCTTCGACTCTGGATGGTAGGGGATGAGAATCACATCCTTTCCCGGGTTTGATTGCAGGAAGTATGTGAGGTAGTCGGCCGCCATTTGGACGCCCTCATGTGTTCTCAAGAAGGCATCACGCATGAAGTAGGGATCCACCCGAGGTCCCGTCTCTAATGATCTTCAAGGCCATATTGAGCGAGAATAGCCGGACCAGGGTATCGTGCAGCCGAAATCCTTGCAACATGTCGAAGAGGTCAGTATGCCGCACGTAGAGAATATCCCCATCGGCTACTACGACGAAGCCCAGAACATTTGGCAACTTAGCTTTGTAAACCAGGTACGACTGATCACCCTCTCGAATGCGGCGCTCCTGAACAAACACACATCCATGATGAATACTACGCATATGCGAGCCTGTGACCATGAGCATCGATTCATTGAGCATTGGTGTACCTGCCTCGTGGACCAGCTTCCTAGGATTTTCTGCAGGGCCGTCATGAGCCCAGACAACAGGCTTTAGTTTCTAGCTCACACCCTTAGGCTTCCTTTTTGTGACCCTTCTTTCCCTTTACGGCTTCAGTATTGGCCGCCGCTATCACCTCACCGGCCGCCCTATGGAGGGTGTTTGATGTAGCCCAACATACCGGAACCACCTTTGGTCCACATCATGCCACGCTAATCATCACTCCAAAGGTGAACTCCTTCCATGCTTTGCCTTTTGTTGGTTATTATGCCAATGGAATCCTACTTGAGATAAATGCCCATGATGTGACTAGGTCCATGAACATGATGCCAAGGAGATGCAGCAAGGATGGGTCTGGAGCCAAGACACCCAAGCAAGAGGACTAGAAGAGAAGACGCAAGAAGCTGCTGAAGCAGGACCGGAGTCTCCGGACCAGCAGACTGGAGTCTCCGGTCTGTCACACCGGAGTCTCAGGCCTGTCTCCAGACCGAGCCCCGAACCAGCGCCTGGGGTAGTCAGTGACCCCCTCCGGAGGTTGAACCGGAGATCTACCGGAGTCTCTGGTCCACACCAGAGTCTCTGGACCGAGTATCATGGGCCTGCACGCCTCAAGCTGGGATTGGCCCATGTAACGTCCCAAACTTCCTGTTTATGCATGTTTTACCCCCTCCTTGAAACCCTAGAGATGATGATGAATTAAGGCATGTGCCTACCCCTAGATGGGAACCCCCTCTCAATAGTAAATCTATGAGTTGTACAAGGCCTTGGAGTCGGTGCCCTTCTCCAAGTTGTCAAGACCCTCCCCAAGTGTTTGGTCTCTCCTTATCAAGGATTCTAGTAGTGCTTGGTCTCTCCCCTTGGGGATTCTACTTGGTTGCTACTCTCTCCTTGGTTTGGATTCTACCGTCTGCTTGCCGATCTCTCCTTTGGTGATTCTACCGCAGGGTTTCTCGCCGAGGATTCTATTGGATTGGTTGTTCGAACCAATAGGAGCAAATCGAATTGGGTGTGATTTGGCATGTGTTTGTATCTTTACCTTGCATTCGAGTCATGTTTATCGTGTTTTCCCTCATTTCCACCTCAAATCCATCAAGATCGGGCTACTCCAAGGGTAAATCCACAAGGAGACCCATAACAACTGGTATCAGCAGCTTTTGGTTGCCACGGATTTGACTTCGCCCTTTGATTTCCACCATAAACTGAAAAATACCAAAAAATATAGCCCCAAATTTCCTTTGGATCGATCTCTCGTTTTGGTGAGTTGATTGTGGTTTTAGTCCAATAGAAACTTGTCTTTGGAGTTGGTCTACTTGTGCCCTGCGTTTCCCAGCCCAATTTGGTCGAAATTTTCTGGATTTGAGGGTTCAAGGGCCGAATTTCCGCTCAAGAACACGAGCTGTTCGTCGCGCTGCCTCCAGATCGGAGTTTTCGGACTAGCAGACCGGAATCTCCGGCCCAGACCGGAGTTTCCGGACCGTAAGATCGGAGTCTCCTGCCTACACCGTAGTGTCCGAACCATCAACACCGGAGTCTCTGGCCTTGACAAAAATTTTGGCCCCCTTTTCCTTTTTCGACTGATTTCCTTTTGACGTTTGTGTTTCGCGTGCGTGTCTGTCGACTAACAAAAGCTTCCGCAACGCCTCGCACTCGACATCGACACCACGGAACTCGAACCATCCCTCCACCAATGGTTGCAAGTGTGACATCACCACAAGGTATAACTTGCACCACCCTTGTTAACCCCTTCTTCCTTTGTGTGTTACCCAACCTATCGAGAGTAGCTCATCTTGTGTTTGCCGAAGCATTGTGGGCTTTCTCTTGCCTAAGTCATAGTGTAGAGGCAATAACATAAACTTGACTCCATAGCATAGCAAAGAAAGAGGTACAAAAAAAGCTTATAAGCAAAAGAAAAAGAGAAAGATACCAATACAAAAGAGAGTCCAAAGATTCTAAGCAAGAGTGCGAGCAAGAGCAAGGCAAGCGTACAAATCCGTTGCTTCTCCATGTTTTGGCAAACGGGCTACAGTCTCTCCTAGTGTTGGCACGCCACCGAGCATTAGTCTTTGTTAGGACCAATTTTGTTCGTTGCTCATTTTCATAGTCGTGTTAGCCACATTAATCTCCACCGTGTGTGTATAGTCGTAGGTTCTCGTCACCCTTTTGACCTTTTCCTTTGACTTTGTTTTTGGTTGGATTTTACCTACTTTTGACAAAAACCTTTTCGTTTGGTTGTTCCATTTGCTATCCACCTTCCTACCCATCCACCATAGGCCTTTGTGTGTGTGTGTCTTGTGTATTCGCTTTGCTCTTGGCAAGAACAACCTTTCCAATTTTTGACTTGGTGAGGCAAGGTAGCACATACCATACCACCAATACCACCCTCGTTTCATTTGTGGTCAAACAACATGTCTAGGGAAGGCGGAGAAACTAGAGATGGCAACTTCAACAACCAATATGGTTTTGCCACACGCCACAACTTATGGGTGTAACACCAAGAATTCAATGCCCAATTTGAGAGGCTTGAGAACCGGCTTGATGAAACTTTTCGAGAATTCGACTACCGTGATCAGCAACGCCAAGTGGAGCACAATGCTCAATTCCAAGCTCTTCACCAAGCTATTGCCAACCTCGGCAACTGTCATGGACACCATTCAAGCTCGTCAAGTTCATCTCGCGCGCGCTCCTCAAGTCATCATGGCGACTCCTCGCGCCCCCATTCTCATCATGGAGAACCCCACCACCACAATGGGGAACATCAAGCTCATCATCGCCATGAACAAGTGGTTGAGCCACAACATCAACAACCGCACCACGCAAGACGTCATCGACACCATGATCACCAGGCGCATCCGCAAAACCAAGAAGAACATGGTCGCCCTCCACAACAAGCTATGGTACAAGCGCCACCACCACCCCAAGAAGAAGAACGCCATGGTGAACACAACCGCGTTGATAGGCGTCAACACCCGAACCATGACGATCACCATCAACAACAAGTTCATCGAGCACCACAATGGGATACAAGTGATGATGACGAGGCTGCACACCGCGCGAGACGCAACAACCGCTATGCTTAACCCCACCATCGTCATCAACAACCAATGAATGCAAATGATCCCGAGCAAAGGCGTAGAAGAGACTTTGCGCATCAAGCTCCTCCTCAACCGCGTCCTCGAGAAAATCAAGCTCCTCCTCCACCACCACGTGCACCAAGTGAAGCGAGCATAAGGCAAGATCGCCGCAACTACCACCGTGAACATGAAGAGGGCAAGTTTGGGAAGCTCAAGTTCATTATGCCCAAGCTCAAGGGAGAAGAAGATGCCGATGCATACATTGATTGGGAGCTCAAAGTTGACAAGATCTTCCGAGTCCACAACTACTCCAAAGAGAAGAAAATTGCAATGGCATCCCTTGAGTTTGAGGACTATGCAAATGTTTGGTGGGAAGACATCCAAAAGAACCGCGAGAAGAATGAGGAACCTCCAATTGAAACTTGGACCGAGATGAAGGAATTGATGTACACACGCTTCATCCCCGAGCATTATCGCCAAGATCTCTTCGAGAAGCTACAAAACTTGAAACAAGGCACCAAGTCAATTGAAGAGTTCTACAAGGAAATGGAGAAAACCATGATGCGAGATGATGTGAGCGAACTCGAAGAGCAAACCATAGCAAGGTTCCTCAACGGTTTGAGCCGCCCAATAAGGAAGATTGTTGACTTTCAACCGTACAAGAACCTCACCGAGCTCCTCCATCAAGCTACCAAAGCTGAGCGGCACTTGCAAAAGGAGAATGCATACGAAAAGCCCAAGTCATACTTTGCATCCATCAATGCAAATGCTCCCGCAAAGCCAACAAACCAAGCAACAAGCTCATCCAAGCAAGCAAAGACTATGATAGCACCCTCCTCCAACACGACATCGGATAGTCAAGTCACTTGCTTCAAGTGTGGAGTGAAAGGTCACAAGTCATATGAGTGCACCAACTCACGGGTAATGCTTACGGATGAGAATGGCACAACCTACTCCGTAAGTGAAGAGGAGTATGAAGCTCTCACTCAACTAGCTATTGCAAGGACAGCTGCAATGGAAGAGGATGACACACTTGTATGCGAGCATGATCTGGGCCCCGCACTTGTCATAGCACAAATCTCGCCAACAAACTCCATCCCAAGAGAGGACCAACGCCTCAATATCTTCCAAACTCATGCCGGAATTGATGGCAAGTCCATAAAAGTGATCATCGATGGAGGTAGTTGCCAAAACCTTGCAAGTACGGAGCTTTGTGAGAAACTAAAGTTGCAATGCATAGAGCACCCTCACCCCTACCATGTCCAATGGCTTGATGAAAATGGAGCACTCAAGATAACATCAAAGGTCCACGTCTCCTTCAAGATTGGACCATATGAAGACACCGTCGAGTATGATGTCGTGCCAATGTCCGTGTGCCACATGCTACTTGGAAGGCCATGGCAATACGATAGAGAAGCAATACATCATGGTTCCACCAACCAATACTCCTTCAAGTGGAACGACAAGAAATTTGTGCTCCAACCCATGACGCCTAGCCAAGTCATCGCATCCAACATGACACCCATTAACAAGATAAAGAAAGCTAAGGACCCTTGTGAGACGAATGGTGAGAGAGTGAACCACCATCAAGAGAGTGAGTGCCACAAGCCAAAAATGAGTGGAAAAATCATGAGTGCCACGACGCAAGCCACAAAATGTGAGAAGAGAGACTTGAGTGTGACCCATACTAACAATCATTCATACAATTCTCTCTCTTTGTTGTCGGTTTTGCAAGGTACCCAATATACACCACCAACTACAAGGATAAGGCTACAAGATTTCCAACTACAACATGATAGAAAGATGTACCACAAGCTCTTCAACTAGTTTGAGAATGGCTTTGACACCGGTGATCCGACCATGTACAAGAACAAGGCCAAGGACACACCTCCTTCCTTGCATGATGAACGAACATCGTCGAGGTCGACTCGTTTTAAAGCGGGGGGAGATGATGTAGCCCAACAAAGGGAAACCACCTTTGGTCCACATCATGCCACGCTAATCATCACTCCAAAAGTGAACTCCTTCCATGCTTTGCCTTTTGTTGGTTATTATGCGAATGGAATCCTACTTGAGACAAATGCCCATGATGTGACTAGGTCCATGAATATGATGCCAAGGAGATGCAGCAAAGATGGCTCTGGAGCCAAGACAACCAAGCAAGAGGCCTGGAAGAGAAGATGCAAGAAGCTGCTGAAGCAGGATAGGAGTCTCCGGACCAGCAGACCGGAGGCTCAGGTCTACCACACCGGAGTCTCCGGCCTGTCTCCGGACCGAGCCCGGAACCAGCACCTGGGACAGTCAGTGACCCCCTCCGGAGGTTGAACCAGAGTCTCCGGTCCACACCGGAGTCTCCGGACTGAGCATCGTGGGCCTGCACGCCTCAAGCTAGGCTTGGCCCATGTAACGTCCCAAACTTCCTGTTTATGCCTGTTTTACCCCTAGCTCATGGTTAGCCTATATATATTCCCCCACCCCCTCCTTGAAACCCTAGAGATGATGATGAATTAAGGCATGTGCCTACCCCTAGATGGGAACCCCCTCTCAATAGTAAATCTATGAGTTGTACAAGGCCTTGGAGTTGGTGCCCTTCTCCAAGTTGTCAAGACCCTCCTCAAGTGTTTGGTCTCTCCCTATCGAGGATTCTAGTAGTGCTTGGTCTCTCCCCTTTGGGATTCTACTTGGTTGCTACTCTCTCCTTGGTTTGGATTCTACCGTCCGCTTGCCGATCTCTCCTATTGGATTGGTTGTTCGAACCAATGGGAGCAAATCGAATTGGTTGTTCGAACCAACGGGAGCAAATCGAATTGGGTGTGATTTGGCGTGTGTTTGTATCTTTACCTTGCATTCGAGTCGTGTTCATCGTGTTATCCCTCACTTCTGCCTCAAATCCATGAAGATCGGGCCATTCCAAGGGTAAATCCACAAGGAGACCCATAACAGTGTTGGGGCTGATCATAGGACGAGCTGGCAGCTGAGGCTCGGTGAATGCGGCGGGTGGCAGCGTCTCCTGACTAGATGGGAAGAGACACAGTTGGCAAGTGGGTTTCATCGAGGGTCCAAGTGCTGGTTGGGGCTCAACAACTGTCTAAACACCTGGCCTCCCTGTTGCTCACGGTCATCACCAAACCTTGTGTTCAAGAACTGGTCGCCGAAGTTTTCAACAATTTCATCATCATCATCGGCGGGATTCTGTGCCATCTCGATGTCTTCATGATGTGCTAGTTGTGCTGCCTCTGGGGTGGTGCCCCAGCCCTCCGTCCCCAGACGGATCTAGCTCTTTTGCCATAGGAACATGTAGCCAAAGCCGGTACTGAGGACTGTCGGCTCGTCACTATCCCATCCATGAGGTTGAGAGGGAGGTTCCAAGCCCTCGTACCCGGAAGCACCATAATGTATTTGACCCTAAGCATGTCGGGTGCCATTGGTTTGCTGTGGAAGATGCGGTTCGCTGGTTGAATGATAGAGCCCTTGGCAACATCCTTCAACTCGTCGTTCACCCAATGCATTAGAGTGCAAGGAGTGTCTTCCTGCGAAAGACATGTATAGGCCGGTCGTCAGTAAAACAGGGAGAGAAGGGAGATGAAGTCGTTGGTTGAGCCTCCCAACTCTCGCTTTAATTAGTTACCTTGAGGGTGTCAAGCTCGGCCAATGTCGAGGCACCACCGCCGCCGACGACGCGCAAGTGGCGGAGTGGCTGCTTGTTGGCAAGGTGCAGTCCGGCGCCTTCGCTGCACCAGACAAGGTAAGCTCTAGACCTTCAGGCCTTGCCAGAAGAGTCACCAACACCTCCGATGCCATGTTGTCCGATTGGGTGCTGATGATGGTGGGAAACAGGTGCGGCCCCTATTTACCACTCTTCTTCCACTTGGCGTACTGTTCGAAGTAGGTGGAAAGGATGGTGTTGAGCTTCTCAGTCACTCGTGCATGGACTTGTGATTGGAATTGTGTCTGGACTGCCGTCACAGCCTCCTTCACTATATCTTGGAGCAGCCGCGGAAACTTCTCCACTTGCTCCTTGAGGTGTTTTACCTCGGCGCTCTCGGCCTGCTTCCTGCCCTTCCGCGGCGAGGTGCCATAGTATTCGGACCATGTAATACTTCCAAAGTCGGGCACACGGCCAGCCGACGACGGGGGCGCCTGGGGATCGACATTCTTGACCCAGGTTTAGCATCCTGTTAAAAGTGGTGTCCCACTTGGCGACCGGCGCCGACCCCTGGGATGAGGAGCTCCTACATTCCTCGCCCTACGCATAAGGAACATGAAGCAATTGAGAAGTTGGACTTCATTGATTAATTGTGAATGCAATTAATCGACTTGCATGCAAATTACATACATATATATTGATGAAGTCCGTCACCTTCGGAGCAAAGGGGCCGCAGGGTTCCGAGGAATATTCAGAACTCCCTTTCAGCTTGCAAAACTGGGCCCTGACAAAGTACTTTGCCTGCGGTTCGGCGATATTGGTAAAGGTAGGTGTCTCCCCCTTGTCACGAGCTACGGCGTCCTCCTTCTCCCATTTGGGAATCGCAGCTCTATAATCATCGGAGCCGAGATGGTGTGTGCCAATGTTCATCTCGTACAACTCCTTGAAGTACTTACTCTTGGCCTTGCCCGCGGCGGATTCACATCTGGCCTTGAACACCTTGAAGTCTTCTTCCGTGACCAAAGGCTCCTTCTTGACGGCCTCCTCGTAACTTAGATTTTTCTTGTAAATGAGCCTCTTCACCCGCACCTTCCAATTTGACAAGGCCTTGGTCATCGTGTTTATAGCGAACTTATTTACCGGATTCCCATTGAGTTTGTCATTTTTGTATTGGTTGTCCTCATCACTCGGGTACACGTACCTTGCGTGCAACTTCCTGAAGAGCTGATGGCGGTAACGCTGGTTCGCATGGGCCTTTAGGTTCTCGGTGTTGATCGTGACGGTATTCCGGAGGATTGCAGAGAGCTGTAGTGAGTACGACATGACAAATTCCTCTATCTCCAAAATCACCCCTTTACTGCAGACGCTTGTGAAAATGGACCGTTTGAGGCCGACCGTGATCGGGGTCCGTTCCTTCCGGGGCTTCTTCGGTTGGCGGCTACCGTCTGTGGCTTCACCACCTCCATCAGTGGTAGTGGCATCCTTGCCATCGGCATCATCCCCATCTCCTCATCGGACGATGTATCCTCGTCCTCCATCTCCTCTTCCTCCCGCGACACGAATTCCGAGTCCACTTCTAATTCCATCTCATACAAATGCTCCCAATAGGCCTTCTTTCTAGAAGTTCCCCCCTCGGTGTCGTGTTGTCCACTACCCAACATATCTAAACACAAAAAGAAATGGAACTAATAAACACCAGAATTCACAAAAAAATTGGGCATGACCTTTGCTAATTTTCTAGACCTAGGAGTGCCAGAAATTCGCCGGAACAGAAATGAATCAACATTCCGGCGAAACATTGGCATCTCAAAAAAAAAATAACTGCACAAAAATTGTCCTAAATAGGCACAAACACAACCATCAAGACACATACACCACCTGGGTGTCATGAAAATGGCCTACATATTCACTTCACATATATATAAACATGGAAAACCATAGTAAACAATGGAAAGCATGTTCCTGTGAATATACAGCTACAGAGTAAACCATATTAGCACCTTCCTATGAGTATACAACTACAGAGTAAACTATATTAGCACCTTCCTATGAGTAAACCATATTAGCTACAGGGTAAACTGAATTAAAAATCAGCATGTTCCTAACATGTTTGCTTCAAAACTCCCCAGCAGCAGCAGTAGTAGCAACATGAAAGTTTAAGTAAAGCCAAAAGTTGGCAAAGCAATCTAAAAAGCTAACATCCAGCTTTTAACATCAAAGGGAAAAGTAAAATTACAATTACAACTGTACCTAGCGTTCTATACAGTAGTCACTATAGGAGATTATGTTACATTCAGGAACATGTAAATTTGCTCATAACCATTTTAATTTACCACAGCAATAACTACTCCTAGAACAAGTAAAAAGCTTGAATATTTAGCAAATTGTATTCATTTTATCTAATTATATTCATTTTATCTAATTATATTCATTTTATATAATACTTGTCTTTGGTATAAATCAGGGAAGATATATTCATTTTATCTAATTATCCATGAACCACTTGGTGAATTCAGATAAACTTCAGAAAAGAAGGTAAAATATGTTCATTGCAGATACCTAATGTTGTGGGTTAATTAGTTACCTAATGGCAGAGTAATAATTTACAACACATTTGTATGAACTAACCCATGTAAGGTGCTGCATCATCTAGCATTCACATTTTGAACGGGCCTTCACTATAAGATGCCATGTTGAATGCAGTTTCTCTGAACTTAATGGATGGGTACAGTAAGGTGCAAGACCGATAGGTTAAGAAGCTGTTAAGCTTCCTGAAATTGCAGAGTCTGGAGCAATTGCTTGGGTGGCTGTTCATTCCACTTACTTGGTTGTTCAACACTTAGGGTCTGTTTGGTAGCAAAGTATTTTAAAGTATTCCAAGAATACCATAGTTTCTATAAATACTTTGGTTTTAAATACTTCAAGTTGTTTGGCAGCAAAAAATAATTACATTTTTAATACCACAGTATTTCCAAAGCTATAGTATTTTTTGAAGTATTTAAAAAAGAGCTCCCGACCTCTTTTTTTTCAATACTGAGAAATGCGAGGAAAAGAAGGTTCCTCAGCTTCAAAACCACGGAAAGCAATCTAGCAAAGTAATATTGGTGGTGTTGCATGATTTCCGCTCTATTGATGTAGGCTTCCAAATATGGATATAAGCCACCATCATGTTGTTGTACAACTTCCCGAACTCACACAAGCCCATCAGAAAAGACCGTATCGGTCAGGAAAGTTAACCTATTCGATTATTCTAATAGATGACATGCTGTTGTTCGTGTGCTCATCTGAATACTCCACCAACTACCCAAAGGCATTAAGAACATAGAAAAAATACAGCGCCAAAAATGCAGTTATGAAACACCATGTGATTTTGATAATACTTCAAAAATACTGTAGTATCTACATACTGCAGTATTAAGTGCCCAAACGGTGAAATACCATGGTTTTGAAATACTTTGGTTTAACTAAGACCGAGATGCCAAACTGAGCCATAAACAGATAGAGCAACCAAAGATAGTGTTACTCTATGAGCTAATGGTGGCACAAGTAAATCCACACAGCAGTAATCAACACTTAAACACTCCATCTTCTGAACCGAGTGAAATCAAGACACTAGCTACATTAGTGAGAATGGGGACGTGCGACTCACCGTAGGCGGCGGCAGGTCGGAGACGGGGGCGGAGACGAGGGCAGAGACGAGGGCGGCAGGTCGGAGACAAGGTAGGTGGCAGCGGGCGCTCCTTCGATGCGGGCGGGCGCTCCTTCTTCGATGCGGGCGATCACTCCTTCCTCCTCTTCCTTCTTCTACTTCGATGCGGGCGGGCGGGCAGCGACAGCGTGCGGTTCCTTCTTCTGCTTCGATACGGGCTAGCGGGCGGGCGAGTGCTCCTTCCTCCTCCTCCTTCTTCTTCTTTGATGCGGGCAAGCGGGCCGGGCGCTCCTTACTCCTCCTCCTCCGTCTTCTTTGATGCGGGCGGGCGGGCGGGCGGTTACAGCGACGGCGTGCACGGTTCCTAGGCTACAGGCGGGCGGGCGGTTGCGGCGACGGCATGCGGTTGCTACGATAGAGCTCGAGGTTGCGGCGATGACGTGCGGTTGCTAGGGTAGCTAGGGGCGAAAGGGGAACGAGAGGGGAGAGGAAGAAAATGATGGCAAGGTTAACTCACAGGTGGTCTTAGGCGAGTCGCATTTCTTGAAGATGCGACTCGAGTATGACGTTATGCGAGTCGCATATCAGTTAGATGCGACTCCACTATGATGTTATGCGAGTCGCATTTCCTGAAGATGAGTCTTGTATAAAGTTTGAGGCCTTAGCTCAATAGAGTACACATGGTATGTTTATCACTAAACACTTGCTAGCTTAGTGGTAGACACCTAGTGCATAGCATTGTTCAACCCAGGTTCGAATCCTGGTTGTCAACTTTTTTTGGTTTCTTATTTATTTTAGACTATAAAAATATTCTAAAATTAATATGAACTACAAAAAATAGTCTAAAATAAATAAGAACTATTAAAAATAGTGTAAATATTTTAAATATTCAAATAATAGACTATTTTTTGGAAAACAAATATGAACTATAAAAAATAGTCTAAAATTAATATGAACTATAAAAAATAGTGAATATTTTAAATATCCAAATATTGTCAAACAAATAGAAGTGATAATTAAGAATGTTTCGATACATAATATTCCATCCAATTAGCATACAAATGAGAGAATTAAGAATGTGTCCATACATAATAATGCCACAGATACGCACGCGACACGTTGCGCTTTTGTCGGAGCTAGTTAGCGTTTCTTGTTGATAATTATCTTCTTGCCCTTCTTTGTCGCGGTTGAATAGGTTAGGTCCGGAACGTCTTAACTTTTTCTTTTGAATGGGGGTCCTTTCTTAGGTAGGCTTGTGGTGTATGGTGCTTGGTCGCCGTATCCGTCTTCCATCTTCGGGTTGCCGTACTAGTCAAAGTCTTGCTCGTTGGTGACTCCGTCCATTCCGATGATGTTCCTTTTGCCTCTCCTGACGACAACCCGGTTAGGATTTGACAGGTCGGTAATATAGAAGCATTGGTCGACTTTACTAGCCAAAACCCATGGCTCATCTCTCGGCGGGTATGTTCGCGCCGGTGGTCTTTGACTTTGGAGGTATAGCCATGATGGTGAATTATCGGTCTTATTTTTCGATGCTCTTGGGCCACCGGACATGAAACATCGGCACCTTCTCCGTACCATAGTCAAGCTCCCATATCTCCTCGATCCTTCCGTAGTATCTTTTCGGGATGACTTCAGTGTAGAATATCCCCGTTACCCCTGAGTTCTGGTAATCGTAGTTATTGTCCTTCTCCTCGGTGTAGAACGTATATCCGTTGATATCGTATGCCTGATAGGTCATCAGGTTGTGCCCTAGGCCCTGTGACAACGAGAATATGAGTTTATCGTCCTCCGAAGACTCGCCATGCGGTTGACTATCGATAACCTTCTTCCTAAACCACTACGTGAAACCGGCGTTGTGCTCTTTGATTATATCTTCCTCCATCCTCACTAGGCCACGATCAGCGTACTTCTTCTTGCTCATGTATATATGGATCGACCACCTATAGATGTTGTAGCGTGACTAGGTTTGCTCTTTCAAACTCCTTGGTTCGCTCCTCGAAGTCGACATGCTTTGCGCGCTGACCCTCGTGGTGATCCCATCCAGCGAGCCTCCCAAGATGCTTGTTGAATGGTAGACCGATAGGGGTCTCGGTTTGTAGAAAGTTTGAGCAGAAAGAGATATGCTCTTCGGCTAGGAAGCCATTTGCTATGCTTCCATCTGGACGGGACCTTTTACGAACGTATCCCTTGATGTGTCCATTCATCCTTTAATGGCATCATGCTTCACAGAAACGGAGGCCCGAGTTGGACGATATCCTCCACGACATGGAGTAGCAGATGAAGCACGACGTCGAAGAATGCGGGAGGGAAGTAGATCTTGAGCTCGCATATTATCACCACGATCTCCTCCTGTAACCTCGTGAGATGCTTAATGCCTATCGACTTCCGAGAGATAACGTCAAAAAAGTTATAGAGGCCAAACAAAGTTTCATGAAAGTGCTTGTCCATTATCCCTCGGATCGCAACCAGAAGTACCTATGTCATCAGCACGGCGACGTCGTGAGACTTCATCCCACTGAAGCGCTGCTTCGCCTCATCTAGCCATCTTCTTATCTTCCCCGCATAGCCGTTCAGAAATTTGACTCCGAGGAGGCACTTCATAAACTATGTGGCCTCCGCCTTGCTTAGAGTGAAGCACACGGCCTTGAGCTTAACTTTGGCCTTCTTGACCTTTTTGCCCTTGCAACGACGACTATTCTGCGTTTCTGTCTCCTCCTCCGACTGATCATTGGCTTCATCGTCACTAGGTGGTGGTTGAAGGTCCTTCCTGATGCCCATATGATTCAAGTCGTTCCTTGCCTTCAGCCCATCTTTGGTCTTGTTGGTGTTAAGGATGGTGGCAAGCAGACTCTCCCCCACGTTCTTCGTGATGTGCATGAGATCAAGGCTATGAGGCACGTAGAGGAGCTTCCAGTATGGCAAGTCCCAGAAAACAGACCTCACCTTCCAAACCCTCAACAGCGGCTCTGGCTTCTTTTGGTTCTTTCCTGGCACAGGGCACTCATTCTAGTTTTTCAAGAGCTCATCGATTTCTGTGCCGCTCCTTTGGTATGGAATTCCTCGGAGCTCGACTATCCCATCGAATAGATGGGACAACTTTCTCCATGCGTGATTCTTCGGAAGCCACCTTCAAGACCCCTGGTACATAGTTTTCCCGGACCCGGGATCTTTCTGGAGGTGGCGATACGTTGTATTATCCTTACACCTAACGCACGCAAAGAATCCTTGGATCACCTACCCCGCGAAGTATCCATAACCAAGATAGTCTTGCACCGTCGTGATCACCGTCGCTCTCATATCGAAATATTCTTGTGCGGCGGCATCCCACGAACGGGCTCTGTCTTTCCATAGCATGGCCAACTCCTCTTTCAATAGCGTGAGATACATATTGATGTCTGCACCGGGCTGTTTTGGCCCTTGAACTAGCATACTCATGGTTACGTACTTCTTCTTCATGCACAACCAGGGGTGAGGTTGTAGATCCATACAAACACGGGTCGCACGCTATGTGCGCTGCTCTGGCTTCCGAACGGATTGAGTCTATTTGTGCTCACGCCCAGCCCGAGGTTCCTTGACTCTTTCCCGAACCGTTGGTAATATTCGAGGTTCAACGCCTTCCACTAGCTAGCATCCTAAGGGTGCCTCAGCATTTCCTCCCTTTCTTGATCTTCGTCTTCTGGCCTCTTTCTTTCCGCGTGCCAGCGCATGAGCTGTGCTTCCTTAGGGTCCGCAAAATACTGCTGCAGCCGAGGAGTTATAGGAAATTACCACACCACTTTTCTAGGAGCTTTCTTGGTCCCTCTCTTGTATCGAGAGGTCTTGCACATCGGACACGTGGTCTTCTCTGCGTCCTCGCCCTGGTAGATGATGCAATCATTTATGCAGACATGGTATTTCATGTGCGGTAGATCGAGAGGGCACACGACTTTCTTGGGCTCAAGGATACTAGTCGAACATGTGTTCCCCTTGGGAATACGATCATGCCAGAATTCCATGTTGTCGTTGAAGCATTCGTCGGTCATTTTGTGCTTCACTTCATCTCTAGAGCCCTGAGCGTTACATTCAGACGGGTATCCCCGTCGTTCCATCCTTCAAATAGTGGAGTAACCGCGTCTTTCTCCATTTCCTCTAGCTTAGTTTTCTTCTAGCGGCGGATCTAGCGTTACTCGTCTCCCTGAGAAGCAGCTCTTGGTAATCAGGGTCTCGCAACCAGCGTGAATCATGCCCGACACCTTGATCTTCATGTTCCTGACCGGCGCCACCTTGATAATTAACTTCATGTTCATGCCCAACGTTATCTGCTTGATCTTCATCATGTTCATGCCCGATGCCACCTTGTTCTTCAAGATCACCTGCCCCGCCGGCATCTTGATCTTCATCTTCACCATTATTGACATCCTCGTCATCATCTTCGTCATCACGTATCCACCGAGTGTACCCATCCATGAAACCTCGCATAAGCAGGTGTGACTCTAGCATTCCGCAATCATACTTTATCAAATACATCAATTTGCAGTCGCGACACGGACATCTTATCTCCGTCATATTTGTTTGTGCCATGTCGGCCCTCACGCATCTTATCTACCTATCCACGAAGGGTGTGCTCAGTGGTCGGACCATGGTCGCCTGTGCGGTATACAAAGAGCAAAAGAATAATTAGAGCATGGACGTCGAGATCACCAGAAAAAATCGGCATGACCTCCCCTAAAAAGAGGACATCTGCTGGGTGCCAGAAATTCGTTGGAACGAAAATGAATCGACATTCCAGTGAAACATTGGCAACCCAAAATGAAATCCCTGCACAAACCAAAGGAAGCACACAACACAGTCTAGTCGGTGTCGCTGAGAATACGCATACATGCAACAACGCCTTCACGCTTCCTCCAACGACGACTAGGAGTACGAGAGCCGGAGGAGAAGTAAAATGAAATCTTGTAGATCTAGAAGTGCAAGATCTTTCACTTACATATATGTCTATCAACCAATAGAGATTTGGCAAAGCTTCTAGATGAAACAATGGAGAAAATAAGGTGGGAAGGAGGAGGGGGGCTACCAGATCTATCTTTGTGTGGAGGAGAAAACAACAAGTGAGAGAGAGAAGTGAGTGGGGTGCATGTGCATGTGCAAAAAAGGTGGCGAGATTACTTGAGGCGCAACCCACATAGTATGCGCCTTCTGTACATAGAATATCTGAGGCGCATTTACCAGTTGCGCCTCGAGTGTCTGGCGCCTGCCACCCCACGGGCCCACATTACTTACGTGAGGCGCATCTCTAAGTAATGCGCCTCCAATACTGAAAACTACTAGAGGCGCATGTCATCAGGTGCGCCTCCTATATTGTCGCACCTACCACCTGTGGGCCCTCCCACTTTACTCGAGGCGCATCTATCCAATATGCGCCTCATGTAGTTAAACTACTCGAGGCGCATATGTCCAATATGCGCCTCAAGTAGTTAGACTACTCAAGGCGCATATCGAGTAGATGCGCCTCGAGTAAGGAGTCAGCCAGATCTGGTCCGTACGTACAATATAGGAGATGCATCCCTAAAGAATGCGCCTCTAGTATTAGAATATAGGAGTCGCACCATTTAGTAATCCGCTTGTATATATAGTGGAGGCGCATATTTTAGGGATGCACCCCCTATAAGCATGTCTCCTATAGGCTTTTCCCTAGTAGTGGACGGACCGGAAACCCTACGCCCTTTTAATTATAGTTATATATACTAGATGAATGCCCGTGCGTTGCTACAGAATGATAACCGTTGCATTTTTGTTGTGTTTTATTCTACGAGTGTTTGACAATCTCATGATACACATTAATGTCTTCTTTTATAAAAAATCGAGTGCCCCAAACCTCTTGATTGATAAATATTTGCAAATAAGCTCGGATAAATATGTGTTTCCTTTGAAAAATGATAATTTGTGTGGCCCACGTTCGTACAATAGGTTTTTCTTAGACATTCTAGAATATTGTTATAACATTCTACAACTAAAACTATGTTGTCCCAGCCCGTCAAATAAGATTGATGTAGATGTAAACATTTTTTAAACTTTGTCCTAATAAGCATTATAATGTTTTATATCACCGGTAGGTTAATTATCTAGTACCTACTCTTTTGCACATGCAAGCACACTTCTTAAATCATACACGTAGCAAGAGTACACAAATAATTAATTGATTAATATAACTTACAGGCCACCAAGAGCATAGAAAAATTTAATTTTACAGGCCACCTCGATGAGATAAAACTAAAACTGAGCAGTCAGATTATTTAGCATGTGGGAGTCGTCTTTGTGGCCCACTGCACTGAATACTTCTCCACAAGTACAAAATACTTCCATTCCATTTACAAATGCAACAGAACAAGTGAACATAGAATAATAAGCAAACAAAGAAACCAGAACCAGTTCATTTAGCAGCAGTCCTATACCTGGACACAAGCTGGCTCGGTTCAGCTCGTCGCCGAGCCGCAAAAAGCTCGGGCCAAATTTGCCGAGCCCGAGCCAGCTCGTCGCCACCGATGAGCTCCACAGCTGAGCTCGGCCCGAGCTTCCGACGAGCTCGGTCCAGCTCTGTGCAGCTCGCGACCCTGGCAGTGCCGCGTCACTGATAGGTGGGCCTCTTCAACGGGAGCGGAGGCATGGCGGTGCGGGCGGCGCGGTGGAGTCTGCATGCAGAAGCGGTGCGGGCGGTGCGGCCGGCCGACGGCCATTCCTGTAGTGGATCGATCTAGGAGAAGACGACCAGATATGACGAGTTCGCTAGTGGACGACATAAACATGCTACCTGAAAAAGATCTAGCAATAAAAGGCCGAATTTTTCAGCCCAACTGGCATCCCTTCACACAAATCAGCCCAAATATTAATTCGAAAAATAAAATGGCGAGCCAGATGAGCTGGACCAGGCCGAGCCCGAGCCAGCCCGAGCTTGCTGCGGTCCAGCAGCGGAGGCTCGGCTCGGTCCTGCAGCACCAGCCGGCCGAGCCCAGCTCGCCCTGGGCCACGAAAACTCGGGCCGAGCCTGGTAGCCCGAGTTATAGGTCCAGGTATAAGCAGCACCATCCCCCATCTATATATAGGGATTTTGTCAGGAGCCGCTCCTTGGCGTGATGAGACCTTCAGCGTCTCCACCCTGGACAACGTCCTTGTCTTGCAGCGCCGACGGACAGACAAAAAGGTAGATGCAGAGAGATAAAATCACTATATACTCATATAGCAATTTAATGTCTAAGCCTGTTGTAATTTTAGAAGTTGAGTCGGACGGAGTGTTCTGGCGACACTGGCAGTACGGTTACACGGCGGGGGAGGGGGGGTCGAACGAAGTCGGCAGGCAAGATGGCGATGAGTGGATGACTTCATGGCGGCAGAGAGGACTAAGGTAGGGTCGCTCGTAATATAATATATTTATCTGGGAACATCATAGCATGTAGGTGATGCCGAATCATTGTAGTACTCAAGGGACTCTAGTGAGATGCATACACATCCAGTCTATCCAAGTTCTACTCGGTTGTATACATCTACCTTGCCAACAATGGCGCCGTCGTGCCACTGCATGGGCGCTGGTAGGTCGTTCATGGTCGTCGACTGTGATCATGCCAACGGCACCACATTGTCGAGGCCTCCGTCGAGGATGTTGAGGCCGGGCCACGCCGACCTCATGCCATCAACGCCACATTCCCGAGGCCGCTGTCGAGGATGCTGACGCTGCGCCACCGGTCGTTCACCACATGTCCAAGCTAGCACTGCCGCTTCCAGTGACCGGACAAACCTCTTCTTCGCCAACGGCGTACGTATTGTCATCATCGTCGAGTCGTAGGGAGAGGAAGAAGTGGGTCGGTTAATAATAATTGAAGTGGCATGGACTGGGGATGGACTCCTGGTTCGTTTTAGATTAGAAGTAGACTACGACTAGGATGGGATACCCAACTCTTAAAGGAACGGCGCAAGAGGCAATCTGAATTCGGTAGGAACTCTTGTTAGTTCGAGCCCACCTTAAGACTTTTTTATTTAGTACAGATGAAATATGCTCCAACACTCAATCTCAACCGACGCACAGATATATGTACCATGGCTTGGACGTACGTACTAGCCCTAGATCCATTGTCTCATCGTTCCCTAGATCCAAACCATCTAGTACCTCCGTGCCCATCCCCATGGCCCCTTCCCTTGCCTCCGGCAAAGAATCCACCGGAAGAAAAGTAGTCGTTGTCGCTGAAGCCGGCACCGCCACGCCCATCCCCTCCGACGATGAGGACGCCCGAAGCAACGAAAATGTGCCGCCGCCATCACCCGCTCAAGCTTGGAGTCTGCGCGCCATAGGGCTGCTTCTCACGGTGGTGGCGGTGGCCGTGGCCGTTACTATCTTATTGCTGGAGCTCTTCCGCGGACACTCTATGTCCATCATGTCGGTCAGTATGAGCTTTTACGTCTTCTTGGCCTTGCGCATCTGGCCATGTCGGTGGTTCTTCATTGACTTGGTCCTGCTCTCCCAAGGCCCCCTGCTCGCCTTCTTTTCCGCGACTGTGATAGGCTGAGTGACTACCACGACCTTCGTCCTCTTCTTTAGCGCGGTTTGGGCTGCTGCAAACATGGGCTATTCTCTCGCTGTGCACCGCATCATGAGCAAGGGGGCAGGGGCCGAGCCGGCTATCCATGCTTTGCCTAGCCCCATGCTCAGTGTCCAAGACCTCAACTTCTATCTTCATATTGTAGAACCATTGTGATGCTGCTCTTGACTTTGGTCGTGGCTTTCCTGGTCCATATAACCACCATTACTGACGAGCTGAAAATCTCTATGATGCTCTTGTTTTTTGTCTGGATCCATGTTGGCCTCTAGTTAATTACTCTCCATGGAGCCCATGTATCTTGGAATTCTTTTCAGAAAGTTGATGCCACCATGGGTACTGGCCTCTCTTCTCATGTGGGCGGGGTTTTCTCCTCTGCTATCCGTTCTATCCCTCAACCTCACGATCTTGTGCAATTTTCTATTGATGATCCTTTTGTACAATCTTGGCATTTACATGCACTACTTAGAGACTGCTGCTACACCAAGGTATGCATATTTCAAAGCTGATCCCGCATGTGCATATGTAGGTAGATACATACTGGTTTTCTTCCACTACATTATGACATAAAAATAAAGATAATAGCATTGTATTAGGTGAATTTGTTTCTTGGTTTAGTAAAAAACTCAGGACTATGCCATGCCCGCAATGATTCTGGAACAGAAGTTTGGTGAGTGAAGTTGGGCCAAGCTGCAGCTACTCTGCCTGCTATATAAAGGTAATCAATGTCAGTATTTTTTTGCAGTGAACCAAACTAGTGGAGCGTAATAATGCAATCAAGTGCACATCTATATTGTAAGCGCAGTTGCAGTGCTATTAAGCAAATTAACGTCGAGACTGGAAACAACATATGTCACGTCTAGTTGATAACTCGTCCCAGATTTCTCTAAGACTTGTTAGCTTGTTGATATTATGTTCTTTGCATGGTTCATCATGTATGTAATTGTGGGAGAAGATGATCAAATATTGTACATATTTTTTTTCCGAAGTAAACGCTTTGTAGCGTTAACTGAGTATATGGAATAATATAATATCAACACCTACAACATCAAATCGATCTCATATAATCATTATAAAATATAATTTCAGATCACATGTACTCCCTCCCAAACTAGACAAAATTGAGTATTTAATTTTGTAGATTTTGGTATTTCACTTTATATACTTGATCAAAATTTACTTAATTGACTTTGAAAAAAAAAACTAATAGTACACCTGATATGGGTATACCCTGTAGGTACTCGGGCTTAGTATATATGGTCCAGATATAGTGGAAGCCCGCGGCGTTGTCACGACCCGATGAAGACTTCGAGTGGCCCACGGACTCTCAATTACTTGCGAGACAAGAAGAAGCTTAAAGATAGAAAGTTTAAAGGGAAAACCCCTAATTTATAACCGACTTGACCTGCTACCCGAGACCTAGCCTATCTATATAAAGGCCAGAAGGGGGCGGCGAGGAGGACACACGCAACCCTAGTTTCCACAACTCTCGCCGGATTTCATCTGCGCACCCCTATAATCTTTGATTCCTCCATTAATTCCAAGAGCAGACAAGCAGGAGTAGGGACCTCTACGAGGCCTGAACCTTGGTAAACCTTGCGTCCATGTGTGCTTGTTTGCTAGCCGACTGATCCTCCAGTGTTCCCTCCTTCTCCAAAACCCAAGTCCATAACAATGGGCATTGATGAGTTCAACCCTCGTCAATTGGCGCCGTCTGTGGAAATTGGTAGTGCTGATGTTACGGCTTCTTCGGCCCCATCAACCGCGATCTACAACTCCGCAACAACGGAGATTCGCCAGCTCTTCGGCGCGTTCGACTTCACTGTCCACACGCCGGCCACTCACCCGGCTTTCGAGTCCATGGGCGATGGAATCGGCCTGGCGATCGGGAGCTTCCGCTTCTAAGTTGGTCAGATGGGCACGCTTCGCATGCCTGACCAGCCAACAACATCCGCGATTGCTCCAGCATCGTGGTTCCCGCCACCAATCAGCACCCTCAGCGAGCTCAACACCTCAGCAGCAGCTGAGAGCACAGACAGCGACAACAGTCACGGATTCGATCTGTGTGACCTAGCAATGGAAGATGGAGCCTACGGTTCCGGATCCGAAAGTTGCGGAAGCAACATATTCCCCAGCCACTTCATGTGCACCATTATCAAAACCGGCGAAACCAGCGCCAATCACGGAAATGGTGGCAATGGTCCTGATCCACCCAACGATGGCATACCTAACGGCGGGCCACCCAACGGTGGCAATGGTGCACCCGTCAACACTGGAGGGGCAGTCGAACCTCCAACCATGGTGAACGAACACACTGGTGAACGTGTCGTGATCAGACTCAATGACAACTAGTGGGCCCGTTGCCGAGAAGCTCTGCGAGGCAATCCTATGCCCCCGGCACGCTGCAAGACCTGCTGATGGGCTATCATTGGCTACTAAAGGAGGAGTACAGACGCTAGTAACAAACGATCGCGCAACTCGAAGCGCGTAAAAAGGCGGCAGACGAGTCGATTCTTCGACGGGCCGGGCTCTCCTCCCATGGAGGATCCTCCTCCAAGGGCAACGAGTACGTGGCCAAAATGAGGCGATCTCGAATGGCCCACCTCACCGAGCAGGAGCGCAT
Source organism: Avena insularis (assembly GCA_023614405.1). Classification (NCBI taxonomy): domain Eukaryota; kingdom Viridiplantae; phylum Streptophyta; class Magnoliopsida; order Poales; family Poaceae; genus Avena; species Avena insularis. The sequence continues at coordinate 354,298,967 of CM042694.1, forward strand.
AGAAGCTGCGAAAGTCCTCGACTTCAACTCTATGATAGTTGACACACGGGGCAACGTGGTCCCAAAGACACCGCAAGCTGCGGTAACGGTAGCCACCATGTACCTCTTCAACAATCAGCCGCCAGCCGGAGATCCTCGAGCCGCCATGCACCGATCTATGATCGCGGGCTTGGGGTTCATCGAGGCCGCTCTCGACAAAGAGCCGACGCTGGAGCCGAAAAAAAGGCAAGGCTCTGGCAAAACGCTATTCCTCACCCTCGTCTAGCAATGACAGTCACGATTTGTCTCGACATTGCCGCTCACGGTAGCATGATCACGATTATGATGCACGCGATGACCTCACGCAGCGCAAAATCGATAAATCAAGGGCACGACGTGCCCGTTCGACTGACTCAGAGGACGAAGACGTGGAGCTCTGTGGCGCCAGATGCTTCAGCAGAGCTATCAGGCAGAAGCGAATGCCCAAGGGGTTCAAGCTCCCATCGGAGAACCAAAAATTTGATGGCCTACAGGACCCAAAAATTTGGTTGGAGGACCACATCTCCTCCGTCAGGCTCCATGGCGGGAGTCGAATCATGGCCATGTAATGCCTGCAGCTATAGCTGCAGGGCGCCGCCCGAGCATGGCTCAACAATCTCCCGCGCGGATCCATTCACAGCTGGGAAGAGCTAGTCTACAGCTTTGTGCACAACTTCAAGGGCACCTACAAAAGGCCCGCACCAATCAATGAACTGAGGTGCTGCCAGCAAAGGTCGGGCGAATCGCTATGCTCGTACATCCAGAGGTGGTCCATCATCAAGAACTCCGCAGAAAACATCACGGAAGATTGCGCAATCGACGCATTCAACGGCGGCGTTCGCCGCATAGAGCTCAGGGAAGAGCTGGGCCGCTCGAAGCCCAAAACAATTGACCACCTGATGGAAATCGCGAATCGGTGGGCAGATGGAGAAGACTCGGTGAAAAACCGCGTTCACTCCGACGGCAAAGCGGAACTCGAGTGTAGACGCGATCGCCGAAGCAAGCATCGAATGCGCATCTACGATGATCGCGACGACGTCAACATGGTCGCAGCCAGCTACGCCGATAGGCACGATAACAACCGCAACAACGACTATCGCAGTGGTGGACACCGCGACTCCGGGAAAACCACGCAGGTATGGTAGCACCACACTCGTGAAGAGGCACCCGTAACAACTATCGAGGACAAACTATCCGGGCCGTGCAACGTCACTTCTACATCGACAAGCACGATGACAAGAAAAAATCCCGCCACCTTCTCAAGGACTGTCGCGAGTTCCTCAAGCTCCACGAGGGCCTGGCTAGGATGAATCGTGACGCGATCAACAGGGGCTACGGAACCGCCCCAGGCGCCGTGGCACATGGAGCTCCTCCACCACCACCCGGACCACCACCGCCCGCGACTGTGCCAGATCAGCACCACGGAGGCGAACCGTACCCACGGGTCATAGGCAATATGATGATCCAAAAGGGACGCCCCTCAAACGGGTGCAGAAGGCCATCACTCGCCAAGTCAACTTGGTGACAAACTCCCCGCCCTCCACCACTGAGTACCTCAGCGGAAGCGACTCCTGCATCACCATCGACAAATGTGACCACCCGCGCCAAGTCCCTCATCCAGGCCATTGTCCCCTCGTACTCGAGGCGCAAATCGAAGGCTTTGACATGAGTCGCGTCTTCATGGATGGCGGGAGCAGCATCAACCTCATGTTCGCAAGTACCTTGCACGCGATGAGGATCCCTCTGACATGTCTAGAGGTCTCGTACACGACGTTCCACGGCATCGTCCTAGGGAAGGGCATATATCCCCTGGGAAAAATCAACCTCGATGTCATCTTCAGCACGCCGCAAAACTTTCGACACGAACGCATAGATTTCGAAGTCGTCGACTGGCCCTCAAAATACCACTACATCCTTGGATGCGTCGCGTTCGCTAGGTTCATGGCACTGCCGCACTACAGATGAAAATGCCAGGTCCAAACGGCGTCATCACAATCAACGGGAACTTCGAGAGATCCGATAGCTGCGATAGAGAATTCAACAGAATCTCCTAGTCCTTCGGTATGCAGGAGGAGCTCGCAAGATTGAAGGAGTCGACAGACAACAGTCTGCCTCCCCTGAGCCGGCCGAGTTCACCCGACTTGTCCTTCGACTCGTCGGTGAACACGAAGAAAGTACAGGTCCACCCATCGGACCCGACCAAGACGGCCCTCATCGCCAACAACTTGAGTTCCGCATAGGAACTCGCGCTCGTCGAATTCCTCAGTGAGCACTGGGAAATCTTCTCCTGGTGTCCAGCGGACATGCCAGGGGTTCCCAGGGAATTCGCCGAGCACGCACTCAATGTCAACCCAGACACAAGGCCAATCAAGCAAACAATCCGGCGACTGTCTGAACCAAGAGCAAAAGCAGTCGGAATGGAGATCAACAGACTCCTCGATGCCAAATTCATACGCGAGATCAAGGAAAGTACTTGGCTCGCCAACACGGTGCTAGTACCTAAAAAGGACACGGATATCCTGCGGATGTGCATGGATTTCACCTCCCTGAATAAGCACTGCCCAAAGGATCACTTCTCGCTGCCACGAATCGACCAAATCATCGACTCCACCATGGGATGTGAGTGCCTCTGCTTCCTCGACGCCTACTCAGGCTATAATCAGATTCGAATGAAGGAGGAGGATCAAGAGAAAACGGCGTTTACAACGCCTTTTGGTGTGTTCTGCTACAACACAATGCCCTTGGGCTAAAAAACACAGGAGCCACCTATCAACGGTGCATGCAGGCTTGCCTCAAAGATCAACTTGGTCGCAACATCCAAGTCTACGTCGACAACATCATCATGAAAACAAAGGAGGAAGCCTCGCTAATCGATGATTTACGCGAGACCTTCGCTAACCTCGACCGCTACCGGATCAAGCTCAATCCGGAAAAATGCGCCTTCGGTGTACCATCTGGGCAACTACTCGGGTATATCATCTCCGCGAGAGGGAGTGAAGCGAACCCGAAGAAAATAAAAGCCATACTAGCCATGGTGAAGCCGAAAAACGTAAGAGGCGTCCAGCAACTGGCTGGACGAATCGCGGCGCTCAGTCGATTCATCAGTCGCATGGGCGAAAAGGCACTACCCTTCTACCAACTTCTCCACAAAACTGACAAGTTCGAGTGGACCGACGAGGCGCAAGAAGCATTCGAAGATCTCAAGCGTCTACTATCTACCTCGCCAGTACTGGTGACTCCACACGAAAAAAGAATCACTACTGCTCTACATTGCCGCCACCAACCAGGTGGTCAGCACGGTGCTTGTGGTGGAACATGCCGAGGAAAACATGGTCCATGGAGTGCAGCGCCCAGTCGACTATCTCAGCGAGGTGCTCACGCCAACAAAGCAGCGGTACCCACACTACCAGAAGCTGGCATATGGTGTCTTTATGACATCCAGGCGACTGCGCCACTACTTCCAGTAGCACCCAATCGTGGTGGTCAATGACGCCCCACTTGGGCATATTCTCAACAACCCCGATGCCACCGGACGAGTCGCGCTCTGGGGAATCGAGTTGTCTCCACGAGACATTACATACAAGAAGCGCGACGTGATCAAGTCGCAAGTCCTCCCTGATTTCCTCGTACATAAGATGAAGAACCAGCTCCCCGAAAAGCCAGATATGTCTTACCTCTGGGCGATGCACTTCGATGGATCCAAGCGCAAGGACGGGGCTGGTGCAGGTGTCATACTAACATCGCCCCAAGGAGACAAGCTGAAATACATTCTGCGAATGCAGTTCACTGCCTCCAACAGCGAAGCTGAATACGAGGCCCTATTGCACGGGATGCGGATGGCAAAAGCCTACGGCGCCAAGAGACTCATCATCTACGACGACTCCAAGCTGGTCGTCAACCAGACAATGCATGAGTGTGACGCGCTGAACGACAATATGATCGCTTATCGCGACCTCTACGACACACTCGAAGGGGACTTCGATGGCTACGAGCTGCGGCACGTAGGCCGCAAAAGCAATGAAGAGGCGGGCACACTCGCCAACATCGGCTCCACCTGCGCCCCCATACCACCTGGGGTATTTCTCAAGCGTATCTGCAAATGCTCCATCAAGCCAAAGGCCGCAGAGAAGAAAACAAGTGCAACAACGGACTCGGGTGCTACGCCACCCAATGAGCCAATGGCACTCGACGACCTAGACATTGACATAGGACTTGAGGGACCAATGGGGGCCATGATGATCGAGCCATATTGGACTCAACCCTACATCACATACCTTCTCAGCAAGAGGCTACCAGACGACCCGACTGACGCGCGACACATCGCATGACGATCCAAGGCATTCGCTGTCAACAACGGCGAACTATACAAGCGTAGCATCACAGGAGTACTCCAACGGTGCGTCTCCAACACAGACGGAAGGGCCGTCCTCCTCGACATCCATGAAGGGACTTGTGGGCACCATGCCGGCAGTCGCGCCCTCGTCGCCAAAGCTCTACGAGCTGGATTCTACTAGCCCACGTCCATGCGCGACGCCAAGGACATCGTCCAGAGATGCAACGCTTGTCAGCGATTCATGGACAAACCGCACGCACCTGGCGCGGAACTCCGGCCAATACCATTGGCTTGGCCCTTTGCACAATGGGGACTCGACATGGTCGGCAAGCTCCCAAAGTCCTCGCGAGGAGGTTGCCGACCATGTCGAGTCCCCATTGTGCGAAGGGCCAGGCCAATGGTATTGGCCTGAGTTCCGCGCGCCAGGTGTGTGAGGTTTGTCCGCGAATCGCTGGCAAGCATTGTAGCGGTGGACGATGTCCTTGGCGTCGCACATGGCCGTGGGCCAACAGAATCTAGCTCGTAGAGCTTTGGCAACGAGGGCGCGACTGCCATCATGATGCCCGCAGGTGCCTTCATGTATGTCAAGGAGGACGGGCCTTCCGTCCCCGTTGGAGACGCACCATTGGAGTACTCCTGTGATGTTGCGCTTGTACAATTTGCCGTTTATGAGGGCGAATGCCTTGGATCGTCGCGCGATGTGTAGTGCATCAGTCGGGTCATCTGGCAGCCTCTTGTTGAGTAGATATGTGATGTAGGGTTGTGTCCAAGATGTCTCGATCATCATGACGCCCATTGGCCCTTCGAGTCTTGTATCGAGCTCCATGTCGTCGAGTGCCATTGGCTCGTTGGGTGGCATAGCCCCCGAGTCTGTTGACGTGCTTGCTTTCTTCTCTAGAGCCTTGGGCTTGATGGAGCGCTCGCAGATGCACTCGAGGAATATCCTAGGTGGTATGGGCGTGTAGGTGGAGCCGATGTTGGCGAGTGTATCCGTCTCTTCGTTGCTTTCGTGGCCTATGTGCCGCATCTCGTAGCCATCAAAGTCTCCCTCGAGTGTGTTGTAAAGGCCGCGATAGGCGATCATGTTGTCGCTTAGTGCGTCACCCTCGTGCATCATTTGGTTTACCACCAGCTTGGAGTCGCCGTAGATGATGAGCCTCTTGGCGCCGCAGGCTTTCGCCATCCACATCCCATGGATTAAGGCCTCGTACTCAGCTTCATTATTGGAGGCAGTGAACTTCATTCGCAGAATGTATTTCATCTTGTCTCCTTGGGGCAATGTCAGTATGACACCTGCGCAATCTCCGTCCTTTCGCTTGGACCCGTCGAAGTGCATTGTCCAGAGGTAGGACATATCTGGTTTATCGGGGAGCTGGTTCTCCATCCAGTGTACGAGGAAGTCCCGGAGAACCTGCGACTTGATCACGTCGTGCTTCTCATATGTGATGTCACGTGGCGACAACTCTATGCCCCACAACGCGACTCGTCCAGTGGCGTCGGGGTTATTGAGTATATGCCTGAGCGGGGCAGCGTTTACCACCACGATTGGGTGCTCCTAGAAGTAGTGGCGCAGTCGCCTAGCTGTCATGAAGACTCCGTGTGCCAGATTCTGGTAGTGCGGGTACCGCTGCTTTGTTGGCGTGAGCACCTCGCTGAGGTAGTATACTGGGTGTTGTACCCCGTGGACTTTATTTTCTTCAGCTCGTTCCACCACGAGTACCGTGTTGACCACCTGGTTGGTGGCGGAGATGTAGAGCAGTAGTGGTTCCTTTTCGCGAGGCGTCACCAGTACTGGCGAGGTGGAGAGTAGTCGCTTGAGGTCATCGAATGCTTCTTGCGCTTCGTCTGTCCACTCGAACTTGTCAGCCTTGTGGAGGAGTTGGTAGAAGGGCAGCGCTTTTTCACCCATTCGACTTATGAATCGACAGAGCACCGCGATTCGCCCAGCTAGCTGTTGGACGCCTTTTACGTTCTTCGGCTTCTCCATGGCCAGTATGGCCATTATTTTCTTTGGGTTGCTTCGATCCCTCTTGCAGATATGAGGTACCCGAGTAGTTACCCAGATGGCACGCCGAAGGCGCATTTGTCTGGATTGAGCTTGATCCGGTAGCAGTCGAGGTTAGCGAAGGTCTCGCGGATATCATTGATTAACGTGGCCTCCTCCTTGGTTTTGATGACGATGTCGTCAATGTAGACTTGGATATTGCAACCAAGTTTGTTATGGGGTAACCCCGTGGGTGGCCCAATCTTCACGGATCTCGTGGTCAAATCGATGGGAAAGCGAGGGGAAAGGGAGAAGGTAGCGGAAGCGGACGCACACATCGCAAAGAACACGATGAACACACACAAAACTCACACGATACAAGGCCGATTGCTCTCACCAGTGGCCACCGGTCCGATAGAATCCTCGCAAGGAAAGATCAGTCAACGTGCTCCCTCGATCCCACGTGGAGAGGGAAGAACACCTTGGAGAGGGTCTTGACGTCTTGGCAAAGGGACACCGATGCCAAGGCCTTGTACAACGAGGGAGGAGCGATGCAAACTCCAACAAGGTGGTGACGATAGTCGATCCCCTTTGGTAGAAGGGGATGAGGCAAAACTAGAGATTCCACAAAGGGGGTTATCTTTAGTCTATCATCTATGCCTAAGGGATACATGAGGGGTGGTGGCTCTATTTATAGGCCAGCCACTTACATAGGGATAGTTTGGGCAGAATACTAGGGTTGCACCATAATAAGGGGGATACATGGGCTATGGCCCAACTGATGTGCACACAGCATCGGTCACGGTACCCAAAGTGGTAGCTGCAAGTCAGGGGCGGTAGCTCCAGGCTTTAGCTATCGTCGAGCTCCATGTCCGATAGTACCGGTTGGGTAACCGGTAGTACCGCTTGGGGGCGGTAGTACTGCAAGCCGATACCGCGGCATCTAGATGCGATGGCGTGTGCTCCAGTCATGGTCGGTAGTACTGCTGAGGCTGAGCGATAGTACCGGGGCACGGTAGGACCGATGTTGGGAGCGGTAGTACCACTCGCGTCTGTCTTCTTGGGTGACTTGGGGACGAGCTTGGACTTGTCATTGTAGATGTAGTAACATCCGTAGGAGGGGCTGCATCAAAGTTGGTTCTTGAGGCAAGCCTGCATGCACCGCTGATGGGTGGCTCCTGCATTTTTTAGCTCGAAGGGCATCATGTTGTAGTAGAACACGCCAAAAGGCGTTGTAAATGCTGTTTTATCCTTGTCTTCCTCCTTCATTCGAATCTGATTATAGCCTGAGTAGGCGTCGAGGAAGCAGAGGCGCTCACATCCCGCAGTGGAGTCGATGATTTGGTCGATTCGTGGCAACAAGAAGTGATCCTTTAGGTAGTGCTTATTCAAGGAGGTGAAGTCCATGCACATCCATAGGATATCCGTGTCTTTTTTAGGCACCAGCACCGAGTTAGCGAGCCAGGTGCTTTCCTTGATCTCGCGTATGAAGTTTGCGTCGAGGAGTCTGTTGATCTCTATTCCGTCTGCTTTTGCTCTTGGTTCAGACAGTCGCCGTATCGTTTGCTTGACTGGCCTTGCGTCTGGATTCACGTTGAGTGAGTGTCGACGAATTCCCTGGGAACCCCTGGCATGTCCGCTAGACACCAGGTGAAGATTTTCCAGTGCTCACGGAGGAATTCGACGAGCACGAGTTCCTATGCGGAACTCAAGTTGTTGGCGATGAAGGCCGTCTTGATCGGGTCCGTTGGGTGGACCTGGACTTTCTTCGTGTGCACCGACGAGTCGAAGGACAGGTCGGGTGAACTTGGCCTGCACAGGGGAGGCAGACTGTTGTCTGTCGACTCCTTCAATCTCGTGAGTTCCTCCTGCATGCTGAAGGACTGGGAGATTCTGTTGAATTCCCTGTCGCAGCTGTCGGACCTCTCGAAGCTTCCCTTTATTGTGATGAGGCCGTTTGGACCTGGAATTTTCATCTGCAGGTACGTGTAGTGTGGTACTTCCATGAACCTAGCGAACGCGACACTTCCGAGGATGTAGTGCTATTGTGAGGGCCAGTCGACGACCTCAAAGTCGATGCGCTCTCGCCGAAAGTTTTGCGGCGTGCCGAAGATGATGATACGTTGCAAACGTATCTATAATTTTTGATGTTCCATACTTGTTTTATATCTACTTTCTTATGTTTTGTCCACACTTTGGAGTACTTTTACACATTTTATGGAACTAACCTATTAATAAAGCTAAATCTTTCTTTTTTTATTAGTCAATTGTAATGTTGTTGTAAAGTAAAGTCTTATTCTTTACTTAGGTTAGTATTCAATAATTGTTGTACAATATTCATACGAGTATTAATTATAAATAGTATTTGTTTCTTATTCTTGTAGTATTGTTTAAATGACATTTATAAAGTAAATGCCTTCTTCCATATTGTAAATTAGAACTTGTAAATATTTGTATCTTATTTGTAAATATGAATTCATTTATTTATGTAATATTATGAACCATTTAACATGTATTATTCCATATACATATTCTTTTATAATTCAAATATATCATTTCAATATTTAATTTTGAATTGTTTTCCCCTCAAAAACAGAAATACAGTAGAGGTCATGTCGAAATCTATCGTACTTGCCCTAATGTTCCCATCAGTACAAGAGAGATCTCTATCCCCCTAGGTCTTTTAGTTTTTGCGCGAAAATTCCCTGGATTTTCTTATGCATGAATGCAATGCACACACATGCGTCGTTACTATTTCTAGGTGTTAATCCTGGGATGTGACACGTTGATGTCGATGTTGAAGGCCGACGGGCAAGGTGCAGGGCAGGGGAAGAGAACATTTGGGTTGAACCCGTCGTCGAACTCATGCGACGCTGAGAACCTATGGCGTGGGTTTGCCTGGCTCTCTTGGTATAGAGCCGGTGAAATCGACGAGAACCCGACTAGAGACCCAACACTGGGTTAACTCCCCCAAGGCATGTCGTACTATGAGGCAACGAGGGATGGTGGCCGGGCCATGACCGTCGCACGGGCGGTGCGCTCGGACGCTGACTTCTCCTCCATGATCGCATGTGCCTCTTCCTTCCTCTTCGTTTCGATCTTCCTCCATCGACAATCCTTCGCCCAAGCTACATCGGTCCAGCCGTCCGGCCTAGGCATCTCCTTTCTCAGCTTTCTCAGCTTCTTCTCCTTTGGTTCACCGATGGTGGAGTGGGGTTTGATGAATCTCTTGGGTAGCATGTCGGGTGGGAGCTCGGGGAATGATGACCCACAAGTATAGGGGGTGTATCGCAGTATTTTCGAGGGAAGTAAAACCCAATTTATTGATTCGACACAAGGGGAGCCAGAGAATATTTATAAGCCTTAACAACTAAGTTGTCAATTCAGCTGCACCTGGAAACAATCTTGCTCACAACAGTTTATCAGTAGCAATAGTTTTGTAGTAGGAATAGTAAAGTAACAGCAGTAGTAAAGCAAAGACACCAGTAACAAAAGTAGTAAACAGTGGGATTCGAGTGCGGTAGGCATAGGGATGGATGGACGGGCATTGCATGGACAAGACAATTCACATAGCAATCAGAACATAGGGCAATTGTAGATAAATAAGATAAAGCATCCAAGTACTAGATAATCCTAGGCATGTGTTCCATATATAGTCACACATGCTCGCAATGAGGACTTGCACAACATCTTTTGTCCTGCCAGCCCGTTTGCAGCAGGGCCTCTAGGGAACTACTGGCAATTAAGGTGCTTCTTTTAATAGAGCACCGGAGAAAAGCATTAACACTCCGTGAACACATGTGATCCTCACATCAAAGCCATTCCCTTCCGGTTATCCCGATTTCTGTCACTTCGGGGCCATAGGTTCCATACAACAACGTGTGTATACAACTTGTAGATAAGACCAGAAACAATACTATCATAATGAATCAATAACATGTTCAGGTCTGAAATCATGGCACTCGGGCCCTAGTGATAAGCATTAAGCACAACAAGTCGCAACAAAGTCATAAAGCACTAATAAAAGATACTAGGCACCATGCCCTAACAATCTGATGCCATTACATGAACGATCTCATCCAATCCCTACCATCCCCATAGCCTACAGCGAGGGATTATTCACTCATAGAAGAGGGAAACATGGATGGTCAATGGAGAAGCGATGGTGATTATGATGGCGATGATCTCCTCCAATTCCCCGTCCCGATAGGGTGCCAGAACGGACTTTCTGGTGCTGTTTCGTGGAATCTGGTGGTGGCGGCGGAGCTGAACTCCTTCTGAAAAAATGTCCAACCCCCGGAGATTTTAGGTCAGAAGGCTTCTTATAGGCGAAAAGGGAGACTGAGGGGGTGCCTGGGGCCACCACACCATGCCCTGGCGTGGCCAGGCCTAGCCAGCCAGGTGGTGTGGCCAGCCTGCCCTCCTCCGCCTCGTATTCTGCCCTGAGTCTTCTGGAAAAATAGGTACTTTGGCTTTTGTCCCGTCCAATTCCGAGAATATTCATTTTCTGACTTTCCTGGAAGCAAAAACAGCAGAAAACAGGCAGCTGGCACTATGGCTCTTGTTAATAGGTTAGTCCAAGAAATCATATGAAAAGTACTCCAAAGTGTGTACTAAACACAAGAAAATGGATAAAACCAAGCATGGAGCATCAAAAATTATAGATACATTTGCAATGTATCAACATCCCCAAGCTTAACTCCCGCTCGTCCTCGAGTAGGTAAGTGATAAAAAGAAAGAATAATTTTTGAGGTGACATGCACCATCATAAAATTGATCAAAGTATTTGTAAAACATTCAAAGCCGGGATCATAGTACTTCAATCATAACATGAAATACAAAGTTCTAGCAATAAGACAAAGAAACTATGATGCAACATGAAAAGGCACAAACAAAAGATTCATGAATAACAATGCTTTGCAAGACGTTAGTTTGTTTCACATAATGAAAACATAGCATAATAGTATCAGCTTGTCCCTCAATAGAGTAGCAAATATAAATGCATAGGACACCTTCAAAGTTCATAAGAGTGACTAGATACAATAGTTTAAAACAAGCAATATCAAACTATGCATCAATCAACTAGTCTTGGGACAATGCACATAGAACTAAGAATGGCCACTATGCTCTCAAAGTAGCTACATAAAGATAGAATGTGGAGACTCAATATAATGGTGGAAGAAAGGCCTTTTGTAAAAGGAAGTAGGGATTCAAGTCTCATAAAGAGCTTCCAAAAATTATGGTACTTATAGCTTTCAGCTCTTATTTCCCCTATCATCAGCATCTTGAAGTGATTAAGGTTAAAGTGAACAAACTATGGTGTACATGCTTGACGAAGTATAAGTTAGAAATCTTATGTCCCTTGTATACGAGGGACGCTCCTCATGCTACTCAAGTTTAGTCACCGGTAAGTTCTTGTCATCGTAAGTACATGTGTATCATAGAGAACCGCCAATGGGGTACCCCTTGCCCGATGATACGGAAGAATCCCCATATCAAAATGACAAGGCAAGCAGACAACGAGCATCTCAGCAATCTTCTTATTTACCATGGGAATATGGTGCTTTTTTTTCTTTCCTCTTTTCATAATCTCTTTTTTTTCTTTTTCTCTTTTTTCTCAACATAGGACTCATTTTTTTATAAGAAGAATGCTTCATAGATAGCTCATTATGGTTACGCTGCAGGTTTCCACCACGTCAGCATGGATTAGACCAGCGGCCCAGGCGTTTCTCTAACACATATACATAACTCCATGGACTTACAAGCTCCCCTTTCATTTCACACCGACGACATCCATATACAAAAGATCATGATATCAACTAGGTACAAGTACCAAGTGCAATGTTGAAAGCGTTCCCCATGAAAGCATGGTTCTGATAATCCCCAACAAATAAGTGCAAGCATATACAACATAGACGACACAATGGTTCAAGTTTATTAAGGGCAAGAAAAGTAAAGTGTGCCATCAAGTTCGTGAGAGCTTTAATCACTAGTTTTCTCATAACAGGTTTAATTTGGAAGGTAAACAAAAACATGAATATACTTGGAATAGCATATGGTAGTAGGTAGGTATGGTGGACTCTTTGTAATAACTTGGTTTAGGGAGTTGGATGCATGAGTGGAACTCATACTTGGTTGTGGAGGCTAGCAAAAGACTGGGAGCGACAAACTAAGAGAGAAATAATGGCCATAATCATGCAGAGCGACAAAACATCATTGATCAAAGCATAAAGAGATACTACAAGTTGAAAACTAAAGGATCATAAAGGCTTATGGTGACTTGAGATAGTCATAACATGGTGTGAGCATGCGCCAAGTCAACCCAAATAAAGCATCAAAGGACAATACCACTATACTATGCTTTAATATGCTAAAACAACACATGATTCATCCAAGGCACATTAAGCAATCTCAATTGTTTATAACAAATCATGCTATATCAAATAATACTAAGCATAAAGCCAAAACAATATCAAGCATGGCATGACAAAGCATATGCCACAGTCAAAAACAAGCTCTCTTTACCACTTAAGCTTCCTACTCTTTTCAATGTATGAAAGAGGGGGTCCAACCAATTTATTCAGCAAACTAAGCAAACCAAGAAAACGAAAAATGAAAAAATAAGACGCTCCAAGAACAACACAACTGTGCATGAAACAATAAAAATGAAGCGTTTGGAAGAAACCTGGGATTTTTATTGATGAAGAAGGGGATGCCTTGGGCATCCCCAAGCTTTGACGCTTGTACTTCTTGGACATTTCTTGGGGTGACACGCGTGGCATCCCCAAGCTTGAGCTTTAGTCCATCCTTCATCTCATTACTCATTCCTTCCATACACCTGAAATTTTTCCTTCATACCAAACTTCACACAATCTTTATTAGCAACATTAGTGCACTCAAGATAATAGGTCTTAAGGTTCAGTTCTAACACCAAATAAACTTACATTAGAACACCACCTACTTTAGCACTTCCCTCAAAAATCTCAATTCCCCAAAAGAACTCAAAAAGGAACCAACAATAAGCAAATGCAGAAAATGGCAGAAATCTGTCAAAACAGACCAGCAGGTAAATACGAATTTTTTCGAAGACCTTCTGTTGCTCAAATCAAAAAGTGTTGAACTAACGGAAGTTAGATAACAACCTGGGGAAGAATCACAAAAATTCACGCCTCAAAAATACGTTCATAGATTTTACACGAATATTTACGGTGAAGCACAAAAATCTGTTTCGGGACAGCAACTTTCCCAATCATTACTTCACTCTCATTAGAGGTTACTCTTGGCACCAAAATCAAATAAAAAGAATAAGGAGAGGTTATTACTGAAGTAATAAATTCCAAAACTCATCTAAAACTTTTGGGTTATCTCCCAATAAGTACTTTTCTTTAACACCTTTAAGTTAGGCATAAGCAAAAACTAAAATGGATAGAATAGAAGTAAGCGGAGATAATCAAGGTGAAAACATTATTTTGTTCAATGAAATCCTTTTGTTAACAAGGTTGTCAGGTCTTGTTACCAAAACAATTTCATATGAGACAAAACTTTGTATTTCACTAATGATTTTGTTACCTCAACCTTGATAGCAATGGTCCCAATCATAATAGTTTCCATTTTTTCTCTTGGTATGGGGCAATATATTTCTCCAACTTGAATGCCCTCAACATGTTCAATTGAATTCAAGCCATAAGTCCTTTCAATCTTCTTGGGTAAATAGACAATATGTTCCTTGTCATTAACATTGAAGGTCACCTTCCTTTGCTTATAATTAATAACAGCTCCTACAGTATTTAAGAAAAGGTCTCCCAAGAATAATAGACATAATATCATCTTCAGGCATAAAAGTTTGAGAGGATGCTCTCATAAGAAATATGAGTTGAAGTAAAAGAGAGCATCAAGAAGCAAATTCAAAATGCATTTAAGTCTAACCCACTTCCTATGCATAGGAATCATGTATACAAATAAATTCGCAAAGAACAAAGTGACAGGCATAGGAATATAAAACAAGAGTAACTTCAAAACTTTCAGCACATAGAGAGGTGTTTCAATACCATGAAAACTTCTACAACCATATTTTCCTCTCTCATAATAATTTTCAGTAGCCTCATGAATAAACTCAACAATATAACTATCACATAAAGCATGCTCTTCATGATCTACAAGCACTAGAGCTTTATTATAAACATTTTCAAAAGAAACCTCAGGAACATAACATTCATTCTCCTTTAGTAAGCATGGGGGACAATAAAATAATGTAAGGGATAAAGAGTTACTCTCATTAGAAGGTAGGCATGGGTAGATAATCCATTCTTCCTCCTTTTGTTCATCACTCTCCTCCTCTTTTTCATCTAATGAGATTTCAGGTTCATCAATTTCCTCTACCATAGGATCCTGCAAGGCATTAGTCTCTTCCATTTGTGGAAAACATCTATTAAAATATTCAAGAATATAGCCATTTTCATCCTTGTAATTATCAAAGCAAAATTTAAATATACCATAAACCTCATACTTATAAGGTGAATCATCAATATTTTCAAGCAAACTAGCAAGTTCAAATGCACCCTTCCAAGCAATAAATTCCTCAATTTGTTCCACCTCATAAAGGTCATAATTTCCCTTAACGTAGGAAGATATGGTATCATTATCATTATACTCACAATGAAAAGCGAGGTGTTTGTACCTCCTACAACAACAAGATTTATCAAGGCAATAAGTAACATTATAAGTAGAGCACACATTTCTAGCAATGGTATACAATCTATCAATTTGTCCCCATAAGTGTTTCCCTTTTTGTGACAAGCGGTGTTCCTTATAATAATATTTTTGATCTTCCGTGAACCCACCTTGCCAATAAGATTCAGTTTCAAAGAAACCAACCATTGACAACAAGAATGACAAAGCAAGACAATAATAGACCAACGAAAATAACAACTAGAGTAGGAACTAATTTTATTTTGTATTTTTGATAAAAAAACAAGCAAACAAGGAGAAAATAAACTTAGCTTGAACAATAGTGATTCCAAGTGGACTTGATAAATAAAGCTATTCTCCCCGGCAATGGTGCCAGAAAATAGTCTTGATGACCCACAGGTATAGGGGGTGTATCGCAGTATTTTCGAGGGAAGTGAAACCCAATTTATTGATTCGACACAAGGGGGGCCAAAGAATATTTATAAGCCTTAACAATTGAGTTGTCAATTCAGATGCACCTGGAAACAATCTTGCTCACAGCAGTTTATCAGTAGCAACAGTTTTGTAGTAGGAATAGTAAAGTAACAGCAGTAGTAAAGCAAAGATAGCAGTAACAAAAGCAGTAAACAGTGGGATTCGAGTGTGGTAGGCATAGGGATGGATGGATGGGCGTTGCATGGACAAGACAATTCACATAGCAATTAGAACATAGGGCAATTGCAGATAAGTAAGATAAAGCATCCAAGTACTAGATAATCCTAGGCATGTGTTCCATATATAGTCATACGTGCTCGCAATGAGAACTTGCACAACATCTTTTGTCCTGCCAGCCCGTTTGCAGCGGGGCCTCTAGGGAACTACTGGCAATTAAGGTGCTCCTTTTAATAGAGCACCGGAGCAAAGCATTAACAATCAGTGAACACATGTGATCCTCACATCAAAGTCATTCCCTTCCGGTTATCCCGATTTCTGTCACTTCGGGGCCATAGGTTCTGGACAACAACGTGTGTATACAAATTGTAGATAAGACCAGAAACAATACTATCATAATGAATCAATAACATGTTCAGATCTGAAATCATGGCACTCGGGCCCTAGTTGATGGGTTCGTAGCATGGAAAACAAAAAGTTTCTACCACAAGAACGAACAAAACCCAGATCTAATCTAGATAAAAGCCAAGATCTAATCTATTAGACATGTGCAACGAGATAGATCTGTACTAACCCTTGTAGACCCGAAAGCGTTACGAGATCGAATCTCGTGGTTGATGTAGTCGATCACTTGCCGATCTCATGATCGAGTGGACCATCCTTCCGGCGCCGCGTTCCGGCAGCGCTTCCGCAGTCGGTCACACGTGCGGAGTCGAAGCAGACCTTCTTCTCCCCGTTCCAGCGAGCAGCGGAGGTAGTAGATCTTCTCCACGGAATCCCAGCAGCACGACGGCGTGGTGGTGGTCGTGGAGTAGAGAATTCTGCAGTGCTTCGCCTAAGCCAGAGCAGAAGGAAGGAGGAGGAGAGAGGCGGCTAGGGTTTGGAGTGGAGGGGGCAAGGGGGTGGCGCCTCCACCCCTCTATTTAAAGGAAGGAGGCGCCATGAGAGGGGGAGTCCTAGTAGGACTCCCCTCCCTTCCTTGGCCGGCGGATTGGGAGGGGGGAGGAGTCCTCCTCCCCCATGACTCCTTGTCTTGCCCCATAAGGATTCCTTGATCCTTTCTTGGTTTTCAAGTAAACTCGAAGAAACCTTCTAGAACCTTCCGGAACATTCCGAAACCTTCTAGAATCCCCATACAAATACTCTGGAATATTTCCTAACTTAGAAAATGATCCCCAATATATGAATCTTATTCTCCGGACAATTCTGGATCTCCTCGTGATGTCCCGGATCCAATCCGAGACTCCGAACAACATTCGCTCTCCAACGCACATTCCATATCTACTTAAAACAACTTCGAACCTTAAGTGTGTCACCCTACGGTTCGTGAATATGCAGACATGATGGAGACACCTCTCCGATCAATAACCATCAGCGGGATCTAGAGATCCATAACAGCTCCCACTACTCAACGATGACTTCGTGATCGATAGAACCATTAACATATGAAACCAATTCCCTTTGTCACGCGATATTCCACTTATCCGAGGTTTGATTGTCGATATCTCCATACCTAGTTCTACCTCGTTACTGATAAGTACTCTTTACTCGTTCCATGTTATGTCATCCCTTGTGACCCAGTCACATGCTTGCAAGCTAACTAGATGACATTCCACCGAGAGGGCCCAGAGCATATCTATCCGTCATATGGATGGACAAATCCCAATCTTGGTTCATGCGCTTCAACACATACTTTCAGAATACCCAATGACACCTTTATAACCACCCACTTACGAAGCGGTGTTTGATGTCATCAAAGTACCCATATGGTGATGGTGATTAACATAACCTCATGGTCGAAGGATTAGCTTACTATGCATTTGAAAGCTTATAGCAACACAAACTTAATGACTTGATCTTATGCTACGCTTACTATGGGTGTGTGTCCATCACATCATTCTCCTAATTATATAACCTTGTTATTAATGACATCCAATGTCCATGATCAGGAAACCATGATCATCAATTAATCAACAAGCTAGTTCCACAAGAGGCTTACTAGGGACTCTTTTATGTTTACAAAACACACATGTATGAGTGTTTCCTTATAATACAATTATAGCATGGGATGTAAACATTCATCATAAACACAAAGATATAATAATAACCACTTTTATTATTGCCTCCTGGGCATATCTCCAACATTCTCCCACTTGCACTAGAGTCAATAATCTAGATTACATGGTAATATACCTAACACCCATGGCGTTCTGGTGTTGGTCATGCTTTGCTCTAGGGAGAGGTTTATTCAACGGATCTGCCACATTCAGATCAGTGTGTACTTTGCAAATCTTTATGTCACCATCTCGGACATACTCGTGAATAGCATGGAAACGTAGCTTGATGTGCTTCAGCTTGCTATATGACCTTGGCTCCTGTGCATTAGCTATGGCACCTGTGTTGTCACAGTAGATGGCCATCGGGTCCAACGCACTGGGAACCACACCAATTTCAGTAATGAACTCCTTCATCCATATGGCTTCTTGTGCAGCCTCCGAAGCAGCTATGTATTCCGATTCAGTTGAAGATTTCGCCACAACGCTTTGCTTGGCACTCCTCCAGCTCACTGCAGCACCATTCATAATAAATACGTATCCAGACTGTGATTTCAAGTTATCTGGATCGGTGTTCCAACTAGCATCAGTGTAACCGTTTACAACAAGTTGTTCATCACCTCCATAAGAAAGAACCATATCCTTAGTTCTATTCAGGTACTTTAGGATATTCTTGACCGCTGTCTAGTACTCCATTCCAAGATCACTTTGATATCTGCTAGTCAAACTAACAGCATGTGCTATATCTGGTCTTGTACACAGCATGGCATACATGATAGAACCTATGGCCGAGGCATAGGGAATATTATTCATCTTTTCTCTATCTTGTGTCAGAAATGACTTTGAGTCTTACTCAAGGTCTTACCTGACAACATGGGCACGAACCCTTTCTTGCTCTCTTCCATTCTAAACTTCTTTAGAACTTTGTCTAAGTATGTACTTTGTGAAAGCGCTATTAGGCATCTTGATCTATCTCTATAAATCTTGATGCCTAGAATATATGCCGCTTCGCCAAGATCCTTCATTGAAAAACTATTATTCAAATAGGTTTTGACGCTATTAAGAAGTTCTATATCATTCCCAATCAACAATATGTCATCTACATATAGTACTAAGAATGCTACAGAGCTCCCACTCACTTTCTTGTAAATACAAGCTTCTCCATAAGTTTGTATAAATCCAAAGTTTTTGATTACTTTATCAAAACGTTGATTCCAACTCCGGGATGCTTGCTTTAGTCCATAAATGGAGCTCTGAAGTTTGCATACCTTGTCAGCATCACTAGGATCGACAAAACCCTTGGGTTGTACCATATACAACTCTTCCTCAATGTCACCATTAAGGAACGCCGTTTTGACATCCATCTGCCAAATCTCATAATCGAAATATGCAGCAATTGCTAACAAAATCCTCACAGACTTTAGCTTCGCTACTAGTGAGAAATTCTCATCATAGTCAACTCCTTGAATTTGTCGGAACCCTTTCGCGACAAGTCAAGCTTTATAGACGGTAACATTACCATCAGCATATGTTTTTCTTTTGAAAATCCATTTGTTCTCGACAGCCTTACGGCCATCCGGTAAGTCCACCAAAGTCCACACTTGATTTTCGTACATGGATCCCATCTCGGATTTCATGGCTTCTAGCCATTTGTCGGAATCTGGGCTCACCATAGCTTCTTCATACGTCGCAGGGTCATCAGTGTTGTCCACCAACATGACGTTCAAGGCAGAGTCATACCAATCAGGAGTGGTACGAACCCTTGTTGACCTGCGAGGTTCAACAACAACTTCGTTCGAAGTTTCATGATCACCATCATGAGCTTCCTCTCCAATTGGTGCAGGCGGCACAAAAAACATCTTCTGGTGCTGCGCTACTCTCAACTCCGAGAGAAGGTTCAATAACCTCGTCGAGTTCTACTTTCCTTCCAGTCACTTCCTTCGAGAGAAACTCCTTCTCAAGAAAGGATCCATTCTTGGCAACGAAAACTTTGCCTTCGGATCTATGATAGAAGGTATACCCAATTGTTTCTTTAGGGTATCCTATGAAGACGATTCGCTTTGGGTTCAAGCTTATCAGGTTGTAACTTCTTTACATACGCTTCAGAACCCCAAACTTTAAGGAACGACAACTTGGGTTTCTTACCAAACCACAATTGCAGGTGTCGCTTTCAACGGATTTAGATGGTGCCCTATTTAAAGTGAATGCGGCTGTCTCTAATGCATAGCCCCAAAACAATAGCGGTAAATCTGTAAGAGACATCATAGACCGAACCATATCTAAGAGAGTTCGATTACGATGTTCGGACACACCATTACGCTGTGGTGTTCCCGGCGGTATCAACTAAGAAAGTATTCCACATTTCTTTAAATGCATGCCAAACTCATAACTTAGATATTCACCTCCGTGGTCAGAATGCAGAAACTTAATCTTCTTGTTACGATGATTTTCCACTTTACTTTGAAATTCCTTAAACTTCTCGAAAGTTTCGGACTTATGTTTCATAAAGTAGACATACCCATATCTACTTAAGTCATCCGTGAAAGTGAGAACATAACGATATCCACCACGCGACGCTACACTCATTGGACCGCACACATCGGTATATATTATTTCCAATAAGTCTGTAGCTCGCTCCATTATTCTAGAAAATGGAGTCTTAGTCATTTTTCCCATTAGACATGCTTCGCATCTTTCAAGTGATTCAAAATCAAGTGATTCAAGAAGTCCATCAGAATGGAGTTTCTTCATACGCTTCACTCCAATGTGACCAAGACGACAAAGTACACATGTATGTAGAATTATCATTCAATTTTATTCGTTTAGCATCTATGTTGTGAATATGTGTATCACTACTATCGAGATTCAATAAGAATAAACCATTCATCTCAGGTGCATTACCATAAAAGATATTACTCATATAAATCGAACAACCTTTATTCTCAGACTTAAAAGAGTAACCGTCTCGCAATAAACAAGATCCAGATATAATGTTCATGCTTAACATAGGCACCAAATAACAATTATTTAAATTTAAAACTAATCCCGAAGGTAGATGTAGAGGGAGCGTGCCGACGGCGATCACATCAACCTTGGAGCCATTTCCAATGCGCATCGTCACCTCGTCTCTCGCTAGTCTTCGTTTATTCCACAGCTCATGTTTCGAGTTACAAATATGAGCAACCGAACTAGTATCATATACCCAGGCACTACTACGATTACTAGTAAGATACACATCAATAACATGTATATCAAATATACCTTTCTTCTTGATGTTGCCGTTCTTCAGATCCGCCAGTACTTGGGGCGCTTACGCCCAAAGGACCAGACCCTTGCAAGAGAAGCATTCTTCAGTTTAGGACCAGCCTTGGGCTTCTTAGCAAAGTGCAGCCTTTCTTGTCATTCTTCTTGAAGTTGCCCTTTTCTTAGGCTTGCCCTGTTTTTGAAATTGGTGGTCTTATTGACCATCAACACTTGGTGCTCCTTCTTGATCTCCACTTCAGCAGTTTTCAGCATGGACGATAGTTCGCATAACGCCTTGTTCATGCAAAGGTATATTGTAGTTCATCACAAAGTTCTTATAACTCGGTGATGTGATTGGAGGACACGGTGAATCCCTAACTCATTAGGAATCGTTATCCTCAACTCTTGGAGCTTGTTTATGCCCGTAAATGGTGAGCGCGTTTCTAACGGAGCTTCCTCTTCCATCTTACGCTTAAAGAACTTTTCGGAGGCCTCATAGCTCTCCACGGCCGCGTGAGTCTCAAAAATGAGCTTGAGCTCCTTAATGATCTCGAACGGGTCATGGTGCTCAAAGCGCTTCTGAAGCTCCGTTTCTAAACCGTACAGGATGGCACATTGAACTGTGGAGTAATGATTTTTTTGAGTGGCGTAAACATTCTTTACGTCATCGGTGGCATCTTCTGCAGGTGGGTCACCTAGCGGTGCTTCGAGCACATAGGTCATCTGACCAGCCCTGAGGACAATCTTCAGACCACGGAGCTAGTCCGTGAAGTTGCTTCCATTGTTTTTAAGCTTTCTTTCTCTAGGAATGCATTGAAATTGATGGAGAGGTTCTCCATAATCTACAACAAATTTGCAAGTAGTTTAGACTAAGTTTATGATAAATTGAGTTCAATTTTAATTCTTAAATTAACTAGGTGAACTCCCACTCAAAACAACATCCCTCACATTGTCTTAGTGATTACACGAACCAAGTCCACTACACCAAGTCCGATCTTCATGAGAGAAGATGTAGTTTCATCGGCGAACAATCTTCATGTTCATCATATCACTCATATGATTCATGCTCTACCTTTCGGTATTCCGTGTTCCGAGACCATGTCTGTACATGCTAGGCTCGTCAAGATTAACCTTAGTTTCCGCATGTGCAAATCTGGCTTGCACCCGTTGTATGCACACGTAGAATCTATCACATCCGATCATCACGAGATGCTTGAGACGATTTAGTCTTAGCAACGGTGCCAACTAAGGATGAACACTTTATTACTTGAAATTTAGTGAGAGGGATCATCTTATAATGCTACCGCGATCTAAGCAATACAAGATGCATAAAGGATTAACATCACAGTGCAATTCATAATTAGTGTGATATGATATGGCCCTTTCTTCTTATGCCTTTGATCTCCATCTCCAAAGCACGGACATGATCTCCATCATCACCAAGATTAAGGCCAAGGTCAAGGCGCCGCTTCATGGTTGTCCATCATCACCAACAACTATTACAACTACTTGGAATAAAGCTATTACAAGATGAATAGACACGCAGGTCTTAACAGTAATTAAAGACAACCATTAGTTCTCGCCGTTGCCATATTACAACAAAGATCATTGCATACATCAAATATAATCACAATCACATGATGGCCATATCACATCACAAAACCCCTGCAAAAACAAGTTAGATGCCTCTAACTTTCTTTGCATATTTTACGTGGTTTGGGGATTTCGAATAAGAACGGATCTTACCTACGAAACTGAACCACAACGTTGATACAAGTGCTATCAAGTGCAAAGTGTAGATTGGATCTATACTATGGTGGGAGAGACAGACACCCGCAAAGCCACTTGTGCAAAGCAAGTTACACGTCAAGCGTGGAGCAAGTCTCATGTGCGATGACATGTAAGGTTAGCCCGAGCCGCTTCATCCCACCATACCGCAAGATGCAAAGTACACAAAGCAAAAGACGGCACGAGCACCAACGCCCACAAAACCATTGTGTTCTACTTGTGCAACAGATCTACGCATAGACACGGCTCGATACCAATCGATGGGTTCAGAGTATGGAAAACAAAAAATTTCTACCGCAAGAACGAACAAAACCCAGATCTAATCTAGATAAAAGCCAAGATCTAATCCATTAGACATGTGCAACGAGATAGATCTATACTAACCCTTGTAGACCCGAAAGCGTTACGAGATCAGATCTCGTGGTTGATGTAGTCGATCACTTGCCGATCTCAAGATCGAGTGGACGATCCTTCCGGCGCCGCGTTTCGGCAGCGCTTCCACAGTCGGTCACACATGCGGAGTCGAAGCAGACCTTCCTCTCCCCGTTCATGTGAGCAGCGGAGGTAGTAGATCTTCTCCACGGAATCCCAGCAGCACGACGGCATGGTGGTGGTGGTGGAGTAGAGAATTCTGCAGGGCTTCGCCTAAGCCAGAGCAGAAGGAAGGAGGAGGAGAGAGGCAGCTAGGGTTTGGAGTGGAGGGGGCAAGGGGGTGGCGCCTCCACCCCTCTATTTAAAGGAGGGAGGCGCCATGGGAGGGGGAGTCCTAGTAGGACTCCCTTCCCTTCCTTGGCCGGCGGATTGGGAGGGGGGGAGGAGTCCTCCTCCCCCACGACTCCTTGTCTTGCCCCACAAGGATTCCTTGATCCTTTCTTGGTTTTCAAGTAAACTCCAAGAAACCTTCTAGAACCTTCCGGAACATTCCGAAACCTTCTAGAATCCCCATACAAATACTCTGGAATATTTCCTAACTTAGAAAATGATCCCCAATATATGAATCTTATTCTCCGGACAATTCCGGATCTCCTCGTGATGTCCCGGATCCAATCCGAGACTCCGAACAACATTCGGTCTCCAACGCACATTCTATATCTACTTAGAACAACTTCGAACCTTAAGTGTGTCACCCTACGGTTCGTGAATATGCAGACATGATGGAGACACCTCTCCGATCAATAACCATCAGCGGGATCTGGAGATCCATAACGGTCCCACATACTCAACGATGACTTCGTGATCGATAGAACCATTAACATATGAAACCAATTCCCTTTGTCACGTGATATTCCACTTATCCGAGGTTTGATCGTCGGTATCTCCATACCTAGTTCTACCTCGTTACTGATAAGTACTCTTTACTCGTTCCATGTTATGTCATCCCTTGTGACCCAGTCACATGCTTGCAAGCTAACTAGATGACATTCCACCGAGAGGGCCCAGAGCATATCTATCCGTCATATGGATGGACAAATCCCAATCTTGGTTCATGCGCTTCAACACATACTTTCAGAATACCCAATGACACCTTTATAACCACCCAGTTACGAAGCGGTGTTTGATGTCATCAAAGTACCCATCCGGTGATGGTGATTAACATAACCTCATGGTCGAAGGATTAGGTTACTATGCATTTGAAAGCTTATAGAAATACAAACTTAATGACTTGATCTTATGCTACGCTTACTATGGGTGTGTGTCCATCACATCATTCTCCTAATGATATAACCTTGTTATTAATGACATCCAATGTCCATGATCAGGAAACCATGATCATCAATTAATCAACAAGCTAGTTCCACAAGAGGCTTACTAGGGACTCTTTTATGTTTACAAAACACACATGTATTAGTGTTTCCTTATAATACAATTATAGCATGGGATGTAAACATTCATCATAAACACAAAGATATAATAATAACCACTTTTATTATTGCCTCTTGGGCATATCTCCAACACTAGTGACAAACATTAAGCACAACAAGTCGCAACAAAGTCATAAAGCTCTAATAAACGATACTAGGCACCATGCCCTAACAATCTGATGCCATTACATGAACGATCTCATCCAATCCCTACCATCCCCATAGCCTACAGCGGGGGATTACTCACTCATAGATGGGGAAACATGGATGGTCGATGGAGAAGCGATGGTGATGATGATGGCGATGATCTCCTCCAATTCCCCGTCCCGGTAGGGTGCCAGAATGGAGTTTCTGGTGCTGTTTCGTGGAATCTGGTGGTGGCGGCGGAGCGGAACTCCTTCTGGAAAAACGTCCAACCCCCTGGAGTTTTAAGGTCAGAAGGCTTCTTATAGGTGAAAAGGGAGACCGAGGGGGTTCATGGGGCCACCACACCATGCCCTGGCGTGGCTGTGCCCAAACACTGGGGTGTGTGTGGCCTCGCCCCTCCTCCATCTCGTATTCTGGCTCCTGGAGTCTTCTGGAAAAATAGGCACTTTGGCTTTTGTCTTGTCCAATTCCGAGAATATTCATTTTCTGACTTTTCTGGAACCAAAAACAGCAGAAAACAGGCAGCTGACACTGTGGCTCTTGTTAATAGGTTAGTCCAAGAAATCATATGAAAAGTACTCCAAATTATGGACTAAACACAAGAAAGTGGATAAAACCAAGCATGGATCATCAAAAATTATAGATACATTTGCAATGTATCAGGGAACTAGTGGGAGTTGTGGTGGGGAATGGAGGAGAAAGGCGGGAGCTCGGCCTTGTGTCGCCGACAACCGTGGACCACCCTTTTTTCGCTTCATTCGGTGTTCCTAGGCGATTTCCAGTGCCCTGGTTCGGCCTGGAACGCCATATATAATTTGGACCAAATCCGACGAAAACTGGGCACCTGGGAATGCGACTAGGCAATTTTACGCCGTCCGAATACAAACAAACATCCTAGGGAGACCCTCTGGTAATGCTAGTGGAGATTCTCTAATACTCCCTTTGTCCTAGTTAATAGAGTCCGCTCAGGGTCCGTTTGATTTGTGGGGTAGGAAAAACATAGAAATAGGAAAAACACATGATTAGAATGTCATGACGAGTTGAATCCTACATTTCTATAGGATTTGGAGCCTGCAGGAATCTTTCTTAAAGAAGTGTTTGATTCACAGGAAAACCAAAGGAATTGTAACGTGAGGTTTAAGTGAATGCAAAGTTTCCTCCAAAACATAGTTTAATGCAATCCTATCGGAAAATTCCTAAGGTCAAACCCTATGAATCAAACGATGCACATAGAAAAAATTCCTAAAGATCAAAATCCTCCAAAATTCCTATGTGATTCCTTTGAATCGGACTGTTGGGGGGATAACCTCGGGTAGGGTCACTCCGGGGTATAAGGGCCGAGTTAGCCGAGGGTCGGTAAGGTCAAAGCGGATGCTGGCCAAGTCACCTCAAGGCAGGCCGGATCACGGAGTAACCCGGACCAGGGGGTCGTCTAACATTGTCTCATCCGACTCAAGGAGTGAGTCGGAGACACTTGTCTAGCTCATATGCAGGAACAGGTGTGGCCGGATCAACTGTGATCCGGATCCTCGTTTGGCTTCTAGGAGAAGGAAGGAATCTCTCTGGTCAAAAAGAAGGCCTGCGCATCAATGAGCGAATAAAGCAAGGGCAGGACCACCGGATCGCGGGTCGACAAGGGTGACGATGTTTCACGCCGCCGGTGGACGCAGGCGCCGCAGAGGCAACGTCGTTAAAGCAAGAGTGACACGGGGGAAAAGCATCCCCGTCGGGTTACTACTTTGGGAGGAGGCATATTCTGGGAATATGCCTCCACGTATGCCCTAGGCTAGGACCGAACCACCTCTATATAAGGGGGGTCGGGGTTCTGGTAAGGGGGTTAGATTTTCGAAGGTTGGGTCTCTTCTAATACATAGCAAGGTAAACACTAGTAGATCTAGGGTTCTTGGGCTAGTTAGTAGGCAAGAGTAAGAGAGTTTCTTCTTCCTCCTCTTGTCAATACAGCTCGAGGAGCACTTGTAATCTGGGAGACTGAGCATCAATACAAGGCTTCTGTGTAGAGAATCACTCTACTATCCCTCCCTGGATTCCCCTAGCGCATATTAGTCCCCACCTTCAGCCTATCCATGGCATCTGCCGTGACACCACCATGACAGTTGGCGCCCACCGTGGGGCTAGCGGCGCTAGCAGGGGTGAAGATCCGGACGGGAAATTTCATCGGGACCGGCGAACACATCGTCTCCGGGCTTGTTCAGCGCTTCGGTGCGCTGGGATACGTCAGCGACAACGTTGGCTGCTTCGGCACGCGCCCCTTTCCGTGCAACGGCGTCTTCATCAAGCTCGGCGCGCACAGGGTCTATGTTGCCGTGGACGTGTCTTGTGTTCATCCGCGTCGTATCGTAGATGTGGGGGAACCACCCCTCACCGTGGCTCGCGGGGCGCGTATCGCCCGCTCCCCGGACCATGCAGAGGTGATGATGACCGCGCCAGGCGCGGGCGTGAGCAAGGATCCAACGCCAAACCCGGAGGTAACACCCAAGGCACCGAGGAAAGCTAGGGGTCCTCCGCTGGAGAGGCCTGAGAACGTGCTGAGGGAAGCTATGGATAACTTGGCTAACCCAAAGGACAAGACCGGTAGATCCAGCTGTGCACAGCCGAGCTAGAGGAGACCCGGCGAAAGATACTGGAGAGCGCAAAGAAAATAGCGGCGGCTCAGCAGTCGTTGAACATGACGCTGCGCGAATATGCGGAAGCGAACAAGGTTGATGCAGTGAGGGTAAAAGGGAAAAATCTCATAAGCGAGATGAACAGAGAAGGTGATGAGGGACCAGAAGGGTCGGAAAACTATCTGTCTGTGGGGTTGCCGAAGTATAGTACCCCGGCGAAGAACCTCAGAGCAGCAGATGCCGCGGCATCCGAGCTAGAGGGTCTGACGGGTGAAGCCCGCCAAAGACAGCAAGACCGGGTTAACGAGCTGGTTCGGATCGCAAACAGGCAGAATGAGGAGCTATTGAGAGGTAACCCGAAGAGAGTTGGAGCTTCTAAGATCGTCCATTCGGTGGTAGGTAACCCGGAGAAATCCGCTGGAGCCGCATCATCGCCTCATGGTGGCCCTAGAAGAGAAGAGGTAGTAACCTCGGCCAGATGGAACAAGCAGATCATTCCGTACGACCCAACGCGTGCGGGAAAGGAAAAGGAGATGCGGAAAAACGACGATCGACGAAGCATGAGCCGAGGTAACCACGACCAAGGCAATGCCGGTCAAGGGAATGCTGCCAACGGAAATGCCGGACAGCGAACCCCGGCAGGAGTGGGTCAACCGCAGCAGCGGAACACACCAAGACAAGAGCAAAGTGTCGGCCGTGGTATGCAACAGAGAGGAGCACAACGAGAGCAAGACCGATACAATGATGGAGACTCGGAGATGATGAATGCGGGATACGCAAGACCGGACTATCATGTGATAGGGTCGAGGTTGGGAAACAGAGATTTGATGCCGGATGACGCAAGATTGAAACTGGATCGCCTGTATTGGTCGGAACAAATCGAATGTCAAGGTCCTCCGGGTCCAGCATGCTTTTGGGCCCCGGATCATGAAGGAACCGCCAGTACCCAATTTCCAGTTACCCAGGGGCACAAAGACGTATGACGGCAGTACAAAGCCGGAGGATTGGCTGATAAACTACGCAACAGCTGTGAAAATTGTGACTGGCAACTTGAGATGGGCTGTACGATATGTACCCCAAATGTTGGAAGGTCCGGCTAGGGTGTGGCTGAACAATTTGCCACCTAGAAGCATCAATTGCTGGATAGACTTTGAAGAAATGTTTATCAGCAACTTCTCAAGTACATACCAGAGACCGAATAGACCGCAGACCCTGGCAATGTGTAAGCAGAGATCTAACGAAACGGACCGTGAATTCTTGACCCGGTGGTGTACTGTGAGAAACTCATGTGAGGGAGTCATAGAGTCACAGGCTATAACATGGTTCGCACAAGGATGTAGATATGGCAGCGAGTTGTGGATAAAATTGCAAAGGAAAATGCCAGTCACATTGGCAGAAATGATCCGGATCGCGGATTCTTATGCTTTGGGAGATCCGACTCAACCCAGGATCGCGTCGAACGAGTCATATGAGGAGTACTATCTGAGGGACGGATCCGGGTCATCCCGGAGGAACGATTACAAGGGAAAAAGGAGAGACGATAGACCGGACCATAGGTATGGTTCGCAACAAGTTGCGGCCGTGAATCAAGATCAGCCCGGGGCAGGGAGCAGCCAACGCCAGAGAACGAGAGGGCAATGGACTCCTCGAAACGATGGCAAGAAAATGTGGACTCCGGAGCAGAAGAAGCAATGGCAAGAAAGGAAGGATCGTCCGAGGTATACCTACGAGTCAATGTTGGACCAGCCGTGCAAGTTTCACACGCCAAATCCGAACAGCCCGGCGGGTCACACGACGAGACAATGTGAGTGGATGCGCAAGATAGAACAAGGTGGTTCGGGGAATGCTCAAGCACCCCAGAATGATCAACCTCGGCAGGAGTTACCCCGACAACAATTGCTCTCCGGAGAAAACACGCAGCAACTGATGTTGCCTCCCCCTCCGCCGAGGTATGACAACAGCGAGAGAAGGAATGCAGTGCATCAGGTAGAAAACCAGCAACAACCGGATCAGAGGTATTCCGGAAATGAGGGAAGGAATGAGTATAGGGAACATCACCAGAGCTATTGTGTGTTCACAACAGAGGAAACGGATAGGAAAAGCTTGCAGCGCCGACATATGGAGGTTAACACGGTTATGCCTGCAGTGACGAGGTATATGTCTTGGTCCGACCAGGAAATTACCTGGAGCGTCAAAGGTCATCCCAAGCTTATGCCAAGTCCGGGCTCGTATGCACTGGTGTTAGACCCGACGTTCATTGGACCAAATATTAATGTAAGATTCTCCAAGATACTGATCGACAATAGCAGTAGCATTAACATCATGTATGCGGATACGATATGCAAGTTGGGCATCTCGGGGAACATGCTCCAGGCTACGAGAACAACTTTTCACGGTATCGTGCCCGGCATATCCTGTGAACCCATAGGCGAAGTCCGGGTCGACGTTATTCGGCACGAGGGATAACCGCCAACCGAAAATCTGAGTTCGAGGTGGTAAACCTGAAAGCGCCAGATCATGCATTACTCGGGAGACCAGCATCGAGCAAATTCATGGCAAGTTGCCACGTTGGTTATCAAGATGAAGTTTCGCCAAATGGGGCAATTACTAATGCCGGGATTTCCGACGTTTATTGAGTGCGCCAGCCGGTCTAACCTAGCCGAGTCACCAGAATTGCCCAAGAGAAAAGAAAATCCAAGAGGTGGCATTAGCTCAGTCCACAAGAGCAAGATATGCCGCATTAAGCAACCCGCATGGAAGCGCTTTCATTTCAAGCCAAGGACACCAAGAAGATCCCGTGGATAACGTGTTTCGAGCGCATGACAATTGGGGCCAGGTTAATCGACAAATAGGAAAGTGAGCTCACAACTTCCTCCGTGAGAATCGGGATATTTTGCTTGGTCCACACAGACTTGCAAGGTGTTCCGAGGAAGTTGGCCGAGCACTCTTTGAATATAAGACCCGGAGCAAGGCCGGTGAAGCAGCCTCCGACGCTTCACCGAGGATAGGAGAAAGGTCATTGGTGACGAGATAGCTCGTTAGCAGCAGGATTTATCATGGAAGTGCTATATCCGGATTGGCTCTCTAATCCGTTGGTAGAAAAGAAGAAGGATGATCCGAACGTGGCGGGTTTGGCGATGTGTATCGATTACACGAACCTGAACAAGGCGTGTCCGAAGACCCATTTCCACCGCCGAGGATAGATCAGGTCATCGACTCTACCGCGGATGTGAACTGTTGTCATTTATTGACGCTTATTCGGTTTCCACCGATACCCTGAACCCGGATGATCAAATAAAACTGCCTATATTACTCAGACGGGCTTATTGCTATCGCACTATGCCGTTTGGTTTACGAAACGCAGGAGCAACGTACCAAAGGTGTATGCAAAAATGTTTGCACGATCAGATAGGTCAAAATGTGCAAGTCTACGTGGACGATGTGGTTATCAAGACCAAGGAAAGCGCAACGCTCCTTGACGACATAAGGCAAACATTCGCGAACTTGAGGAGATTCCGAATGAAGCTTAACCCAGAGAAATGTACCTTCGGTGTCCCGGCTGGGAAATTACTCGGATTTCTTGTCTCCAGCCAAGGTATCGAGGTCAATCCAACTAAGATCCGAGCCATCGAACGAATGGAGCTGCCGAAGTGTCTCAATGACGTCCAAAAGTTCACTGGATGCCTGGCGTCGTTGAGTCGATTTGTATGTCGGCTAGGGGAACATGCACTGCCTCTCTATCAACTCATGAAAAAATCAGATAAATTCGTTTGGACGCCGCAGGCCGATGAAGCTTTTGCCCACTTGAAAAAGATGTTGGCCATCGCAAAGGTTAGCTTCTCCGCTGTCGAAGGAGCCAATGTTGCTCTACATAGCCGCAACCAACCGAGTTGTAAGTGAAGTGATTGTAGTGGAACGAGATGAAGAGGGTAAGTCGGTGCAGAGACCGGTGTATTACTTGAGCGAGGTATTGTCTGCCTCGAAACAGAACTACCCGCATTTTCAAAAGGTGGCATACGGAGTTTATATGGCGGCAAAGAAGCTAAAGCACTACTTTGAGGAGCATCCCATCAAAGTGATATGTGAAGCCCCCATATCCGAGATAATGGGTAACAAAGATGCGAACGGCAGAATTGCAAAATGGGCAATTGAGCTAGCACCATACGCGCCCCAGTACGACATATGAGAAGCGATCAAGTCCCAGGATGTAGCGGACTTTTTCGTGGATTGGGCCGAGGTACAATACGAACCACCGCCACCGGACCCGAACTATTGGAGGATGCATTTTGACGGATCGAAGACCAAAACCGGATTAGGTGCCGGGGTTGTGCTTACCTCGCCAAAAAAGGATCAGCTCAAGTACGTATTGCAGATCCATTTCGCGGCATCGAACAATGTCGCTGAATACGAGGCTCTTGTGCATGGTCTCAAAGTGGCAAAGGAAATTGGTATACGTCGGATAATCTGCTTTGGCGACTCGGATCTAGTAATACAGCAAGTCTCCGGAGTATGGGACGCCCTGGATCCAAACATGGCACTATACAGATTTCATGTGCAGAAAATCTCGGGTTACTTTGAGGGATGTGAATTTCATCATGTACCTCGCATGGAAAACGAAGCTGCCGACATGCTGTCGAAGCCAGGCTCGACCCGACAGGCAATTCCACCGGGTGTTGCATTGGAGCACCTCAGAAAGCCATCTATCAGGCCGTCCCCAGGAACCGACTCAATTTATGTCCCGGAAAATGCGGAACCCGGAGCTGAGCCCATGGACATTGACGTGGGAGGTAGTACGCCGAACCCGGGGACTACCTCGGCAAACCCGGGGACTACCTCGCCAGACCCGGGGACTGTTCAGCGTGATCCGGCTGAAGTTATGCCGGTGGATCGGATGGAAATTGATGAGGAGATGTTCTCACAGCGAAAGACCAACTTGGGCACTGCCTATATACCAGTTCTTGAAAGATGGAACGTTACCCATTGAGGAAGTGCTGGCCAGGCAAACTCAGAGGAGAGCCAAAGCTTACACAATCATCAATTCCGAGCTGTACAAACGGAGTGTAACCAGTATCCTCTAGCGGTGTGTTGACCCGGAAGAAGGACTTGGCATCCTCCGAGATATACACCAAGGAGAATGCGGGCATCACGCCTCATCCCGAGCCTTAGTGGCAAAGGCATTCCGGCATGGATTTTACTGGCCAAGCGATTTGGAGCAAGCAAAAGATCTGGTGAGAAAATGCAATGGTTGCCAAAGGTACGCCGCCAAGACACATATGCCTATGTCAGAACTCAAGACCATACCAATTACACGGCCATTTGCTGTGTGGTGCTTGGATATGGTTGGTCCGTTGAAACCAGCAAAAGGGAACATGACGCACATTCTGGTCATGGTGGACAAGTTCACAAAATGGATCGAAGTGAAGCCTATAAGAAAATGTGACGGAGCTATGGCCGTGACATTTCTCAAAGACATCATCTTGAGATACGGTTATCCACACAACATTATAACTGACAATGGAACGAATTTCGCGCAAGGAGCATTTGCGCGCTTTTGCCGAGACAAGAAAATCCGACTCGGCGTAGCCTCGGTAGCCCACCCCGCATCAAACGGACAAGTGGAAAGATCCAACGGATTAGTGCTATCCGGGATCAAACCCCGGCTCATTGAGCCGCTGCAAAGATCAGCGGGGTGCTGGATAGAAGAATTACCAGCGGTATTATGGAGTTTAAGAACAACTCCGAATCGATCAACAGTTACACGCCGCTTTTTTCGTATATGGGGCAGTTGTATTACCAGCCGACATAGAGCATGATTCGCCTAGGGTCACCCAATACAGAGAAGCAAGTGCAAGAAGCCCGGAAAATGATGTTGATCTGCCGAAGAAGCGAGAGAACTGCACCGCCCAGATCCGCCATATATCAGCAAAACCTCCGACGCTATCATAGCCGGAAAGTGTGCCCCAGTCTTCGGGAAGGCGATCTGGTGCTCGTTGGTACAGCTATCATTGGCATGCATAAATTATCCCCCCCATGGGAAGGACCATTTATCGTGAGCAAAGCATTGCACAATGACTCTTACTATCTCATAGATGCAAAGCCACAGGAAAGGAACAAGGCGGACAGGATCGGAGAGGAATCCAAGCGACCGTGGAATGTAGCACTACTGGCCCCTTCTACACTTAGCCAAAGAGTGTATGTACCGAGTCATCCTCATATGTCGGTATGTATGTCAAGAATGAGCTTATCAATGAAATAGCGAGCCTCGGCAAGAACTCGGGACCGCCTTTAATAAATGATTGTTGTTACTTTTTATGTTAGTTGAATGACTCATTTCACAGAATCTGGATTAGTAATGTGAGCACCAAAACCCAACCCTTTGACTTGCTACTGTCCAACAAGAATTGGCTTCATGGCAAGCAAGGAACAAGTTTGAATTATGAGCACATGAAAAACTACTAAGGAAACGATCCTATTCCAACTAACGTTTTTTTTCCGACTAACCCCGTATTTACTTTCAAGCTATTATGTTGAATTATTTTGAGCCAAGCCTCAAAGTTTCTTAGTATTGTTAAAACAATTCTTGAGGCTCGGGTTCGTAAGTCGTAAAACCGAATCAAGGTAGACACGGATCGAGCCGAGAATTGACGAACAAGAAAATGAAACTCGACTACGCCCAAGTTAATCCGCATACAAGCATAGTAGCAAAATATTATGTATTCAGCATACAATTGCACCCGCATACCGGGATCCGATAAATTTTCAAGTTTTTCAACTAAGGAACGGCAGGAGGAGGAAGTTCGCGTCATCATCGCTGTCTTCAATATCTGAAGCAGCATCTTCTCCATCATCGCCCACCCATCCTCCATGTTCTCCATCTTCCTCCTCGCCGGATTCCGTAAAGCTCGCCTCAACCCGCCATGGACCGGAGAGTATTCGATGAGGTCAGGCGCTAGTGGCGCCGAGCTACCCACTCGATCATCGGTCCATTTGATCCGTGCGCCGACGGTGAGGCGGCTCAGATCGATTTTCTGCATACCATGAAAGGATATGATGGAGAAGGGTATTCGCGCTGCACGCCCGGATTCCTCCAGAGGTCAAGTTGAGTCTCAATCTCCATCAGTTTTTCCGCAAGGAGAGCGTGATACTTTCGAGCGCCCTCGCTGGCTGTAATGCGTTGAAGATCCGGACCGCAACGCCGAGGAGATCTTTCCATAGTTCTTGATAGTTTCACCCGAATGACACGCTAACCAGCAAGTCCTCCATGTCTAAGGGGATGCTCTCACCATCGAGCGATGGGAGTACCTCTCTTGGCGGAATTTGGCAACGGCAACCGGGCGATGGCGCATCTCCGGAAAGTTATCTGAAAATAAGGAAAGGGAGGATGCTGAAGCAAAGGCATATGAGCTGACCCGAAAAACTAGGTCGGGCAAGGAGAAGAAACTTACGTGAGATATGGCAATGGATCCAGGTCAACTCCTTGATACAACTATTGCGTCTCTGCCGAAGTTGTTCAAGCTCGGCAAGCGCCGACCCAAGCCGGACTTCAGATTCCTTGAGCAGATCCTGGTCCTTGGAGATCTAAAGGGTAAAGCGCCACGCCTGTGAAGTTCGCCAACTTCGAGCTCGGTTTTGTGTTGGACCTTCATCTTCTCCATCTCGGCCTTGAGTTTGGCTATCTCGCCGTCCTTGGTCCGAAGGAGGGCGAGCTCATCGTCCTTCTTCTTCAGCTCGGCTTGATGCTGTCCTGCTTGTTCGAGAAAATGCAGCATCATATCAGGCACGTGCACACTATCCTCAAGCGATGCTGAAATAGTGTATTGACCCGGCAAAGCCGAGGAGTGAATGTTTGCCGAGCCAAGAAAAAGAAAGAATGGAAAACACAGCGACGTTGGTCGAAAGAGGACATACCTCGGATTTCCTCCAACTTTTTCCGCATAATTTTGTTTTCAGCCTCCACCCCAGCTGCAAAAAACCGAATAAGGGGGTTAGTCCGGCAGAAACAAACGAAACGGTGAGGTGTCAAGAGAGGAAATTACCCCTCTTTTCATGCTCCGCGCCAAGGGCAACATGTTTTGCGCGCAAGGTCTTATGGGTATCAAGCAGACGCTGAAACTCGGCGCTCCGACGGTTGGTAGTTACCTGACAAAGGCACAGGCGTGTAAAGTTAGTTCGGTGCATATTCGAAGTGTACGAGATCCGGGCCAAGCGGAACTTAACCCGGCTCTAGGTGTGTACATATTCGAAGTGTACAAGATCCGGGCCAAGCGGAACTTAACCCGTCTCTAGGTGTGTGCATATTCGAAGTGTACAAGATCCGGGCCAAGCGGAACTTAACCCGGCTCTAGGTGTGTGCATATTCGAAATGTACAAGATCCGGGCCAAGCGGAACTTAACCCGGCTCTAGGTGTGTGCATATTCGAAGTATATGAGATCCGGGATAAGCAGAACTTAACCCGGCTCTAGGTGTGTGCATATTTGAAGTTTACATGCATCTACGTTGATCTTCTAAGGAGCATCCGGCCGAGTAACAAGTTACTCCGCCGGAGGCTCGGGGACTAATGGTTATTATCTACAGCATGTAAAGAAGAAACGACGTACCTCCATCATACGCCTAGCAAGGTTAATGGCCTTGGCGGCGGTATTCATCTGAGCGGAAAATTCAACTGGCCGAACTTTTCTGGGAGATCGTCGTTGTAGACGAACTCCGCCTTATTCCAGTTCATGACAAACTCGATGAGGCTCGGAGGATACCGTTCACCAGTGGGCATGTGAGGTGCCACCAAGCCCTTGGCGTGAGCTTCTTTCCTTTCAATCAGGGCAAGAGCTGGGCTAGTGTGAAGAACCATCTGCTGCGAATCAGCTGGCTTGACGGGAGGATCCGTCGCTGCTGGTGACTTCTTTGGAAGCATCGAAGACAAGGTCCGCTGCCCAGCCTCGACGGAGGTGGACTTGCCTTTGGCCTGCTGGGAGGAAGTGACCACAGTGGATTTGCCCTTGAAGTCATTGAGTAGGTCTCGCCGAGCCCGAGATGACTCGGACGAGGCAGATGAACTTGGCGCAGAGCTTTGGTGGTCGGGCGCCGAGCTGCTGTTGGTTTCTTCGGAACCGAGACAGGCGCTGGTTCGGTGGCTGGTGCTGGAGCTGCTGCTGGTGCTGGAGTTGCGGTATACTTAATTGTTGCTGGTTGCGGCAATGCCGAAGTGCCGGACGCCGTTGGCTCGGCAGATCCGACCCCTCCTGATCCGAGGTCGCGTCTCTCTGAAGGAGGTACTGCGGAACCCGGAGCGGCCGTAGAGCCCTCCGGAATAGGGCTCAGCGGGCGTGACTCGTCGTCACGGGGAGGGGAAGGACTGGAGCGAAGAGGAGAGGAGATGCTCGATCCGCTCTGAGGGACCGCCACAGGAGCCCTGCAAGAGAAAATAATGTCAGGAGTGAAAGTACCCCGGTGGAGAAGTGTGTTGCGCAGTGAAAAAAGAACTTACGCATCCGAGGTCTCGGCCTCATTAGGTTTCCGGGCCCTCCTTGTCGGGGCTTTGCCTACCCGTTTGGAGGCAGTCTTGTCTCCGACCTTCTTTTGCCTTTTGGAAGGTTGAGAAGGTTCGGAAGAAGAACTCGACGCGGATCTACGCTTCTTCTTTGACGCCGCCGGAACAGGCTCGCCCGTGGCAAGGGGAGGATCCTCGTGGATGTGCCTACCAGGGTTAGCTGATGCCGGGTAGGCAAAAGAAAGAGGGACAGCCTCAACGGGTTCAATCACATCGATGTCCGAGTCATCCTCATCGTCGGGCCAATCTCTAAGAGAAGAGAATTTACCGCTGGGTCGTCTGGTGGCATCGGGTGTGGGGAGGAACATCTCCTGGTCTGGCTCCTCCTCGTCCGAAATTTCTCGGTCCGGGGCCCACTTAAGGGTCGGATCCAAGCCATCCTCGAGGGTTTGCTGGAGAAACAACTGAGAAAAAAGCACAAGGAGCAAAATCAAGAATGTGCTAAGAGCCGACATGAAATTGATCCGAAATAAGTTTATCCCGCGAAGCTTACCGCGGGAGGGAGCCTGTCACGGTAGTAATGCTCGATTCCCCATGTCCATTCGACAGAGAAGTCCTTATGGGTGGTGAAAAGAGCCTTGACCCGGCGGAAGATCTCCGTATTGCTCAACTCGAATGAGGAGGTTCGGTTGGGGTCACGACTAAAGCTCATATGGCATAACTTGTGAGTGCGCCGCTGAAGGGGAGAGATTCGGTTGCGCACGAATGTAATCATGGCATCCTCGTTGCGCAATCCGAGCTTCTTCAGCTCCACAAACCTTTTGTTCACTTGGTTGGCCAGGGCTGTAGGCTTCCTAGCAACCTCCTCCCAGAAATCCGTGTCAGGGGGACCCGGAGCGTAGGGCAGCAACCGGATCAAATCTTCCGTGCCTTCGTTCCGGACGTAGAAGAAGGTCCGGGCCCACCCTTTGCAGGAGTCAAGCCCGGTGACCCGAGGAAAGATTGAATACCTCCGGGGCGAGATCGAGGCAGATCCGAACTGAGTTAGCTCCTTGTCCTCCGACTCGACGTGGATGTTGGGGACGATGTTGCGGCGGAGGCCGAAGAACCGGATCCATAGCTCCTTCGTAGGCCATAGCCCGGTGTAGCCCTCGATTGAAGAAATGAAAGAAGACAGAGAGGTGATGGCGTTTGCCGGGAGATGATGTGGTTGCAGGTGATAGGTCCGGATCCAGTCCCGGAAGAAATCACTCACTGGAAGCCCAAATCCTCGTTGGAAATGGGATTGGGTGAGGGGGCCAACTCCGAGGAGGGGAGACGAGCGGCGACGCCGGCGGGAATGCGCCGGGTCCGGTAGAGCCAGACGATGTCGTCCTCGCAGACCCAGGAACCGGCGTCCTCCTCCATCTCCTGTTCAACGACGATGAGCTCCTCCTCCGTCATCCCAATTCCGATGTCCTTGCTAGAGCTAGTGGCGGCGGGGCTCTGCGGTCTAGACTGACGAGGACCCGTGGCTAAACAGAGGCGCAGCGGTGATTGTGGTGCGGAGAAACGAAGAAAGTGCAGCGGCGGCGCTGCCGCAACGGGCACTGGCGGCGGCGCGGTTGCGAGGAAGAAGAAGAGGAACGGGCGAGGGGGCGCGGAGATGGAAAAGTTCTAAGGAGAGTGCCCCTTCCCTATTTAACCGCCCTCTGTCATCAACGAGTGGGATCGTGCTGTGCTGGAAAACCACACAGTGTGGCCGTGTATCGCCAGCGTTGACCAATCAGAGAGAAGCCACACTGGGGGCCGCAGAGTAAATGTGATCCCATGACACGACGTGCAGTTGCGGTAAATGAGGAGACAGACATGACATAACCCCCACACAGTAATCACTGACATCTGCTGCGGCGGTTACTGCTCAGGTCCTTAAAATAAGACAACGTAATGATTAATCATTACGTGGGTTGGCGTACGAGAGAAGGAAGCAAGGCCCGGAACCGAGACACGAAGGTAACCCGGCCAGCGAGTGAAAACTTGAACTGTGCAGAGAAAAAGTAAAACCATAGGACCCGAGCCAAAGTGGTGACCCGGCCGGCAAGTGAAAACTTGAGCGCAAGAAGGAACGAAATCCATATAATCCGAGACAAAAAGTTAACCCGGAAATAAACATCCGAAGGTTAGATATGAATGAACCTGATGTGGCCTTAGCGACCAAGGCCGCTGAGGCCGCACCAGCTTCGGGGACTAATGTTGGGGGGATAACCCCGGGTAGGGTCACTCCGGGGTATAAGGGCCGAGTTAGCCGAGGGTCGGTAAGGTCAAAGCGGATGCTGGCCGAGTCACCTCAAGGCAGGCCAGATCACGGAGTAACCCGGACCAGGGGGTTGTCTAACATTGTCTCATCCGACTCAAGGAGTGAGTCGGAGACACTTGTCTAGCTCATATGCAGGAACAGGTGTGGCCGGATCAACTGTGATCCGGATCCTCGTTTGGCTTCTAGGAGAAGGAAGGAATCTCTCTGGTCAAAAAGAAGGCCCGGTGCATACTGAATGAGCGAATAAAGCAAGGGAAGGACCACCGGATCGTGGCCGACAAGGGTGACGATGCTCACGTCGGCTGACGCTGGCGCCGCAGAGGCAACGTCGTTAAAGCAAGAGTGACGCGGGGGAAAAGCATCCCTATCGGGTTACTACTTTGGGAGGAGGCATATTCTGGGAATATGCCTCCAAGTATGCCCTAGGCCAGGACCGAACCACCTCTATATAAGGGGGGTCGGGTTCTGCAAGGGTTAGATTTTCGAGGTTGGGTCTCTTCTAATACATAGCAAGGAAAACACTAGTAGATCTAGGGTTCTTGGGCTAGTTAGTAGGCAAGAGTAAGAGAGTTTCTTCTTCCTCCTCTTGTCAATACAGCTCGAGGAGCACTTGTAATCTGGGAGACTGAGCATCAATACAAGGTTTCTGTGTAGAGAATCACTCTACTATCCCTCCCTGAATTCCCCTAGCGCATATTAGTCCCCACCTTCAGCCTATCCATGGCATCTGCCATGACACCACCACGACACGGACAAACCCTAATCTTTGCTAGACAGTTGCCATATACTCTTTCAATTTTTCCATGCAAGCGTTAATGGCTTATGATTTTTTTTGCAATATTCATACCTAAAACCTGTAATTTAGATCTCAATTGTATAGTCTTTAGCGGGTGGAAAAAACTTAGACATAAATGTATTACAACATTCCTCTCATAAAATAATAGTGCCCATAGGCAAATTTTTTTCTTTCCATCATAGTGAGAAAAGGAACAAACATAGCTTCCCCGCATCACGGTCAACATCCTTAATGTGTATCACATCACATATTTCAATAAAAGTGTTTAGGTGCATACTTGCATTTTAAGATGGCGAGCCTCAAAATTGGTTATGTTGACCCAAGCACGAATAGTTAGAATTAATTTTGTATTTTTTGCTAGGACAGCGGGATGAGTGATGGATGCACGCAGATAGTCATCATAGAGATTAGCAAACTCCCCGAAGTTTTTTTGCTATAATACCAATGTTTTTGAGTTTTCAAATAAAGACAAACAAGTAAATTAAGATCAACTAAACAAACTATTTTTTGGTGTTTTCGATTAGGAACAAAAGGTAAACTAATAATAGAAAATAAACAAACAAAATTAAATTAATTAACAAGATCCCTAATGACCTCATTAGGGTAGTGAAATGCTTCCTCTGCAACAATGCCAAAAAAGCATTGATGTCTTTGATGGCTGTGAAATACCACCTCTTTATGCCATATAAAATGAACCATTTATCTCTCATATTATGTTTCTTTCAGCAATAGTTATGCCTTATGCATGGCTTCTAGTTCTCATTTACTTTCATATGAGCTTTGCACATTTAGTAGTTTAGGTAGAATTTTATCATTTTTCCTTGTCTATGATATGTGTGTAGGTGTTGATGATGATTATGGATAAAACAAAGGCAAAAGGAACAAAGAGAGCATAGTATGGAGGAGCTGCAGGGACCAGACTTAGCCATTTGAGAGGTTGAAAAAGTGAATTTTTCCAACTTATCAAAATAAAGATCCAAGACCACAATATTGTAGCCCTCGATGATACGAACTCAACGAGCCTAAGAACACCAAAAATGGAATTCGTATGAAGAAATGGCGGCCAAAATACTAAACGGACAGAAAGTTTGACGAGCACCTATACGGCCGGAGCTTTTTTTGGTCGTATAGCTCCGCTCGTATAGTTGCCAAAAAGGTCGCAAACAACGGGATTTGACCCTAGAAAAGCTCTAGAACCTTCCCTAAGTCATATGACGGTATTGGGGATACCCTAGGGCACCCCCAAGACCTATGTAAAGGAGGGAGGACCCAAGAGAGAGCCACCAAGCCATATCCTCCACCACAGCGGAGCCCTACCACCGTGCCTTCGCCATAGCCACCTCCAAACAGATCTACACCATCACCATCACACAAGACAAGGGACTAGGATCTTGAAGGCCTCCACATCGATCTACATTGTTATCTTCATCAACAACGACCCCATCACCGATCCCCTTTGATTACTTGTTGTAATTCTAGATTGAATCTTAGATTTGCACTTGTCTTCAATTGTATCATCATACGTCATCCATATGATATCCATGATGTTGATTGCCTTCATGTGTGAGAAGTTTCCTTTGTTCTTGGGGAGATAGAGAAACCCTAGTATAATATTGAATTGAAATAAAGATTATTATGTGATATTGTTCATTATGTGTTTGTGTTAATTGTCTTCATCTTGATGCTGGGAGTTGTGCACCTCCTTAATATTTGCCTCTTGCGGGGACTTGATGAAGGGGATTACGTGTTGGTAGACGGGAGGATGATAGCACTTATTGTGACTATAAAGTATTTGTCATTCTTTACGTACTAACTTGGGGAATCAAGGAGAACTCATCAAGCCATGTCCATGCCACGGGAGAAATCCCTTAATAGAACGGTAACACGATGGTTGTCGGTTATCGTCCACTGTGGTTATGAGGATGATGTGTGCAGCGGTTGCTGGCTATTAGTCCATATATGGAGCTCCTCCCACAAATATCATAAATGGTCTTATTCATTATAATAATTTTGATCACTCTTTCTAATTACTAGCGGTGGATCCACTACTCCCTGAGAACTCTTTCCATCATCTTGCAGACTTTCATAATCATACTTGCATGCTCTTGTTTACTTACAACTTTAGTTTACTTATTGTTCTCTTATTTGAAAACCCAAAAAAATATCTTTTACACAAAACTCGCATTTTATCTTGTTACTTAGAACGTTATTTAGCATTACTATTTTAGTATTTAGTTCAAAGAGTTATTAGACTTTAGACTCCTGCTCCTTGTGGGATCGATATCTTTATTTCGAAACTAGCTACAAACGATTTGTGCACTTGCAGTCATCAAGCTATTTTATGGCGCCGTTGTCGGGGAGCTATGCGTTGTAGGTCTTTTAGCTTTTGTTTATTTATTTTAGTTTTGCTAGATTTTATTTTAAGCTTTCTTTATTTGCTGCATTTGTATTTTGCTTTTGTTTATAAACCAAAAACCCATAAAAATATTTGTTACTAATCATGTCTTCCGAGATAACTACCTATCAATAGATGAAATCTATAATGGAGGAGTCAAAGAAAAGGACTTTGGGATATATTCATAAGAGGCAAGGCAAATTAAAAGAATGGTTGACTTGGGTGGAAAAATATTCATCCATACTATGTGCCTCTTATCAATTATGTTGTTATTATTGCGGATCTCTAGATCACCTCAATTATCAATGTGAGTATAATTATTTTGATACCGAACTAGCAAACTATAATAGAGATAAGTTTAAATGCCTTGCTGGGGAGGACACATTACAATTTGTGCTTTTTATTGGTTTCCAAGAGTTATTATTTCGTTTAATAAATATATAGGTAGAAAGTAAACCACTTGATATGATCTATAAAGAAGTTCACCCTATATTCTGCTATTGCCAAGATAACTTCCATGATAATGAATTTATTGTTAGGCGTATTAAAGCCGCCATGGAAGAATCTAACCTTTTGCAGGGTGCTCCAAAAGATTATGTGGAGGGAACTCCACTCAAAAAGCCTCCACCTAAACCACCAAACATGTTGTTAATAAAGAGGTGGCACTTGATGTTGCACCCTCTTAACTAGTGGAAGGTAAGCCCGAAGATAAGACTATCACTGAGCTACTCGCAAATTATCTTAGTAAGAATGAAGAGGAGCAACTCGATCAACCACTTGAATCTCCTACTTCTGAAAATAACTTTCCACACACAAATAGTATGCATGCAAATGATATCTCATTATCTAGTAATGATTTCTATAAGTCCCAAACTAATGATGATTGTTCTAAGGAGGATTTGTGCCTAGACAGTGATTTTGGGGACTTTGGTGAGGAACTAGAAAATGAATCTTTCTATGAATATTGTGATGCTATTAACATGGGATAGGAAATCCCATTGGAGAAGGATGAAGTTCCTTCCCAAGAAGAGGATGAACACGAAGAAGAACTGCTAATCCTCGAGGATATGCAACTAATGGACATGTGGGAGCAGGTGGATTACTGTTCTAGTAATTTGTCAAATTCATTCGAAGGGATGAGGCAACATAATGGTAAGACTAACAAGCTTTATGATTATGAATGCATTCCTCTCTTTAAAGAATTTTTATCAACCAATACTCACATAAACGGTAATAATCTAAAACTCTTGGAATACATAGTTTATGAAGGGTCTCATGAGCTGCTTAGGAAAATTGATATTATTATGAAAAGTAGCAATAATGAGGATTTGGCAAGGTATCATAATATTATGGATTATATTGTCAATTATTGCCAAGAACATTTTAGTGGGAATGCACTTGTGATAAAAAGTAAGGAGCTATGTAAAAAAATAGTTTCCGAAACTAACATTTTGCAGGAACCACTGGATAACAAGGAGGAACACAAAAAAGGTGAGAGACAAACATAATTCTACTAGTAATAAGTTTGTTTATGATGCCTCAGTCTCTAGTAATGATTCTTATTGTGTTGAAACTGAAGATAATTTATCTATGGAAGCTTTATGCCTAGATACTCATTTGGAGAACACTAATAATGATGAACTGGAGATAAATCCTTGTAGTATTAATGAGCAGGTTTTGGGAGAGCACATCTTTGATGAAACATTTGTTGATGATGCTTCTTTTAGTGATTGGATTGAGAACTCTAGAACTGATGAACTTGTTAGCAAGGGTGATGAACTAGAGAATAGAGACACTTTTGAATTTTTCCTTGCTGCTAAAGATGATTATTATGAAGTGTTTCCTCATGATAGTGTAGCCCAAGAAGAGTACTATGAATTGTATCCTGATGATGCTATCAAAGGTAAAATGTTTGACTTTACATGTAAATATCTAATCCTTTTGTTGAAGCTATCTAGGGAGGTATGCTCACCACTGTAACACCCCAAAACTTTAATCAAGGTTATCAAGATCCAAATCACCCAATTTGGGGTTAACAAAAACTTTTTATAATTAAAATAATTAAGAATGCATATGTGTGTTGCATTAATATAGAATTGTGTGTAATTGCCATGTTTGATTATTCTAATGGTTATAAAATGATTCAAAGGTGAATGCCACATCATCTAGATCATTCCAAAACCAAATCCAAAGAAAAAGAAATCAAATAAGATTAATAAAGGCAAATGGTC
The DNA here is from genome assembly GCA_023614405.1 of Avena insularis. Lineage (NCBI taxonomy): Eukaryota > Viridiplantae > Streptophyta > Magnoliopsida > Poales > Poaceae > Avena > Avena insularis. The sequence goes on from CM042694.1 coordinate 354,343,562, forward strand.
ACTTTTGCCATTTTAATCCACTAGGCCACTTTAGGTGTTCCTAGAAGTCAAATCCAAACAGAAACATTCTAACTCTTTGCACTCCTTGCTAGTACAAGTAATGATCTACCAAGGCCCACTTTGAAATCTTACAAAAACATTTAAACACTAATTTTAAATGGCATTTGAAAATGGAATCTATTTCATATGCATAGATCCCACTTTTTAAAAAACCACTCAAATGAGTTCACCTTGACAATCCCAAGCAACCACAGATGCTCAAGAATATGACTAACATACCCACCAAAAATCTTTTCAAAATGCAAACAAAACTTTCTTGCGGCCATTTTGTCGAACAGTTGGCAGGCAGAGAAAATTTGGCCTAACTAATATTGTTGTTAATCAACTCTGTCTCCCCCATTCGACCCCCTCTTCTCTTCCATGTCTCCCTAGTTCCAACCAAGCCATCAAAGAGCTACCCTTTAGCCCCTAGCAGTAGTACCACGCCGCCCGTTCTTGGTCGCCGCCGGCCAAATGTGGGCAACATGCCAGAGACAGCGCCACGCCAAACCAGCTTGTCCCTAGCTCCTTCGCACCCTACCGCGACCCCCTGTCCACCCCACAGACACAGCCGAGCACTGAACCACCGAGGAGCGCCCGTGCATCGAGCCTCTGCGCCATGCACGGAGCACGCCAGAGCACCGACCCCGACAGGCCAGCACAAGCCGCGCCTCGACCTCAGCTTGCATGCGCCGCTCCGCCATAACTCCAGCATGCTCCAAGACATGCCATTTTCCCGCCGCGTGACCAGTAGCCACCGCACGCCGCGTCGAGCACCACCTCTAGCGCGCAGAGCATGGACCTTTCCTGATTGCATACCACCGCCCCTAGCTGTGCCATTGCGCCGTAGCTGACCACCAGGAGGCAAGCCACCGTCCGCCTACCCAGCCCATACCTCTAACGCCCTGTACCACCATCACCGACGAGCTCACCGTCGCACCAGATGGTCTCCTCGTCGACCTATAAAAGGAGCCCTCTCCAGGACCATTTCTCCACACTCCAACACTCCCCACCTCCCACTGAGTCCCTCACACCTCTCGCTGGAGCCGCTCGAGCAGCCATTCGCCGGAATTTCCACCAGAGTCACCGCAGCAGAGGAGAAAGGGGCTCATCGATTGCGACCACCCTAGGAGCCGCCGCGACCTTGCCTGAGCCCGCCGTTGACCTCTCGTTCGATCGCCCCATCGCCACTTTAGCTGGAGCCCTAGTAAGCCCCCAATCGAACCCCACCGAGCCGCTAGGGTCTAGTCTCACCGGCGACCAGTCCATCGTCGACGATGAACCAGAGCCGTTGATCTAGGTTCTAATCGCACGGTCCACATTGCCCCGTACCACTTTGCATTTAGTTGTGCCGCTGACATGCGGGACCCCCTTGTTAGTTGTCTTCTGCGCCGCGGAGTGTCACTGGGCCGGCCCATTTAGTTTCTCGTGCTGGCCCTTGATGACCCACAAGTATAGGGGGTGTATCGTAGTATTTTCAATAAGTAAGATTGTCGAACACAACGAGGAGAAGAAGGTGCTGGCTAGTGGTATGGATCAGGAATTCTCTGCAAATACTTAGCAAACGGATTTTTAGGGGTTTTGATAAAGCAAATAAATAAAAGTACGAGTAAATAAAAGACAGTAGGAATAAAAGCAGGAAGTGGCCCAATCCTTTATGTAGCAAAGGACAAGCCGGTTGTATTACTTAAGATGACCAAACGTTCTCGAGGACACATGGGAAGACTGTCAAGCCCTTTCGCTTCATATAGTTGATTAATCTTCTTTAGCTTTATAAGTGTTGTGTGGGTGAACCTGTGCTAATGTACCGACCTTCCTAGGACTAATACATACTTGTGATTATACCTCTTGCAAACATCCGTAAGTACAAGAAAGTAATTAAGGTAGAAACCTAACCACAGCTTTAAACTCTAAGACCCTTACGTCCCTTGTGCAATGGTTTCCTAACGGGGGTTCAGGTTTCTGTCACTCCGGCAACCCCTACGATTAGTAGCAAAATACACAAAGCATTCCCCTAGGCCCATTTAGGTGAAATGTCATGTAGTCGACGTTCACATGACACCACTAGAAGAAGTACACCACAACTTAAATATCAAACTATTGAATCTTTCTCAACACAACTCCACTACTAACAACATGAATTCTCCCATGTCCTCAAGAACAAAACGAATTACTCACAAGACATCATATGGATCATGATCAGAGATGGAATAATGATGTATACCAATCTGAACATAAACAATAATTCAATGGTTCCACTCAATAGCATCAACTACAAAGAGTAATCAACACCGGGAAAGTTTCCCCTATGAACTATGCAAGATTCAACGTAATTGTTACATCAATATGGAGATGGTGATGAGGGTGCTGATGGTGGTGATGATGATGATGATGATCCCGATGAAGTCCAGCTTGATGGTGGTGTTGATGGCGACGATCTCCCGTCTCCGAGAAGGAATTCCCCTGGCAGAAATCTGTCTGCCGGAGAGATCTTTCTCTCTCGGTGTTTTCCGCCCCGAAGAGGTGTCGGAATCTTTCTATGGTAGCCCCGTGAGTCTTAGGGTTTAAGGAGGATAATATACGCCAGAGGGGAGTGCCAGGGGTGGACCAGGGCGGCCACACCACCTGGTGGCGTGGCCTAGGCTAGCCCGTGCCAGGGGGTGGTGTGGCCCCCTGTGGCCCATCTCCAGCCCCCCTTCTAGCCTCCTTCGTCTTCTGGAAAAATAGGATTTTCCATGTATTTTCCCGGATTTTCTGATCTTCGCGAACTTTGCCTCCAAACAACACCTTTTCCATCAGAATCCTGATTGCAGCGGTCCATGCTCCAAAAGTCATCAACCATGCAAAAACAGATGAAATAATATATGTATCATCTCTTAATATGAAATATATCAATAAATAACAGCGAATTATGACATAGAATAGTGGTGCAAAATGGACGTATCAACTCCCCCCAAGCTTAGACTTCACTTGTCCCCAAGCGAAACTAAGCTCAATAAACATGACCTCAGGTTTATGGAGTGAAGAGTTGATAAAAGAATACGGACAAGAAGCATCACATCACATTCATCAATACATAGATCATAATAGAAGACAACTCACTATTATATAACTCAACTTGCAATGGGTAAAGGAAACACAATAAAGATACATAAAGTAAATCATAATTGGTAATGGCAAACTTAGCTCTTGGTCGAAGAATAGTTGATAATTTGCTGGAGTTCACAAATAACTGGTTTTCAATGATAGCTTTCAAAGTAGTAAACATCAAGATAAGAGCAATGTGCAAAACAAGGAACATAAGAAACATGATTGAATAAATCATCATATGAATGAATGAAACACAACAACTCAAAATACTTGCTGAGATAGAAGGGAGTAGGTTGGTTTACTGAGTCAACTAAAAAGTAAAATAAAGGCCCTTCGCAGAGGGAAGCAGGGATTGCAAGTCTCATAAAGAGCTCCCAAAAATTATGATAATTACTAGCTTTCAGCTCTCATTGCCCCTATCATAGGCATCTTTAGGTGATTAAGGTTAAAGTGATCAAATATGAGGATATGCATTGACAAGTTGTAAATTGAGAATCTCATGTCCCTTGAATACGAGGGCCCCTCCTCATGCTACTCAAGTTTAGTCACCGGTAAGTTCTTGTCATCGTAAGCATATGTGTATCATAGAGAACTGCCAACGGGGTACCCCTTGCCCGATGATATGGAAGAATCCCCATATCAAAATGACAAGGCAAGCAGACAACAAGCATCTCAGCAATCTTCTTATTTACCATGGGAATATGGTGTTTTTTTCTCTCTTTCCACTTTTCATAATCTCTTTTTTCTTTTTCTATTTTTTCTCAATACCAGACTCTTTTTTTATAAGAAGAATGCTTCATAGATGCTCGTTATGGTTATGCTGCAGGTTTCCACCATGTCAGCATGGATTAGACCAGCGGCCCAGGTGTTTCTCTAACACACATGCATAACTCCATGGACTTACAAGATCCCCTTTCATTTCACACCGACGACATCCATAGACAAAAGAACATGATATCAACTAGGTACAAAGTACCAGTGCAATGTTGAAACCGTTCCCCATGACAGCATGGTTCTGCTAATTCACAACTTACAAAGCGCAAGCATATACGCAACATAGGTGAGCACAATGGTTCAAGTTTATTAAAGGCAAGAAAGTAAAGTGTGCCATCAAGTTCGTGAGAGCTTTAATCACTACTTTTCACATAACAAGTTTAATTTGGGAGGTAGATAAAAAAAGAATTTACTTGGAATAGCAATAATGCTAATAGGTAGGTATGGTTGACACAAATGGCGTGGGTTTTGGTTTAAAGGAGTGGATGCACGAGAAGAATTCCCTCTCAGTATAGTTTTTTGGCTAGCAAGGCTGGGTAGCAAGTACAAGAGTTGAAGGAAACAAACAAACATACAAGTGATAAAAACAAACATGCAATCTTCCTTGGAAGCACAAAAGATCTTAACTAGAGAATACTAAACTTATGAGCAAATCAAGAAAGAAAGATAATGAAATTATTTTTCTTTAGAGTACTTTTGTCTTTTTATTCAACTCTCAAAAATAGTGTTGCTACTGACCGAGCCAGGTTTGCCAAAACCAACTAAATTAACTCAATGATCCCAAAGTGATACCAATACTAACAACAAGATCAATCATATAACCACGAATTGAAAACTAATATAAGCTATGCAAAAGAGTAAATGATAGAACTTCTCATTAATATTCCATAACGGAAAATCACACCAAGGGATACATATCTAACGAGAGAGGGGACACTTCCATAATGCAAACCATCCTACATAATAACTTCTCTATTCATGATATGACTCTACTAAAAAGGTAAAAAGATAGAAGATAGTGATGTGATACCGCGGCACTCCCCCAAGCTTGGAACAAACCAAGGGGATGCCAAACCTAATGACGAATTACTCCTTCGGAGGTGGTGGTATCCTCTCGATGAGCTCTCTGATAAGTTTCCCCAAGTCCTCAATCTCAAAGGTGAGATTACGAATCAGCTGTGAGTTTTGCTCAATGCGGCTCATGACCATGTCGAGTTGAGAATTCCAGCTCTTGCTATTCTTTCCCCACTCTTCCTCCTTGAAGTCTTCTTTTCCTGCATGGCTAGAACGAGGCAAATCCTAATTGGAGGGTAATTTCTCCTTGGGCATATTCTGGTATTGATGCTCATGGATAAGGGTATGGAAAGGATTCTTGGCGCGCGGAGGAAGTGACCAGGGATCTGAACGGTGATGAGGAGGCTTCCCTCCCATTGACATAGTCCTAGCAGGGTTTGCCACCACTCCAACGCTTGCAATGGTAGTGTCGGTGTGCTTTGCCTCCTCTTCATATTCACTCTTGATCTTCTTCTCCTGCCCGGGGTCTTGGAGGTCTTCCTCCATAGGCTCCTTCCCTTTATCCTTGGCGGACACCATTGTGCTTCTAAGCTCTCAAGAATAGTTCCTGGCAGAAACATATAGAAACAAAAATACGACGAAAACACGATATACGAACCTCGGGGGATCCGGGGGGTTATATATTATGAAGTTTCAAAGCAAAAGGAAGGTACTGGGAGAAAACGTGTCGGAGACGGATTCCAGGGTGGACTCACCACCTGGTGGCACGGCTAGGGGTGGGCCCGCGCCACAGGGTGGTGTGAGCCACCCTGGCTCCGTTTCTGTCCCTCTTTCACTTCGTAACTTTCCTTATTGGCTAAAAGTTGCAAATATATAGTTGGATAGCATTTTCGCGGAACTTTTCTTACCAGAACTGTTACCTATTTGAAAGCGGGCTCTACAGGTCTCTGAATTTGGTATCTAGTAGATTCTTCCGGAGTCACCACTTGAATAATCATCAGTATCTTCATCTTCATACACTTATTACTTGAGTCATAAAACCCTTCTCTTCCTTATTACACCATTATCTCCACTTCCTAGAAATTTCTTTCACACAAAACTTCACACAGTTCTCATTAGCAACATTAGTATAAGTGAAGTGATAAAACCTTTTGAGTCCAATTTCAACTAAAAACCATCAAAACATAAGCTACTGAAGCAACTCCTTCCGAAAACCAAAAAGAATTCAAAAAGGAAATCGAATAAAGAAGTAAATGCAAAAGTGGCAAATTCTGTCAAAACAGACCAGCAGGTAAAGATCAATTTTTTCGAAAATCTTCTGTTGCTCAAATAAATACGTGCAAAACTAACGAAAGATAATTAATATCCTGGGGCAGAAGCACAAAAAATTACAGCTCAATCCGACATACAGAGATCTCTCACGAATTTTGACGGTGAAGCACAAAAATCTGTTTCGGGAAAGCAACTTCCCCAAATCTTACTTCTCTCTCATTAGAGGTTGATCTTGACACAAAAACCAAACAAAACGGATAAGGAGAGGTTATTACAAAAGTAATAACTTCCAAGACTCAAAGAAACAAAAACAAACTGAAAGCAAAAATAAATTGGGTTGTCTCCCAAAAAGCTCTTTCTTTATAGCCATTAAGATGGGCATGATAATTTTGAAGATGCTCACTCAGGAATATGAATTGAAGTGAAAGAGAGCATTAAGAAGCAAAAATACACACATTTAAGTCTAACCCACTTCCTATGCAAGAGAATTTTGTAAACAAACAAGTTGTTGAAACCAGAGGCTACTTGCATAAGAAGGAAAAAGAAGTGCAACATAAAAACTTTCAGCATAAAACGAGGAAACTTGATATTATTGAGATACATAAGAACACTTTTCCCACTCTCATAGTAACTTTCAGTATCATGCATAAACTTAACAATATAACTATCACAAGGACCATCGTAACAATGATCACTTATTCTAACAGAAAACACAGGAATACTAGCGCTCATAACACTACTTTGTGAAACAATATTAGAGGTATCCTTACAAAGGATAGTGTGTCCCTTTTCTTCATATTTAGTAACAAAGTCTTTTACATTTGCTATTATAGGTTCATTAACCATTTGTTTATCAGGTTCAACAGCTTTGCTTATACTTTCATTAACCATACTAGCTATCATAGAATGTTCCTTTATCCTAACTGGGAAAGGCATTTTCTCAATATAAGGTTCAGGTAAGACATGATTAGCAGTATAAACTTCGGTATTTCTTGAAGGAACACTCTTAGCAACATCTTTATAAGGTTCATGATACTTATTCCACTTCTTTTTAGGCACTTCAATGTAGGAAGCAAAAGCCTTAAAATAAGAAGCAATAGCTTGAGAGTCTAGACCATAAGCATTTTTAATATTTTGAAAGTCATCAGTTCCCATAAAAGATTCAATGCATTCATAATCATAATTTATACTTGACTTTCTACCTTTGACTTTCTACCTTTGTCATTCTCCCAGCACAAGAAGCATCCAATAAATCCTTATCATGAAGAGAAAGCCTTGCATAAAAGTTATTAATAATAATACTGTTGGGGAGCTCATGAATGGGACATTTGAGCATTAGTAACTTAAATCTCCCCCAAGCTTGAGCTGTACTCTCTCCATCAAGAGGCCAAAAGTTGTATATTTGATTCCGATCTTTATGAATCTCACTAGGAGGATAAAACTTTGAATAAAAGAGAGGCACTATGTCCTCCCATTCCAGAGCTTGACCATTCTTCAGGAGCTTATACCATTCCTCAGCTCTTCCTTTTAGCGATAATGAGAATAACTTCTTCTTAACTTGATCTGTAGTAATACCTGCACTCTTGAACAACCCACATAATTCGTGTATAAAGAGTAAATGATCACCGGGATGGACAGTTCCATCCCCAACATAGTAGTTATCCATAACACGATCAATAATTCTTGTAGGTATTTTGAAAGCATCATTCTCAGCAGGTGGTGGTTTATCTACTACCTTAGCAGTGGTAGTAGCATTACCAAATAAGAAACTCAGCGAATTATCCATAAAAAAAATAAAACAACTAGCAGAACTAAACAGTACTCACAGTATAAGTTTCCTTTACCAGTTCCACTCTCCAATAGCGCTTCCTTCCCCGGCAACGGCGCCAGAAAATTGTCTTGATGACCCACAAGTATAGGGGGTGTATCGTAGTATTTTTGATAAGTAAGAGTGTCGAACCCAATGAGGAGCAGAAGGTGCTGGCTAGTGGTATGGGTTAGGAATTCTCTGCAAATACTTAGCAAACGGATTTTTAGGGGTTTTTGATAAAGCAAATAAATAGAGTACGAGTAAATAAAATACAGTAGGAATAAAACCAGCAAGTGGCCCAATCCTTTATGCAGCAAAGGACAAGCCGGTTGTATTACTTAAGATGACCAAACGTTCTCGAGGACACATGGGAAGACTGTCAAGTGCTTTCGCTTCATATAGTTGATTAATCTTCTTTAGCTTACTAAGTGTTGTGTGGGTGAACCTGTGCTAATGTACCGACCTTCCTAGGACTAATATATACTTGTGATTATACCCCTTGCAAACATCCGTAAGTACAAGAAAGTAATTAAGGTAGAAACCTAACCACAGCTTTAAACTCTAAGACCCTTACGTCCCTTGTGCAATGGTTTCCTAACGGGGGTTCAGGTTTCTGTCACTCCGGCAACCCCTACGATTAGTAGCCAAATACACAATGCATTCCCCTAAGCCCATTTAGGTGAAATGTCATGTAGTCGACGTTCACATGACACCACTAGAAGAAGTACACCACAACTTAAATATCAAACTATTGAATCTTTCTCAACACAACTCCACTACTAACAACATGACTTCTCCCATGTCCTCAAGAACAAAACGAACTACTCACAAGACATCATATGGATCATGATCAGAGATGGAATAATGATGTATAACAATCTGAACATAAACAATAATTCAATGGTTCCACTCAATAGCATCAACTACAAAGAGTAATTAACACCGGGAAAGTTTCCCCTATGAACTATGCAAGATTCAACGCAATTGTTACATCCATATGGAGATGGTGATGAGGGGGCTGATGGTGATGGTGGTGGTGGTGATGATGATGATGATCCAGATGAAGTCCAGCTTGATGGTGGTGTCGATGGCGACGATCTCCCCTCTCCGGGAAGGAATTCCCCCGGCAAAAATCTGTCTGCCAGAGAGATCTTTCTCTCTCGGTGTTTTCCGCCCCGCAGAGGCGGCGGAATCTTTCTGTGGTCACCCCTTGAGTCTTAGGGTTTCGGGAGGATAATATACGCCAGAGGGGAGTGCCAGGGGTGGACCAGGGCGGCCACACCACCTGGTGGTGCGGCCTAGGCTGGCCTTGGGCTGGTGTGGGCCCCTGTGGACCATCTCCACCCTTCCGCTTCCTTCTTTACGGAAAATAGGATTTTCCATGTATTTTCCGGATTTTCTGATCTTCGAATTTTGCCTCCAAACAGCACCTTTTCCATCGAATCCTCGACCGCAATGTCCATGCTCCAAAAGTCATCAACCATGCAAAAACAGATGAAATAACATAAGTATCATCTCTTAATATGAAATATATCAATGAATAACAGTGAATTATGACATAGAATAGTGGTGCAAAATGGACGTATCAGCCCTAGAATTCAAATATAGGTTTTTCTATTTAGACTTAATCTAGTTTATGTCCACTTGTTTAAAAATCAATTCAGAAAGATCTACTGAACCAAATTGAATGATTCAAATTTTGCTAGAAATATAATTCAAATATCTATCCAAGCCGGTTGGATTTAAAGCAATTAGAGTTATAGATCACCTATAGAAAAAATAACAAGACAAATACTTTTCTACATATAAACATTTTTCAAAAATCAACCATAATAGCTTTTGAGTTGATTCCAACTCTAAAAAATCACAATTGATAATACCTATCTAAACATGTAATAATATTTAGGTTTGCATGCAGTGACTTTGGACTAGTACCAAAATAATGCTATATAGGCATTTCTAGTCACTTTAAATCATTTAAATATGAATCCTAAACTTTATAAAATGTGATCCAACATTTAAATCACATTCCCATGTATTAGAATATGTGGTGATGACATGTGTCCACATGATCCCATATTTTAATTGGAGAATATTAAATCTTAATTAATTTCAATGAGTAGAAATTACTTTTCTCAAATAAAATAAATGAAACTAGTTCATAAAATCTTGTGATGAAAGTGATGATACTAGATCATCAAGTGTGTGTGCCTTAGTGTGCTAAATAGACTAGTTAAGTATTGTTTGGTGATTGTGTATCCTGTATGTATTTATAGAAGATAGTACCGACCAAGTCTACGAGGAGGAGGAGTTCTACCCCGAAGAAGACGAGGAGAATTTCAACCACTTCACCAATCAAGGCAAGCTATTATTGGCAAGATAATACTTCCAAGCCATTATTACTAGGCAAGATAGAACTAAGAAAGTTAACACTTGCCCCCTTAACTTGAGCAAATGCATTAGGCATGCTTTGCTTATACCTTTTGAGTTATACCCATCCCAAGTTTTATTTACAAGTTTTACCTTTTACTTTACCAAAGTTTTCTTTACTTTTAGTAATGCTTTGTGAGATTTTAGAAAGTATTTTAGATAGAATAAAGAGTATAAAACTTGGCCTATACTAGATGTCATTCTATGGCATGAGATTGAGATTAGCATCCCACCTTAGTGAACACTCTTAACTTAGTGATTAGAGTTAAACCCAAAAACTTCATCACTTTAGATGGGAATACTTGGTGAAAATGATTATGAAAACCTTGGAATGATGAGTCATTCTATTGAGATGTTTTGACATGTGTTGAGAAATACAAATGGTTTATGATGATGAAAATGTTGAGGCATGAGCCTTAGCCCTTTATAAAAACTGATGGTTGGGTTCGGATGCGATACCATTCCAATTTTACCATACACCCACAATACTTGAATTGGGTAAGGCTTAGCCGGAAGTTTATATGCATTAGTATTGGTTCCCTCGCGGGAGAGGTTTGAGCTGAGGCTACCTCTCAATGTTGTCCACCTATGCAGTGCCCAGGATGGCAGATGGCCATGGCTGGGAGGCCAAGCTCATAGGATAAGTGCTTATACTAGAGTGTGTAAAGGAAAGGTTATGATTGATTATCCACATACTAAGTATGATGATTCAAGGTTATCCCTGACGGATGTATCGAATATTGTGGTGAAAGTGTACCACCTCTGCAGAGTGTCAAACTATTCGAATAGTCGCTTCCGCGGTTATGGACAGTTGGAGTGGACATACTGTTCCGTTGTCATATGTTTTCAAAATGACTTATGAAATGAATTGTGACATGACTTGACCACAACATGGTTGGGACTATGACAACTAAGTTCCCACTTAGGTGATTTAGAACTTTATTTTATCTTTCTTTGTTTCTCAACTCAGCTTAGGTTTAAAACTTAACTTTACAAATAAACTTAGAACTTAGCATTCCTACTAGAACTACCTTACTTGTTAGTGATAGTTTGCGAGTACTTAAAGAGTAGTCATGGCTTGGTCCCTGGCTATTCCCGTGGCCAGACTATGAGGAGGACTATCCGGAAGAAGGACAACAGGACGGCTACGACAACTAGGATCATCTCATGTGGTCAGCATTGCCTGTGACACTGAAGATGGAGCCCACCGCTACGCTATTTATTCTGCTACTTGTTTGTACTAAGACTGGATCATGAGATCCTTTATTTGTGTAAGACCTTATTATGGTTTTGGATGATGTACTGTTATATCCAATCTATTATGTCTCGCAAAAATGGTAATCCTAGGATTGTGATGTATGGCATAACAGGCATCTGGGATTAAAAATCCGGGTGTTGACAACCACACATGGTGCATCAATCATCGTTTGTGAGCAATAACACATTTATCTACAAGACTCTGATGCACTGCAAGCGGGTGAGACTTCGACCAGGCTATAATAGTAAGTTCTCCAAACCTCTTTTGGAGGTAAGAATAAATAATTATCTAGCTCCTATCTATTGGAATCATATTGGAGAAAAGCCTGGCTACTTGGTTATAAGAAAGCGCTTCCCGGGAGGCAACCCGGAAGTCATTAGGTGTCTTTCTTAGTTTTGTGTCTTGAGTCTTGATGCATTCATGTTGCATTGGCATTTTTATTCTTTGCATGATTTGCTATTAGAGTTATCTTGTAGTAGTTTTCAAAAGACAGAATTTATTGTTACTATGTGTTGCATAACTTAGTTGTACTTAAATCCAATTTTATACATCTTTGCGCACAGAATGTCAACTTGATCCAGGGAACTCGCTTTGCTCACTATGCAAGGCGTGATTCGATGGGAATGCCTCTGGAGATGCCAAGTCACCCAGAGTTGAAGCGCCAAGTGGAGAACCTCGACTTCCTACTGTATGACAGACAGAAGGAATTGGACAATGCTCGAGAGTACGCCAACCACAACCTTGCCATTGCCGCCCAGAAGGCCCAGACTTTTTCACTGCTCGTCAAGGATCGTCAATCACTTCGTCGTCAATGCACAAAGAAGGATCGCACCATCGACCGTCTTCGCAAAAAGGCGGCCGACCTTGAGAAGACCATCAAGGAGCAAGAAGCTCAGCTTGCAGCAAAAGAAGAAGAGGAAGAAGGTGAAGACATCCAGGGGGATATTCACTCGTACCTCAACAATGATGATGACTACCTAGAGGATGATGCCATGGACTTCTACACCGATGATGATGACTCCAACTTCATCGATGATGAGTAGATGCAGTAGAGCACTATCGTAGGAAGGAGTTGTAACGGTCCCATTGTATCTTAGCATACATAATGGTTCTTAAAACCATCTGTTTTCCTTTTGTTGTGTTGTATGTGTTTGTATCGTGTGCTTTGCTTGAATGAATGAAAAGGAGTTAGTTGCAAAACCTGAGTCAAACTCATAGTTTTAGCTTTGAAAACAAACCATGAACCTTAGAACTTTCCCACTTACCCCATTATCTATCTCAATCTTCAGATGACTCGTGGAAACCAAGGAGGGAGCATCTCATCGCAGGACCCAATGCTACAGATTCTGCATACGCTAATTGCGGACCATGAAGCTAGTAGAGCAGAGTGCCAAGAAAATCTAGCCACCCTGCAGTAGATCGCCTAGATGGCTCACAACAACCAAGGCCATGGAAATCAGGATCATCATGGATCCAAACTCAAAAACTTCTAGAATACCAATCCCCCAATCTTTAGCAAGTCTAAATACCCGCTGGATGCTGATGATTGGTTATAGACCATGCAGAATAACTTAGAAGTCGCAGGAGTGGATGCCAACGAGAAAGTTCTATTTGCCACCCACTATCTGGCAGGAGATGCAAGAGCATGGTGGGAAAACACCCGCACAATGAACCTGTCAACACCTGGATTTTTAATCCCAGATGCCCGTTATGCCATACCTCGCAATCCCAGGATTACCATTTTTGCGAGACATAACGGATTGGATATCACAGTACATCATCCATTACAAACCATACATAAGGTCTTACACAAATAAGGATCTCATGATCCCGTCTTAATACAACAAGCAGCGGAAATAAAAGATAAGCGTAGTGGTGGGGTCCATCTTCAGGGGCATAAGCAATGCTGACGAAGGCAGATAGTCCTAGTTATCATAGCCGTCCTGCTGGCCATCATCTTGATAGTCTCCTTCATAGTCTGGCCATGAGAATAGCCAAGGACAAAATCCATGAGTACTCTTTAAGTACTCGCAAACACTAACAAGTAGTATAGTGCTAAGTTAAAGTGCTAAATCTAAGATTAACTATAAGGTTAAGTTTGAAACCTAAGCTGAGTTCTGAAGCAAAGAAAGATAAAATAAAGTTCTAGAATCACTTAAGTTGGGAAGCTAGTGTCATAATCACAACCATGTTGTGGTCAAATCAAAATTCATCATTCATTCATAAGTTATTTTGAAAATATCTGACAATGAAACAGTATGGCCATTCCAACTGTCCATAACCGCGGACGCGGCTATTCGAATAGTTTGACACTCTGCAGAGGTGGTACACTTTCACCACAAGATTTGATACATCTGTCAGGGATAACCCTAAATCATCATACTTAATATGCAGATAATCAAACATAACCTTTCCTTTACACACCCTAGTATAAGCACCTCTCCTATGAGCATGGCCTCCCAACCATGGCCATCTGTCATCATGGGCACTGCATAGGTGGACAACATTGAGAGGTAGCCTCAGCTCAAACCTCTCCCGCGAGGGAACTAATACTAATGCATATAAACTTCTAGCTAAGCCTTACCCAATTTAGGTAGTGTGGTGGTATGGTAAATTTGGAATGGTATCGCATCCGAATCCAACCATCAGTTTTATAAAAAGGTTAAGGCCCATGCCTCAACATTTTCATCATCATAAACCATTTGTGTTTCTCAACACAAGTCAAAACATCTCAATAGAATGACTCCTCATTCCAAGGTTTTCATAATTCATTTTCACCAAGTGTTCCCATCTAAAGTGACTCAAGTTTTGATCTACTCTAAACTACTAAGTTAAGAGTGTTCACTAAGGTGGAAAGATGATGGATTCAATCTCATGCCATAGAATGACATCTAACGCCTATCTAAATAGGTCAAGTTTTATACTCTTTATGCTACCTTCAAAACAAGTAAGGGACTTTGTGTAAGGTAAAGGAAGTAAAGCTTGAAAGTAAGACTTGGGGTAAATACTAGTCCAAGTGGCATGATCAAAGCAGGCCTAAAGCATCTTTGCTTGGGTTATCTAGATTGCAAGGATTAGCTTGCATTGTTAATGGTGGCTTGCTAAAGTAAGTTTTGCAAGGGTTAGCTTGCCAATAATAGCTTGCCTTGGTTGGTGCAGTGGTTGAAGTTTTCTTCTTCTTCTTCTTCTTCTTGGTAGAACTCCTCCTCCTCGTAGACTTGGTCGGTACTATCGTCTATAAATACATACGGAGTACACAATCACCACACAATACTTAACTAATCTAATTAGCACTCTAAGGCATACATTTGATGATATATTATCATCACAAGCATCACAAGGTTTTGTTAACTAGCTTCATTCTTTTTATTTAAGAAAAGTAATTTCCACTCATTGAAAATTAACTAAGATTTAATATTCAGCACTTAAAATATGGGATCATGTGGACACATGTCATCACCACATATTCTAACATGTGTGAATGTGATTTAAAGGTTGGATCACAATTACTTTGGTTTAATTTCATTATTTAATGATTTAAAGTGACTAGAAATGCCCATATAGCATTATTTTGATACTAGTCCAAAGTCACTGCATGTAAACCCTAATATTATTACATATTCAGATAGGTATGGTTAAATGTGATTTTTGAGAGTTGGAATCAACTCAAAAGCTATCATGGTTGATTTTACAAAAATGTTGCAAGGTGCAAATGCTTCTGTCTTGTTATTTTTACTCGGAGAGATCTATAACTCTAATTGAATTAAATCCAACGGGCTTGGATAGATAATTTCAATATCTTTCAGGCAAAATTGGTTTCATGCAATTTGGAGTTGTCAAACTCCCAGAATTGATTTTTAAACTAGTGGACAGAAACTAGATTAACTCTAAATAGAAAAAACTAAATTTGAAACTTTCAGACGCGCGGGAACTAACTGGGCCGGCCCAGCTACGCATAGCACGCGGAGCGGTCCGCCTAACAGGCGGGATCCACCGGTCAGTGGCACAACCTAACCGAAACGGTATCTAGCATCCTGGGCCACATGATCTAAAGACGACCCAACAGTGGTGAGTCATCGTCGACGACGGATCACTCTCGCGAGAACGTGACCTAGCAATGGCGGTGGGGGTCGATTGGGGGCATACCAGGGCTCCAGAAAGGTCGGCAAGGCGGGCAAACGGGCTGGTAGACAACGGCAAGGCGAGGCGCGGTTGGGGCGGAGCTTGGGGTGCTCTAAATTGCCAACGCCCTTCTCCTCCTGCTGCGGCGGCTTCGGCTTAAATTCCGGCGAGATAGAGCTCGAGCGGCTTCGGCGAGAGGTGGGTAAGATTCAGTGAGAGGTGGCGAGTGTGGGAGTAGGGAGGAATGGTGCTGGGGTGGCCGCTTTATATAGGGTCGATGAGGGGACAGAACGGGCGACGGTGAGGTCATCGGTGACGATGCTGCGGGGCTCTCTCGGGATGGGCGAGGGCGGCGAGCTACTAGAGCAGACAGTGGAGAGGGAGAGAGGGTTAGGGCCGGTGTTCTAGCTAGGGGAACCAGGGGACCAAGTTAGGCCCAAATGGTGACCAAAACTACTGCTCACTATAGTGTTTTAAGATTTGCAAGATTTGTGTCTGCCACCTGCTCGACATAATGGCCGCAAGAAGCAAAAATTTGAATTTTGGGTTCAAATTTTTTGAGTGATCTCCACTAGTACTAGGTAGTCTCTGGTTGCAAGGGTTTTGAAAATGGAGTTCATTTGGATGGTTTTTGAAATAGGGGTGATCTAGGCATATGCATTGAATTCAATTTTAAACTGTCATTTAAAATAAGTATTTGAATGTTTTTAGCAGATCACAAAGTGGGCCTTGGTAACTCATTATGTGTACTAGCAAGGGGTGCAAAGATCCAGAATTATTTCTGTTGGAAAATGAGTGCTAGGAACACTCAAAGTAGTGTAGTGGATTAACATGACCAAAATGACCATTCCTCATTTTTAATTGTTTTTTATTTGATTTTCTTTGGGATTTGTTTGGGAATTATCTAGATGATGTTTATTTCACCTAAGAATCATTTTACAAGCAATGGATCACTTAATCAAGGCAATTCAAAACAACTCCTATTTAAATGCACACACATATGAATGCTTTAATAATTTTAATTGGGAAAAGTTTTTGTTAACCCTAAATTTGATGATTTGGATCTTGATAAGATTGGATTAAAGTTTTGGGATCTTACAAACCTTCCCCTCTTAAACAAATTCTTGTCCCAAGATTTAGAAAGAAAACTAGGAACTAAAGAGATCTCGGAACTCTGTCCTAATGTAATCTTCGCGCTCCCAAGTGGCTTCCTCCTCGGTATGGTTGCTCCACTGAATCTTGAGAAATTTGATACTCCTGGTCCTGGTGGTTCTGTAGGCTTCTTCTAAGATACGGATGGGCACTTCACGATATTTCAGATCATCGTTGATCTCTACAGCTCTTTGATCGATGTTCTTGGAAACTTCAGTCTTCTCCGGCACTTCCAAGCATTTGTGAAGTAACGAGATATGGAACACATTGTGGATGGCTGACATCTCTTCAGGTAGTTCCAGTTGATACGATACTTCTCCTCGACGGTTTAGAATCTTGAAGGGCCCGATATATCTGGGGGCTAACTTTCCTTTCAGACTAAAGCGTTGAGTTCCCTTCAATGGTGAAACCTTGAGATATACAAAATCTCCGACATTGAAAGTCAGGTCTCTTCTTCTCTTGTCAGCATAACTCTTTTGTCTGGATTGGGTGGTCTTGAGGTGCTCACGGACCTTGTGAACCTTCTCTTCCGCTTCTTGGAGAATGTCGGGTCCAAAGATCTGACTCTCTCCTACTTGTGACCAATTCAAAGGGGTTCGGCACTTCCTTCCATATAGGAACTCAAATGGTGCCATCTGCAAACTAGCTTGATAACTGTTGTTATATGAGAATTCTGCGAAAGGCAGGCAATCTTCCCATTTTGATCCATATTCCAACATACAAGCTCTAAGCATATCCTCCTGGATCTGGTTGACTCTCTCAGTCTGTCCATCAGTTTGCGAATGATACGCGGTGCTGAAATTCAACTTGGTTCCCAATCCTTCCTGGACTTTCTGCCAAAATCTCGAGGTAAAATAGGTTCCTCGATCTGATACTATGGTCTTGGGGGTTCCATGCAAACTAACAATCCTAGCAATGTACAACTATGCTAGTTTCGCACTCTGGTAGGTAGTCTTGACAGGTATGAAGTGAGCTACCTTGGATAGTCTATCAACTATGACCCAGATTGAGTCATTTCCCCTACTAGAAGTAGGAAAACCGGTGATAAAGTCCATTCCGACGGAATCCCATTTCCATTCCGGAATCTGCAATGGTTGCAACAGTCCTGCAGGTCTCTGATGTTCTGCTTTGACTCTTTGACAGATGTCACATTTGGCGATGTAGCTTCCGATTTCCCTCTTCATCTGGTGCCACCAAAATTGCTCTTTCAAATCCTGATACATCTTTGTTCCTCCAGGGTGGATAGAATAAAGAGTATCATGAGCTTCCTTCATGATAACTTGCTTCAGCTCCGAATCTGCTGGTACACAGATACGTCCTTTGTACCACAACACTCCTTCTTCATCTTCAGTGAATCCAGGTACCTTTCCTGTACCAATACGACGTTTGATACCGTTGATACTTTCATTCCCCTTCTAGGCTTCCTTGATTTGGCTAATCAAAGTGGGTTGAAGTTCAATGCTAGCTAAGAATCCTTTGCTAACCAATTCAGTCCTGAACTGCTCCAACTCCTCATACAAACTTGGCTGCTTCTCCATGATCATGGTGTTTAGCCTACACGACAATCTGCTAAGAGCATCCGCTACCACATTGGCTTTGCCGGGGTGATAGTGAATGTCAAGGTCATAATCCTTGATTAACTCTATCCATCTCCTTTGCCTCATATTCAGCTCCTTCTGAGTGAAAATATACTTCAAGCTCTTGTGATCTGAGTAAATCTCATAGCGATTACCCATCAGATAATGACGCCATGTCTTTAATGCCAGCACTACGGCTGCTAATTCAAGATCATGGGTCAGATAGTTCTGCTCATGCTGCTTCAGTTGCCGAGACAGATAAGCGATGACTTTGCCTTCTTGCATCAATACACATCCTAGACAAATCTTGGATGCATCACAATATACATCAAACGGCTTCTTGATATCTGGCATGATCAATATTGGGGCTGATATCAATCTCTTCTTCAGATCCTGGAAACTGGCTTGACACTTGTCTGTCCATTCAAACTTCTTGTCCTTCTTCAACAATTGGGTCTTGGGTCTGGCAATGCTCAAGAATACTTCGACGAACTTGCGGTAGTATCTCGCTAATCCGAGAAATGCACGGACTTGGGTTTGGGTGGTTGGGGCTTCCCATTCTTCGACATCTTTGATCTTGGCGGGATCAACAGAGACTCCTCCGGCAGACACAATATGTCCAAGGAATCCTACTTCTTTCAGCCAAAACTCACACTTGCTGAACTTGGCATATAGCTGATGCTCTCTCAGGGTTTATAGGATGATTCTCAGATGTTGTTCATGCTCTTCTTCTGACTTGGAGTAGATAAGGATGTCGTCGATAAACACAACTACAAACTTATCTAGGAAATTCATAAAGATCTTATTCATGAGATTCATGAAATAAGCAGGGGCATTGGTTAATCCAAAAGACATAACCGTATACTCGTATAAACCATAGCAAGTAGTAAAGGCGGTCTTCGGAATATCCGTTGCACGAATCTTAAGTTGGTGATAACCAGTCCTAAGATCAATCTTTGAGAATACCTAGGCTCCAGTCAACTGATCAAATAGATCCTCTATCTTTGGCAAGGGGTACTTTTTCTTGATGGTGACATCATTCAACTTTCTGTAATCTGTACACAGACGGTGGCCTCCATTTTTCTTGTCGACGAATAACACTGGTGATCTCCATGGCGAAGCGCTTGGCTGAATCAAGCCTTGTTCTAACATGGCATCCAACTGCTTCTTCAGTTCCACTAACTCTGATGGGTTCATGCTATAGGGTCTCTGGGCTATGGGTCCGGTTCCGGGGATTACTTCGATAATGAACTCAATATCCCTATCCAGCGGCATACCTGGCAATTCATCTGGGAATACGTCGGGGTATTCACAGACTACTCTTACTTGGTCTATGGTGGGTAGGGCTAGACTCTTGTTGCACTTGAATTGACGGGGTAAGGTTTTAGAGATATGCTCTACTATGACTCCATAGCTACTGGTCATGGTGATGGCTTTCTTAGCACATTCTATCAGTCCTTTATGCCTTGACATCCAGTCCATACCTAGTACTACTTCCAATCCTTTGGTTCCAAGTACTATAAGGTTGGCATAAGAATCTATCCCATGTATTCTGATAGGTACAGCTTTGCAAATTTTTCTAGCTTTTGTTGTTGATCCGGGGATTTGAACTATCATGACATGCTTCAAGTTGGTTGGGTGAATCTTACTAGTGCATGCAAATTCTTCGGTGACAAATGAATGCGATGCTCCCGAATCAAGCAATACTCTTGCTACTACTGAGTTGACAGAAAACATACCCAACACTACGTCTAGTGCTTCTTGGGCTTCTTCGGTGTTCATGTGAAAGAGATGACCGTTGCGGTTGTGAGGGTTCCCTGGGGCAAATCTTCTCCCTGGTTGAACACGATGTTGTTGTTGAGCTGGGGCATTCACATTGGTAGTGGCGGCAGTCTTCTTGGGACACTCATTGGAATAGTGACCCTTCACTCCACACTCGAAACAAGTGATCTGGGACTTGTCCTTTGCTGCGACAGGCACAACATTGCTGCCAGTTCTAGGTGTAGTGTTGTTGTTGTTGTTACTCTTGGGAGGGGCACGGTTGAAATTGTTGGCATTGCTGGAGTTGTGATTGTTTCCTCCGGACTTCGCATTCCCTCCGCTATGGTTGGGGTAGCTTGGGCGAGACATTGGGGGTCGGTTGTTCCTTGGTGCATATCCTGGTGAGGGGTTGGGACGGTACTTCTGATGACTGCTAGATCCTGATTGCTGCATCATACGACGTTTGCGGTTGTCGTTTGCCTGATTAATCTTCCCTTCCATCTGGATGGCAGAGTCGACTAGCTCTTCGAGATCCTCAAAACGGATGTTGACGAGGACAGTCTGCATCTCATCATGCAGTCCGTTCAGGAATCTCTCCTTCTTCTTCACCTCTATGTTGATCTCATTAGGTGCATATCTGGCATGTGACAGGAATCTGTCATGGTACTCCACCACAGTCATTCTTCCTTGCTTCAACTCTTGGAACTCATCTCTCATTCGGTTGACTAGACCCTGCGGCACGTGGGTGCGGCTGAACTTGACTTTGAATGCTTCCCATGTCATAACTTGACCATGATTCATATTGTGGATACTAGTCCACCAAGCTCTTGCATCTCCCGCCAGATAGTGGGTAGCGAAGAGAACTTTCTCGTTTTCATCAACTCCTGCAACTTCTAGGTTGTTTTCCATCGTCTGCAACTAGTCATCAACATCTAACGGGTTTTCATATTGGTTGAAGATTGGGGGATTGGTATTCTGAAATTTTTTGAGTTTGGATCCATGGTGTTCCTGATTTCCATGCCCTTGGTTGTTGAGAGCCATCTGGGCGATCTGCTGCAGTGTTGCTAAGTTGGCTTGACGTTCTGCCCTGCTTGCTTCACGGCCTGTGATGAGATTCTGCAAGATCTGCAGCATTGGATCTTACGACGAGTTGCTCCCTCCTTGGTTTCCACGAGTCATCTGAAGATTGAGGTAGATAAAGGGGTAAGAGGGAAATTCTAAGGTTCATGGTTTTGGTTTCAAAGCTAAAACTTTGAGTTAGACTCAGGTTTAACTAACTCCATTTCATTCATGCAAACAAACACACGATACAACACACACCACAACAAACAAAGGAAAACAGATGGTTTGAAGAACCATTCTGCAAGCTACGATACAGTGGGACCGATACATCTCATGCTACGACAGTGCTCTAGTGCATCTACTCATCGTCGATGAAGTCGCAGTCCTCATCATCAGTGTAGAAGTCCACGACATCCTCCTCCAGAAAGTCATCATCATTGCTGAGGTAAGAATCCATGTCTCCCTGGATGTCTTCACCCTCATCTTCTTCTTCCTTGGCGGCAAGCTGAGCTTCCTGCTCCTTGACGGTCTTCTCGAGGTCGGCCACCTTCTTGCGAAGACGGGCGATGGTGCGATCCTTCTTGGCACGCTGGCGGCAAAGAGACTAGCGATCCTGGACGAGCAGTGCGAAAGTCTGGGCCTTCTGGTCGGCAATGGCACGGTTCTGGTTGGCTAACTCTCTAGCATTGTCCAGTTCCTGTTGTCTGTCGTGCAGCATGAAGTCAAGATTCTCCACTTGATGCCTCAACTCTGGGTGACTTGGCATCTCCATCGTCATTCCCATGAAGTCACGTCTTGCATAGTGAGCAAAACGGGTTCCCTGGAGTTGGTTGACACTGAGGGCACATAGACGTGCGAGAGCTTCATGCATTGCCTTGGCTAATCCATCTAGCCAGTTGTTCTCTCTCACGGAGAACTGGATTCTCCCGGATGTTGGTGCTTCGATGCTTCCTCTAAGATCAGTGGTGACTAGCCACTGTAAATCTTCTCCTGGGGGTCCTGGAAGTTGAGCTCCAAGAAATTCCGGATGTGGGCGTCCTAGTAACTCCGACAATGAATCCAGATCCCTCTCGAAGATCAGCTGACCTCCGTTTCCCAATCGGTAGAACTTGCTAAACTGAGTCTCCATCTACAAGAATTTAGGATGAGGAAAATTAGTGAAGTGATCAAGTGTGTCAAATTTTAAGTAGTAATGTAAGAATTTTGAGGAACATGAATTTTGGAGAAAGAATGAATTCACAAGGATAAGAGAGGAAATAGTTTTTCATAAATACTCACTTTGGTTTTGAAACTAAGTTTTTGTTCGGACGTCCATTCTAACTAGCGTCTCCTATGGTCAGGATGGCTCTGATACCAACTTGTCAACACCCGGATTTTTAATCCCAGATGCACGTTATGCCATACCTCGCAATCCTAGGATTACCATTTTTGCGAGACATAACGGATTGGATATCACAGTACATCATCCATTACAAACCATACATAAGGTCTTACACAAATAAGGATCTCATGATCCGGTCTTAATACAACAAGCAGCGGAAATAAAAGATAAGCGTAGCGGTGGGGTCCATCTTCAGGGGCACAGGCAATGCTAACGAAGGCAGATAGTCCTAGTTATCATAGCCGTCCTGCTGGCCATCATCTTGATAGTCTCCTTCATAGTCTGGCCATGAGAATAGCTAGGGACAAAAGCCATGAGTACTCTTTAAGTACTCGCAAACTACCACTAACAAGTAGTATAGTGCTAAGTTAAAGTGCTAAATCTAAGATTAACTATAAGGTTAAGTTTGAAACCTAAGCTGAGTTCTAAAGCAAAGAAAGATAAAATAAAGTTCTAGAATCACTTAAGTTGGGAAGCTAGTGTCATAATCACAACCATGTTGTGGTCAAGTCAAAATTCATCATTCATTCATAAGTTATTTTGAAAAGTTTGACACTCTGCAGAGGTGGTACACTTTCACCACAAGATTTGATACATCTGTCAGGGATAACCCTGAATCATCATACTTAATATGCAGATAATCAAACATAACCTTTCCTTTACACACCCTAGTATAAGCACCTCTCCTATGAGCATGGCCTCCCAACCATGGCCATCTGTCATCTTGGGCACTGCATAGGTGGACAACATTGAGAGGTAGCCTCAGCTCAAACCTCTCCCGCAAGGGAACTAATACTAATGCATATAAAATTCTGCCTAAGCCTTACCCAATTCAGGTAGTGTGGTTGTATGGTAAATTTGGAATGGTCTCGCATCCGAATCCAACCATCAGTTTTATAAAAAGGTTAAGGCCCATGCCTCAACATTTTCATCATCATAAACCATTTGTGTTTCTCAACACAAGTCAAAACATCTCAATAGAATGACTCCTCATTCCAAGGTTTTCATAATTCATTTTCACCAAGTGTTCCCATCTAAAGTGACTCAAGTTTTGATCTACTCTAAACTACTAAGTTAAGAGTGTTCACTAAGGTGGAAAGATGATGGATTCAATCTCATGCCATAGAATGACATCTAACGCCTATCTAAATAGGTCAAGTTTTATACTCTTTATGCTACCTTCAAAACAAGTAAGGGACTTTGTGTAAGGTAAAGGAAGTAAAGCTTGAAAGTAAGACTTGGGGTAAATACTAGTCCAAGTGGTATGATCAAAGCAAGCCTAAAGCATCTTTGCTTGGGTTATCTAGATTGCAAGGATTAACTTGCATTGTTAATGGTGGCTTGCTAAAGTAAGTTTTGCAAGGGTTAGCTTGCAAATAATAGCTTGCCTTGGTTGGTGAAGTGGTTGAAGTTTTCTTCTTCTTGGTAGAACTCCTCCTCCTCGTAGACTTGGTCGGGACTATCGTCTATAAATACATACGGAGTACACAATCACCACACAATACTTAACTAGTCTAATTAGCACTCTAAGGCATACATTTGATGATCTATTATCATCACAAGCATCATAAGGTTTTGTTAACTAGCTTCATTCTTTTTATTTAAGAAAAGTAATTTCTACTCATTGAAAATTAACTAAGATTTAATATTCACCACTTAAAATATGGGATCATGTGGACACATGTCATCACCACATATTCTAACATGTGGGAATGTGATTTAAAGGTTGGATCACAATTACTTTGGTTTAATTTCATTATTTAATGATTTAAAGTGACTAGAAATGCCTATAAAGCATTATTTTGGTACTAGTCCAAAGTCACTGCATGTAAACCCTAATATTATTACATATTCAGATAGGTATGGTTAAATGTGATTTTTGAGAGTTGGAATCAACTCAAAAGCTATCATGGTTGATTTTACAAAAATGTCTCAAGGTGCAAATGCTTCTGTCTTGTTATTTTTACTCGGAGAGATCTATAAATCTAATTGAATTAAATCCAACGGGCTTGGATAGATAATTTCGACACCTTTTAGGAAAATTGGTTTCATGCAATTTGGAGTTGTCAAACTCCCAGAATTGATTTTTAAACTAGTGGACAGAAACTAGATTAACTCTAAATAGAAAAAACTAAATTTGAAACTTTCACACGCGCGGGAACTAACTAGGCCGGCCCACGCGACAAAGACGCAATGGCTGCCTGACAAAGGGCTCCACCGAGTGGCACAACCTAATCGAAACAGTATCTAGCATCCTGGGCCACATGATCTAAAGACGATCGAACGATGGTGATTCATCATCGACGACGGATCACTCCGGCGAGAACGTGACCTAGTCGTGGCGGTGGGGGTCAATTAGGGGCATACCAGGGCTCCAGCAAGGTCAGCGAGGCAAGCAAACGGGCTGGTAGACGACAACGAGGCGAGGCGTGGTTGCGGTGGAGCTTGGGGTGCTCTAAATCGCCAACGCCCTTCTCCTCCTGCTGTGGCGGCTCCGGCTTAAATTCCGGCAAGATAGAGCTCGAGCGGCTTCGGCTTAAATTCCGGCAAGATAGAGCTCGAGCGGCTTCGGCGAGAGGTGGGTAAGATTCAGTGAGAGGTGAGGAGTGTGGGAGTGGGGAGAAATGGTGCTGGGGTGGCAGCTTTATATATGGTCGATGAGGGGACAGAACGGGCGACGGTGAGGTCATCGGTGACGATGCTGTGGGGCTCTCTCGGCATGGGCGAGGGCGGCGAGCTAATGGAGCAGACAGTGGAGAGGGAGAGAGGGTTAGGGCCGGGGTTCTAGCTGGGGGAACCAGGGGACCAAGTTAGGCCCAAATGGTGACCAAAACTACTGCTCAGTATAGTGTTTTAAGATTTGCAAGATTTGTGCCTGCCACCTGCTCGACATAATGGCCGCAAGAAGCAAAAATGTGAATTTTGGGTTCGAATTTTTTGAGTGATCTCCACTAGTACTAGGTAGTCTCTGGTTGCAAGGGTTTTGAAAATGGAGTTCATTTGGATGGTTTTTGAAATAGGGGTGATCTAGGCATATGCATTGAATTCAATTTTAAACTATCATTTAAAATAAGTATTTGAATGTTTTTAGCAGATCACAAAGTGGGCCTTGGTAACTCATTATGTGTACTAGCAAGGGGTGCAAAGATCCAGAATTATTTCTGTTGGGAAATGAGTGCTAGGAACACTCAAATTAGTGTAGTGGATTAACATGACCAAAATGACCGTTCCTCATTTTTAATTGTTTTTTATTTGATTTTCTTTGGGATTTGTTTGAGAATGATCTAGATGATGTTTATTTCACCTAAGAATCATTTTACAACCAATGGATCACTTAATCAAGGCAATTCAAAACAGCTCCTATTTAAATGCACACACATATGAATGCTTTAATAATTTTAATTGGGAATTTTTTTTGTTAACCCTAAATTTGATGATTTGGATCTTGATAAGCTTGGATTAAAGTTTTGGGATGTTACAGAACCACGGTTAAGTGATGACGTGGGAAGCTTTCAAAGTCAAGTTTATCCACACCCATGTGCTGCAGGGTTTACTAACCAGAATGAGAGATGAATTTAGAGAACTAAAGCAAGGCAGAATGACTGTAGTGGAGTACCGTGACAGATTCTTGTCCCTCGCCTGGTATGCACCTGATGAAATCAACACTGAAGCCAAAAAGAACGAGAGATTCTTGAACAGACGGCATGATGAGATGCATACGGTGCTAGTAAACATCCGTTTTGAGGACCTCGAAGAGCTAGTCGACTCTGCCATTCAGATGGAAGGGAAGATCAACCAAGCGAACGACAACCGCAAACGTCGGATGATGCACCAATATGGGTCCCATAGTGCCCAGAAGTATCACCCCAACCCATCTGCCGGATATGCCCCGCGTAACAATAGACCCCCAATGTCTCGCCCAAGCTACCCCAACCATAGCGGAGGAAATGTGAAGACCGGAGGAAACAACAACCACCCCGGCAACTCCAACAACTTCAACCGTGCACCGCCCAAGTCCAACAACAACAACAACAATACTGCCACAAGGACTGGAAGCAATGTTGTGCCTGTTGTAGCCAAAGACAAGTCCCATATTACTTGTTTTGAGTGTGGAGTGAAGGGTCACTACTCCAATGAGTGTCCCAAGAAGATTGTCGCCACTGCCAATGTGAATGCCCCAGCTCAACAGCAGCGCCGTGTTTAGCCCGGAAGAAGATTCGCCCCAGGGAATCCTCACAACCGCAACGGCCGCCTCTTCCACATGAACACCGAAGAAGCCCAAGAAGCACCAGATGTCGTGCTAGGTATGTTTTCTATTAACTCAGTATTAGCAAGAGTATTGTTTGATTCTGGAGCATCGCACTCGTTTGTTACCGAAGAATTTGCATGCACTAGTAAGATTCACCCAACCAACTTGAAGCATGTTATGATAGTTCAAATACCTGGTTTAACCACCAAAGCTAGAAAAATTTGCAAAGTTGTGCCTATCAGAATACATGGGATAGATTTTTATGCCAATCTAATAGTACTTGGAACCAAAGGTTTGGAAGTACTACTAGGAATGGATTGGATGTCGAAGCATAAAGGATTGATAGACTATGCCAAGAAAGCCATCACCATGACCAGTAGATCTGGAGTATCAGTAGAGCATATATCTGAAACCTTGCCCCGTCAATTCAAATGCAACAAGAGTCTAGCCCTACCCACCATTGACCAAGTCAGAGTAGTCTGTGAATACCCTAACTTATTCCCAAATGAATTGCCCGGTATGCCCCTGGATTGGGATATTGAGTTCACTATCGAACTAATCCCTGGAACCGGACCCATAGCTCAGAGACCCTATAGCATGAACCCATCAGAGTTAGTGGAGCTGAAGAAGCAACTGGATGCCCTGCTGGAGAAAGGCTTGATTCAACCAAGCGCATCGCCATGGAGATCGCCCGTGTTGTTCATCGACAAGAAGGATGGAGGCAACCGTTTATGCACAGATTACAGGAAGCTGAATGATGTCACCATCAAAAACAAGTACCCATTGCCAAAGATAGAGGATCTATTTGATCAGTTGACTGGTGCGAAAGTGTTCTCTAAGATTGATCTTAGGACTGGTTATCACCAACTTAAGATTCGTGCAACGGATATTCCAAAGACCGCCTTTACCACCAGATATGGATTATACGAGTATACAGTCATGTCTTTTGGATTAACCAATGCCCCCGATTACTTCATGAATCTCATGAATACGATCTTTTTGAATTTTCTGGATAAGTTTATCGTTGTGTTTATCGACGATATTCTTATCTATTCCAAGTCAGAAGAAGACCATGAGCAACATCTACGAATCATCCTTGAAACCCTTAGAGAGCATCAGTTGTATGCCAAGTTCAGCAAATGTGAGTTTTGGCTGAAAGAAGTAGGATTCCTCAGACCTATTGTGTCGGCAGGAGGAGTCGCTGTTGATCCCGCCAAGATCAAAGATGTTGAAGAATGGGAAGCCCCAACCACTCAAACCCAAGTTTGTGCATTTCTCAGATTAGCGAGATATTACCGCAAGTTCGTTGAAGGATTTTCGAGCATCGCAAGACCCATGACCCAATTGTTGAAGAAGGACAAGAAGTTTGATTGGACCGACAAATGTGAAGCAAGTTTCCAAGAGCTCAAGAAAAGATTGATTTCAGCCCCAATATTGATTATGCCAGATATCAAGAAGCCATTTGATGTGTATTGTGATGCATCCAAGATTGGTCTCGGATGTGTATTGATGCAAGAAGGCAAAGTCATCGCATATCTGTCAAGACAACTAAAGCAGCATGAGCAGAACTACCCCACCCATGATCTAGAGTTAGAAGTTGTAGTTTTAGCCTTGAAGATATGGCGTCATTACCTTATGGGTAATCACTATGAGATTTATTCATATCACAAGAGCTTGAAGTATATTTTCACTCAGAAGGAGCTGAATATGAGGCAAAGGAGATGGATAGAGTTAATCAAGGATTATGACCTTGACATTTACTATCACCCTGACAAAGCCAATGTGGTAGCGGGATGCTCTTAGCAGATTGCCGTGTAGGTTAAACACCATGATCAAGGAGAAGCAACCAAGTTTGCATGAAGAGTTGGAGCAGTTTAGAACTGAGCTAGTTAGTAAAGGATTTTTAGCTAGCATTGAACTTCAACCCACTTTGATTAGTCAAATTGAGGAAGCCTAGAAGGGAAATGAAAGTATCGATGGAATCAAGCGTCGTATTGGTATAGGAAAGGTGCCTAGATTCACCGAAGACGAAGAAGGAGTTCTGTGGTACAAAAGACGTATCTGTGTACCTGCAGATTCAGAGCTGAGGTAAGTGATCATGCAAGAAGCTCATGATACTCTTTATTCTATCCACCCTGGGGGAACGAAGATGTATCAGGATTTGAAGGAGCAATTTTGGTGGCACAAGATGAAGAGAGAAATCGTAAGCTATATCACCAAGTGTGATATCTATCAAAGAGTCAAAGCGGAACATCAGAGACCCGCGGGACTATTGCAACCATTGCAGATTTTGGAATGGAAATGGGATTCCATTGGAATGGACTTTATCACCGGTTTGCCTACTTCTAGTAGGGGAAATGACTCAATCTGGGTCGTAGTTGATAGACTGTCCAAGGTATCCCATTTTATACCTGTCAAGACAACCTATCAGAGTTCGAAGCTAGCAGAGTTGTACATTGCCAGAATTGTTAGTCTGGATGGAACCCTTAAGAACATAGTGTCCGATGGAGGAACCTAGTTTACCTCAAGATTTTGGCAGAAAGTCTAAGAAGGATTAGGAACAAAGTTGAATTTCAGCACATCTTATCACCCTCGGACCGATGGACAGACTAAAAGAGTCAACCAAATCTTGGAAGATACGTTGAGAGCTTGTGTGTTAGAGTACGGATCACAATGGGAAGATTGTCTGCCTTTCGCAGAATTCTCATACAATAACAGTTATCACACCAGTTTGCAAATGGCCCCATTTGAGTTCTTATATGGAAGAAAGTGCCGTACCCCTTTGATATGGTCGCAAGTAGGAGAGAGTCATATTTTCGGACCTATCATCCTATGAGAAGCCGAAGAGAAGGTTCACAAAGTTCTTGAGCACCTTAAGACCACCCGATCCAGACAGAAGAGTTATGCCGACAAGAGACGTAGAGACCTGACTTTCAATGTCGGAGATTCTGTGTATCTCAAAGTTTCGCCATTGAAGGGAACTCAACATTTTAGTTTGAAAGGAAAGTTAGCCCCCAGATATATCAGACCCTTCAAGATTCTGAATTGTCGAGGAGAAGTATCATATCAACTAGAACTGCGAGAAGAGATGGCTGCCATCCACAATGTGTTCCATATCTCGTTACTTCGCAAATGCCTAGAAGTGCCAGAGAAGACCGAAGTTTTCAATATCATCGATCACTGAGACATTGATATCAACAAGGATCTGACGTATCATGAAGTTCCCATCCGTATCTTGGAGGAAGCATACAGAACCACCAGGACCCGGAGTATCAAATTTCTCAAGATTCAATGGAGCACCCACACTGAAGAACAAGCCACTTGGGAGCGAGAAGATTACATTATGACTGAATTTCCAGATCTCTTTAGTTCCTAGTTTTCTTTCTTAAAACTCGGGACGAGATTTTGTTTAAGGGGGAAGGTTTGTAACATCCCAAAACTTTAATCAAGGTTATCAAGATCCAAATCACCCAATTTGGGGTTAACAAAAACTTTTTATAATTAAAATAATTAAGAATGCATATGTGTGTTGCATTAATATAGAATTGTGTGTAATTGCCATGTCTGATTGTTCTAATGGTTGTAAAATGATTCAAAGGTGAATGCCACATCATCTAGATCATTCCAAAACCAAATCCAAATCCAAAGAAATCAAATAAGATTAATAAAGGCAAATGGTCACTTTTGCCATTTTAATCCACTAGGCCACTTTAGGTGTTCCTAGAAGTCAAATCCAAATAGAAACATTCTAACTATTTGCACCCCTTGCTAGTACAAGTAATGGTCTAGCAAGGCCCACTTTGAAATCTTACAAAAACATTTAAACACTAATTTTAAATGGCATTTGAAAATGGAATCTATTTCATATGCATAGATCCCACTTTTTCAAAAACCACTCAAATGAGTTCACCTCGACAACCCCAAACAACCATAGATGCTCAAGCATATGACTAACACACCCACCAAAAATCTTTTCAAAATGCAAACAAAACTTTCTTGCGGCCATATTGTCGAACAGTTGGCAGGCAAAGAAAATTTGGCCTAACTAATATTGTTGCTAATCAACTCTTTGTCCCCCATTCGACCCCCTCTGCTCTTCCCTGTCTCCCCTAGTTCCAACCAAGCCATCAAAGAGCTACCCTTTAGCCCCTAGCAGCAGTACCGCGCCGCCCATTCTTGGTCGCCGCCGGCCAAACGTGGGCAACGTGCTAGAGACAACGCCACGCCAAACCAGCTTGTCCCTAGCTCCGTCGCACCCTACCGCGACCCCCTGTCCACCCCACAGACATAGCCGAGCACTAGACCACCGAGGAGCAGCCGCATATCGAGCCTCTGCGCCATGCACGGAGCACGCCGGAGCACAGACCCCGACAGGCCACCACAAGCCACGCCTCGACCTCAGCTTGCATGCGCCGCTCCGCCATAACCCCATCATGCTCCAGGACATGCCCTTTTCCCACCGTGCGACCAGCAGCCACCACACGCCGCATCGAGCACCGCCTCTGCCGTGCAGAGCGTCGACCTTTCCCGACCGCATACCACCGCCCCTAGCTACGCCATTGCACCGTAGCTGACCGTCAGGAGGCAAGCCACCGTCCGCCTACCCCTCCCATACCTCTAACGTCCTGTACCACCATCACCGACGAGCTCACCGTCGCACCCCACGGTCTCCTTGTCGACCTATAAAAGGATCCCTCCCCAGCACCATTTCTCCACCTCCAACACTCCCCACCTCCCACTGAGTCCCTTACACCTCTCGTCGGAGTCGCTCGAGTAGCCATTCATCGAAATTTCCACCGGAGTCACCGAAATTTCCACCGTCAATTGTGACCACCCCAGGAGCCGCCGCGACCTCGCCTGAGCCCGCCGTCGACCACTTATTCGATCGCCCCCATCGCCATGTTAGCTGGAGCCCTGGTAAGCCCCCAATCATCCCCCACCAAGCCGCTAGGGTTTAGTCTCGCCGGCGACCAGTCCATCGTCAACGATGAGCCAGAGCCATTGAACTAGGTTCTAATCGCACGGTCCACATCGCCCCATACCACTTCGCGTTTAGTTGTGCCGCTGACATGCGGGACCCCCTTGTCAGTTGCCTTCTGCGCCATGGAGTGTCACTGGGCCGGCTCATTTAGTTTCCCGCACTGGCCCAAGAATTCAAATATATGTTTTTCTATTTAGACTTAATCTAGTTTCTATCCACTTGTTGAAAAATCAATTCAGAAAGATCTACTAAACCAAATTGAATTATTCAAATTTCGCTAGAAAGATAATTCAAATATCTATCCAAGCCGGTTGGATTTAAATCAATCAGAGTTATAGATCACCTATAGAAAAAATAAGAAGACAGGGACTTTTCTACACTCAAACATTTTTCAAAAATCAACAATAATAGCTTTTGAGTTGATTCCAACTCTCAATAATACCTATCTGAATATGTAATAGAATTTAGGTTTGTATGTAGTGACTTTGGACTAGTACCAAATAATGCTATCTAGGCATTTCTAGTCACTTTAAATCATTTAAATATGAATCCTAAACTTTATAAAATGTGATACAACATTTAAATCACATTCCCATGTATTAGAATATGTGGTGATGACATGTGTCCACATGATCCCATATTTTAATTGGAGAATATTAAATCTTAATTAATTTCAATGAGTAGAAATTACTTTTCTCAAATAAAATAAATGAAACTAGTTCATAAAATCTTGTGATGAATGTGATGATACTAGATCATCAAGTGTGTGCCTTAGTGTGCTAAATAGACTAGTTAAGTATTGTTTGGTGATTGTGTATCCCGTATGTATTTATAGACGATAGTATCGACCATGTCTATGAGGAGGAGGAGTTCTACCCCAAAGAAGACGAGGAGAATTTCAACCACTGCACCAATCAAGGAAATCTATTATTGGCAAGCTAATACTTGCAAGCCATTATTACTAGGGAAGCTAAAACTAAGAAATTTAACACTTGCCCCCTTAACTTGAGCAAATGCATTAGGCATGTTTTGGTTATACCCATCCCAAGGATTATCTACAAGTTTTACCTTTTACTTTACCAAAGTTTTCTTTACTTTTTGTAATGCTTCGTGAGATTTTAGAAAGTAGTTTAGATAGCATAAAGAGTATAAAACTTGGCCTATACTAGATGTCATTCTATGGCATGAGATTGAGATTAGCATCCCACCTTAGTGAACACTCTTAACTTAGTGATTAGAGTTAAACCCAAAAACTTGATCACTTTAGATGGGAATACTTGGTGAAAATGATTATGAAAACCTTGGAATGATGAGTCATTCTATTGAGATGTTTGACATGTGTTGAGAAATACAAATGGTTTATGATGATGAAAATGTTGAGGCATGAGCCTTAGCCATTTATAAAAACTGATGGTTGGGTTCGGATGCGATACCATTCCAATTTTACCGTACAACCACAATACCTAAATTGGGTAAGGCTTAGCCGGAAGTTTATATGCATTAGTATTGGTTCCCTCGCGGGAGAGGTTTGAGCTGAGGCTACCTCTCAATGGTGTCCACCTATGCAGTGCCCAGGATGGCAGATGGCCATGGCTAGGAGGCCGAGCTCATAGGAGAGGTGCTTATACTAGAGTGTGTAAAGGAAATATTATGATTGATTATCCGCATACTAAGTATGATGATTTAGGGTTATCGCTGACGGGTGTATCGAATTTTGTGGTGAAAGTATACCACCTCTGTAGAGTGTCAAACTATTCAAATAGTCGCGTTCGCGGTTATGGACAGTTGGAGTGACCATACTGTTCTGTTGTCAGATGTTTTCAAAATGACTTATGAAATGAATTGTGACATGACTTGACCACAACATGGTTGTGACTATGACAACTAAGTTCCCACTTAGGTAATTTAGAACTTTATTTTATCTTTCTTTGTTTCTCAACTCAGCTTAGGTTTCAAACTTAACTTTACAAATAAACTTAGAACTTAGCATTCCTACTAGAACTACCTTACTTGGTAGTGATAGTTTGCGAGTACTTAAAGAGTACTCATGGCTTTGTCCCTGGCTATTCCTGTGGCCAGACTATGAGGAGGACTATCCGGAAGAAGGACAACAGGACGACTACGACAACTAGGATCATCTCATGTGGTCAGCATTGCCTGTGACACTGAAGATGGAGCCCACCGCTACGCTATTTATTCCGCTACTTGTTTGTTCTAAGACTAGATCATGAGATCCTTTATTTGTGTAAGACCTTGTTATGGTTTGTAATGGATGATATAATGTGATAACCAATCTATTATGTCTCGGAAAAATGGTAATCCTAGGATTGTGATGTATGGCATAACAGACATCTGGGATTAAAAATCCGAGTGTTGACAACCACACATGGTGCATCAATCATCATTTGTGAGCAATAACACATTTATCTACAAGACTCTGATGCACCGCAAGCGGGTGAGACTTCGACCATGCTATAATAGTAAGTGCTCCACACCTCTTTTGGAGGTAAGAATAAATAATTCTCTGGCTCCTGTCAAAACATGGTGTTTCGCTAAGTTTCAGGTTAAGTAAGAATTCTCGAAGAAATAGAATTTTTTATACATACAGAGAGTTTAACGACCAACTATACGGCGGGAATAAAAATTCTGGTCGTATAGCTCCAGTCGTATAGATATATTTGCCATCGACAATTTTTCTTTCATATGTACTGAGAGTTTAACGAGCAACTATACAGTGGGAATAAAAATTCCGGCCATATAGCTCCGGTCGTATAGATATCGGTGCCTCCGTACAAATTCTTTTCCAATGTACTGACAATTTAGCGACCAACTATACGACAGGAATAAAAATTCTGGCCATATAGCTCCGGTCATATAGATATCGATGCCTTTGTATATTTTCTTTCCTAGGGACAAACAGTTTGGGGACCAACTATACGGCGGGAAAATATTATTCCGGCCGTATAGTTCCGGCCGTATAGCTGCGCTGCCAGTAGGAAACCCTAAAATTTTGACAGAATGCCAACTATACGGCGGTAACACATTGTTCCGGCCATATAGTTGCGCCCGTATAGTTGAGAAAACCTTTCAAAAGCCAACTAGAAGGTAACCTTTTCTCAAAATTTTCTTCTTTCTTCTTCTTTCATCTTCTAAAAACCTCACAACACCACCTAGGAGCTTCTCCCATGATCTAGAGAAGCCGAGCATATGTAAGCAATAAATTTCTACCTCAGAAACCTCCTAGACTATAATTCTCTATAGAAGTTAATATTTTCTTTTTTACTTTCCTTTTATCTGTGGGGTAAATGAACTATGTTCATATACCAAACCGATGCATTTTATTTTGTGTGTTATTTTCGTAGGGACTTGAACATTGTGTGACAACATGTACGGTAGTGTCGACCGTGCAAACACTCACATGAGCCACTTGGTTGCTTAAATTCAACGCTTCGACAATGAGTGTCTAGTAAAACCTTCCAACTCGAACCTCTTTTATTAAGCACATAGGGGCTGCACACTCGTGTTTCATATTTTGTGTCACTTGCACTTCATCAAAATCTGGGAGTATGTATAACTCTTGGACTTAGTTTTGTTGACTTAAGCGTGGTGCTTAGGTTGATGAATCGACTCAGTGGGACTTGTATTTTTATCACTTGTGAGCTAAACCCATGTCTTCAGAAACACAAAAATATTTCATTTTCTTTTTAGTTTTTAAGCATATCCTCAAGGAAGGGCCACCAGGCCATATCAAGAAATACATGTTGAAGCAAAGGTTCTTTGTCCATCAAAAGAAAGGTTACTTGTACCTCAACGGTAAAGTGTGTCACCCTTGTTTTCAACTAAGCTTGGGGAGGTAACCACTTATCACGCTCTCTTTTGGAAACTGTTGATACGTCCAAAACGTATCTACTTTCCCGAACACTTTTGCTATTGTTTCTCCTCTAAACTTGTGTGATTTGGATGCAACTAACGCGGACTAATGTTGTTTTCAACAGAATTTCCCTGGTGTCTACTTTTTGGGCAGAAAATCAACTATCAGGAAAAATCCCGGAAATATGCTGAAAATCCTATTTCACCAGAAGACTCCCGGAGCCAGAATATGAGACGGAGTGGCGCTGGGGCCCAGCCACACCACCTGGCCGGGCGGGCAAGCCCAGGCTGCGCCAGGGGGTGGTCTGGCCGCCCCAGACTCCCCCTCGGTCTCCCTCTTCGCCTATAAGTTGCCTTCTGACCTAAAAACTCAGGGGGGGTCGACGTTTTTCTAGAAGGATTTCCGCTCCTCCGCCACCACCAGATTCCATGAAACAGCACTAGAAACTCCGTTCTGGCACCCTGCCGGACGGGGAATTGGAGGAGATCATCGCCATCATCATCACCATTGCTTCTCCATCGACCATCCATGTTTCCCCCATCTATGAGTGAGTAATCCCCCGCTGTAGGCTATGGGGATGGTAGGGATTGGATGAGATCGTCCATGTAATGGCATCAGATTGTTAGGGCATGGTGCCTAGTATCTTCTATTAGTGCTTTATGACTTTGTTGCAACTTGTTATGCTTAATGCTTGTCACTAGGGCCCGAGTGCCATGATTTCAGATCTGAACATGTTATTGATTCATTATGATAGTATTGTTTATGGTCTTACCTGCAAGTTGTATACACACGTTATTGTCTGGAACCAATGGCCCCGAAGTGATAGAAATCGGGATAACCGGAGGGAATGGCTTTGATGTGAGGATCACATGTGTTCACGGAGTGTTAATGCTTTGCTCCGGTGCTCTATTAAAAGGGGCACCTTAATTGCTAGTAGTTCCCTTGAGGCCCCACTGCACACGGGCTGGCAGGACAAAAGATGTTGTGCAAGTTCTCATTGCGAGCACGTATGACTATATATGGAACACATGCCTAGGATTATCTAGTACTTGGATGCTTTATCTTATTTATCTGCAATTGCCCTATGTTCTGATTGCTATGTGAATTGTCTTGTCCATGCAACGCCCGTCCATCCATCCCTATGCCAACCGCACTCGAATCCTACCGTTTACTGCAATTGTTACTACTGTCTTTACTTTACTACTGCTGTTACTTTACTATTGCTACTACAAAACTGTTGCTACTGACAAACTGCTGTGAGCAAGATTGTTTCCAAGTGCAGCTAAATTGACAACTCAGTTGTTAAGGCTTATAAATATTCTTTGGCTCCCCTTGTGTCGAATCAATAAATTGGGTTTCACTTCCCTCGAAAATACTGCGATACACCCCCTATACTTGTGGGTCATCAAGACTATTTTCTGGCACCGTTGTCGGGGAGCATAGCTTTATCTATCAAGTTCACTTGGATTCTCTATTGTTCGCTGTTATCCATCCATCATGGGTAAGTCTCGTGATGGAAAGGTTCCTATTTTACCATCCACTACAAGAAGAGGTACGGTTCTGAACACCTCTGTTGCTTTTGATTCACCATCTGTTATGAGTAAGCTCGTTACACCACCACATACACATGCTACACACACTGCTACTATTTGCTGAATCTGAAACTTCTGATACTTATGATGCTGCTTCTACTGTGCTTGATAAGAGTGGTTCATTACGTCCTTTCCTAGATGCTACGATTGCTAGAACTATAGCTGGAAATAATGAAACTCCTAATGAAGACACTACTACTACACCTGTTAGTTCACCTGAGTCTAGTGAAAGTTATGATATTGAAGATGGTTATGTTGAGATGACCGATGAATTTATTAAAGAATGTAAAAACACCCATGATAGGAGCGGTGCTAAGAGTCTCCTTGAGAGGCGTACTATTAGACCCAAATTGTCTCCTATTGCTAAGTTTGCTGCTTCTCCCATAAACATTAAAGATAAATATTATGATTTCTCTCTCGATCTATCTTACATAGCTATTGTTGAGAAAGAACCTTTTTGTGGGACTAAGAATGAAAGTGTGGTAGCACATATGCCTGAGCTTTCTACCATGAGTGGCTTGTTTTCTGATGATATTAAGATGCGTACTTACTTTGTTGCTAAGATTTTCCCCTTTTCACTGAAAGGAGAAGCTAAAACTTGGTTTAGTAATTTACCTCCTGGATCTATTGATAGCCCTGATTGCTTGATTAGTACCTTCCTGCAGAAATATTTTCCTCCTAGTGCTAGACATGCTATTTTGCAGGAACTTTTTGATTTTAAACAGGGAGAAAAAGAGATATTGCCCGAATCTTGGGCAAGGGTTTGTGCTTTGACTCATGCACACGCTGGAAATCCGTTACCAAAGAATGAGCTTCTTGATATATTTTATAATGGACTAACCGAAGAATCTAGGACATACGTAGATAGTTGTGCTGATTGTGTTTTCAGGAATAGGACTCCTAAGGAAGCTGAGGAATTAATGGCTAAAATAAGTAAGAACCATGAAGATTGGACTCCTCCTAAACAAGCTATACCTGAAGTAATTGTACCTGAACCTACTATACCGGTGCCTATTCCATCAACTAAGAAGAGGGGAATTATTGAATTGAATGATGAAGTAATGAAGGAAGCTAAGAAATGTCTTAAGGAGAAGGGAATTAAAGCACAGATGTCAAGAATTTACCTCCTATAGAAGAATTATGTGAGCCTATTCCCTACTCATCCACTATCGAGGTACACTCTCTCCAACACTTTGATGAAGGTGATATCCCTTACTCTAAACCTCCTGATCAATGCTTAGAAGAATTTGATATATTTATTGTTAAGCAGGATAATTTTAATAAAAGGGTGCAAAGTCATCTAATGGAAAACACTAGATCTATTGTTGGGTTGAAAGGTATTGTGGAAAAAACCTCTAATGATGTTAAAATTATTGTTAAACACTTTCAAATGGTTCAAACTCAAATAGATCAACTCATTAAAGTGCAAAAAGACTTGCTAGTTAATGCTGCTAAAGAAAAACATGCCTATGAAATGAGAACTAGAAGTGGTGCTGCTACCTAGGATCCTCTATATCCTGAGGGGCATCCCAAAAGAATTGAGCATGATTCTCAACAAGCTGAAAATAGTGGCTCTACTCGTAAGAAAAGGAAAAGGAAACATAAAACTGTTGTAGAACCCTCTCAACCTACTATAGATCCTAATAGTATATCTGTCTCTGATGCTGAAACTGAAAGTGGTAATGAAGAAAATGAAGTTCCTAATGAAGAAAAAGTTGAAGAAGAACCTGAAAAGCACATTAAGAATACTAAATACACTAAAGAAGATTTTATTGCTAAGAAACATGGTAGGGAAAGAGAGCCTTGGGTCCAAAAACCTATGCCTTTCCCTGATAAGAAACACAAGTCAAAGGAAGATGAACACTATAATAAGTTTTGTGAGTGGATGAACCCTTTATTCCTGCAAATTCCTTTGACTGATGCTATTAAATTGCCTCATTACTCAAAGTATATGAAGGATATTGTCTCGAATAAAAGGAAGATCCCTAATGAAGAAATTTCTACTTTGCTTGCTAATTATTCCTTTAATGGTAAGGTTCCTAAGAAACTTGGAGACCCAAGGATTCCAACTATCCCTTGCTCTATTAAGAATAGTTATGTTAGAACTGCTTTGTGTGATTTGGGAGCTGGAGTTAGTGTTATGCCTTTCTCTCTCTATAAGAGACTCCAACTTGAAAAACTAATACCAACTGATATATCTTTGCAAATGGCTGATAAATCCACCACTATTCCTGTTGGTATATGTGAAGATGTACCTGTTCAAGTGGCTCATAACTGCTTGATATTAACTAATTTTGTTGTGCTTGAAATGCCTGAAGATGATAATATGTCTATTATTCTTGGGAGACCTTTTCTTAATACTGCAGGAGCTGTTATTAATTGTAATCAAGGAGAGGTGACCTTCAATGTTAATGACAAGGAACATATTGTCTATTTCCCCAAGAAGATTGAAAGGACTTATGGTTTGAATTCAATTGAACATGTTGAGGGCATTCGAGTTGGAGAAATATATTGTCCCATACCAAGAGAAAAAATTGAAACTATTATGACTGGGACCATTGCTATCAAAGTTGAGGTAATGTAATCATTAGTGGAATACAAAGCTTTGTCTCATATGAAATTGTTTTGGTAACAAGACCTGATCAACCTTGTTAACAAAAGGATTTCGTTGAACAAAACAATGTTTTCACTATGATTATCTCTGCTTACTTCTATTCTATCCATTTTAGTTTTTGGTTTCATTTAGTTCTTCTTTTTGTTGTTAGTTGCTTGCATGTTAGAGTGTCTTAGAACTCCTGTAGTTCTAGCCTTATTTTGTCATTGCATCATTCCAAAAAAAATCTGTCTGTCAGAAAATCATTCTTCTATACCTGAAAAATGCCCAAAAATAAAGTGTCTCGAAAAATTCCAAAAAATTCATATTAAATTTTTCCGTGAAAAAAGGGGCAGAGGAGTGCCTGGAGGGTACCAAGGGGACCCACCAGGCAGGCTCACCACCTGGTGGTGCAGCCTGCCCTGGGTGGCGCCATGCCATGGTGTGGGCCACCCCTGGCCCTCCACTAACTCTCTCACCTGCCACTCTCTTCTCTCTCCCGAGTAAGCTCCAGTTCATTGCTCAAAATCACGTTCTTTTTGTTCTTGCTCTCGTTTTTTTTTCGATCTCCTTGCTCAGCCCATCTTTGTTACTGAATTTTGGAGCACTTGTTCTCTGGTATATGACTCCTCCCCTTGTCCAAGTAGATTTGTGTTTAGTGAATTATATCTTGAGTATTTTGCTGCTGCAGGTGACATGTTTTGAGAGCTTGTAAGCTTGTTTGATGCTTATAGATATAGTTTTGATGCATGTTTAGGCCTCTTACAAGTCCCTATGAGTAGTATCCTTCATTATATTCACTTTGCAATCACTTGTTTAATAGGTGTTTAAATTTCAGGATACCAAGCATGAACAACCATACCTTTGGAGAGATATTTGAGAGGGATGCTGCTAGGAGGTCGAGGCCCTCAAGATCATCCTCTCAGTTTAGGCCATCATACAACGAAGATCTCATTGCAACTCGTATTGGTAATGAAAGGGATGATGGGGATGCTCACCCATCTACTTTTCCTTGTTTTACTTTCTTACAAGCTACATGGATTCTTGATGATTTCTTGCTACTGATTGAGAGGGTTGGTTTGACCTCATATATGCAAGATGAGAGTGAGAAATATGCTATGCTCACCAAAACCTTTGTCGGGAGCTTCACGTTTACTAACACGCCCTATCAGTCAACTGTCTCTTTCAAAATCTATAATCTTCCCTTTACCATGCCATTGGAAAGATTTTGCAGTATTGTAGGTGTAAGCATGACAGGGACCGTGAAGAAAATTCAAGGGCGACCCGCTGATTTGCTGGAGCTTTACCGAGGGGTGACCAATGATGATGACCGCGTGGTGCAGCGCAGGAATATAAGAAATATCCAACTCCTTGCTCTTAGATACTTTGTATATTATCTTGCTACTAGCATACTTGGTAGGGAGAACACAATTAATATCTCCAACTATCATTTAGCTTTGCTTGCTGCTGCGCTCAACAATGATACTCGGTATAATCTTGGCTCGCTTATCACTCGCCGCCTAGCTGCTAGGGGGCCTATCTATGGGGGCATCATTGCATCGCGTATGTCAATGCATTAGGACTTTCAGTGGACCCCAATGATACTGTATTGGCACCACAAAGGTCAAACCTTGTTGCTATGAAAACTCATCACTTTGTCACCGCTGCTTCTGATTTGGACAGTCTAGTGTATAGGATGCTGTTTAATGAAGGGGATGAGAGGGAGATTCCTTTGCCTCAGTCTTCCTTGTTTAGTGTTCACATGAGACCATGGTCACGCTCCAAGGAGGAGGTGGATGAGCAGCTTCGCTTGCTGGGTTTCCACAAGCAGCATCAGGAGGATGTGCCCTCCTATGATTACTCCGTGCACTACGGGGGGACGTACTCGAGCTCGCACCAGGACGAAGGTACCTCCTCGTCGTACCACGATGACACTTCATCTTGGCCAGCTTGGGATTGATACCAACTTAGTCCAAAAGCCTAAGCTTGGGGGGAGGTACGCCGACATCGCACTCGTCTCCTTACCATTTTGCGTTGGTACTTTGTATATTCATGTTTCGTTCTCTTTTTAGTTTTTGTCCTTTCTTTGCTTTTGCTTTCTAAAA
The DNA here is from genome assembly GCA_023614405.1 of Avena insularis. Taxonomy (NCBI): domain Eukaryota; kingdom Viridiplantae; phylum Streptophyta; class Magnoliopsida; order Poales; family Poaceae; genus Avena; species Avena insularis. The sequence continues at coordinate 354,385,695 of CM042694.1, forward strand.
CACAAAAAGACCGAAAATATTTCTGTTGTTTCTCTTTGGTTTGCATCTTCTTCTTTTTGCCTTGGTTTGCTTTCCCCTTTTTGCTTTGTTTGAACTATTCGAAAAACCCAAAAAGATTTTTCTTTGCCTATTTTTCCTTTTTGGTTCTTGCTTTAAAAAATCGAAAACACCAAAAAAATTTGTTCTTCTTTGGCTTGATGAGTTTGTTGCAGGGTTCAGCAGTCCTCAGTGGATATTGGTTTCATATTATTATTCAAGCCACACAAGTGAAGAGCAATAATGAGGATTAATGACAACTTGAGGTGTGGTAAGAGGCTGGTAACGAACTCTATTTGTTTTCATTTTTGTACATATACTCATAATTGTGGGCATGCTTAGTCTGTTCGTGTAGGGTGTATGTTATCTTTGGATGCTTAGTAGTTCTTGCTTTCATATGATTAGTCCCAGCTTGCTAATAGTTTGTAGCATGTCATATGAATGTTTGCTTGCATTACTCTATTCATAACTTGGTATGACACTGTGGTATCCTCCACTAAATGTTTCATTTGAATTGACTTGGCACATGCCCACGCATGCATATGACTGAAATAATCGATTAAGCCTCGATGAATTTTTCTGCCTTGAGGATCTTGAATCACTTTCATGCCATGTTTAGTCCTGTTTTGTTACAAGCATGATTATGACAGCTATTGCTCTCTCGTTTGTCACTCCCTTACTATTGCTAGCCTTCACTTTCACTAAGTATTCTACTCATGTTTCCAACTCCCTAAAACCAAACATTGCCAAAGTGTCCACCATACCTACCTATTAGCATCATTTGCTATTTCCGTGCATATTCCATATGCCTTGTTTTCTTCCGAATAAAATGTTTGCTTGTTATGAGAAAGTTAGTTACTAAAGCTCTCACGAACTTGATGGCACACTTTATTTTCTGCACTTAATAAACCTGAACCATTGTGACTGTCCATGAAAGTTATATGCTTGCAAATTATAGGTCAGATTAGCGAACTGCGGTTATCGCTTTTCAAGCACTTGTAGATATATACCAGTTGATACCATGCTCTTTTGTTTGCGGATGTCGTCATTGTGAAATAAAGGGAGCATGTAAGTCCATGGAGTTATGTATGTGTGTTAGAGAAACGCCTGGGCCGCCGGTCTAATCCATGCCGTCATGGTGGAAACCTGCAGCGTAACCATAATGATATCTATGAAGCATTCTTATTATAAAAAAAGAGAGATAGCTATTGAGAAAAAGAAAAAGAAGAAAAAAAGAGATTTATGAAAAGAGGAAAGAGAGAAAAAAGCACCATATTCCCATGGTAAATAAGAAGATTGCTCAGATACTCATTGTCTGCTTGCCTTGTCATTTTGATATGGGGATTCTTCCGTATCATCGGGCAAGGGGTACCCCGTTGGCGGTTCTCTATGATATGCACGTATTTACGATGACAAGAACTTACCGGTAACTAAAGTTGAGTAGCGACCCTCGTACTCAAGGGACATGGGATTTCCAGTTTATAGTCTGTCAAGCATATAACTCAGATTGGACCTCACTTTCACCTTAACCACATTAAAGATGCTTATGATAGGGGCAATGAGAGCTCAAAACTAATGAGTACCATACTTTCAGCATTTGGAAGCCTTTCAAACTATTCAAAACCTTTTCATTTCCTTGTTGAGTATCCACTTATTCTATGAGCACCTTCTTGAGAGCATAGTGGTCATTCTTTGTGCCTGTCTCATTACTTGATTATTTGTGCTATGACTTTGATGCTTGTATCTTTGATATCTTTACTTCTAGTCTTCACCTGAACTTCAGAGTTTCCTTGTCATTCACAATAAAAGGCAAGCGAGATACCACTCTATCATACCTTGTTATAAGCATTATAATGTTGCTTATATTTATACTTCATGCTACTTATTATTTTTGAGTTGGAATCTCTTCATAGCTTACAATGCCTATTAAGTAAACTTGGTTGCATACTCTTTATTATGAATCGTCTAAGTAGTTGATCACATGCTGAGAATATATACATCATACGAAGCAAATGTGTTCATGAAAGTTCTTTTATCGCACTCAGTTTTCAACTGAATTGCTTGAGGACAAGCAATAAGCTAAGGTTGGGGGGAGTTGATACGTGCAAAACATATCTACTTTCCCGAACACTTTTGCTATTGTTTGTCCTCTAAACGTGTGTGATTTGGATGCAACTAATGCGGACTGACGCTGTTTTCAACAGAATTGCCCTGGTGTCTACTTTTTGTGCAGAAAATCAACTATCAGGAAAAATCCCAGAAAATATGCCGAAAATCCTATTTCACCAGAAGACTCCTGGAGCCAGAATATGAGACGGAGTGGCGCTGGGGCCCAGCCACACCACCTGGCCGCGCCAGGGGGTGGTCTGCCGTCCCAGACTCCCCCTCGGTCTCCCTCTTCGCCTAAAAGTTGCCTTCTGACCTAAAAACTCAGGGGGGTTCGATGTTTTTCCAGAAGGAGTTCCGCTCCACCGCCACCACCAGATTCCACGAAACAACACCAGAAACTCCGTTCGGGCACCCTGCCGGGACGGGGAATTAGAGGAGATCATCGCCATCATCATCACCATTGCTTCTCCATCGACCATCCATGTTTCCCCCATCTATGAGTGAGTAATCCCCCGCTGTAGGCTATGGGGACGGTAGGGATTGGATGAGATCGTTCATGTAATGGCATCAGATTGTTAGGGGATGGTGCCCAGTATCTTCTATTAGTGCTTTATGACTTTGTTGCGACTTGTTATGCTTAACGCTTGTCACTAGGGCCCGAGTGCCATGATTTCAGATCTGAACATGTTATTGATTCATTATGATAGTATTGTTTATGGTCTTACCTACAAGTTGTATACACACGTTATTGTCTAGAACCAATGGCCCCGAAGTGACAGAAATCGGAATAAACGGAGGGAATGGCTTTGATATGAGGATCACATGTGTTCACGGAGTGTTAATGCTTTGCTCCGGTGCTCTATTAAAAGGAGAACCTTAATTTCCAGTAGTTCCCTTGAGGCCCCACTACAAACGGGTTGGCAGGACAAAAGATGTTGTGAAAGTTCTCATTGCGAGCACGTATGACTATATATGGAACACATGCCTAGGATTATCTAGTACTTGGATGCTTTATATTATTTATCTGCAATTGCCCTATGTTCTGATTGCTATGTGAATTGTCTTGTCCATGCAATGCCCGTCCATACATCCCTATGCCTACCACACTCGAATCCTACCGTTTACTGCAATTATTTCTACTGTCTTTACTTACTACTGTTGTTACTTTACTATTGCTACTACAAAACTGTTGCTACTGATAAACTGCTGTGAGCAAGATTGTTTCTAGGTGCAGCTGAATTGACAACTCAATTGTTAAGGCTTATAAATATTCTTTGGCTCCCCTTGTGTTGAATCAATAAATTGGGTTTCACTTCCCTCGAAAATACTATGATACACCCCCTATACTTGTGGGTCATCAACTGTATTTTCTCTTTTCTTTTGGTGATATACTCAAGTTTGGTTCTTGCAAAGTTCTAAGCCTGGGGAGGTTACTTCTGCATGTGTAGAATCTTGTGCAATGTTCGTATTCGATGAAGTTTTAATGCAATCATGTATTCCACTGTTTTGAATGCTTGATTAAGTGAGTCTAGTTCTGCATTCATATGGGGATACACTTGATCATGATAGGCACCATAGGAGTTGACTTAGAGCTTGTATGCATCTTGCCAAATTGTTTATCAAGCTTGTGACACTATTTGTGATCCTCTAGAAAACATTGCCACAATCTCTACACTTGGAAAGAATGAATACTTGATCAAGATCTTTTGAAATTTGTTGGTTGTCACTAAATATCTTTGTCTTAAATGATTAGGTTATGCTCGACCCCATAATGTTAAAACAATAGACTTGATAGTTTGCTTACGGAAGGAGTTGTCAACTGGAAATGATATTTCGAAGTTTTGAGTTCTATGCTAAATAAGGTGTTGATTAATTGTCTTAAGAGTTTAGCCTTAAAGATACTCAAACACCATAGCTGTGATGATCGACTTAATAGTACTCTTTGAAAGGATTTGTTTGAAGAAACTAATATTTAGCGATAATTGAGATGCATGCCAGATCTTGACATGTTGATTAAAGTATGATATTGCTTTATGCGTGTCTGCACCACTATCGCACAACATGGGATGCTAACAACTCCACTGGCCTTTGAACAGTCCAAAAAGAGGAAACTCTTGGAATTTGGCTATGAGTTGCCCAACATATGTAGCATACATGCTATATTTGGGTATGCATTGGTATTCTCATGGGCATGCATTCAAAGTGAAAGAGGGAATACTCCTCTGACCGTTATTAGAAATCATTATACCGAAAAGGGAAACCTTGGTAACGGTCACGAGTATCCATTCTTAGCCTACACAGTCTGATTAAACACACTAAGTTTTGGCATGATCTCATTACTGATGAACTGATGTTTTAGAAAGACAAAGAATAGAAATGAGTGTTTGATAGCCATGATTCATTGATGTGGATTACCAAATGAGACACCCTAATGCTATGCTTATTTTGACATGATCTCGCATAAATCTCGTTACTAAGAGATGAACTTTCTGAAAGCTCAATAACTGATGTTTGCACTTGAGAGCCTTAACTAGATGACATGATTGGGTAGCTTTATTCCTATTTATGCTTGACATCTATTTGTGACTAAGTTTTGCCTCATCAAAATAATGATATGAAAAGTTATACAAAAGGTGCAATAAGAGGATCACAAGTTTGTCTGCAAGTAGATTCACTGTTGACATGGAGCATATAAGTTTTGATCAATATTTAGTGGTCTTTATAACTGAGCTTGTGTTGTCTTGTATGAATACATGTTTTCTCTCTTCAAGCTTGTAGAAGAAATAAGGATGCAAGGCATTGATTTCCAATGGTAAGCTATTTCACAACCATTAATTTATTACCAACCCTTTCTGCTCGATGATGAGCAAGGTCTAGCTTGGGCAAGTTGATGGGTATGAAATACCACCTCTTTATGCCATATAAAATGAACCATTTATCTCTCATATTATGTTTCTTTCAGCAATAGTTATGCCTTATATGCATAACTTCTAGTTCTCATTTACTTTCATATGAGCTTTGCACATTTAGTAGTTTAGGTAGAATTTTATCACTTTTCCTTGTCTATGACATGTTTGTAGGTGTTGATGATGATTATGGATAAAACAAAGGAAAAAGGAACAAAGAGAGCCTAGTATGGAGGAGCTGCAGGGACCAAACTTAGCCATTTGGGAGGTTGAAAAAGTGAATTTTTCCAACTTATCAAAATAAAGATCCAAGACCACAAGGTTGTATCCCTCGATGATACAAACTCAACAAGCCCAAGAACACCCAAAACGGAGTTCGTATGAAGAAATGGCGGCCAGAATACTAAAGGGGACACACAATTTGATGAGCAACTATATGGCCAGAGTTATTTTTCTGGTCGTATAGCTCCGCCCGTATAGTTTCCAAAAAGGTCACAAACGACGGGATTTGACCCTATAAAAGCTCCAGAACCTTCCCTAAGTCATATGACGGTATTGGGGGAACCCTAGGGCACCCCCAAGGCCTATATAAAGGAGGGAGGACCCAAGAGAGAGCCACCAAGCCATATCCTCCACCACGGCGAAGCCCTGCCACCGTGCCTCCGCCATAGCCGCCTCCAAACAGATCTACACCATCACCATCACACAAGAGAAGGGACTAGGATCTTTAATGCCTCCACATCGAACTACATCGTCATCTTCATCAACAACGTCTCCATCACCGATCCCCTTTGATTACTTGTTGTAATTCTAGATTGAATCTTGGATTTGCACTTGTCTTCAATTGTATCATCATACGTCATCCATATGATATCCATGATGTTGATTGCCTTCATGTGTGAGAAGTTTCCTTTGTTCTTGGGGAGATAGAGAAACCCTAGTATAATATTGAATTGAAATAAAGATTATTATGTGATATTGTTCATTATGTGTAGACTTCCATCATCTTGTAGATGGATCCACTACTCCCTTAGAACTCTTTCCATCATAATATTGAATTGAGATGGATCCACTACTCCCTGAGAACTCTTTCCATCATCTTGTAGACTTCCATAATCATATTTGCATGCTCTTGTTTACTTACAACTTTAGTTTATTTATTGTTCTCTTATTTAAAAACCCAAAAATATCTTTTACACAAAACTCGCATTTTATCTTGCTACTTAGAACGTTATTTAGCATTACTATTTCACTATTTAGTTCAAAGAGTTATTAGACTTCAGACTCCTGCTCCCTGTGGGATTGATATCTTTATTTCGAAACTAGCTACAAACAATCTGTGCACTTGTAGTCATGAGTCTTCGATTCAGGTTATGGATATAGTGTAACTTGCTTTCATAAAAGACCTAGGTTTATGAAATGCTTTGGAAGAATTCACTTGGTGTAAGATCACTTTGAACGGTACCTATAAACATTGTAGAACCTTTATTTACCTACCAAAATGTTGAATTTTTATGGTTTTTATCAGTGGATGGAAATAAGCTACAACCAAGATTTCACCTACAACCTTGCGCACATATGGGATACAAAAGATAATAATAAGCGTAGATTGTAAGCACATAATAGAACATAATAAAGACTCGGAGATATATATGGGTTATGTGTCCTAGCAACACCATATTATACTACCACAACATAATGGATACATTATCCAACCACCACTGCCCCAACTAGCGCGGGGATCTAGGAGTTATGTGATGTCACCATGATTCTCTAGAAAATTAGTCACGGCTATTGTTCTCCCTTACTCTCAGTAGGTTTCACCTCGTAGCTGTTAGATCTCCTTTACTCTCTCATCTTTACATTTATCGATACTCTGGATCTTTGGGTATCTGAAAAGTCATAACATCAAGGCAAAAGACTAGAGACAAAATATATGGATCTAAATTACTTCACATATACAAAGAATCCCATATCAAAAGATGCATATGTTGTTCTGACGCTAAGCCTTGGCCCGTGATGACTAACCACACATAATTAGATCATCAATCATAAATATTGTATTGAAAATCTTTGAGATATAAATACAAATTTACAATGTCATCAACCGCGTATGAATCTGGATTACAATTACTAGACTATGACTATGAGAGAGAATGGATATGGAAATGGTGGTGATGGCAATCGCGATGAAGGTGTCACTAGTAGAAAAAACACTACTAATGGCGTTCTATTTTTACTACGAGTAGCGTGTGGGACACGCTATTAGTAATACGCCACTGGTAAAAATTACCAGTAGCATGCCCTCCCATGACCCTAGTAATGCAAATAGTAGTGGCATGCCACCAAACACACATGCTACTAGTATCTGGTTTCAAAATTAAAAAGGAAACTGGCTGGTGCCTCTTGAGGATATGCATAATCAATAACACTATAGAATGACCTTTGTTTAACCCGGATGGACCACGCGATGGTGGCAAGGCCTTATTGGAAATGTTCCCTAGATGCAATAATAAAGTTGTTATTATCATATTTTCTTGTTCACGATAAGTGTTTATTATCCATGCTATAATTGTATTAACTGGAAACTAAATACATGTGTGGATATATAAACAACAAAGTGTCCCTAGTAATCCTCTTCTAACTAGTTTGTTAGTCAAGTGATGCTTAAGATTTTCTAACCATGGACATGTAATTTCACTTGATAGTGGGATCATATCATTAGGAGAATGATGTGATGGATAGACCCAATAACAAACATAGTTATTGATTGCATCACTTAGTTTGATTGCTATCAGTTTCATATATATGTCAAGTATTGTTTCCTTAGACCATGATATTGTGTTACTCCCTAGTGCTGGAGGAATACTTTGTGGACATCAAACGTCACTTTGTAATTAGGTGATTATAAACATGGCTTTCAGGTATCTCCGATGATACTTGTTGAGTTGCATGAATCAAGAATGAGATTTGTCGCTCCAAGTGATGGAGAGATATATTTGGGCTCGCTCCAAAGCTTCCAAGCATGTGACTAATGTGAAGGGGTTCCGTGGTACAAAATTAAAAAATTCCTACGGCAGAACGCACCTAGCCAAGATCTATCTAGGAGTAATGTTGTGACAAAGAAGGTTTTAGTGACATATCCTTGTAGACCAAAAGCATTAAACATTTCGAGGGGAACGTGGATGAGGTAGTTAATATTGTAGTTAACCTCAAGGTCGCGAAGCTCCTCAACAGTCACCCTAGGTCCTTGCACAACAACCCATGTGCAACTAGTGGCAGCACCTCTGAGGTATCACACACGTGCGGTGTATGATGACAACTTTCGACTCCTTGATCCCTACTTAGAGTGCAGAAGTAGATCTCTGGTTGGAATCTCTACATCACCTCGATGTGCCACATTGAAATTCTCCCATTGCGCGCATAGCCTAACACGGGGTCCTAGCTACAATAGAGAAAGAGAGAGATAGAGATATTCTCTAAGGAATATGCCCTAGAGAATATCCCAATTTATTTGTTGTGTAATTTCCGACCCCTAGACCCCTCCTTATTGGTGAGTGCATATTTGCATCATGTTTTACATTATTATTTTGCATTGTAGCTATAGGATCTTGGTATTTTACGGCGCTCGCGCGCATATTTTATGTCTGTTTTCACCTGGATTAGGACAGATGATGGATCCAATGGATACAATTATTGGAGCAGTTGTACTGTGGAGAAAAGGAGTAAAAAACAACGTAAATCGCTTATTTGGAAAATATTAATAATACTAGAAGAAAACCAGAAGCGGGAGGCAGAGAGTCCAACGACCAACTATACGACCGAAGCACTTTTTCCGCCTGTATAGCTCCGGCCGTATAGTTGGCGCCGCCTCCGCCTCGTCAAATAGTTTCACTCCGTGCAATTGGTTCGAAGAGATGACTTATAGAACACCCAGAAATCGTAGAAACCTCACCTCCGGAAGGCATCTGGAGGGGGAACTCATCCACAAGGGACCCATCTTCACCTTGCGCAGATCCGGGAGGCTAAGGCATCGATCTTCATCATCCACCGTTGCATCACCACCATCTCCATCCATCCCATCTACATCTTGTCTAGATCTTGTTCTAATTCCTATACTCGTTGTGGATTTATACAAGTACTATTCATCTATGATTGTTCCTATTATCATTGCCATGATGTTGATTGCCTCCATGTATGAGTAGATCATTAGTTCTTGGGGAGATGGAGAAACCTAGTATGAGATTGAAATAAGATAAAGTCTATTATGATATTCATCACTGTGACCATGTGTTAGATTTTCTACATCTTGATGTTGAGAAAAGTTGACCTCTCAATATTTGCCTCTCATGGGGACTTGATGGAGGGAACTACTTGTTGCTAGACGAATGCGTACTAGAACTTACAATGACTATAAAGCTGTTGGCACCCCTTAAGTATCAACTTGGGAAACCGAGGAAACTCACGAAAGACTATCCATGCCATGGGATACGTCCTACGGGATTACGTCCCTTAATAGCGCAGTAATTCGATTGATGCTGATTGCTGACTGCTATGGTCATGAGGATGATGCGAGCGGCGGTTGCTGCCTATTTGTCCAAATACGGAGTTCCTCCCGCACATACATAGTTGAGAATGTTCATGATGATAATCTTTATCTTAAATCTTTATAATACTAGTGGTGTATCCGCTACTCCCTGAGAACGCCTTTTCCCTATCGCAATTCCAATCTCTCTTACATACACGGTACTTACTTTCTGTATTAAGTTATTTTGCTTTACTTTATTATTGCTCTTATACCCAAAACCCAAAAACACATTTTTACACCATACTCGCATTTTATCTTGTTACTTAGAACTTTATCTAGCATTTTTATCATAATATTTATTTCAAGAATTATTAGACTTCAGACTCCTGCTCCTTGTGGGATCGATATCTTTATTTCGAAACTAGCTACAAATGATCTGTGCACTTGCAGTCATCAAGCTATTTTCTAGCGCTGTTGCCAGGAGCTAAGCATTGTAGGTCTTTTAGTTTTTGCTTATTTATTTTTGTCTTGCTAAATTTTGTTTTGAGTTACAGGTTTCCACCAACATGATGGAGTTTGAGCATATGACCAGTGCTAACCCACTCAACTACTTTGGGAAGCCCTATGATATTTATAAAAGAGACAATCCAATGAGAAGACAAGGGGGTTTGAAACAAATCCTCTACTACTTAGTATTCTACATAAGAAGCAATTTACTGGAGATGAAGAAGATCCTGATCCATATGAGCATATTGCATGTGTTTAAAGATATATGTGGCACTTTTCTATTGACGGGATATACCACTGATGAGGTAAGGGTTAAACTTTTTAGTCAAACTTTGACAAGTAAAACTCTCTCATGGTATAGATCTCTATCCCCTGAAGCCACCACTACTTGGGATAATCTAGCCTGTGAATTTCTATCAAAATATTATCCATTATCAAAATCTTTTGGAATCAGGCGTCTTATAATGACCTAGAAGAATCGTTCTAATGAAGGACTAGTAAGAGCTTATATTATATTTAAAGATTTGCTACGACTATGTCCTCATCATGATTTGCCTGAATGGTATTTACTACATATCTTTTATGGAGGTTTAATGGAACCTAATAAAATTCAATTAGACTCTTTCGCTGAAGGAGCCTTTATGAATCTTCCTATACCTAAAGCTTGGGCTTTAGTTAATAGAATTTGTGATCATAGAGTTTCATGAAATTTTGGTCTAGGAAGTGAAGGAGGCATAAAAATAGAGCATGATTGTATTCATGACTATAATAAAAAAGGCCATGTTAAAGAATTATCTAAAGAACTTTATGTAGATTCAGATCTTGTGTTGCAAGTTGTTAAAGCTTTTATAGAACATATTAAAGCTCCAAAGGAGGGTCCAGTCAAGTATGATCCACCACCCGAACTAGAAAAGAAAAGAGAAGATGAAGCAACATTGCCTCCGTAGAAACAATTTATGAAGTACCTTTCCCTAACACTGCACAAAAGCATATTTTTGAATATGAACAGGTCAAAGCAGTACATGAAAAGAAGGAAGATGAAAGCATGCCAGGAGTCACGGAACACCTAAAAGAAAACAAAGATGAAGAGGTAACCAAGGAACCAATTATGGCTATGTACTCACACTATAACATAGTTGAACTTGATGTAGAAACTTCTGTATTGGTTGAAGGTAAAATAAAGGTAAAACATGTGGGTAAGCCTATTCTTCCCTACATATTTAAAGAAACCTCTCATTACGGTCTATGTGATCTTGGCACCAAAGTTAATGTTATATCTTATGATTTCTACCTAGAAATAAAAGAAGAAATAGAACCGGCTACACACTACAAGAAAAGTTTCCTTCCGCAATGAATTGGCCCGACGGTTATCGTAGAAGACGCGTATTCCGCGACGAAATTCTCGGCTCGGCCGTGGCCGATGGAAAACTTTTTTTCTGGTTTCACGGCCCTCTACTACGACGGATCTGCTAAAAACATGGAGGAAGCTCGGCTGGCGCGTGGAAGAAGCAAGATTTTCGTTTCCTCGCGCGATGTTGACTCGCCGAAGTCTTGAGGTGTGTGGGTCCCGGATGTTAGTGTCTCTAGTGGACCATACTTTTCGGTCGCGCCTCCCTGATTTGAACTCGATAACGTTGCTCGAGGCATTTTCCATTTAGTCAGGCTGCTAGGTCCCACATGTTAGCCTCTCATTAGAAGGATCGTGTGTATGATGGAATTTTTTTCCTTCGCTCGCGCTACCCTATTCCGAAGTTGATAGCGTTGCTCGATGCATCTACCGTCTAATCAACCTCCTGGGACCCACATGTCATCCTCTCATCAGAAGAAACATGTGTATGATGGAATTTTTTCCTTCGCTGGCGCTACCCCGTTCTGAGTTAATAGCGCTGCTCGACGCATCTACCATTTAACCAACCTCCTGAGCCCCACATGTCATCCTCTCATTAGAAGAAACGTATGTATGATGGATTTTTTTCCTTCACTCGCGCTACCCTGTTCTGAACTTGATAGCGCAGTTCGATGCATCTACCGTTTAATTATGATGCTGGGCCCCACATGTCATCCTCTCATTAGAAGAAACATGTGTATGATGGATTTTTTTTCCTTCGCTGGCGCTACACCGTTCCGAGTTGATAGCGCTGCTCGACGCATCTACCATTTAACCAACCTCCTGAGCTCGACATGTCATCCTCTCATTAGAAGAAACGTGTGTATGATGGATTTTTTTCCTTCGCTCGCGCTACCCTGTTCCGAACTTGATAGTGCTATTCGATGCATCTACCATTTAATCACGCTGCTGGGCCCCACATGTCATCCTCTTATTAGAGGAAACGTGTGTATGATGGATTTTTTACCCTCTGTCGTGCCTTCGTGTTCCGAACTTGATAGCTTTGCTCGCTACATCAGCCGTTTATTAGGGCTGGTGGGTCCCTTATGTCAGCCTCACATTAGAAGAATCATGGGTATGATGAATTTTTTTTCTTCTCTAGCGCTACCATGTTCCAAACTAGATAGCGTTGCTCGACGAATATGCCATTTTCTCATGCTGCTGGGTCCCCCATTTCAGCCTCTCATTAAAAGAAACGTGTACATGCTGAACTTTTTTCTCGCTCGTGCCTCCCTGTTTCGAACTAGCTACGCGTTGATGCAGATCTCAGATAAGGTAGCTCTGGGTCCCACATATCAGCCTCTCTGTAAATGAAACGTGCGTATGATGTACTTTTTTTGGCCATGTCCGCTGTTTTGACCTTGGCAACTTGCTGGGTCCCAGATGTCAACCACCTCTGTGTAGGAAACGTGTCTATGCTGGGTCCCAGCTGACAGCCTCTATTTGAAAGAAACGTGTGTATGTTGGACTATTTTTTGGGTCCCAGATGTCAGCCTCAGAGTACAGAAAATGCTCAGAAAGGCCGAATTAAAAATATTCTAGGCTAACTCGGGGCGGATGCCCTATTCGTCATGGCTTATATTCCATGGACTCACTCCTAAATTGAATGGGCTACGGTCGGTGGCCACAAGACCACGAAAAGGCCGAATTATAAGGTAGTGGGCTATGCTTGGGGTTGATAGGCTAATTTCATGAGCTATGCTTGGGCTTGCTGGGTCCGACATGTCAGCTTCTCTGTAAGTGCAACATGTGTGTGATGGACTTTATTTTCGGCCGCGTCCGCTGTTTTCACTATGGCAGTCGTGTATGGTCTTACTGTTGGGGCCCTTATATCAGCATCTCTAGCACGTTCTGGCTTGTGGGTCCCCGATGTAGCCTTGTATGTTCTGCCTGGTGGGTCCCTGATGCAGCCTTGTATTTTCTCTTGGCTATTGCCTCCATGATTTCAACTCGATAACGTTGCTCGATCTATCTTCCGTCTAGTCATGCTGCTAGGTCCTCCATGTCAGCCTCACATTATAAGAATATTGTGTATGATGGAATTTGTTTCTTCGCTCACGCTACCCTGTTCCGAACTTGATAGCGCTGCTCGATGCATCTACCGTTTAATCAAACTCATGGACCCCATATCTCATCCTCTCATTAGAAGAAACATGTGTACGGTAGAACTTTTTCCCTCGGTCGCCCCTCCGTGTTACGAACTTGATAGTGTTGCTCGCTGCATCTACCGTTTAATTATGATGCATGGCCCCACATGTCATCCACTCATTAGAAGAAACATGTGTATGATGGAATTTTTGTTGTTTTTCCAGGCTGCTGGGTCCCCCATGTGAGCCTCTCATTAGAAGAAACGTGTGCATGCTGGACTTTTTTCTCACTCGCGCCTCCATGTTTCGAACTTGGCAACGTCGCTCGAGGCAGAACCTGTATAAGGCCGCGCTACTGGTTCCCACATGCCGGTCTCTTTGTAAATCAAACCTGCGTATGATGGACTTTTTTCGGCCGCGCGTCCGCTATTTTGACCTTGGCAACGTTGCTCGATGTGGTAGTCGTGTATGGTCTTGCTGCTGAGGCCCCCATGTCAGCCTCTCTGGTATGTTCTGGCTTGTGGGTCCCAGATGCAGCCTCGTATGTTTTGGCAGGTGGGTTCCTGATGCCAGCCTCTCTGTACAAGTATTTAACTTTTTTTCAAACCTGACCATTAAACTCGAGGGATGCTGAAGGCTGGTGGGTCTGTGATGTCAGTCTCTCCATGATGCAATATTGCTAGAAGAAAAATGTAAAACCAAGATAATTTTATGTCAAGCACAGAGAATTGAACTCAAGACTTCAAAACACATATAAGCCATGTGCGTTGCCACAACGACAAACAACATAGATGAACATTCTCATTAAAAAACTTTATAGTACCTATAACTTATATATTAGCCTTCTTAAAAAGATTTTATGTGTCCATGTTATCTCTCTTATTAAAATAAAAGGGAAGCAATCCTGGCATCTCAATTTATTAAATGCCAGACAATGGAGTAGTTTCTTAAAAACATGGGTAGGCGGGTTTTTTGTTTTTATTTTAAAGGGCAATTCCAAAAACACCGAATTAAAAATTTTGGGCTATTCTACATCTACTATACTCAATGGGCTATACTCCATGCGTTATTCTCCATGGGATCCTTGATAAATATTTAAATGGGCTATCGCCAGCAAGTCTCCTGACCCCTACAAGGCCGAATTAAATTGTTCTGGGCTAAAGAGGGGTCGAATGGGCTTGATTTTACCTCCTCTTTAGTAAAATTTGCATTATGCTGTGGCTGTGCCGGATTCGGAACATAGACCTCACTACCGGAGGGAAAACGAAACGATAATTGTTTTGACATATATTCGTGTAACAATATCTAAAGAACAAGGGACACAGACCGCGTGCGCCAAAACTGGACTGGTATCCAATGACTTCACTTGGTACCCTCTGATTTCTGTCCAAAACACATCCAACAGTTCTGATGACACACATGCAAAAGCTCTAGTGCAAGCAGCCCAACAGCAGCGACATAACTTTTTTACAAATTCAATAGCATTTGAAAGATCCAGTAGTACAGAATAAGACAGAAAAAATATCGACAGATTCCTAGTTCATATTCAGCAGCACTTGACCGTTTCTGCAGCATTCCAAAGTGACTGTTTCAGCTATATAGACACTGAAACTCAATAGCAGTACAGAGAGAACCCGTTCATGTTTCAGCTATAAAAACCTTGTTGCACGATTAGTTTGCCCTTTTCTCCAAACACACTCGATCATTGGAGCAAGCATAACTGACGATCAAGTATGCTTTTGTGTGCATACCTCCTCTTCACATTAATATCAGTGTGACCCCCATATATATGCATCCCAAAATGCCCAAGCCTCATCTAGATTGTGACAAAGCCAAGTTTAAAAAGGAAAGCAAGACCATCTACTGCACTTGATCTAAACAAGTATCGGTACATCAGTACTAGTTCTAGAAAATACCTTAGTAATAGTAATGACATAACACTTAACAGATTGAGTAGCATTTGAAGCTTAAGCAGTACATAATAAGACAGAAAAATATCTACAGATTCCTAGTTCCAATTCAGCACCACTTGACAGATTCAACAGCATTTCAAAGTGACCGATTCAACAGTACAGACACTAGCCAAAAGAAATGACAGATTCAACAATGCAGACATTGAAATTCAATAGTTGTAGCAAGGCCATGAATCATAAGGAAAGAGAGTCCATATTCAGCACTCGATCGGTCAATCTAAACAAGTAACAGTACATATGTATACTACAAAATCAATTAGTAGTAGCAAGTTAAGACCTCCATACAAAATACTCAGCATAACACAACAGCGTGTCAAGTGGTGGTCGGGTAGCACTTTCTTTCCTGCCTGTTACCCTTTCCTTGTCACACCGTCGCCTGTGGGCCCACTATGTCAGCAGTGTACATTGGAAATAGGTATACATTGCCGCAAACTTGTTCCGCCTCTCCCCATACAAATTGAATCTATCACCAACATAAAGTAGTAATTAATTAGTACGACGTTACATATCTTAACATTGGGATCATCACAAAGAATATTTAGATGTTTTATCTCACTTTTGAAACTTGTTGATGCAATACTCCTAATCCACAGGGAATTCCGACGAACGGTTCATAAGCTTCCAGGTAACACCGCGGCTGCGACAGGTACGACTTAATCCTTTCTAGGGCGACTTCGGCCGACGATGGCCTGCTTGTCAGCTCAGATGTCGCCACCATTTAGACCGCATGGAGCTCATGCCACAAAGACAGCGACCAAAGCTTCACCTTGTACCACGGTGATTCGCACACCCCTGAACTGACAAACCTGGGGGATATGACTATGTCCGTGGTGTGGCCATCAATTTGGGCGACGAACATGGTGCCCTCTTT
Organism: Avena insularis; assembly: GCA_023614405.1. Lineage (NCBI taxonomy): Eukaryota > Viridiplantae > Streptophyta > Magnoliopsida > Poales > Poaceae > Avena > Avena insularis. The sequence goes on from CM042694.1 coordinate 354,402,099, forward strand.
CCCGATGCCGATGATATCCGCTCTCCGCGAGCCCCCTGTGGGCACCGGCTTAGACGGCTCCCAGTGTTTGTGGCTATAGGGCATTATGGGAACAATCCTCGAGTGGGCAACTCTGAGGTGGCAGACAAGCTCTACCATAGGAGTTAGCTCTATCGATGAGGTGATGAACTCGCATCCAGGATCCGTGCAGACTTGCTTGCCGTGAAAGCACCAGATTATGTGGTTGTAGACGTCGTTGTAGGGTACAAATGTCCCATAGTGGTTGTTGGGGCATCTGCTACCTTTTCTGCCCGCGACTTGGCGGTACAGCTCCTTGGAGCATGCGGTCAGCCGGGCGGCGCTGGTAGTGTCCAGACGCATAGCAATTTTGTTGAAAACATCATCGCCGACCTTGCTCCAGACACTGTGTAGTGGGTTGTGCGTCGATTGCGACATCAGGATGGATTGGAGGGAAGAGGTCGGACCAGAGTATGACTATCGGGGATTTTTGGAGAGGGGTGGCGCGTGGCCTACAAGATCCGATGCAACGGGCGAGATGGCGAGGAAAATGTGCGAAGCATGCACTAGAGACGATCAGGAGAGTCTAGGGTAAGGTTTTTGGTCGGTCGCTCTCGCTCTTGGATTGATCAGTCTTACTCAATGGGCTAGATGTTTGCCTTAGATGGGATGCCAGATTAGACATGTAGCAATATAAGTGGGCCTTACATTGGTTGTTACCGAGCTTAACGAGTAGCTCACGAACATAGTCAACTCGATCGTTTAGCTCGTTAAGGATATCGATCAAAAACTGCAGCTCAGCTCAGATAGTTAATGAAACGAGGCGATTTTGAACGAGCCAAACAAACGAGTGCTCATTAAACTCATCGAGTTTCGAGTTTTATGTCCATCCCTAATACTTTGGAATAGGAGGTAGTACAATACTAGCAGTAGTACACTAGATGTTTGTTTTGAAGTTTTGCTGCAAACATAGTACAATAAATACCTCCACATTGGAGCCTAGCGCGATTAAGTACCATGGTGTTCCAATAAGATGCATGATAATGGAAGGTGTTAAAGCACCTCTTTACAGAATAGTTATAATTAGAAGCGAACAGTCACTACATTAATACACCTACGATATAGTAAATTGTCCATTAAATGATGGGTGATAACCTGCACATCTGATGACCTTCTTGCAGTTATGATGATCAAATACTACCACCTTAAAGGAAGTGGTGGCAAGCTTCTTGAATACCAGAAAGTATCCTACCTTCAAGTCATGTGCTTTGACAAAATCTAGCCATCCTTCGTCAAGGATTACCTCAGCTGCAGGCTTTGCATATCTTAAGCTTGATGCCTCTGGATACTCACCGCCAAACGTTGGCAAAAAGGAGTTGGGTATGCTCTGCACGTCTGATACATTGCAAATGTATCTATAATTTTTATTGTTCCATGCTTGGTTTTATCTACTTTCTTGTGTTTTGTTCCAATTTTGGAGTACTTTTCATATGATTTCTTGGACTAACCTATTAACAAGAGCCACAGTGCTAGTTGCCTGTTTTCTGCTGTTTTTGGTTCTAGGAAAGTTAGAAAATGAATATTCTCGGAATTAGACGGGATAAAAGCCAAAGTGCCTATTTTACCAGAAGACTCATGGAGCCAGAAGACGAGACGGAGAGGGGCCAGGGGCTGGCCACACCACCTGGTGGCGCAGGCCAGGCCAGGCCACGCCAGGGGGTGGTGTGGGCCCCTCCGGCACCCCCTCGGTCTCGCCTCTCGCCTATAAGAGCCTCCTGATGCATAAAACCTAAATCATCAAGCCTCCAGCCACGAAAAGTTCCGCAGCGCCGCCGCCACCGAAGGGGAGATTCGGGGGACAGAAAGCCTTTGTTTTGGCACCCTGCCGGGACGGGGAAGTACCCTCGGAGCCATCTCCATCGATCTCCACCACCATCTCCATCACCATTGCTGATTCCCATGATAAGGAGGGAGTAGTTCTTCCTCGAGGCTAAGGGTTTTACCGGTAGCTATGTGTTCATCTCTCTCTCTACGCATGATCATATTGTGATCATGAGCTTTGTAATCAAGTAGATCTACCTTGCTACTCAAGTGCTTTAATAGATCTCTGCTCTCCCCATGTGTGTGAAAGTGACAGCGTGCACACCATGGTGGCACTTAGGCTAGAGATTACAAATACTTGTTATGAGTTATATTTGGAGTTGGATGTCTTTATGAAATTGTGGTGTTTGTTGGACTCATCTAGTGCTCAAGGTGATAGTGTGGGGTTTTCTAGATGGGAAAGATGAACTTTGAGGTGTGCTGTTATAGCCCAACCGACGATTAGAGTGTCCAATCGGAGAGTAGTTAAGAGTAGTATCATGAAGAGAATATATTTATATGAGAGTGTTCACTAGTGAAAGTATGATCCCTAGACCTTGTTTCTAAGCATTGAAACACCGTTTGCAATTAGATCTGTTACATCTTTGCTTGCTTCCATCTTTATTTCAGTTTGTCTTTAGTCTCTTCCACTCCATCAAGCTATTTTCTAGCACCATTACCACTTATAATTATCCATACCACTTGTATTTCACTATCTCTTCGCCAAACAAGTGCACCTATACACCTGACAAGTGTATTGGGCATGTTGGGGACACAAGAGACTTCTTGTATCTTGATTGCAGGATTGCTTGAGAGGGAATACCTTTGACCACTTCCTCCCTGAGTTCGATAAACCATGGGTGATCCACTTAAGGGAAAACTTGCTCCTGTTCTACAAACCTCTGCACTTGGAGGCCCAACAACTGTCTACAAGAATAGAAGTGCATAGACATCAAGCTATTTTCTAGCGCCATTGCCGGGGAGGTAAGGTAAAAGGTATTTACACCGGAGGATTAAGGAAGAAGAACCTCCCACGGCAAACGCCTATTTTCTGGTGTCGTTGCCTGGGAGGAAAGGTAAAAGGTACTCACATCCTCCGGTGTGAGTGCTCGAAGTTATTTCCTTTAGGTTCTGCAATTTTGTCTTTTTGTTTCTTGTTTTCACTAGTTAGGCTTAATGGAAAACAACAAAAAAATTAGAGAGCTTTATAGTATTTATCTTGAGTTAGGACATGAAGTGTTTGAAGAGAAAATTAAAAAACCTATGGAACTTTATTTGCATGCTAATAGCAAAGTTGTTAGTATGAATTCTTTGGACACCATTATTGCTAATGCTATGGAAAAGTCTAAGCTTGGGGAAGCTGGTTTTGATGAGCATGATATTTTTAGTCCCCCAAGCATGGAGGAGAAAATTTACTTTGATGATACTATACCTCCAATATATGATGATTACAATGATGAATATGATATTTTCAGTCCACCTACTATTGAGGAGGAAATTAATTATGATTACAATATGCCTCCTATATTTGATGATTATGGTGATGAAAATAATAATGATAGCTATTTTTTTGAATTTGCTCCCACTACAATCAATAAGAATGACTATGTTTATGTGGAGAGTAATAATGATTATATGCATGTGGCTCATGATAAGAATGTTTTATGTGATAGTTATATTGTTAATTTTATTCATGATGCTACTGAAAGTTATTATGAGAGAGGGAAACATGGTTTTATGCATCTCAATAATATTAAGTTTCCCCTCTTTATGTTGAAAGTCTTGAAGTTGCACATGTTTTGCTTTACTATGCTTGTTGCTTTGTGCTTTAATGACTTGTTTCTTTACAAGATTCCTATGTATAGGAAGTGGGTTAGACTTAAATGTGCTTTCAATTTGCTTCTTGATGCTCTCTTTTACTTCAATTCATATTTCTTATGTGACCATCTTCTCAAAATATCAAGCCTAACTTAAAGGCATTAAAGAAAATTACTTATTGGGAGATAACCCAAAAGTTTTAGATGAGTCTTGGAAGTTATTACCTCTGTAATAACCGCTCCTTATCCTTTTTATTTGCCTTTTGTGCCAAGAGTAACCTCTAATGAGAGAGAAGTAATGATTGGGAAAGTTGCTGTCCCGAAACAGATTTCTATGCTTCACCGTACAAATTCGTGTAAAATCTTTGTACGTCCTTTTGAGGCGTGAATTTTTGTGCTTCTGCCCCAGGTTGTTATCTAACTTTAGTTGGTTCAACAATTTTTGATTTGAGCAACAAAAGGTCTTCGAAAAAATTCGTCTTTACCTGCTGGTCTGTTTTGACAGATTTCTGCCATTTTCTGCATTTGCTTCTTGTTGGTTCCTTTTTTAGTTCTTTTGGGGAATTGAGCTTTTTGAGGGAAGTGCTACAGTAGCTTGTGTTTTAATGTAAGTTTTATTGGTGTTGGAACTGAACCTAAATACCTATTATCTTGAGTGCACTAATGTTGCTAATAAAGATTCTGTGAAGTTTTGTATGAAGGAAAAAATTCAGGTGTATGGAAGGAATGAGTAATGAGATGAATGATGGACTAAAGCTCAAGCTTGGGGATGCCACGCATGTCACCCCAAGAAATATCCAAGAAGTACAAGCGTCAAAGCTTGGGGATTCCCAAGGCATCCCCTTCTTCATCAATAAAAATCACAGGTTTCTTCCAAACGCTTCATTTTTATTGTTTCATGCACAATTGTGTTGTTCTTGGAGCGTCTTCTTTTTTGTTTTTGTTTTGGTTTTTCGTTTGCTTGGTTTTCTTAGTTTTCTGAATAAATTGGTTGGACCCCCTCTTTCATACATTGGTTTGCAAATAGTTTGGTTTGGTTTGGAAAAGAGTAGGAAAATTCATGCTTATGTGGTAAAAAGAGCTCGTTTTTGACTGTGGCCTATGCTTTGTCATGCCATGCTTGATATTGTTTTGGCTTTATGCTTAGTATTCTTTGTTGTAGCATGACTTGTTATAAACAATTGAGATTTCTTAATGTGCCTTGGATGAATCATGCGTTGTTTTAGCATATTAAAGCATAGTATAGTGGTATTCTCCTTTGATGCTTTATTTGGGTTGACTTGGCGCATGTTCACACCATGTTATGACTAGCTCAAGTCACCATAAGCCTTTATGATCCTTTAGTTTTCAACTTGTAGTATCACTTTATGCTTTGATCAATGATGTTTTGTCGCTCTGAATGATTATGGCCATTATTGCTCTCTTAGTTTGTCGCTCCCAGTCTTTTGCTAGCCTCCACAACTAAGTATGAGTTCCACTCATGCATCCGATTCCCTAAACCAAGTTATTCCAAAGAGTCCACCATAGCTACCTACTATCTTATGCTATTCCAGGTATATTCATGCTTTTTTTACCTTCCAAATTAAACTTGTTATGAGAAAACTAGTGATTAAAGCTCTCACGAACTTGATGGCACACTTTACTTTTTGCATCTAGTAAACTTGAACCATTGGGTCCTTCTTTGTTGCGTATATGCTTGCGCTTTATAAGTTGAAATTAGAAGAACCATGTTTCATGGGGAACGCTTTCAACATTGCACTTGTACTTTGTACCCCGTTGATATCATGTTCTTTTGCTTACGGATCCCGGCGGTGTGAAATAAAAGTGGAACTTGTAAGATCATGGAGTTTGTATGTGTGTTAAAGAAACGCCTGGGCCGCTAGCCTAAGCCATGCCTAATCATGGTGGAAACTTGAAGCATCACCATAATGAGCACTCTATGAAGCATCCTCAATAAAAACCTATGCAAATAGCAAATAAAAAGATCCCTGAGATGCTCATTGCCTGCCTGCCTTGTCATTTTGATTATGGGAAAGCTCCCGTATCATGTGCAAGGGGTACCCCGTTTGCGGTTCTTAATGATACACATGTACTTACAATGACAAGAGCTTACTCGTGACTGAAGTTGAGTAGCATGAGGATCGGTCTTCGTAAGTAAGGAGCATGAGATTTCGGTTTATAACTTGTCAAGAATATCCTCTTAGTTGTGTCACTTTAACCTTAATCACCTTCAAGATGCTTATGATAGGGGCAATGAGAGCTGAAAGCTATTAAGTACCATAATTTTTGGAAGCTCTTTATGAGACTTGAATCCCTACTTCCTTCTATGAAGGCCTTTCTTCCACCATTATATTGAGTCTGCACCTTCTACCTTTATGCACCTACTTTGAGAGCATAGTGGCCATTCTTAGTTCTTTGTGCATTGTCCCAAGACTAGTTGATTGATGCATACTTTGATATTACATGTTTTAAACTATTGTATCTAGTCACTCTTATGAACTTTGAAGGTGTCCTATGCATTTATATTTGCTACTCTATTGAGGGACAAGCTGAATGCTATTATGCTATGTATTCTTTATGTGAAACAAACAAACGTCTTGCAAAGCATTGTTATTCATGAATCTTTTGTTTGTGCATTTTCATGTTGCATCATAGTTTCTTTGCTTATTGCTAGAACTTTGTCTTTCATGTTATGATTCAAGTACTGTGATCCCAGCTTTGAATGTTTTACAAATACTTTGATCAAGTCTTTGATGGTGCATGTCACCTCAAAAAATCTTTCTTTTTATCACTTACCTACTCGAGGACGAGCAAGAGTTAAGCTTGGGGATGATGATACATTGCAAATGTATCTATAATTTTTGATGGTCCATGTTTAGTTTTATCTACTTTCTTGTGTTTTGTTCCAACTTTGGAGTACTTTTCATATGATTTCTTGGACTAACCTATTAACAAGAGCCACAGTGCCAAATACCTGTTTTCTGCTGTTTTTGGTTCCAGGAAAGTCAGAAAATGAATATTCTCGGAATTAGACGGGACAAAAGCCAAAGTGCCTATTTTACCAGAAGACTCACGGAGCCAGAAGACGAGACGGAGAGGGGCCAGGGGCTGGCTGTAGCATCCCAATTGTCTAACAATTGTAATGCTACTTGGTCTAGTAATATAATGGCTACTTCAAACATATAATTGTTGCATCATCATTATATCATGCTCATGTCATCATGCCACCTTGCATTTGAGCATCATATAAAACCCTTTTGATTTGGTTCTTATCTCATATGCATTATTAATTGTATTTGCCTCTTGATATTGTATTTGGTTCTTGATATATTGTGTAATGCCCAAGTTGAGTTGGGGGCATATCTCTTATTAACTCCACCACCTTTTCTTTCACCACCTTATAATTCCACCATCCAACTAAATATGAGCTTTGCACTTTATTTGAGTTTACCTCTAGCTCATGTGGGTTGGGATGGATCCAATTCTTTTCCACATGCTCTCATCTTGGCATCATGTTGTTTTCACATTATTGATATATGAGAGCCACATGGCCACCTTTGCATGCCTTGTGAGTGGAATCCTTTGTCTTAGCTTCCATATGGATTATCATGGAATTATGCTCATGTTGGAATATTTTTGTGACTAATAATCATCTAGTGGAATATACACACTAGTAATTCCCAATTATACTCCAATGTGATCATCTCCATCTACTCCACTTGGAATCCCTTCTAAATTCTTTTGCTTGGCTTTTATTTCAATTTTGGAATGCATAATAATAATGCCATGTGATAATATTGTTTTCACAAGAACCAACATGGCAATAAATATTTTGCATGGGCCATGCAAGTGCCACCTTTTTCTAGTATTTGGGTTTTATTTGAATCTTGAGTGGAACATCATCTCTCTCTACCTCTATCCTTCTTTTGGGCTTGGTCTTAGTTGATCTTGCTTAAAACCATATCACACCCTCTCCCTCTTTTTGGTCTAGCTTGGGTTTGATCTTGTTTTTGCTTGAGCTTGCCAAAAGGAGAACCATCTCTCTCCCTCATCTAACCATCTTACCCCATCATCACCATACCGCATCCTAGCTAAACCTAGTCCCTCTCTAATCTACCCATACCCCCATCTAAGTTAAACCCTAACCCTAGCATGCCACACCTCTTCTCTCTTCTCTCCTCTCTCTAGCCGAGCCACCCCACCTTGACCAACCCTAGCTGGCCCACCTGACCACCCTGGAACCACCCCCATCGCATGTGCCTCCCCTGGTCCCCCTCTCCAAACCCTAGCTCCATGCCACCCTCCCCCTCTCCTTTCTCTTTTGCATAAAGGTGGCCACCACCCCATGTGCCTCTCCCCTTTCCCCCCTCATCACCTCAACCACCCCAGCTACCCCAGTACCCCAGATCCCATCTGGAAGTGCCCAGACCCCTCTCCATCCTCCCTTCTTCCTCCCCTCCCCCACCATGATCACCACCATGCCCCTAAGCCCTATCCACGGCCACACCTTCCTCTAGCCGATCTGGAGCGCGCCAAGCCGAACCAGGAGCGTCCCCTGCTTCCTCTTCTTCGCCCTGAAGCGTCGGAGTCCGCGGAACCTCGCCGGAGAAGCGTCGCCGCAGCCGTGTCCATGAGCACCAGGAGCACTCCGGCCGCCAGCCCCGTCGTCGATCACCAGCTACTCTGCCCGAACCATCACCACCAACATCCTCCTGGTGAGCCCCTGCGCCCTCTGGACATGGTCCCCTCCCCTCTCTTGCACCGTAGCTCCGCCACCTTCGCCGAAGCGCTGCGCGTTGCGTGCCATCTTGTGAGCGTGCACCCGCAGCCCCAGGTTCCCCTGTCCCTCTGTTCCTCGACGAAGCCCGGCCAGCACAGCCCACCCCCGTAGATACTCTCTGAACGAAAGTTGCAGCCCGCACCACCCTCTCCATCTTTCCTTTTTGCAGCCTGGCGAGAGTCGACGCTGTTTGGTCGCCGTCGTTGCTGGAAAACCGCCGGATCCATCGCCGCTCGGTCAGCTTCACAATGCAATGGCCGTTTTGCGCAGAGGCCCCTGCAGTTTTTCCCGCCTGAACCCGCAGCCCCACGACCCCACCTGTCAGCCGCCCGTCCAATCTTGCAAAGAACACCCCGCAGCTCTGAACCCCTCAACCCGCGCTCCCCGGATGGCACACGTGTCAACGCCCGATAGCCGCGCCCGCGTGTGGCCCTGGAGATGCGCTGGCCCCACCTGTCATCTGCTGAGGCTAGAGTAGCTCGCAGTGAGAAAAGCTTTTCTGTGCGCGTGTTGTCCCAGTCAGCATCGGCCCCACTGGACAGTGTCTGCGGCTAGCTTCACTGGAGTATAAAAAGTATTTACTGAATCTGTTTTCATTCAAACTTATTTCAATTTAATTCAAATTCAAAATTCAAATCTGTTTTAATATATCTTTTAAAATATAATTCCAATTTAAACAAATAATATATGTTTTCAAATCAGAAAAATATGAGGAATTCAAATATGCAATCCAAAATATATTTTGAACATTTAAAATTCCAAGTTTATTTAAATTACAATAAAATGCCCTTTTGTCTTAAATAATTAATAACTTTTGTTTTATAACTCCAAATTTAATAAATAATATGTCTAAAATGATTAGCTCGACGAGACCTTTCTGTCTATGCTTTCCATGGTTTGCTTTGAAGCATGCATCATATAAATATAATGGGTACAGCAACTTAAATGAGTATAAAATGTGAATAAAACCCCATAAAATGGTTTATTCTTGTATTCCACACCTCACCCATGCCATGCTACTTTATTGCCATGCCAATTGTGCATCATTCATCATGGCATGATTGTTTGCTTGATGCATTTATACATATGCTTGTGCACTTTATTTATGCTGGCCCTTGTTTGTTTGGTTCTTCTTCGAATAGACGCTGAGCAGGGGATATATCAAGAGAACCAGGAGCACTACCCAGATCCATCACTTGCTTCAACTGAGCTGCCAGGCAAGCACTACCACATGCTTGCATACATATAGTACCTATTGCCTCTATCTTACTCTTGCATCATTGAGTCGCGATTGCATTAAATTGAATCCCAAGTATTGCATAGCCTTTACTTTAAACCCCACCGAAGCTGGTTCCTCCATCCCATGAGCCATTACTACAGGAGTTGTTTGAGCCATGCGAGTCGTAGAACAGCATGTGTAGGGTATGTGAGTGTTTGATGGATAACGAGGTACCTAAACAACTTAACCTGAGTAGTAATGGGATAACTAATGAAAGTGGCATCGGTGAGCCATATTTGCTATTTGGTTTTTCAGGCTCACTTGTGTCCCGTAGGACCCCGAGTACTTGATTCTTGTTCCTTGAATATTCAAGGCTTATCCACATCCGGGAGGCTTATGAACCCCCCGAGCCAGAGCTTGATTCATTCTTATTTCTTGGGGCCACAAACTAGTTTGAGGTTTTATTTACTATCTGTACTTATGCCATGCTTTCGCTTTATTTAAATTGTGCGAGGTCGCACTGTCTTTGTTTAGGGAAGCGGAGTGTTTTCGCGGTGTCGACAAGCCCAGTCACATTTTCGGGTTCCCAGTCGTTCACAGCCATTGGCGCAAACCTTGAGTCCGTCTCGGAGTCGGCCAACTTCGTCGTGGGTAGCTTAATGGGGTGGCCCCCTGAAATATTTCTGAATCCTGTGATTGCTTTGTCGTGACTGCCTCGTTGGGTTTTGATTTGGTTTTTCCGAGGCATATCGAGTGTGTGTTGCTATTTGTGCACCCCTGCAGGGTAAAACTTTCTGAAGCCGTGTCATGGTTATGGACGACTTGGAGCACAGTTTCTCGATCATAGACAAGCATAACTAAAGTACCGCTTTTAATTTGACCAGACTAGGCACCTGACTAGTAAATAGCGCAACACTCACGGAATGGTTAATAAAACTGCCAACGGATGGCGGGGTTGTTCGTCCGCTTCCTCGTCGGTAAGCGAGGAGGAGGATGGATTTGTGGATATTACCGTTATAACTGTTATAACTGTTGTTATTAATTCACGGACATCCGTCTATCTCTGGTTAGGCGGATGGTTAGCGAGTATCTATAGAATTGCTAGGGTTTATCTTTTGCTGCAATTCGCCACCCTGTGTTGTCCCCTTTAGAGGCATAAAGACTTGCTGAGTACCCTAGGGTCTCACACGATAAATTATTGGTTCAGATGAACAGGTACCCTCGCAAGATGGATACTGGGTGGAAGAGACGGACGATGTGGGCAACGATCATTCGGTGTAGAGATTCCAGGAACGGGGATCCGTGAGATCTGTGGGCGGGATGTGTTTATTTATGGGGCATCTTATGCCGATTTGCTTCTTATCCGTACTCGGATCTTGTTTTCCGCTTCCGCTTGATACTCTGATGTTTGATGTATGAGGAGATATCCTAAACTATTATATCTATCTAGGATATTTGGATCTTGTCGTATGGCGTTGCCATATTTCCTTTCTTTTTAGATGGAATGGCTCTGATGTACTATTGTATGGTGGCTTGCATACATACTCATTTGTGTATGTAGTTGATCCCTTCGCCTGCCGATTACGCCGCCCGTTCTTGTCCCGATGTTTGGAAATGGTTGGGACGGCCGAAAGGTCTACCTGTGAGTGGCATTTGGGCCCCACCGTACTATTTCAACCATTTCTGCTCATCCAGGCTTGTAACTAGGAGCGTAATTCACCGAGGTAGTTACAATTGGTATCGAGCCATCCGCCCTTCGTGGTCTCAGCCAAATGGTCGTTCTGCTCTAGCAAATATTTTGGTAGTTATGTATACTAGGGAAAAACAAAAGCGTGAGTAGGATCGCTTCCATTTTTCTTCTTACCCAACCACCACCCTTTTCTGGTAAGGAAGTGTACCGTTTTCGATCCTCTTCTTAAAATTCAAACTAGGATTCACGTGTTCTGGGTTTCCGTAGTACCATAGAAAGTGTGTGTGTGTGTGTAATTCCTTGTCGATCTGTTGCATCCAGTTTGTTATCACAATCTGCCTTGGGTTATCAACTGTTGGTACATTCCATACTGACAAGCTTTTGAAAACCGACGCGATCTATCTGACTCCTTGTTAACCGGTGCCATCTTCTTAAGGGTGTCCTTCCTTCTAGCAACTCCACATTTCTGTGTAAGCATCTGTTGCTAATCTCTATCTGGTAAGTGATTTTGCGCATCTATTGGTATTTTAATGCCAAAAAAAATGCGGAAAATTTTTCTTTGACACATCTGTGTTTCCACACTCCTTTTCAGTCGTGTGTGAAACATTATCTATCTCCCTTTTATCAGCATGTCCATGCTAACTCATTCTTTTATCACCGGCGCTTAATCCTGGAGTTTCATTTCATCTCCAATTCTCTTGGGCTAAGTACATAACGTGTGTCGATCCGATGCTGGCGATTGTAATTTGGCTCTCGGCATAGCTATATTCCACTCATGATAAGTGTCGATTGGAATATGGAAAAAGAATGCTATCAACCGTCACCATCTGGAGGATAAGGTTATCTCCTGTGATTTTGAGTACACCGTGATCATATCTATGCATATTCAAGCATCTTTGGCAATCCGGAGTTTCCCAAAGCACTACGGCGATCTATCATCTGTCCATCATGCTGCACATCTTTTTGAACTCCATATCTGCAAAATTCCCTTTGAGACGAGGGAATTGCATCTTTTCGTCCCTGATAGCTTTGCTTAAGGTATGATCTATCATCTTTTTCTTTCTCCAAAATCTCTTTATCTTTGTAACCGGTGATCCGATCGACAATGTGAACCAGGTGGCATCTCTTTTTATTCCGAAGGACCAGATAATCTATTCTGCCAGTGCATCTCTTTCAACACGAACCCGTGCTCGTAACGTTGATCTTTCAAAGAGCGTTGAGCTCAGAAAGTGTTTCGAACATTTGTTTGTTTCTCCCGCCTCTTGAACTTGATATTCTGGGAATATCCTGTTAATCCATGGTGGTATATGTTGATAATATGCTTGCCTATTCCATATCAATGAAAGAACATGGAAGATCATCTGTGTCTCTTTCTCTCAAGCTTCGTGAGCACTGCCTGTGTGCAAAGTTCTCAAAGCGGGAATTCTGGCTTTTTGAAGTCACCTATCTCGGCCACGTCCTTCTGCTAAATAGATCGCTTCAATTCTGGAATCAGCAAGTTCATTGTTAATTCCATCTCCCATCTTCAATCAAACCCGGAGTTTTCCTTGTTGGCAAGTTATCATCGTCGTTCCGCTGAAGTTTTCCTCAAGTCTGCTAAATCTTCCCCAATCCTTTCAAGAACAACATGGAGTTCTTTTCACCTCAGTCTCGTTAAGTAATCTCTTGAAACCTCTCGCTCTATCGTCTATGCTCAATCCACCGGAGGCCATGAAGACTTTTCAGATCTTTGTAATCCTTCTGTTCAAGTTGGTGCTATCTTTTCTGCAGCTGTTGAATCTTGTAGTTGTCTCCGTGATCTTCCTTCATATCTTTCTGGTGGCTTGGTAATTCAGACATGACGACAACATCATCACCATTATCTATCTTCAATCCGGCGAATCGTTTGCATCTATCCTTGTTTTCTAACGGAGTTCCATGAACTCTTCTTATCAATACCTTCAGTCTGTTTCGGTAGTTGGGTTGCATGGTTTTCTTATTCATGTGCGGAGTAATGCTTTGAGTGCGGGATGGAGTAGCTACCATACCACTACTCCTATCATTCGCTCTTGTACATTGAATTGGTGAATTAATGTGATTCCACTCATTCTACGGAAGTTAGAAGTGGCCTTTATCCCTCGATACTTTTACTTCCGTCCTTGTTTTTCCGGAGGGCTCTCTCGAAGAAAGTAATCAATAATCTCTTGTTGGTGATCTCACCCTTTATACACGGAGCAAAATCTTCAATTATCTGGTGGGAACAAACGCAAACTCCTTTCGGTCCTCGTCTTTCTACCGGTGCTCGTCATCCCCAAACAAGATGCAAGGAATCTATCTCTCTCTTTGTTTCATCAATTCTTTTTCTGTGTTAAAGCCAATTATGGTTGATGCCATCCGCCGCAAATCTATTGCGTTAGCCTCAAGGCTAAATAAAGCAATAAGTATCTCTACAATAAACTCCAGATCCTCCATATTCTTTGCTTCTCGGGATTCCACCATGATCTAGCTTCACATCCGTCTCTGGAAGTCATATCCGCGCACCTCAATTGCGTGATCCTTCGGTTCTTACCGGCGCAACAAGAATCTAATCCGGCGATGTCTAGCTAAATCTTCCTGTTGATAGCAAGGGACTCTATTGTTTGAAGGCAATATTGTTTCCGTACTTCATTTCTCAATCCGGGAGAAGATACGATGCTATTGTCATAGTGGTTCAAAACCTCCCCAATCTAGCTGTTTTCTTCCGGCGAGACAAAGATCCATCCTTTCTAGTATCAGTAAATCTTTAATCTTAACGGTGTGTCTTTCTTTATCCATGATGCATCATCTTGTCCTTTCTTTCACAAGTGGTTCTATTCTTTTATCATGCTTCTTGAGAAAACCGGAGCTATGTCCATCCTATCCTTCTTGTATCACGGCAATCCTTCAACTCTTCTAACCCGTTGTTTCTCAAGCAAAACGCAAGACTCGCAACAAGTCTAGCAAGTTTTGCAAGGTGCAGTGGTCGCACCATTCCGTTGTTCATCATCTTGGGAACGCAAGGATCACCTTCGTTCCGAACACCTGCCTCTCCTTGTGTGGTTTTCTTTTTTCCTAGGAATCTCGGGGCGAGATTCCTGTTTAGTGGGGGAGAGTTGTAGCATCCCAATTGTCTAACAATTGTAATGCTACTTGGTCTAGTAATATAATGGCTACTTCAAACATATAATTGTTGCATCATCATTATATCATGCTCATGTCATCATGCCACCTTGCATTTGAGCATCATATAAAACCCTTTTGATTTGGTTCTTATCTCATATGCATTATTAATTGTATTTGCCTCTTGATATTGTATTTGGTTCTTGATATATTGTGTAATGCCCAAGTTGAGTTGGGGGCATATCTCTTACTAACTCCACCACCTTTTCTTTCACCACCTTATAATTCAACCATCCAACTAAATATGAGCTTTGCACTTTATTTGAGTTTACCTCTAGCTCATGTGGGTTGGGATGGATCCAATTCTTTTCCACATGCTCTCATCTTGGCATCATGTCGTTTTCACATTATTGATATATGAGAACCACATGGCCACCTTTGCATGCCTTGTGAGTGGAATCCTTTGTCTTAGCTTCCATATGGATTATCATGGAATTATGCTCACGTTGGAATATTTTTGTGACTCATAATCATCTAGTGGAATATACACACTAGTAATTCCCAATTATACTCCAATGTGATCATCTCCATCTACTCCACTTGGAATCCCTTCTAAATTCTTTTGCTTGGCTTTTATTTCAATTTTGGAATGCATAATAATAATGCCATGTGATAATATTGTTTTCACAAGAACCAACATGGCAATAAATATTTTGCATGGGCCATGCAAGTGCCACCTTTTTCTAGTATTTGGGTTTTATTTGAATCTTGAGTGGAACATCATCTCTCTCTACCTCTATCCTTCTTTTGGGCTTGGTCTTAGTTGATCTTGCTTAAAACCATATCACACCCTCTCCCTCTTTTTGGTCTAGCTTGGGTTTGATCTTGTTTTTGCTTGAGCTTGCCAAAAGGAGAACCATCTCTATCCCTCATCTAACCATCTTACCCCATCATCACCATACCCCTTACCCCATCCTAGCTAAACCTAGTCCCTCTCTAATCTACCCATACCCCCATCTAAGTTAAACCCTAACCCTAGCATGCCACACCTCTTCTCTCTTCTCTCCTCTCTCTAGCCGAGCCACCCCACCTTGACCAACCCTAGCTGGCCCACCTGACCACCCTGGAACCACCCCCATCGCATGTGCCTCCCCTGGTCCCCCTCTCCAAACCCTAGCTCCATGCCACCCTCCCCCTCTCCTTTCTCTTTTGCATAAAGGTGGCCACCACCCCATGTGCCTCTCCCCTCTCCCCCCTCATCACCTCAACCACCCCAGCTACCCCAGTACCCCAGATCCCATCTGGAAGTGCCCAGACCCCTCTCCATCCTCCCTTCTTCCTCCCCTCCCCCACCATGATCACCACCATGCCCCTAAGCCCTAGCCACGGCCACACCTTCCTCTAGCCGATCTGGAGCGCCAAGCCGAACCAGGAGCACTAGGAGCGTCCCCTGCTTCCTCTTCTTCGCCTTGAGCCAGGAGTGAACCTCGCCGGAGGCGTCGCCGCCGCCCGTGTCCGTGAGCACCAGAGCACTCCGGCCGCTTGACCCGTCGTCGATCACCAGCTACTCTGCCTGAACCATCACCACCAACATCCTCCTGGTGAGCCCCTGCGCCCTCCGGACATGGTCCCCTCCCCTCTCTTGCACCGTAGCTCCAGCCATACATCAAGCGCTCTGCCTTGTGCATGCCATGCGCAGCGTGCACCGCACCCTGTGTTCCCCGTCCTCTGTTTCCTCGACGGCCCGGCCCAAATACCTGACCGTAGATACTCTCGAACGAAAGTTGCGTCACACCACCTCTCCATCTTTCCTTTTGCAGCTGGCGAGTCGCCGCCCGTTTAGTCGCCGTCGTCGCCGGAAAACCGCCAGATCCGTCGCCGTCGGCCGCTTCTGCCGGCAGCGGCCGGCATTGGCCGTTTTGCGTAGGCCCTACGGTTTTCCCGCTGAACCGCAGCCCCACCCACATGCCACCTGCCATTCAATCTTGCAAAGAACACCCGCAGCTCTGAACCTCAACCGCGCTCCCGGATGGCACACGTGTCACGCCTCGATAGCCGCCTGTGGCCCGAGATGCGCCTGCCCCACCTCATCTCTTGAGGCTAGAGTAGCTCGCAGTGAGAAAAGCTTTTCTGCGCGCGTGTTGTCCCAGTCAGCATCGGCCCCACTGGACAGTGTCTGCGGCTAGCTTCACTGGAGTATAAAAAGTATTTACTGAATCTGTTTTCATTCAAACTTATTTCAATTTAATTCAAATTCAAAATTCAAATCTGTTTTAATATATCTTTTAAAATATAATTCCAATTTAAACAAATAATATATGTTTTCAAATCAGAAAAATATGAGGAATTCAAATATGCAATCCAAAATATATTTTGAACATTTAAAATTCCAAGTTTATTTAAATTACAATAAAATGCCCTTTTGTCTTAAATAATTAATAACTTTTGTTTTATAACTCCAAATTTAATAAATAATATGTCTAAAATGATTAGCTCGACGAGACCTTTCTGTCTATGCTTTCCATGGTTTGCTTTGAAGCATGCATCATATAAATATAATGGGTACAGCAACTTAAATGAGTATAAAATGTGAATAAAACCCCATAAAATGGTTTATTCTTGTATTCCACACCTCACCCATGCCATGCTACTTTATTGCCATGCCAATTGTGCATCATTCATCATGGCATGATTGTTTGCTTGATGCATTTATACATATGCTTGTGCACTTTATTTATGCTGGCCCTTGTTTGTTTGGTTCTTCTTCGAATAGACGCTGAGCAGGGGATATATCAAGAGAACCAGGAGCACTACCCAGATCCATCACTTGCTTCAACTGAGCTGCCAGGCAAGCACTACCACATGCTTGCATACATATAGTACCTATTGCCTCTATCTTACTCTTGCATCATTGAGTCACGATTGCATTAAATTGAATCCCAAGTATTGCATAGCCTTTACTTTAAACCCCACCGAAGCTGGTTCCTCCATCCCATGAGCCATTACTACAGGAGTTGTTTGAGCCATGCGAGTCGTAGAACAGCATGTGTAGGGTATGTGAGTGTTTGATGGATAACGAGGTACCTAAACAACTTAACCTGAGTAGTAA
Organism: Avena insularis; assembly: GCA_023614405.1. Taxonomy (NCBI): domain Eukaryota; kingdom Viridiplantae; phylum Streptophyta; class Magnoliopsida; order Poales; family Poaceae; genus Avena; species Avena insularis. The sequence goes on from CM042694.1 coordinate 354,419,688, forward strand.
TGGGATAACTAATGAAAGTGGCATCGGTGAGCCATATTTGCTATTTGGTTTTTCAGGCTCACTTGTGTCCCGTAGGACCCCGAGTACTTGATTCTTGTTCCTTGAATATTCGCGCTATCCACATCCGGGAGGCTTATGAACCCCGAGCCGTAGCTTGATTCATTCTTATTTCTTGGGGCCACAAACTAGTTTGAGGTTTTATTTACTATCCTGCATTTATGCCATGCTTTACGCTTTATTTAAATTGTGCAGGTAACGCACACCGCATCGCTTAGGGAAGCGGAGTGTTTTCATGTGTCGACAAGCCCAGTCACATTTTCGGTTCCAGTCGTTCACGACCATTGGCGCAAACCTTGAGTCCGTCTCGAATCGCCAACTTCGTCATGGTAGCTTAATGGGTGGCCCCCTGAAATATTTCTGAATCTCGTGATTGCTTTGTCGTGACTGCCTCGTTGGGTTTTGATTTGGTTTTTCCGAGGCATATCGAGTGTGTGTTGCTATTTGTGCACCCCTGCAGGGTAAAACTTTCTGAAAGCCGTGTCCGCGGTTATGGACGACTTGGAGCACAGTTTCTCGATCATAGACAAGCATAACTAAAGTACCGCTTTTAATTTGACCAGACTAGGCACCTGACTAGTAAATAGCGCAACACTCACGGAATGGTTAATAAAACTGCCAACGGATGGGGGGGTTGTTCGTCCGCTTCCTCGTCGGTAAGCGAGGAGGAGGATGGATCTGTGGATATTACCGTTATAACTGTTATAAATGTTGTTATTAATTCACGGACATCCGTCTATCTCTGGTTAGGCGGATGGTTAGCGAGTATCTATAGAATTGCTAGGGTTTATCTTTTGCTGCAATTGCGTCACCCCAGGTTGTCCCCTTTAGAGGCATAAAGACTTGCTGAGTACCCTAGGGTCTCACACGATAAATTATTGGTTCAGATGAACAGGTACCCTCGCAAGATGGATACTGGGTGGAAGAGACGGACGATGTGGGCAACGATCATTTGGTGTAGAGATTCCGGGAACGGGGATCCGTGAGATCTGTGGGCGGGATGTGTTTATTTATGGGGCATCTTATGCCGATTTGCTTCTTATCCGTACTCGGATCTTGTTTTCCGCTTCCGCTTGATACTCTGATGTTTGATGTATGAGGAGATATCCTAAACTATTATATCTATCTAGGATATTTGGATCTTGCCGTATGGCGTTGCCATATTTCCTTTCTTTTTAGATGGAATGGCTCTGATGTACTATTGTATGGTGGCTTGCATACATACTCATTTGTGTATGTAGTTGATCCCTTCGCCTGCCGATTACGCCGCCCGTTCTTGTCCCGATGTTTGGAAATGGTTGGGACGGCCGAAAGGTCTACCTGTGAGTGGCATTTGGGCCCCACCGTACTATTTCAACCATTTCTGCTCATCCAGGCTTGTAACTAGGAGCGTAATTCACCGAGGTAGTTACACTGGCCACACCACTTGGTGGCACGGGCCAGGCCAGGCCTCGCCAGGGGGTGGTGTGGGCCCCTACGACACCCCCTTGGTCTCCCATCTCGCCTATAAGAGCCTCCCGATGCATAAACCCTAAATCATCAAGCCTCTAGCCACGAAAAGTTCCATGATCTGCGCCACCAAAGGGGAGATCGGGGGAGAAAGTCTCTTCTGCATCACCACGGACGGGAAGTGCCCCCGGAGCCATCTCCATCGATCTCCACCACCATCTCCATCACCATTGCCGATTCCCATGATGAGGAGGGAGTAGTTCTTCCTCGAGGCTAAGGGT